>JAPDVU010000006.1:114812490-117212490 GCA_026230045.1 Corynorhinus townsendii | reverse complement strand
AACCAATAATAACATAACAGTTCAACTATTCCAAATCATATCCTATAACCCCTACACATTTAAATTATATCTATGTAGTCTTTAATGGAGAATTACATTTCCAGGATAAAACACCAAACTCTATAAAAAGGAGCTTGCAGGTTTGTTTGGTTTTTTTCCCCTTTATAGGGGTGATTCATCCCAGAAATGCTATTTTGCCTTTACTTGCATCAAGCATTAATAACCAGCAATCAGCAATGGTATAATTGTTAGCTTCATGAAAAATGTCAGAGTTTAGGGAAGTTTTTTTGTGAAGAGCACACCAGTTATCCTTGACAAAAGTTTATGTAGAAATTCTGAGATGACACCAACGAAGACTAGTTAGAGTAAGAGGAAGAAGAGACTATAGGCAGGACTGGATTGAAGACAACGGTCCTTTTAGAAAACTATTCAGAAGAAAGGGAAATATATTAAAATACCAAAGAAAACTTCTGAAATTAAGTCAATATAGGGTCTTAGCCATAAAAAAAGAATTTTAGAGAGCCTTTGTTACTAAATTCTCAAATGCATAGGTTCTGATTTTGTATCTATGGAATACTGGTTTCCCACCCTCTTTCAATGGACTCCCATTACTGACCACATTGACCATGAAATTAAACCTCACATAATGTTTTAGAAATAGTTAAATAGAAATTCGAAGCTCAACTTAGCGTTACTATGGCAATAGGTACTTTGCAAAGAAAAAAAGACAGATGTATCTAGTTAATAGGATAGTGTTTCCTACTGAGTAAAGTTTAAATACTGAGTCACTAAGCAAAATTTGGAAAAGAAATCAATACCATTTTTACTCTTGAAAATGCATCATATATTCAGCAAAGACTTCCTTCCCCCTCTTAGGTAGCTGAACTAGTCTTCTCCTTGTGCAATACCCCAATTAGATGAATATCAGCAACTCCGGGGACTTCATGTTCTTACTACTTGCCACAGCCACTAGAGGGGGTCCATCCTTTCATACCAACAAAGATTTTATTTATTTTTTATTTTTTTATTGATTAAGGTGTTACATATGTGTCCTTCTTCCTCCATTACCCCCCCACTCATGCCCTCACCCCCCTATTGTCTGTGTCCATTGGTTAGGCCCATATGCATGCATACAAGTCCTTTGGTTGATCTCTCCCCTTACCCCCACCCTCTACCTTCCCTCCGAGGTTTGATGGTCTGATCGATGTTTCTTTGTCTCTGGAACTGTTTTTGTTCATCAGTTTATGTTGTTCATTATATTCCACAAATGAGTGAGATCATGTCTTTCTCTGACTGGCTTATTTCACTTAGCATAATGCTCTCCATTTCCCAACAAAGATTTTAAACTGTCAACATGAAAAAATAATTTTCCACAAATGCTACAAACAGATCGCAGGACCCACACTTTTCTCTGTATGATAAAGGCAAGTTTGAGCCTAAATAAAGAAAGGCTGCTTATGACACATGTACTGAAGCAGTCAGCTCCTTAAGCACAGAGGGAAAAATAAGTTCCAAAGGGCTTTGGGTGTTAACCAGCTGACAAAGTCAGTACATCCTAAACCACTTCATTTTCCCAGTATTCTTCATAACCTCACATTCAAAACTTTGGCTGCTTGTCAGGAGACAATATAATCTTCCAATGCCACTAGCTGAAAATGACTTGCTTTACTTATGGTTTAGCAAGAATTGATAAGAGATGACTGCCTTGCTTCCCTGTTAAGCTACCGTCCAAGCCCCACACTTTTGCTCCTCTTTGAACAGTAGTTGTTATGACTATTACATACAAGATCAAAGGCTTATCTCTTCTGTTATTATATTTATCATTTTCCAAACCTTTCCAGATTGCTGAGTCTTTAAAACATGGAAATAAGGAGAAGTATACTCTGTGACTACCATGCTAACTGGAAAGCATAATGAATAATAAAATGTAGAAGTTTGGAAGGTAATTAGAAGTATGTGTCCATGTATTCCATGCCAGCTCTGCCACTTCTTACTACTTTGTCTCCTTTTTTCAGCTGTTGGCTGGGCGCTGGCCTTTTGATCACAATGACTTTGGCATATTTCTATGCAAGCTGTTCCCCTTTTTGCAGAAGTCTTCAGTGGGGATCACCGTCCTCAATCTCTGTGCTCTCAGTGTTGACAGGTAATGTGGTTCTTTCCCTTTACTCTTTTGTTGGATTTAGAAAAGCATTTTTGTCATAAGAAGGGAAGTCAAGAAGCATTGAGAGTTGGTGCCTGGATAGTTGTTATTTCAAGTGAATTAAAATATTAACAGTCTTACTCTACTGTTTAGAATTGCTTTTCACATTACTGATTATTAGCCATCTTTGGCTTAGGCAATTTGCATCTAGAGCATTTTGTCAATTATATTCATTTGGCAGCCTAATGGAAACAAAAATTCTGATTAAAAAGCATATTAAAAGGAGTAGAGATTGAACAGCCCTTCTAGAAAACATAATCCTACTGAAGGTTTGCCTTCTGATTCAGTAATAGGGCATAGATTCCTATTTCTGGTATTGGTTTGCCTTACCCATACCATCCCCACCACGCATGGGGAAAAAAATTAACTAAGCATTCAATTACAAATTATCAGTTCTATATCAAGTGAAATGTTCTTGGTTTTTGTTTTGTTTTTAAAGACTGAAAAATAATTCAAGCATCTACAGGATTCCCCCCCCCCCCAAAATGTATACACATTTAACAGTTGATAACTCAATTGATGTTTCTTTCTTTTCAGATTTAACACATTGGAATTAATAATTATTCAAAGTGTGTATGCATTTTTTTTGGACACCCTATATTTTACTAAGACTTGGTCTCAGTTTTAGGTCAATAAGTTAAGCCATTTTAAAATTCCACTCCCACAGAAATTACTTTAATCCAGGAATTCTTTCATAGGTAATAAACTCATCATTCTTTGTTTCATGGGTCCTTTTTTATTATTTTTACATTTTATTTGGTATTGACTCTAAGCTTTGGGACCTGCATGTAGGGAATCTAGTTTGACATTTCTGTTTCAAAATGTTTCACATGAGAATGAATCATTCACTGTTAGTTCCTGAAGATAAGGTACCTTTGCTTTGAGTCTTGATTTGTTTGCATTGCATTCTACTAAAAATATGAAAATCTTTCTTTTTATTTCTTTTACTAAACCAAGGAGTAAAAAAAAGGGAAATTGGAACCTGTTACAAAACAATTTGCAACTTGGGAATCCATGCTATTTATGAGTTCAGACAAATTATGTCTCAGAAAGACTTTTCATGATTTTTTTATATATTTTTTTAAAATATCAGTTATCTCTCATTTCAGAGTTGTTTGTGGGGGAGGATAATGAGAGAAACTGTACATCCAAGTTCTATACAGTTTCCTTATCATTTCATTGATTGCTCAATTAATGCAGAGTGCTATAGGATCAAAGAAAAGTTCTATCAGCTTTTAAATGAATAAGGTAAACAAGAGATGTTTTTGACTTGTACAAAAGTTGATGAGTTTTCATTGTTCATTTACATTCTAGACTTGTCTCAGTTTAACCTTTTCACTAATTCCTCCTCAAATCTAACTCTTACTTATTTGTATTTTACATCCATAGTCACTTAAGAAAAAAAGATAAAGTGGGAATTTCAGAAAAAGAATGAGGAAATTTAGAAACCTATTTTGATCCTTAATTCAGCCTTACCAGTGAAATAATTTTTTAAATGCTAAGGTAGTATACTTCTAAAAGTTTATTCCTATAATATATTTCTAAAATGAATAATTTTTCCCAGCAAAATATGAATAATCAACCATTACCAATAATTAAAATAGATATTCTTACATGCCATAAGTGATGGATTTTTAAACGTACTTTAAGAAAAGTTTATTGATTTTTAGAGAGAGAGAGAGAGAGAGAGAGAGAGAGCGACCTCAATTTGTTATTCCACTTATTTGTTATTCCAACATATTCATTGGCTGATTCTGAGAGAGTATTCAACTCTAAAGCATCCTTCCTATATTGGGACAAAGCTCAAACCAACTGAGCTACCCGGCCAAGGCAGGTGGCAACTTTGAGTTTGGGGAGGAGAATTCAGTGCTGTTCTTTGCAGTTAGCAGTTGTATTTAAAGTGGAAGACAATGGAGGTTAGAACAGTAAAAGGGTTTGGTACAGATTCAACTTCCCGTTAAAAGTTGCCTGGAGAAGGAGTCTGTAAAGAGATAAAACTCCTTTAACAACTACTCCAAAATGATGTATATTTAGACACCTGGGAAAGTTGCAAATATCGATTAATAAGGCAACTTTGATAGGTCTCAAACTCAAAAGTTGATGTCAATTCTTCATCCCATAATCCTATATAATAAAGATGTAATATGCAAATTAACCATCACTCCAACACACAAGAAGGCCGTCCCCATGTGGTCAAAGATGGCCGTCCCCATGTGGACACAAGATGACCACCACAAGATGGCTAGCAGGGGAGGGAAGTTGGGAGGGACCAGACTTGCAAGGGAGGGCAGTTGGGGGGGATCAGGCCTGCAAAGAAGGGCAGTTAGAGGTGATCGGGCTGGCAGAGGAAGGCACTGGGGGCAATCAGGCCTGCAGGGGAGGACAGTTAGGGGTGACCAGGCCAGCAGGGGAGGGCAGTTAGGGGTAATCAGGCCAGCAGGGGAGCAGTTAAGCATCAATCAGGCTGGCAGGGAAGTGGTTAGGGGGTGATCAGGCTGGCAGGCAGAAGTGGTTAGGGGCAATCAGGCAGGCAGGCAGTCTAGTGGTTGGGAGCCAGCAGTCCTGGATTGTGAGAAGGATGTCCCAGATTGGAGAGAGTGCAGGCTGGGCTGAGGAACAACTCCTGCCCCCGCCCTCCCCCCCCCCCCGTGCACAAATTTTGTGCACTGGGCCTCTAGTTTCAAATAACTGCTCAGTGGGCTCTGTGAGAGTATTAAAGGTTCATACTAATTTAAGAAGCACGAAGGGGAGTTTCTGAAAGTTTTCATTTGTATTTAGACATGAACTTAGTTTCTCCTTACTCTCCTGGTGCTATGGTTTTCCTTTGCTGGATGACAATAGTGAAGATGTGGAAGAAATGGCTGTGCCAGAAGAGAGAACATGGGGACTGAACAAAGTCCAATGCTGGCTGTAGGGCAAGTTGGGATCTCATTTGGGGTTCTGTTCCCTATTCTTTATCTTAATTCTAATGTCATAATCAGGCAACTGGTTAATTTTGCTAGCTCATTTTTCTTTGATAACCAATTACCCCCCAAGACAGTGGTTTAAAAGATCCACCATGTTGTTATTATTTTACCACAGACAAGTCTTCTGATCCTTGTTACTTTGACTGGGGTCTCTTGGTGGATTTCAGCTGGCAGCTTAGCATCTCTTGGGTGCAAGACTCACGTGTCTGGCCTGTTGGCAAGAAAAGCTGGAAGTCTGAGCTCAGCGGAGCCCATCTCCCTCTCCATGTAGTCTAGGCCCCTTCAACACATTCTGCCCAGCAAGCTCAGGGCTCCAAGGGGAACCAGTTGCTCTACTTAGAGGCCAGACCTAAAAGTGGCAAAGCATCGTTTCAGCTGCATCCAACTTAAAGGGCTCAGTCGAAGAAGTGTCACAGTATTTGCTGCTATAATTTTGTTTTTATGTTTTCTAAAATCATTTTTAAGTTTGTTTTTACTGATGTCCCCACCTTCTCCCCTTTGCCCACCTCCACCCAGCCTCCAACCTCCCCCTTCCCTCTGGTCATCACCACACTGCTGTCTGTGTCTATGGGCAGCTATCTTTTAATCCACCACACTGTGTTTCTCTTTAAAATTCTCAATGCTAGTATTTTGCCTCCAAACCTCTCTGTCGCAATTGGGTTGTCTATCACATGAGACATAAATCATAAACAAACCTTACAAATACATTCAGGTTTGCTGTTAATCAAAAATGTGCAGAGGTTAAGACAGAAGTGCCACTTTACCTCATGAAAGTGGGAAAATTGAAAGAAAAATAATAAATTCTAATGTAGGCAAATTTTGATAGGTACTTGGTAGGAAGGTTTTTTAACATACTTCAGTTACCTTTCTATTTCTTTAATTCAATAATCCTAGCCACTCAAGATAATTAATCCTGGAAAATCATTCAAAGGGAGAAAAAAATATTTGTAGATGTGTTATTCACAACATTCAAAGACTAGAAATATGAACATTAAAGAAAGGTTTAAGTAAATTGCATCAGTATCTTATTATACAGGGTAGCCATTAAATTAATAAATTATATGCCTCTGTAGAAACATGAGATTTTTTTATAATCTAATGTAAATAAAGCTAAAATAAAATTATAACTGATTTTTATATTCAAACTATGCTTATTAGAATAGAAATGGACAAAAAAATAAGAATAAAAGATTTTGTTGAAGTGCGATCTTTTGAATTTGTTTTTTATACTGTTTAAAAGTACATTCAATAATAAACTTTTAAAAATTTAATGACCATACTAGACCATACTGTAAAGATTCAAAACATGAATTAAACATCTCTGTCCTTGATAAAAATCTATTTATAAAAATACAGGGTGGGGCAAAAGCATAAGTGTACAGTTGTAAGTACTGTGAAACACAGAGTTTATTCTTGTATCATTATTTATTGACTAAAGGCCGGGTGCACGAAATTTGTGCATGGGGGCAGGTCTCCTCAGCCCAGCCTGAACCCTCTCCAATCCGGGACCCCCCAGGATCAGGCCTAAACCAGCAGTTGGATATCCCTTTCACAATTCTAGACTGCTGGCTCCTAATCGCTCACCTGCTTACCTTCCTGGTTGCCCCTTACTGCCTCCCCCTGCTGGCCTGATCGCCCCTCACTGCCTCTACGTGCTGGCCTGATCACCCCTAACTGCCCCCCCTGCTGGCTAGGTCACCCCCAACTGCCCCCTTCCTGTCGGCCTGGTTGCCCCCAACTGCCCTCCTCTGCTGGCCTGGTTGACCCTAACTGCTCCCCTGCAAGCCTGGTCACCCCTCACAGCCCCCCTGCTCCAGCCTGGTTATCCCACACAGCCTGCTGTTTAATCGTTTGGTCATCCCTCACTAATCCCCATGCCGGCCTGCTTGCCCCCAACTACACCCCTGCTCCTGGCCTGGTCGCCCCCAACTGCCCCCCCTGCCAGCCTGGTCACCCCTCACGACCCCCCTGCCAGCCTGATCGTCCCATGCAGCCTGCTTGTTCAGTCATTTGGTCGTCCCTCACTAACATCCCTGCCGGCCTGGTCATAGGCAGCCATCTTGTGATAGCATGATGGTCAATTTGCATATTACATCTTTATTATATGGGATTGTATTATTTTCTGTACAAACAGCTGTACACCTACTTTTGCCCCACCCTGTACACAGTAACCAACAACTTTACATAAAGAAAACGTAATTTATACTTTCATTTTGGCATATCACATGATAGGATACAAAATTCACTGGAGACCAGGCAGAGGACAGGGTAACTTGCCAGTCCTCAGGCTCCTAACTGGGACATAAAGGGAGAAAGATCAGCCCAAAGGTCCCTCCTGGTTTTTTAATTATTTGATTATAAAATTCTAAACATATTAGCTCTTTATCTATTGTTTAATTCAGGGCTGGCTTGAAAAATAAGAAAGTGTTCACAATATAGTGTTCTATTGACTTTAGCCAATAAAGACAAATGCATAGTAAGGAAACAAAGACATTTAATTTAATAAATATTTATTCAGCATCTATTGTTCTAAGTAGTGTGACCAACACATAAAATGTCTACCCTCTGGAGCTTATATTCTAAAGAGAAGGGTGGGCACAGACAATAAAAAATATATATAAGTAAAATATTTGTAAAATACTCTGCAAAACATTTCTCCAGAAAATTGTGCTGTATATATCCCATGTGGCATCATTGTGCATACCATAATATCATGGTAGTAAGCGTTATGTTGAAAATATATTAGGGTTAGCAGGACAAGGTAAGTTTGGAGGGGAAGCTGGCAATTTTAATAGACTGTTCGGGGAAGGCCTCTATAAAAAGGCACAATTGAGTAAAGACCTAAGGGAAGTTAAAAAGCAGCTCTGAGGATACTGGGAGGTATTCCCATCACAGTGGGAAACCATTGTGGCATTTGAGCACAGGAGTGACATGTTTGACTGATGTTTTAACCTGGTTTCTGTGTTCAGGGTAGACTGCATTAGGGCAAAGTGGATGCAGGGAAACCAGTTAGGAAGCTATTGTAATAATCCAGGCAAGATGGCAGCAGGGGAGATGGTGAGAAGTGATTACATTGGATATATTGTGAAGGAAGAGTTTGCAAGGTTGGCTAAATACTTGGCTGTTTGGTGGAAGAGAAAAAGAGGAATGAAGGCTGACTTCAGAGTTTTGACCTGAGATGGTAAAGACTGAAAAGAAGGCAGGCTTGGGGACAAGGAAGAAGACTGGAATCAGGTTTGGGTGAGTTTAAATGCCTACTATATATCTGAGTAGATATCTCAAGTCTAGGGTTAGAGGTGAGGTTCTAGGCTGGAGTTATAAATTTGAGAATTATTTATCAGCATATAAATAGTTTAAATGATATTAAAGCCATGAGACTGGAGGGATCACTAAGAGAAATATGCAGGATCCAGCATATTTCTGGAAATAAGGAGTAGCCTGTGAAGCAGGAGAAAAACCAGGAGAATGTGGGGGAAGCCAAGAATATAAAGCATTTCAAAAAGGAGGGATGTTTTTCTCAAATATCAGTTATTGGTGGTTGGATCTACACTTGCAGGTTTTCTATGATGATTATATTGAAGGCCATTTATAATCACACATAGTAAGAAGAACCTATTTGAGTAGATATGTGCTGTGTTATTATATTCCAAAAGAAATCACTTTGGGAACATCCAGTTTTTTTATTTTATTTATTTTTATTGCATTTATTGGGGTGACTTAAAATTATATAGGTTTCAGATATACAATTCTATAATACATCAACTATATATTGTATTGTGGGACACGTTGGCCCAGTGTCCTTGCTCACCTAAACTGGGTGCTCCAGGAATGTCCCCTTACAGTTACGTGGGCTCTCCTGTTATAATTGAGTCTTGATTGCTATTGACCCCATTCATGCGTGGGGTGGACCCTCAGGCTCACTGTGTGGGAGGGTCAATCCCTACCATGATGTACAAGCTGCTCTGCAGGTACTGACCACAAAAAATCAGAACTCACCTCAGCAGGGTCTGCTACTTGCCAAGATCTCCCTTTGAATATGCTGCTTGTGAAGCTACCTGGATCCTTCTCTGGTGTTCTCTGAAGCTGGCCACTGGATGTGTGGGGGGCCTTTGAGAGTCGAGAAGATGGGGCTAGTGGATCTCCCATGAAAGAGAGGTGCAGGTCAGGCTTGAGGGAAGGTGGGGGAGTATCCCCCAACCCAGAGCCACTCAACTCAGTTACTGACACCCCTTAGTCTGCCCAGACCTCTAAAACCCAGCCCAGGCAGTTGACTCCTCAGCAGGGCACAAGCTCCCAGGGTGGTGCAACAGGGAGTCCAGAGTGTAAGGCAATCGCATTGCCCCAGGCTGATGTATATGGAGGGGAGTGCTCCACCCTGGGGTGTGGGGAGAGGGACTCAGTACAGAGATCCTGGCAGCTGTCCCTTCAGCTCTCTCATAGAGCCACAAAGCCCAGTCTCTTCTCAGGTGATTCTAGTCCAATCTGCCCTCCCTCTGCTGGAGCCCAAGGTGAGTGGCTGTGAATGAGATTTTGTGCATTTGGCCCTTTTAAGAGGGTGCCTGTGTCCCTAGCAGATTCTTCTGGCCCCCTGACAGACAGAATCCCCACTGATTTTCACAGCCATGTCTTCCTAGCTCTGGTGCTCTGGTCTGGGAAGCCTGGCTTGGGGTTGAGATCCCACACTTCTCAGGAGGAACCTTTTCAGCTGAGATATCCCTCCAAAATCTTAGCTGCCACATGGTGGAGTAGGGCTAGCCCTTTCCCCAGTGCCATCCTTGTTCTGCAAATCCTTGGTTATAAGACTTCTCTTAAACTAGCTTTCAATTGGTTATTCAGGTTGATTGCTCTACATTTTAGTTGTAATTCCAGTCTGGTCCTGGGAGGAAGTGAGTGTAACATCCACCTACTCTGCTGCTATCTTGGATCCATGCATTTCATATTTTCCACAACTTTCCCCACCTCCATCATCACAATTGTTTCTAATTGCTCTTATGGTTGTTTTCTCATTTCATAGAGATTTTATCAAGACAACGATGATGACAAATGGAAAATATTCTAGTTCTCAGTCATGTGTGTTAATGAAGGAGCAGACTGATTATGAATAATTTACTAAGCTAGACACTAAAAATTACTTCTATTTGTTTTTAAATATTTAATTTACATTGGATTATAGACATGTCATATTCTGGGAACTCATGTCACATTATAAAATGAAGCTAGTCTTTGAATATATTCATTATAAGAACATGTTGACTACATTTAAACCACCTTCTATCTCCAATCCTGCCTAAGACATCTGGTTTTCTTACTCCCTTAAGACATAAAGTATTTTATTTAAATCACCTTTCCTGATAACTGATCTGAGAGACTGGGAGAAGAAATAGATATAACTCACTGAGAGCCTTGGGATATAGACATTCAGTCTCCATTCCTTTTTTACTGAACTTCAGGCTACCAGTCCAATAAGGCAACAAAGAAAAGTAAACAAAAATGGGTAGCAAAATAAA
This sequence comes from Corynorhinus townsendii, assembly GCA_026230045.1. NCBI lineage: Eukaryota > Metazoa > Chordata > Mammalia > Chiroptera > Vespertilionidae > Corynorhinus > Corynorhinus townsendii. The sequence goes on along the minus strand of JAPDVU010000006.1, from coordinate 117,201,817 downwards.
TAGCAGTCTTTATCTTACTGAAAATAACCAAAATTTAAAAATGCAATCTTGGCCATATCATAAAAGGATTTTCTAGGTCTCTTTGCATAGCTGTATTTTATTCCATTCTGAACTCATCTGGGCTTTTTTAGAAATTGTACTGCACCCCAAACTGTTTACCCTAAAATTTTTTTGCAAAACATTTCTCCAGAAAATTGTGCTGTATATATCCCATCATTTGGCATCATTGTGCATACCAAAACTATAGACTCTAATATATAGTGAAGAACAAGATAGCATAATTCCAAGAAGCTGTGTTTTCACAGATGTACCTTAAAGATATACTGAGACAGAACACTGAATATAAGTGATGGGACTCATCTTGGTAGATATGGGTAGCTTGTAAGTTGCCTGGCTTTCCTGACTAATCTTCCACATTAAGTCGCATATCCTGCAAACCCATGTGTACCTGTCTCCAAAGTCATGATCTGTTTTATAGCCTTCTGGCTCTATCTCATGAAGCTATAAAAAGGAGAATGTTTCCTTTCCATTACAACAGCAACAAAAATTTCAAGAATGAAGCCACAAAAATACCATACTACATCACAGGTCATTTCTTAGTACTAAGTCTGAAAGTAGTTAGCATCAGACCATCACATCAGATCAAAGACTATAGAGTTTCTGAAACCAATCTTTCTTTAAACCTAACATTTAAATGTGATTATTATCACAAAAATATTAAAGTAAAAAAAAAGGTAAACACAATTTATAATGCCAATTTGTTTTTTAATTGACATAATTGTTCAGTTATATTAATATTCTATGCTTCTATAAAAACCACTCTTTTCTATTAGACTATAAATCCTAAAGATTAGAAATCAATGTATCTTTAAGTCATTTTTATATATTGTAGCTCAGGACCATAATGGAAGTGATATAGTCATTATTTGACATTTACCAGAAATACTCTCTATTTACTTAAACTGCCACCTGGTAGAGGTCCACTGTTATCATATTTTGAGGGTAGAAGAAAAGAAAAAATGATGGACTATCTATGGCCACTATTCGCTCGCATAAGAATATCTAGCTCCACTTCATAGATAAGATTTCCAATGTTGTTGTTATTTTGTAATATATAAAGATGAGTATGATATTACCATTACAAGTACTAGCAGCTTTCACTACCTCTTCTATCATCCAATTTTCCCCCTCTACCCCTCCCCACTTAAGAAATATAGACACGCTGCCCTGGCTGGTGTGGCTCAGTTGGTTGGAGTGTTGTCCTGTGCACCGAAAGGTTGAGGGTTGGATTTCCAGTAAAGGCACATACCAAGTTGTGGGTTCGATCCCTGGTCAGATGGTGCAAATGGGAAGTAAATGACTGATGTTTCCCTTGCACATTAATGTTTCTCTCTCTCTCCCTCTCCCTCTCCCTTCCTCTCTCTCTAAAATCAATAAAAACATATCCTTGGATGAGGAATTAAAAAAAACAACAACCATAGACACTCCTATCTGATGCTGCCACATTCTATATTCTCACAAGGTTATGCTAGATGCCAAAGGAAGAGTTTAGACTCAAACCTGCCAGGCAATTGATTTCCAAATGGGTGGAACTTTTAATGGTCCCACTTGATTTTCACACAAGAACTCCAAAGAAAGTTCCTAAAAAGCCAATGGGTGGTCACTGGCCAAGGGAAGGAGCCTGCCAGCATTTATAATTTTTTAAAATTGAAATAATTCAATATTTCCTAACACCTTGATTCCATCGCCCCATTTTTATTTTCAGGTACAGAGCTGTTGCTTCCTGGAGTCGTGTTCAGGGAATTGGGATTCCCTTGGTCACTGCCATTGAGATTGTCTCCATCTGGATCCTTTCTTTTATCCTGGCCATCCCTGAAGCAATCGGCTTCGTCATGGTGCCCTTTGAATACAAGGGTGAACAGCATAAAACCTGTATGCTCAATGCCACATCACAGTTCATGGAGGTACAAATAGTTTAAAGGGAATTAACTGGGGAGAGGAGGAGGTCTTCACTTTTACTTTACCATCACCACAACTTGTTGATACCACAGTGCCCAGTGTGGTTTACTCTATTAGTTCAGTCAAATATTCTTTAATTGCATAAAAAGCAGATGTTAAACCAGGGCTTAGTTTCTTGAATAGAACAATTATTTTGTTTTTACTTTTATAACACAACTGTAGATACAACTTTTGTTCTGTACCAAAAAACTCAGAATTCTGAAATGCACTTATTAGGAAAGAGAGATCATGTGTATAAAGGGCTACTTGTTTTTATAATAAGGAATACAGCACAACTTCCATCTGACAGACATGCTGATACTTATTGTTGGTTACTCAGGGAAATATATGTTGCTCACGCATTTTTTAAAGATAGATTCACTAACTCAAAGTAGGTAGGAAGTTTTACTCACATGTACTAATAATATAAATTTGCAGAACTTTTAAAAAAGTGTTCCGTTTAACAAATTCAGTTGTTGTTTGTATACCTGATCACATTAATATTTCTCTGAAAAGCCTAATCACATGCGTGCATCAGGAAACATACTTACAATGCATATTACCTTTGCAAAACTAGTCAAAGGTGGACTGAGGAGGAAAACCAAAAGGATAACTATTTCACTGAAATCAGCATAATTTAGTGCTTTGATGTAAGTTTCATGCAGCTCAGATTCCACATTTAATCACTTTCAGACATCTCAAGGTATGTTTTCCTAACTTGGAAAATTCACAAAATTAGTGGTTTTACAGTTGACCAGTTTTCCTGCTTGGCCATTCTTGTTTTAAAATTAAAAGTATTCATGAAAGCTGCCAAACTGGCAACCTTAAAATTAAGGTCTGTTTATCTACTGACTTTTTTATTAAGTCAAATCTCCACAGTGGAAAACAAAGCAGTCTGTAGGAGGTTATCAGAATTTGGGCAGTATAAATAGGCAATCTAAATTTTTCTGAATAAAATGTTAGAGAGAAGAGGCTCAACATAAGGAACTTACTAATCCCTAGAACTGGAAAAAAATGAAAAGGGATACTTTGTAATGACTGAGTCTCCTTTATAAAATGGTCAAGCAAGGTTTTTACTTCAGGCAGGAAAAACCTAGAGGGTTGCAGTAAAGGGTATGAGTATGAACTAATAATCTTTTTAAATTTGAGGTTCTCTTTCTCCTCCTGTTTTTTGGTTGTTTTTTTCTCTCGAATTTTATTCTTATTCTTTGTTCCACACTTTCCTCCTACACTTTGCTCTAACAGACTGGAGGGAGGCCCCCCCAGGCCCTTGCTGATGACATCAGTTCAAAAGGAATTTGTGACCCCTTTCTCTAAAGGCCTCTGCCATGGAGGGGGCAGGGTACTAGGTCCAAGCCCCTCAGGGGGGTCATCTTTCAGACTGCATTTGGGCGTTCACACCAGCCAGCAATGCACCTGGAAGAAGGGGATAGGAATTGAAGAGGGTACTTAAAGGAGTGTTTGTATTGTACTTAAAGGAGAGTCCTGATTTTTTCTGATTGCTTTTTAAGCTCACTACAGAAATCTTTCTACAGTGTGATGTGGATAGGGAAAGATCTGCATAAAATGGGAATTTGACTTAACCTGAAGTTAAAATCCAGAGGTCTGTTCACTTGAATGAGAAAGAAATGACATGTTTATTTTCACTAATAGCTAAAATTTATCACTTCTTTCTATTATGAATATAGGCAACAAACTACAATAGTATTTAACAGTACCACATTTTTTTCACTAATAGAAATAATACATTTTCATACCATATAACATTTGTGTAATCTTGCAACATCATTTATAATCATCATTGCTTCAACATTCTGATAGTTATTAGAACCACCATTGGATTTGTCATTTAATTTGTTAATAAACACCTATATTACTATATCAAATTCTTATTTTTAATGTTTTGATACTGTTTCTGTATAATTAGTTTCCATTATAATCATACATATTTTATCTTATGCATGTGAAGATATTATTCCCAGAAAGGATTACAGTCTTCCCCAGACTTCCAAGAAGGTCTATGGCATAAAAATAGTTAGGAACCTCTGCCCAGAACGTTTTTTCCTCAGGAACCATTTATAAATTATTTTAATAAACATGCTATAAATGTATCCCACTGTGGCTCTTTCTATATTCAGAAATTGTCTAGTTTTTCACAGAGCAACATGATTAGCTTTTACTGTGAGAACTGAGATATTATAGGAGGCTGCATTATCCATACTAAATAAATAATCTGAGGAAACAGAATAAGGAAAAGAAAAGCATTTCTTCCCAAGTTGATAATTAATTTAGTGGGAAGAAGAATGTAGATATAATTTTCCAATTTCCATTTTTATAGGGTATTAAATTTTCTTCTTTAAAAAGACATAAAAGTGAATAATCCTGGTATTTACAGCTCCTGACCACAGGGAGATCATGCTAAATATGCCTTCAGATAAGATACTCTGTCTTGATAGTTTCCAGGTGGTAAGTATTAAAAAGAGTGAGAAGGGTCGTGATTATTTATGGCTTACACTGGCTAGCTAAGAGGTCACATAGCAGGCATACCAGGCAAAGGGTTAACTCCTGGTAACCAAAGCTACACAGATAAGACATTCATAACCTTCCCTGTTTCCAAACAAGATATTCACATTAAGTACACTTTGACTGTAATAGCCAAAAGTAAACCAGACATTAGCAACATTTGGAGGCTCACTAATGAAGATAAATATTCTGTATGTCTCAGAATCGTTTTGTGAGCTTTGGAAAGGAGTTCTTTTTATTGATTAGGGCTCTTCCATTGTACAATTAAAACCAACTTCAGTTTATAAAAAGTATCTTTTTAAAATGCAGTTTATTCATGTGCTATTTTATAAAGTCAGTATAATTTCCAGAGTTGCCAATTTAGTTGGGTTTTGAGTAGCACCCCCAAGCTCATTGCCACAATAAGAGAGCATGAATATACAAATGTATCTGCAAACATGAAGATTTTTAAGGACCCAGAGGCACTACACAGTTAATTCACGTTATAAAGCACCCTCCTTCTCTCTCCCTTTTCTTCATTTACAGTTCTACCAAGATGTGAAGGACTGGTGGCTGTTTGGCTTCTACTTCTGCATGCCCTTGGTGTGCACCGCAATCTTCTATACCCTCATGACTTGTGAGATGTTAAACAGAAGGAATGGAAGCTTGAGAATTGCCCTCAGTGAACATCTTAAACAGGTAACTGTAATACGATTATGAAAATCTGGCCAAGACTATATTGTCCTTGACAACAAAAGGCCTACGAATACTGTATTTCAAGATTTAGCCTGCTTTCTTGAAAATAAAAACACTGTCTTATTTGTTTGTATGTCTTATTTTCTTTATAATTATAGTATTAGGTATTTCTTTTGTGAAATAGGGAGCCTACCTGGTTACTGGGCCCAAATGGAGGAACTATTGATTGGTTTTGCCAAGAGTGTATTGACCATGTGTGTTTGTGTGTGTATCCGTTGAATTTGGCTTGGAACTGTGCCCAGACAAAAAGGCGCATATAACTTTCTCCCCTAGCAGGCTTTGCAGTATTGTTGTGGACATAAAATACAAACCTGGAAAACAGAATCACAAGGTATGGCAAACATAGCCAATGTCATAGAAATCCAGGGAAGACTAAGTCATGGAAAAACTGTTCGTGGATGAGGGGGGTTGAATTGTTCATGGAAGATAAATGGGTTTGATGGGAAAGAAGAGGCCAGCAGGTATTTCAGGTGGGAAGACAGGGGTCTAGTTATAACATGACACAGAAACCACCCATTTGGGGAATGAGAAAGGAGATGAACTTCATTAGAGCAACATCAACAACATCAAAGATGAGACTCTTGACAAGAAATGTGATCCTGTATATTTGAAGAGGTCAAAATTTGGAGCGGCCAAAGTTCTAGAATGAATTTGAATATGTCAATAGGATGCTGCTGTTAGTCCCTCCAGGGCAACAAGTAGAACAGAGCTTTACAGGGGAAAACTTGGGTCTTACACATGCTGGCTCTGTGGCATTGGGGAAATTGCTTAATCTCTCTGAGCTTCTAGTTCCTCTTAAAAATATATAATAATACATCAAGGGGGTTACCTAATGCATGTAAGGTGCCTAATAGAATCCAATTCATAGTAAGTACTCAGAAAAAGTTCATAGATATTTATTCGAAGAGTAAAACTAGGACTGTAAGTAAGTTCTGAGTCTCAGCAGAGAAGGACACCCCACCACAGCAAAATTTAATGTGAGTTTCAGATGGAGCCTGTAAATCCACCCTATATAACTAAAATACATAAGCATCATTCTTCAGCAGCAGCTCTTTTCAACTACTTTACTAATTTTTCTGAGCTTTAGCTCCTTGTCTGTAAATTGGGCATAATAGCATATAAATCAATGTTATTTTAGGAATCAAAGGAAATAATATGCATACACATACTTTGTAACAATTTAACATGCCATACAAATGGTAGCTATTACCTCCTATTGAAATTTAATAGGAAAATTATATTGAGAAACTTTAGTATGATTGTTCAAGCATGAAAATTTCAAGTACTCCCGATGTGAAACATATTAAGCAATTATTACTTCTCACTCCTGCAATGGAAATAATTAATTAGAATAGATTTGTGAAAAACAGTGTTTTAAATGTTGATTTTTGTATCAGCACCATGATTGAGCCTGTTTAAGCTATAAGTGGTTATTTGCTCTAAAAATAATTCAATAGGGAATGGAAACAATAATAATATGATGATGCTTCACATTTACATAGCATTTTTAAAATTTTGTAGAGCATTTCCATGTTATCTTCTTATTTGATTCATCCAAGCATGCTGTGGGACAGGCAAGGCAGGCATTATCCTTATTATACAGGTGATTAAGAGAGTGGCTCAACCAAATGGAAATTAGAATCCAAGACTTGGTCCTCATGCAGTAGACATTCCTTTGTGTCCCACTCAAAGCTGTAGCCGGTTTTAAGAGCAGAAGAGCAAACCTGGCTGGAAGGCCTTCAAGTGGGACCATGGAGGAGCTAGCTCAGAGTGAAAAGCCCTGCCGGCCTTCGACTGCGAGCCTATTGGGCTCTTGGTCTTGCTTCTTGTATGTTTCTCAAGTTTCTCTTCATATGCTGACAACAATTTTATCAGTTAGGGATTGTGTTTGGATGCTGGGAGCTAAAAAAACAAAACAAAATAACATTGAGTAGACCAAGGAGGGGTTTATCTTTCCCCCACAGCAAAAAGTTCAGATGTCATTGATTCAGTGGTAAAGGGACTCACAGGCAAGTGTCTGCTGTTTTGCTGACCTTTCATTATCACAAGACAGCAACTACAGCTCTACCCTTATATCTGATTTCCAGGCAGAAAGAAGAGGGAGAACATAGATCACATGAGTGTATGAGCATCACAGGAGTATCCCCCACTTTTAAGCAGCTTTACAGAAACCTCACACAATTTCTACTTAATCTAATTGATCAGAACTGTCAGGTAGCCATGCAGATGGTTAGGCCAGGCTCCCGTGCTGCTATAACAAAACCAAGAATCTGATGGATAGCAGGGAAAATAGGAGGATGAATATTGGGTAAGCAAATAGCAGACTGTAATGGCAATGTATGAATATTACCTTTTAAAAGGATTATCCTCTTTGATGATATGTTCAGAGGAGATAACCTCTCCCCTAATACCTTACTTTTTTATTTTTTGGGCACACTGACTTTCTGTGTACACAAGATGATCCTTTAAAATAATCTCCCATTCCTGCAGATTGGAATCCTTTATTTCTCTCAATCATTGCTTGGTTTATGTGTTCTCTGAAGTATATCCCAGCTAGCCCAATAGCTCCAAAAAGATTAAAGAACTCTCAGTTCTTTGAGTTAAGTAGCAATTTGTGATAACTGCCCCCAAATCTTTTTAAACAACTCTATTAATCATGTGGGTTTGCTCTAGGCTTTCTATACTTAATGCTATATGCTCTTGGTTGAACCAGCATTACCCTTCCAAACCCTGTTTTCAATCAGTTTTATTTTGACATTAACTGATCCCAGTTACAGACAAGTTACATTTTATGTTCCTAGTTAGCCTTCTAAATGTATGCACTATAATACTCAAGCATAATGCACACAAAGGACTGGTTGCTATAATCTCTAACCTATGATTTTCCTGATCCTGTGCGGACTTGAAAGTATGTAACCCTTCAGCTAAAGTCACTCCAGGATCAGCATGGCCCAGGTTTTCTCATCATCATTGCTGATAACCCTTCACCCTCACCCCTATGTTTGCAAATAATATATCTTTGGGAAACATGTCGTTAATAAAATGTTTTAAAAGCAAAAATATCCCAATGCTAGCTTTCTTAAAGATCAAGAAATGGAGAAAACATATTGCTGTGTTGAAGATTTTTGTTGTTTTTTAAATATATTTTTACATATTTTAGAGAGAAAGGGAGAAGGAGAGAGGGATAGAAACATCAATGATGACAGAGAATCACTGACCAACTGCCTCCTGCACAATCCCTACTGGGGACTGAGTCTGCAACCCAGCATGTGCCCTGACCGGGAATCAAACCATGACTTCCTGGTTCATAGGTTGACACTCAACCACTGAGCAACACCAGCCAGGCTGCCGTTGCTTTTTCTTTTCTAATTCCTATTCCTATTTTGTTTTCCAAACATCTTTGCGGATTTGTCCATTCTTTAACGTGGTGAGTTCAGTCACTTTGACTATTGTGCTGTAATTAATGCTAGTTAGTTACCTGTTATTAATGCTTTTAGATAATGCTTTCCCCATATATTTGCCACATGTGTGTGTGCGCACACGCATGCACACACACACACACACACACACACACACACACACACACACACTTACCCAGGCGCACCCACAGTGTTGGCTCTACTCCAGCCAGTTCCCACCTCTCCCTGCCATAGAACCTCTGCCCTGGTCCTAATAACCAACCTGAAGCCACCATCCTTCCTGGCAGTTGCCCAAAAGAATCAGTAGCAAATCCTTAATGAAGTTGGACTCTAAATCTTAAAGGGGTGTAGGTACTGTGAGGCAGACTGTCCTGGCTCCTCTTTGAGCTATTCTTTCTCTGCTCTCAGCTACTTCCTTGTTATATAGTTCTTTTATCTAGCCGAAAAACAATGAATTTACTGTACTTTTTTTTCTCACTTTCCTTTAGCGTCGAGAAGTGGCAAAAACAGTTTTCTGCTTGGTTGTAATTTTTGCTCTTTGCTGGTTCCCTCTTCATTTAAGCCGTATTTTGAAGAAAACCGTGTATAATGAGATGGACAAGAACCGATGTGAATTACTTAGGTATGATCCTATTCGGAAATTGGAGTTTCTCTGATTTTCACATTTATGATACTTTTACAAAACCAGCTAGTCTACATTCTCATTAGCCCTGAAAATTAAAAATGCAAAGTTGATTATTTCTTCTTTAGCTGACATAACTCATAACTGATCCCAAAATCGGTGCAAGCCATGTCTATAATTTCGCCTCTCCCCTCCTGAGGCTGTGCCTAATAGTCTGAGCTAACCAAGAGGCAAGTAAATGTTCTTCAGAACTAAGAGTGCCATTTAAACAAGGACTTTTAAAAAAAATTCTGACTGCTACCTGTGAGAAATGGCTTCTGGGCAAGAAAAATGCTTATTCTAGGGATAAATGCTAGTTTGCAGTTTTGAAAACATTATGTGCTAATTATTCTACTATTTTCTCTTGCTCTAGTTTCTTGCTGCTCATGGATTACATCGGCATTAACTTGGCAACTATGAATTCATGTATAAACCCAATAGCTCTATATTTTGTGAGCAAGAAATTTAAAAATTGTTTTCAGGTAAGACTGTTTTGCAAGTATTTTTTAAGGAAAACCAAATAAATATATTAAGTAGCCAACAGGCATGGCTAATTCCAATTACAAATATTACTTTCATCAGCTTCCCCTTTATAGTCGATAAGTGAAAATCATATTTTTAACCAGAAAGATGGTTACATTGTCAGCATAAAAAATAAGCAATATCTATTCAGACAACAACATGTTCAGAGGTTAAAATTAAAAATAGCTAACTTAATAACATGTCAATTTAGTACCCTCCTTTAAGAAGAAAGGCTCAAATGTGAGCTGCAGGCCATATAGAATACATAAATCCTATTCCTTCCTTATATTTTTTTAGATTTTAACAACAGTCTCAGCAAAACATAAACTCTATTGTTAAGAAAGCTCTTTCTAAATGCTACTTAATAGTATATTTAATAATAGCCGCTTCAAGACAAGTAAATACTTATTGCTTAGGAAATCTGAACTAATGTAATTGCATTTGAAATCAGTTTCCTTCTGTTCTTCAAACCTTCTTGTAGCTAAACCAACCCATATCCTCCAGAAGCTCCAAGCACAGTTCCTGGAATGATTTTAGCATAGAATTAATCCAAACTGGATTCTGTTATCTCTAGCCAGGATGCTAGTTCATGGTACATATTAGGAAGAGTAGCATAGAGGTCAAGGGTGCAGGCTCAGGAAGCAAACAATCTTGATTTGCATCACAGCTCTGCACTTACTGACAAACACAGGTCTGGGTGGTGCCCTTCCTGCTTCCTTCGTTTGCTGGTCTGTAAAATCAGACAATCACAATATCTATCTCATAAGTAGGATTCAGTGGGTTAATATATGTTAAGTGCTTGAAACAATAATAAGTGCTAAGTATGAGTTTATTATAATTTGGGATAGAGTGGACAGGAAAAAAACACAGTGACTGCCCTCATGGAACTTACAATCTAAAAGAAGAATTATACAAATAGATGAAACTTGGTAGTTTCATACAACTTGGTAGGAAAATAGCAACTAGCACCTAGGGCTGTGAGCATCAGATGAGGTGCACAATGCAGAGAGCCACACCAGTGGTGCACACTGAAGAAATGTTAGGCTCCTCCTAGTCCCCCACTCACGCCCACCCCAAATCATAGAGCCACTCTTCCTCTGGCCAAAACTGCTTTCCTCTTTGACTTAGAATTTAAACAAGAAACAAGGCATATATTTCTCTGCACTAGAACGGACAATTTAGCTTCTACCTAGGGGTTACAGACTCCATACCCTAGATTACTGTTAAGGTTCAAATTCTGTCCTCAAATGTATGTGGACATTTACCCCTTGTTGGTCGGAACATAACACATGTCATGTCATTCAGCATCTGTTCCTTCTCCCAGTCTTGCCTCTGCTGCTGCTGTTACCAGTCCAAAAGTCTGATGACCTCAGTCCCCATGAATGGAACCAGCATCCAGTGGAAGAACCATGAACAAAACAACCACAACACAGAGAGGAGCAGCCACAAGGATAGTATAAACTAAACATCTTAAGAAACATTAATCAGTATTCCTTCAAACCTTATTGGAGAAAAGAAAAATCACACAGCAACTATGTCTCCAAAAGTCTCTTCTCCCATGACTCAGACCCACGCCCGGAAAATGCTTTCCAAAACATCAGAGAGTGGACTGGTTCATGCCCACAAATTCAATGAATCTTACTTCTTTAATTTATCTAATTTACATATTCTGTATGTTATATTCAACACTAAAAAATAGTGAGAGTTGGCAGGGGAAAGGGAGACTGTTAAATGAAACCAGAAAGATATTTACTACTTTTGCATGAAAATAGTTTTCACGAACACGACTAGCTTTCACGGTTGTTCTGTCAAATGTTTAATGAGAACTGGTCACCATGAAAGTTTGGAGGTTATAAAATAGATATATTTTTAAATGGGTTTTTTTGTTTGCTTGTTTTGCAAACACAGTATGGGCATAAGTCACCTTTATTTTGAAATGTCATTCAGTGCCAGTATTTTTAACTGCGTAGTAGCCTAAAAATAATTATTTGAGTTCATTTTGTAAAAAAAAAAAAAAAAAAAAGTAAAACAATTTAGTGAACAATTAGATTAATGTTTCTCATGCCACTGTGGGGGTTTTTTTTTAACATAAATTTTCAAGCTGCAACAAATATAGGACTAAAGCACAAACTGATAACCACACATGGCAGTTTAATAGCTGCTATTCAAAGAATTTTTAAGAACCTATTTTTTATGGTGTTTCATTACAGGAGATCCTGAACATTTTTTCATGTTAAATTTTAATAAAATAATGCTTGAATCAAATAGTTCTATTTTTCATAAGCCCAATCTATTTTTAATGTTTTTTATGTACAATCAATATCATATACCAAAATATAAAGGTACGTGTCGTTTAACTATACCCAAGACTTTCCGTTCAATTCATAGAAGTCTAAAGATACCTAAGAGAATAGAATTGAATATTTTTAGAAGATTTGGAAATTTTCATTGAGGTTTTTTAGTAATAGTAACATGTATATGCATATATGTGTGTATATATATATACATATATATATATCATAATATCACCTCATATTCTCTTTATTTGTTTTAAATGCTAACTGGCAGAAAGACTTTTTTGGTCATTCCCTTTTCCATATAGGAAACATAACTTCAAAGTGGCTGGCTGAGTTTATCATGTCAGTGAAATATAATCACCCCAAAGGCCACCATGAACTATGCTTCCTCACTTCTCTGGGTTACCAGTGTGAGCTTAAACACCTCCCCGACTCCCACAACTCACATAGTCACCATTTAAAAGGGTCCACAGTGACTTTTGCTGGGTATTTTTCAAGATGTTTACAGACTGTGAGTAGAGCAGAAAATCTTTTACCATGTGTATATACATATACATATATGTAGATATATATATATGCAACTGTACATATCTTTTAGCCAATTTTTCTGTTATTTCTGTATGGAATATATTTCTGTGTGTGATACATGCATGTGTATGATGTTATGTATGGACATATGTAACCTAATAATGATACCCTGTAGCTGTGCCAAAGCACACACTTGGGCTGGAATCTAGGTGGTTGTTTATCATGACAGTCGGCCTCAGTCAGTTTTAATCTGTGTTCATAAAGCATGTGACTATGTCACCATTACAAGTGGAATATGGGAGGCAGCATGAAAGGGGGCGAGTCATGGGTTAACAACAGGGTTTTATTTGTTTGGTTGGTTGGCTGATTAGCTGGTTTGGTAAAACAGTATTTGGGGTTGTTGGAGCAAAAGTCATTAAACTATGAGTAATTAAATTGTCTTAATCCTCAACTAACCTCAGTGATAAGGTTGACAAGTAATCTAATGTATATATCAGACTTCACCAAACATATTCCTGATGATAAATTAGCTGATAATTTGTTGGGCTATGATTTAGCACTGTCACATATAAAATGATATCAGGTTCCAACTGACCCCATTGCAGGGCTTCTTGATGTGTAAGCAGTCAAGTTCCATTATTTCACTGGCACATACCATGCACTGATATATACCCATGATGTAAGCTGTAAAGTCACACCATTCTGTTAAAACAACTGTCTTTTTGTTTAAGATGCTTTCTCTCTTACATATGAATAATGCATTTTATAAGTTCAGAAAGTCATAGCTTTCCTAATAACCACACAGGCTTCAATGGACATTTTGTTTATGGACTGGTAAGTAACTGTGGTTTACTAGTAGGAATATATCCAGTTTCTACTTTTACTACATCTTTCCAAGTAAAACTGTAGAAATGAGCCAAAAGCCAAGGCCCTGCATTGGCAGTGGCCTGTAAGTATAAAATAAAGTTTACAGAAGCCTTGCAAGTGTCTCTTCATTTTGACATAGTTCTTCAGAGAAAATGTTTGCTAGGCAATGCCTATTGTAAACCTCTTCCTAGTAACAGCCAGTCAAGCAATTTCACTTTCAAACACATATTTCCTAACTGCTGCATTCTTAACCTATACTGTTGTGCTGAACACATAACTCCTTCACTCATTTCTTCATTCACTTTTCCAGTAAATTTTGCTGAGCATCTGCTATGCCCCAGGAATCCAACTGCTTATTTAACATTTCCAATTGGATGACTAACAGACCTACTATATCTAAAACTAAGCTCCTGATATCCCTCTAACCTGTGCCACTATAATATCCCTCTGCTCATGTATTAGTCAGGATCCAACAGAGAAACAGAGCCAATGTGTATAAGAGAAGATTTATTATGGGAATTGGCTCATGTAATTATGGAGGCTGAGATATGCTATCATCTGCCGTCTGCAAGTTGGAGAACAAGGAAAGCCAGTGATGTAATTCAGTCCTAGTCCAAAGGCCTGAAAAATAGAGAAGCCAATGGTGTAACTCCCAGTCTGAGGCCAAAAGCCTGAGAATGTTTGGAGCAGCCAGCTGATGTTAAGTCCCAGAGCCCAAAAGCCCAAGAACCAGGAGTGCTGATGTCCAAGAACCAAAGAAATTGGATGTCTCAGCTCAAGAAGAGAGAGAGAGATTTCATCCTTCCTCTACTGTTTTTTCTCTTCAGGCCATCTACAGATGGATAATGCTAGCCCATGCTAGTGAGAATACATCTGATTTCCTCTGTCTTCTGATTCAAATGCTAATCTCTTCAGGAAATTCCCTCACAGATACACCCAGAAATAATGTCTTACCAGTTCACAGGGCAGCCCAGTCAAGTTGACACATAAAATTAACCATCACAGCTCAGTTAAAGACAGCTCCAACCTTTGAGTTGTCGGGATAAAAACCTTGAAGTCATTCCCCATTCCCTTCTCTCACACCTGATACCCATTGCCTCAATAAATCCTGGCCTATCTGCAGACTAGATCCAGAACCTAACCACTTCTGTCTACCTCCACCATCTTTTTCTGAGCCACCAACATCTCTGGCCAGGATAACAGCAACGGGCTCCTATTATTCCTACTTGTTTCCAGCCTTATGAATACCATGTGCTAAGTGGGGCCTATATCTCAAATGCCGTAAGTGGTCTGAAGATGTTCACATTTCCAAGGTAGGCTGACCAACATTCCTAGAGGATTTTTTTTTTAAAGAGCTAAAGTAAGAAGAGGAGGAGGAGGAGGAGGAGGAGGAGGAGGACTAAAGTAAGAAAGCACCCCTTCCCAATGTGTCTGGGAGGTTGTGGACCTGGGAGCTACAGGCCACCATTATTTGGGCATTATGAAGAAAGTCTATCTAGACTGTTATAAAAATGAAAGAGGGCTTTTAAGTTCCTGGTTCCAGTTTCCCCTCATGCTTTGCCTTGGCTTGAGTAAGCAAACCAACACATTACACATTTACCTCTTTGCCTATGCTAATTACATATGGTTTTCTGTTTTCTTACAATATACAACATGCTAAGGCCATCTTAAGTTACTTATATTTTCTTGTTGTTGTTTAGATTAATAGGCTTTATGTTTCTTAGAGTAGTTTTAGGTTTACAGAAAAATTGATTGGGAAGTACAGAGTTCCCACATGTTCTTTTTCCTCCTTCCCTGCACAGTCGCCCCAATTATTTAACTCCTGTATTAGTATAATAATTATGATGAACCAATATTGATATACTATTATTAACTAAAGTCTATAATTTACATAATTCACTCTTTGTGTTATACATTCTATGGGTTCTGATAAAAATACAGTGACAATTATCCACCATTATATATCATTCAGAATAGTTTCACTGCCCTAAGAATCCCTTGTGCTCCACCTTTTCTTCCCTTCCTCTCTCTCCCTCTTGATTTACCTTTTCACTCAACACAGATCTAGTGAATACCCACCATATTAAACTGTTTTAGTTGCTGGGAACACAGCTATCTTACCTAATAACAGACAAACATGTAAATTGACTATACTTCCGCTACGCCCATAGCTAATCAGAGTGAGTATGCAAATTAACCCAACAAAGATGGCGGTTAATTTGCATACATAGGCACCCAGCGTCTGGGTCCCGGAACATCCTGGCACCCAGGTCATCCTGAGGTAGGCCCCACGTGGCCCCTGAGCAGCCTGGGAAGGGCCTGAGCCAGGAGGCTCCTGGGCAGGGGTGGAGCCAGTGATGGGGGTCCCCTGCCCAGGGCCCGAGGCTTTAGGCCTGGGCAGGGGTGGAACCGGTGATCGGAGGGAGCTAGGGGGCCCTTGCCCAGGACTAAAGCTTCGGCCAGAGGCTTTAGGCCTGGGCAGGGCCCAGCCGGCAATTGGTGTGAACTACAGAGGAAACACCTTTTCTGACTGCTCATTGGCTAAGCTTCTGTATGCCACTGGTAATATTCTTAGTAACTTGGGTAATAAGAATCCAAAAAGGTGATCTAGGGTTTTTCCACCACACTTCTGGAGAAAAAAACGAAGGTCTGCTGATGGAGGGCTAAGAAATGTCATATCCTGCCCTAGCAATTTTGGCTCAGTGGATAATGCCTCGGCCTGCTGACCACAGGGTCTGGGTTCCATTCTGATCAAGGGCATGTACCTAGGTTGCAGGCTCCTCCCTGGCCGAGGCCCAGGTCAGGGCTCATGCAGGAGGCAACCAATCAAAGTGTTCCTCTCACTTTGATGTTTCTCTCTGTCTTTTCCTTTCTCTTCCACATTCTCTAAAAGTCAATGGAAACATATCCTCAGGTGAGGATAAAAAAAAAAAAAAGAAAGAAAGAAATGTCATATCCTATGAAAGACACATCTTGAAAATACCTAAAGAAAGTTGTCATTTTTTCATGGTGAAGGGACTGGAGTCCATGTTGATGAAAACACCTTGGTGGCTGTGGTGACTGGCAGTGGCTGTAGCAGTGGGGTGATGGGGCTGGTGCCTTCCCCTGATCAGCCCGGTCGCTTCCCACAAAGGGAGGCCAGACTGCCACCCGTGGGGAGCGTGCCTAAGCCATCAGTAGGACACCCCCTGAGGGCTCCCAGTATGTGAGAGGGGGCAGGTTGGGCTGAGGGATCCCCCCACCCCCAGTGCATGAATTTCGTGCACCGGTCCCCTAGTCTATAATAATAAAAGTGTAATATGCTAATTAGACTGGACATCCTTCTGGAAGTCCTTCCTTCCAAACAAAGCTGCAGCGGGTGGGGGCCACGGCAGAGGCTGCAGAAGCCCCGGCTGCAGTGGGTGTGGGCCAGGGCCAAGGCCCTTGCACGAATTTTGTGCATCGGTCTTCTAGTAATTAAATAAATGCAGGGAAGTGCGAGGTGGTGACTCAGTAGGCATCAGCTTAGGAGACAGTAAAAGCAAGAGTAGTCCAAATTCTTTAAACTTCAGCTGGTGACCTCAGTGAACAGAGTGTGAGGGCTCTTGCTTCTACAATTCTTATAGTAGTGAGCACAAATATGTCACTCCTGGGAGAATGGGAGAATAATAAGCAACATGGTATTGCCTCTACAGTATGAGCTTTTGAAGTCAGTAAATACATGTTAATCTCTATGCAAAAATAAACCTATGCAGTAAATTTAAAATTAAGGGAATGAAACAAATTGGAGATTAAGTCCAGGAAATAACTGAGACAAATGTTGATCTTTCACTAATCTGTTACCTCTATTGTTATTTTTAGTAGCATCACTACTAGTCCATGGTAGAGTGTTAGCATTATATATATAGGGTGACCCCCCCAAAAAATGTATACACATACATTTTTGATAGCTTAATTGATGTTTATTTCTTTTCAGATGTAACCCAATGCAATTAATCATTATTCACAGTGTGTATACATTTTGGGGGGACAACCTATATGTGAGGACTGAAGAAAATGCACTCCAGGCTTGAAAGTCTGAGTCTGCAATTTCTTTACTTGCAACATAATCTAGTGCAGCTCTGTATTTATTGCTTTTTCTCCATACTTCAAGCAAGCAAGGTTAAATCAGGGCACTAGTCCACCACATGCAGTTGATTATTTCTGAACTTCCAAGTGGGGTCTTCACATTTAAAAACCCCAGTGGCTTTTAAATAATCCTACATTTGGAGAATCTTCTGTCACACTTTCCTCTAAGTAGCAACAAAGACAAACCAGTGTCTATATTTGGTCAGGCCAATACTCTCTCTGGTCTTTTTGTTTCTAAAACTGAAAAGAGACAAGCCATAGTTCTTAGAATCGGGACTAATAAAGAACTGCACTTAACATTGTAACTGCAAAGCCAGGCTTTCTCCAAGAAGCTTGCTAGTGTAGTTCACTTTCAATTTGATGAAGCCAAAGTCCTACTATCTCCTGGTTTCCCAAGGTTTTAGCATCAATGTTACTCAGTAGATTGTGTTTCTTCCTGGGAGGTAATAAATTAGGAACAGCAATGCCAAATCTAGTTATCGTCAGAAGAGTCATGGAATATTCCTAAGGAAATACAGAGAATTCCAAAAATTTTTCCTTTTTGATCCTAAACCACTATCCTCTTACCTAACATATCTATGGGAGATTGATCATCTTTTATCTGAATTTGATTTTATAATGGTAGATACAATTACATATAGGGTATTGTGACAGATGTGTCCCAGGTGGGAGGCATCAGGGACCCTACCCAGACTATGCAGTATTGCCTGGTCAGCCTAATCCCAGGCCCTAGGCATCTACAGGGCACAGCCCTGACTCGCTCCATGTAGTCCACCTTTTTACAGGAAAAAGCCATTTCTCCATGACCTATAAACTGTGGTAATTGGGATTAAATGCAGTTAAATTCTTGTGTTTTTTAAATATCCTAGAATGAGAAAATCTACTAAGTGTGATCAAATGAAGGGAACATGGTGCCCTTTTAGGCTTTTCGGGTGCATATTTGTGCATAATGAAGAACCGACCACCTCAGACCAGTCTTTTCTCTGTGTTATGAAACCTAATGAGGTTAGGCCTGGATCACTGCCCCTCACTCTCAATCAGGACCCTGTTGGAAGGCAGGGAATTCAACTGACCAGTTTAGGCCAAGCAGGCCAACTCCTAGAACTGGAGTACTGGAGTGGGGGAGTGGGGAAGGGATGGGAAGGGATTGACTTCTCAAAGGAAACCAGTGTGGCCCTAGAAAGGGTAAGGGAGAACAACTGCACCATCCTTTCTTTCTTTTTTTAAATATTTTTAATGATTTAAGAGAGGAAGGGAGAGAAAGAGAGAGAGAGAGAGAGAGAGATTTCAATGATGAGAATCATTGATCAGCTGCCTCCTGCCCGCCCCACACTGGGAATTGAGCCTACAACCCCAGGCATATGCCCTGACCGGGAATCGAAACATGACCTGGTTAATAGGTCGACACTCAACCACTGAGCCACACCGTCCAGGCCCACCATCCTTTCTTCATCATTGAGGATATTACCCATATATCCTGCTACTCATTTCTGCTGCTACTTTTAGCTCAGTTAATTCCTCAATTTTTATTGTTTTCTTTAAAAATGTTTGCTCTTCAAATTACAAAAATTATATATAAAATAGATCTATAATATATTTAAAGCCTTTGCAGAATGAAAAAAAATAATGATCTATGTATGCAAGGGACAAAAAAAAAATCCCTACATGTGAGACTATATCTACATCTCTATTTTACATTTAACTTATCCAGTTCTTTGCTACCACAAACAAGGCTATACCACACATCTTTGTACAAGGCTCCATGGAGACTTGTATGAGTTCTCTGGGGCAATTAAAAAGGAGTAGGATCACTACAAGATCACAGGGGTTTTGCACAGTTAACATCTCTAAGTACTTCCCAGATTGTCTCCAGAATGGCCCCATTAGTCCTGGGTTGATCTATCGGTAAAGATTCCAGGGTTCGGGTGCCTTGCAAATGTTCCACTTTGTATTGGCACTGTCACGCTGGAGGAACATATACCTTCAGGCATATGTGACAGACTCTTTTGGAAACCTGACCAGTTCCTCTTGGATCCCTTGTCCTAGTTCTGCTCACCCATCCCCAGCTTCGATGTTTTTAATACTATCTGTGCCTTGGACTTTCAGGGGCCTTCCCTTGGACAGGGGAATCCCTAGCTGATCAGAAGAGGAAGTGCCTGGGCTGCCCATCCCACCCTCACTGTGACCCATAGCCAATAAGTTACTGGTGTGGAAGTGCCAAAGCCCAGCTCTTGTGCCTCAGGTGGGTAACACTAAGTGCCCAGGAGATCAGGCTGAGTCTGGGACTCCACCTGAAATTTCACCTTTCTTAGCTCCTTCCCTATCCCAGGCTGCTGCTTCTATTCCTTCACTGGTTTCTTCTGGGAGCTTAACAAATCACTTACACCCAAATCCTTGGTTTAAAGTCCACTTTGGGAGAACATAACAAAGAGAGCAACACATTTCTGTTTCACTGATGGACATAAATAGCAAGTTCCAGTCGTTGAACATGTTAGATTCCTTTAGCATACTATATTTGGGCTCATATTTGAAATCACTCTTTCAATTTCTCTATCTTGGGCATCACTTTACCAGGAAAGTCAACTATTTTTAAGGTCCATTATTTTTTTCAACCAAAGGATGTATTCCACCTTTTTACAGAATAAAGCCATTTCTCCATGAACTATATAGCTCTCTGTTTTTTCCCAAACTGTGGTCATTGGGATTAAATACAGCCACTTGAGAGGGACATGTTCTCCCAATTACAGCTGATTTCTGATATGAGGAATATTTGGATACACAGAAAAGTTTAATAGCCCTGCTCCAAAGAATGGCCCTACTCCTCATAGAATTTCTAGAGTGGAATATGTGCAGGCCTGACAGAAAAACCACACCCCTTCACAGCAGCTGGGCCTGAGGGTGAGGAAGTTTGGATTGTCAATTAAGAGAGAGATCTCATACATACTAAGTGAGACATAACAATGTCATATTTTTTCAAAAATAATACAAATAGGTACACTGTTTTTGATGGACAGAGTAAGAGCCCTGAATGCAATCCATACCTTTTGATCCAACACTTTAAATTCCGTGAATCTACCAAAAAATAATGTGAAAATGTTCATTTCCATTTTTTTTCATAATAGCAAAATGTAGTATATCCTAAGAAGTGTCTGAGTATGGCTTCCCTATAACAGAGCCTAATAAATAGACTTGGGAAGGTCTTTTATTTAAAAGGTGACTCCAGGAAACAAATTGAAGGAGATGAAAGATTAAGACAGAGAAGAAAGAAAAGACAACAAATGGTCTATTTTGAGCTGGTTACTGAGGTTTGTAGGTAACTGGGTTCTGGTCCTGCTGGGGACCCTCTGAAGAACCTGGTATTGTGCATATCAAAATTGGGGGACAGTGCCCAAGCCCACAGGGTGTTGTCTCCAAGCTCTCATCTTATCTGAGACTTTAATGGGCCATTCCAACATTTTACTAAGCCAGTGCTTCAAGTGATGTGATATATCATAGTACTCAGAGATCTTGTGTTCATGAGCCCATAGTCACACCCCCTTTGCCCCCAAAATCAGTCACTTGGTCCAATGCAATGTTCTAAAGGATCCATGTCAGTAAATCAGGTACAGTAGTTGCTAAGACACTAGCAGAAGCACTAGTGCAGGGAATTTAAATCTGCTGTACAAGCTTAGGCTCAATAAACGAATAATGGGTCTGAGTCTGAACTAAAATAAAGGCCACACAGAGAAGCAGTGAATCACTGAGGTGCCAGACATGTCAATAACGACTTCTTGGACCTACAAAACAAGACCAGCCCCTAGCTGGATCAGCTAAGCTGACACCATAGGGAACAGAAGAACCACCCGTCCCAGCCTGACCCAAATTCCTGATCCATAGAATGATGATAATATATCATTTTTGTTTCAAGTCTTTAAGTTCTGAGATGACTTACTAGCAGCAATAAGCTTCTGTTTTCATGCTCTTGGAATGCTTCCTCTCGGGAACCAGCTGCCATGGAAAAAGTCTGACTATTCTAAGACCATACTGCTATGAGGGAGCCCAAGCTAGCTAAGTACAAGGGCTTTGTAGAGAAGCACCAATGCTCACTTAGTCAATAGCCCTGTCTCAGCCAGAATCATGTAATGCAGAATAACCACCTGTGCAATCTACAGAATCATGAGAAATTAAAAAACAATCATTGTTTTAAGCCCCTAAATTTTGGTGTGGTTTGTTACGTCACAATAGATCATTGAAACATAGGTACTCTATTCATAGTCCCATTGCACAAGAATTGACAGAGGCTGGCTAACATCCACTGGGTGCATCATTTTGTCCACCTTATTGCCAACCAAAACCTCTGACATGGATGCTTCCTAGTGGGCACTCTATGAGCATAAAGCTGTTTGTGCCCATACTCATAGGTCCATCTATATTCCTCTTTTTTTAATCTTTACTTCAGTCTTCCAGTCTTGCTCTTTCCACATCCCTAACCAACCAGCCAATGCTTAGAACACTTCTGTCATACAAAACGTTACTACTGAAAGCTCTACCCACTGGGAGGATTCCACCACATTACTGCCTATTGGGTACACTCCAAGCGGGGCTAATGAGCAACAGCAGTCCACTTTTAGATATCACCAACATAGTAAACCAACCCATCCATGAACTAGGCTGGATGTTTTTCTCCTGTCTTGGTTAATCATGGGGAAATCCTCAAGAAACTATGGGGGTTAGCTAATGGAAAGCTATGAATACAAGAGAAGTATGTGACATGGGGGTCAGGGCTACCTATCTCTTAACTTTGTGCCCTGCGACCAGTTCCCAGATATACTATTTTATCACACAATATTGCAACTTCATCTTTCCAACATCGTGATTTGGGGGCTCCAACTAAGGACAAAGTTTATGATAGGCAGTTCCAATCACATAGATATCTGATACCCCTATTATTAGGCATTCAAGTTCAACTACAATAGCATTCTAGAAACTGGTCTATTCCTGTCCCTCATGGGACTCCTCTAGTGGGATATCTCTGTGCTCTGGGGCTCCCCATTGACCTAGCAGAGACTTTTCTAGAAACTTGTAAATATTGTGATGTTATTACCACTGCCAATAAGGTTTTTGTTGTAATCTGGCTTTTAAGTGATCTAGTCCTACTAAACAATCCCAGCCTGATTGTCTACTTTCTAGAACCACCTTTAGTACCCCTGTCTTACACACAGACTTGAGTGCAAGTGTAGGTAGTTTATTTGAGAAATGCTCTCAGAAAGCAGAGTAAAGGACTGAGAGAGAGAAGGGAGAGGGGGGAAAGTCTATTAAGGGTAAAAATTTAACTGGTGGGCAATAGGGCTCGTCCCATTGTTGAGTCTCAGAGGAATCATGTAAAAGCACCTAAGAATTCTTCTCCCCAAGAATAGGAAGCTGGAAGTTATCTGCCAGCTCCCATTCCTTTATTATTTAAGGAATGTTCTCAGGGTTATTAGTTTTTCTTGCTCTTAATACTTGCATTGAACCTAAGAAATAACTAAAAGCACAAGTTTTTCCAATTCAATTCTCTGATTCTTATTCAGGGATCTTCACTATCAGAACCTGCCTGATAAAGGGGTAGAGTCTACTTCTGGCAGACAATATTATAAAGGCACCAGAAAGTCTCACAACAGACAATGGCCTGTTCCACAGCTTGAGGATGTGGACATGACCTTCACTCAATGGAAATGAGACTTCAAATGCAAGACCCCTTAGAGAAGAAACTGACAGATCTAAGCCAAAGGTTAAACAACCTAGAAAAGAGCCTAATACGGGGTAGGGAATGGACTGCATAAGCTATTGGACTTAAGGAGAAAGTGGAAGGGTATCAGCAAGAGGAACAAGGGAGTAGGAAGGAATTGTTAACGGTTCTGTATTTGGCTCCTATGGCTGCCATTACAAAATACTACAAACTGGGTGGCTTAAAACTACAAATATTGATCTAGATGCTAACAGTCCAAGGTCAATATGCTGGCAATGTTGTTTTCCTTCTGGAGGTTCTAAAAGAGAATGCATCTCCAAATCAAAATGACAATAGGTACCATCTCACACCTGTCAGAATGACTATCGTCAACAAATCAACAAACCACAAGTGCTGGAGAGGATGTGGAGAAAAAGGAACCCTCATGCACTGCTGGTGGGAATGCAGATTGGTGCAGCCACTGTGGAGAACAGTATGGAGTTTCCTCAAAAACCTAAAAATGGAACTCTCATTTGACCCAGTGATCCCACTTCTAGGAATATATCCCAAGAAACTAGAAACACCAATCAGAAAGGATATATGCACCCATATGTTCATAGCAGCACAATTTATAATAGCTAAGATTTGGAAACAGCCTAAGTGCCCATCAGGAGATGAGTGGATTAAAAAACTGTGGTACATATACAGAATGGAATACTACGCTGCTGTAAAAAGGAAGGAACTCCTACCACTTGCAACAGCATGGATGCATGGATGGAGATGGAGAGCATTATGCTAAGTGAAATAAGTCAGGCAGAGAAAGATAAATATCACATGATTTCACTCATTTGTGGAATATAATGAACACCATAAACTGATGAACAAAAACAGATCCAGAGACAGAGAAGCATCAATCAGACTGTCAAACCTCAGAGGGAAGGCAGGGGAGGGTGGGGGTATGGAGGAGAGATCAACCAAAGGATGTGTATGCATGCATATAAGCAATGGACACAGACACCAGGAGGGTAAGGGCATGAGTAGGGGAGAGGGGGGTAATGGGGGAAGAAGGACACTTATGTAACACCTTAATCAATATAGAAAATATAAAGAGAGAGAGAGAAAGCTCCCTCCTAGCTTCAGGTGGTTGCAGCCAATCCTTGGCAACCCAAGGCTTATAGATCTATCACTTCAGTCTCTGCCTCTGTCTTCACATGATGTTGTCCTCTTTGTGTGTGTGTGGTGGGGGGGTGTGAGTTGGGTCCAAATTTCCCTCTTCTTCTAAGGATACCAGTTATTGAATTAGGACCCAATCTAATCCAGTATGGCCTCATCTTCACTTGATTACATCTTTAAAAAATCTATTTCCAAATAAGTAAAACTCTAAGGCTCCAGGTGGACAGGGATTTGGTGGGGACACAATTCACCCCAGTTCAGTCTTCCAAGACAAGCAACTTACCACATAGCTTTGTCCTTTTGACCATAGCAGCATGTGGCTTCAGGGGGCAACAGAGTAGCTACTACTACACACTTATCATGGTTCTTTTCATCGAATAACTAGACAATCAAAGTCTTCCCTTAGCATGTACCACAGCCAAAGTATAATGTTAAACCATGCCAAGGAAATCCTCCAGTTCAATGGTTTCTAAACTCAGACCAGCCCCTGGAATGCTATTATAGGTCTGAGACTCAAATGAAATTTTACTGGGAGTAGTCAGACAAATACAATAGATAAAAGCTGTTGTGGTAGAAGGGCAGCTGACAGGATCAGGGTCTATCTCCCCCTCTTGTATCAGATTGTTCAGCTTCACAGAATATTACTGGCAATCTAGTTATCCACTTTGCTGCTTAGTTCAGGAAGTAACTGAGACATGCCACGAACATAGAGCAAAATAGGTTCATAGGGGCTAAGAGAAGATGTAAAGAGAAAGAAGAAGAAAGTGAACTTAGGAAGGACTAGAGAACAAATAGCTATAGCCACCTTAAGTATTTTGGGTGCAAAAGGAAAAAGGAGAGTCACAGAACACCAATCGGTGGCCTCCTGGTAATACCAGGGGAGAGGGTAAAAAGGAGGAAGGGAAAAAGAAGAAAGGACCTCTTTATACAATGATTTAGAGTGATAGCTTGTGTTTTTATAGCCCTATGATGGATGCATGGATGAAGCCCAAGCTTCCTGGGTAAAGTTTGAGGCAATTAGCTACATAGTGCAGGCAAGTTTATACTGAATGATTTAGAGATCCTCTGTTTCCCAAATAAGTATATAAACAGAAGATGTTAGTCTCCAGATTCATTAACCTAATACTTTCTGTGAGCACTCAACAAGAATACAAGGCAAAATAAAAGCACTCAATATAAATAAATCAATAATAATTTATATCTTTTGATCTCTCCAAAGAAAAATGTTTATATGTGGAGAAAAAATAAATAAAATGACATTTAAAGGAAAAACCATCCCTCCCCACAAATACTCTGCACATTTAAAAAAGTGAGACATTAAGCCATTTGACATGTCTTTAGAGTCTTTACCAAAGGGGGAAAATAGCTGTCAAGATGCCAAGGCCTGTGAGTCAATGAGTCAGTTAAGTTTTTCTAAAGTCATGCTCCCAAGAAAGCACTTGAATTTGTTGCCTTAAATAATTTAATAGTTTAACCTATTAATTCTCAGATCTTATTACTAACTGAGTCTGATATGAGACAAAGAGCTAGTTGGGAACAATTCTGATATCAGATTGTTAAGCATTACTACAATATCATGAAAATCCTGAATAAATGGTATTTTGTTCAGTGAATGCAGTGTCACCAATTCCACCTTTGTGACTAGTTCAAACCATAGCAGGCACTCTTAACTATTTTTGGATCATGGACACCTTTGAAAGTCTAGTGAATAATATTCTTAAATGCATTTTTAATGTTAGAATTTTAAGAACACCAATTACATTAAAGTATCAGACCATTTTTTAAAAACAAATTTGTGATAAGGCAATATATGTCTCCTGTATTAACACATGAAATAACAAAATCTAGTGGCAGGTCAAATAACTATCATAATTTCAAAGTAGTGATGAGTATAGGTGATATTTTGAGAGATCTGCCAATAACTGTAATATGATGTGAAATATCTGTGACTTTGTCAATAGGTACTGCTAACACTATTGTGATGTGTTACCTATATTCATAATTGAAGGAAATGCTCATTTTCCCTTGGGAGTGAGTGAAAATAAAAATGCAATTTTTTCCGCTCACATGCTCATCCCCCAAATTCAGAACTCCTTCACGAGGCTCTTTGATTTCAAAAGTTCTCCTTCCCTCAGTACTCACAAGGGGCAACAGGCCTGGATGAAGAAACACAACCTTAGGAACCCCTACTCATATAGTCCACGCTCATGCCTGTTCTAACGGTGGTTATTCATGTCCCCTCTCTGCCACCTTGGCTAGAGCTCTGCACATCAGGGGCTACCATCCCTGGGGCCTAGGGAAGAAGACTGTTGTCACCAGTACCAGAGATTCAAAATAAGAGGGATGGAAGGGAGAGTAGAAATTACCTGATCTCTGCTGCGAAGGCACAGGGTGGGCTTCACAGGCTACTATGTAACTAAGTCAACCAGAGCAGACACCTAGGTGGGTCAGACACCCTAGGGTGTTTCATGTGCTGTGTTCAGGAGCCAAACATGTGGATTCATTCAATAGCTCACTAATTCACAAAACAAATATGTATAGGTGGCCTACTTAGTGCTAGGCACTGTGCAAGGTGCTAAGAGTGGACTTCTCAGCTCTCATGCATCTGTAGTCCGGCTCTACAAGAGCATGCAAATGCCCACATACAATAAATAAGAAAGCATAGAGGGGCCAGGCTGTCTATAACCATGGGGTCCATTTCCTAAATGATGCTCTGAACCCAGGATCAGTTTGTAAAAAAAAAAAGGGAAGAACACTAATATTTATTGACAACCTACTATGTGCCAGGCACTTTAATTTCATCATTTCAAGACACTGTTAGGAACGAGGAAGAAAATGGATAAATCATTTATCTGAGTGGATAAATGGCTTGTTTGCCAGTTAGTACATTATGGTGTTGGTTTTGAAACCAAGTCTGTCTGTTTCTAAAGTACACCATATTTTTCCAGTATGTCATATGGTGCTGGCACTTGGTCAGTCTCTTGACCATTCAGAAACAGTTTCCTTATCTGGATATAATGATATTGTAGATCATTCAAGAATATGTATACAAGTGTTCTGTAAATTATAAAACATTAAGCACATGTTATTGTTGCTGTAATTATTGTTGTTATTATCATCAGAAATATGGTATGCAATGAAATTATCAGAAATCCCATGCACCTAGACAATTCTATAATAAATGAGCCAAAGCAAGGAGGAGGATTATGTCACAGTAATGTAGAGAATAATATATCCTGATTTTTTTCCTGGTAATTGCTTTACTTTTTAAGGAAATTGGGTCTTTCCTAATAAGGAAAATAATCTCCAAAATAAGCTCCACTTACTTAATACAATATTTAGTTTCTAAGAAGTTATATAAAGAAATAAAGTAATACAGTGAATAATATTCTAAATGTGATAAGGAAGTACCTAACACTGAGGTAAGATATAACTTTAGTTTAGGAATATAAATTGTTCACCATTCTTGGGCAGCAGCTCTGTGAAAATGGATGTGAGATAGCTATCTTCTCAAATACAAACCTGTTCTTGATTGTTTTCCCCAAATGTTTCATTTTGCTGCTGTTCACTAAAGTAGATTTGCTTAAAATAAAATGGTTTATTTTGTAAATTTTTAATACTGTTTTTTCCTGTTTACAAAAATAGCACTTGCTCATTACTAGGGGTAAAAAAAAAAGAGAGAGAGAAACTTATGTAAAAATTAAAATGCCAGAGACAACCACATACTATTTTTGTTTTTTACTCTGACATTTTTTAGCAGTCTGCTTGGTGGATTTAGCGACACTGACTTACAGTATACAGAGCAAAATTATCTTTCCTGGTAAAAGAAATAGGTTGCAATGATCTTTTTCACACACACAAAAAAAAACACACATGAGTACAAACCTCTTTGTGGGAACCAAAAGACTATAACAAACTTGTAGTTATTATAGAATTACATGGAAGAAACAAGTAATTTCCACTCTGCTTTCCTCTTAATTCTTCCAAAGAAACTACCTCAAAGTAAAACAAACAAGTGCTTCACTAAAAAATAAACTAGTTGAACAAACAAACCACTTTGATTGATCTCACTGTTCAGTGTAACCCAGAGGTAAATAATAATAGCACAAGTAATGGGCTTTCTTTTTTCTTCTCCACCATTTCCCCTTCCAGGCCACACTGAGTCGGGAGAATTCAGTTGAGTCAGGAGAACATACATTCTGAGGATCACTTTGTAGCTTACATAGACGACTGCTCAGGCCTGTGAGTGGGACTCAAGAGTTCCTGATTCTTTTCCTAGCCTTCATGCAACAGAGCACGAGTCCTCCAGGTCCATCACCCTGAAAAAAAAAATGTTGTTATCCAATGCTTTTGTGTATATTGTTCTACTGAGTTCAGTTAAGAGTTCAGATGCATTTTTTTCTATCTAAAGAAAAGACACAATAAGAAAGGCAAATCACATAGGCAGTAAAATCTCAGACATCTCTCTCAGCAATATTGTTGCTGAAATGTCTCCGGAGGCAAGGGAAACTCAGGAAAAGATAAACAAATGAGACTACATCAAGCTAAACTGCTTCTGTACAGCAAAAGAAGCCACCAACAAAATAAAAATAGAACCCACTGTATGGGAGAACATATTCACTAATGATACATCTGATAAGGGGTTAATTTCCAAAACATATAAAGAACTTTTACAACTCAACACTAGGGAGACAAACAATCCAATTGAAAAATGGGCAAAGGACCTGAATAGACACTTTTCCAAAGAATACATACAGATGGTCAATAGACATATGAAAAAATGCTCAAGGTCACTAATTATCAGAGAAATGCAAATAAAAACTACAATCAGTTACCACCTCAGACCTGCCAGAATGACTACCATCAATAAATCAATAAACAATAAGTGTTGGCAAGGATGTGGAGAAAAGGGAACCCTTGTGGGAATACAGACTGGTGTAGCCACTATAGAAAACAGTATGAAGTTTCCTCAAAAAATTAAATATGGAATTACCTTTTTTTTTTAAATACATCTTTATTGTTCAGATTACAGGTGTTCCTCTTTTTGTTTTCCCCCTATTGCTCCCCTCCACCTGATTCCCCACCCCACCCTACCCCATGCCCTTACCCCCCGCCACTGTCTTCATCCCTAGGAGTAAGATTTTTGTCCAATCTCTTCCCGCACCACTCACACCCACTTCCCCCTGAGAATTGTCAGTCCACTCCCTTTCTATGTCCCTGATTCTATTATATTCACCAGTCCATTCTGTTCTTCAGATTTTTTATTTACTTGATTTTTAGATTCACTTGTTGATAGGTATGTATTTGATGTCATTTTGTTGTTCATAATTTTTACCTTTTTCTTCTTCTTCCTCTTCTTAAAGAATACCCTTCAGCATTTCATGTAATCCTGGTTTGGTGGCAATGAACTCCTTTAGCTTTTTCTTGTCTGTGAAGCTCTTTATCTGACCTTCAATTGTGAATGATAGCTTTGCTGGGTAGAGTAATCTTGGTTGTAGGTTCTTGCTGTTCATCACTTTGAATATTTCTTGCCACTCCCTTCTGGCCTGCATAGTTTCTGCTGAGAAATCAGCTGACAGTCGTATGGGTACTCCCTTGTAGGTAACTAACCGTTTTTCTCTTGCTGCTTTCAAGATTCTCTCTTTGTCTTTTGCCCTTGGCATTTTAATTATGATGTGTCTTGGTGTGGTCCTCTTTGGATTCCTTTTGTTTGGGGTCTGTGCGCTTCCTGAACTTGTAAGTTTATTTCTTTCACCAGGTAGGGAAAGTTTTCTGTCATTAGCCAGCTAACTAGCAGCCATCGCTGTTTGCCACACCCTAGCCTAGTGACGCCCTGAGACCCCCCCCCACACACAACCTACAAACCCACCCAAGCTCCAAGAGGCAGCATTAGCATAAGAAAGGCCTGCCCTATTGCAGCTTAACCTAGCAAACTTGCAGCCTGGATCAGATAGCTCCAAAACCTCCAAACCCCAAGCAAAGAGGAGAAAACTGTAGCTCTCGCTGTAGCTCCTGCTGGGTGGACTCAGACAATAGCTGACCTGCACCCCACTGGAGATCCAGAAGCCAGTACCTAGTGGTCAGTGTGAGAAACCAGATTTCAACTCCTCACATCCATAAGTGACACATTCAAGAGGCAGACTCAGCGAGCACCAAAGCCCCACTGAAACAAGTCCTGCACCATAAGCGTGTCTCTAGCACAGCAGTTCTTATAGACACAGCGAGTCCTCACAGCCGATTGGCCTGGAGGTCAATTCCTCCCAGCGAACCAACAGCAATTAAGGCTTAACTACACCAAGACTTTGCACTCAGCCCACAAAGGGGTGTACCAAGAGCGTCCACATCAGGTGATTGGGGAGGCTGAGCTACTGCCCCCTATAGGTCACCTACCACACAAAGCCACTCCATCAACACAGGGAAGCAGCCAAAATGCGGAAACAAAGAAACATGTCACGAATGAAAGAAACGGAGGAAAGCAAACTACTGGACGACATAGAGTTCAGAACCACATTTATAAGGTTACTCAAGAATCTTCTAAAAACCGCCGAGAAACTTGATGACACTTCTGAGGAGCTTAGTGAGACCTTCAAGGACCTTAATGAGAATGCCAAAAAAATGGAAAAGGACCAGTCAGAAATGAAGCATACACTGTCTAAAATAAAGAATATACAGAAACTCAACTGTAGATCAACGTACCCCAAGAATCAAACCAAAGATCTGAAATATGAGGAAACAAAAAACACCCAACCAGAAAAACAAAAAGAAAAAAGAGTAAAAAATATGAAGATAGTGTAAGGAGCCTCTGGGACAACTTCAAGCGTACCAACATCTGAATTTTTGGGGTGCCCGAAGAAGAGAGAGAGCAAAATACTGAAAACCTATTAGAAGAAATAATGACAGAAAACTTTCCCTACCTGGTGAAAGAAATGGAATTACCTTTTGAATCAGTGATCCCACTTCTGGGAATATATCGTAAGAATCCTGAAACACCAATCAGAAAGAATAAATGCATCCCTATGCTCATAGCAGCATTATTTACAATAGCCAAGATCTGGAAACAGCCCATGTGCCCATCAGCAGGTGAGTGGATTAAAAAACTGTGGTACATATACACAATGGAATACTACATGGCTGGAAAAAAGAAGGATCTCTTACAATTTGCAACAGCATGGATGGATCTGGAGAGTATTATGCTAAGTGAAATAAGCTAGTTAGAGAAAGACAAATACGATATGATCTCACTAATATGTGGAATCTAATTAACAAAATAAACTGATGAACAAAATCTAATAATGCTAACAAAATGGAACCAGAAGCATAAATACAGGGAACAAACTGGCTAACGCCCAAGGGGAGGAGAGTGGGGTGACTGGATAAAGAAGGTAAAGGAAATAGCTGAACAACATATATGATACCCCCATGGACACAGACAATAATTTAGTAAAGACCAAGGAAGAAGGAGGTGGGGGAGGATGGAGGTGGGCAAATGGGGGAGGGAGGATGGAGACTCCTGCAATAATGTCAACATTAAAAGTTTTTTTGATTAAAAAAAAAGGAAGCATTATTAGATTCTCCCAAGAGTTGTTTTGAACATTAATTTCTGGTCAATGTGATGTAATTTCTAAGTTTTCATATAGTTCATAAATTGTCATGGTGTGTTTGGAGGTTGAGGGAATTGTGCTGAATGAAGAATGCATCAGAAACTTCCAGGCCAAGGAATTCGTGTGCAAAGCATGCACTCTTCAAAGGTCCCCAGTGTTCTGGGAATGGAGAGGAAGTAGTTCAATGTGGCTGCAACAAAGGGGTTGTGTAGAGTGGGGAAGGGAGATGGGAGAGGGAGAAGGGGAGAGGATTAGGAGGAGGTAAGCCTAGAAAGAGAAGTGAGAACTAGATGCAAGGGCCAAACTGTCCCTTGCACTGCCAATGAGTTCACAAAAGGAAGCCTCTGTCAAATCTGCTTCTTCTCTTTTATTAAGTACTAGAGGCCTGATGCATGAAATTCATGCAAGAGTAGGCCTTTGCAGCTGCAGCAGCTGCCTGGATCCCTTGCAACCTCGGCTTCCTCAATCCCGCGGCTGCAGCCCCAGCTCATCCAGAAGGACGTCTGGTCTAATTAGCATATTATGCTTTTACTAGAGGCCCAGTGCACAAAATTCGTGCATGGGTGGAGGGGGGGAGTGTCCCTTAGCCCAGCCTGCACCCTCTCCAATCTGGGACCCCTCGAGGAATGTCCGACTAGTCGGACATCCTTCTCACAATCCAGGACTGCTGGCTCCCAACTGCTCGCCTGCTTGCCTTTCTGATTTCCCCTAACTGCTTCTGCCTGCCAGCCTGATCACCCCCTAACCACTCCCCTGCCAGCCTGATTGATGCCTAACTGCTCCCTTGCCAGCCTGTTTGCCTCTAACTGCCCTCCCCTGCAGGCCTGGTCACCCCTAACTGCCCTCCCCTGCAGGCCTGGTACCCCCCAACTGCTCTCCCCTACAGGCCTGGGTCCCCCCCAACTGCCCTTCCCTGCAGACCCAGTCACCCCAAACTTCCCTCCTCTGTCGGCCGGGCCACCCCTAACTGCCCTCCCCAGCAGGCTTGATTGCCCCCAACTGCCCTCCCTTGCAGGCCTGGTCCCTCCCAACTGCCCTCCCCTGCTGGCCATCTTGTGGTGGCCATCTTGTGTCCACATGGGGGCAGGATCTTTGACCACATGGGGGCAGCCATCTTGTGTGTTGGAGTGATGGTCAATCTGCATATTACTCTTTTATTAGATAGGATAGAAGCCTGGTGCATGGGTGGGGGCCAGCTGGTTTGCCCTGAAGGGTGTCCCGGATCAGGGTGGGTGTTCCCTTGGGGTGTGGGGCGGCCTGGGCGAGGGGCCTGTGGTGGTTTGCAGGCCAGCCACGCCCCCTGGTGACCCAAGCGGAGGCCCTGGTATCTGGGATTTATTTATCTTCTACAATTGAAACTTTGTAGCCTGGAGTGGAGCCAAGCTCTGCGGTGGCAGCCATTTCTATTGGGATTTATGTATCTTCTATAATTAAAACTTTGTAGCCTTAAGCAGAGGCCAAAGCAGGCCAGGGCTGCAGAAGCTTGGCTTCCTCCATCCCCGCGGGCAACCCTAGCCTCCTGGTCTCTCCAGCTCCTTGGCTGCTGCAATTTCTGTTGGGATTTATCTTCTATAATTGAAACTTTGTAGCATTGAGTGGAGGCCTGGGCCTGCAAGGGCTGGCAGAAAGCTTGGCTTCCTCCATTGCCAGGGAAACCCAAGCCTCCCTCCTGCTCTCTATGGCTGCAGCCATCTTGGTTGGGTTTATTTGCATATCCCCTCCTGATTGGCTGGTGGGCATGACTTGTTGGTATAGTGGAAGTATGGTCAATTTGCATATTACTCTTTTATTAGGTAGGATTATTATAGATAGTTGTGATCACTTCACTTAGTCTAGTAATCACCTGTCACCATTCAAACTTCTCATAGTATTACTGACTATATTCCCCTTCACTTTTTCCAACCAATCCCCCTACAACCCTCCCCTCTGGCAACCATCAGTTAGATGTCATAGAAACAGATATGCTTCTTAATAATTCTACACAATTTGGAGAGTGACTTCTGAACTTTCTTCTTTGAGGTACTAATAATTCTACACAATGTGGAGAGTGACTTCTGAACTTTCTTCTTTGAGGTACTCATTCAAACTAATAGCATCTCCCCACAGACAAATAAATACCAGAAAGGCCCTAGTATTTGCTGCAAAGTACAACTAGAGAAAATGAATGTGTAGTTGGTAGTATTTGCTTTTCTCTGTGCAATCATATGGGGTTGATAATGTTTCCCTCCCCGCTGCGAAGATATTGATGAGAGCAAATTACTTAACAATTTTTTCTCTTTAATGCATTTAACCAGAATTTTACTTAAGGAAGAAAAATGTTTTTGTTGTGGTAAAATACATATAGTGTGAAATTTATCATTTTAATCACTTTTAAATGTACAATTCAGTGAGATTAAGTACCTTGCACAACCAGCACCACTATCTAGTTCCAGAACTTTTTCAGCGCCCCAAAAGGAAACTCCATACCATTAAGTAGTCACTCCCTACGCCCCTCCTCCACACCCAAGCCAACTACTAATCTGCTTTCTGTCTCTATGGATTTGCCTATTCTGGATAGTTCTTATAAGTAGAATCATACACTACTGGGCCTTTTGTGTCTGGTTTCCTTCACTTAGCTAAGGAAGAATGTTAGCCTTCTTAGTTAAGGGAAGGTTAAAAAAAAACAAACAGAAAGTAGAATACATTTTGTGATATAAACATTTTAAGATATCTCTAAAACCACACCAGCCTTCTACTTAGTTGCTTTACTGAGCTTTGGGGAACTCATCTGTGATTCATCTGC
Organism: Corynorhinus townsendii; assembly: GCA_026230045.1. Taxonomy (NCBI): domain Eukaryota; kingdom Metazoa; phylum Chordata; class Mammalia; order Chiroptera; family Vespertilionidae; genus Corynorhinus; species Corynorhinus townsendii. Next base: position 117,166,918 of record JAPDVU010000006.1, on the reverse strand, counting down.
CCCAGACATTCTGCTGTAAGTTATTATTTCTTTCCAGAGAGGTTTGAGGCAGCCAAATATAGCTGGCATCAGGCCAGGGTGAGAATGTGAGGACACTTGGTGGGGGGAGGGAGGAGTGGCATTTCCCTCATTGGAGAGGCCTTCCTTTCCTAATAGTGACCTGGCAAGACCATGAGGGTCATAAGGTCATGCAGCCCTGAGGGGCACAAGGATGTCTGTCCCCTGACACTTGAGGTCTTGATGAAAATAAAGGCAAGTACATCTCTGACAGCAAAGTAAATTATTCATCGGCTTTACTTAAAAAGAAAGACAGCATTTATAGGGAAAGGAAATGGATACCACTTCAAGTTTAAAAAGCATTCCCAGAAGAAGAATATTTCCAAACAAATGCGAATCAGAAATACTGCCTCAGTTCATACAGCATGGCCACTGAGTTCTCAAAGAGCCTTAGGTTTGCTGAGATACTGGTTCCGACAATATGGGCAACGTGAAAGAATACACAGCTTTATTGGGAACGCACCTCGCAGATGGCCAGCCCAGACTATGAGGCTGCTGAAGTTTTGTGGGAAATGAGCAGTTTGGCAGCCCCTCAATCTAAAGGGTCTAAGAATGTCATGCCAGGAGGACTCCAGACCTCAGGAGTCCCTTTAAATGCTGCAGGCCTGGAGGCCCCACTGGAGGGTCACAGATGTTATGTGCTGCCAGCTCCCACAGCATTATTTAGTCTAACATAAGACCCTAAGCAGGGACTTTACTTTTCTTTTTCTTCCTTTTTTTTTTTACCAATCTCCCATTTTTTATCAATAATTAAACACCAATACCCTGCAAATATTTGTAGTCTTTATTTCTATACTGTTACTATTTGTATTTATGCTAAGATGAAAGCCTGAATTCATCCTCACATGAGTTCATGTTGTTTCCCTGCTTCTGTTTCAAAATATGTACCACATAGTCATTATAATTTTATTCCATGATGACTAGCATAGTTTTAATCATTTAATCAAGCTTTAGCAATTCCCTAAACAAATCCATGTGAGGGTAAAAGGAAGATCACAGGCCTGGTCTAAGCACAAAGAAAGGCCTTTATATGTTTCTCCTTTTCAGAAGTTTTTGAAATCTAAACACAGCAAACTCTGGTTAAAAATTCACAATAATTCTTTTTTAAATAACAGCATTTATCTTTTCATGAGCCCAGAAAGATTCCTCTTTGACAGCATAGATACTTACAGTCAAAAGACATGACTACAAGGTAAAGTCACTTGATTTTAACAAATACACCAAACGCACCATGCAAGTGAATGCTATCTCCTCAAATAGGTAGCAACATTCCAAGATGTTGCTACTGTTGGACACCATTTTGGAACTCCAGTTAGGAACTGCCTTCCTTCACACACTGAGAGAATTGCTTTGACTGTTCCCAATGGATTAAAAAAAAATCTTTTTCTCATCAGTATGAGTTTTATTTTTGGAAATGACCAAGTAATTCCTTAAGGCAGATGGTAATCAACTGGACAGAACTGCTTTAACCTAAATTGGAGGTGACTAAAATATAATAAGACTAGCTTTTTCTTTCATCTTCCTTAAGTAGTTCCAAAAGTAATTCTAAAAGAAGCTCTTAAAATATTTAGAACAATAGCAGTATGGTTGAAAGAAGAGTCTAGACCTCCAAAGCAACTCATGAAAAGGATGACTTTCATTGGAATATATGGAATTTTTTAAGAAAAAGAGGCCATCCTGCCTTTGTATGATTTTCACTGACACCCCAGGTTATTGGGTATTAAATAAAGGGAGTTGGCTATTTTTCAGTTTGCTATCAGATAAAATTTAATTGAACAATTTAGTTTTGGGAGTGAACAGAAGTGTAAAACTTGAAATTCCTTCATAAACTATGCTTTAGTGATTCTCTTCCAAAACAAACTGAAAACATTCACATTTACATGTGATCTGGAATTCAATGAATGTACTAGGCACAATAGATAAGTGTATATTAAATGTACAAATGATATTAACAAATATCAAAATACTAACTCTGCCCACTAGAATTTATACTTTTGGTTTCACAGTCTTTTTTCCAAAGCTAATTTCATTAAGCATATCTATGAGTGGTTTGCAAGACTGGCATATACTGAAATGTTAGATACTGTATTAGCTTCAACAAGTTTTGTATTGAGCCCATGTAGAGAAATTTAATATAATGTGTTTTGCTTTTTATATTCCTGTCAGTGACAAAAGGAAGAAGGAAATCATCACACATTGGTCACCTATTGTACACAATACCTGAACATACTGCTAATTTAATTCTCTCAATGTCTCTGAGCTAAATATTTTTATTCTCTTTTATAGATGAAGAAACCAAGGCTCGAGGGAAGTTTAAACAGGAGAACATTGGCACACCACTGGCCAATGGGAGAAATGATTTCAGAATTAGCTGACAATAGGTGGAGGAAAAAAACAAGGCCATGGCCGTGTTTTTGGAAAATAAAATAAAAGTATCTTCCTATAGAGAACCTTTTTTTTTTTTTTCAAAAAACTAATGTTATCATACTCCCTAATTATTTTTTTCATTAATCTCACTAATTATTTTGTTATACTTTTACTCAAAATGAAAGAGTGCAGTTACCTCCTGATCTGGGCAAATAAAATATTTTATGAACTTTTAAAAACCATTTAAGTGCTTGAATCAGTTAAGTGTCTGAGTAGGACATAAAAATAATACAAGATAAATAAAGAATTGCTGAGGTAAATAGTACAAAAGTGCTTAAATCGTGAACCTTAAAGTCACTAGGAACCTTAACCATCTATGGGGGGCGGGGTAATAAATTAAAGATTTAAACAAGTAAAAGAATAAGGAGGAGATCCTTCAAATAAAATGCAAGAGGAAATTGTGAATAAACGTCAGGGCATTTCATTTGACCTCAAGACATATTTTACTGGTGACTTTTGTTTTTAAGAGTACCTCTGTTTTGTGTGCGCGTGCTTGTGTGTGTGTGTTTGTGTGTGTGTGTGTTTTCATTTATTAATGACCCCGAATTTCCAGCTCATCTCCCAGTTTATTCTGCCTAGTAAAACTTGATCATTTTCAGCTTTATTTTCTTTTTCAGCTCCTAATGACTGACAGTTTGAGAGGAAACAAATTAAAATAAGCCACCTGGATTAAATAATTAATTTTTTATCATCTTGATGGATAATAATTCATTTTCAAAATAAATATAAGCTCCAAAATTTACTAATGTTTTGTGAGATTCATACCTTATTTCTGTGAGAGTTTCATTCTCATTGTCTCTGTCTTACCATTGCGAAGAACTAATAAATCCCAAAACAGGTTAAACGTGAAGTAACTAATGTTTTGACAGTGATATGGCCAAAAAAAATGGTCTTATCTTGAAATTTAGACTTGATAATATGTTGTCTCAAAAGTCTCAAACTTACTGGCATAATTCTGGCTTTTTTGTTTTGTTTTCTGTAAATCCACATCTGTTTTTATGACAAAAGGATATACAGAAATGTGTGTATGTTGACATCTTATAAAGCAGAGCAGAGTGGAGAATTTTCTTTCACTTCAAAGGGCATATCTCAGGGTGCAAAGAAAGAGGGATTGGGTCCTTCCAGCCAAACACTGCCCTCTGGCACTCATACTGGGCTCCCCAGGGACATAAGAGGGCAAACTCTGGCCCCTTGTAACTCTAGGTAACATTTCCCACAACCCCTGGCTCATAAATATTGACATTTGGGGAAAACAAGAGCAGAAAAGAAAAAGGGATTTATTCACAAAAAGAAAAAGTTGTTTTTAAGTAAAAATGTTCTTATATTTTCTAAAGCCTGATTTACATAAAAGATCCTGCTATAATTTTAAAAAATATATACCTTATCTTTTAAAAAAATAGTTATATCCATGAATAACTAGAGAATATAAGAAAAAACTTCCAATGAAGTTTTTTTTATTTTTTATTTTCTTGCTTTTTTGTTTGTTGCCATCAGGAAAGTAGTTTTATCTAAGAAGACTGAGTTAAATGCAATCTTTCTAAAAGGAAGTAAATGTTCTCAGAGAAAAAATGATTATTTGCTGAATAATAATTTTAAATCAGTCAATTTGGAAATCTTTATTTTCAGAAAAATCTCTTCTTTTTCCTTTTAAATGTTTATCTCCATCCCCTATTTGCTTCAAGAACAGAAATAATATGGTTAACGGAGACCTCAGAGAATCCTCTGCAGATACTGGCACTTTTGCTTCCATTGTGGAACTACAGCGCAACCTGGTGGAACTTACTGTTATATTCTGTTTATGCCTGTGAATGGCCAACATTACAACCAAAGTAAAAGAATGCCTTATATTTTGGCTTTTAGAAAATAAACTATCAGGAAAAAGAACAGTGGAGGGGCTCTCTTAAGTTATAATTACAAATAGAGTTTTTCATACTTAAGTAAATTACATCTAGAAAATTTTTACTTTACCAAATTAAGGTTCATTTGCAATGCTAACAGCAAGACGGCCATTAAAAACACACATGGTGTCTAAATAAGACAAAGGAAAATCGTTTGAACAAAAATAAAAAGGATCCCAAATCAATTATATAGAAAAGACTCCTTTATTAACTTGTGGTCGAGAATATATTTGTATATTTTCAGAAAACAACCCCAAGACCAGATGGATTCCTGCAACAGAGAGGAATTGACAGGAGTGCTCCAACCACGAAGACAAGAGGAAAAAACAGTCCAGAGATGGAAGACGCTGACAACGCCTTGCCATGGGAGCAGTCAGCAGCTGTGCACCGCTGCAGGTTACCTAGGACCAAACCAGAGAGGGTCGGACCTGCATTGCCACCATGTGCCCACCATCCAGATATCACTGCTGACATGTACACATAAGGAACTGTTGGACATTGAAATTGGGACTCAAACATTTTTTTGTTTTGTCTTGTTTTGTTATTATATGTTTATTTCCAGTCTGCAAAGGCAAAACTTTTTAAAGGAAAGAAATGGTGGGAAAAAGATACAGAGGCAAAGAAGCATTGAACAGACTGTCAAACTACATTGGGAAGACAGGGGTGGTTGGGCGAGGAGGGCTGTAAGAGACCAACCGAAGGACTTGTACGCATGCATATAAGCACAACCAATGGATATAAGACACTGGGGTGGGGGGGGGAAGGTGGGCAGGTGAAGGCATGTCCTGGGGGGTAGGGGAGGTCGGGGGGAGATCAAAGGGTGAAAAAAAAAAGGAGACATATGTACTACTATTTGTAATACTTAAAACAATAAAAATTAAATTAAATTTAAAAAAAATAAAATAAAATAAAATAGCTGACATTTAAAAAAAAAAGAATAGTTTGGTAAGGTTTCTGATGAGTCATTGACAAACTGATATAATTTTTAACATTCATATATTTTCACAATAATTCCTTTTTTATAACTTTCCAATGATCTGAACAATATCTCAAACGCAATTAAGGTTCAAAAGTATCTTTAATAAGTGATAAAGTAAATTACATAGTTTTGTTTTCCCCCTTTGGCTTTGAGTATAATAAGCACTATCAAAAGATGAAAAACAAAGAAAGAAAAAGAGAAGAAGAGAAAGAAAAGATGCATATGTCATATGATTTTTCCCTAGCCATCAAATTTGGCTAACAAGAGGTTAACTAATTAAGTTCATACCCATTCTTTAAAAGAAAATGTATGTCTTATATACCTTACTTTTACAGCTAGCAATATCAGTGATGCAAGACTTTATGGAAAAGTGGTGATTCATAGTACAGTCAGTTCTTCATATCCGTGGCTTCTGCATGTGTGGACTCAACCACAAATCAAAAATATTTGAAAGAAAAATGTCATGTTGCTGCTAGCCTATGATAGCTGCATCTGTACTGAATAAGTACAGATGTTTTCCTTATCATTATTCCCTAAACAACACAGTATAAGGAATATTTACACTGCATTTACATTGTATTGGATATTATAAGTAATGGGAGGAGGACTGGAAAAAGAGCCTGGCTCAGATGAGAAAAACAGAGTCCTAGCAAAATCATTTGATCCTCTGGATGCAGCCATACCTGAAGTTAGCTGAACTTTGAACTTTCCAACCACATCAAGAAATTCTTTTTTTTCTTTAATAAAATAGAATTAGATTTCAATCACTTGCTATAAAAATGATACAGTTAATTTTACTAGCTATTTATTAAATGTCAATAGCCCTCATAATCTTAGAAGTCATTTCATTAAAATTATTTCCTTGGCCACTCTACTTGTCTCATCTCTGCTTCCCACACTCAGTTCATTTTCATTTACTTTTAGGAACTTTTAAAAGTTTTGCTCTAGCAGCACATCCTTCTGCATGCATGTGGCCACTGACAATGGAGGGTCTCTAAGAGGCCTTCCAAAAAGAGAAGAGCAGCAAATAGCTAAGCCCAGATGATATCTGCATCCCTAGCCAACACCTTGATCTCAGCCCAGTGAATACCTGAGCAGAGAATCCGGCCATCTGACCTATCAGAATTGTGAGAAAATCAATTTGGGTTGCTGTAAAACAGTTTCTGGTAATATGTTGACCATCAACAGAAAATGGACATAGGTCAGATGCAATAATTTGTCCCTCATTTGGGAAGGGATATCTTGGCATGCCCTAAATGACTAGGACCTTAAAAATTAAAATGGAGGTTTATGACCAGATCCCAATGAAGTTGAGTACCTAGAATGCCTAAGGTCTATTGAGCCTTCTTTGTCAAGAGAAACAGCTCTTCTAACTGTGCTTAAAGAGGTTGGTCTCCCTTTGTCTGAAGAATTTTCCTGGTATACGATAGAAAAAGGTGTCCACAGGCTTAGGGAGATTAGACTTTGAGCTCCAGCCTCAAGCACAAAGATAACTAACAGTCTTATGGGGACTATTTAATCAGGTCCCACAATTGTATAAGGTAAAATCTCTGTAACAAATGTGTGTGTGTGTGTGTGTGTGTGTGTGTGTGTGTGTGTGTGTGTGTGTTCCAGTGTGTCTGCTTTTCTGGTTGAATGCATGGTGATGAAGAAGAGGTCATAATCACTAATACCACATTCCAGGTATATCTTCTTTGCTCCAGACCCCAGTGTCTTCCTAATGTACCTTTCTCAAAGTGTTATTACCAAAAGTCATATATGTTTTCCTCAGTTTGGTTCAAGAGGTTCACAACATATTAGACAATTTCATGAAATGTCCATAAGTTATAATCAACCCATTCTTTATTTAAAAAGAATTATGTGAAAAAATCATCATTTCCTGTTCCAAAAACATTATACTTTTTCAAAAAGTGTTGCCTTGATATTTCCCTTTGTGTCTTCATTTAACAAATGCAAAAGATGTAGAAGAAAGTATCAATATCATGTTGGTTTGCCTGCAAGTGAGAGAAGCACAGACTAGCTGTAGCAGTGAGGCTTTAATCAGAGAAGCAGAGCCACTAGAGCATTGTGGGAATCAGAGGTTTATTTTATGAATTAGACCTCACACAATGTGGGAGCAACTGAGGAAGCAAAGGTCAAAGGACATGAGAAAATCATTAACTAGGTCCCCTAAATGCACTAGCATGAGCAGGTAAGTTGGAGCTTGCAGGGAAGTCTGAGAGGCAACAATACCCAGCTGCTTCAGTGGGAGTGTGAAGCAGGAGCTCACAGAGAGATGTGTGGGAAGATGTTTCCTCTGTGTAGTTTACCACCTCTGTGGGCCTGCAGTCAAGTGTCCAGGCAGAGGGGAGGAGGGAGTGAGTCTGCTTTGGGTGAGCAGGGCCAGCAGTTCAGTCAAAACGAAGAACAGGATTGTATGGAGGAGAGCAAGAACAAAGTGGGACCCACAGGTACTTCAGTGTCTATCTGACCAGGATTGCCCTTCCAAGAAAAATGGTCTTTGCTTCCCTTTAATCTCTTGGTAGTTCCTCTTTGGTCAACTCTAACCCAGAACTGTGAATGGAAGGAGATTTTGGAAAGCATAATTTCCAGTTTAACTGAGACATCACACCATAATCCAGCATCCTCGCTAAGGAAAAGAGAAATTTATTATAAGATCTTGGGATTTCTCACTGAACTGAGGACAAGAATCAAATTAGATCTCAAGAACAATCAGAAACAGGAACTCGAATCAATGATTCTCTCTCACCAATGATGTTTCTATCTCTCTTCCCCTCTCCCTTCTTCTTTGAAATTAATAAAAATATATTTTTAAAAAAGACTCTGGGAGGCAGAAGATGGCGGCATAGGTAAACACCTAAACTGCTGCCTCCGACAACAATTTAAACTGCAACTAAAAGATAAAACGTCTATCACCCAGAACCACGGGAAAGCTGGCTGAGTGGAAGTTCTACAACTAGAAGGAAAGAGAAAAGAGCATTGAGACGTGCACGAGCGCTGAAAAGCTGAGGTACGGAGGCGCGGGATCCGGGCTGGCGGCGGGCGACTGGGTGCGTTGCTTTTTTCAACCCGAAGGGAGACAAGCCCCCGACTACTCTGAAATCCAGTCTCTGGGGAGACGCGGGGGACCCAAACTCCTACGGGGAGAAGCTGGACTGTCTGCCAGTGAGAGTGGCTTGCTAGCAGAGCTGCGCGTAGGAATAATTGTTTACGGCACTGGGGCACGGGATTCCAGGACACGGTCGGGACACAGAGCGGGCTTACTAGCAGCCATTGCTGTTTGCCACGCCCTAACCTAGTGACGCCCTGAGACCCCGCCCCACACAACCTACAAACCCACCCAAGCTCCAAGCAGCTCAATTAGCATAAGAAAGCCTGCCCTATTGCAGCCTAACCTAGAAAACTTGCAGCCCGGGTCAGACAGCTCCAAAACCTCCAAACCCCAAGCAAAGAGGAGAAAACTGCAGCTCTCACTGTAGCTCCTGCTGAGTGGCCTCAGACAGTAGCTGACCTGCACCCCATTGGAGATCCAGAAGCCAGTGTACCTAGTGGTCAGTGTGAGACACCAGATTTCAACTCCTCACATCCATAAGTGACACATTCAAGAGGCAGACTCAGTGAGCACCAAAGCCCCACTGAAACAAGTCCTGCCCCATAAGCGCAGCACTTCTTCCATTATAGACACAGGGAGTGCTCACAGCTAATTGGCCTGGAGGTCAATTCCTCCCAGCGTACCAACAGCAATTCAGGCTTAACTACACCAAGACTTTGCACTCAGCCCACAAAGGGGTGTACCAAGAGCATCCACATCAGGTGATTGGGGAGGCTGAGCTACTGCCCCCTATAGGTCACCTACCACACAAAGCCACTCCATCAACACAGGGAAGAAGCCAAAATGCAGAAACAAAGAAACATGTCACGAATGAAAGAAACGGAGGAAAGCAAACTACTGGATGACATAGAGTTCAGAATCACATTTATAAGGTTACTCAAGAATCTTCTAAAAACTGCCGAGAAACTTGATGACACTTCTGAGGAGCTTAGTGAGACCTTCAAGGACCTTAATGAGAATTCCAAAAAAATGGAAAAGGACCAGTCAGAAATGAAGCATACACTGTCTGAAATAAAGAATATACAGAAACTCAACTGTAGATCAACATACCCCAAGAATCAAACCAAAGATCTGAAATATGTGGAACCAAAAAACATCCAACCAGAAAAACAAAAAGAAAAAAGAATCCAAAAATATGAAGATAATGTAAGGAGCCTCTGGGACAACTTTAAGCGAAACAACATCCGAATTTTTGGGGTGCCAGAAGAAGGGAGAGAGCAAAATATTGAAAACCTATTAGAAGAAATAATGACAGAAAACTTTCCCTACCTGGTGAAAGAAATAGACTTACAAGTTCAGGAAGCGCACAGAACCCCATACAAGAGGAACCCAAAGAGGACCACACCAAGACACATCATAATTAAAATGCCAAGGGCAAAAGACAAAGAGAGAATATTAAAAGCAGCAAGAGAAAAACAGTTAATTACCTACAAGGGAGTACCCATACGACTGTCAGCTGATTTCTCGGCAGAAACTATGCAGGCCAGAAGGGAGTGGCAAGAAATATTCAAAGTGATGAACAGCAAGAACCTACAACCAAGATTACTCTACCCAGCAAAGCTATCATTCAGAGTTGAAGGTCAGATAAAGAGCTTCACAGACAAGAAAAAGCTAAAGGAGTTCATCGCCACCAAACCAGGATTACATGAAATGCTGAAGGGTATTCTTTAAGAAGAAGAAGAAGAAGAAAAAGGTAAAGATAAAAATTATGAACAACAAAATGACATCAAATACATACCTACCAACAAGTGAATCTAAAAATCAAGTGAATAAAAAATCTGAAGAACAGAATGGACTGGTGAATATAATAGAATCAGGGACATAGAAAGGGAGTGGACTGACGATTCTCAGGGGAAGCAAGTGTGAGGGTTGCGGGAAGAGATTGGACAAAAATCTTACTCCTATGGATGAAGACAGTGGCGGGGGGTAAGGGCATGGGGTGGGGTGGGGAATCAGGTGGAGGGGAGCTATGGGGGGAAAAAAAGTGGAACACCTGTAATAATCTGAACAATAAAGATTTAATTAAGAAAAAAAAAAAAAAAAAGAAAGAAACAGGAACTCAAGCACCAACAGACTCCTCACTGTCTTGTCTCTCCTGTTGCTCCCTACTTATCTGCTCTTTTATCTGCCTCTCCATTGACTGGCCTATTTCACTGCAGGAAATCTGTGCTAACTGCTGACAACTCCCAAGCGTTGTTTCTTATAGCTTCTTCAGAAGAAAGGAGAGTTTTGAGTAAGTAGCTCTTACGTATACACCACATGGGGAAGCACTTATATATAACAGGCTCTATGCTAAGAGCTTCGACTGTATTATCTCATTTAATGCTTATGTCAATCTTCTGAGGTTATTATCATTCTTATTCCCATTTTATAGATAAGGAAATTGAGACTCAGAGATGTATCTTACTGAAAGCCTAGAGCTCCTAAGCAGTAATATTGGTCTGGCTCCAGAGTACTCTTTGTTCTACACCGGGGGTTTTCAGTGTTTCAAGGAACTCCAGTAGCTCCATTTCACTGTCAATACATGGTGGGCTTTCCCTCAACATAACATTTCAATACAATTTACCATGTTTTTTATAAGTCCTTAAAAACCACTATGCCATACTGTACTATCTCCTTTCTTGTTTCACAGGTAGCAGAGACACAAATTGACTACGTAATGTACACATCAAGAGAAAAACTCTGACTCCGGGTAGACAGCTCCTTTCTCTATTTCATACTGCCCCTGGATGGCCTTGATCATCCACTATAGTAAATACGATCAAAGCTACTTTTAATTTCCTACTTATAGCAAGAGAAAAATCTGTGTTCAGTCAAAGACATTTAGTTGACCTTAATCCAAACAAAAATCCACACTTAATATGATCATGTAAATTGCTATTGATGCTACTGAAGACTCAAGAACCTTCTACCAGAAAGAAAGTGGAACAATAGCTTGGAAGTTCATTGCTTCTTTTCCTCCCAGGATTCCATTATCAACTAACATATATTGAACATGCTATTATAAAGCACTATACCAAGCCTAATAGAAATATATATAAATATACAATAAAAAAGAGATTGCAAAGTTCCAATAAATTCTTCAAATAAAACATGAAAGAAATTTCTCCCTTGCTGTACCTTCAGAAGCTATCTCAGACCCCTGGGAAGCAGCCTCCACCCTTCTCTGCCATTAGGAATACTGCGATGGGAAAGCTTGAGGAGCATGAGTAGTGGGCTCCTGTTGGGCAAAAGTTAAAGTAAGAAAGTGATGAAAACGCAGCCAAGAGAGGCTGTAACCGTTTCCTAACCTTTTCTTAAAGAGTTGCCAATTGAGACTAAAATATTTTTCTTTCTTTCTTTTTTTTAAGATATGGAAGAGAATTTATTTAGCTTCGTGAGGCTTTACTTTCACATTAATAATATACCCTTGACACAGGAAGACTCTTTTAAAGTTTGTAAATTGTCTTAACAAAGTAAATATTTAAGTTGATTTTTATGAAGCTTTCAGACACTAAGTTTGAGAAGGTTAATGATTACCACAATTTGCAATGTTATCACAATCGAACAGTAAAGTAAACCAAAGAACAAGACTTCCTTAACACCCCTAAAAACATAAGAAATTGCAATTTCTACTCAAACATTTATACTATGCTATATTCATTTTGATCTCTGATTTTATACTGACTTTTTTTCTGAAAATAGGTTACAATCTTTTGTGTGAACTCCCCAGTCGTAATACCACAAAGTCACTGAATTTACCTTGGCTATATTTTTATCATTTAGAGTAGGATGTGCTTATTAACTCCAGTAACTTTGTGAATAAAAATAATGTTAAGAGAATTAGGAACAAATAATAGAGTCACTATTTCACTTATCCTCATCCAATTTCAGGAAAATCACTCCCAAAAAGCAGCAATTCTGCCTAATAATTTCATGTCTAAACAGAAACTGAAAAAAAGTAAAATTATAAGAATCTATGATGGCCTAACCAATGAACACAGACAACAGGGGGGTGAGGGCGTGAGTGGGGGTGATGGGGGGAAGAAGGACACATATGTAACACCTTCATCAATAAAGAAATTTAAAAAAGAAATTTAAAAAGCAAATAATAAAATAAAATAAAAAATCAGAAAAAAAAGAATCTATGATGATTTACTAGACATTGTGTGCTTTAAAATATTTTTCTTTAAATCAGCAGGAAACATGATTATGTGGCCTCACTATTATAATTATAAATATGTAATACATAAGTACATTAATAAAAAATAATACAAATGTTATAAGTAGAAAGATCAGTTTATATCAGTAGGCTTCCATAATAAGAAAGTGTCTAGCTTTATAAACAATCTTTGGAGGAAAATAAACCAAAACAAAACCCTGCTAGATCTTAAAAATTTATAACTGTGCACACATACATACACACACACAAAAAAACCTCACAAATTTAAACTAATATGATTAAGAAACCACAGATCCTTCTTAAAACTAAAATTCTTCAAGGCCTTGAATGAAGATGACAATGATATAGCTAATGCAATATATGATAAGTAGAGGCCCGGTGCACGAAATTTGTACCGGGGGGAGGCTTCAGCCCAGCCTGCGCCCTCTCATAATCCGGGACCCCTCCGGGGATGTCCGACTGTCGGTTTAGGCCCGATCTCCACAGGGATCGGGCCTAAACCAGCAGTTGGACATCCCTCTCCCAATCCGGGATGCTGCATGCACCAGTGACAATACTTTTCATACCAGTGAAAGGCATCTTGCTGTTGTATGGGCAGCTACATTTTTTTGCCCTGATTATAAAAATAGTACATAACTTGATCCTTGTGAGGCAGTAGTACCATTTTCCCCATCTTATGGGTAGAAAAACTGAAGCAGAGAGAAGTTCAGTAATTGTCTTTGTCACACTGTTATAAGTGTCAGAATCAGAGCTGACCACAAAATGTGCAAGCCAGAGTCCATGCATGTCATTGCTGCATCATACTATTTTTTCAGTGTTAGAGTAGCCTTGCCAGGTTTTAATTTTTAAATCTAAGAGATTGTTCCCAATACATAGGGTAGGGTCCCTAGGCCTAGCCAGCAATCAGGGCTGATCTACGGGGCGACTGGTGGGCGTGGTGATCAGGGGTGTGGGGTGGGAGGGGGGGGGGCTCCCCTGGCACCTGCCTTGGCTGGTGGCCTGGCGCTGCTAACTGGCACCCACCTTGGCTGGCGGCCTGGTGCTGCCCACTGGCTGACCCCGACCCCCAATTGCCACCACCAGTCACCTCCCTCTGGGGGGTGGGGGGGCGGGGACAGACGCTCAACACAGGAGATGAAGGGCAGTCCCTGCATTGAGCATCTCCCCCCTGGTGGTCAGTGTGTGTCATAGCAACCAGTCACCCCACCAATGGTTCCACCATTTGGTCGATTCGCATATTAGGGTTTTATTATTTAGGATAGCTCATTATTTGAAATTTTAAAGTTTAACTCTAACTAGAAAGAAAACTGGACTACCAAGCTTCATTTTGGTATATATTTTTGCATAAAATTTTGCTACTCTTCAGTTTCAAAATTTGCTCTCACTTTGTCTTGCTTTGCCTCTTTCAGAAACTATGTCATGCAGTTTTGGGACTCCCTGAGGGTAACTAGGATGGTCAGTTCACTGTTGCTGCGAACTTCAGATCTGGATATTATCATCCACTTGCTCTTTCCGAAGATGCTGGGCACTTATTTCAGGACACCTGTCCTACTATATTACTTTTGAAAAATTCGGGTGTCAGTGTAGTTGAAAATTCAAAAGGAAAATAAGGGTCAACTTCTTCTCTTCTGCTGATTTTGAAAAACTGATTCTTGAGAATGTTTCTGTGCAAGGTGACCAGGCTATGGCACTGCTAATCCTATCACTGGAAGCCCCTTCATAATCAGTGTAGATGGCCACACAGGTCATTTGACCCATAGTGATAAGAATCAAATGTGAAGATGGCTGAAATAATTGGGGCAAATCTGCAGCAGGCCAGTTCAGTGGTCACATGAAAATGAGGATATATTCAAAAATCATAATAGATCATATTCTCTGTGGATAAAATAGGAGTGATGATGATGAAATATCAGCCAATTTGAGAAGGACACTAGTAAGAAAAATAATATAAATCATTAATATTTATATAGGTGTGGAATAAAAATACACAATACTCTTTGTAATATAAATTTAGGCAGATTTATGTCTCAAAATCTAATTTTCAGCTCATAATAAAAAAGTTAGGCAAAAATGAAAACATTGGGGAGTCCGATTATTTTTAGCTAAAGTATTATTTTTAATACTCTGTTTTCTCATGCTAGGTTGGATTTCTTTCATTTGTCATCCCAAATCTATCCTCTGGCCCTGTCTACTGTGTTCTGTGTCCTGGGAGGCTAAACTGTTTGGACTATACCCATGGTCGGCAAACTGCGGCTCGCGAGCCACATGCAGCTCTTTGGCCCCTTGAGTGTGGCTCTTCCACAAAATACCACGGCCTGGGCGAGTCTATTTTGAAGAAGTGACGTTAGAAGAAGTTTAAGTTTAAAAAATTTTGCTCTCAAAAGAAATTTCAATCGTTGTACTGTTGATATTTGGCTCTGTGGACTAACGAGTTTGCCGACCACTGGACTATACCAATAGGCTTCCTTGTCCTCTGACTTCCAGTTGGATATGGCCAAAGGTAGCATGAATGGGAGATCAGAGAAAAGGAGATAAATGAGATAGAGCAGAAACCATTAATGGGGTCATCTCTCCACACAAGGACATAACTCTTTAAATGACCCACTCCACACAACTTCTCTATCTTCATATTCTAGTGACTAATTCCTCTCTTTGCCCTGCTACTGTACCATTTCAAGTGGTTTCTATACTCCTTATCCAAACCCTTGTGAACAGTCCCTCTATGAGATGCTCCTCAAATCACCCCATTTGACCATGTGTAACTTTGGTTGAATCATATGTCCAGCTAAAACCTAATCTGAATCATATGACCAATAATCACTAAGAATTATTTGGCAATTAATGTTAATTCAGAACAGTTGTTTGATAATAACAAAAGATGTGGCCATTTCCCTTCACCTTGTGCAGGCTTGATAAGCCTCAGGCAAGATTCAGATCTGCTACATCATAAGCCCAAGTGGCATGTCACCCTGCATCCCAGCCTGGACCTGCTGCAGAGCTCATTCTTCTTCCAGGAACCACTTAAAATTGGCGGCTTGGGATGGTACAGTACACCCAAATGTCGTATGTATCACCGCTAAAATCCAAAAGGTCTCATCATACACTGTGCCTCTTCCTTTGTGGTGGTTGGCGCAAGGTACCACCATTTGTTTCTCTGCAAAAGGGGTTTCCTACTGTGCCCCAAATGAACGAAGCCTTGAATCATCACTAAAGTGGCAGGCAGGACCCTGAACTATCACAGACTTTGTATCTCACTTTCTGGTATATGTAGTTTCTACTTTCTGCTCACTGAGTCCATTCAACAATGCAATAAGCAATGTAAAGGACCAATTGATGTTTTGTAAAATATAATAAAGATGTACCTTTGTCTCTGCTATGTAAATGCAAACTGCTTCTGATTTTGCCTACTGATTGGGATGGAAAAGAATGCATTTCCCACGTCAATAATTGCATACCAGGTGGTGGTGTGATGACTTGTAAATATACTATATCTAAAACTAGAGCTGCAACTATCATCACAATCTTTTTAGGTTTGTAATAATCTGTCATTTTTGAAGGTCCTTCAGGCTTTTGCCCTGGTCAAACAGAAACAGTTTATGTAGGAATCACTACCCCTGCTTCTCTCCAGGTTGTTATGGCAGGGATCATTTCCACAATCTCTCCAGAAGTATTGTTTACCACTTACCATTGGTGTTTTGTGTGGGAAGAGTTCCAGAACTCTAGATGGTTCTTCCTTTCATAATTTCTCTCAATCCACAGGACAGGGAACCAGAATGGTTACTCTAATAGTTACCAAGTATATGTATATGTATTCCCACCATATATTCTGGAACTGGAATAATAAACACAGGTGGGTCTGAAGTCCCACTAGACCACTGTTAGATGAATTTGGGCCAAGACTTCATCTTACTCCTGACATCCATAAGCTCCTACCTTGTTGGACTGTTATAGTCTTTGGGGTCTCTGAGTCGCAGTGTAAAATTAGAGGCAGTATGTAGTAAGAGCTCCCAAAGTTCTAGGTACTTCCCTTTCCACTGCGTAAATAGCTCCAGGTTACTTTATGGAAGCTTTGAAGAATGTTCACTGCATAACCCTCTGGCTGTATTGCAGGGTTCCTTTTCAGAGGCACCCAGCCTTCACCTCCATTGAGGGGCTTTAGGTCTACACACTGGCTTAGTTCTGGGAACTTGGTAAGAAATCATTAATCCTAATAATAGTATCTACTTAGTTTCTGCCCAGCACTCTACTGTGTAAAGCAGAACCTCTCTAGGCTGCCCAAAACACCCCTATTACTATTCCTTCTCTGTGATTCATTGTACCAACTGCATCTAAAGTTGTCTTTGTCAGTTAGGCTTGCCTGCCTAGCCTCTACCCTTCTGGAATTCCATTTTCCCACTATAACCAGGATATGCCATTTTTGTAGCATTTCCCACTGTCTTCCCTGGATATCTGAAGAGAGCCACAGCAGAGATGCCTTCTTGCTCCATTACCCAGTGCTTGATGAAGAGAGTGGCCGCCAGGCTATCCCAGAAGGTATGGTTAGGCGGTAGCAGAGCTGACTGCTAATACCAGGATTTAGAGAGTCAACTCAAGAGACTGCCACTGGCATCAGTTTCTTAACATTGAACCTGAATGCTGCTAGAAGACCACAGTTATGCTGGTCAACTCATTCTACCTTCCAAGTATGAAGAGAATGCATTACTAAAGGAACCTAACACTATTCAGAAACTTAGAGACAAGGGGCTTTGAGAAATGTAATTTCTATTCGGCTGGCCATGCACCTACCTAAATCTCTCTCACTATGGCAGAGAGAACAGCTTTGGGAGGATTACTTCCAGTCTGCCACACTCCACTCTCCTTCTCTGTTGATTCCTTCCATCATCATTTAAACACGCTCACGGGCAGTTGTTGTTTTCTTATATTTTGGAAGGAAAAATAAAACTTTCCCTCATCTCAATATCCCCCTCTAACTATTTGCCTCTTCTAATTCTATGTAGTTACATATTATGAGAGAATTGTTCTCAAAAACTTATTTATCAGTGCATGTAGGAAAGTCTGAATTAGCATAGGAAAGGGAGCTCTAGATATCAATATTCAATGTGCAAAATTGTCAGCAATGGAATGGCTAAAAGTTGAGCACTGTTTGTTCCTGTGTCAGATCATTTTTTACTTCACCAGGTGTGGTAGGCAGAATAATGACCCCTTGTCCTAATTCCAGAACTTTTTGCCAATCTTGCATGGCAAAAGGGATTTTGCAGATGTGATTGTGGTTAAGAACCTTGAAATGAGATTATTTTGGATTATCTGAGTGGTCCCAATATAATCACCTGGGTCCTTAAAAATGTATCCTATATAATAAAAGGCTAATATGCAAATCAACCGAATGGTAGAACGAATGATGCACGCTGACCACCAGGGGACAGATGCTCAATGCAGGAGCTGCCCCCTGGTGGTCAGTGTGCTCCCACAGGGGAAGCGCTGCTCAGCCAGAAGCTGGGCTCATGGCTGGCAAGCGCAGCAGCAGTAGCAGGATCCTCTCCTGCCTCCGCGGCAGCACTAAGGATGTCTGACTGCCAGCTTAGACCCGCTCTGCCTGGGGGCTCCCGGACTGTGAGAGGGCACAGGCCAGGCTGAGGGATCCCCCACCAACTGCATGAATTTTGTGCACCAGGCCTCAAGTGATGAAATAAAAAGGGTACTCTTTTTTTTTCTTTTTTCTTTTACTGATTTCAGAGATGAAGTGTGAGGGAGAGAGAGATAGAAACATCAATGATGAGACTCATTGAACAGTCGCCTTACACACGCCCCACACTGGGGATCGAGCCTGCAACCCAGGCCTAGCCTATGTCCTGACCAGGAATTGAACCGTGACCTCCTGGTTCATGGGTCGATGCTCAATTATTGAGCCACACCAGCCAGCCAAACAGGTACTCTTGAACATAACTTAAATCACTGTTGCTGGCTTTGAAGGTGAAGACAAGACCCTGAAGCAAGGAATGTGGAGTCCTCTAGAAGCTGTAGGCAGCCCTTAACCAACAGACAGCAGGGATAGGGACATTGAATGCTGCCAATGACTCGAATGAGCAAGGAAAGAGATTCTCCCTGGAGCCTTCAGAAAGAAATGTTGCCCTGCCAACTCCTGGGTTTTAGCTCTTTGAAGTCCATGTCAGACTCCTGACCTCCAGAGCTATTAAGATCATAAATATACATTATTTAAGCCGCTAAATTTGTGGTCATTTGTTATGGTAGCAACAGAAAATGCATCAAGTAAGGTACTTTGTCCACTTAAGTCTTCCTTCCTAGGGACTGATTACAAACTGGGGTTCCTGAGATCAGGGGAAGATGAAAAACCTTAGTTATGAGACAGCTGCTTGACTCTTATATTCTGACTTAGAAAAGGTTCTAGGGTGAGTGCAAGCAGGAAAGGAAAACACAAAGACACTGCTTTCCTGTTTTCTTCTCCTTTCCCAAATGAGAAAACTGGAAGACACAAATCATGGGATTTCCAACGGACAGCCTGAGAAAAGAAAGAGGTAAAACTCAAGTACCACAGAGAGCTCTCCTCACATTTGAAGAAAACTATTCTTCCACACTAAAATAAAACCCTCCCATGAATTCTAATCTCATGTAAGTCAAGCCTTCTTACCATGGGAATCATTATAGTCTAGCATCTAATGTACCAATGACATATTGACCTCTCTTTAAGTCCTAAAAGAATTTATCTCAGAAAAAAAAAAAAAACTTTCCCTTTCTCAAATTTTTTCTAATGCAGATTATTCTTCCTAACCAGAAACACTTTCTCTCCTAAATCTTCTGGAGTATCTAGTTTTGAATCTGTTATTTAAAGTTATTAAGGTTTTTTACATTCCATTTAGCCGGTAACTTGATATTCCAGAAGTGTCACTTAAATCAGACTGAAAATAAAACATCAATGGAGATAAGAGGAAAAAAAAGTTCCCCACTGGATAGAGCTACTGGAAAGTTCATCTAGTGAGAAATAATTTATAGAAAAGGTGATTTATTATTTACTATGCAAGTTGTTTATGCTATTCACAGTGTCTTCTTCACTTGAGTGAGGAAGGATAACATATACTACTAAGGATTATCAGGTGGCTTAAGATACTTTATCACCTTTCTTGTGAGGAAACTAGAGAGCCTATAATCATTATTCTAGTAATTCTAGTAACATACTTTTGAAGATGAGGGTAAATGTCCTATTCATTTAAATATTTATTTTAGCAGTTTAAGCAAAGAGGCGTCCTCTTTGAAATCAATAAAAATGTATTTTTTTACAAAGACAAGGTTGAATGTACATAAAGACATACAGACATAAAGATATGATAGTACCTATAAATATCTACCCCTTTATCTGCTATAAATGTAGGGAGGTGTAAGGATGGTAGAGATGAATAAACCCTGGTGTCTTCAATGAAGCTTAAATGTAGCCTGAAAGATGTAGGTAAAGCTGGAATTTAATAGGCAAAAATACTGTTTCAAAGTTCAGATTTTAAAGACTGATATTACAGCGTGTACCAGTTTTATTTTCCTCCCCACTCATTTAGTTTATAGTAGACCATTTTCCTTCCCATTTGGGGGAGAGAAAATAACACATAAAATCAAGCATAAAGACCTCGTATCTCTTCCCTGCATTTATCACCATTAAATCTAAAATTCCCTTAATATTTCTTTTGATTGCTTGGCACAAACTCATACTCCAAAGGCAACGTATTCCTTAAAAAGAAAAATCTGGAGCATTTGAGATCTTGCTTTGCAGCATGTTATCAATTTGGTTCCAAAAATTCTTATTAAAACTCTAAGAAAAAAAAAAAAAAACCTGAGGCACTGTATCTAAGTTTAAATTCAGCTTTAGGGGAAAAAAATCACTCTAAACAAGAGCCTCTTTCAGATTAGGTAGAGTTTATAAATAGACAAAAGACATGGTTTCAGTTATCTATTCAATGAAAAAGTTGCATAACAAATAACCCTAAACTCAGTGAAGTAAAAAAAATCATTTCATTATGCTCATGGATTCTTTTTTTTTAAAGACTTTATCTTTTAGAGCAGTTTTGGGTTTACAACAAAATGAAAGGTATAGAGAATTCCCATATACCTAGCACCCCCATACATAATTAGCCTTTTCCAGAATATAGTTGAGATTATACAGTATATAGCCTTTTTAGATTGGCTTCTTTCACTTCATAATGTGCATTTAAAATCCCTTTTGGTGTCTTCATAGCTTGATAGCTCATTTCTTTTTTTAGCACTGAATCATATTCTATTGTCTGAAATGCACCACTGTTTATTAATCCATTTATCTACAGAAGGACATCTTCGTTGCTTTCAAGTTTTGGCAATTACCAATAAGTTGCTATAAATATCAGTTTATAGCTTTCTGTGTGAACAAGATTTCAGTTCTTTTGGGTAAATAGTAAGGACTGCAACTGCTGGACAGCATGATAAGAATGTGTTTTATTTTGTAAGAAACCACCAAACTGTCTTCCAAAGGGTGTACCATTCATTTTGTATTCCCACCAGCCATGTATGAGATTTCCTTTTGCTCCACATCCTCACCAGCATTTGGTGTCAGTGTTTTGGATTTTGGCCATCCTAATAGATGTTTAGTTGTTTCGATTTGCCTATTCCTGATGTGGAACATCTTTTCATATGCTTATTTGACATTTGTAAGTCTTCTTGGTGAGGTCTGCTAAGGTATTTGCCCCGTTCTTTTTGAGTTTTTGTCTTCTTACTATTGTTGAGTTTTAAGAATCTTTGTATATACATTTTCTTTCTTTTTTTAATCCTCACCTGAAGATATGTTTTTTCAATTGATTTTAGGGAGAGAGAAAAAAAAGTGAAATATCAACAGGTTGCCTCCTGTACACACCCCGACCAGGGATTAAATCCAAAAGCTTCCTGGTGTACAGGGTGATGTTCCAACCCACTGAGCAACCCAGCCAGGGCAAGAGTTATTTGCATAGTTTAAATAACAGTCTTTATCAGATTTGTCTTTTGCAAATATTCTCTCCCAGTTTGTGTCTTGTCTTCTAACTTTGTTGAGTTCATGGATTCTTTGGCTCATGAATCAGGACAAGGCAGAGCAGGAATGGCTCACCTCACAAGTCTATGGCCTCAGCTGGGAAGACTCAAAAAGCTAAAGGGTAATTCAAATAGCTGAGAGCTGGAATCTGCTTCTGCACTCACATAACTGGCACCTGAGCTGAGCAAACTGGAGGTCGGCTGTGATTGTCAGAGTACCTTCAAGGGGCCCCTCTGGATGTTGTGGGCTTTCCACGGCACACCAGCCTCAGGTAGTCAGATCTCTTACATGATGGCTGAGAGCTCCAAAAGCAAGTTCCAACAGACAAGGTGAATTTTCATGGCCTTTTATGACTTAGCCCCTTAAGTCTCATGTAGTGTATCAGATGACTTTCACTATATTCTCCTGGTCAAATCAGTCAGAAGCCCACACAGATTTAAGGGAAGACTCTATCTTTTTGTGAGTATTTTAAAACCATCACAAACATAATTATATAGAGACTAGGCCAGGTGCACAAAATTCGTGCATGGGGTTGGGGGGGGTCCCTTCAGCCCAGCCTGAACTCTCTCTAATCCAGGACCCCTTGGGGGATGTCCGACTGATGGTTTAGGCCTGATCCTGGGGATCGGACCTAAACCGGCAGTCGGACATCACTCTTACACCGCTGGCTCCTAATTGCTCACCTGCCTGTCTACCTGGTTGTCCCTAACTGCCCCCCTGCTGGCCTGATCACCCCCAACTGCCCCCTCCATGCCGACCTGGTCGCTCCTAACTACCCCCCCACCCCGCCGCCAGCCTGGTCACCCCTTACTGCCCCCTACCGGTCTGGTCGTCCCCAACTGCACCCTCCCCCTAGCCTGGTTGTCCCTAACTGCACCCCCACTGGCCTGGTCGCCTCTTACTGCCCCCCCCCCGTGGGCCTGGTCACCTCCAACTGTCCCCCTCTGCTGGCCTGGTCACTCCTCACTGCCCCCCCCCCCCGCCAGCCTGGTTGCCCCATGCAGCCTGCTTGTTCAGTAGTTTGGTCATCCCTCACTAACCCCCCTGCCAGCCTGGATGTAGGCAGCCATCTTGTGAGGGCATAAGGGTCAATTTGCATATTGCCTCTTTATTATATAGGAGGATATGGAGATACATGCCAAAGGGTTAACAATGCCCACCTCCCAGGCACCCTCAAAGTGAATTTCATTCACTTCTCATTTTAAATCAGATTAATTGAAACATATCTCCTATGGATGGCAAAATTCCATCTACCTATTTTTATGTGATACAATGACAAATCAATATAAACTTCATTTTAACTTCATAAATTGCATCAGGAATGTCTAATAGCTTGCTTTTGACCCCGGTACCATCTGCCCGTTACAACTGTTTCTTATTTTTAAAACACTATCAAGCTCAGATCCACCCTCAGGCTTAGGCTGTGATATCGAGAAAGTATAGAGACCACCTATAACAAGTAAAGCAGATAGATCAGAATCACACAAGCACTGTTGTTGCTGAATTCAGTGGCTATTCCCTAGCTTAGTGATTACTAGACTTTAGGATTTCATAGGCCAAGAAAAATTTCAGGAATAATAAAACAAATATGAACAAATAAAGTTACCTTTTTATTCTCCAAAGAAAGGACATTTAAAAAATGACTACTGAGGGGAGAATCCAAGATGGCGGCGTAGGTAAATACCTAAACTGCTGCCTCGTGCAACAATTTCAAAACCACAACTAAAAGACAAAACGTCTATCACCCAGAACCACCGGAAAGCTGGCTGAGTGGAAGTTCTACAACTAGAAGGAAAGAGAAAACAGCATTGAGACGTGCAAAAGCGCTGAAAAGCTGAGGTACGGAGGCACGTGATCTGGGCTGGCGGCGGGCGTTGCTTTTTTCAACCCAAAGGGAGACAAGCCCCCGATTACTCTGAAATACAGTTTCTGGGGAGACGCGGGGGACCCAAACTCCTACGGGGAGAAGCTGGACTGTCTGCCAGTGAGGGTGGCTTGCTTGCAGAGCTGCGCGCAGGAATAATTGTTTACAGCACTGGGGCACGGGACTTGGGGATGCCGACGGGGACACAGAGCCGGCTAACTAGCAGCCATTGCTGTTTGCCACGCCCTAGCCTAGTGACACCCTGAGACCCCGCCCCACACAACCTACAAACCCACCCAAGCTCCAAGCAGCGGCTTTAGCATAAGAAAGCCCTGCCCTATCGCAGCTTAACCTAGCAAACTTGCAGCCCGGGTCAGACAGCTCCAAAACCTCCAAACCCCAAGCAAAGAGGAGAAAACTGTAGCTCTCACTGTAGCTCCTGCTGGGTGGCCTCTGACAGTAGCTGACCTGCACCCCATTGGAGATCCAGAAGCCAGTGTACCTAGTGGTCAGTGTGAGACACCAGATTTCAACTCCTCACATCCATAAGTGACACATTCAAGAGGCAGACTCAGTGAGCACCAAAGCCGTACTGAAACAAGTCCTGCACCATAAGCGTGTCTCTAGCACAGCAGTTCTTATAGACACAGCAAGTCCTCACAGCCAATTGGCCTGGAGGTCAATTCCTCCCAGCGTACCAACAGCAATTAAGGCTTAACTACACCAAGACTTTGCACTCAGCCCACAAAGGGGTGTACCAAGAGCATCCACCTCATGTGATTGAGGAGGCTGAGCTACTGCCCCCTATAGATCACCTACCACACAAAGCTACTCCATCAACACAGGGAAGCAGCCAACATGTGGAGACAAAGAAACATGTCAGGAATGAAAGAAACGGAGGAAAGCAAACTACTGGATGACATAGAGTTCAGAACCACATGTATAAGGTTACTCAAGAATCTTCTTAAAACCGCTGAGAAACTTGATGAGACCTTTAAGGATATTAATGAGAATGCCAAAAAAATGGAAAAGGATCAGTCAGAAATGAAGCATACACTGTCTAAAATAAAGAATATACAGAAACTCAACTGTAGATCAACGTACCCCAAGAATCAAACCAAAGATCTGAAATATGTGGAAACAAAAAACATCCAACCAGAAAAACAAAAAGAAAAAAGAATCCAAAAATATGAAGATAGTGTAAGGAGCCTCTGGGACAACTTTAAGCGAACCAACATCCGAATTTTTGGGGTGCCAGAAGAAGGGAGAGAGCAAAATATTGAAAACCTATTAGAAGAAATAATGACAGAAAACTTTCCCTACCTGGTGAAAGAAATAGACTTACAAGTCCAGGAAGCGCACAGAACCCCATACAAGAGGAATCCAAAGAGGACCACACCAAGACACATCATAATTAAAATGCCAAGAGCAAAAGACAAAGAGAGAATATTAAAAGCAGCAAGAGAAAAACAGTTCATTACCTACAAGGGAGTACCCATACGACTGTCAGCTGATTTCTCGGCAGAAACTATGCAGGCCAGAAGGGAGTGGCAAGAAATATTCAAAGTGATGAACAGCAAGAACCTACAACCAAGATTACTCTACCCAGCAAAGCTATCATTCAGAGTTGAAGGTCAGATAAAGAGCTTCACAGACAAGAAAAAGCTAAAGGAGTTCATCACCACCAAACCAGGATTACATGAAATGCTGAAGGGTATTCTTTAAGAAGAGGAAGAAGAAAAAGGTAAAAATAAAAATTATGAACAACAAAATGACATCAAATACATACCTATCAACAAGTGAATCTAAAAATCAAGTGAATGAAAAATCTGAAGAACAGAATGGACTGGTGAATATAATAGAATCAGGGACATAGAAAGGGAGTGGACTGACGACTCTCAGGGGAAGCAGGTGTGAGGGGTGCGGGAAGAGATTGGATAAAAATCTTACGCCTATGGATAAAGACAGTGGTGGGGGGTAAGGGCATGGGGTGGGGTGGGGAATCAGGTGGAGGGGAGCTATGGGGAAAAAAAAAAGAGGAACACCTGTAATAATCTGAACAATAAAGATTTATTTAAAAAAAATAAAAAATGACTACTCTATAATTTTCATCATAGAAAAGAAGTGGAATGGACAATTTCAAATTAAGCACACGCCTTAAAAGTGAATAAGTTTGACTGAATAAAAAACTCCCTGTATATATTTTTCTCATTTATCTGTTGATCTGCAGAAACTTAACCATAGATGAACCCCAGTTCACAAACTGGTATGGGAACAACTTGTGCATCTGACATTCTGACTCTTTTTTCTAACAGTTCTAGAACTGTAGCTTGCTCATAGGAATTCAGTCTAAAAAGACAGATAAATAAGTAAAAAAATTATAACAATTGACTGGTCAGATAAGAGTGCTATATAGCCCAGCCATGGTGGCTCAGTGGTTGAGCATCCACCTAGCAACCAGGAGGTCACCGTTGATTCCTGGTCAGGGCATATGCCCAGGTTTCAGGCTTGACCCCCAGTGGAGGGCATGTAGGGCATGCAGGAGGCAGCCAATCAATGATTCTCTCTCATCATTAATGTTTTTCTCTCTCCTCCCTCTCCCTTCCTCTCTGAAATCAATTATATATATATATATATATAATTAATATATATATATATTTTAAGAGTGCTATAGGATACAGGGAGGGGGGAATCAAAGAAGGTTTCACAAATTTGGCAAAAGAAGTTTACCTATGAGAAAGAATATAGGTGGCAATGACTATGGCTGAAAGCACAGAGATAGTCCACATGTGCAGTATATACAAGGAAGACTATATTGTGTATCAAAAAAACTAAATAGTAGTTATACTTAGTTATAGAGTAAGGGTTACTTTTCTATTCTTTATTCTTATATTTTCTGCAATTTAACAGCGGAATATGCATTAATGTGATGATCAGGAAATTTTTAAAAAACAATTCAAATTTCGTAGAGGTTAGCTTAGGAAGAACAAACAAAAGGCCTATTTCTTAAACAGTTTGTATTACAATACACCAGACTGTAATATGCAGATGTTAGATCTAGAAGAGGGATGCAAAAACCAAGTAACAAATGTTGGCTAGGACAAATGACACCAGGGAAGTTAGCATTCCCTCCCTGCCTGTGAGAATCATAAGGTCATTAGTCAGAAATTCTCAGATGGCAGGTGCTCTCTGACCAGTCAAATGTTAAACTCCCAGCTCTCAGAGAGCTCAGGCAAAGTATTCAACCACTCGAATCTGTATTCCCATCTGTAACACGGACAACTGCCTACCTTTTGGAATTTTTGTGCAGATTAACTGATAGAAAATAGATCAAGAGCTTAGTACAGTGCTTGCCCCTCAGAAAATGACAATTATAACATGGGACACGTTTGTGAGCAAGCAAATGGTAAATGGGCTCTTACAGGTCTTTCTAAACTAATCGAGAAAGCTTGAAGAACATAAAATTTGTCAGTTTGGAATATCAACCTTTTGAAACTTGGGAGCTTTTAACACATGTTCCAAATGCAGAAAGGATATTCAGTATTTGCAGTGCTTCTAAAAGCAAGCTATCTTTAGAATGATCTTTCTGAGGGGTCCCCCTATGTTCTGGCCACTGACAGAAAACGAGGCAGAAGTTCCCCATTCTTTTCCTCTGACTTTTGCAGGGGGTTCCCCCATCCTCTCCCACCGAGAATCCGAAATCTTTTGTGCAGAAGAAGGTTCAGGTCTAAGGTAACTGCCTCTTACCCAGGCTTTCTGAAAGCCGGAACACTACCAGCGGAAGAATGGAGCAGCTGTTCCTCAAGTGATCTCAGACAATTATAGCACTTCCATGCCCCTTCCCTTCTTCCAGGCGTCTGACCTTGACACGCCTCCTTACAGCCACGCCCCCCAGAAAATGGCCAATCGGAGGGTGCAAAGCGAACCGGATAGGGCGGGCCCAGCTTGGCACTTTTGACCAATCACCGATGTCAGGCCCCTGGGGCTGAAGCCATGGGTTGGACCTGGGTTCCGCCTTTGGAGGGTGGCCTCTAGGAGCAGGTGAGGCAATCGTGGGTCTGGAGAGTTTGAGTCTCCCCTTCTATTTATCAGAAGAAAAGGGCGCAGAGACCCCTGCGAGCCCAGGAGGTAGGAAGCTTGGCCACCCGAGGTAAAAGCGAGTGGGCCGGCAGCTGCGAGGCAGAAGCAAGCTGTGTGCAGGAACCTTAGAAGCCGGTCCTGTTCGGCGCAGCCCTCCAGGCCATGGTGCAGGCGGAGCTCCGGGCGATCCCCAGGTGAGGGCAGCGGCTCCGCCCGGGGTTCCGGCCGCGGAAGAATTGGGTAGATGCGGAGTGGGGAAGAAAGGATGCAGCCCGGCCAGCTCCCCGGTAGCACCCAGAGCGGCCGCCGTTGCCGCAGCTGCAGCAGAAAACACAGCGCAGGCCGCGGAGGCGGCTCCAGCTGCTGGTAAAGTCGCCTAACAGCAGTTTCTCTGTAGTATGCGAGTTGATAAAACAGCCAAAGAACAGGGCTTCCCATCTAAACCTCCTTCGAGCCCTTTTTCCTTGCTACTCGGAGCTGATTTATGCGGAGACATGCCTTGCACTTGTACCTGGACGAACTGGAGACAATGGATTCGACCTTTAGTGGCGGTCATCTATCTGGTGGTCATAATGGTCGCGGTTCCCCTTTGCGTGTGGGAATTGCAGAAACTGCAGGTAAGGGAACTGCACCCTCGACTCTACCCTTTCTTCTACCTTCCTGCCCATCTTAGGTTGCCCATTTTTACCCTGAATGCCCCAGACTTGATAAACCATATCATGTAAATGAGCCCAGTTTTAGGATATAAGGCTGTCTGTTTCCTTGTGCATAGTTGTTCAAAGCATGACACAGGTGGAGGTAGGACCTGGTCGAGAACATAGTTAGGATGAATTTAGGTAGCTGTGTAAAAGAGCACGGTTTTGTTCTGCAAGTATTCATCAATTCCGTGAAAGTAAGGGAATTTTATTCCTTAAATCTGATCTGTTAAGATGTTGGACTTGATCATATAAACTGCCTTGAAAACCATGTATTGACTTTTATTAGCATTTAATTAGCTTCCTGATTTAAAAGATTCTAGTTGGCTTAACTTTGTTGTTTGTTTTTACTTTAGAAATTAACTCTTAACCAACAAAGGTTTTGCAAAAAGTCCCTTGTATATTTTTTGATGTCATATTCTTATTATGACATCAGTAAAGTACTACAAGCTGGAAGAACCCAAGGTAAATACTTAACTAAGATATGTACTTTATAGAAATTGTATAATGACCTTTAAATTCTAAGTTTAAAATAACCAGAAAGTACTTTTAGTTAGAAACACCTATTTTACAAGACCTATGACAAGACCATGGCTGTTTGAGGTCTTTTATTTGTATGCTTTGGGTTGTTGTTTTTTTCAACTACAGTTGACATTCAATATTATATTAGTTTCAGGTGTACAGCATAGTGGTTAGATGTTTATATTACTTACAAAGTGATGATCTCAATAAGCTTGCACCCATCTGACACCATACATAATTATTACACTGTTACTGACTATATTCCATATGCTGTACCTTATATCCCCATGACTATTTAGTAATTGCCATCTTATACTTTTGTTGTTGTTATTGTTGTTTTAATCCTTACCCGAGGATATTTTTCCATTGATTTTGAGAGAGTGGAAAGGAAGGGGAGTGACAGAGAAAGAGACACATCGATGTAAGAGACCCATCCGTTGGTTGCCTCCTGCACATTGGACCAGGGCCAGGGATCAAACCTGCAACCCAACTTGTATTTCCTCATGCCTTCAATTTGAGGCCTTTAATTGTGGAAATGATTTTTACATAAGTAAACAAAATGTATTTAATAAACATTTGTTTTCTGCATGTTCACTAAATTATTTTTGTTTCTTTTCCCGTACTGGCATAGTCCATATAGTTATTTTTATTTATTATTTTTTTAAAATATTTTTTTATTGATTTCAGAGAGAAAGGGAGAGGGAGAGATAGAAACATCAACGATGTGAGAAAATCATTGATCGGCTGCCTCCTGCATGCCCCCACTGGGATTGAGTCTGCAACTCTGCCATATGCCCTTGACTGGAATCAAACCCGGGACCCTTCAGTCCGCAGGCTGATGCTCTGTCCATTGAGCCAAACCAGCCAGGGCCATATAGTTATTTTTAATGTTAATATACTATTCAACCACATTAAATATGTCCTATTTGTTGGATATTTAGGTTTTTCAATGATTTGTTTATCGAAGACATCTTAATACCAATGGGGATTTTTTACTTTGAAGTATTTATTTGGAGTATGGTATAGGAAATATTTTCATGGTTAATGATATGCATAGTAGCAACCTATTTTAAGACTTCTCAGTTGTTGGTTTCAACTAGTTTTTTAAGTGCCAGCTTTTAAGGAAAATTTTAATCTGCATTCCCCACTGCTAACACCCTGAGCGGAATTCTTATCATGTTTTGCCTGGACTATTCTCAACACACCAGCAAAAGTCTTGAATTAAAACATTAAAATTAGCCCTAACCGGTTTGGCTCAGTGGACAGAGCGTTGGCCTACGGGTCCCAGGTTCGATTCCGGTCAAGGGCATGTACCTTGGTTGCGGGTACATCCCCAGTATGTGCTGGAGGCAGCTGATCAATGTTTCTCTCTCATCGATGTTTCTGACTCTATCCCTCTCCCTTCCTCTCTGTAAAAAATCAACAAAATATATTTTTTTAAAAACCATTAAAATTACACTATGTGTGTCCTCTTTTCAAAGTTTTCCAGTCACTCCTAGTCCCAGATTAAAAGTCAGTATCCCTATCTGTGGCCGTTAAGGCCCAACGTGACCTGACACCAACTTCACTCCATCCCCCTGTGACTTTGCTCAGTTCTTGAGTTTTCACCTAAGCCTTGCTCAGTCATGAGGATGGGCATGCACCCTCCTTAAGGCCATTGCACTAATGGGAGTTGTCTGAACATAGATGGTGTTTAAAGCCAGAAAGATGAATGTCATTGTAAGGAAGAAGAAAAGGCCAAGGACCTAGCACCAAGAGTTAGAGGTCAAGTAGAACAGGAACTTAAAGAAAACAAGTAACAGCCAGAGGGGAAGTGCAGTGCTAGGAAAGGTGTCTTTCTGGTGTTGTTGAGCCATCCATTGACTTTCACAAGATAGAAATGTCATTTTAGAGTGACCTTAGTAATGGCTCAATGGAAATGTAATGGCTGAAAGTAGAGAGAGTTGTTTGCAAAATGAAGGTGGTGGGGTAAAGAAGTGGAATCAAGATATGAAGACAAGTTTTGTTCATTTTTGTTTTGAGTATTTTGACTCCCAGGGAATGAATGGCATAGTGGATAGGGGTGTGGGATTAGGGGAGCAGGTTTTTTTTTACCCTTGTTGTGTTTTGGTTTTTAAGGTTCTAAACACTTAGCTATAGCATGTTCCCAATATTTGGGTATAATTTTATTTAACATTCTTAATAACCTGGAATCAGGTATTATCCTCATTCTGTAGAAATGAAAACTGAGATAAATCGCTAAAGTGACATTGTGGTAAAGTGCTCTCTACAAATATTAATTACCTTTATCATTCTCTTCATCATTATTCACTAAATGAGTTTGTGTATCCAAAACGCTTAACGCTCTGCTCAGCACATAGTAGGTGCTCAATAAGTCCTAATTACCTCAGTTTTTAAAATAGCATCACTATTCTTGCATTAGAGCAGCAATTCTTTTTCTTCTGGAATAACATCTCAGTTGGGATTAGGTTCTCAATTGAACACCTAAGGCAAAGTTGTAGCATCTGCCTGAGCCCTAGATAAAGTTGTTGATATTTAGAGACAGTTTTGTATAAAAATACATGTCTTTTAATCACAGTGCTCACACTGAAATCGATGGGAACTGAGATTGTAGAAAACAGGAGGTTCCTAAAGCTGGTCACATGGCCATGGTGGGGCGCACACATTTTTCGGAATGGCAAGATGACCCAACTGCACTATTTAAGCTATTTCTTTCACTCTCTTACTTGGCCAAGTATGTATAATTGAAGTCACGTAAATTAAATACACAAATGTCACGATGCTCTGCAGTCATTTTACTCTGCGCCCTGGTCTTCATGCCCCAAGTAGCTACCTTCTTTGTTAGTGCTTCTCTCTTCCCCTCAGGAGGATTGGGGAAAATGCTTTCCTATTCCTCTGTACTCTGCTTTGAAAGCATTCCACTGAGGGACAATTATCTCACGCCTGGATGCTCATCTTTAATGGTCTTTTCTTTCCTCTCTACTTTCTTCAAGTTACCTTAGTGGGGGGAAAAATCTCTGCTGCTTATCTCTCCCTTGTTTTGTGAGCCAGGAAACCCTACTCATGGCTGAGAAATAATGTTAATGGTATCCTTATGTCAGTGTGTCTCAAGTGTGCATAATTCAGAGATATATGTAAATTAAATTAAAGTCAATGTAATAATTATATTAATTTCTACAGAGACCTAGAGTTGACTTATTTTATTATGTTGCTTAAATATGCATCAAAGAATTTAAATTTCTTATACATATGGCTTTTCATATAGTTCAAAAATTAAAACAACTAAAACTAGTGATTCACATTAATGGCATTAATGTGAACAGATGAAACTCAACTACCACTGGCAATGTAAAAATGGTACTAACTCCGTGATGCAAGATATTTTAAATCTGTCATCACTACACTGAAGTGACTCAATTATCTAGTCACTTCTTTTCTGATCGTTGGAAAAAGAACTTTTCCCCTTACAGCACACTGAAGTCACTTTGCCTTTATTAGTCACAGACACATCATTTTTCTCATATCTACTACCAACTTCTACTTTTTGGCATTAAGGCAATCATAAAGACAACTGTGGGCATTAAAATTATGTGGCAATACTGTTCCTAGTGATCACCTTATAAAAGAAAAGATCTAAAATGTGCTTTTATTTTTATTATTGCTTTAGGTCATCACTAAAATGAATACTCACTTTTAAATGGCATTTAGTCAAGCAGAAATCCTGGAATATGATTGCTCAGATATTCCTTTCAGAATCTTCAACTCCACATGTTTGCCTTTCACTTACTGCTTTGAGTAATCTCCAGCATTCAGCAAGGCTTTCATAATTTGCTTTTCAAGTTCTCCATACAGTTTAATGTAGGAATTTATTGTTATAAAAATATATTTGTATTCTTTTGTTTTCTGCTTCTTTAATCTTTGACCGCCTTTTACTGTTCAAAACTGTAAAACTAGAAGTTGTGGACTTCAGTTCTATTTTAATTAACTGCTCAAATACCTCAAGTACCAAAAATAAATGCCCTCCTTTTTTCCTTTAAAAAGTTAGCATTTGCTTTTTTTTTTTAACTAAAAGAATTCATACTCTTTAAGGCAAGAGTCCAAGTATTAAATTCATTCTCAAGGGCACCTCAACAGAGGTTCAAATAAATTTGTTTTTATCAAAAAATATGTGCCTTACTGCAACTCTACCTAGGATGAGATAATTCAAAGTATATTTTTAGAAATTAAGCTTTTACAGGATAGAATATTGATCAGATATTGACCTAAAAGAGAAATTAGAGCTTTTTTGAGTGTACTATCCTGAGATGATATTGTTATGTATAAAAGGGATAGCATATATTAACACAGTTTACTTGAACGGTAGTTGCATTATTTATCAGACAGGAGGGTTAAAAGACTTAGTGCATGCTAAAGTATCTGATATAGTAAGCTTTCAGTAAATGTTCTACTAACATGTTGTGTAACAGAATTTGCAGAAAATGTAGGCAGGTTTTTAACTTTCTAGATATAAAGCAAAGGAATAAACCATATAAAGATGTTTAGATTTGAGTTGTGTAGAAAATTTGAAAACTCTGTATGTCTCCAAACACAAGAATCAACTCAAAGGCCAAATCAGCTGAGGGAAAATGACATGATGCTAACATTGTTAATGTACACAACACTATTGCAAAAGGCCCCATGAGGAAAAATGCTCAATCCCATGAGGAAAATTCTGCCCCCTCCCTCTACAAAGTAAGAATAGGCTGCTTATTAAAGAATAAATAAGAAATGGCTACTAGTCATTTGGAAAATATTAAGCCCCATTAATAATCAAATAAATGGAAATTTAAAAAATAAAAATATTTAGCTCTTTACTTTTAATATCAGAGAATTTATACCAGCGTGTTCTTCTGCTTCTTAAGGTTGGAATACACACCAAGGCTTGGTTTATTGCTGGAATATTTTTGTTGTTGACTATACCTATATCACTATGGGGGATATTGCAACATTTAGTGCATTATACACAACCTGAACTACAGAAACCGATAATAAGGTAAATCTTAACATATTTTGAATCTACTGTATTAGTGTTGTTGGCTTACTTCATAAATATAATGTAAAATGTTTTTAATTTATGTTTTGCTCTTCAAATAGGATTCTTTGGATGGTACCCATATACAGTTTAGATAGTGTAAGTATGTTTCATTTTTATCTCATTAATTAAGGACTTTTTTGAAGATACTAACTACTTGCAGAATGCTTAAAGTAATGAAAGTATTTGATAGTAAGAATCAAAAAGAAAAGTGAAAAGGTTCGCTTGTTTTCAATGTTGATAAAGAAGGTAAAGTACAACAATAGAAAAGGCAGATATTTAACATTTTAAAAAATCTATAGCTGTTAGCGATCTCGGAGCATGCCCTCACCTTTCCTCTTCCCCTCTTCTTCCTCCTGCCCCCAGGTCCATTCTCTCCTGAGCCCATTTCTTCTACCACTCTTCTACCACTCCTATCCCTGTGATGATTTTCTAAATAAACGTTCTCTTACTTAAAAAACACACAAAAACTATAGCTGTTTTCTTTGCTTGATCTTTTAAAATTTCAAATTAGTAGCTCTTAGCCCTAAAAAAATGCAATGTTTAAATTGATATCATCACCCTTTTTACTTACTAAGTCTTTTATTTCAACAACAATAAAACCTTCCCAGTGGATCCTAGCACAGTTTTTACAGGTGACTGCTTTAATTTGATTCAATATAAAGGAAATGTTTTTCACAGCATTTTCTATGATCATGTCAAGAAAAATTTCAGGTTTTATTTTAAAACCCAAGTGAATGTAACTTAGCTTCTTTCTTCATATTCATTATTTACCCCCAGACATGGACGTTTTCATTTACCAATATCCAGAATGTTTACTGCTGTTAGAAATTCATCTCACAGATTGTCTGGTAGCCCTAATAATAATAAATTTTCAAAAGTTTGATGTCAATATGTGGCAAGTTCAAAAATTAGTTTATTATGAATATCATAGAATTGGAGTGGTGATTCATTTTATCTTAGTTGCAACTATTTTTAACATCTGTACTTTTTTTTTTATAGTGGGTAGCTTTGAAATATCCCAGCATTGCAATATATGTGGATACCTGCAGAGAATGTTATGAAGCTTATGTCATTTACAACTTTATGGGATTCCTTACCAATTATCTAACTAACCGGTATCCGAATCTGGTATTAATCCTTGAAGCCAAAGATCAGCAGAAACATTTCCCTCCTTTATGTTGCTGTCCACCATGGACTATGGGAGAGTAAGTACGCTTTGTTTTAGTTCTTTTATGTTTTGGTTTTATTTAAGCTGTCAGTTCTCTGCAAAGCTGTTTTAAGTACTATGAGCCAGACAAAAAATCTGAGTCCCTAACCTTGAGTAGTTCATAGTCAAGTTTGAAGACTAAAACAACACGTTTTTATAATCCACACATAGTTTCTTTTACATTGTTCATTCTAAATAGAAAACTTAAAATATTGTGGGTGTAAACCTTAGAAATCATGTCATTAACACCCTTTTACAGTTGGAAACCAGGGTCTGCAGAAATTAATTTACTCAAGATGATAAAACTAACTAATGAGAAAATCAAATGCTTTTTCTGTATCTAGTGAAATGATCATGGTTTTTCGCCTTTAACCTATTAATGTAGTGAATTAGATTTCCTAAAATTAAAAACTTGCTTTCAAGGATAAATTTAAAGTGGTTATGATGTATCATCTGTTTTTCTACAAGATTTGGTTTGCTAATATTTTGTTTAGAATTTTTACATGAGTAAAATTGGACTACTAGTTTCCTTTCTTATACCTTCCCTGTTCGGTTTTGATATCCAGCCTATACTGCTTGAATAGGAATCACTGCCTTTTATTTGTCTACTAGAGGCCCAGTACACGAGATTCATGCATGGGGCCGGGGGGGGGGTCCCCCTCAGCCCAGCCTGCGCCCTCTCGCAATCCGGGAGCCCTTGGGAGATGTCTGACTGATGGGGAGTGGGCCTAAGCTGTCAGTTGGACATCCTTAGCGCTGCGCGGAGGCCGGAGAGGCTCCCACCATGTGGGCTCACCAGCCATGAGCCCAGCTCAGGGCTTCTGGCTGAGCAGCATTTCCCCTGTGGGAGCGCACTGACCACCAGGGGGCAGCTCCTGCATTGAGCGTCTGTTCCCTGGTGGTCAGTGCACGTCATAGAGACAGTCATAGGAACAGATAGTTCCTCTGTTTGGTCGATTTGCATATTAGCCTTTTATTATATAGAATTACAAGAAGAGATTGTGACCCATACCTTGAAAGATGAGGCCTGGACTTTTCATTGTGCGATGACATTATAGAACTAGTCAGGCTTCCTGTTGTTTCTGGAATCGTGTGTGTGTGTTTAATTACAGTTCTTAGGAATTGGGCAGAATAGATAAAGTTTAAGATATATGGGCATACATTAGTTTATAACTTCATCTCTTTTGGATCTATTGTGATGACTCCTTTTCCAGTTCTAATGTTACTAGTATCTTTGTCTTTTTCTTGAGAAATCCTGCCAGAAGTTCCCCTAGTTTTCTCAAGGACTGATTTTTTTGTTTTGTTGAGTCTCTCTAGAGTATATTTGTTTTCCGTTCCATTATTTTTGCTCTGTTTTTTCCTTTTTCATTTCTTTTGGTTTACTTTGTTCTTTTCCTAACATAATAGTCTTAGCTTTGTAATTTACAGCCTTCCTTTTTTTAACATACATTTGAAACTATTCACTTCACTTTAAGTTCTACATTCACTCCTTACATCTCAGTTCTTCATCTATCTAGAATCACTTTCTTAAAAGTATTTTAAAAATTTCTTTAGTTTTATACTTATCCAGAGTATCTTCATTTTGCCCTCATTCTTGAAAGATAGTTTTGCTGGATGTAGTTCTTATGTTGATAGGGATTTTCTCCAAGCATTTTGAAGAGTTTATTCCACCTAATTCTGGCTTCGGTTTTTGCTGATTTTCTCCAAAGCTCCCAAATTCCATCTAATTGTCTTTCCATTATAGGTGACCTGTCTCCCAACTGCATTTAAGATCTTATCTGTCTTTGATGTTTGGCAGTTTATGAAATATCTAGGTTTTTTTGTTTTGTTTTTAGTCCTGCTTAATTTACAGTGTTGCCTCAATCTTGTAAATTCATGTTTTTCATCAGTTCTGAAAAGTTCTCAGCCATAATCTCTTCTGATGTTGCCTTTCCTCTATTCAGTCTTTTGTAACTCTGATTATGTTAGAATTGATTCTATTTCATTCTTTGTAACTCTCATTCACATTGTCTCTTTGTCTCAGCAATTCTTTCAGATAAATCTTGTAGTTTATTAATTCTCTACAGCTTTCAATGCTACCTAATTGGCTATTTAATCCATCTGTGTAGTCACCCTTAATGGTCTCAGGCAGGGGTCCTCAAACTTTTTAAACAGGGAGCCAGTTCACTGTCCCTCAGACCGTTGGAGGGCCAGACTATAGTTTAAAAAAAAAACAATGAACAAATTCCTATGCGCACTGCGGGCCCGGGAGGAGTCGGCTGCTAAGCCGGACAGGCAGCG
This sequence comes from Corynorhinus townsendii, assembly GCA_026230045.1. NCBI lineage: Eukaryota > Metazoa > Chordata > Mammalia > Chiroptera > Vespertilionidae > Corynorhinus > Corynorhinus townsendii. The sequence goes on along the minus strand of JAPDVU010000006.1, from coordinate 117,129,524 downwards.
GCACCCGGTGGGCCGGATAAATGTCCTCAGCCCGCCGGCCGTAGTTTGAGGACCCCTGGTCAGGTTTGGTGTGGCACTCAACTCATAGAATACTATAGGTTTAACCAGCTCCAACTTAGGCTTTGTAAAGCTTATGGGACAGGAAGCACACCACATAACAGCCAAAGGATGCTCATCAAGAGATCTTGCAACAAGCCCAAGTATAATTCCTAGACACCGCCACAGGTAGCATTCCTGCTTGTAAGTGGGAGTGAACCACCTCAGCACAGGGAAGGCTCTCAGCACACAGAACCCCAATAGTTATTCAGACCTAGTAACACAGCATCTGAAGGTCTGCATACCAGACTCACAACATTCTCATTCTAGATGTAATTCTTAATTTAGGGGATTCAGAATACATGACAGTGATAACCAGTTCTCCTGAGAGGAGTGCAAAATAAGCATTTGTTCTCAGATCCGCTTGGTCTTTTAAGACTTACACAAGGCTCCCAGGTGGAAAGACTTTTTCTGGTAGTTGTATTTTGGGACTTTTTTGTTTTTGTTTTTTCTGCTTGTGAAATTTCCTCTGTATTTGAGTGAGCCCAGCAATAGAATAAAAACTGTTTATATAGGATTTTTATTTTGTCCTTTCAGAGTATCTAGTCAGTGATAGTCTCTGGAGTGCCACTTAACTACCAAACTTGAAAGGAAACTGAATCCTAAAATGTAAATGATACTTCCTAACTTGCGTGTGTGCATGCTTTCACATACGCACGCACATACGCAATTCATTTGTTAGTCAGTTTTCCTTCCAGAAACACACGGACCCACATTTTTTCTTTTGATCTGTGCAGCACTAATTTGACACTATACACAGAAAGGGGGTCCTGCAGAAGATGTAGTTGTCAAATAATTTTAAAAATAGTATTTAAATAATTTGTTTGCTACCACCCACATTCTTCCCCAGTTGCCATTTAGAATGACTAAGTTAAAAGAATTAAATGTAAATATGGCATAATTTGTCAAAGTGATTATAATTTTGGAGCTTTGGAGAAAATCTGGTACTATTTAAATGAGTAGTTGAAAATACTAAGTTCTTTTTCTTTGGCAGAGTATTGCTGTTTAGGTGCAAACTGGGTGTATTGCAGTATACAGTTGTCAGACCATTCACCACCATCATTGCTTTGTAAGTACATAGAGCTTATATTATCTTTTTTTTTTTCCAAATCCTCATGCTCTTATGTGGTACAACTGAGTAGAAAAACATATAAAGAATGTTAATATACTTGTTTATAACACAGGTGTAGTCTTATTTAAAAAACACAATATATAGAAACCCAACTATATGAAATCAGGTGACCATTTATAGGCAAAGATTTGCCACAGAATTCTTCTAAATAACATTCTCTCTAGAGCTTTCCGGAAATCATTTAAAAAATACTTTCTTTTTTAAATACTAGTTCACACAGCTTTACAGAAACATCTATTACATGAAGTTAAAGTATGCTACTTTAGATTCATTGCATGGTTTTATTTTCTAAATAGTTAAGTTAGAATATGAACACTATATTCCAAGGAAGAAATCATATCTTTTTTTTTAATAATTCTGTCAAGACTTAGCACGAGGTAAAATTAAGCTACCTGGTAACAGTTATTCCCTAAAAATTTAAAAACATCAAATAACGTAAAGCAGGTAGATTTTCATGTTTTATCTGCTAGTCATAACTAACATTCTGCATGATTAAAGAGGAAGAAAGGGAAGACAAGGGAAAGAAATATTCAATTCTTTATTCTACCTTTGAGCTAGCAATTTTTAGTGATATTTACCTTAGAGTTAAGACAAATTCACTTATTTATGAAGGTATGCTTTATTTTCTGCAGTTTAGAAACTAGGTAATCATATAAGTTAATACTTAGATGTGGGTCTTCATAAAATTTACCTCCAAGCCCTGGCCTGTGTGGCTCAGTTGGTTGGGCATCATCCCGTGCACCAAAAAGGTTGCTGGTTTGATTCCCAAACTGGGCAGATGCCCAGGTTGTGGGCTCAATCACCGGTAGGGCATGCAGGAGACAGCTCATCCACGTTACACTCTCATATTAAAGTTTCTCTCTTTTCCCTTCTCTAAAAATAAACTATTTAAAAAAAAATTTTTTACTTCCAAGACAATTTGGGTGAAAACATTAGAGTTGTACTTACAGACATGCATTTTATAACAATCAAGCTTTTGAAAATAAGGCAGCATAATTTTTTTTGAATCTATATATAACTAACCTTTCCAGTTCCATGTTTGTGTCTTACTCTGGATTTACTTCAAGTTGGAGGTACAATCATGTAACATTTCTAGAAAAAATGTTTTTATTTTTTGAACCACCTCTATGACAAAATCAAGTAATTATCTATAGGGTCTTTTAAATAAACTGACTTCTAAGTGTAAGTATTGCTGTCCATGCTGTGTTTATTAGTTAATCAAAAAGTTTTCTCATTTTTATCATATTTAGAATCTGTGAGCTGCTTGGTGTATATGATGAAGGTAACTTCAGTTTTTCAAATGCTTGGACTTACTTGGTTATTATAAACAATATGTCACAATTGGTAAGTATGCATTCTAACTGTACTAAATTAGTATTTATAACTAGATTCTTAGGGAAAGTTTCTTTGGGAATAAAGCTTGTTACTTTTTTATCTCGAAATTAGATTTATAGGAAGAATTTCAAGAAACTAACATATCTTTATACATATATAAAGGTATAATATCTTTGTTAATTATTTGGTGACTTATATCTTAACCTGCTTATCCTGTTTGTTCGTTTGGTTCTGGGTACTTATTGCACAATTTGTGGATTAAAATAAAAGCACAATTCCCTCCCTTAAAAAAAAAATGTATCCTAGGCATATTCAGTAAGATTCTTTCATATATTTGGAATTAAAGACAAATTGAGAATGCTAAGTTTAAAAAAATTATGTTCTAGATACTGACATGCTCAAATATATAATTATCTGATTCTTTCAACTTAATGTACACTTTATTTAAAATCTTTCAATACTTTCAGCAAAATAGTAATTTAGATTATATGGCATGCATGTGTGGTTTTAGAGGTTTGAATAAAACATGCCCAGGCCTTGGCTGTGTAGCTCAGTTGGTTAGAAAGTCATCCCAATACACCTAGGTTGCAGGTTCAATCCCAAGTCAGGGCACATGCAAGCATCAACTGATGGGTGCATGGATAGATTTGAAACAGGTCAGTGTTTCTCTCTCTCTCTCTCTAAAAATAAATAAAAATTAAAAAAAAAATTTTTTTAACCAAATGCCTGTGTATTCAAAGCTTTCTCGCATGTTTATATTCTTTGGGACCAGTAATTCCATTTCTGGGAATGCATCCTCAAGTAATGGTCAGAAGTACTTATGCTTTGATTGTCATTGTATATAGAGGCCCAGTGCATGAAATTTGTGCACGGGGGTGGGGGGGTGTTGGGTGTCCCTCAGCTTAGCCTGTGCCCTCTCGCAATCTGGGACCCTACTCCTGTTTGTAATAGCGAAAGGGTGAAAACAATCCTAAACCCAGTGTTGGGGACTGGTGAAATATACTATGGTCCTTCCACTGGCCAAAATATTTGGCAGTTATTAAAAATAATTTTTATGAAACTTATGGAAAGTAAGGTTAAGGGGGGGAAATAATCAGGCAACAAAATTTTGTTTTTCGTTGATGATGCCTGTTAAAAACCATTTTAGTTGGATGATGGGCCTATGAGCAACTTAATATGATACTGTTTTGATACTCTAAATATCTTAAGTGAACATTTTATTATTTTAATGGAAAAAGTAAACTTTTAGAAAAATGTTTACTGCTATGCAACACTGCATTAGGTCATTACAACTAATTTTTTTCAATAGTTAAGTCTTGATCATTTATTATATAAAAGTATATTCAGCTGGATTAATATACTGCCCTCGAGAAAAATTGTTTCCCTGATTTCTTACTTTCAGATATCATGGTTACAGTTTTAATGGAAAGTACTTTTTTAATATGACTTATAATGAATAGCTCAACCCTTATAAAATTAATGATAATTTATAAGCAGATAATGTTTTAATTTCTTCTATGCATGGCCATCATTTGTTGTTTCTGGGCCCCACTAAGTGAATGCTTAAAACCATTTTCAGGGGAATTGTTATACATCTCTTCTGAGAAAGTTCATATCATGTATATTCATCCACAGTAAACTATAAAAGCTTGTTGTTAATCTAAAAATACCATAATAAAGTCTAGAAAAATTTGCATGAAACATTACTCTGTACCAGGTCTCTGCTTTATAACTTTAATATTTCTAACACCATATTTAGTTATTCTTAATGAAGAAGTTTAATTTTTAATCTTGATTGTTTCTAGTTTGCCATGTACTGTCTGCTACTATTTTATAAAGTACTAAAGGAAGAACTGAGTCCAATCCAGCCTGTTGGCAAGTTTCTTTGTGTAAAGCTGGTGGTTTTTGTTTCTTTTTGGTAAGTATTACTTTATCTTAAACTAAAGGCCCGGTACACAAAAATCTGTGCACTGAGCGGGGAGGGTCCCTCAGCCCAGCCCGTGCCCTCTCGTAGTCCGGGATCCCTCGGGGGATATCCACCTACTGGCTTAGGCACATTCCCCAGGGGATTGGGCCTAAGCTGGCAGACATCCCTCTGGCAGCCCAGGAGCCCTCATTATTGATGTTTCTATCCCTCTCCCTTCCTCTCTCTCTCCAAAAATTAATAAAAAATATTTTTAAAAAAAAGAAATATACTTTGAAACAACCTAAATGTCTCAACACTAGAGGAATCATTTAAAATAAATCATGGTGTTTTCACATAAGAAAATACTTTGCAATTTGCAGTAAAATAGAATATTTAATAATGTGAGAAAATATTCATTAGTAGGTGAGGGCATGAGTGGGGGAGTGGGGGGCAATAGGGGGATAAGGACACATATGTAATACCTTAACCAATAAAGAAAAAAAATTTTAAAAAATTAATTAAAAATTAATTTAAAAAATTTTAAGGCAGCCCTGGCCAGTGGGTTCAATGGTTAGAGCAGTGGTTCCCACCATGGGGCACATGCCCCACAGGGGGGGCAATTTGATTTTTAAGGGGGGCAATTCGAGAATGAGTTATTAACTGAATTTTTTGCAGTTCTTACGGTTTGAGGGGCCTCACACACAGTGTAAATATAGTGACATTTATGCATTTCAGTTCTCTATTATGTTTTGAAACTTTATTTGCTATTTTTTCATGTCATTTCATATTATGATTTTTTTAACAATTTCTTAGTGATTTCTTCCTCAGTACTTCCAACTGTCCTTTTGTTCTTTTATTTTTCTCTTTCATGGATGCCATGTTCTTTGGAAGATTATTTGGACCAAGTTAATGGCCTTTTAGGCTTCCTCCACATGAATAGGAGTTCACTTTTTGAATAATAATAATTACATGTCACAAGGGGGCATCAGGATTTTAGAGATGCTTAGGTGGGGCATGGCCAAAAAAAGGTTGGGAACTACTGGTTTAGAGCATCAGCCAGAACACCAAAGGGTCAGAGGTTGATTCCAGTCAAGGGCACTTACCTGGGTTGCAGGTTTGATACTTAACCCTGGTCAGCACTCAAGTGGAGTCAACCAATCAGTGTGTCTCTCACATCCATATTTCTCTCTGCTCCTCTTCTTCCTCTCCCTCTCTTCCCTCTCCCTCCCTCTCTTCCACTTTCTAAAAATCAATGGAAAAAATATCCTCGGGTGAGAATTAACAACAACAAAAAACAGTTAAAATTGTACATGGTTCCAATTTAGTTATAGGGTGGAAGATAAGAAGCCTAGAAACACATCAAATTTAACAACATACAAATAATATAAAAAGTGGAAAAAAAATTCTTAATCCTACCACCCAGAATGATTAACATTGTGTTATTAAAACTCCATAGAAACAGTTCCATATTACAAAAACTTAAAGAACTTAATATGTTCAATATATTGTGGATATAATTCTTTGCCATTAAGGTAAAATATAATTTTGTTTAGGTTTTTGGTTTTGCTTAGTATTCTGTTGTGTGGATGTAACTTTAACCAATCTCCTATTGGCATTTAGGTTGTTCCTAATTTTTTCACCATTACAAGCAACATTGAAGTGAATATTCTTATCTGTACAACTATGAAAGTGTGTCTATCTCATTATTAGCTGATTAAATTTAGCCTAGGGTCACATCCTGAGATTTGCTTAAAATGCTCAATATGACTCCCTGTGTTATAGCTAGACCCCTTCTAAGTTTGTCTCTAATTCCAGTACTTCAAACAAGACTGGTTTCAAATGTTTTTAAAATAATTTGAATAACCAATTAACACATGTATAAATAACATTTAAGTATCTACCCTTTGTTTCATTGTATTTTTATTTTTTGCTAATCCTCACGAGGATATTTTTCCATTGCTTTTTAGAGAGAGTGGAAGGGTGGGAGAGAGAAGCATCAGTGTGAGAGAGACACATCAACTGCTTGCCTCCCACAGGCACCCCGATGACGACAACCAAAACTGGGGAATGAACCTGTGTGCGGGGGCCAGCTGCGGCGGGGATCTCCCTTTTCCCTGTCCAGCACGGAAAGAGAGATGAATGAACCGGTTCTAAGTGGAGGTGGCCAGGGATTGAGAAATAAAAGAAAGAGACCAGACAGGAAGATAGAAACAAAGCTGGGAGCCAGGTGGTCTCCTGGCTGCTATTGCTCATCCTCTGATGGAGAGGCAGGGACGACGACCCCCTGAGCCACGCAGCACATTTATTTATTTCCAAAATACAAAGGGGGGTTTCCCAGAAAAGCTTAGGATCAAAGGAGTCTGCGTGTGCCCAGGTCGTATTCATTCTCTCATTCCCGGTATTAGGATTGGGTTTAACATATCAAGGCCTGGGTGAGCTAAGGTCATTCCCTCATTCCCAGCACCTGGATAAAGATAAGAAATCATTACTGATAACGGTCTCCACCTTCTTGGGGGAGAAACAGCCATGCCAGTTATCTCAGACTCAGCTGACATCAATTTAAAGAATATCCATATGCATTCCCAGGGGGCCCTCTACACCTGTGACCCTTTTTGGTGCGCAGGCTGATACTCTAACCACTGAGCACACCAGCCGGGGCTACCTTTTATTTCCTTTCAAGTGCCTATTGTACAGTGTGTTAGGCATTTTCTATGTATAGGAAGAACTTAAATCTAATTTAAGTTCACACACTTTCAAAACAAAAAGACATAAACAAAGCAGTGAAGTTCCAAGAATACATAATTCAAATTCCTGTGATGAAACTCTACTAGAAGAGTAAATTTGTAAAGCAAGTAAGTTTATTTAACGTAGACAGTGTCTTCAAGAATATGCTGTGAAGGCAGGGTGTGTTGGTGGTTGTGATGGTCCACAGGTTGTGCTGGGGTTTAACTTTAAAATGGTGTATTTTTAAAACAATTGCTCATTTTACTCTTGATATAGATTTGGCATTTACCTTTTCCTAACATATAGGCAAGCTGTAGTTATTGCTTTGTTGGTAAAAGTTGGCGTTATTTCTGAAAAGCACACATGGGAATGGCGAACTGTAGAAGCTGTGGCTACAGGCCTCCAGGTAAGTAGTGCTTTCTCTGAATTCAATAGAACTTGACTATTTGTTAAGCGTGCTTATATAAAATATTTTATCTTTTAAACCTGACAATGTGCAGGCTATGGGACTACTGTTATCCTCACTTTACAGGTGAAATAGAGGAACCCTACAGAAATTAGTCATTAATTACTAATTTGTAGAGTCGGGAATACAACCTAGATTTTGTTATTCCTAGTCAATTTATCTTTCTGCACTTCTTCTCTTAGTCTTTGAACAGTGGATTGAGCATTCTATGTACTTTGCTAAGAAATACTTGACTAAGTTAATGCAAAATAGATTTAAATTTTTGGCTTTTTTTTTTGAGGTAAAAAATAATTATTTTGGAAAATGATACTTATGAGGAAAACCCCAGCTATTGATACTTAAGTACTTTTGAAAAGGAAGAAGTGTTTTTTGAAGAGGTAGTGTTTTCCCTTTATCTACAAAACTATATTTAAACTCAAGATGACTGATTTTTTGTTGTTGTAGGACTTTATTATTTGTATTGAGATGTTCCTGGCTGCTATTGCTCATCACTACACTTTCTCATATAAACCATATGTCCAAGAAGCAGAAGAGGGCTCATGCTTTGATTCCTTCCTTGCTATGTGGGATGTTTCAGACATTAGGGATGATATTTCTGAACAAGTAAGGCATGTTGGTAAGTACCAGTCATTGAATTTATCCAAATAGATATCTTTTGTAAGGGCAATTTAGTAGCTATTTACCATAAGAGATGAAAAGACTTTGTTTAAAGCAGTACCACAATAAGGCTCTTCAAAAAGGGAGGGGGAAGGGGAGTTTATTTTTAGCATATAAGTTTATAAAGGTAAAATACGAGTACTACTTTTTGGCTAATTTGGAAACCTTTATATTACCTTAAAGGAAGGACAGTCATGGGACATCCTAGGAAAAAATTTTTTCCTGAGGATCAAGATCAAAATGAACATACAAGCTTGTTATCATCATCATCACAAGATGCAATTTCTGTTGCCTCTTCTGTACCGCCTTCCCCCGTGGGTCACTATCAAGGGTTTGGACGTACTTTGACTCCCCAGACTACCCCTACTATAGCTGATGTATCTGATGAAATATGTAATGATACTACAGAAGAGAAAAGAGAACCTTCAGATAAACCGGTGGTCTCCTGAACAGTATATGAACACAAACTGCACTACTGTTACTTCAATACCTGGTATCTCATTGCTCAGGATTTTGTGCTTGGGACAAGCCATAAATGATGGAACATTGCAACACAAAGATAGGCGGAAGCCAGGTACTACTGGTTTTATATAACTAAATTTTGTATGTCACAAATAACCAGTCTAAATAGCCTAGACTTAGACTCTAAGATTTCTTCACATTAGAGTATCACATACTCAAATGGTAGAAAATGACTGTACTAAAAGTTCTTGATGTTACATGCTTTATCAAGAGGATGGTCATAAAAAATTAATAATCAATGCTTCCTACCACTGCTGCATGAAAATAATGCTCTGGAATTAGCAGAAAGTATAATTCAGAAATATGAATTAGTAGAACGTAATCATAATCATGTGCCATATATTTCTCAACTGGATGTCTTTCAATAAATAATAATTTATCATTTATTTTCTACAACTTTATGTCTCTCATTCTTTAAACAGAAATCATTAATGTTTTAACAAAAAGGTCTTGATTAGAGAGGCATAGCATAAAAAAAAAGTCCAGAAAAATTAAGGGTTAAAAATTATATGCCTACAATGAAAGATGCCTAGTTCTTATATTCCTATTAGGATAAATAACTCAGACCTAATCTTAATAATCTTAAAACAACTATCTAAAAATAATTTGCATTAACGCTAATAGATTGTTATCTGTGACTCTGAGATGAAAAAAATAAACTGGATTGAAGACTGGAAGAATAAATAAACTTGTAGTAGAAAAGGAGTCTACTTTTCCTCAGTGTTATTAAAGGTGTCAGCTAATGTAAACTTATAAAGCACAGTCAAGACATGGGGGTGCTATTTGAGAATCTTATTACCTAGGATGGAGTTTCTGGGTCGTATTTAACATTTTATACCACAAATGAAATATAGAAAGTGCCATAGTAGTATGTTGCAAATAGCAACGGTAAGTATTATTTGTCAAAACCCTTACTTTACATACTTACACACACACACACACACACACACCAGATATATATATATATATACTGGTTAACAGTAATTACATACAAAGTCTTTATTGTGTCCACTATTATAAACTAAACATTTCTATTGAAAATAAATCTGGGTATTATAGTATCAGAGATAATGAGAATAGGCAATGTGGAAAGAAGGTACATCTTATTTTCTTTGAGGCTTAGTTACAAATAGCACATAATATATGCACAGCATGATCATCTTACTAATGTATTTCAAGTCTTTAAAAATTGGGTCAATTATTATCTATTTCTTACTATGCATCCAAATCAAAACTTTGAAAAATACTGGTTTAGGTTTAATTCTTTCTTGAATTTATCATTTTCGTTTTTTCTTTACCAAAACATACCAAGAAAAATGCTGCCTCAAGATTTTCTTTCTTTCCTAATTCTTTTACTCTTAATTACATTTAGCATAGAGTTTAAATTCTTTCTGCATTCCCAAAACACAAAACCTAAGAAGTTATTTCAGAAGTACACCCAGTATTTAAAAGAAACAAGCTTGTAATTTATAAGTAACCATAGCCTTCAGTCTTCAATGGAAGCCACCTTTTTCATGTTTTCAATTATAAGTTTGGACTTAAGGAAAAAAGCCAAGATACCTAAATATTAAAAGTTTTGCTTTACTTTCTAAAACATGAAAATAAAGCCCTGACCGGTTTGGCTAAGTGGATAAGAGTGTCAGCCTGCAGACTGAAGGGTTCCAGGTTCGATTCTTGCCAAGGACACCTGCCTGGATTGCAGGCTCATCCCCAGTAGGGGGTGTGCAGGAGGCAGCTGATCAATGATTCTCATCATTAATGTTTCTATCTCTCTCCCTCCCTCTATGAAATCAATTTTTAAAAATAAAACATGACAATGAAGATAATTCAAAATCCTTTATAGCTTTAGCACATAAGTAAAAGTGTTTAGTAAAATTTAATCTATAGTGAGCAAAACTAAGCAATAAAGACCAAGTTTCCTAATGTAAAAACTAATGACAGCCTTTTTCAGAAAGGAAGTCTGCAGAAAATATTTTTGTAATAATGCTACTACATAATGTAATATCTTTTAAACAAATTTTATTAAAGGTCAATTTTAAAAAATATTTGATCAATACAAGGAATTAAGTCTTTACATCCCCCTTATGATTACAGTCCCACTATTCAGACCAGAAAAGTTGTGTGTTTGCTCTACGTGAACAGGTTTTCACCAGAAACTGCTCTTCAGTGCTTCACTGTGATGCTGATGTTGCTTTTGTGGTGCTGGACATCGAGCACAAGTTCCTCCCCCATTTCCACCTGGATGGGATTATCTAAAACAACTGCAGCTTGTTTCCAGTGGGAGACTTCACTGGACGTATCTAACCTAATCTCATCATCAAGGTGCATATGATACCAAAATGGAATGGCAGTCACTTGTCCAGATTTACAAATGTGTACCTAGGAAAATTAAGAAATCGTGAGAATTTCATCAAAACAAATAGACTTGAATAAGTAAGTCTTTGCCTTGTTAGTAAATTTTAGATCCAAATTTCATAAATATATTTAATTAGTAACCTATTTTACTCACTAATATTTTTCCAAGCCCATTTTTGGATATTGTTCAGAAAAGAAGTAAACATTTAAATCTTCAAAAGAAGTGGCTAAAACAATTTTATGTACATAAAATGTTACCTAGTTTAAGATAATTATTCTGTGTATGACAAGAGTAATTAAGTTACCTTTACTTCTCTGTTAGAGGTGTTTAAATATGGAGTCATTAAATCCAGTCTTAGGAGTTCCACTGGCTTGCTTAAAGGTATACAAGGCAGTGAGGACAGGTCCAAAAATGCACGAATAGGTACCTAAAGAAAGTACAAGTTTTTCACTTTTATTCAATTCTTTTTTGTGGCCAACTGATAACTTTGTACTTGGCTGAGTACAATACAATGCTTTTTTCATTTAGCTCAATTCTTACATCAATCTTAAGATTTAAGGAATTTCTTGATTCCAGTTTTACAGTTTAGGCAGGTTAAATCATTTGTTTAAACCATGGTTTACACAAATGCTGCCTCCTAATTATCTATGGATTCTTTGCTTTAATAGAAGCAGATTAAATTTTTACTTAAGCCCAACAGTTCAAAATTCTAAAACCAAGGATGTCTTTTGTGTGAAAGGTGAACAAATAAGCTAACAGTATAATATGAACTATTGAATTTGAGAAAATATGTAAAATTCAACCAAACAATTTAATAGTGGATTTTGTTTGAAAATAAAATATATTTCTGTAAGGCACTGATTCTCAACTTGGCTGCAAATTAAAATCACCTAGGGAGGCTTTAAAATCTGACCATTCAGGCCACACATCAGATTGATCTGGAGTTGGGTTCTAATTACCAGTAGCTCTGAAAGTAGTCATGCACTGCTTAACCAGGGAATACGTTCTGAGAAATTCATCATTAAGTGAACATCACAGAGTGCACTTACACAAACCTAGATGGTACAGCCCACTACTGTAATCGTGCCATGCTTTCATGTAACTGGTAGCGCAAGTCTGTTTACACCAGCATGACCACAAATACATGAGTAATGTGTTGCTCTATGACATTACCATGGCTATGATGCACTAGGCAACAGGAATTTTTGAGCTCCGTGACAATCCTATGGGACCACTGTTGGATATGTGATCCTTAGGTGACTGAAACATCATTAAGGGATACATGACTGTAGAGTCCAAGTTGACAACTAATGGCTATAAAGTGTCCCATCACTTTAGCCTCCATATTTGAAATAAAAAGGAAACAAAAAAAAGTGCCTTCCTGCCTGGCCGGTGTGGCTCTGTGATTGTCAACCTATGAACCAGGAGATCCTGGTTCAATTCCCAGTCAGGTCAGGGCACATACCAGGGTTGTAGGCTCAATCCCAGGTAGGGGGCGTGCAGGAGGCAGCCAATCAATGATTCACTCACATCTTTCATGTTTCCCTCTCTCCCGTTCACCTCCTCTCTAAAATCATATATGTATACACATATATTTTTTAAGTGCCTTCCTGTCTGAATAAAATATTAGAGACACAGATAAATCAACCTCTCCCTGGACATCCTTTAAGGTATCCATCCTTCCTTAGGTTGACTTTTATCCATAATAAGTTCCTTTGCTCTAGGAAACTGATAACCATTCTAATCCAGCAAAACATAATGACTATATAAAATGAGAGAGAGAGAGGGTATACTGTGGGCAATAGCCACATGGTTGAATTTCTCTTCTAGGCACTTACCTGAAACTGGTTAATGAAAGGTGCTATATTTAATCCAAGAGTTCGTGCTGTTCCTTGAACAGCATTCTCTTCTACCAGTGTCTGTGATTCCACGAGCAACCCAAACATCAGCACATACTGAGGAAAGATCTTGCCTCCAGATTGTAGCAAACATCTAGAGAAAGAGAAGTGTTTTAAAAAAGCATCCTGATGCCCCACATTTTATCAATACCAACAACTAAATCATGATGAATTAGTGAGCTACACGTTATAAATAGTTTATTGGACTTTTCCAAATAAAAAGCTGATGGAAAAGTTTACAATAGGCAAGCAGGCTGCTCTGTAATAGCTCTCCCTAAAGGCCAAATCATATACAGGTAATCTGATGAGCACAGTATCAGCAAGGAAAGTTAAAGATGATTCCTTAATGCAGTGGCACCAGAATAATGGAAACAAGCCATACTCCCAAACCAGGATAATCTCAGTAAATATGAGCACATGATCATTTAAATTGTAGTAAGTCCTATATACACATTACCCTAAAAATGGACTCTATCCTGACCCCAATACTTTATTCATATTTGTTATTCCTTTCCTGTTAACTTTTTAGCATTTTAAGTAGTCGGGTAGAAATTGGTAAAATTACAGACCTTGTAACAAAATTATACAGCTTAAAGAAAACTAGACAGCTCTTTAAAAAATTCCTATCTATGCCTTTACTAAACCTGATAAAATTTTAATATCAAATAGCCACGAGAGGGTACCGTTCTATGAAACTAGCAAGCTGAAATTTGATTTTTTCTTAGTTAACCTGAATATCTGTTTTTATAGATCTCTACTTATTTCCTATATTATACTAGTATATAGGCAGTCCAATCCCAAAGCAGGTTCACTCTTCTTCACATCTACGATGGAGGGGTACTTTGAGGGGAAAAATCAGTAATTACATGCACAGAAAGAGAAAGTTATTAAGTCACAGATCCTGAAAAGCAATGCTTGAGGAAGATACAAAATCATGAATCATTTGTACAGGTATACCTTTAAAGAACTAAAAGAATTCACATGAATTTTAAGTTTAAAAAAACCCAACAGTTCCATTTTGTGTTTTACCTGGATATTGCAGCTTTTTCCATTATTTCCTGCTGTATGAGCCCAGATGGCTCAATGACATCCAATATAATTATACTCCACAGCTTGTCTGATTTGGGCCTTTGCAACACAGCAGATTCGTCTTCCACATGTCTCAGCCAAAACTCAAGTGCTTCTTTAGGAAAGTGATTGGCTTCAGATATGAGGTCCAGAGTGATGCGATGCTGGTCTTTCTCCACAGAACTGTAAGGTTTAACCTGCCCCAGTGTGCCAGCGATTATCGGCAGAATGGAGAAGCCTTCAGACACATCTAGCACATAGAAAGGCTCCAAGGCACTCTGTTCAGAATCATTCTGTCCACTCCCATAGCTCATCTCACTGTCTTGGCAGTGGGCATCCACGGCCTGGCACAGCTGCTCTGGGGTCAGTGAAGACAGCACTTTCCTCATTGCCATTTTAAAGGCTTCATGATATGGAATGTTATTAAGCAAAGCGATTTCTGTGGATTCCAGTACACATGTCTGCTCCACAGCATCTGGTTTACTGGTCTGAAGGTTAGCCAGGGCACTACAGAGGTCAGCCTCATTTCCTAAAGAAAGCAAGTCTTTATTCTTGGTAGAACTTTTTCCAACATCCATTTCATGTCCCAAACTGAAGACACTGATACTCTGGATTCTTAAGTAGCAATCCTGACAAGACACTTCCATCATCACATGATCCCCAGGCTTTATCCAGTAGTCTTCATAAGAAAGAAAGAAAAAATAATTATAATTGATGAATATGAGTGTTTATTAGCCTTATGACCACATAAACACATCTGTCCTCCCATTCCACCAACCCTCCCCATTTTTTAAATCACTACAGGGAGGATTATATATATTAATTTATTAGAATTAAGTGAATCAATCTATTCATTTTCTACCAAAAAAAAAAATAATAAAACTAGGAAAATCTCTTAGGCTTTACAAAGGGAAACACTGAAGTTAAAGAGTCAATTAACTCACTCTAATACAGAGATTCAAGAGTTAAATTATTGGACCTTAACTATCAGTATTTAGTGCTTTCCCTACAATCATTAGATATCCTTTCATGTCCCCAAACTGGAGGTGGGAAGGGCTACAGGTAACTCAATTTTCTTTGGCAATGAAGCTAACAACAAAGAGAGATGAAATTAAGGGATTAACACAAAACCTTACTTTAGCTTAAAGGGCCATTATTCTTTTCTATAAAAATAATTTCTAAAAGAACAAAAGCATTATTCACTAGGACCATATCAGTAATATCTCTTAACTATCTTGCATATTTGAAAATATAAGGAAAGACTGAGTCCTACAATAAACTGTCATGCTCTTCCATTAGCTTTCACACTTAATAAAACTTGAAAATGTGAATGTACAATTGCAATCTTTTATCAGCACTAAAGCCAGTTGAAAATACAAATTATTATTCTTGTGTTTAAACATTTAAAACGTCCTTTCCCAAGAAAACATTTAAAAACAAAAAGACCATCTGTCTAAGTTACTGTAAGAGGCTTAAAATAAACACAAATAGAAGATATCACTTATTAAGTGCCAATCACTATGGTTAGCATTTTACATCCATCATCTCTATTAATCCCTACTACAGTCCTGCAAGGGAGGCAGCAGCATACCATTTTTACATATCTCATAACAGAAGCTCTGAAAAGTAACCAGCAAGGACAGCCAGGGAGTCAGAAAGTAGGAGGTGAGACCTGAATCCAAATCTACGCGACTGACTCTTAAAAACACCATACTAGCCATAACACTGTGCAGACTTCATGACTTAATGACTGTGCCAAATCAGATCCTTGATTAGGAGAAACAAGTAGCCACTTTAAAAAGTAGAATTTTTCTATGCACCACAACTGCTGTGAAATATACTGAAACCCATCAAATTGCTGGTCCAAAAAATGTTCTATACAAAAAACACCTTTAATATAGAATTTCCTTAGAGAAGTCCATGGATTCATGAACTCTCTAAAACTGCAAACTTGTGTACTTATTTGAGTGTGTGTGTTTCTAGGACCTGGGGCTCCATAGATGCCATCAGGTTCTGTAAACAGTAAGAACTCCTGCATTAAAAGTAATACTTTTCAGTTTTATTAAAAATGGGCTACACTGCTCTTATCTACTGCTGGAGAAATGATTTAATGATTTTTTAAAATACATATTTTGTTGACTTCAGAGAGGAAGGTGAAGGAGGGAGAGAGAAATATCAATCATGAGAAAGAATCACTGACAGGCTACCTCCTGCACACCCCCTATTGGGGATCAAGCAATCTGGGCATGTGCCCTTGGCCGGAATCGAACCCAGGATCCTTCAGTCCACAGACTGATGCTCTATCCATTGAGCTAAACCAGGTAGGGCAATGGCAGATATTTTTGAGTGGTATGCAGGAGAGTTGTGTTTTAGTTTCTCTTATCAACCTATATATATTATTTAAAGGCGCTTTTAAAATAGAAAAAGAAAATTCTCAAAGCTGTTATCAGTCTCCCTTGACTAGAAACTTCATATTCAAAGTGGTTTTTTTTTTTTTACAATGCCTCAAATGCTTAGAGGATTAAGACAACAAGTGTAAGAACAGAAAAAACGAACAGAAAAAAAATTAGACAAGGTAATACCTGCAAGGTCATGTACGGGGTAGACAGCCTGTTCCCAACATGATTCCTCACTAGGACTTGTGCACAAACTATGTTCATCATCAAGCTGCAGTACAAACCACACCACAATGGCATCCAGTATGCCTTCTTTAATAACAGGAACACCAATTTTATCAGGTTTTCTAGTTGCAAGACTTTTTAATTCCTAAAAAAATATAAAAGGATTTTATACATTTAATATGTGCATGTCCCAATATCATATCACTTTCCATTTTTGCAAGTTCTCAATCCGGCCATAGACCCTGGGCAATTGATATCATGGGACTCATGGAACCTCTTAGGGCACTCTGACGTATCACAGTGGAATACATGCAGCTATTAAAAATGGAAGCCGATACATATTACTGACATAGAAAGAAGTCCATGATAAACAGGGTGGGGCAAAGTAGGTTTATAGGTGTGAGTACGTGAAACAATGGGTTCATTCTGATATTATCACTTATTATTTTCCATATGAAGAACTACAAACCTACTTTTGCCCCTCCCTTATTGCTGAATGAAGGGTGTGTGAGTGGCAAAGCAATCGAGATTGTTGTGTTTTTAAAAAAGTGTGTGAGTGGGTGAGAGAGAGAGAGAATGTGTGTAGAATAGAAAAGCAAGTCTGAAAAGATGCACTTGAAACCAGTAACCTGGGGAAAGAAGGACCTATATATTTTTTTAAAGACACCTTTTCTTTTTCCTTTCTATTCTTCGGTGTTATTTGAAAGTATTAAACAGTCAGATATTACTTTCAAAATTAAAGACTTAATAAGATGTATTTTTTATTGTGTCAAAGAAAAATTAAAATAAAAGCTTGAACTAAGAAAAAGATAGCTTTGGGGTACTTAGCAGCTGTAATCACGTGGTTCTCTATGGGATATCAGGAAAAAAATGTTCTTGAAGCTCAGCCTCAAGTAAGCAATGCCAAAATGTTCATTTAGCTCTAGACCACCTCAAGAAAAAGCTGGTAACAATTAATAGGAGAAAGCTTTTATTAAATTATAAAAATCTTAGGCTAAAATGACCCTCACAAAGTCTTCTGTCCCCAGACAGGTTTCATCTAAAGCAATGTATGTACTTGAACATTTAGCTTTAATTAAAGAGCTTCTGAAAAGGATTTTATGTAACTTTTCTCAATTCCTTTGGACACTTTCTTTGTATGTTAACTTCCTTCCACCACTCAGCAACTCACACACAGAGACACTGGGGTGATCAACTTGTCCTGGTTTGCACAAGACTGTCCCAGTTTTAAGAGTAAAAGTCCCACATCTCAGGGACCTCTTAGTCCTGGGCAAAACGAGATGGCTAGCACCCTAAAAATCATACAATCCAGAGATGTGGATTACTATTAATTTCAAGGAGTTAACTGTTAATTTGAAATGGCAGCAAAACACTAAGAAAAGTCAGAAACATCTAGGAGAGACCTCCTGCCCCTACATTCACATGCTGCGTAATTTGGGGGAAATTAATGTAAGCAACAGTTCCTTCATCTGTATAGCACATAGATAAGTACAACCATATTACAAGATTCTTGCCTGAGCGACCCAAGTACACATGTGAAAACACCTGACACATTATACATTCCCAACAAATGTTAGGGATTTCTTTTCTCTTTTTTTAAAGTGAATTATTTCAGGAATAATTTCTGGTTACCGTTTAATCATTTTCTTTAAATGGAATTCCATGCAAACTCACAAAATAAGACTCTTATGTATTAATTATTTTAAACAACAGATAAAGTTTAATGCTCAAAAACAGTAATTGAACTTTTTTTTTTTACCTGAATATTGTTGAAATCTACTTTCATAATTTCAAAGCACTCTGTCAAAGCCAAATATCCTCCAGGAATTCTACTCATCTTTTCAGTTGTATAAGGTTCAACTGTTTCTTCGGTATCAACAGAAGAATATGTTGGACTCTGAAATTTCACATTTGTTGGCAAACAGATCCCAGCAATGTTCTTAATGCCCACCCTGGTGAAAGAGGAAATAAGAGAGGGAAGGGAGAAAGATGGGGTTCTTTTTTAGAATCAAGTAGCATCATCTAATATTTAATCCATCAAAAATAAACATAAAAATGAAATGAAACTTCAGAGACAAAGTTTTCCTAAACATAATTATATACATAATCCCTAACTATAAAGGAAAACAGATAATAGGTCTACGTTACAATTAAGAACTTCTGCTCATCAAAAAGATACCCAACCCTAGCTTCTCAGTGGTTAGATTGTCAGCCTCTGGACTGAAGGGTCATGGGTTCGATTCCAGGTCAAGAGCACATACCTTGTTGCAGGTTCGTCCCTGACCACCATCAGGGGACACATGCAGGAGGCAACCAATAGATGTGTCTCTCTCACATCAATGTTTCTCTCTTTCCCTTTCTCTTTCTCTCTCTTTCCCTCTCTCAAAAGATACCCTCCCCTTCCATTCTCTCTAAAAAATCAATGAAAAAACTATCCTCGGGTAACAATAAAAGAAAAATAGTTACCCAGTAAGATAGGTAAAAGTCAAGCCGTTAAGTAGAAAAAAAATACATCTATTCGACAAAGGGCTCATATCTAAAATACATTTTTAAATTCCTACAAATATAAGAAAAACTGAAATTGACAAAAGACTTAGACACTTCACAAAAGAGCATAACCAAATGGCCAATAAGCAAAGAAAAAGCAAATATATTTACTGATACTTTAGAAACAAAATATAATTTACACACACACACATTTACTTACACAGAGCTAACATTCAACCAGTATACTTTAATTCAGCCAATGTTCTGATTAAGGCCACTATCTATTTGGTCAGTGCACTGTGCCCTACCAATCACTAGATATTTTTACATATCACCCTGTAATATGCATAGAAAAGTATAAGGAAGAATATATAACAAAGATGGACAGTAGTCATCTGGATGATTTTTTTCTTTAGGACTTTTCTTCAACTGATTTTTAGAGCAAGAGGAATGGAGAGGAAGGGAGAGAGAGAAACATCACTGTGAGAAACATCAATTGGCTGCCTCCTGCACACCCTCTCCAGGGTTTGAGCCCCAACCCAGGCATGTGCCCTGACCAGAAATTGAACTGGCAACTCTTAGGTGCACAGAATGACACTCAACCAACTGAGTCACATGGGCCAAGGGCAGGATGATTATTCTTTTACTCCTCAGTATTTCCTAAAACATTGGTATGTTACATTTACTACTAAGTAATTGGAAGGGGGGCCTCCTTAAAAAGTCCTCACAAAAAATAGATCAATATTTTAGCAAAATAAAACATTCACGATGCTCAAGAACATGTAACCAAGAAACTTCTTTAACTCAAAAAAACCTTTATATCATAGTTGATAAGTAAATCTTAGCATCTCATGGGTAGAAAGATCCTTAAATTTCATTCCCCTCAATCACAAAACATTTACTATTAATATAATAAAGTTATTAAGAACGAATGAGAGAAAAAAATTAAAAGTAAATTATTTTCATGTTGGAAATTTTTACCTCACTTTCATCTAAAATCAGTGAACTTAATATTTTCCTACATGAATCTATTATACATCAAAAGTTTACTAAGTTGTATCAAAATTAATTTTCCACTAGGAAACTGAAGCTGGTTTTAATCCTAGAATCCTAAAGTTTTAAAAAATTCAAAAAGAAAATTAAGACCTGAATAAACTTCATGAATTTAAAGGTGAGAAAACTACAAATTCTCTTCCAAATAAATATTCATTAAATAACCTTAAAGTATAGTCTATCCTTTAAATTATGATTTTTTTAAGTAATTGCTATTTCAATAATCACTTACCTATGATGTCTTCTTATCTCTGCACATTCTACTGCCATGCCAAATATAACAGCACTTGCTGGTATAACTTTCCCATACTTTTCACAGTTACCGTTTTCACCTTTGGTCTAAAAATACAATAAAGATTAGATTCAGTTACATGTATGCAAAAATATGTAATGACAAACTCTAAAAATTAAGAAAACTAAAGAACAATAGGTAAGAATAAGCAGGTTACGGTTTATTTTTCTTTAAAAGTTTATTTTCATTGCTCTACGTATGTACTTACATATATTATATATACATTTTTTTAACAGTACAAACAGGAAGGGAAGGAGGGAAAGGGAATTATAAGGGTACAAGTATGCATACGGCAAAAAACTACTGGATATTTACTTGAGAAGCCAAAATCACCATTACCTCCTTTAAAACAAACTGCTCTTCTTTTCAACCTTTAATTAGCTATTTTAAATCCAAACCACTTTCTGTAAGTAGTGAATTCTTATTACATGTTAAAATCATTTCGTTCATAATATGTATTACATAAACCAAGTCTACAATTTGTAGGCCACTGTAAAGGATTTTAATGCAAAATATAATTTGGTAATAACAAGTTAATTAGTAGCCTGGGTCAACTAGTACCTTAAAACCATACCAAGACAGTATTTCTAAACTCTCTCAATAATTTGCCAAAATTTCAAGCAGTGAGGGCTGTGGGACTGAAAGTTCTTCCTTTCTCAATCTCACTCAAGAATCCAATGGTCAGTCATCCAATGGTCCCTTCACAATACAATCTCAATTCCTATGAATTCCTTTTTGCCTGTATATCCCCTTTGGGCACACAAGTATACACTGTATTATGTTATTAAATGTTCATGGGGTGTATTTTTTATAGATTTCTTTGTGATAGGGGCTCAATAAATATCTGTTAAAATAATAAATTTTATATCAAATTTACCTATTTTCATGCTGCTTACCTTAGGCTGCAAAAGTAAATGCTCCCATGCATGAATCAAACTTTCCACAATTCCTTCTCCAAATAAACCTGCATCGACAGTTTCTGTTACAACTAGGGACACTCTACAGAATGATTTTTTAAAAATATATGTAAGTAAAATATCATGCTTTTATATAAAGATGTCAAAGCTGAGAGGAAAAAGGAAGAGTATGTTATAGAAACAGTCCACAAGTAAAATTTCCTAACACATTTCATTTTTAATATTTACTCTTGAAACTTGAAGAACTTGACTCTAATGTTCCTCAGGCTCTTCTGTATTCCACTAAGTTCTTGGGGGCACAACCTTTATTTGACTCTGCTGCCCCCTCAGACTATTTTCATTGCCTAAATCCTTAAGAGCAGCTCATACTCATTAACGTTACCAGTCCCTCTATTTAATGCTAATTGGACTTCTACGCACAACACTATATAAAAATACTCTGCATCATCAATGACTCCCCTACTTATCCAAATAAATAATCTTTCTCAGTTTTCATTTTCCTTGATCTACAAATAATATTCAATGCAGGTAAAAAGCCCTGCCTCTCAAAATCCTTCTCTACTTTCATTATCCGTGTTTACAGCTTACATGTTCATTATGCCTCTCCTGTTACTCTCTTGCTTTTTACCCACTACCTGTGAGTTTTCACGAAAGTCTAATCCACATCTTCATTTTTTTCTTTCTAGAAAATTTCAAAGACACACCAAAATGATTTTTTTCTCCCTTCTCTAAACTTCTTTAGCATTTATTGTATCATTCAGTGTAATTAGAAGATTAAAAAAACACACGTTTCATGACTATTCCTTATCTTCCTATCTAGATTATAGGTGCCTTGGAGAAAAAAAAAACTTTAGTATCCCCACAGTGTCTAGACCCAATATTTTATATATACAGAAATGTTCAGTACTTATAATTACATACACTTACAAAGCAGAAGGTATTGCAAACATTTAATCCAACATCTTAAATCTCTAGATTTGTTCAAGGTCAAAATAAATTAATAATGGAATCTGTATTGGAATCCTTCTATAACACTATCTGTGAGAAAATTTTATTTATTATTGTTATTATTATTATTTAGAGAGAGAGGAAGGGAGAAACATCGACTGGTTGCCTCCAACAGGGGATGGAATCCTAAACCTGGGTATGTGCCCTAACGGAATCGAACCCACCACCTTTTGGTGTACGGAACGATGCTACAACCAACTAAGCCACACCAGCCAGAGGAGTAAAATGTAAATAACTCTGATTCATGCTATGGACTGAATTGTGTACCACCAAAATTCATGTAAGTCCTAACCCACAATGTGACTGTATTTGGAGAGAAAGTCTTTAGGAGGGAATTAAGGATAAATGAGATTATAAAGGTGGAAGAACTGGTATCCTTATAAAAGTAGAAGAAACACCAATGATCTCTCCCTCTCCTCACATGCACAGAAAAAGGCCATTTGGGAAAATAGCAGGAAAGCAGCCATCAGCCATCTGCAAGCTAGAAAAAGAACTCTCTAGAAACCAAATTTGCCAGCACCCTTTGATCATGGAC
The DNA here is from genome assembly GCA_026230045.1 of Corynorhinus townsendii. Classification (NCBI taxonomy): domain Eukaryota; kingdom Metazoa; phylum Chordata; class Mammalia; order Chiroptera; family Vespertilionidae; genus Corynorhinus; species Corynorhinus townsendii. The sequence continues at coordinate 117,106,451 of JAPDVU010000006.1, read as the reverse complement.
TTCTAGCCTCCAGAACTATGAGAAAATAAATGTTTGTTGTTTAAGCTATACAGTCTGCAGTATTTTGTTACAGTGGCCTGAGCAGACTAAGACAATTCTGGACACTGTTTCTATAAAATGGGTATAATTATCTGTTTCAACAATCTAACAGTACTTCTTTTTAAGTACTATGTAAATATAAACATTAATATCATATATGAAAGAAGATAGTCCAAATAGTAAGAATCCTATATAATAAAAGGCAAATAGAATGGTGGAACAACTGGAACCACTGGTCACTATGACATGCGCTGACCACCAGGGGGCGTGTGCGGAACATGGTGGGCATTGGCCATGGCTAGATGGTAGAGCAGGTGAGCGGGGGCACCAGACCAAGGCATGGCACCGGTCGCTGCCATTGGGGCGAGCCTTTGGTAGTTACTGAAAATTCTTTGCTCCCGCCTGTCGCGGTCCTGCCCAGCGCTCACATCTGCTGCCAGTGCCAGCTCCACTCGCACCCACAGCTGGTGCCAGGTGCTGGTCCCGATCACTCGGCGCCACCAGCGGGGCGAGCAGCAGCTGACAGCCCTGATCGCCCCTGAGGGCTTCTCCACCTCCCCCTGCTCCTGAGGGGCAATCAGGGCTGCAGCCGCTGCTCACACCTGCTGACAGTGTAGGCCCCACTCACACCCACTGCTGGCGCGGGTCCCAATTGCTCCGCGCCGTCAGGGGTGCAAGCAGGGCCAACGCTGTCAGTGCGTGGAAGCGGGGCTGCCAGCAGATGAGACCAGGGGCCGTGGTGGGAGGGGCCGGGCGGGTGCACAGAGGATGGGCCGAGACCTGCCCCTGTGCCTACTGCAGCCCATGGTTCCTTTCAAGGTGCATGAATTCATGCACTGGGCCCCTAGTATAAATATAAGCCCCATTTCAATATAAACTGACTTGAAATAAGATGAGAAGATAAACTACCCAAGACAGGTAGTAAAGCAAGTACCACACAGAGAAAACTCTTCATCTAAATGACAGCGTTGGACCAGTTGATTCTAAATCTCTTCTAGCTCCAAAACCCCATTACCCCTGCAATATGGATCAAAGTGAGATAACACATTAAAAAGCCAAGACTTTTTATGAGATAATATTCAAAGCATATGAAAGGGCCTAAGCCACTGAAAGCTGAAATTCCCAAAATGTTCAATTTAGCCAAACGTTTTAACACAAAATGTAATAAGTCCACCAAGGTTGATCAACTCATTTATTATTTTAGAGTAGAATTTTTAAAGTTATTGACTACACAGGAGGTATTAATCCATTTTTATAACTAGAACACTAAAATTAACAAAGGTAAAGTAACTTGCTAAAGGTCAAGGTCATGTATTAAGTCCCTTGCCACAAATTTTTCTCAAGATCCTTAAATTTTTATTTTCAAGAATATGACCTGCCCTAACTGGTTTGGCTCAGTGGATAGAGCATCAGCCTGTGGGCTGAAGGGTCCCAGGTTCGAGTCCGGTCAAGGATACATGCCCAGGTTGCGGGCTCGATCTCCAGTAAGGGGCGTGCAGGAGGCACCCAATCAATGATTCTCTCCTCACTGATGTTTCTATCTATCCCTCCCTCTCTGAAATCAATAAAAATATATTTAAATATATACACTGAGTGGCCAGATTATTATGATCTCTGAACGCATAAAAATCTGGCCACTCAGTATATATATATTAGAGGCTTGGTGCATGAATTTGTGCATGGGTGGGGTCCGGCCAGCCTGGCCAGGGGGAGGGGACATGGGCGTTTGGCCGGCTTGCCTGCTGGTCGAACTCCTGATTGAGGGGACAATTTGCATATTAACCTTTCATTATATAGGATACACACTGAGTGGCCAGATTATGCATTCAGAGATCATAATAATCTGGCCACTCAGTGTATATATGACTTTATGGCCCTACCGTGTTTCTCAGTGGTTTGAGCAATAGATGGCACAATAAAGGGTCGCAGGTTCGATTCCCGGTTAAGGGCATGTACCTGGGTTGTGGGTTGACTTTCCACCCCAGGTCAGGGTGTGCAGGAGGCAACCAATTGATGTGTCTCTCTCATATCGATGTTTCTCTCTCCCCCCCACCCCCCCGCCCTCCTTCCGCTCCACTCTCTGAGAAACAATGGAAAAAATATCCTCAGGTGAGGATTAACAAGAACAACAAAAGAGTATGACCTTACTATTAAAACCCATCTTATGCGAAACTATCCTATATCCATACCTTTACAGTATAAGGGTTTTAGTATTTTTGTTTGGACTAGAAACCAGAAATGCAAATATCTTACTTTTTTAAAAAAATAAAATAATGGATTATAAATACTAAAATTAGTTCACATTATAATACCTTTCGGGAATATGTTTTGGAACTTCTATGTCAAGCGACTTCATATGTAAGAGCTTGATTCCTGCTTCCATCTTATTCGCTGCCACTACATCACAGGCAAGCTCATACATGGTCTGGGTTAACTCACAGGCATACACCGAGTGCGCTCCAGCTCTTTTAGCAAACATACTGCAAGGGGACAAGTGCTCCATCAAAAAAAAATAATAATAATAATCCACTGTCTTTTTTCAAGTATTAGTGGAATTGTGATATTTAACATGGACTTTCTTTTTATTCTTTAACACAACCATTATTCATTCTACATTAAAAAATGAACTAATATTCTTGTCAAGAAATAAATTGTACAATAAATCATGATGTCCAGCAGATTAAGAAGACACAAAAGGCATGAAGAATACTAATAGACTTAAATAACTAGATTCAACCAGAATATTAATATAAAAATACTATAGAAATTCATTATTCAAAATTCCAATAACCCCAAATTTTTCTTTGTAGTTAAGTCTAGTTCTTAATAAAGCAAAAGTTACAGTGAAAAATAATAGTTGTATGAATAGTCATAACAAGATTATGAGAAATAAATTAAACTCTATTTTTAAATTCCACAGGTAAATATTCCATATTTGGTAAAATCTTTAATTTACATCAATATACATGCATATGTAATTAAAACACAAGTACAACAAACCTTAGTATTCCAGTTCCTGCTCCAATATCCAAAACACTTTTGGATCCTGAACAAACTGCCTTTTGGATTGCTGCGTTATAAATCGTATTCCTTTTGATGTCATTAAGCATGATAAAGTGCCAACGTTCCACCAACCAATTTGCAACACGATAAAAGTTCTCCTTTGCATCACTGAAATCAGGGTTTAGCTTCACTGCTTTATGAAAATACCCAGCTGCTTCATCTCTAAAGCCCATTCTAGAGTAAAAAATGACAAAAAATATAACTATAGGCTACCAGTTACAGTGCCTTCATTCATGTCACTCATCTGGCCTGAGAATCCCTCACCAGCACATCAAATCCTACTCAACCCAACTGTCATCTCCTTTGGGAAGTCTTCAGTGAGAATTGCAATCCTTCATCACTTCTTTCTTTTCTGAACCCCTATTATATTTATGCCTTCCAGGAGGACCCTAACAAGTGCTTAATTATAAATTACTATTGTACCACAGTATGTAGAAGCTCTCAAAGTCATCCCTCATTTAACCAACCTAATAGAACACCAGTGCTTTCTAAAAGTCATTCTCTCTGTAAAAGGTACTAATACCTATGGCTAGTAGGCTCCTCTCTGGCCTGCCTACATACCATTTCTCACAGCAACTGAGTTCAATGGTCATCGAGAGGCAGTTGAATTTGCTGCCAGACCAGTTTATACCAGTTGTACTTGCTACCATCATTATATATTTCATTTAAATATTACAGAAATGAAATAAATATGACTGCAATAAAAAGAGCCACTGTTTCTAAGAACATTAAGCTAAATGCTTTGGAAAAAAATCAAAGGTGAGTCACCCAAAAAATTACAACTGAATTCAAAGTGATAAAATAAAAAATACAAAAGGGAAAAACCATCAAACCATCCAGAACTTATTATAGTTTCTTAAACTATCTATAATGAAGATAGACAGTTCCACCCCTTTTGAAGTACCTAATCTTTTATAGACCAACTAGAGGCCCAGTGCTCGAATTCGTGCACCAGTGGCGTTCCCTAAGCCTGGCCTGTGGGATCGGGCCGAAACCGGCTCTCCGACATACGCTGAGAGGTCCCGGATTGTGAGAGGGTGCAGGCCAGGCTGAGGGACCCCACCAGTGCACAATTGTCCCGATGGCCAGACCTCAGCAGCAAGCTCACATGCCGATTAGAACATCTTCCCCCTGGTGGTCAGTGCACGTCATAGTGAGCAGTTGAGTGGCCTTAGCATATCATTAGCATATTATGCTTTGATTGAACGGCCGACTGGATGACCAGACACTTAGCATATTTGGCTTTTATTATATAGCACTAGAGGCCCAGTGCACAAAATTCGTGCATGGCGGGGGTGGTGTGTGTCCCTCAGCCCAGCCTGCACCCTCACCAATCTGGGACCCCTCAAGGATGTCCGACTGCCCGTTTAGTCCCAATCCAGGACTGCTGGCTCCCAACTGCTCACCTGCCTGCCTTCCTGATTGCCCCTAACAGCTTCTGCCTGCCAGCCTGATCACCCCCTAACCACTCCCCTGCCAGCCTGATTGATGTCTAACTGCTCCCCTGCCAGCCTGTTTGCCCCCAACTTCCCTCCTCTGCCGGCCTGGTCACCCCTAACTGCCCTTGCCTGCAGGCTTGATATCCCCCAACTGCCCTCCCTTGCAGCCCTGCTCCCTCCCAACTGCCCTCCCCTGCTGGCCTGATCGTCCACAACTGCCCTCCCTTGCAGGCCTGGTTCCTCCCAACTGCCCTCCCCTGCTGGCCATCTTATGGTGGCCATCTTGTGTCCACATGGGGGCAGGATCTTTGACCACATGGAGACAGCCATCTTGTGTGCTGGGAGTGATGGTCAATCTGCATATTACTCTTTTATTAGATAGGATAGAGGCCTGGTGCATGGCTAGGGGCCAGCTGGCTTGCCCTGAAGGGTGTCCCGGATCAGGGTGGGTGTTCCCTTGGGGCGTAGGGTGGCCTGGGCAAGGGGCCTGTGGTGGTTTGCAGTTCTGGCCACGCCTCCCGGCAACCCAAGCAGAGGCCCTGATATCTGGTATTTATTTATCTTCTACAATTGAAACTTTGTAGCCTGGAGCGGAGCCAAGTCTTCTGCTCGCTCCTTGGTGGCAGCCATTTCTGTTGAGATTTATTTATCTTCTATACTTGAAACTTTGTAGCCTTAAGCGGAGGCCAAAGCAGGCCAGGGCTGCAGAAACTTGGCTTCCTCCATCGCCGGGGTCAACCCTAGCCTCCTGCTCTCTCCAGCTCTGTGGCTGCCGCCATTTTTGTTGGGATTAATTTATCTTCTATAATTGAAACTTTGTAGCCTTAAGTGGAGGCCTGGGCTGGCCAGAGGGTGCAGAAAGCTTGGCTTCCTCCATCGCTGGGGAAACCCAAGCCTCCCTCCTGCTCTCTCCGTGGCTGCAGCCATCTTGGTTGAGTTAATTTGCATACCCACTCCTGATTGGCTGGTGGGCGTGGCTTGTGGTTGTAGAGGAGTCGTGGTTAATTTGCATATTACTCTTTTATTAGATAGGATGATCATTATATTGTATAATCTGGAAATATAATTGAGTCCTATAAAGTAATTCTACTTGCATAAACTAAAGAACTACAGAAAACTTTGAACTTTAAGTGTAGATTTCTAACTAATTTGAAGAGTTACTTAAAAATCTTTTAAAGCCAAAATTCATTTAAATGGAGAGTGGCTGCTAATTTGTAGAGATGGAATCTGTGTATCAGAATCAGGTTAGCTGTCAGTATAAACAAACAAGCCACAGTTGACAATCTTATTTTCCTAATCACTATCATACTTTACAACTAGAAACTATCAAATATTTGTCTCTTAAAGGAGTACTCATCTCACTCCACCAGCCATTTCGACTAAGACTATAGTTAATAGTTACATTACTGAGGCTGACTAATAAAGTTTGACACAGGTATTTCTTATATAGAATTTTTCATAGAAAAATAAAACTTAATGTGACCAAAAGAGCAGAGCAAGAAGTGAAACCAGATTAAAACAAATCCAAAACAAAAATGTTTAGTATTTTTGTCAGTCTTAATTATAAAGTTTCTAAGAAGAGTAGACAGAAATTCTAATAGCAAATTTTGGCAAGTTCTAGAGAACAGATTTACAAGTTCCCTGGCAAAGCACCACAGGAGTTCTCTGCAATATGGGAACCATGATTACATCCTCTTCAGCAAGGTCTGGATCTCAGCCTAGAGGGGGGACTCTTCCTTGATATCACCTCAGCCTTAGGGACAGTGGCGATTATACATTATGTGATATTGTATTAAAAATGCTGTTATTACATATTATATCTGCTACTCCTATATTCTTCTGAGTTCTCTTCATAGCTTATTAGCTAATCCCTCTTTATCCTGTCACAGTTAATAATTCTTTATATTAAACTTTCCCTGTACAAATTACTTTACAATTTATCCCTGATCCAGGTGATACAGAATAATTCTTAACAAGTAATCTGAAATCACTACACACCTGAAGAGATGCTCCCCCATACTATTGCAAATCACTTCATTATCAGGAAACAGTTCCAGGGCTTGCTCATAGCAACCAAGTAAGTCTTGTGTTCTACTGAGAGCATCAAGCTCTTCGGCCCACCTGAAGAGTGTATACTGAAATGTTTCCTTTACAAGAGAGAAAATAGCAAATTAGTCAATAACAAAAATGAAGAACGACAATACAACACATGTTGAAGATTCCCCAGAGAGTAAAACTTAACTATAATTGAACTATCACCTTAAATTTTAGTTATCTTTAAAAGGCACTGTTTGCTAAACAAATGCATAAATGAGTAAATTTTACCACCTTTATGGTAGTAAATTAGACAGTTTGACCTCTCTCTAAATTCTCACTATTCCTAGCTGCCATTTCACATTCTCCACCTACCTCTTTTTTGTGGGCTTCTGTGTTTTGGGAGTTTGTCTTTGGCCTTCTTCTCTTTTCTCATCCATCCCAGTGTATTCACTATCACCTGTGTGTTGATAGATGCTACATCTGCATCTCCAATCCTGACGCTCTTCTGAACCTCAGACTCAAAACTTCCTATCAGTCATCTCAACCAGGGATTGCACCCTTAGTCATCTAAAATTCAGCTCAACTCAAACATTTCCTGAACAATCAGTGTGCAAAGAATAGCATGGACAACAAATCCTGTTACAATCCTCACAGAGGCCTTGTAGAGAGCATTTTAACATACAATTTTGAAAAAATTCAAAATGTTCTAAACGAACCCATCATATTCCTCTCACACAGAATATATTTTTGGTACCACCTGACCAAAAATCATTTACTCACCTTATAATGCTACCTTAACTCCACTACAATTAGTTTCAAACCCAGCCTATTCTCTCTCAATTACTTTACATCCATCACCTCCTCTCCAATCCTAGTGTTACTACATAATCTGGCCCTTTTAACCACTTGCTGGACTGTCTGTCACCCTCCCTCCAATTACATTTCCCTCCAGTCTCCACACTGCAACACAGTGGAAAGAGAGGCAGCTTTGGTCATGCTAGTTTTAACATGAACACATTTTACATCAACTTCACATATTTCATACAGAAGAGTTAATACATGAAACTGAATTCTGATGAATTTTACTAGAGAGCCAAGAATATAAGGAAGAAGATTCTAGGGTGTGTGTGGGGGGGGAAAGCACAGATTATATGAAATGGATCAGGGAATCAATAGGTTAAGGTTGGTGTGGCTGAAATGTGGATATGGGGAGTAGACTGAGTAGCAGGAAATAAGACTAAAGAGACTGGTATTTTGCCAAAGGCCAAAGAAATACAATTTTGTTCTGCAGAAAACAGAGCCAGTTACTGAATGCCAGGCATTGAAATATTAATTTTAGATGTACTTTTAATACACATTAAATATCTATTAAAAAGATATTGTCCCAGTTTTACAAGAGGAAACTAAGGAACAAAGAATAGAGGAAATGCAGTCGAAATGACCCATTATTCTACTGCTACCTAGAAAAGCAAACTGTATCTAAACATATCATCTTCCCCTCCTTTAAGCTAGCTGGTTCTAAAATTCACAGTAAATTTATGTGAACTACAAACTGATATCTATTGGATGGAGGTCAGGGTTATTGTTAAACATACTGCAGTACACAGGACTGGCCTCCACAACAAAGAATTATCCCACCCAAAATGTCAGTAGTACTGAAGTTGAGTAACCCTGAGTGAAATAAAGGAAAGTAGTTTGAGGCTGAAAATTGAAGCAAAATTAAATCACTTTTGCAAATTTAAATTCTAAACTTGGAAAAATGTACCGCATTTCAATAGAATAACTGCCACAAATAATCTGATAACTGAATCTAAAAGAATGCATCATCAAATGAATACTTTAGGCTAATTCAACCACAGAAATCCATAACATTCCTTCTGTCATCAGTAGGGACCAGGGCAAGGCCCTGAGGCAGGAACATGCTAGAATTCAATATAGGAAATGGGAGATGATCACCAGAGGCCTCATTTGCAATATAGCCTTTGGAATCTGAGTGAGAAGGAAATTTTGAATTAGAAAAGTGATGTCATCTGATTTGTTTTGAAAAGCTCACGCCGGTCGCCGGTATTCACAGGGGTGAACTGCAGGAGAGAGCCTAGTTGCAAGCCTATTCCAACAGTCTGCAGATGACTGAGGCTTCAACCAGGGTAGCAAAGGAGAGGTGGTGACAAGTGGTAAGATTCTGGATATATTTTTAAGGTGGAGCAGACAGGATTTTCTGATGGGCTAGCTGTGGGTGTGAACAAAAGAAGTCAAGACTGAACAGTAAATATTAATAGCAACCAACTTAGCCCCCTTCTCCCAATTTATTTATGTCTGTATTTACTCTTCGGGGAACAGAGGACCTGCCAGCAAGCGAGAGAAAGAAGGGCTCTCCTCACCTTTATGTCGTCTTTCAGCTCCGGCGCCAGGCTGAGCACAAGGAGGTAGTGGGCGTAAGCGGTGCCGAAGTCCTGGGCGCGCATGCAGTACTCCGCGCTCTGCAAGGACCGCGACACCAGCTCGTCCCGCCCGGCTGCCCGGGCGCCACTCCCGGCGCCGCGGCGGGGCCTGGGCCGCGAGTTTGACATGACAGAGTCACCTCCCTAAGCCAGAGCTGGTGTAACCAAAGGGAAGATGCTTTGGTAAACGGAACGAAACTGCCTCGATGGCTACATGTACATGTGCCTAACTAAAGTGCAAGCACCTGGAAAAGAGTTAGCCTCCGCCGGGGGTGAGCGCGCACTCCACCAGGCGGAAGCCCCGCCCCCCTGTCTGAAGGGCTCCGCAGAGCTTGACGCACAGCCAACCAACTACGGACACCAGCGGGCAGCGCACGCTACGCGAACGTCAGCGCGCCTGACGTCTGCACGTCATGGTCTGGCCCCTCCCGTAGGCGGGGGAGGCGCGGGGCGCCCACTACGCGTGCGCGTGGGGCATTGTAAGGGTCTCTTCCTGGCTTGCTCCCCCCTTTTTTTATTTGTCCCGCCTGGCTGAAACCAGAACTTTCGATCCCCCTTCCCTGGCCTTCAGGACTGTGTGACTTTAGTTGCAAGACCTCACTCTACAGAAGCTGCACCCACCCGTGAGGGATGTGGATGCTGTGAGGAAAGACCGTCTGGCTTTCGTGGTGATGCTTTTGGATTGTGATGCACCAAATCTCAAAATGGCAAGACTGGAAAGAACCCCGGAAAGAACGAAAGCACCTTAGATGTGGTAGAGGAAATGCTTTCACTGGCATTATTTTAAGTCACCCTCACAAAACCCTGTGAGGTGAGCCTTTTGGGTCATATTTTAAAGACAGAAAGGGAGGCATCCTGAGAAGTAATTGCCCAAGATCACAGCCAGTTAGTGGCATTGGTTGGCATGGCTCAAACCCCGAGTCCCCTGATTGTTCAGTTGTTTTCAAACGAGCTTAGGGTTTATTTCACTGTTCAATGTATCACGGCTGTATAGCGGTTATATTACTTTTTACTAGAAAAAGTTTTTCTACCTTCTAGTGTGGTCCCTAAGGGAAGAATCTAAACTTTAAAGGGGGGCAGACATAGGAAAAACAGTTTCTAAAAAGTCAATTTTGTTCCCGGTTTCAAACACATTAGTGGTGAATATTTTACTTAACAAGAAACAAACAAAAAAAGTATTTTGTATATCAAACTAAATTTTGGCGGCTCCTTTAATTCTCAAAAGACCATCATTTGCCTGCCTTTTTGCCTCCTCTTTTGATCTTATTATCTGAATCACCCTTCCTCTGAATACCTACCTATGTAAATCCTATCAATTCTGCGAGGCCAGATCACTAGATTTGCGACCTGTCCCCTAGTTAGAAGGTTCCCTCAAAGACAGGATCTAGTCTTAAACATTTTTTAACTTTGCACCTAGCAGAGTCCAGGTCAAAGTAGGGAATCAGATGTTTTTTAATTTTAATGGAAAGTATACCCCTTACTCCCAGGTTTTACATGCAGACTTTCCCAACTATTTTAACATCTTTATTTCTCTCCCATCCTCAAGTGCTACTTTCTGTACAATTGGAGATTTAACTGTAGTATATCCCAAACACAACTGAAAAACTAAAACCTGTCTAGTACCAATAGGATATGTAGTAGAACATGAAAAGGCCCCTGGACTAAAAAAAAATACTTGTGCTCCGATCTGTGTTTGGTCCTCTTTGGCCCACTCAATAACCTTTCCGGAAGAGGCATTTGTAAAAAAAAGACCCTATCACAGTTAGCTTTCCTACTTTGGACACAAGATTTCTATAACTACTAAATGAGAAAATATATGCAGAAGTATTTTATATGTAATATATATTTAATGGTATGCATTGTTACTGTTAATCTAAAGTCATTTAAAACCTACCTGGATTACTAAAATAAAAGGTCACTAATACCTTTAAGCATTTGATCAAAAGCATTTAGACTTCATCGTTCTAGTTATCTCTGTGAGTGCCTGCATCAGCTGACTGACTTCACTTCACAGTTTACTTTATATTTCAGGGCATATTTTATATTTATTTTATACTTTCCCATTCCATGGGGGCATGGTTTCTTTTGTTTTTCTATTTTTTGTTTGTTTGGTTTGTTGAGATAGCCCAAATATCTAAAACATCTAGACTGCATAAAACTTAAAGTATAGATATTATTATCAACTCTATGTGGGCTAAGATGGAGGCAGGATTTGGCAGGAAGTAGAGAGAGGCCAGAGAAGTAATGAACAAAAACAAGTTCAGTTGTTCCATCATCACCTACAATATCAACCTGCGGGCAATGCCTACTGCTAAAAAAGAGCAAGGGATGCTCTGTGCCCCTTGTGAAATACTTCAGATAACTTTGTGAGCTACTAGGTCTCACTAGTTAAAATGTCATTGATCCAGATAGAGAAATCATAGGTGTTTCGCATTTCTTTGTAGTTTTTCTATAGCTTACTCTTTGAATTCATACAAATAATATGGAACATCTGGTCACTTTAAGAAACTGAAATAGTGCCCTAACCAGTTTGGCTCAGTGGATAGAGCATTGGCTTGTGGACTGAAAGGTCCCAGGTTCGATTCCGGTCAAGGGCATGTACCTTGGTTGAGGGCACATCTCCAGTGGCAGGTGTGCAGGAGGCAGCTGATCGATGTTTCTACCTCTCTATCCCTATCCCTTCTTCTCTGTAAAAAAATCAATAAAATATATTTTTAAAAAAAGAAACTGAAATAGAAAGTGTATTTTAAGTACTATTTTCCTTTATTACTTCATTCCTAATTAAGACTTTGAATTACTCAAGATTATATTTATTGAAGGTTAACTATTTACCAGTATTACCTTTTCTTTTGAAAGAGCCCTTTAGTCCATTACAAAGAAACCTGAGGTATATAATGCAAAATAGATGTAGAATATAGATTTTACTTCTTAATCGTTAGTCAAAGGTTTATTTAAAAACTAGAGGCCTGGTGCACAAAATCTGTGCATAGGGAGGGTCCCTAGGCCTGACCAGCGATCAGGGCTGATCTGTGGGGTGATCAGGGGCCCCCACTGGCACTTGCCTTGGCTGGCCTGGGGCCTGAGGGCTGGGGGCAGCTTCTGCATTGAGCATCTGCCCCCTGGTGGTCAATGCATGTCATAGCTACTGGTTGTTCTGCTGTTTGGTTGACTTGCATATTAGGCTTTTATTATACAGGATATTGAAGCCCTAGCTGGTTTGGTTCAGTGGATAGAATGTTGGCCTGTGGACTTTAAGGGCCCCAGGTTTGATTCCAGTCAAGGGCACATGCCTGGATTGGGGACTCGACCCCCAGTGGGGGAGGGGGTTGTGCAGGAGGCAGCCGATCAATGATTTGATTTTCTCTCATCATTGGTGTTTCTGTCTCTCTCTCTCCCTTCCGCTCTGAAATCTTTGAAAATATATATTTTTTAAAATATTGAAGGCATCTCTCCTTTGTTTACAATAGCTTTACCTCCCTCCTTCGCAACCCGAACTGTGATCTTTACCTTTGAGAGTGTATTTGATTCTTTCATTTATATATTCTTTTTCACCCTCTTCTAGGTTCTAAGGAAAACCTCACTGATGTAGAAAACCACTGCTGATTTGAGTCAGGTTTAATTGTGGTTGTCTTTCACCATGTTCTGGGCAGCTTGTCCACAAACCACACATGTCAAACAAGGAAGCAAAACCAACTGAAGGGTTCTCAATCACTTTCCAATGTGCTAAAGTTGAAGATTAACAAGAGGGAAAAAACTCACAAGAGTTCATTAATAATGGATAAACAGTTTGCTGGAGGTAAGATTTCTTGTGTTTATACCTTCTTTGGAGGTTCATATCTCTTTGTGTGATCCTACTTGTTGTACCTTGTGGTTTGGAGCCTTGTTCTCAACTCTGTATTTTGGGATAATTTGGAGAGATTTAAAATATCAATGCCTGGGCCTCATATCCAAAGATGCTGATTTAATTGGCCTGGGGATGGGGAGTCTGGGCATGAGTATTTCTCTGGGTGAATGTAATGTGCCTGCTAGGAATGTGGGGTATAGATCAGGCTTCGTTAGGGGTTGTTATGATATTTGAAGCATTTAGCATACATAGTATAAGGCACAAAAGCAATGTAGAGACTCAAAATGTAACTTGTTTATGGTCTAACAAGAATTGTGAAGATCCTCTCAAATTACTTTGAGTTGAAGTTACCATATGGTAAAGAATAGAATATATGTTACATTGATTTGCTTGTTAGAAAAAATATATAATTGAATCAACAAAATACTATAGCTATGGTCTAACTGGTTGGGCATTGAAATTCTCATTAATGCATTCACACTGCTAAATATTCTTAGTTTCGTCAATATTTTTTATTTTACTACAGTTAGGATTTTTGTTGTTTTATAATAGACTTTTTCTAAGTGTTCCATGTACGTTTTAAAATCTAGAACTCAAAGTTAAATATAAAACTCTAATAATGGCTAGATCACTGCTAAGTTCAGAATCTGATTGTACAAGGGCCTATATTAATGTGACAACAGAGTTCAGAGTCAGTGTGAAAGAAAATCCATTTATTACTACTCTGCAACCATCACCATGCTTGGTTCTGGAGAACCTGCCTCAAACTCCTGCTGGAAATGCCAATCTAAGTGTTGGTGCTGAGGATGGATTCCAAGTTAATCTGAACAGATCATGTTCTAACAGAGCATTCAGAAAAATGCTGCAATCCAATAGGGAGCAAAGAATCTAAACCTGGGAGTTACCTCAGTTCTTTGTACGCTTCCCCTATTAATTATTACTAGTCAGAATCCCTGCAGGAAAAAGACTCAAAGGGATATATTCAAGAGAGTTAAACCAAAGGATTATTTACAGAGGTGAATGAAGTTAAGGGATTGAATGAATCTTGTGAGGTGACCAGAGACTAGCAAAAAGAGAGGACTGTGCTCTCTGAACCCAGAAAGAGTTGTAGCTATGGAAGAGGAGCCACATAAGTGGATATCTGACCATAGTAGAGAGAATTCTGTGACCTCCCATTCCCACTATCTTCTTTCTGCCAGTCACATAAGTCTTTTATTGTTGCCTCCTATTAACAGAACTCAATGCAAAGACTCTATAGATGTCTGTAGAGTCAGCCACCCTATGAGGCACAGAGCAGAGCCAAGAAAGGTAGAAAATGGTTCTGTTAGCACTAATGGAGAATAACGAGCATAATTACCAAGTTTTGCCTCTTTTACTTTCTAAACTTTTAAAATCCATCCTTTCCTCTCAATGCTTATTACTACTACCTGTGTTTATGTTCTTTTATTAATCTTTAATTTTGTCCGTTATATTGGTTTTTTCATCATCCAGCCTTCAGTCATGTACCTCTTGAATTCATCTTTCATCTTCCATGCTATAGCTAGAATGGTCTAAAATGCAAATTTACTGTTCAGTGGCTCCCAGTTGTGTCTTATAAACTTTTAAAAAAATATTTATATGGAGAATTTCTGAAATATAATTAAAGATATTTGTCTTTGCTTAGAAAAGAGGATACAAAAGTCGTGTTGAATGTGTATGTTTACTGGTATATATTGAGGTTGTTTGGTTTAGAATGTACTATTTGACTAAATTAATTATTTGGGGTTCCTCAGTGGCTAAAAGCCCCAAGAATGTTTAATTATAGTGTCCTCCCTGAGTAAAATAGTTGAGTCTATTAGAATTGGCCCTAAGAAATAAATTAATTGATAAGGATGCAACCTTATCTTCTTTTGTAGCAGCCTTAGAAGAACTGGACCATTAAGGTGTAGGGTTTCTTTTTTAATGGTAGAGATGAGAAAAATTGACTTTAAAAAGACTAAGTCCTGATCACAGGCTAGGCTTGCTGAGGTTGACCTTTTATTACACCCTTTGCACTAAAGGATTCTGCTTAAGACCTACTTAAGGAAACACTATAGTTCTGAGATTGTGAGATCAAATGCTGGGGCTAAACTGTCTGGGTTTGAAGCCTAACCATTTACTACCTAGGTATCTTGAACAAGTTAAGTTGCTTAATTTCTGTATTTGAATTTCCTCATCCATAAAATGAGGATCGCACAGCACCTATCTCTTAGTTTTGTTGTATGAATTAAGTGAATTAATGCACTTACACACAAGCATGTCAAACTCACGACCGGCGGGCTGCATGTCTCATTTAAATAAAGGAGGCATGCAGCCCGCCCACCACGACTTTGACATGCTTGACTATAGAGTCTAGAACATATTGAGCCCTCAATAAGTGTTACTTGTTATTATAAATCCAGCTTCCCCCAGAGGGGAACTCTAATGGTTCTCAGAGGGGCCAGACTTCCACCCAAAAGGAGCCACTATCTTCTGCCAGTCACATAAGTCTTACACAATGCTTGGATCTTGAGACCCATAACTGGAGAAAAAGGAGACAAGAAGTCCTTCCTTCTCTGCCTTACTGACATCTAATAAGTAAACTGACACCTCCCAAATAAACTAACATTTGCCTTGAGAGTTAAACAGTTAAGCCATACTTTGGTTTTCTCCCACTTTGAAAAGTTTTTTAACTTGATGGAAAGCAAATGATCACAGTAGATTCCTGTGACCTAGGTTTTGTGCACGGTGCTGATTGGATGTGAACTGGATCATAAGACATGCAGAAATAATAACTGAATGTCTCATGTTGTGATTTGTTTTCAGAGCAGAGTTAGGTTAAACTCTTCAGTACTTATGCTTTACAAGACTAAGTTACCCTCTCTAACCTCTTCATTGGTATGATTCTGATAAGCACCCAACACTGTTAAGTGAGGAAAATATTATGCAAATGATGAGATGAAAGTTAGCTAAGCCTCTCCTGTTGAACTAGGTGTCAAAACCAAAGCCATGAAGCACAGTTGGCTTTCCGTTCCCCACCCCCGCTCCATGAACTCTGAAGAACTTCGTTAAATTCAATTTGAACCTGCCGTCCTATAAGATTAAAGCCTTAGCCAAAATCCAACACCCATTTTTTTTTTAATATATATTTTTTTATTGGTTTTTTTACAGAGAGGAAGGAAGAGAGATAGAGAGCTAGAAACATCAATGAGAGAGAAACATCGATCAACTGCCTCCTGCACACCCCCCACGGGGGATGTGCCTGCAACCAAGGTACATGCCCTTGACCGGAATCGAACCCGGGACCCTTCAGTCCGCAGGCTGACGCTCTATCCACTGAGCCAAACCGGTTTCGGCCCAACACCCATTTTTGATAAAAACTCTCAGCAAAGTGGGAATAGAGGGATCATACCTCAACATAATAAAGGCCATATATGACAAACCTATAGTCAACATAATTCTCAATGGTCAAAAACTAAAACCATTTTCCCTAAGACAGGGTTGTCGGCTTCCACCATGTTTAATAAACGTAGTACTGGGAGTGTAGACACAGGGATCAGACAAAAAGGAAAAAACAAAAGGCATCCAAATTGGAAAGGAGTATATAAAACTGTCATTATTCGCAGATAACGTGATATTGTACATAGAAAACCCTAAAGACTTCTCCAAAAATGTATATATATATTAAAGCTTAAGCGACCAGTCGATGGGTCGAACAGTCACTATGATGCACACTGACCACCAGGGGGCAGACGCTCAATGCAGGAGCTGCCCCCTAGTGGTCAGTGCACTCCCACAGCTGACTGACCCATCCTGGCGGCCCACCAGTCCAGCAGCAGCCACTCACTCCCTCCGTAGTCTGGCAGGTCTAATCTCCAGAGAATGGGCTAGGCATGTTCAGGCACTGTGGCCTCTTTCCCTCTCCAGATGCTCCACAAGGAAGAAACAATATAAAAGCAGTGTCCAGGTGGCTCCCGACAACTGGTGCTAATGTCTGTGGGACAGATCCAGATCCCGGGCCAGCAAGGGAGTCCCACGGCTTGCCCAGGGGGCCAATCACGTCCCGCCCCCTCGGGATGGGTGTCAGACTCAGGGCTCACGGCTGGCGAGTGCTGCTGCTGTGAGGCTCTATTGATTGGGACAGACTGGGCATGAGCCCACACAGGTGTGGCATGGCCAGGATGAGTAGGAGCGGCAAGTGGGAGCCGCAGGCAGTGTTAGACTGCGGGTTTCAGCCCAACCCCCACAGGTCACCCAGAGGTACCCAGCCATGCATGAATTCGTGCACCGGGCCTCTAGTAGATTTAATAAATGATTTTGGCAATATAGAAAATTCAAAATTAACACCCAGAAATCGGCATTTTTATACACCAATAATGAACTCTCAGAGAAATGAAAAAAAAATGCCATTTATGATTGCAACAACAAAATTAAGATACTTAGGATAATCTTAACCAGGGAGGTGAAAGTCCTATACTCAGAAAACTACAGAACATTGAAAAAAGAGACAGAAGAAGATATAAACAAGTGGGAGAATATACTGTGTTCATGGATTGGTAGACTCAACATCATTAAAATATCCTTACTACCCAAAGCAATCTATAGATTCAGTGCAATCCCTATTAAAATACTAGCAGCATGTTTTACAGATCTAGAACAAACACACCAAAAATTTATATGGAACCAAAAAAGGACCCCAAATAACCACAGCAATCTTGAGAAAGAAGAACAAAGTTGAAGGGATCACAATATCAGATATCAAGCTATACTACAAAGCCATTGTAATCAAAACAGCCTGGTACTGACACAAGAACAGGCATATAGATCAATGGAAAAGCACAGAGAACTCAGAAATCAACCCACACTATTACTGTGTTAACTAATACTTGATAAACAAGGCAAGAGCATATAATGGGAATAAAGACAATCTCTTCAATAAATAATGTTGGGATAATTGAACAGGTACATGTAAAAAAATGAAATAGTCCTAGCTGGTTTGGCTCAATGGATAGAGCGTTGGCCTGTGGACTGAAGGGTCCCAGGTTCGATTTCAGCCAAGGGCACATGACTGGGTTGCGGGCTCAATCCCCAGTAGGGGTATGCAGGAGGCAGCCAATCAGTGGTTCTCTCTCCTCATTGATGTTTCTATCTCTCTCTCCCTCTCCCTTCCTCTCTAAAATCAATAAAAAATGTATTTAAAAAAGTGAAATAGATCATCAGCTTACACCATACACAAGAATAAACTCAAAATGTATGAAAGATTTAAATGTAAGTCATGAAATTCTAAAAACCTTTAAAGAAAAATAGGCTGCAAAATATCAGACATCTCATGTAGCAAAATTTTCACTAATACATTGCCTAGGGCAAGAGAAACAAAGGAAAAAATAAACAAATGGGACTACATAAAAATAAAAAGCTTCTGCAGCAAAAGAAACCAGCATCAAAATGAAAAGGGGACCCACTGTATGGGATAACATATTAGCCAATGATATATCTGATAAGGGGTTAATTTCCAAAATATATAAAGTACTTTTACAACTTGACAAAAGGAAGGCAAACAATCCAATCAAAAATGGGCAGAGGACCTCAATAGACACTTCTCCAAAGAGGACATACAAATGACCAGACATGTGAAAAAATGCTTAAAGTCACTAATCATCAGAGAGGTGCAAATTAAAACAACAATGAGGTACCACCTCACACCTGCCAGAATGGCTACCATCAATAAATCAACAAACAACAAGTGCTGGTGAGGATGTGGAGAAAAAAGAACCCAAGTACACTACTGGTGGGAATGCAGACTGGTACAGCCACTGTGGAAAACTGGAAAACTGTGGAGTTTCTTCAAAAAATTAAAATGGAACTGCCATTTAACCCAATGATCCCACTTCTAGGAATATATCCTAAGAAACTTGAAATACCAATCAGAAAGAATATATGCAGCCCTATGTTCATAGCAGTGTTATTTACAATAGCTAAGATCTGGAAACAGCCTTAGTGCCCATCAGTTGGTGAATGGATAAAAAAGGTGTGGTACATTTACACAATGGAATACTATGCAACTGTAAAAAAGAAGGATCCATTACCCTTTTGGACAGCATGGAGGGACCTAGAGAATATTATGCTAAATGAAATAAGCCAGTCAGAGAAAGACAAATATCACATGATCTCACTTATATGTGAAATCTAATGAACAAAATAAACTGACAAATGAAATAGATCCAGAGACATGGAAGCATGCAACAGACTGAGGTTTCTCAAAAGGAAGGGTGGGGGGGGGGGGCATGGAGAAGGGAGGGTAGAGATCAACCAAAGAACTTATATGTATACTAGAGGCCTGATGCACAAAATTCGTACACTTGTGGGGGTGGTTGGGGTTGTTCCTCAGCCTGGATTGCAAGAGGGCACACGCCAGGCTGAGGGACCCCACTAGTACACAATCTGGGCTGGGGAGGGATGCGGGAGGTTGGCCAGCCGGGGAGGGGCCATGGGAGGGCTCAAGGGAGTGTTTGGCCTGTCTCGCTCAGTCCTGATTGGCTGGATCCCAGCAACAAGCTAACCTATCCATGGGAGCATCTGTCCCCTGGTGGTCAGTGCACATCATAGCAACTGGTCAACTGTCTGCCCCCTGGTGGTCAGTGCATGTCATAGTGAGTGGTTGAGTGGCCTTAGCATATCCTTAGCATATTTCACTTTGATTGGTTGAATGGCTGACCAGACAACCAGACCCTTAGCATATTAGACTTTTATTATATAGGATATGCAAAACCCACGGGCACAGACAATAGTGTGGTGAAGGCCTGAAGAGGGGACATAAGTGGGGAGGAGGGGGCATACTGGGGGAGAAAGGAGGACATCTGTAATACTTTCAACAATAAAGATAAATTTAAAAAAATTAAGTAAGGAAAAAATAAGATTAAGTCTTAGCTCCTAATAAGGCCCAGCTATCTATTTAGCTTCTACTTAACCCCTCTATCCTCAGTCTTCAACATTTCCTACTTCACTACGTTCATGCACACTTTTGCTAAAGCAGTTCTTTCCCCCCATTATATTTTCCATCTTTGTTTTCTCTGCTCACTCTTTGACATTCTTAATTCAAGATCCTCCAGTTCCAGAGAAGCTTCTCTGCATTGCTAGTTAAGGCAAAGTGCTCTTGAAATCTGATTTCTCCTATCCATAATTACATCTTAGCGTTCACCCTGTTATGTAAATGAAATGATCTGTTTGTCTTCTTTACTGGAAAGTGAGTTTCTGGGCCCCAGGAAGTACACCTTATTCATTTTTCATCTCCAGCATTCAGAATAGCAAGTAGAATAAAAGAAGTCATGGCCCTGGCCCTGTAGCTCAGTTCTTTAGAGCATTGCTCCAATATGCCAAGGTTGCAGGTTCAATCCCTAGTCAGGGCACATACAAGAATCAACTAATGGTCCTAACTGGTTTGGCTCCATGGATAGAGCGTCGGCCTGCGGACTGAAGGGTCCCAGGTTCGATTCCAGTCAAGGGCTGGAATCCTTGGTTGTGGGCACATCCCCAGTGGGGGCGTGCCCTTGGTTGTGGGCACATCCCCAGTGGGGGCGTGCAAGAGGCAGCTGATCGATGTTTCTCTCTCATCGATGTTTCTAACTTTCTATCCCTCTCCCTTCCTCTCTGTAAACAAAAAAAATCAATAAAATATATATTTTTAAAAAAGAATCAACTAATGAATGTATAAATAAGTGGCACAACAAATTTCTCTGTCTCTCAAATCAATAGATAAAAATAAATACAAGAAGTAATTAAATGCCTGATGAACTGATTACTTGTATAATTATACAAATAGAGCTATATTCAATTGTTCCTCTGATAAAGGATGGAGAAAGATTTGTTTGATAGCACATCATGCCCATTCCTTCCTGAAAATATTATAAAGTATGAAAATAATACACTCCACAATAACATATCCTATCTAATAAAAGAGTAATATTCAAATTAACCATCACTCCGCTACATCCACAAGCCAATCAGGAGCAAGTATGCAAATTAACCCAACCAAGCTGGCTACAGCCACAGAGAGAGCAGGAAGGAGGCTAGGGTTGACCCCGGCAATGGAGGAAGCCAAGTTTCCGCAGCCCTGGCCTGCTTTAGCCTCCACTTAAGGCTACAAAGTTTCAATTATGGAAGAAAAATAAATCCCAACAGAAATGGCTGCCACCAAGGAGTGAGCAGAAGGCTTGGCTCTGCTCCAGGCTACAAAGTTTCAATTGTAGAAGATAAATAAATCCCAGATCCCAGGGCCTTAGCTTGGGTCACCGGGGCACATGGCCAGCCTGAAAACCACCACAGGCCCCTCGCCCAGGCCGCCCCATGCCCCAAGGGTACCCCCACCCTGATCTGGGACACCCTTCAGGGCAAACCAGCTGGCCCCGACCAGTGCACCAGGCCTCTATCCTATCTAATAAAAGAGTAATATGCAGATTGACCACCACTCCAACACACAAGATGGCTGTCTCCATGTGGTCAAAGATCCTGCCCCCATGTGGACACAAGATGGCCACCATAAGATGGCCAGCAGGGGAGGGCAGTTGGGATGGACCAGGCCTGCAAGGGAGGGCAGTTGTGGACGATCAGGCCAGCAAGGGAGGGCAGTTGGGAGGGAACAGGCCTGCAAGGGAGGGCAGTTGGGGAATATCAAGCCTGCAGGCTAGGGCAGTTAGGGGTGACCAGGCCGGCAGAAGAGGGAAGTTGGGGTTGACCCAGGCCTGCAGGGGTGAGCAGTTGGGGGGACCAGGCCTGCAGGAGAGGGCAGTTAGGGGTGACCAGGCCTGCAGGGAAGGGCTGTTGGGCAATCAGGCTGGCAGGGGAGTGGTTAGGGGGTGATCAGGCTGGCAGGCAGAAGCGGTTAGGGGCAATCAGGAAGGCAGGCAGGCGAGCAGTTGGGAGCCAGCAGTCCTGGATTGTGAGAGGGATGTCCGACTGCCCGTTTAGACCCGATCCTACGGGATCGGGTCTAAACGGGCAGTCGGACATCTCTCGAGGGGTCCCAGATTGGAGAGGGTGCAGGCTGGGCTGAGGGACAACCCCCCCCCCCCCCCCATGCACGAATTTCATGCACCAGGTCTTTAGTTTTTAATAAAAGGGCTGTTAGAAAGGAAATCAAATTACCTATCTTTGGACTCATTTGAAAATACTAAAATACTGTTAACAGGACATTGTCCTTAAGGATCATATTTATTAAGTATTGCTATTTATAATAACAGTAAGTGGGGAGGGCCTGATTCCAAGGGGAGGGCCCTAGAGCTGTACTATATAGTAAACATGGATGGGGTCAGAGACTGGAGAAGCCCCAACAGAGAGGAATGTCTTTGGCATAGTTCAGCAGGGAGCAATTGGCCTTTTGCAACTGTCCTGCACATTGCAAGATATATACCATCCCTCTCCTCTATCCCCCAAATGCCAGTAAATCACTAAGTCACTGTGACCACTAAAAATGTCCTACACATTCCCAAAGGCCCACTAGGGGGCTGTGTCACCTCAATGCCCAATTATCACATATTTACTAATAAACACACTTCTTGATGAATGTGGTGGAATATAGTTTGGAGAAAATTATTGTTTCTCTTCTTCACAGGCTTTTTAGATCTTCTCCTCACCACTAGTCCTCTCCCTTCCCCCACTGAGTCAGTAGAATTCATTGCTCCAAAACACAGCCAAGAACACAAAAAAAGACACCTAAGTTTCTGAGTGGAATTTTAAAATTAAAGCTGAAAGAGTAGGCTTTTTATTATAAGGGCAGTTTTCTTGAAAGAGGAAACATGTTTGTTTGGGTTATAAATGAGTGAGAGCTTAGAGGACTCAGGGCAGAGCATTGCATACCATGAACCAAAAGATAGGTATGAAATAATTTACCAGAAGGAAGCAAAAAGAAGAGAGCCTGATGGCATGTGACTAGAATTCAAATGCTGGTCAGTGGCTAAGAAGGCACTGTACTCTCTGTCTCCTCTGTCAGTCGAGAGGACAATAGATTCCCTGGGAGGAAACAGGAAGGACTTCAGAGCAGAAAGGATCTGCACCTGGCTTGTAGAAGGCCACAATGAGAAAGCCCCTCTCACCACACAGCTGCGGCAGAGTGACTGAGTCCTTCCTCCCCACCCTCCAGGATACTGAGCATCCAACACTTCTCAGAACCACCTTCCCCCCCCCCCCCCAAAGCAGCACAGAAGTGGTTGAGAGGGGATGACAGGTGGGAGAGGCCTTGTGGTCAGGGTGGAGCTAGCAGAGATGGATGCAGACATGGGGCAGGGAGGGAAAGGAGCTGAAACCAGACTAGAAGGAATTGCCTATCTCAGCATATGCTGGGCTTTCTGCCTCAGAGGTCAGTAAAACATGTAAATCCCCAGAAAAGGGAAGGAAAAGGGAGAAAGGCAAAACTCTGGATTAACTGAGTTTAAATCTGTAAATTGCAGTTTATGTAGAAGGTCAAGTTTTAGACTCCTAAGCGGAAAGGGGGCTTAGCAACCAAGTGCAGTGATCCTATATAATAAAAGCCTAGTGACTATTACGGCAGAACAACCAGAACGGCCACTTGGCCAGTCACTATGAAGTGCACTGACCACCTCTCGGTCCCTTCCCCCAGCCCGCAGGCTCTGATTGCCCGATGGCAAACTGGGAACCCTGGTGGGTGGCAGTGGGGAGTGGGGCCGGCTGCCAGTAGCCAGGGAAGACGGTCCTGATCACAGGCTAGGCCTAGGGACCGCACCCGTGCACAATTTCGTGCGCCAGGCCTCTAGTAAGGATATAAAGAACCCAGAAAATTCATTCACCCTAAATACATTAACGAATATTTACCCCCTCTTTAGGGAAGCCCTTAAACTTTTCGGGAGGAATCTAGGTATCAAATGTCAGCTATTCAGCTTGTTCAGGGTTAATTATTTGTGAGGCTCTGATGGCTATGTATTGACAAACAAGTACTCCTTTTACTTCTCTGTGATGGTAAATACCACTGAAATAGCCCCAACTAAATAGAGACTGAAGATCTGTTGTCAATGGATGAGATACTTCAGCTGGAATATGTCCATTTTTAAATCAGTGATACATTTACTCTCTTTTTTTGTTTGTAAAGTGTCACTAAAAAAACAACAAGTGCTTAGATCTTAGGGTAGTTTACTTGAAATATCCTTCAAACATCACCATTCCTAAATTGAGAAAGAAAGTGTAAATTAAGAGAAATAAGTTTCACCTTAGATTTGACTAAGTATCTAGGAGCAAAAGATGTCCTCTTTGTTCATAGTTTTGTAGAGGTTTTTTTAAAATTGTGGTGTCATTTAATATTCAGATTTTAAATTCAATAGACATACCTGGTACACAGACTCAGCCTGCCTACAGAGGTGACCAAAATGGGCATTCCTATCCTATTGCACACACTCACCCCAAATAAGCTTCGAGTTAGTTGATTTCCTTGTTTTGATACTGGTAAAAAGCTCATGTAGTACATTAGTAATTTCTACCTTTCTCTCCAGGAAAACAAGAGAATTTTAGTGTGTTTTCAAAATGCCAAGGTAGTCTGAAAATCAAACAAGAAAGTGTTAAACTCTCATAAGCATATAATCAGATCTTCCCATCTTTCATGGAGACTGTTGTTTAGTAAATTATGTTTTCGAAAGGGCACAGTGGCAGTGTTCTAATGCGGCTCTAGTTTTGCAGAAAAGCCCTGTAAAGTTTCATGGTCTCACTAATAAATATGTGGGTTTTTAATTATATATATATATATATATTTTTTTTTAATTTATTTCGGAGAGGTAGGGAGAGATAGAAACATAGAAACATCAATGGTGAGAGAGAATCATTGATTGGCTGACTCCTGCACACCCCCTACTGCAGATCAGGCCTGCAACCCAGGCATGTGCCCTTGAGGGGAATCCAACCCAGGACCCTTCAGTCCTCAGGCTGACGCTCTATCCGCTGAGCCAAACCAGCTAGGGTAATACCAGTATGTAGATTTTTAATGGCAGCCTCATTGCCTTATGTTGAAACAAAGTGCTAGGTAATGTGCTGAAATCAGTCTATTTCATTACATACCTAACACCTTTTGTGGTTGAATTTTGTTGCTTGATTATGCGGGCTTAGCTTTCAGGTAATTTCTGATAGCTTCATGGTTTATTCTGTCGCACAGGAGCTTTGCATTCTGCTTTTTATTTGTTTCTTTGTTTTACTTTTCAGTGAAAATGAGTCAGTAGCTTGAGTGGTATCTGTGCTTTAGTTGATAAAGAATAAAGAGAGATGCCCTATCCAATTTGGCTCAGTGGATAGAGCGTCGGCCTGCAGACTGAAGGGTCCCAGGTTCGATTCCTATCAAGGGCACATGCCTGGGTTGTGGGCTCAGTCCCCAGTGGGGTGTGCAGGAGGCAGCCAATCAATGATTCTCTCTCATCATTGATCTCTCTCTCTCTCTCTCTCTCTCTCCCTCACCCTCTCCCTCTCCCCCCCTTCCTCTCTGAAATCAATTAAAAATATATTTTAAAAAAAGAATAAAGCGAGAAGGCTCAATCTTCATTGCTGAGGGCTGAATAGGACAGAAAGATGTTTGTGAATGCAGAATTTCTTTTCTTTTTATGATCACTTCATTCTGTAAGTAACAAAAACGCATAAAACATAAAATTCTGAGAACTAACATTTAAACTCAATATTTAAAAAATAAGAAAAAACATGAGCTGCAAACTGGATATTAGACACTGAGCATGCCAAGCAACTTATTTCTTGCTCTAGTAACTACTTTTTTAGACAGGTTAAAAACTGATAAGAAGCTCTTGGGAAACTGTTATCAGCCATTGCAAAAAATAGCTTAATCTATTCTAACCTGGCAATGAGTTAAAAGGCTTAAATTCCTAAAAGCATTAGGGGATTTTTTTCTTTTCTACTTGCTAAGCATGCTGCATATGAACCATTTTTATTATAACACAGCAAGAGTTAAGATAGCTTTCTATTCATGTAATATACTCTGGGTCATTTGCAGCCTGCAAAAGAGATGGTTGCTTAAGCTGACACTGCAGCATTGCAGGAAGTGTTGATTAGAATTTGCACATATGCTCGGAGTGTGTGAATTCCAAGCAGGTTTACTTGTGGGGAAGTAGCAGTTTATCCACTGTTGTTCAGCTCTGGATCATGGCCTCCTGTGTGTATTTCCTATGTGAGGACTGCTGTTAATATTTTGGTATATATCCTTCCTATCTTTTCCTCTCTTCATGTACATTTTTTTAATTTGCAAAGTTGATCTCACAGTGTACTTGCTATTTCTTAATCTTTTTTTCATTAACAATGCATTATTAATTTTAAAAACATGTTTAACCATGTCAGATAATCCATCATGTAGCCATAGCATAATTTATTAAACTAGTTTCTTATTGTTAGACACTTAGGCTATTTCCAGTTTTCACCTATGGTAAATACCATTATGGCTAACATTCTTGAACTTAAATCTTTGGGCACATCCTAATTATTTCCTATAAGTAAATTCCTACAAGTAATATTACTAAGTCAAAAGGAAAATATTTTTAAATGGTCACATGTAGTTTACCACCCTAAAATAATCATGGCTAGCAATCTAATGCATATTTTTAGTCTTACAAAAATTAATATGTATGTACATGATTAATTTCTATATTAAAGTTATTGTATTATGTCTAGGGATGTATTGAAGGATTTTAGGCAGAGGAATGATGTGATCATTTTGGAAAGATCACTCTGGCTGCCCTGTGAAAATAAGACTATTGGGGGGCAAGGGTAGAAGTAGGGAGTCTAGTTAGGAGTCCACTCAATCTAGGAGAGAGATCAGAGTGGCTTACAGCAGGGGGCAGCAGTGGAGGCAGTGAGTGATGGTCAGATGCTGGATATACTTTTGCAGGAAGACAGTCTGAATGTGGAGTACGAGAGAAATAAAGGAATGCAGATTGGACCTGAGCAGTTGGAAGGATAGCATTGACATCAAGCGACAGGGAAAAGACTGCAGTTTTGGCGAGATGGAAGAACAGGAGTTCAATTTGGCGAGGGTGAGTTTGAGACGTCTACTAGCTATTCAACTGGAGATGTCTAGTAGGCTGTTGAATATGAGTCTGGAGTTCTGGAGAGAGCAGGCATTGGAAATATAAATTGGAGAATCATTGGCATATAGATGATATTTTAAGCCAGGAGATACTCATTTGGTAAGATACCAAAGGAATGAGTACAAAGACAAGACAGACCACTGGGGGAGGGGTCATTCTAACATGGAGAGCACATACTATGCACTGGGCACTGTTCTATGTGCTTTGCATAGATTATAGGTTGACTTGTTTAATCTCCAAACCAGCTCCATGAAGGAATACTACTGTTATTATCCCCATTTTTCAGAGGAGGAATGTGAGATACAGATAAAGTCAGTAAATCAATAACTATTTCATGATAAGAATCAATGAAATAAGTTTTAACTCCCTTTTTGAATAATGCAAACTTATTTTAAAATAATAAACTTTTTCTGCACAGGCTTTTATCCATTATGTCTAAAAATCTTATTAGTTGTACATTCCAGTTATGCTTTAAAGAATAAGCTTGAGTCATCTGTTCAAAGGTGCTTTTGTTTCCAGCTGACAGCACATTCTAGGAAAGCATATTGAGGAGAGACCAAAAAAAAAAAAAAAAAAAAAGACATAAAAGAAAAGCTTATGTTCGAATAGGAGAAAAGGAGAGCCATTTTTAGTGTTCACATTCTTTTTCAATCCTCACCTGAGGATATTTTTTCCATTGATTTTTAGAGAGAGAGTGGAAAAGGAGGGAGAGAGAGATGGGGAGAGCGTGAGAAAGAGAGATCCTTTGGTTGCCTCCTGCACACGTCCCAACCAGGGAAGAGGTATATGCCCTTGACCGGGGCTGACGCTCTAACCACTGAACAAAACTGGCCAAGGCAATGTTCACTATTTTTAAAAAAGGCATTGTCTTTATTTGCTTTCACATGTCTCTTCCTCATGAGCCATGCACTCTCTGGATGAGAAGAGATGGGCAAGGGTGGAATTGGGCACAGATTCCTGGGGTGAAGTGTTGGCTAGTGATCTTAGGCAGGAGCTTTGGAGGTGATGAAGGGATGGGTTCCAGTCATGGAGAACATTTCCCAGCTAAAACTGTTATGCTCAGGTTTAAGTGGAGACAGAGCATTTTCAGTGTGACATGGGTGGGAAGTAGGACACTTTTTTTTTTTAACTTTCCTTCATATAATTTTTGGGGGGAAAGAACCATGCATCTCTAATTTAAGGGTGAAAAAGGCAAGTTAATACTAGTAAAAGGAAATTGTCATCACTCCTCCCACATTACCCTAAAATGTATTCAAAATACCTCAATGGGATATTTATTCTAAGACTTAGCCTTGCCCTTAATGTGCATAAGAAATGTGCATAAGACAGGGAAAATAAAAAAGTACTATGGTGTGGGTTAATCATTACAGAAGGCTTCTAGAAAAAAATGTCTTAAGTTGTATTTTCAGTACCCTGGATATTTTTACATCTTGGAACAAGGATCCGGGTGAATGAACTTGCTGTATGCTTTTCTACCTTCTGCTCTTCCTTGGCAAAAAGGTTATTATTAAAGGGAAGGTGGTAGGAGAACTCACAAAATATTTTCAGACAGATCACTTTTAAAAAATATATGTTTTTATTTCAGAGAGAGGAAGGGACAGGGAGAGAGAGATAAAAACATCAATGAAGATAGAATCATCAATCAGCTGCCTCCTGCACACCCCCTGGGGATCAAGCCTAAAACCTGGGCATATGCCCTGACCCAGAATTGAACCCGAATTGTGACCTCCTAGTTCATGGGTCGATGCTTGACCACTGAGCAACACCGGCCAGGCCAGACAGATAACTTTTAAGAAAAAAAGACAACGGAAGCTGAGTATCTGAAAATAAAATTTTCCCTGCCCACAGTGCTCCTTGAAAAATCTTTACATACTTTTGAGGGTTCCTATAATTCAATTTGCAGGCTATTGTATTAAATAATTTCAATAGGGAAGAAAAAGAGAGGGAGATCTTAAAAACAAAGAGTGATTGCAGAGGCATTTCTTTGTGGAGCCTTTGCAAAATATGAGACAATGGATAAATGCATACATTTACCTACATACCAAAGAGCAGCATGACCCTTGAATAACATTATCAAGAAAAGCAGAACCCAGAATGAACTTGAGATGTGAAAAGTAGTAAAAAAAAAAAGGATCCTTTTAAGGTCCTGTTCGTAGCAAGAACAAAAACATAAAGCATAAAGACTCTGGGGAAAGATGATGTAATGTTAAAAAGATAACAGAGAAAGTAGAACTAACCTAAGTCGCTTTTTCTCCATTCTTCTTTCAGTAACTACCTTCAAATGGAAAGGGTAAAAGAGTAATGGTAGGAGGGAACCTAAATGCAAAGAAGGTAAGAAATAATTTAGTTAATTGAATTATTTTAATGAGCTTGTTTTTATGCCCAGATAAACTGTAATCTGAGACATTTAGAGTTTATACTGTTAACCATATAATAATAGTTAATCTTAGAAAATAATTTGATGAACAGAAATTCAGCATAAATTAAATATCAGTGTTAGCACATTAACCTTACATCTAGGGACTTATCACTCAACTTAAGACCTTAGGCTTTGTATCTTTTTTTAACATCACAGCTGACCCTTTGAACATGGTTGAGTTGTACGGATTTTTCCAATACCTGTACTGCTTTCAATCTGTATTTGGAGTTCATGGATGTGGAGGCCAACTGTATGCATTGATCTGCACCCTTTTATATAGGGTATGTGAGCATCCTCAGATTTTGGCATCCATGGAGGTTGGAGGGTCCTGGAATCAATCACCCTCAGATACTAAAGGGATAATGGTAGTACTTAAGTTTTGGGGGAGTTGAAAGTTATTCAGGGATTTTTGACTACAGGGAGTGTTGGTGCCCCTACACCAACCAACCGGTTGTTGAAGATGTCAACTGTATATCGGAGCAGTTCTCCAATATTTCTCACTAAGTAGTCTTATGGACTATAATTTTAAATAGCTACATAGTACTCAATTATATGAATATATACTAAATTTCTTAATCCACCATGGTCCCATTTACACTGTTTCACATTTTTAGCTTTTAAAAACCATACTGGAGCCCTGGCTGGTGTTGCTCAGTTGGTTGAGCATTGTCTCATGCATCAAGAGGTCGCTGGTTCGATTCCTGGTCATGGCATCAAAAAAGAAAAAAAAATATATATATATATATTGGAATTATGATTATTTTGCATAAAAATTTGTAAATTATTACTTTTTTAAAATTTTAGGTCATATTCCCAGAAGAGGAATAAATGAATCAAAGGCTTCATATTTCAAAGGCCTTTTAGTAAGTATCACCAAAGTTGCCTTCAGAAAGAACTACCTATTTATATTTTTAACAATAATAAATGAGTGTCTATTTTTCCAGTCCTTATTATTCCTGGAAGATTTTGGTAGGAAAACTTTTCTTTGGTGATTTTTTTATTGTGGTAAAATAGATATAAATACAATTTACCATTTTAATAATTTTAAGTGTACAATTCAGTAGCATCAAGTACATTCACAATGTTGTGCAACCATCATCTCTATGTATTTCTAGAGCTTTTTCATTAAACAAAGCAAAACTAAAAAATAATTTTTAAAAACTTTGCTCTATTTTATTTAATCTCGTCAGCAATGCTCTTCCCTCCTCCCAAGATTTTGGAATTCTTTAGTCTGACTAGGGCAGGCTATGCTGTGGTAACAAACAACTCCAAAATATTTTGTCTTACACAAATGATTATTTCTCATTCAACTTACATATTCGTTACCAGTCAGTGAGGGTATCTCCTTCTCACAGTCTTTTAGAGATTCAGGCTCATGGGGGCCCAATCATTTCATCACTTTACTGTTCAGAACATGAGGGCTTCATGGTTACTAAGGCAGGCCAAGAAAATGCTGTAGAGCCTTGCACCAGCTTTTAAATGCTTCACCAGGAAATGACTCCAGTCACTTCCATGATAGCCAGAAGACATTAGTGAGAACTGGTAACAGGTAATACAGCAGAGTGTGGCAAGTATATTCCTCCCGTGTTGCTGAAAAGGGAGAAGCCCTGGAAATCTCTGTATGTTCTTTTTATTTACTGATACAAAATTTATTTACTGATACAAAATTTACAAAGTATTTTTTTCTAATAATGGACTCCACGCGTTAATGTTTCACTTTATGTAATACCATAAGAAGTCTTGGAATAAAAAGTGAAAAATTTAATTCAGAAGAATAGTTATTTGATCTGAATTAAAAAGTCACGAATCACAGAGATATGTAAACACCCTGCTGTGGCTAAATGCCATCTTGGGCCCTGCTTCCCAGCAGCATTGGGCTCTCTGATGTTCATGTGCTTAGTTAGGCAATGGCCCATGGAGACTAATAAATGCCGACAAACACTTCACAAGTTCATTAGGAAGTTTTTTTAGAAATGGGAAGTCAAAATTTATTTTTTCATTAAACATGCACTCTTTCTTTTAGCTCGTTCCTGCAAAAAGTTGTGGTGGCATTTTTGTTTTGTATGTTTGTTTTTTTGTTTGTTTGTTTTTGTACAAAAAACAAAACCATGTTACCAAACAGTAAAGTATTTAAATAGCTGTAAATTTGTACAATAAATAAGAGACAAATAACTATAGCAATGGAGTTAAGACTACTCTATATGCACTATGGCAGCTCTACTAACCCTTCATTTTCTTGCACATTTTACACTCAACCTACAATGTCTATGCTTCCTTTTGACCTTAGTGACCAGCAGTGGATAACTTCACTCACTTTACAGGTTATTGCATGGGCATTTGCAAACTGGCTGGTATACCAAATAACCAGCAAGTATAAGCAGTATCAACTACTTCTCCTATGGCTACTGAAAGGAATAGCTGTCTCTACCTGATCATATCCCAGAGACCTTTATTTCACCAACAACTGCTCTTCATACTGATTTTGAAAGTATGTCTTGGTTACATTGTTTCTGGACAGGTAAAGATAAATGAGATGTTATCCCTTAGTCATCTTTTAGATTATCTCCATGTCAAAGTGAGGACAATTCACTACACATGTGACTTTTTTTTTTATTTAATAAATTTTTATTGTTCAGATTATTATAATTGTTCCTCTTTTTTCCTCCCATAGCTCCCCTCCACCAGATTCCTACCCCACCCTCTGCCCTTACCTCCCCAGCACTGTCCTCATCCATAGGTGTATGATTTTTGTCCAGTCTCTTCCCGCACTCCCCACTCCCTTTTTCCCCCAAGAATTGTCAGTCCACTCCCTTTCTATGCCCCGAATTCTATTATATTCACCAGTTAATACTGTTCATCAAATTTTTTATTCCCTGAGTTTTTAGATTCACTTGTTGATAGATATGTATTTGTTGTTCATAATTTTTACCTTTATCTTTTTCTTCTTCTTCCTCTTCTTAAAGAATACCTTTCAGCATTTCATATAATTCTGGTTTGATGGTAATGAACTCCTTTAGCTTTTCCTTATCTGTGAAGCTCTTTATCTAACCTTCGATTCTGAATGATAGCTTTGCTGGGTAGAGTAATCTTGGTTGTAGTTTCTTGCTACTCATTACTTAGAATATTTCCTGCCATTCCCGTCTGGCCTGCATAGTTTCTGTTGAGAAATCAGCTGACAGTCGTATGGGTGCTCCCTTATAGGTAACTCACTGTTTTTCTCTTGCTGCTTTTAATAGTCTCTCTTTGTCTTTTGCTCTTGGCAGTTTAATTATGATGTGTCTTGGTGTGGTCCTCTTTGGATTCCTTTTGTTTGGGGTTCTGTGTGCTTCCTGGACTTGTAAGTCTATTTCTTTCACCAGGTGGGGGAAGTTTTTGGTCACTATTTCTTCAAATAGGTTTTCAGTATCTTGCTCTCTCTCTTCTTCTGGGACCCCCAGAATTCTGATGTTGGTACACTTGAAGTTATCCCAGAGGCTTCTTACACTATCTTCAACTTTTTGGATTCTTTTTTCTTTTTGCTTTTCCAGTTGGGTGTTTTTTGCTTCTTTATATTCCAAATCTTTGACTTGGTTCTTACAATCCTCTAGTCTGCTTTTAGGTCTCTGTATAATATTTTTTATTTCAGTCAGTGTATGCTTAATTTCTAGTTGATCCTTTATCATATCCTCAAGGGTCTTGTTAAATTTATCGGCCTTTTCTAGGAAATTCTTGAAGAACCTTATAACTGTGGTTTTGAACTCTATATCTAGTCGTTTACTTTCCTCCATTTCCTTCATTTGTGACCTGCCTCTTTGTCTCCGCATTTTGGCTGCTTCCCTGAGTTGATAGAGTGGCTTTGTGTGCTAGGTGTCCTAGCAGGGCTCAGTGGCTCAAGCCTCCCCAGTTACCTGAGGTGGACACTCTTGGTGCACCCCTTTGTGGGCTGTGTGCACAATCTTGTTGTAGTTAAGCTTGATTGTTGTTGGTATCACTGGGAGGAATTGACCTCCAGGCCAATTGGCTATGAGGATCAGCTATGTCTATGCTGGGAGAACTTCTGTGCTGGAGACACCCTTATGAGAAAAGACTTGCAAAAGCCACTGTGCTCAGCTTGGATGGGGCGGGGTCTCAGGGCAGAGCAGACAGCATTGGTTTTTCATCGGCCCTGCCCTAATAGGCCCCTGTGCCTCAGTGTCCCACAGCAATGGCTGCACATACCTCTGAGAGAAGGCTGCCCTTGAGTTTCGCCCACAGCCAGACAGTCCAGTTTCTCCCTGAATGAGTCTGGGAACCCAAAAGTCTCACCCAGAACTGGATTTCAGTGCAGTCAGGAGGTTTTGTTTCCCTCTCGAAGGAGACAGCTAGCCGCGTTTGCTGCCTGCCCTCTCGGCACGCCTAAAGTAAGCCAGCCGCCTATTCAACTGCCCGTCCTTGCCTGGCACGCCGGTCTCTGTACCTCTGTCCCCCACAGCTCCTCTGGGTCTCAATGTCCTTTTATCTTTCCTTCTAGTTGTAGAATTTCCACTCAGCCAGCTTTCCGGTGGTTCTGGACGATGTCCGCTCTGTCTTCCAGTTGCAGTTTTGAAATTGTTGTGCGAAGCAGCAGTATAGGTGTTTATGCCACCATCTTGGTTTCTCCTACACATGTCTTAATACTCAATGAAACCATGGCAGGAGTTGGAAATACAGGATTTTTGTTATTGTTGTTAATCCTCACCTCCTCACCTAAGAATATTTTTTCCATTGATTTTTTTTTTTTAGAGAGAGTGGAAGGGAGGGGAGAGAGATAGAGATAGAAATAATTAGAGAGAAAGAGAGAGAGAAAAGTATTGATGTGAGAGAGACACATTGATTGGTTGCCTCCCACACACACCCTGACTGGGGCTGAAGATGAAACATGCAACCCAGGTACATGCCCTTGACTGGTAATTGAACCCGGGGCCCTTCATTCCGTTGGCTGACACTCTAACCAGTGAGCCACACCAGCCAGGACTCATCCTAGATTATTTTAAAAAAAAGTTTTCATGCAAGAATTTATAGTAAAACTCCATTTATAAATGAAAAATCCAGGGGATTGTTGTAAAAGGCAAAGGATTCCAGGACAATAGGTGTGAAGCAGGCCAGTTCCAGACATAAGAAAATGTATTAGTCAGAGTTCTCCAGAGAAACAGAGCCAATAGGATAAATGTGTGTGTGTGTGTGTATTTGCTTATTTATTAATTACAGGAATGGGCCCATGTGGTTATAGAGGCCAAGCTGGAGAACCAGTGAAGCCAATGATGTAATTTAGTATGAGGCTGAAGGCCTGAGAACCATGAGCTCCAATATCCAATGTCTGAGGGCAGGTAAAGATGGACATCCCAGCTCAAGAAGAAAGAGGGAATTCACCCTTTATTTGCCTTTTTGTTCTATTTGTGCCCTCAATGGAGTAGATTGGGAGATGCCCACCCTTATTGGTGAGGGTGGATCTCTTCTGTTAGTTTACTGAGTCAAATACTAATCTCTTCCAGAAACACTCTCACAGACACAGTCAGCTATGATGCTTTACCAGTTCTCTGGTAAATCCAGTCACATTGGCACATAAAATGAACCATCACAGAGCACTTAAGGTCATGTGACTTAGAGTTCAGTGATCAACAATGCTAACTTAATGACTTGTTGCTTCAGTGTATACCTGAAGGTCCATTGCCTTTGAGTACCAACCTAGGTATTTATCTTCTTCCTTGGTTGCAGGGAAAAAAATCCTGATTCTGGCAATTTAAGCAAAAAGGTATTCCATTCAAAGTATGTGGGGTGCTAAAGGAAGCATGAAGAACCAGCCTTGGAAGAAGAAGCTGAGTTGCCTGCCAGGCAGCAGGTCTCTTTCAACACTCTTGGCTGAAACAGATGAACCTGGTTTCTCTGTCAGTGCTTTACTATGCTCAAGAGTCAAAGTCCTGGGAAAGAGAGTCTGGTTGGCTGAGTGTAAGTCATGTGCCCAGCCCTTGGCAGTGGCAGCCCTGAGAGGCAGGATTGGCAGAAGCCGCCTCCAGCTATCTCTTTGGATTCCCTAGTGCAATACAGGCACGTGAATTTTACCAAGACTTTGTGCTATGTGGTAAAATGCTTATCCCAGGGGAAATCAGGGTGCTGTTGGGAAGTGGGACCGAAGGCTAAGCATTAAAAAACACTAGTGTTCACCACTAAGAGCGAAAAAGGTGACTATCAAAGCCCATGAAGCCACAAGTCCATTGAACTGATATGTGCTGATTTATTTTCCTATTTTCCAATTGTTAGATTGCTTCCTCTCCCAACCCCCTCCAACAAATAGGTCTAATCATATATATCTAAAAAATTATCTTCTTAGGGCTGATATTGCCAGGTTTGGAATTATTGTTTCAAAAGACATGAGTATTTATACTTTCTTCATGTTCTATTTTACTCAAGTGCCCATGGTCTCTAAGAATATGCCTCTAATTGTGGCAGATTGGCTTTTCAGTGGCTAGATAATTTTCTGGTACAGGTCACCCTGTGGACACCTTTCTGTGTGTTATACCAGGGGCATCTGTGATACTGGAAAGAACATACTCTTTTTTTTCTTTTAATCCTCACCCTATGATATTTTTTCATTGCATTTTAGAGAAAGAGTGGAAGGGAAGGGGAGAGACTTAGAAAAACATCAATATGAGAGAAACACATCAACTGTTTGCCTCCCACACATGCCCCAACTGAGGCCAGGGATCAATCCTGCAACCAAGGTACATGATCTTCACCGGAATCAAACCCATGGCCCTTCAGTCATTGGGCCAATGCTGTATTCACTGAGCCAAACCGGCTAAGGCAAGAACATACCCTTGAAACCTCTTTTCTTTCCTTCTAACATATTTTATACCCATTGCAATCTGGATGAAATAAACTGCAAGGTCATTGCTTCAATTAGTTGGTAATAGGAAAGAAGGTAGCATTTGCCTGAGGGAACTGTGGGCAGTGGGAGTGCCTGATGATATACATCAGTACATGTGGTATGATATACCCAACTCCATCTTCTCCACATCAGGTCTCCCCAAAAGTTGGACACAGGGGAAGCAGTGATTGCATTATGACCTGGGAGAGCACTCCACCTGGCGAGGGTACTGGCTGTATGCCTTGACCCACATCTCCTTGAGCCAGGTTCTTCTAACTCCAAACTTGAAAAGATGAGAGTCCCAGGTTTCTTTAGAGGATTTTCATTTCAATGTAAGCGAATTGTAAAATTCTGCCCCTCAAACCTCTGCCCACACACCCATTCTCCATTTCCCCATCCTAGCCTCGCTGGGAACGTCCGCTTCTCAGGCAGACTGCCAGGTTGGCTGGACTAAGTAGCAGGGTGCTTTGTTTTGTAATTATCCATATGTCAGCTTATTCATCATGGCCAGAGTACACCAGATTGCAAAGCCTTGAAATTAGGGACTGCCTCACTTCAGTATTCCCTGCAGCGTTTTACACAGTGCCTTGCTCTCTCCAGCTACTCAACCAATATTTACCAACTGAATTTCCTTATGTGAGTGGAGTAGTTCTAGAACTTCTTTGGGTCTAAAATTCTTCCAAGTTATGATGTGTAGGGGTGATGGAAAAGGTGCACTTTCCCTGGAAACAATCAGGGGACCCTGGAGGAGATCTGGACTCCTGGGCACAGTGTTCCGGAGGAAAGAAGCAAGCCTGGTGCAGGAGCAGATGGAACAGGCCTGCACTTCCTCTGCACGGGCTGTGTGTCAGCCCACGGTGCCCCAGCCACATGGCCTTTTTCAATTTCTCATACCAGTTCTTCAACAAAGCTTCCTCTGGGTATGTTTCTTCCCTTTCCACATAACATCCACTTGACCCACTAACTCCTCATCCCACAAATCTCAGCTTAATTGTCAATTCCTCAGGGACAACTCAGGATAGGCCCAATTCTGATGTTATAGCACCATGCACACATAGCCCTTTCCTAGAATTTATGAGTGTTCTTTTTTCTTTTCTTTTGCGGAACCAGAAACAAGTTTTTTATTTGTTCATTTCTTGCACTGACGTACTCTTCAATGACATCCTTGGCCTGAGACTCTTTGCCATAGTCCTTAACTACCACACAACTGCAGCCAACCACTTTATGGATTTTCCCTCTCTGTCTGTTTTACAGAGGCCTCCCCATTCCTCTAGTTTCTTGCTGTCATCAACCTTAAGGAGTCTGTTTGATGTTCAGCACGAAGTGCCTCCACCAACCTGACAGGCTCATCACAGTTGGATGGAAGCACACAGGCACTTAAAGGCTTGGGCAGTTTCTCGAACTCTATGTGCTAGGCCAGTGGTTGGCAAACTCATCAGTCAACAGAGCCAAATATCAACAGTACAATGATTGAAATTTCTTTTGAGAGCCAAATTTTTAAAACTTAAACTTCTTTTAATGCCACTTCTTCAAAATAGACTCGCCCAGGCCATGGTATTTTGTGGAAGAGCCACACTCAAGGGGCCAAAGAGCCGCATGTGGCTCGTGAGCCGCAGTTTGCCGACCACGATGCTAGGCCCTCCTGTGTTAACATCCATTCACATCCAGCTGTAGCGCCTTCCTTGGCCATGGCTGTCTGTGGGCTACATGGGGAGCCAGATCTTGAGTGCACTGACTGTGGCAGGGAAAGAGTCAGAGTTTTCTTTTAGTATTTGAATTTGTAATTATTTGATAAGTGTGTGTGTGTGTGTGTTTTTGTCTGACTGGAGACAGAGTGTGTGTGCGTGCGTGCGTGCGTGCGTGTGTGTGGAGAGAGAGAGAGATTGGTATTGATCTTTACTATAGGAATTGTCTCATGGAAGTATGGAGGCCAAGAAGTCACATAATCTGCCCTTTGCAAGCTGGAGAACCAGGAAAGCTGGTGGTGTAAGGCTGGAGAAGCAGAAGCACCAGTGTCTGAAGCCAGAAGAAGGTTGATGTCCTAGCTCAAGAAGAGAGAGAATTCGCCCTTCCTCTGCCTTTTTTGTGCTATCCATGTCCTCAGTGATTTGATGATGGCTACTTGCAATGGTGAGGTGGTCATTATTCAGTCCACTGATGCATATACTAATGTGCTCCAGAAACACCTCAACAGACACAGCCAGAAAGAATGTTTGCCAGCGCTTTGGGCATCCCTTAGCTCAACTTAAAGTGTAATTTTAACTTGACACTTCAAATTAGCCATTATACAGAGATTCTGGCTTGACTCGCAGTAGAGCTTATCCAGTGTAGTGCATAATATTTTCCAAAGTGCATTACCCAGATCGTTAGTTCAGGAAGTCTCATTAGGTGTTTTTTGAAGAAAAAAAATTTTAAAAAATACGTATGTAACAAAAATGTCAAACTTATTTGGACAGTTATTATTCTGTGATAATTTGTCTTGTAAGTTAAACTACAAATTACTAATAGTGGTTATAGGGAGGGGGTCCTCTATTCTTCCTTCATTATATTTTTGTTTCTTTTTTATTATGGTAAAATACACATGACATAAAATTTACCTTTCAGTTATTTTTAAGTGAGACTAAGTTCAATGAGATTAAGTATATTCATATTGTTATGCAACTATCACCATTATATTTTACAGATAACTCATCACCAGTTTCTTATACAGCTTCCTCATATCTTGGTGGATTCACCTACCCTTGCTCAAAGAATGACTCAAAGAGGGTCTGATGTTCAGATTGAAGTAGTTGTGGTAAGGGAGCATCTTTTTAGCTCAGGAAGGGATATTATTTTTCCTTTTAGTTTTTTTTTTTTTAAATGGGATCCTGTCAATCTTTTTTTTTTAATTTTAACATATTTTATTCATTTCAGAGAGGAAAGGAGAAGGAGAGAGAGATAGAAACATCAGTGATGAAACGGAGTCATTGATTGGCTGCCTCCTGCAAGCCCCACATTGGGGACCGAGTCCGAAGCCCGGGCATGTGCTCTGACTGGGAATTGAACCATGACCTCCTGGTTCAGAGGTTGATGCTCAACCA
This sequence comes from Corynorhinus townsendii, assembly GCA_026230045.1. Taxonomy (NCBI): domain Eukaryota; kingdom Metazoa; phylum Chordata; class Mammalia; order Chiroptera; family Vespertilionidae; genus Corynorhinus; species Corynorhinus townsendii. Next base: position 117,067,155 of record JAPDVU010000006.1, on the reverse strand, counting down.
CTGAGCCCCACCGGCTGGGTTGGATATTGTTTATAGGTAAGTCTGGAAGCCTTGAAGCCATTTGGTTTTCATAAAGGAAGCATTCTGGAGGCTGAAGCCAATAGCAACAAGGGGGTTAGGGTTGAGAGAATCACAGAGAACTGAAGCTGGAGTGGTAAAAGCCCTCAGAAGCCTGCCCTACCTCTCCAGTCAGATGGTCCAATAATTTTTTTAAAAACTGTTTTGCCATCCTCCTTCCCCCACTAATATCTGTGAGAGAAAGTAGCCTAATGTACTTTGGAAGACAACCACCCAAAGATTTTTTTTTTTTTTTACGTTTTTAAAAAATATATTTTTATTGATTTTAGAGAGGAAGTAAGAGGAAGAGAGAGAAACAGCCATGATGAGAGAGAATCATGGTGGATTGGCTGCCTCCTGCAAGTCCCCCACTGCGGATCGAGCCCACAACCCGGGCATGTGCCCTTGACTGGAATCGAACCTGGGACCTTTCAGTTTGCAGGCCGACGCTCTATCCACTGAGCCAAACCGGCCAGGGCCCAAAGATTTTTCTTATATTTCTTTTCTTTATATCATTTACGTTTTGCCATAGCTATAATTTATGCTCCTCCCTCACTCTGCCTGCAGCAGAGACTGTTAGGTTCCTGTTCAAAATCTGTTGTCCTTTTTCTCTTTGTAATAAAGTTCAGGTTTCCTTTAGGATGGCAGTATACCTGGACAAAGAACCACATTTTCCATTTTTCCTTGCAGTGAAGTGTGACCATAAGACTTAAGTTCTGGCCAATGAGATAAAGACCAAAATTGTCTAAGACCTGCAGGAAAGGCTGAGGGAAGTGCTGACTCAGCTGAGAGGGGGCCCCTTTTATCATTTTCCTTCCTCCTTCACAGAAGGAGCTCTGCAGCCATCATGAATCATGAGGTGACATCGAGGATGGAAGCTAGGCCTTCCCTGGGGCCTGTGGAATCATATTAGATGATTTACTTTTGGACCTGGTTTACATGAAAGAGGGAACCTTATGGGGTAAAGCACTATTATTTTGGATTTTCTGTTATCATGTGTCTGAATCTAATTCTAGTTGATTCACAGCTTTGAAGTATACCCAGAGATTCAGGAGAACCCACATTTTTTACTTCATAGATAACAACTATGTGACTCATCAGGGAAAGACAACATTACATGTAGTGGAACCTATAGAAAGGGAAGGTTTCATCTGAGTTAACCTCTGTTTTATCTGGACTGGAAGCTGACCAATTTTCATTGATTTGAATCTTTAACATATTGAGGCACTGAACAAAGCATAAACATGCCAACCTGACATACATAGTTGAATGTCTTCCAGGCACCCCAGACTTAATGGGTGAAACTGAAACTCATCTTGTCCATCTCTGTCATCTCTACCACCACATCGAATTCTTATGCCATATTTTCCTTTCAGTAATATTCACTGAAGTTCATATCCATCTACCTAACTTATCGTGCCAGAAGCCCATGTTTTCTTTCTTAAAATATATATTTCATTGATTTCAGAGAGGAAGGGGTAAGGAGAGAGAGAGACAGAGAGAGACAGAGACAGAAACATCAATGGTGAGAGATAATCACTGATTGGCTGCTTCCCGCACACTCCCTACTGGGCATCGAGCCTGCAACCTGGGCGTGTGCCCTGACGAGGAATTGAACCATGACCTCCTGGTTCATAGGTTGACGCTCAACCAATGAGTCGCACTGGTCAGGCTTGGACCCATCTTTGGCACCTTCTTCATTTCTATTTCGAGGCCACTGTCAGGTCCCAGGATCTCCCTCTAAAATATATTGTGATCTGCTTATTTTTCTTTCTCCACTGTCACTTAGAAGGTAAAGCTATACCACATTTTGCCCAGACAACTCCAAAGACTTCCTTCTGGATTCCCATTCTCCACACAGCAGTTAGAAAATGCAAACTAGATCACACTACCACCTAGCTAGAAACCCCTAAAAGCCTCCTTATAGCATATGATACGACCAAAATCCTAAATATGGCCTAGAGGCTTTGCAAGATCTGACTCCTACCTCTCTTTTAGTATCTTCAATATACCAGACTCTTTCCCATCCCAGGGGCTTCATAGGCTGGTTCCCTGCCTGGGTTACTCTGCTCACACCCCTTATTTAATGGTCATCTCCTGTTAATTCTTCTGATCACTGATGAAATGACTTCCTCATTAAGTCTTCCTTGACCCCACTCCCAATTTATATCTCCCAATTATAATCTCTTAAACACCCCTTACATTAACTGCATGGCATCTCTATATATAAAAGGCTAATATGTTAAGTGTCCATCTGGGTAATGACGTCATGTAGCAACACCTGGCTTCCTCTCCCTAGTGACTAGCCTCCTTGGAGTTTCTTCAGTCCAGGAACATGGCTTGCTTTATAGCCAGGTGCAAACATTTTACACTGCAAACAAATGTCTGTGAAGCGTTTTCCTGTGCCTCATCTCATATGATCCTCACAGAAGTCCTGGGGTGGGTAGATAGGAGACTCGATGGAATCCTATTTTCTGTTCATTAGCCAGAAAATGGAGATTTAGAAAACTTAGAAACTTGACCCAACTGGAAAGAAGAAATGGTGGATCTTGAAAATGACTTCAGGTTTTCTCACTGCACAGAATATAGTCAAACACTGATGCAGTTAAATATTTTGCCCTTTGTTCTCCCTGTGTGATCTACAATAATAATCTGCTTCGTGTTGATATTTACTGCTGTGTTGCTGACAATTACCTGAAAGAGAAGTTGGAGTGCTTCACTGGGCTGGAAAAAGTTTAGCTAAATCAGAAAGCAGGTCTAATTAAACAAGTTTATATCTATAAAAGGCTAAGTTGACTCATGCATGCACAATACATATAAAGCTCTCACTGGTGCCAATCGCACGCATGTGTTTCTATCTGTCATTGTCGATCATGAATTTGGTTGATACTTCTATTATAGAGAAAGGGCAAATATTGATATTAAAATATTTCTTTTAATTAATTTCCTTTCAATGTGTACAAAAAGCACTTGGCCACTAGTTTAAATATATATATTAGAGGCCTGGTGCCTGAAATTCCTGCACTCGGTGGGGGGGGTCCCTCAGCCAGGCCTGCACCCTCTCGCAGTTTGAGAGCCCTCGGGGGATGTCCGACTGATGGCTTAGGCCCACTACTGGGCCTAAACTGTCAGTTGGACATGCTTAGTGCTACCGTGGAGGCAGAAGAGGCTCCCGCCACTGCTGCTGTGCTCACCAGTCATGAGCCTGGCTTCTGGCTTAGCGGCACTCCCCTTGTGAGAGCACACTGACCACCAGGAGGTAGCTCCTGCATTGAGTGTCTGCTCCCTGGTGGTCAGAGTGTGTTTCAGCAACTGGTCGTTCCACCGTTGGGCAAAACTGGCTCTCCGACATCCCCCGAGGTGTCCTGAATTGCGAGAGGGTGCAGGCCAGGCCACCGGTGCACGATCAGGGCCAGGAAGGGACGTGGGAAGTTGGCCAGCCTGGTAGGGACCGCAGGAGGACTCCAGGGCATGTCTGGGCCATTTCGCTCAGTCCTGATCTGTCCAACCCCAGCAGCAAGCTAACCTACCAGTTGGAGTGTCTGCCCTCTGGTGGTCAGTGCACGTCATAGCAACTGGTTGACCGGTTGACTGTCTGCCCCTGGTGGTCAGTGCACGTCATAAAGAATGGTTGAGCGGCCTTAGTATATCATTAGCATATTATGCTTTGATTGGTTGAACAGCTGACCAGACAACCCGACACTTAGCATATTAGGCTTTTATTATATAGGATGTGTGTGTGTGTGTGTGTGTGTGTGTGTGTGTGTGTGTGTGGTTTTGGGGGATAGAATGTCAATCTCCCTCCAGAGACCAAAAGCACAGTGAGGACAGATACTCTACTGTATACTGCTGTATCACCAGCACCCAGTATGGTGCTTAACATATATAGAAACTTACAGACATTTGTGGGAAGAATGAATGAATTAATGAACCAAAGATGAGACCTAGGCACTCAGTAGCATCTGCTTTTGTAATCACCTTCCTTGAATTCTGTCTTATATAGTTTAATGCTGTGATTTCAGGGGAGGCTCCCCAGCCCCCAATCTTTTCTATACTGATAGTATGTAATCTCCATCTTTCCTTTCCCTCTCCCACAACCTTCTTCTTCTCATCTTCATCATCATAATTTACCACAGGTGCTTTATAAACAGTTTCATTAAAATCTTCTCAAATAGCCTGCAGCTGCAATCTTCATTACATGGATGGCAAGCCTGAGATGGAAAGAAAATGGACTTTAGCCAAGGTCATACAACTATTGAATAGTGAAACTAACTGACTTGGAGCTCTTAAATTTCTATCATTCCACTGTACCATAAGCTTTCTCTTCACTTGGTCATACTTCTCATTCATTCCACAGTTACTGATAATCTCTACCAGGCACAGTAAAAGGTGTAATTGAATAAAACAAAACTGATTAGGCCCTCCCACTCTTGCCAATTACAGTAGACTTATTTAGTATTAAATTAAGGTTCATATCGACCTACTGTTTGGGGTGCATGTGTGTGTGTGCTTTGTGTGTGTAAAGGCACAATAACAATGTTTTTTGCAATGTTGTGAAATTGTTTTAAACAACTAGTTTGGTCCCCATATCTAAAGAATCAACCACATTGAATGAACCAAAGTTTTTGTGGCTGGGAGTTGGAAAGTGGTAAGGAAGGAGAGGCAGTTTTGAAGCAGCCCCTCTTTTTAAATTGAGAGATTTCACATATCAAAAAGATTGACCCACTTAAAGTATAAAATTAATGGGTATATTTAGTATATTTACAGAGTTGTACAACCATTACCAAAATCCAAGTTTAAATTATTTTCATCATCCACAAAAGATACCTCTTACTCTATCACTATGCCACCCTCCAGCCCCTGGCAACCACTAAACTACTTTGTATAGATTTCCCTGTTCTGGACATTTTATATTGAAAAATACATGTGGTCTTTTGTGACTGGGTTCTTTCACTTAGCAACATGTTTTTAAGGTTCATAGTGTTGTAACATGAAGCTGTACTTCATTCCTCTTTATAGTAGACTAGTGGCCTGGTGCAAGAAATTTGTGGACATTAAAAGGGGATTAATTAGAGGAAATAATTTAATATTGCTATTTGCCCTTTCTCTATAATAGAAGTGTCAGAGATGAAAGAAAATTAGAAAAATGTATATGAAAATCTTCCTCCTGTCAGAGTCTGGGGCTCACCATGGGACCCAGACTCAAGTCCCCGCCCACCCACATGCGCCTCAAAATCATGTGAGACCCAGACCCAGCTGCCCCTCCCCCCCCCCATTGGGCTAGATCCAGACCAGGCAAGTCCCACCCTTGTCAAGCCCTGCCGGACAGGGGGCATAGCCTCAGGTCCCCTGGCCTGGTTCCAGGACAGGGGGACATGGCCTGAGAGCCCCTGTCAAGCCCCGCTGGGTGGGGGGCATGGCCTGAGGTCCCCCGTCAAGCCCCACCAGGTGGGGGTGCACAGCCTCAGGTCCCCCGGCCTAGCACCGGGAGGGGTGTGCAGCCTCAGGTCCCCCGTTAAGCCCCACTGGCAGGGGGGCACAGCCTCAGGTCCCCCGTCAAGCCCCACTGGGAGGGGGTGCAGCCTGAGTCCCCCGGACCCAGCACTGGGAGTGCACCTTGAGGTCCCCTGTCAAACCCTGCTGGGTGAGGGGCACGGCCTCAGGTCCCCTGTCAAGCCCAGCCAGGCAGGGGAGCGCAGCCTCAGGTCCCCTGGTCTGGTGCTGGGGCAGGGGGGCATGGCCTGAGGTCCCGTCAAGCCCCACTGGGTGGTGGGTGTGGTCTGAGGTCCCCTGGCCTGGTACTGGGATGGGGAGCGCAGCCTGAAGTCTCCTGTCAAGCCCCACCAGGTGGGGGGCATGGCCTGAGGTCCACCGGCCTGGTGCTAGGGTTGGGGGAGCAGCCTGAGATCCCCTAGCCCAGCACCAGGACAGGAAGCACACCTTGAGGTCCCCTGTCAAGCCCTGCCAGGTGGGGGACATGGCCTGAGGTCCCTGTCAAGCCCTGCCAGGCAGGGGGTGCAGCCTCAGGTCCCCTGGCCTGGGGCTGGTTTGGGGGGCGAGGCCTGAGGTCCCCGTCAAGCCCTGCCGTGTGTGTGTGTGTGGGGGGGGGGGCGGGGGGGGGAGCGGGGTGCAGCCTGAGTTCCCCTGTCAAGTGCCACGGGGGCAAGGGAGGGCATAGCCTCAGGTCCCTGCTGATTGCTGGTTAAGGCTCTTTAAGGGAACTTGGCCTCAGTTGTGGGTGCAGCCATCTTTGTGATGGAGTGATGGTCAGTTAGCATATTCCCTCTTTATTAGATAGGATTAATATTCCATTGTATGGATACATACATTTTGTTCATCACTCATAAGCTAATGGACATTTGGGTTGATTCCACTTTTTGGCTATCATGAAGAATGCTACTATGAACAAGGATTTGTGTGGATGTATGTTTTCATCTCTCTTGGGTATCTCTACCTAGGGAGTGGAGTTGCTGGCTCATATGTTAACCCTAAGTTTAACACTTTGAGGAAGTGTCAACAGCTTTTCCTTATGAGGAAAAGTTTAGGTTTTGCCCAGAAGATTACTGCCTGTGTTTGACTGTTTTGCAAGGCCCTCACTGTTTGTTTACATCCCTTCTATTCTTGAGTGTCCTTTTCCCCCTTTATTTACCTCCTTTATTTTCTTCTCCTTAGCCTCCAGCCACCCTGCTGATTTTAGTAGGGGGACTGAAGTTTTCATCACCTAAAAGTTATTTGTAAAACATTTTGAGCTCTCTGGAGGATGGACATTAAAGTTATAATGTTTATCTGTTTATCTTTGGGTTGGGCACCATGATGTTTTGTAACAAAAGAGCTTATTACGTAGGAGGCTTATTTAGCTTGGTCCTGAGGGTCACACTCCTACAGGTTGTCCAAACAGATTCTTACTTACCCAGCTCCCAGACTGAACGTTTTGAACAATCACTGAAGTTTCTTGTTGATGTTAACATCATTAGTAAACTGCATATGCAAACATGTCGTGAGCTTATAAAATCATGTATGTAGAGTTCCTAGTGTGTGCCTGGCACATAATAAGTGGGTAATAAAATTTTTGTCATTTTTAAAAGTTATTATACTGAACAATTGATTTGTTTTATGTAAGGCTTCCAATGTAAAGCGGAGCTTTGACATGCATTTTACGTTAAGTGGAGGAGGAAGGTGAATAAGGAAAAGAGCTCAGCGTTCATTTACAGCTGAAGCCTGGTCCAGGATAAATGAAATGAGTTAATAATTTCCCCTAGCTAACCATGGTCGGCAAACTGCAGCTCGTGAGCCACATGCGACTCTTTGGCCCCTTGAGTGTGGCTCTTCCACAAAATACCATGGCCTGGGCGAGTCTATTTTGAAGAAGTGGCGTTAGAAGAAGTTTAAGTTTAAAACATTTGGCTCTCAAAAGAAATTTCAGTCATACTGTTGATATTTGGCTCTGTTGACTAATGAGTGCCGACCACTGCATGATGCCAGACCTCTGAATTATGTTGTCCGGCTGTGGAGGATTAGAGACTGCTATTAAGACTCCCCTTCCTTGACCTAGTCCAGTTCCCTGCTTAGGGGAGCCTACAGTGAGTCACCCTGCAAAGGGGAGCCGAAGAAAAGAGGAGAGGCACGCGCCCGGGGGTGTAGGAGACAAACTTTAGAGCTAGGGAGCCTCGGAAGGAAGAGGAGGGGCAACTGCGCGTGGGGAAGAGAAGGAAGAGGCGTCTGGGGAAAGGAAGGGAAGGGAGTGGAGGAGAGGAAGAAAGAAGGCGGGGGAAAAACAAGGGGGCGAGCGGGGCGGGCTGGGGAGGCGCCCGGGGCGGGGCAGCCTCTCGCCTCCGGGAGGGTGTTCCGCGCGGGGGCCGCGTGGGGCGGGGCCGCGGGCACTTGAGCTTCGGCGGGGCTGCCGGGAGTGGGGCGCCCAATCCTCCTTGCGTCCAGACTTGGCTCCGTGGGACATGTCCGCGCCGTGCTCGCAACGCTCCCCAGGCTGCTAGCTTCTCCGGGACTTCCTGCCCGCACGGCCCCCCACCTGGCCGGGGCCGCAGGCCGGGCTCGGGCTGTAGCGCGCCGCGGGCGGGCGGGTGGCTCGTTGGCTGGCGGTTCGCGCGGACCGCTGCAGTCATGGGGCTGCAGCCCCTGGAATTCAGCGACTGCTACCTCGACAGTCCGTGGTTCAGGGAGAGGATCCGCGCCCACGAAGTGGAGCTCGAGAGGACCAACAAGTTCATCAAAGAGCTCATCAAGGATGGGAAGAACCTCATCGCGGCGACCAAAAGTAAGCGGGGATCTGGGCGCGGGTGGGCTGCGGCGCGGCGGGGCCGGGAGGAGTCTCTTCTGGGGGAGACGGCAGTCTCCTGCCCCAGGCCAGTGACCAGGGGAACTGGAGGTTCAGTCGGACCGGGAGGGCCTGGGGTCTTTTCTCCCTGGCTCCCAGGCAGCTGGTCGCAAGTTCCCTTACCCACTCCTATCCCTCTTCCATAGCCAGGGCTAGGAGCCATGCGTGAGAGACTCGTCCTGGAGCCCGCCTGCCCCAGACGGGCGTCCCTGTGGTGCCTGCATTCCCCGCAGGACTGACTGCCCAAGAGCTAGTTTTAATGCACCCTAAAGCTGCTCACAGTCTCCTACAAAACAGAGACCATCAGTTTTACTAGTTTTGTCTTGTGATCTTTCAAAAGAACTTCTCTAAGGGTTCTTTGAAAACCTGGTGGGTGTTGAATTGCACCCTTCTTTTGTCAATTTCTGATCTCTCTGGACAGTCTCCCGTCCTTCCCTGGCGTTGTGCTGCTTTCCTCGCATTCCTTCCCTCCTGCTCCAAGGAGAGGGGCACTGATGGGCTTGTAAGGGTGAGCAGGCAGCCAGCCTGCCCTCTGATCCCAGGCAGCGCTGCCTGCAAATAGGGAATTCCACCTCAGTCAAGCTGGATGCTTTTCTCCCTGGTTCCTCTCATATATATATATATATATATATATATATATATATATATATATATGCGCGCGCTAGTGATCCGGTGCACGGAATTCGTGCACATTAAAGGGGGATTAATTAGAGGAAATAATTTAGTATTGCTATTTGCCCTTTCTCTATAATAGAAGTGTCAGAGATGAAAGAAAATTAGTAAAATGTACATGAAAATCTTCCTCCTGTCAGAGTCTGGGGCTCACCATGGGACTCAGAGTCAAGTCCCTGCCCGCCCACATGCACCTCAAAATTCCGTGAGACCCAGACCTGGCTGGCTCCCTCCCCCCCATTGGGCTAGATCCAGACTCGGCCAGTCCCACCCTTGTCAAGCCCTGCCGGCAGGGGGCATAGCCTCAGGTCCCCTAGCCCAGCACTAGGTTGGGGGCATGGCCTGAGGTCCCTCATCAAGCCCTGCTGGGTGGGGGTGCGGCCTGAGTTCCCCCGACCCAGCACTGGGGGTGCACCTTGAGGTTCCCCGTCAAGCCCTGCTGGGTGGGAGGCGCTGCCTGAGGTTCCCTGGCCTGGCGCTGGAGCCGGGGGAGCCTGAGGTCCCCTAGCCCAGCACCAGGAGGGGGAGCACACCTTGAGGTCCACTGTCAAGCCCTGCCAGGTGGGGGGGCATGGCCTGAGGTCCCCTGTCAAGCCCTGCTGGGTGGGGGAGGGTGTAGCCTCAGGTCCCTGCTGATTGCTCGTTAAGGCTCTTTAAGGGAACTTGGCCTCAGCTGTGGGTGCAGCCATCTTTGTGGTGGAGTGATGGTCAATTAGCATATTTCCTCTTTATTAGATAGGATTATTAGATAGGATGATTTCAGAGAGGAAGGGAGAGGGAGAGATAAAAACATCAATGATGAGAGAGAATCTTTGATGGGCTGCCTCCTGCACACCTCCTACTGGGAATCAGACCCACAATCACCTCATGTGCCCTGACTGGGAATCCAACCATGATCTCCTGGTTCATGGGTCCATGCTCAACCACTGAACCACACTAGCTGGGCTTTTCTCTATCTTGGAAGACTTGTAAGTGAAGTGGCCACAGAAGAAATTGTGTGTATGTGTATTTATGTGTATGTATCTGAGTATCTGAGAAAAGTCTTTCTAGGAGGAAGGTGAGCCGAAATTCGTACTGGAACATTGAATTGGTGATGCTGCTGTTAATGGGGAGGCATTAACTACAGTGAGAAGCTGGGCAGACTGACCACACCTGTAACTCAGCCTGTTCTGAGAATGTCTCTAGTGCTTCCTCTTCTGTCTTAAAAAGACCAGCTCATACAGCAGACAGGGTTGGGGGCAGTTATCTAGTCTTGCATATCTATCTGTGTTAGGGTCTTTATCTCTTCCCTGGTTTCTCAGTTCAGTGATTTCCAGCCTTGGCAGTTTGACCCTTGTATGTTTGTAGCCATCACCTCTATGAAAAATACCCCATGTCACTGTCTCCTTGCATTAAGGAAGATTAAACATACTGAGCAAACTGTCTCAAGTCCCCAGCACAGTGCCTGGAACAGTAAATATTCATTTGATGAATAAGTTGGAATAAGGTTTAATGAGAAGAATTTAGTGAACCATCCTTGTAATTTTGGAAATTGCTTTGGATAATGTCCAAGGTCCCTTTTGGTTCTGTGACCTCTTTGATGTTGCAAAATAAGGATTGGGAATCACTTTGTTTGGGACATGTGACTAAGTGGGCTTATTTGGTTGATGGCTCTCCAGTATCCATGGCATTGGGTATGGGTGGGAAGTAGGGAGGGACTGAAAATATGTAGGAGTGAGTGTAGAAAGGCAGAGGCTAGGAGAAGGGCACACACACAGTGATCATGAAGCCTGGTGTGACCAGTGTCCCTGGCTGGGGGCACGTACCTTCCCTTTCTGGCTATAGCAGCTCCCTCAGGAGCTAGGGAGCTGAGGAGAGAGGCTTTGGTGTGCAGAGAGACAGATGGCAAAGCCAGTTTGGCCACTGGTGGAAAGCTATTTATGTGACTGCATGTTAGCTCTTCTGCCAAGCAGGACACATGCCTGGTGTGTTCCAGTAGCAGCTAGTGCATCTGGGAAGTGGGGGGAGGGCAGCTGTCAGCCTTCCTCCCCAGAATGTAGACTTTGGTGAATTTGTGTATAGGTATTGTAGCCTTTTTGATTCTTGTCCTTAACCGTAAGAAATATAATTTATAATCATGCTTAAGAGAGCAACCAGAAAGTATCCTTTTTCTTATCATGTTTAATTAACTTAAATTCTTTCTCAGAAGATGATAAGAACACAGCCTCCCCTTACAAGCTTCTGTCAAGTTAGGAAGACACTGCCTTTATGCAGCTTGCTCCTAGTTCCTATAGAAGATTAAGAGCACTGGACTTAAGCCAGGACATCTGAGTTAATTCGCCTTCACTGTTAGCGCCTGGTTACATGACAGCTGGGCAGGTCACTTAATTGTTTTGTGTCCAGTTTCTCTTGTCCTACTTACCTATAAGAGACATTAGTAAGGTTCTGCAGTGTTTGGAAATTGCTTGATTAGTTCATTTGAAATTGCAGCCTAGGTCAATCATTTGCCAAACTAGTTGGGCCTTTCCATAACATCTGAGAGTCAAGAAGTCCAGGAAGGACATGAGAGGGAAGAGCTGCAGCAAGAATTAACAATCAACTAGGGCAGACTGCTTATATTTTAAGGTGTTTACATTGTTTTTGCAAACATGGATTTTTTTGTGCATTTTCAGAATTGTGTGTTTAAGTGATTTCAGTTTTTAATTGCCCTGTATGATGCCTCCTGCAGGAACTAAATACTTGTTAGGTTTATGTAATTGTGAGGTCATAATGCTTTGAATATTCCACAAATGTGTAAAGATATTGGAGGGGGTTCTGTGAGACCTGAAGGCTTACTGCTGAGTTCAGTTATGTAGCAATCAGAAAATACTTAGCACCTACAAATATTGGGGTTGTGATAAAAAAAGAGGTAATTGAGTTCATTGTCCCTGAGTTGAATAAAGTTCAATCTAGGGCAGTGGTAGGCAAACTCATTAGTCAACAGAGCCAAATATCAACAGTACAACGATTGAAATTTCTTTTGAGAGCCAAATTTTTTAAACTTAAACTTCTTCTAATGCCACTTCTTCAAAATAGACTTGCCCAGGCTGTGGTATTTTGTGGAAGAGCCACACTCAAGGGGCCAAAGAGCCGCATGTGGCTCGCGAGCTGCAGTTTGCTGACCACGGATCTAGGGGACATGTCCTCTCTGTATTGTGCTAAGTTCTTGAAGAAACAAAGGATACACAGACACACATAGTAAAAAGTTAACAATTCAGTGACAAGTCAGTATTCAGACTTTGCAAGGAACAAGAGTTGGTTGTAGGTTAGAGTGGAGAAGGTTTGCTGGAACTTTGGGAACTCATTGGTCTTTTAAGTAAGGAATACCGCCTGCCTTGTCACATTGAAAACAGCTGAGAAGAAACCAGAATACCAACAGTGTCTGAGGACTATGAGGAGACCGGTTTGGCTGGACTAGAGATTTCATTTTGGGTAGTGGAATGGGATGAATGGAAAGGTCAGTTTCAGATTATGGCGGTCCATAAAAGCGAGGTTGGGAATCGGGACTTTATATCCTGTGGAGGATGGCTGAAGGTTTTTCAGCAGAAGCTGGACAGAGTGGGAAAGAGATGGCTGAGAGATAGTATGTGACATCTATGTGGGCTGGAGATAGCAGTGAGGGTAGGAAGGAGCTCCAGAAAGAAGAGTCTAGGATTGTTGACTTACGTTGTAGAGTGGAGATCATTCACTCAATTCAGTGGAGTCTTTGTTTAAATGGTTTTTAGTCCTTTATTTTTTCACTCTCCTTTCCTTTGCTTTCCTTTCCTGTCCTGTCCTGTCCTGTGTCCTCTTTCAATGCAGTTTAAACTGTGTAGTTTAGATACTTGTGATCTGTAGAAATGTGTGGCATATTTGCCAGAAACAGCCATAAGCCATATATGCTTTATTCATAAATTTTATGTTAGGCATTCTTGAGAGGATATGTTTTATGCTGGAGGGAAATACATATTTTTCTTATTTTATTTTTTATTCTCACCTGGTGATATACTTATTGATGAGAGAGAGAGAGAGAAAGAGAGAGAGAGAGAGGAAGAAAGAGAAAAAGAGAGAATCTGTTATGGGAGACAGAAAACATCAATGGATTTGTTGACTCTCATACTCGCCTTGATCAGGATTGGAACCCGCATCCTAAATATATGCCCTAACTGGGAATCTAACTGCAACCTCTTTGGTGCGTGGGATGACTTTCCAAACAACAGCCCGCTGGCCAGGGCCCAAAATACATATTTTTAAAACAAATAATTCTTACAGTTATTAAGCACTTATATGGGTATATAAAATGCTCTTTAGTAAACTTAGATTGTCTAGTTGTGTGTGTGTGTGTGTGTGTGTGTGAGAGAGAGTGTGAGGGAGAGAGACACAGAGAGAGAGAGAGAGAGAGAGAGAGAGAGAGAGAGAGAGAGAGAGAGAGAGAAGGGAAGGGAAGGGAAGGGAGGGAGAAAAGCTGGAGGGGCCCTCATATGTGAGTCTGCTCTTATCACAGATATGGGAAGAATGTTAGTGGCAGCCAGGACTAGAATTTAAATCTTCCAAGTCTTGGTTTTAGTACTTCTTTTAGGTTTTGCTATTTTAATAATTTTCACCTTGTTTTCCTCAGGACAACATAAAAATTCCCTTTTGCTGTCTTTCTGTTAATTGTTTCCAAGAAATGGTCCATGTGGTAATTCCTTTTGGAGAAATTTCATTTGCTGTTGCATCGAAACATAGGGAAATGTGTAAGACGTAGAAGAATTTCACTTCATAAACTCGGTTTCCTTATTTGTAAAATGGGACTGCTGCAGAAAGCCTTGAGGATTGGCTAAAATGGTGTGAAAGTGCATTGAAAACACAGATGTTAAGCATAACCAATGGACGCAAGGCATAACCAATGGACGCAAGATGCTGGTGGGGGGTGAGGGCATGTGCGGGGAGCGGGTAGGGGAGACGGGGAAGGTCAATGGGGGAAAAAAAGGAGACATGCGTACTACTATTTATAATACTTTAAACAATAAAATAAAATTAAAAAAAGAAAGAAAACAGATGTTAAGTGGGTGTGTAGATTCTGTTGTTTGGCCAGCCAACAATTTCTCTCTCTCTGACAATCCAAATTTTGTGCAGGGGTCTATACCTTTCCCCAGATGACTCAGGGGAAAGTGGTTAGGGCTAATTCTGATTAGTCTAACTCAGCGGTTCTCCATCATGGCTGACCTTTAGAATTACATGGGAAGCTGTAAAAAAGACGTGCAGTTGAGGTTGAGAATCACTGAACTCAGTTGTGGTAAACCTACTTTCTAGTCCAGTAACTGGTTTGAAAGTGAGGAGGTAGATCAGTTCAGGCCTGTGAGACATGGTGGAAAGTCTGCTGGAGACTTCAGGAAAGATTTCCTTTTGTGTGAGGCACCTCATAAAAAGGGTTCTTCACTTTTCTGTGGTGTCTGGTTGTGTTGTTTAGAGCCTCTGCCACCATCCTGGGACCGTGAGTGAAGCCAAAGCAAGGACTGTGGAGCAGAGAGGTAACTGAGTCTGATTTTTGATGCCACTGTGGGAGCCGTGAATTATCTGTGCTGCAAGTCCACCTATGGACATCTTGTTAAATGGCATAAGCCAGTTTCGGTTGGGTTTTCTGCTACGTAGCTCCCTAATTTTTTTATTTGTTTAAGTATTACATAGGTCTCCTTCTTTCCTCCATTGACCTCACCCCGGCCATTCCACCCCCCAGTACATGCCCTCACCCCCCTACTGTCTGTGTCCATGGGTTATGCTTATATGCATGCGTACAAATCCTTTGGTTAATCTCTTACTCCCTCCCTCCTCTGCCTTCCCTCTGAGGTTGGACAGTCTGTTCGATGCTTCCATGACTCTGGATCTATTTTTGTTCACCAGTTAATGTTATTAATTATATTCCACAAATGAGTGAGATCATGTGATATTTATATTTCCCCAACTGGCTTTTTTTGCTTAGCATAATGTTCTTCAGGTCCATTCATGCTGTTGCAAATGATTAGCGTAGTATTCAATTGTGTAGAGGTACCACAGGTTTTTAATCCATTTATATGCTGATGGGTACTTAGGCTGTCTCCAAATCTTAGCTATTGTAAGTTGTTAACACCCAAATTTTGATGGAGTGGTATAATTGGAAATTTTGCACTGCTGCTACTATTAAGTAGAATTTAGAGAGGTATGGAAATAAAATGCTATTTAAAGATTGAATTTTTCTCTGAATGGGAAAGGATATTCATATATATTCTTTGCCCCAAAAAATCATACGGACACCCCTCCCCCTGCCACCACCCTCCCTCCACACTTCAGGGCATCCATCACCTGGGATACGTCTGAAACTCTCACTTGGGGTTTTACTACAGGGGGCTGGTCTCGTACATGAATGTAGACTTTCTATAAAAATAATTGCTGTCAAACTGAAGCTGGGCGGTGGACCCAGGCAGGCTTTACTTGATACATGCAGGTGGTCCCTGATTCCATGTAGAGTAGTTTTCATTTAGAGCCCTCCAGCAGCTGAGGCCGTGTTTATTTAGATTTTTTACTGGTCAGTTTACTGGTCAGTTAGCTGGGTCTCTCTGATACATTTGCTTTTTCCCTTTCCCCCCAATTGCTCAGGTTTCTTCGACCTCCTCCTTTTTACTTAGTTTTCTTTTGGGGCTTGTGTGGGGGAGACTAGAGAGCATCACTGACTTTCAGAAGAGGAGGATATTTTTGTGCTTAATCTTCTTTTCCCTTTTTAAAAAGTATTTTTATTGCTTTTTAGAGAGAGAGGAAGGGGGAGAGAGAGAGAGAAACACTGATGTGAGAGTGAAACATTGATTAGCTGCCTCCTGCACATCCCTACTGGGGATCGAGCCCGCAATCCCCGCATGATCTCTGACTGGGAATTGAACCAGCAACCTTTCCATGCACAGGACAGTGATCAACCAATGGAGCCATTTAAAAAATATATATATTTTTGTTTATTTCAGAGAGGAAGGGGGAGAGAGAGAGAGATAGAAACATCACTGATGAGAGAGAATCAAACCCAGGACCCTTCAGTCCGCAGGCTGACATTCTATCCACTGAGCCAAATCTGGTAAGGCCAATGGAGCCATTTTTTAAAAGAGAGAGTGGGGGGGGGAGGGGGGAGAGAGAAGAAGAAAGAAACAGAAACATTGATGTGAAAGAGACACATGGATTGGTTGCCTCCCACATGCTCCCTGACTAGGGCCAGAATGGAACCTGCAACCCAGGTACGTGCCCTTGACTGGGAATGGAACCCGAGACCCTTTTGTCCAAGAGCCAACACTCCAACCACTTAGCCGTATACTGGACCAGGGCATGTTTAATCTTTAAAAGAGCTGATGAGACAGAATGATATAGAAGATTAAGATCATAGACTGAGGTATTAGTGTGTCTGGGTCCGCAGCATAGCTCAACCACTCACTAACAAGGAACTGTGGTCAGGGTGCTTAGCTTTTCAGTATCGATGTTGTCATCTGTAAAACAGAGATTATAATTCTTTCTACCATAGAGGGTTAAATGAGTTAATATGTATAAAGTGTTTGAATAAGTACTCAAATGTTAACCATTGTGATGCATTATTTAAATTGTTGTATGTGTTTTAATATGAAGGCTCCTTTCTTGCTTGAGAAATCACTACTATGACCCAGAAACTAGTATTTAACCTTTTAGTGCTTATTTACCCTAAGAGTATATTTGTCCAAATCATCCTTACCAGTGACCACGAAGATAGACAAACTTGTCAAACTATGGAAAGGCTTCCAAGGTTTGAATGTAGTTCTTGAAGGTTAAGTTGATAGACCAAAGCTAAGTGGCATTTGGGGAAAAATAGTTCCCAGAATTTATTTCTGATTCACAGAGATTTGAAGATGAAATAGAAGGTGTCACTAAGGCTCTTGTCAATCGAGTGGGCTGCCTGCAGCGGAGACTCACCTAATTAGCAGCAGGAGCTGGATCATCTCCTCTCTCCCAGGGGATGGTGAGGAAGAGTGGAGATGACCAGGAGAGCTCTGCTCAAGGTCTTGAGATGACGCCATCAATGCTGGAGCCTTCAGGGCTTGACCATTACAGTGATACTTTTGGAGGATATTAACTTCAGTGTTTAACATGCAGGAAACCCTAACAAATTAGTGGACAGAGCTTGTGCTTGCTATGGGAAATTCACAATGAGAAAAAGAAGGCAACCAGAGACATCTGTAAGAGGAGTGGTTATTCTGAAGAGCTATTAGGTAATCCTGTTCTCTACAAAAGAATCATTCAAGTCCCCGGGACAAATTTCCTAAGGGTTTGAAACCTCTGTGACTCTAATAGCCGCATATCACCTTATGATTTTGTTTTTTGGCATAAGAGAGGCAAGAATTACGAAAAATATAAAAATATTGTGTAGTCTGCAAGTTGCTATAAAATCATGCTTTAAGAGGTTGCTGACTGTATGTGGCAGGAATAGATAAACTGATTACATTTGACTACAGTTAATAATATATGGTGTCTTTTGTTGCTGTTTCAGTTTGATGTTAGAAACATAACTTTGAAAATATTTGTTTGAGACTCCTGTTGTCTTGAATTGCCTTTGACTTTATACATCTTGTTTAAAGAAAAGTTAGCTTTATCTCAGGACTTGTAGAAGAGTGTTTAGACATTTCTAGATTATAAATCTGATTAAGGGTGTCTTGGATGTTTTACTAGTTTCCTGTCAGTGAAATTCCATTCCAGAGACAAATAGGTGATTCCAAACTGCATCTGAAGAGGGTTTTATATTATTTAAGGTGTATTTAATTTAAATAATTTTAATAACAGTAGCTAACTTTTATTAAGCATTTACTATTTGCTTTACTTTGTGTTAAATTCAGGCCAGGCATTATATTATTTAGCATGGAGACTTAGTGAAGTATATTATTATTTACCCCGTTTTGGAGATTAAGATACCGAATTTAGAAATGTTAATTGCTTGTCCAGATCACTAAATTTGTCAGTGGTGGAGCTGGAATGTGAACCCACATTTGTGTGACTCCAAAACCCTTAACCACAGTTATAAGCTGTCTCCATAAAGGGGTGTTACTGCGGTCTTCTGTTAGGGGAAGTTATGATGATAAATCCTTGTTATCAGGAATGTGTGTACATTTCATGATCTAGTTAGGAGACTGTTCTTATAATAAGCTCAGCACAATGTCCATGATTTAAAATATGAATTTTAAGGCTCTCTAAGGTGATTATTGTAAATAAAACAGCTAACTTGTATAGAGTATGGACATCAGAGACTGGGTTGGTTTAGGACTGCTCACTTAAAAAAAACGCCAAAAAACACCAAAAAGCAACAAAAAACTTCCTTCCCCTCAGTCTCTCTCTTACTATCCACCTCTGCCCTTCTTTAGACCCTCTTTTCCTCCTCAATATGCATCTTACTCTTTAGTAAATTTTAATTTTGTTCTCATACTTTAGTATTAGGCTTTCTTACTTTAAGAGTTTGTGAGATATTTCAGTAATATGAAAAGATATTAAGAAACTCATTATAAACATCTCTATATTTGCCTCTCAATTTAAGAAATGAAAGCTTCTCCAGTAACAACTACCTCGAATCTGGTGTTTGCTGTTCTCAGGCATTTTAATTCATCGGAACACATTCCTAAAGAATAGTACGTTTTGCATGTTCTTAGGCTTTATATGGTGGTTCCATGCTATGTGTTCTGCAACTTCTCTTTCCCCTCAACATCATAATTGTGAGACTTATCCATGTGGCCGCATGTGGCTCTGTTTCATTTAGGTAATACTCTCTTTTCTCCTACAACTGGCATTTAAAAAAGATTTTGTTGATTGATGTTCTGTAAATGACATGAGTTCAATGATGTACCTTATATTTCATGCATTTTTTGATTGTGCAACAACATATTTGGAGAATTTCCTCGGTATGAAAGCCTTCCTGTGATTAATTTCATAAAATTTCTAACACTAGCTTTGACAACAGTCTGAATTTTGAAGATATTTAAGAAATTTTCTTTTTTATAGTTTTGAGTTATAAACTTAGCATAGGATCATCAGAGCAAGCGAGGTTAAATTTCAGGACTGTAAGAAATAATTGATCTGACTCAAGAACAACAAAAACAAAACCTTTAAAAAGCCTTTTTGCTTTATTGAAACCAGCCTTCCAATAATAGTAGGTAGAGAAAAAATGATGTTTGTATTCATAAACACACTGTGCATTAAGCACTGTCAGTCTAGTTAGGTCAGATGAACGTGATTTTTAGGCAGGGATTGGCCGGCATTTAGCGATAGCCCTCAGAGCAAACAGGAACCACAGCCTGCTTTACTTGATTATCCTAATATAGGAGCATAATTTATAGACTAGCCACGGGGATGCTTTTGTAATGAGAGGGCCTTGACATCCTCCTCTTTAAACAAACAGACAGGCAAACACACTCAAAAAAGCCCTGATGCTTTACATTCTTAGGGCTTCAAGGTCCACGGGAATGACACCTGCATTGCTACCACTGCTAGGCCTGCTTCCCAGGTTGAACTTGAATTTCCTCCCCATGTTTCCTGAGGAAGATGTTAATTCTGTGCCACTTAATATTTCAATGCTGAGTGTGATTTCTCCTTCCTTGTTGACTCGTTCACCCGCAGGCACTGTCTGCCTTCCAGCACCGTGCAGCAGTGAGTTATGGTGAGGCGTGTGGCTGAGGAAGTCAGTTTGGCCAAAGTACTGTCACCTCAGGTCTGAATGCAGGATGCTTCATACTCTAAAAAACACACACACACAAAACGGATGCCTTTATCTCTGACTATAACATTGGCTCTGCAACTTAATAGCAGTAGTAGACTTGAGCAAGTTGCTTAAACCCTCAGTGCCTTTATTAGTAAAATGGAGATAGTAAGATACCGCATGGGGTGATGTTATTTATTCTTCATGTTACATATTAAAAGATCTTAGAACTCTGCTTGGCCCATGGGAGGAACGGGAGGCGGAGCGGGAGGAGCTGCTGCTTTCTTCTTCGTTCTTTGAATGCTATTCTGACTTCCTTTGTTGAACTGGAACGCAGTTATAACTTTATTACTCGTGACAGTAGAAATAGTCTGTGAACACATTCTTTTTCTCTTCTGAGCTAACAATATTTTGAAGCACAGGGCTGAATGTAGGCCTCTCATTTATTAAATAGGAGAAAACATCTGTAATAGTGTGTTGTAGTCCAGCATATTACTGAAGATCTTTGCTTGATGGGGACAAAGCCAAAAAAAAGTACAAGGGGATGGAGTGTTACTGACATGCCATTACTTTTATTTGAGAATCTGGCAGATAGTACTTCTGCCATTCTGGCACACAGTATTGTTTTTCTTTTGTGAAATGCAGGTCAAAGGGAACATAGGTCTTTGGAGTCAAATGTACATACTATGTGACCTTGGGTAACTTACTTAATTTCTCTGTGCCTTGATTTCCTCTTCTGTAAAGTGTGGGTACTAATTTTATCTCCCTAAATGTTGGCTAGTATTAAATTGTTAATTATTTGGAGAGCACTCGGAAAATAGTCTGAACCATAATGAACCCAGTATGTGTTTGCTAAGTGTAGAAACAGTTAAAATCTCTTCTGTCATCAGTATAGTAATGTCATTTATAACAATGGGGTAGATGTGTCATTCCCAGGTCATTGAATTCCACCTATTGTGGACCAGTTGCTAGAGGGTTAACAGTGCAATGAGACCCTGTGTCTTGGCAGAAGTTAGAATTTGAATGGGAGAGATAGAGGGTCAGTTAAACAAGTAAATGTCGTTCACATTGTGGAGTTAAAAGAGTGGGATGTTGGCCATATTTAACAGGACTAACTACATTAAGGGTTCAAAGAAGACTTCAAGGAAGTAGTAACTTCTAACCTGAAACCAAAAGGAAGTCTTAGGAGCATTTTGTGCGGAGGGTACAGAAGAATTCTCTAAGCACAGTGAAATGGAGCCAGGAGGCCAGAGGGAGCCTGAGCTGTAGCTGGAAGAACAGCTCAGGTGGGCTGGGGAGTGGGGCAGGGAGCCAGTGCAGAAAAGGAAGGACCCTGCTATAGAGGGGGTGGGGGCAGCGCTGGGAAGGGCCTGGGGAAGCAGGTTAAAGACTTCAGACTTCATTCTGAGGACAGCAGGAAGTGATTGAAACATTTTAAGCAAGGGATTGGCATCATTTGAATTATATTTTAGAAAAGTTTCTTAGGCTGCGGTTGTGAGAATGGATTTGAGGAAAGTAGGACTGGAGGTCAGTCACCTAGGCCAGACTTTGGTGGCAAGAGAGGCAGGGACTTGAAGAGTCAGGATTTAGGGGCTGCAGGCTCTGGCAGGTGATTGGGTGTGGGGGGCCTAGATCATTCCTCAGTCCCTGTCTCGGGCTGCTGAGTGGTGACTGAGGTAGTCCAGCCAGAAGAATAGGTTTTCTGGGAGAGAGGATACATTTTTGGTTTTGAATATATTGAGAATGAGGTGCTTTTGAGATATCCAGTGGACATATTCAGTAGTGTGTTTGTTTTATGAGTGTTTCAGGAACAGAGAACAGAGGTGGAGAAATGAGAAGATTCCCGGGACACAGCATATAAGTAGGAATTGACACCATGTAATTGGTTAGCAAACCTGCCCAGAGAGAGAATATAGGAGAAGGCAGGGTGGCTCAGGACGAGTCCTGAGGAACACCAGCTTTTAAGGAGGGTGTAGAATAACTTGAGAAGGATGTTTGAGAGTGTAGCCATTGACAGAGAGGTGGAATCCCGGGAGAGGGTTGCACAAGCCAAGGAGAAAGAATGTTTGGAAGTAGGAGGAAGCAGACAAGGTCATGGTACAGAGGTCAAGTATGATGAGTCCAGGTGACATTGCATTAGCAAGACAGTGTCCTTGGTAATAGCTGGGAGAGTAGTTTCTGGCACAGCAAGGAGGGGAACCCAGTGGCAGAGGGTTGAGAAGATAGTGCAAGGAAAAGACATGAGCCTCTGGTACAGATAGATCCCTCAAGTCATTGGTTAATGGGTGTGATTTGAATGCGATTCAGTTTCCAGGGGATGGGGGAAAACCCCCTTCATCTATTTAAATAGCAGAAAGGATGGAAATGATGGGTGTATACCCAGGAAGATTTGCAGATTTGTTTCAGGACAGTGGTCGGCAAACTCATTAGTCAACAGAGCCAAATATCAACAGTACAACGATTGAACTTTCTTTTGAGAGCCAAGTTTTTTAAACTTAAACTTCTTCTAACGCCACTTCTTCAAAATAGACTCGCCCAGGCCGTGGTATTTTGTGGAAGACCCACATTCAAGGGGCCAAAGAGCCACATGTGGCTCGTGAGCCGCAGTTTGCCGACCACTGTTTCAGGATATCAAGCCAATGATTAACTGATGCTTTTTAGTGGCAAGATAGGTTTCAGTAATTAATTGTTTTAATTTCTCCCCCAACACATTCTTCTTTTGGTTAGTGAATATGTGACTTGTAAGAGTTGTATCATAGTCAGTTTGAACTGGATGGGATGGACTGTAGATGTTAAACTATTAAGAAGTAATGAGAGAAGGGGAAAAATAGAGGAGTACAATGTCTGGATAAACAACCCTCAAAGCACCAAGAAATACTTTTATTTCAGACTTTATTCTACTGGCACTTAAAGTTGACTACTTCATTCAAATATTCCTTATTCTTTGTTTTAAAAAATACGTTAAAAACGTGTTGTTGTTTTTTTTCTTTTTCACTGAAAGACACTACTGATTTTTGTGTCTTATCTCTGTGGAATAGTGCTGGTTCTCTTTGTATTTCATAGAGAAGAAAATGCTTCTGGCAACATCTGGGGAGATTCTAGGACTTTAAAATTTCTTCCTTTTTGTCTGAGAGAAGAGGAGGGAATGGATCCTAGAAGAGTTAAAAATGCAGTAATATTCTGTGACCTAGAAAGAGCTTCTCTCCCCCTTTTTAGCTAACTGAATAGGTTCTAACTAGTTGAAGAAGTGATTGCGAGAGCAAAGAAATTCTTAAGAAAGATGTAACTCTAGCCCTAACCAGTTTGGCTCAGTGGATAGAGCGTCGGCCTGCAGACTCAAGGGTCCCGGGTTCTATTCCGGTCAAGGGCATGTACCTTGGTTGCGGGCACATACCCAGTAGGAGACGGACGATCAATGTTTCTTTCTCATCGATGTTTCTAGCTCTCTATCCCTCTCCCTCCCTCTCTGTAAAAAAATCAAAATGTATATAAAAAAAGAAAGATATAACTGTACAAGTGCAGTGGCATGTAGATGGCCCTTTCCATCTGGATGCACTGACTGCAGGCACGCAGTGTGCCTTCCTGGAGCAGTAATGTGGAGGCTTCCAGGTTCTTCAAAGGGAGGGATTCTGGGACTTCAGTGGAGGAGTTCATTGCTTTTGACCCTGGAGCTAGAGTTGATGGCCCATTTTTTGTAAAAAGCATAGGACAGGATTTAAAATTAACCTGAACACTTTTTTTTTGGTCAAATTTTTGGCATAAAACAAACTATATATACTCATTCATTTCCTTCAGTTACAAGTGAGAGTAACACAATGAAAACTAATTGAAGCAAACAAGGGAATTTTTTGCTCCAATGAGTGAAATATAAGAGAGGGCCTTGCTTTACATGCACCTGAACTCAAGGGTTCAGACAGTGTCAATAGGCCTTTTTCGGCATTTCCCTCCATTGGTTTGACCCCCAGAATAGCACTCTTCCCATGATGGCGATAGCTTAAGGTTTATGTTGTGTGTGTTTTTTTTCTGAGAATTTTAGAGAAGAGTGCCTCCTTTTTCTTAGAGCTGTTGTTCTCAAATAGATGATTTTGACATCTTGAAGACATTTTGGGTTGTCATAATTGGGATCTCATGGGTAGAGGCCAACGATGCTGGTAAACATCCTACAGTGCTCAGGACAGCCTCCCTACAACAAAGAATGATCCAGCTCAATATATTAATTGTGTTGAAGTTGAGAAACCCTGCTTTAGAGATAGGGAGATCATGGTCTAAATCAGGATACTTTTCAGAGTATAATTATGCCAGGACAATAGGCATAAGCTGGGATTGTCCCAAGTAAACCTGGACTTTTGGTTGCCCTCACTAAATGCTCCATCATTCCCGGGTCACTTGCCAGCCTAGACCACTGAGACATGGCAGATGGTGTACTTCAGCCAGCCTGGTGATGCACCAACCACTGGGGTGAAGAAGCAGGCAGCAGATGGTGATCTGCTTCAACAAAATATCAAGGCTCATAACAAAGAGATGTGGAGAACATAAAAAAAAAAAAAGATGGTGTCCACTATGCAAGAGAGGATAGCAAGTGGAAATAAGTGTGCCTTCTGTTTTTTCCCATTGCTTGGTTGATTAATTTTAACCAGAATAGAGAAGGGTGGGAGAGATGGGAGGGTGAAAATGAAGAGTGTGGTCTGTGTGACTTGCCTGGATACAAGGTCAAGGTTGTTGATACGTGTTGGCTAGGATGTGTGCCTTACAGTATTTGACCTCTGAAGTATGGAGAGACTGTGACACTTTATTGATCATTGTGGAAAAAGCTTAGATTAAAATAGCAAATATAACATTTTAACTTGTGTAGGCCAAGAAAATACTTAAGTAAATAAATAGTGATTTGCTGGCTTAATTTAAATTCCTGACACTAACAGTGCTCCTGTTTAGTTTTGGAAAAATAAAGTCTTGCTGATAAAAACTTACCTTTGTGAAAGTAATTCATCCAACGGAGTAGATTGAGTAATTTTACATTCTTTTTCCTTTAAAAAATGTTTTTATTGATTTTATAGAGAAAGGAAGGGAGAGGGAGAGAGAGATAGAAACATGGATGAGAGAGAAATATCAGTTGGCTGCCTCCTGCACACCCACTACTGAGGGTCGAGCCTGTCCGGGAATCGAACCAAATGCCTCTTGGAGCATGGGTTGATGCCGAACCGCTGAACCATTCTGGCCGGCTCTTTGTCCTTTAAAACAAAGAAGTGTGTGTGTGTGTGTGTGTGTGTGTGTGTGTGTGTGTGTGTGTATGTGTTTCTTCTGATTATCATTGTTTACAATTTTTTTTCTTTTTGAAATACAGTGCTTTCTTTTTATAAGAGTGAGTTTGAAGACTTACTTGAAAGCTTTACACTATGTAAGATATGGAAATCAATATATTGGCTTTCCCAATCTATACTTATCCTCTGTTAGAAAACTTTATAGGCTTGACTTTCTCGATGCACAGTTAACTATATAACTTGAATTGGAAAATATATTAGAGTATTTGAAATTTTATTATTTATTTTAAAATTGCATAGTAATAAATCTCAAGGAAATGGCAGAATATTTACATGTGAGGAAAAATAGAGATAATCTATGGAAAAATTTATAGCTTTGCTAAAACAAAAGTAATTTTGAAAGTACTGTTTTATACAAATGTGTTTATTGAGGTGATTAAAGAAAATTGAACTTAGAGCAGATTTATTCTTTCTAATTTTACATATTCCTGGTTTAATTGTAAATTTGAAGTCAATAGAGAAATCCTGTAAACATTCCTGAAAAGTTATCCAAAGAAGTTATATTCTTCTAAAATTGTGTGCTAGTCTCTGGAAATAGTTTTTTAGTACATTTTATTGGGCATGCTGGATACTATCTAAAGTAAGGATTTAAAAGTAGCTAAGTGACCTATTTGGAGTATTTTCATTGGTTGTCTAGGGAATTGAGATGGTTAAATAACATTTGGTGTGAATTCTGAAATCTTTTAGAATTGACTGCTATGTCTTCATTGATATCCTCTGAAGGCTTGCATGCCATGCAAAGCAACCTGTTGATGAACAGCCAGACACCCAGAAACAGGATATATCACGTAACCACAGTTAACAGTTTTTTTGTTTTGTGTGCTGCGAGATGGTTCAGTGCCTTTTGGCAGTGACTACCAGAGTGTCTGCAGGTCTGATTTATCTTGACAATCACAGCACAAAAAGGTTTTAAAAAGTACTTCTTTGTCCAGAGAACAAAGAGGCAAGTTTGTAAAGACCTTCAAATTTTCTGACTTTGAAGTTTTCAGTTTCCTAAAGCTTTATTTAAAGGTGAAAGTGTAGTTTTCAGTGAATGGACTTCCTCAGTTTAATGTATGACAGTGAAAACAGAATGGAGGGGGAATTGGTTTCAAGGTGGAAGCTAGTGCATCAGTATGCACTTGACCTTTGGAAGGTGTCAAAGGGCTACCTTTAGAATGAAGGGTGCTAGATTGTGGCATCTGTTTAATGAATGGATACCCAAACTCAGAGTTTATATTAGGAAGAAAAGTTAGAATAGAATAGAATGGAATTAATAGCATTGAGCTCTCTGGCTTTCATTAAGTGTGTGTCGGGGTTGTGTGTGTGTGTGTGTCTTATCTAATCAAAGTTAGATATAAGTAAACTCTGTTTATTATGTAAGAGGGCTCAGTGTTGAATCCTTGAAAGTGAATTGTCATCTCACAACTATTTTTTGCGTGCATGTTATATCCATTTTTATATGATAAATTTGTTTAAATGAAGATGCATATAAAATATCTTCAATTTAAAAGAGCAACGAGTAGATTACTCTTAAATTAGAAATCTTAGATTTTATTTTAATTGACCTGATAATCTACAAATAACTTTAGGTATTGGTAAACGTTTTCTGAGATGTATGAAAACAGTAAGTTTACTAGAAGTAATAATAATAATGGTGTTGGTTGTAGTAGCAGTTACTCTTATAATTACTCTTATTATTTTATAGTAAATACTATTTTGCAACTTAGGAACCTGGGGTAAGATAGGTTGTTACTTGCCCAAGGCCACTCACCTGGAAAGCTGTGTGGCCTGTACCAGTGACACATTCTCTCTGAAGTCTGTAGTGTTTTAGATGCTCCTTCATTATCGTCATTGATAAAGTATTTACCAACTTGATTTGCCACATTTTCTTGGGTAAAGGTGCAAAGGGAGGCTTATGTCTGTAAAGTTTACTTTAGGGAATTTAAAATTTTTCCAAGAGGTGATAGAAACTTCCTGTAAGCTATGAAAAGTCACAGGAAAGGAAGTCATTTTCAGATGATCTGGGTTATATTATTCTACAAAAAGTGAAAAAGTATTGCTGTTTGCCAAAATCAAAGCAGAATTTAAAAAGTAACGGAATTGTTAATGATCCCGAGGGTGCATAGATTTTATCGGTACTGACAACCAATATTAATGCTATTTTCAGCATACCTGGCTTATCACTAATAGGCAAAATCCCTGTAAAATTTCTCTCCTTAAAGGAAATCCTTTGTTTTGTGGAATGGATGCTTTACTGTTTTTTAAAAATAATTTATTCCTGAATAGCCACAGCAATCCTGAGAAAGAAGAACAAAGTTGTAGGGATCACAATACCAGATGTCAAGCTATATTACAAAGCCACGGTTCTCAAAACTGCCTGTATTGGCATAAGAACAGACATATAGACCAATGGAACAGAACAGAGAACCCAGGAATTGACCCAACCCAGTATGCTCAATTAATATTGAACAGGAGGCAAGAATATACAATGGAGTCAAGACAATCTGTTCAGTAAATGGTGTTGGGAAAATTGGACAAATGCATGCAAAAGAATGAGACTAGATCACCAACTTACACCGTACACAAAAATAAACTCAAAATAGGTAAAAGACTTAAACATTACATGGGAAATCATAAAAATCTTAGAAGAATCCATAGGCAGCAAAATATCAGACATATCTCATAGCGATATCTTTACTGACACATCTCCTCAGACGATGGGAACTAAGGAGAAAATAAACAAATGGGACGACGTCAAAATAAAAAGCTCTGCACAGCAAAAGAAACCATTAACAAAACAAGAAAGCCCATTGCATGGGAGAACATATTTGCCAATGTTACATCCGATAAGGGTTTAATCTCCAAAATTTATAGGGAACCATACAGCTTAACAAAAGGAAGATAAACAACCCAATCAAAAAATGGGCAAAGGACTAAATAAACACTTCTGATAAATGTGCATACAGAAGGCCAAGAGACATATGAAAAAATGCTCAAAGTCACTAATCATCCGAGAGATGCAAATCAAAACGACAATGAGTTACTACTTCACTCCTATCCGAATGGCTATTATCAACAAATCAATAAACCACGAGTGATGGTGAGGATGTGGAGAAAAAAGAACCCTTGTACACTGCTGGTGGGAACGCAGACTGGTGCAGCCACTGTGGAGAACATATGGAGTTTCCTTAAAAAATTAAAAATGGAACTTCATTTGACTCAGTAATCCCACTTTTAGGAATATATCCCAAGAAATAAGAAAGAATATATTCACACCTATGTTCATAGCAACACAATTTACAATAGCTAAGATTTGGAAACAGCCTAAGTGTCCATCAGCAGATGAGTGGATTAAAAAACTGTGGTACATCTACACAATGGAATACTGTGCTGCTATAAAAAAGAAAGAACTCTGACCATTTGCAACAGTATGGATGGACCTGGAGAGCATTATGTTAAGTGAAATAAGCCAGTCAGAGAAAGATAAAGAACACATGATCTCACTCATTTGTGGAATATAATGAATGACATAAACTGAGGAACAAAAATAGATACTGAGACATGGAAGCATCAAACAGACTGACAAACCTCAGAGGGAAGGCAGGGGAAAGATGGGAGTGGGAGTAAGAGATCAACCAAAGGATTTGTATGCATGCATGTAAGCATAACCAATGGACACAGACAGTAGGGGGGTGAGGGCATGGGCTGTGGGACCGGCATGGGCAGGGAGAGGTCAATGGGGAAAAAAGGAAACATATGTAACACTTTCAACAATAAAGAATTTAAATTAAAAAAACCTGAAAAAATAATTTATTCATTGATTGATTTTTAAAGAGAGAGGAAGTGGGGGGAGAGAGAGAGAGAAAGAGAGAAACATTGGTCTGTTGCTTCACTCATCTGTGTATTCATTGGTTGCCATCTTGTATATGCCCTGACCAGGGATCAAACCTGCAACCTTGGTGTACTGGGACAATCTCTAACCAATCCAGCCACCTTGCCAGGGCTGGATGCTTTACAGTTGATGCCAGTTTGCACCTTGGCTGAATTTGCTGCTTATCTCATGGCCCCAAACTGTATTGCCATCTTACTTTGTTCACAAATAATAGCTATTTCTTTTCTTTCTTGATGTATTTTCATTCTTTTTGGTGATGGTATTCTGAATGTATTTACCCTGAAACAATTTTTGTTTTCTGGTTCACCTCTGAGGAATTTGTAATTCACAAGTTAAGCATTTTGTCCAAAGCCATATGGCAAAGTCATAGACATTCTCAGTGAAGATATTGTCAGTGTCTGTGATGACACTGTAGTTTATTTAAAAACATTTCAGAGTTTTTCTGATAATTACTAAATTTAGTAAACCTCAGTTTCCATGTAGAAAGGCAGAATTGAGAGTCCTGGTCTCCTGACTCCTGCCATGGAGCTGGAAGGCATGCCCAACCCTCTTACTCTATAGCTGAGAAAACGCCTCTAGCAGCCGCTTAGGTATCTGCTTTGTTTTGCCTCTTGGTTCCCTGAAGCTCATTTGTAGTGTTGCGCTTATATGGAAGTAATTTTTTAAAAATACGTTTTTATTGATTTCAGAGAGAGGAAGGGAGAGGACGAGGAGATAGAAACATCAGTTATGAGAGAGAATCATTCGATCGGTTGCCTCCTGCATGCCCGCTACTGGACATGTGCCCTGATTGGAATCCAACTGTGACCTTCTTGTTCATGGGTTGACGCTCAACCACTGAGCAACACCGGCTGGGCAGGAAGTCGTTTTTCTTATTTGTAATATTAATGAACAAGTAAAGGAGGAAGTAATATTTAAACGGTGATCATATTTTTCCTTTTGAGATTATTTTGATGATGCATCATATTCATGTATGTTGAAAATTTAAATCAGGATGACAGTGAGAAAATATTAAGACTCAACCACTTATTTAATCATGCACATGAGTGAGTCTTTCCTCTTGATGCTTCATTTGAAGTTGAAGAAAAAGTAATGACTTGAACAAAGATGTTATGACATTATTTTGGAGGTCAGGGCTTCCATTCATCTGCTACTAGGTTTTAATAAACAGCGAACATATATAAAAAGTTTGATACCCCTCACCTTGCTCACGTTCCAGCTTCCAGTAGACTCTCAGCCCCTCAAGAGCAGAGTTTGTTGTTAGTCCCCCACTAGTGTCTACAACAGTGCCTGGCTCTCTCAGATAGATGCTTGCTGAGCAATGCCCGTCTGGCTGTTGGAATGTTGGAAGATGGAAGTCCTTCAAATCTTGAGAGGTCGTGTGACACCAGTAAAGAAGCAGATAAGGATGTGAGAGTCCAGTGCCCTTGTTTCCTGTCCTATTCCTGAGCCCTGATGTTAGGCAGGCAGAAAGGGACTTTTGTAACTTTGTACCACCTGCTGCTATCCCAGCTCCTCCTGTACATTCCTGCTGAGTACTTTGAGTCTGAGGAAAATAGTCAAGTCATAACACTCAGGAGGTGAAAGTGGCTGCAGTCTGGTTAGATTATTGTTTTGCTCTTTTGAGGTGACAAATGTTGGGAGCGTGAAGACAGGCCCAGGAGGAGTTAGGGCACCATTGGGATTGCATTCAGATCCTTCTGAGGACCCCAAACTGCTTCCGGATGGAACAAAACACTTAGAGTGGTGCTTGCTAGCCAGTAGTCCATTTCTTTTGGTTGGCTTTCTCTTGCCATTCCTTAATGATTTAAGATGCTGGAAGTTGTATACGAATTTAGCCTGTCTTCATATGGTGATAAATAGTATTAGTGAATTTTCACAGTTGTACATGCATCAAGATAGGGTATTTGTGTTTACTTTGTTTCACGTAAAGAAAAGTAACAGGAAAGGGACAGATAAAAATAGTTATCTTGCTATACTATTAAGTATTAGATTTGTAATAGAGCACGGTTCCTGAAGGGATACTAAAATCTTTTCAAAATGATAGTTTAAAAAAAACCTCCTAGGCAGCAATGACAAAATGCAAGCAAACCTATTATTTAAGCACAAACAAAGCTGTGATGTTAGAAGTACTTGTTATTTTAAGAAGAACACAGTGTTATATTTTTCCTTATTAAACTTTTCTTACATAACCAGTTCTTGTGATAAACTCAGTCTGGACATTCTGTGTTCATGGCATCGCTTCCCATTTCATTTCTCTTAGAAAATAACTGCAGGGCATTCCAACCATTCGACGGTAAACAGGAAGGGACACCAGTTATAGGAACATCAGTACCATGTCATCCAGAAAAGAGAAGGGCTCTTTTTGAAAACACTACTGTCATTGGCCTTCTCTTTGGCAAGCTGCTGATTAAGCATATTTTAGGGAGTAGCTTTGCCTTTGCTCTTATAAACACAGTAAGTAGATAACCACCCTCTTGTCCTTATATTGTGTAGGTGACACTTTTCTATTTGTCCCTTTTAGAAGCTGTGCCATCACCAAAGAAGGCAGGTGTGAGTGTGTGTGTGGGCGTGGGTGCGTAGGTAGTAAGTATATGGTGAGTCAGCCTCTGTGGCTGTTTTCTGTGTATGTCGTCCTGGAGTATATTGAGGTGCTTATCCCACTTCTGTGTTGAGGAGCAATGCGAGAAGCCACTGCCTGCATATAAAAGCCACTTGACAGACCTTGACCAAGTTGGTGATTTTATTCTCACATAACAAGTCACATGGGAGGTAGTTGCTGGCTGGTTGTCAAGGCTGAGGATTCTACCCATTTCTTGGCCTTTTCCTCATGGTTGCAAGATGGCCTAGCCACTACACCCCCCTTGCTAGGGGAAAAGAAAGAGGAAGAAGAAGGAAGCAGGAAAAGTCTGTATCATAGGCATTGCCCCTTGTTTAGGGGAGAGTCTGCCAAGCTCATGGGAGATCACTGGCCAGCCCACCTGTGGGGAGCTCTTGGTTCTGGTGCCTGTCCCAAACCAGGATCTATAACCTGTGGCATAGAACAGGCTGAGTGAAGGTCAGGCACAATACAAGTAGGAACCTCATACTTGTGCCATAGTTTCTTTTGTGTTATGTAATCATGTAATTCACCCACCAAACAACTCAAAGAGTATAATTCAATGAGTTTTAAGTATGTTTGCAGATATGTGCAGCCATCACTACAATCACTTTTAGAACATTTTCCTCTCCCCCCCCAAAAGAAATCTGTGTCCTTTGGGCTCATACTTTCTGGTGCTGAAAATGTGTAACACACTTCAGTGCTTTGCATAGTGAGGTCTTTCTGATCACCATGATTCAATTTGCATCACTTCCCAATTTTTTCTCCCCCTTGCCTGCTTATTAGGCACACCAGAGCACTTATCACTTAATGTCCTCAGTATTTTTATGTATTTATCTGAATTATTGTCTGTTTTTCTCAGAATGTGAGCTTCATGGAGACAGAGTTTTTGTCTTACCATGTCTAGCACATGGTAGGTACTCGGATATTTGCTAAATGAGTGACTATTAATCAATCTGTGACGCTTCCAGTTACTAGTACTGTATTGTGTTAAGAACTCTGTACGCTAACTCATCTAAGAGCTGTTATCTCCGTTTTACTCACATGGAAACTGAAGTCAGATGTGGAATGACGTGCCCCAAGAAGATAACTGGTGGAGCAGATTTGCAATTCAAAATGTATATAGCTCATTGCTATCCACTAAAGATGAATATATGTAATATATGTAGATATGTAAACCACATATATACATGATTTGAAAACTTATAATAACCTCATTAAGAAAATAAGGAGAACCAGGTGAAATTATTTTTAATATATTCTATATAATTCAGTATATAAAAATATTATTTCAGCTTAAAAATTTATCTGTATAAAATTATTTGTGAGATATTTTGCAGTTTTTTTCAAATGGGATCTTTGGTATCCAGTGTGCATTTTATGCTCACAGTACCTATCCATTTGGACAAGACACATTTCAAGTGCTCTGTTGTCAGCCTGGGTCTAACTGACCAGCAGTCCTGTGGCCTTGCATCTTGCTGCCCAGTATTCAAGCTGCAACCCCCGCCCCTCTGGCTTGGGAAGATAGTAGTAATATCTCCATTTGTAGAGGCTGACTATTTACAGAGAGCTTAGTTTACATGCCTAGCTCCTTAGATTATTCTAAGAGTTTCAGAAGGTATGTCAGGTCCCAGTGCCTATCCAGTTAGCGTAGAAATTCTCTAGATCCGTGGTCACCAACCGGTGGTCGTGGACCACTGGTGGTCCCTGAGGTCTGAAAGGTTGGCAACAGCTCGCTTAAGGAAACCTTTGGAGCAGCGGTCGCCAGTGGGTGGTCCGTGGACCACTGGTGGTCTGTGAGGTCTGGAAGGTTGGCAACTGCTGCTCTAGATGACGATACTAGTATGTAGAGCTTACTAGTAAATAGTTTGTCCAGATTCACCAGGCTTCCACTTGGCAGGGCTGGGAGTTGAATCCAGCTCCCAGGAGGCATGGGCTAGCCCTTCAACATGAAGGTTTGTATGTTTGGTCCTCTACGCCCGTGCTTGGCCTTCTCACAGACTAACCCTGTCAGAGATGCCCGAGTCTCGCTGTCCCAAATGGAAGGGAGCTATGTTAGTCTCTTCTGGGGGGTGATAGGAAAACCCTGCTGGCCCGTGGGTGGTGGGTGGGGCTCCCCCTGGCTGAGAGATGGGAGTTCCTGGGTGGCTGCTAGCATGCCAGGCTTGACGAAATTCTGTGGGTTGGAACCAAAGTCTGGTGTGAAGTTGACCCTGGAATGACAACTGGAAAAGAGTTTATGGTACAGTTTCTGACAGGCAGTTTGATAAGTTAAGGTTATCCTCTTTATAGTTCTCTGGCATTAAATTTGTTTGAAGTGGTTTAAGTCATCTCTAGGGTTCTCCCTCCCTCCCCCACCTTTAATTGTCATTTCTTCACTGACTGCAGGTGTGTTCTGTGTGTTTTGTATTTGGATGCGAGTTCTTTGGGTGGGTGTGGCAATAGCACTCAATTCATACCGCATGAATCTGCAGAATTGCTAGTGTTCCTCTCTGATTGAAAATTTGGTATTTGCATTTGTTCTCCTGCACTTCATGGGAGAGGCAGCAGCCTTTCACGAATGGAAGGGGTGCTTTTGTTGGGGAGCTAGCCTTTATATCTGGCTTTTAAGTATATCCATTATGAAATGTAATTGCATTGCCCTTGCCCAGGGGCTCAGTTTGCTGGAGCATCGTCCCATACACCAAAAGGTTGCGGGTTCAATTCCTGGTCAGGGCAGATACCCAGGTTGCAGGTTTGATCCTTGGTTGGGGCGCATGTGGGAGGCAACATATGGATGCTTCTTTGTCACATTGGTGTTTCCCTCCATCCTTCCCTCCCTCCCTCTTTAAAATCAATGAAAAAATCCTCTGAGGAGGATTAATTAAAAAAACAATGCATGGAATTCTGGAAACAAATAAGGGCAAACAAACCATATGAATTGGGAAATCTGTCCATTCAGAATACGTGGGCTAGTTTACCTTGTCTAACACTGGGCTCTTAAGATTTTGTGCTGATTGGTGCTAGCAACTTTTGAAGTGATTTTAAGAAGGCATAACTAGGACAAAGGAAGGAAAAAAGCTGAGTTGGATTAAATGAGTAGCCACTTGCTTTAGCCATTCTCTGCAGCGCATCTTTTCTTGTGTTGATCCTCTTGATTTAGTTTTCATGCTCACACCTAGGTCAGAAACCACCACATTCTTCACCATTAGAAATTCATTCCTTTTGAAATATAAATGATACCAATTAATATGTTATCTTCTAATGGATTATACTCTTTAGCATTGGATTTTTTCTTTCAGGTTTATGAGGTATGATTGGCAAATAGAGTTGTAAGATATCTAAAGTGTGCAAATGATGATTCAATACATAAACATATATTTTTTTGCAGGATTCCTTCTAGCATTGACATATTTTATAAGCACTATAGTTGAAACAGATATGGGATGGTAACCTGGTAGGGCGGTAGGAAAAGGAAAAATGAGTATTGAAGTTGGTGTGACAGCCAAAAAGAGAAATGATTTCTATTTCTATTTTCTTGACTATATGGATTGGGGAAGGGAGTATGGTGGACTGTTACTAATAAAAGAACGTATAGCTGCTACTCACCTACACTCTGTCACATTTGCTAAGGATTATGAAAGAGAACAACATATTTTAATAATTGAGACTAAGATAGGACATAAATCCAAGGAAAGTAAAATCAGAATTAGTTAGCTAACTAATGGTAGAATATAGAGACAGGGGACCCATAATAAGGTTGTATAAGACTTATTGCAAGGTGGGTATTACAGAACAGTGATTCTCAATTCCCACTATGCATTATAATCAAACTAGAGGTCCAGTGCATGAAATTTGTGCACAGGTAGGGTCCCTAGCTGCTGCTGGCTGCCGGCTCCCTGCTGGGGCCTCCCTTCCCCGGCTGCTGGCTGCCAGCCAGGGCTTTTCTTTATTTTGTGCTGCCCCCCGTGGTCAGCACACCTCATAGTGAGCAATCGAACTCCTAGTCAGTCGAACTCCTGAGGGGACACTTTGCTTATTAGGCATATGTGTGTGTGTGTGTGCGTGTGTGTGTGTATGTATGTGTGTGTGTGTGTGTGTGTGTATATATATATATATATATATATATATGGGAAACTTTTAAAAAAATGCTGATGCATTTACAAAATGACTGAGTGGTTTTTATTCTATTTGTTTTGGGATGGAGGCTGGGCATTGGTATATTTGAGAGCTCCAAGAGATATTAATGTGCAGCCAGAGTTGAGAATGGCTGGTATAGACCGTAAATTAAGCCTTACATAGGGAGTAATTCTTGAACTTTGGTGGAAATCATATTCACCTAGGGCAAACTCATTAGTCAACAGAGCCAAATATCAACAGTACAATGATTGAAATTTCTTTTGAGAACTGAAAACCGACTTCTGCGCATGGGCCACGGAGTTTCAGTCGCACTGTACGTGTGCGCCCGCACGTGGTATTTTGTGGAAGAGGCATACTCAAGGTGCCAAAGAGCCACATGTGGCTCACAAGCCACAGTTTGCCGGCCACAGACCTAGGGTGTTCATTGAACATACAGTTTCCCGGTCTCCAGTCAAATTCTGGGGTCTGATGCAGTATCTTGGGCTATCCTTTTAGAAAAACTATGGTAGGTGTAGGATGTTGGGTAATAAGATCAGTGGGCACTGAATGTAGTTGGACAAGTTTCATGGAAATTTGGACATGAGCAAGTGTTTGAGTATAGGATTCAGAAGGAAATGGGGTGAGAAAGTAGAAGGTATATTTGGGGCATTGATATAGCTGGTTTTGGTGGGGGAGGTAGAGGGCCTTCATTGCCACTTTATGGAGCATAGGATTTAAATTGTTAGGTTTGGAGAGACTTGAGGGTCTGAGCAGGCCAGGTAAGTAAACACATCCAGAGAATAAGAGCCCTTGACAATTTAGGAAGTGATTGGTATATGGGCGGTGACTTGGATACTATTGCTTATCTCATTCCACCAGTAATGAAATAGTGACACTTGAACCCAGGTCCTCTAAATTTGGAATAAATTTAGCTAACAGTTATTAAATAAATTTTATATGGTAGATAAGCTTGGGATATAGGTTATTTTTAAATAACATGCTAGAAAGCTTTGTTGGCAACACATTTACTAGTATATAAAATTTACAGACTCACCAGTCCCATCAGACCAGGGTGAGAAAAAGCAACCATGACTTTCATGTGTACACAGATTCTAATATGGTCAGGGCTCATTGGAAATGTGTGTTTTTTTAATCTTCCTCTGAGGATATTTTTTCCATTGATTTTTAGAGAGAGTGGAAGGGAGAGGGAAAGACAGAAATATTGAAGTGAGAGAAACATATCGATTGGTTGCCTCCTGCACGCACCCTGACCAAGCCAAGGAGGAGCCTGCAACTGAGGTATGTGCCCTTGACCAGAATTGAACCTGGGACCCTTTGGTCCACAGGCCAACACTGTCCACTGAGCAAACTCTGCTAGGGCTGGAAATGTTTTAATTGGGACAATTTGCAGTGGTTTGGATGATCTTGGGGATTTGGCAAATACAGTTGTTTTGTGTTTCACATATCAGGGCAATGCTGGGAGACTGGTTCATTGAGAGGCTTTAAAAAATATAATTGGGTCCATGGAACCCTTTGAGTATCTAATCAAAGCAAGATCTGCCTTTCCACAAAAATGTACAGATACATGTGACCTTGTTTATAATTTTGGGCCTTTGGAAGTCAATTCATAACCTATGTAGGTGTTAATGGACTCCAAGATAATCCTTAGAATAACTGTGATGGATGGCATTACATTTTAGGAGAGGAGAGTATATAGATCTTTTCTGCTCTTTTAATTGTTAGCCATAATTCATCATGACGTAGGAGTAATTCAGCATCTACTAGTATTTAGCAAATAGTTTTTGGATGAAGTTTGTGTAACCCATAACCAAGTGTTTCCATTTCATCCTATATAATAAAAGCATAATGTGCAAGTTGTCCCCTCGACTGGGAGTTCAACCAGGGGGCAGAGCCGGCTGGGGGAAGGGAGGGAGGCCCGCTGGTGGCAGCGGTGGTGACAGGCGACCAGGGCAAGGGAGGGACGCCCCGGCCGGAGGTGGCAGCCTCTAGGGACCCTACCAGTGTACAAATTTATGCACTTGGCCTCTTGTAGTACCATAATTAAAGTACACATCAGAACAGGATTGATGTGTATGTCTATGTGCCACATCCATTTTCACTCTTGACAGATTGCAGAGAAATGGGCGTGTCTATTGTTAAGTCTTCTGAAGTCAAACACAAGATAGGATTTAATCCAACAATTCCCAGTGTGTTCCCTGGGAAATGCTAGTGCTGACAGAAAGAAGCTCCATGAAAGCAGTATCTGAAGTCAAATCTTTCTGTAACTCACAACATGTTCTGTC
Source organism: Corynorhinus townsendii (assembly GCA_026230045.1). NCBI lineage: Eukaryota > Metazoa > Chordata > Mammalia > Chiroptera > Vespertilionidae > Corynorhinus > Corynorhinus townsendii. Next base: position 117,029,203 of record JAPDVU010000006.1, on the reverse strand, counting down.
CTGCCTGGAAGACACCCTGCACTAAAGAAACCTGTTTAGCTTTGTTTAAACTCACCGCTTCCTAACTCTCTTTAGCCAGGAGCTCTCTTCTCAAAGTACTCTTTAACTTCTTAAAGGTAAATATTGGAAACATGAATTTAGCTCACTGTAATAAAAGTTGGCTGAATGTGAAATATGAATGAAGCCATGTTGTGTGTGAGCTGAAGAATCCACATCCCCACCCCCCTTATTTAAAAAACCCATTTGGAAAGAATTATGTAGGCACTCTGTGCAAATCTATTGTCAGAATTTTGAAAACTATTATGAGATGTGTGAAATATGCCTGTACAGAACCTTTAGAAAAGAGCTATATTTGTTCCTATAAAAGAAGACTGAGATATAAAGAGGTTATTGAGAATCATGTTGAAAATACTATAAAAGAAAAATACTTTCCAGTTTTCTTTTTCTACCCTGTGACTTTGCTCAGTATAAATTGCAAATTTGAAAACAGTCATGATGTGGGTGGAGAGCCTGGGAATATCATATTTGAATGATCAAGGGGATGGGTGTTAATGAATAGGACAGATAAATTAGAGCCAAAAGAAATTAAATAAAGTCATGAAGGATATTATATATGAATATACTGAAGAATACCCTTTCCTCTCCAAAATGGTAATGTCTTAAGATATGACAATTGTAGTGTAACTAATGGATTATTTCTTCTTAATAACTTGACTGATTCAGGATTATTTGAAAATATGTATTTTTAATTAGACCACATATCAAATACTAAATGAATTTCTGTCATTGACCTCCCAGTGCCCTAACTGCTGAATATTCAGGAAAAGATATAGGATATGACTCCTGCCCTTAAAAAGTTCATAAGTTTAGAGGATTTGCTTTCTTGATGCAATTTTCCCCCTGTCTGGGCCCTCTCTCCTCCTCACCTCTCCTGCCCCCAACCCCAGACACTATTGCTGTAGCCTAGTTTCAGGTAGAATGGAGTATGGAGCTGAGCATAGCAATACTCACATTACCTTATTACATTGTAAAGCACTTCTTGATAAGAATATGCATGCAGTTCTGGGGTTTGGAAACATTGTGAACCTATTGCCAAATAACCCCAAAGAATCCACTAGTAGCATCAATTTGAAGACTTGTTAGTGACTTACTTGGCAACTCCTTATTGCTATGATAGCAGTCTCCCTAGGGAAGAAAAAGCCATGCAAGCTTTGAATTTAATGAATTTTACTTAATTAAAGTTTTCTCAGGCACAAGAGACTAAAGCATATTCTCAAAACTGTCTGAAAGATGAGACAGAGGGCCGGAGACCAGGACACAGGCTTTATTAGAGGAGAAGACCCCTGCTGGGCTATCTTCCAAGTGGAAAAGAACACATGTGCTGGGGTGAAGGCGCCTTTTGAGGGGAGGAAAGGGAAGGGATGGGGCTTAGGGTACTCATCAAGGTCAGGGGATGAAGGTCCATCTTCTGTAGCTACTTCCAGCTGAGAGGGGGCGTCGTTAGGGGCGTCTACCCGGGTCTCAAGGATTCTGGCGTTAGGTTCTGAATTTAATGCCAGATAGATCTCTCCCACCTTCTCATTGGCGAACGCCTGCATTCTGTTCTGCAAGAAACTAGTGAAACAACGCATGAGACAGGGCCCAAAGAGCAAAATTAAGAGTATAGATACCAGTGGGCCTAATAGTGGGAGGAGCCATGGAGTAAGTGATCCAAAAATGGCGTACTCCCCTTCTAGCTGGTTATGTCGTCTTTGGTCAATCCTGTCCCGGAGGGATTTAATGTGATCTTTGACAATTACTGATTAATTTACAAAGTAGCAGCATTCTTCCCCAAGAAAAACACAGGTACCCCCTTTTTCTGCTGTCAAGAGATCTAAAGCATGCCGGTTCTGTAGGGCTACCGCTGCTAAGGAGTCTACCTGCCTTTGAAGAGATTCAAGGGAATTGCTAATGATGGAGCTATCTTCTGAAAATTCAGCAGACAATTTGTGGTAGAAATGAACAGAGGAGGAAATGCCTCCTACTCCTGTCCCCACTGCAGTGAGGACTCCCATACCCACTAAGAGGGGAACAAGGGCTGCCCTTTTGTGGCAGGGCCTGAGAAGACCAAGAGAGGATTCGAGTTCTCCCTCTGTTCTGATAGAAAGATTGGGGGTTAGGAAGACATAAAGGCAGAGTGAGTGTGACAGGTCTTGAGGGACGCGGGTGTAGGCTGTAGTCCCGCAGAGGAGAAAAATACCCGGTGGGGGGCAGAGAGGTATATTTATAGATTGTGCACAGTAGTAAGGTGTAGGAGTAGTTGAGGTAGTAGTTTGAGAGGTATTTGTTAAACAGGTAGTGTTTTCTGTATTGAAGAGAGAGATGTTGTATAGGGTGCGTTGAGGTCTGGTATAGGTAAAAGTTAAGTTAGTGATCCAATAGGTTGGGGTTGGAGTGGCTATGATGAGGGTTCGAGCCAGTGACAGACAAATCCAGCAGGATGTAGAGAAGGAGGGATTGAGATTAGAGAGTAGATGGAAAGTTGTGTTGATGAGGGTGGGCAAAGGAGTAGGTCCAGGGTTCGTAGGGCGAGAGAGAATTTCCTTTAGTGAGGGAGGGATAGGTCGGGGATTAATATAAGTTTTAATAAAGATAATTATACCCCCGGGATCTCTACCTCCTCCATCTATTCTGATTCCTGCTGGCTGAGTCTGGCTCCAGAGTGGGTCTGCTGGGTTTGATATGGTAAAGCTGACAGGATTACACGTAAGGGGGCCACAGTCCGAGGGGGGTCTAAGATTTACCAGTGGACTGCGTAAAGCACCCAAGTAGTAGTGAGAACACTGCCAATATGGACAGTAGAACTCCCCTACATCGTCACAATCCCCCTTTTGGCGATATTTCATGCATAGGTATTTGTGGTCAGTGGCATAGGCCTGATACCACCCACCGCAGCTGGACCACCCAGGGGCCATGGCTGCACAAGCATCAAAATAGAGAGTGACACTAGAGGACCTCCCATCCCAGACAGTAGAATTGATGACTCCCTCATCATCCCAAGTCCGTTTTACCAGAAAAGACCAAAAAATCCTCATTGGTGCATTCATTGTTGGCTGCCTGTAAGAGAATTATGGTGAGGAGACAAGGCATATTAAAAGGAATTCGAAAACCTGAGCTTCTTCCGGAGTAAAGAATTGGAGGGTCCCTTGCCAGGTAAGATCCACTATCCATGAGTGTAAATCTTCTGGGGAAGCAGATTGTGGTCGCCACCAGGACCAGTCCTCCAGAATGTACTGCAGGAAATGGTAGAATTTAGCCTATAAGGAATGATGGGTCATCAAGTCCTGGATGGTGTCGCCGAGTCCTCTTCGGGGATGGTGGAGAGACATTTGGTGAGTCTGAAAGAGGTAGGTCCTGTTGGGGTAGAAGTGTAGGAAGGTAGTGTTTTGTGTAGAGGTTTGTATGGCTTAATGTGTGAGAGGTGATATCAGTGGTGGATTCTTTGTACCTTTGCTGCAGTAGGGGTGGATAGTATGACTGGGAAGGGTCCCTCCCATGTGGGTGTTAATGATGCCTTTCCTTTTTTCTTGACATAAACCAAGTCCCCAGGGAGGACTGAGAGATGAGTACAAGTTGTAGGAAAGGGACGGGGGAGAAGATTATCAGCGTGTTGTTGTAAGAGTGCCCTCATATGGGCAAAAGCAGGGAAGTAGTCTCCCGGGGAAGGGGAATTGTCCTCCGGGGTTTGGAGGACAAAAGGCCCTCCATACATGATCTCGAAGGGGCTTAGAAGTAGTGGTTGTCGTGGCGTGGCCCTCAGTCTCATTAGTGCCAGGGGAAGAAGTTCAGTCCAAGGCATATGGAGTTCTAAAGATAGCTTGGTTAGATGTGTTTTTAAGAGCTCATTGGCCTTTTCTACTTTACCCGAAGACTGAGGGTGGTAGAGGATTTGATAGTAGTGTGCTGCCCAAAGGTAAGTTAGAGCTTTCTAGGGCCAGAGTAGCTGCTGCTGCTGCTAAGGCTCTGAGACAAGGGGCCCAGCCTCTACAGGTGGGGTCTGGTCATTTTGATAGGTATGCTACTGGGGCAAAAGAGGGACCCTTGTCTTGTCCTAGGACCCCCAGAGCCAGGCCATGATTTTCATGAGTGTATAGTATGAATGACTGTGAGAGGTCTGGAAGGTGTAGTGCTGGGGCCTGGATAAGAGCCTGCTGTAAGGATTTAAAGGCCGATTCTATAGGTTTTGAAGAGTCTAGAGGCTCATTGGGGTCTCCTTTAGTTGCCTCATATAGCGGTCTGGCTAGGTTACTGTAATTGGGGATCCAGGAGCGGAGAAAGCCAGCCACTCCCAGGAAAGAAAGAAGGTCAGATTTGGTGGTTGGCGTGGATAAGGAAGAGATAAGGCTTTTACGGTCGGCAGTCATCTCCTTCCGGTCCTGTGAAATTCTGATCCCAAGGTATGTTACTGCTGACTGGGAGAGCTGAGCCTTAGTTGCTGAGACTCGATAACCACGCTGAGCAAGAAAGTTAAGAAGTAGACACGTGTCCTCCTGGGAGGTTTGGAGATTAGAACTACACAGTAGGAGGTCATCTATGTATTGTAGGAGGGAGCTTCTGGGCAACGCCAGATCCTGCAAGTCTTTTGCCAGTGCCTGCCCAGAGAAGTGGGGGCTATCCCTAACACCCTGGGGCAGAACCGTCCACGTGAGCTGCTGTGAATGTCTAGTTTCAGGGTCAGTCCAGGTGAACGTAAAGAGGTCCTGACATTGTGAATCTAAAGGGATAGTGAAGAAGGCATCTTTTAGGTCAAGAACTGTAAAAAAGGAAGATGAAGGGGGAATAGAAGACAGAATAGTACAGGGATTGGGCACAACAGGAGCTATGGGCAGTACTGCTGAGTTGATGGCTCTGAGGTCTTGAACCAGGCGATAGGAGCCATTTGGTTTTATAACAGGAAGGATGGGAGTGTTGAAGGGGGAGTTTGTGGGCCTCAAAAGACCTGAATTGAGAAGTTTGGAAATAGTAGGTTTGAGGCCGAGTAGATGTTTGGTTGGGACAGGGTATTGGGGGACGAAAGGGAAGGAGTCAGGATTTTTGCGGTGGATAAGGACGGGAGTGTGGTGTTTGGCTATGGATGGATTGGAGGTGTCCCAGACTATAGGGTTGACTTTATCTGGAGGTAATGGGGGAATGACCGAGGCCGAGTCTGAGAGATGAAAGATGAGACAGAGGGCCAGAGACCAGGACACAGGCTTTATTAGAGGAGAAGACCCTGCCGGGCTATCTTCCAGATGGAAAAGAGCACATGTGCCGAGGTGAAGGCGCCTTTTGAGGGGAGGAAACGGAAGGGATGGGGCTTAGGGTACTCGGCACACGCTGATTGGTGGTTTCATATAAGGCACATAATTAAGGACTTAGGAATCGGGGGTTAGGGTATTTGGCAGGTGCTGATTGGTGGTTCAATGTACAGTCCATATAAGGTGCCTGGTTAGGTGTTCAGGAATGTTCGGGCTGCAGGTGGAGTTTACTTCATTCTCTGTTCATCAGTTGGGGGAAGGGAGGATCTATCACTGTCCATTCTGAAAATTTCTGCCAAGTTTTCCATTTTTTGTTGCTTGTTTAAAGTAGAAATGGATTTAAGTAAGCTGTAGAAACTGAATGTACTTAATGTTAAGCCTTTTGTTTTTGAAAGTTTTCATTTAAATACGTAAGTACTGCCCTAACCTGTTTGGCTCAGTGGACAGAGTGTCAGCCTGCGGACTGAAAGGTCCTAGGTTCTATTCCATCAAGGGCATGTAGCTTGGTTGCGGACACATCCCCAGTAGGGGGTGTGCAGGAGGCAGCTGATGTTTCTCTCTCATCAAAGTTTTTGTAACTCTCTATCCCTCTCCCTTCCTCTCTGTAAAAAAAACAAAAACAAAAAAACCCAATAAAATATATTTAAATACGTAAGTACTTAAAAATGGGGAAATAAATTATACAGTGGCAGTCATTAGTGCTCTCAAGAACTGGATAAGAGGCAAGGTCCTACTAATCTGTTTCAGTGACACGATGTAGAATAGGTCTGGACTTTAGGGAAATAACTTTTCAGTAAATGTTCTTGAGGAAGTAAGGAAAAAATGAAAGTTATCTAGCATGGTCCATGATTTCAAATTTAAGGTAAACTCCTAATTAGAAAATAAGTATGTCTAAATTTTATAGGCATCTATGTTATTATATGTCCCTGTTAGTCATAGTACAAACATTGAAAGTAAACCATGCATCAAGACTGTTTCAAGTATGTGCCATAGTGCTTCTTTTTACTTAGTAAATTCCCTATTAGTTGACTTTCTGTTGCCATTATGTTAACAGGTTCTTTCTTCTGCAATGATTAATATTTAACAATGATTACCCGCCCGCTCCTCTGACATCATCATGATTAAATTATAGTCAGTAGACCTTTTATATCACATATTTATTGTCTTCTAATAGTTTGAAATTGAGAATCTGTGGTATGTATATTTTTTCTTTTTGGTTAAATGTCCCATTTCCTGATCATTTCAGATAAGAAACCCTATCACAGAGCCTGTTTTCCTTTGTTACTCTTGTTTAAAAACCCCTGGCTGGAATTAAGAAATGTGTTGGGGGAGGAAAAAGAGAAGAGCACGAAGTAGCCATCACCTTTCCCTCAAATTTGGGGTGTTAACAAGTAATACTGCCTTCGCCCATGTGGACCAGTTGGTTGGAGCATCGTCCCCTACACCAAAAGGTTGGGGGCTCGATTCCTGGTCAAGACACATACCTAGATTGTGGGTTTGATCCCGGGTTGGAGCAGGGACAGGAGGCAACCCGTCGAGATTTCTCTCTCACATCGATGTTTCTCTCTCTCTCTCTTTTTTAAAAAAACCAAAATACTAAAAAAGATCAATAAACATATCCTCAGGTGAGGATTACAGAAAAGTCATCCTGCTTTTGTGCAAATGCTGCAGTAACAACGTAAAAGCCCGAGGAAAGCAGGAAGAAAAGTATTGTAAAGTTGTCATCTTTGATCTCCTAAGAAATGGAATGTGCGTTTGTATATCAGCCCTTCCTCTGTCTTTTGCCCCAACTTCCTTAGGTCAAGTTATTATCAGGTCTCACCTGCACCATCTCATTAAGTACGTGAGCGGGGCATCTCCCTCAATTTTGAACTTAACTGCAATCCATAGAATTGTTACTGGACAAAAACGTACCGCGTCTCCCCTGGTTGCTGCTGGGGGTATAGTCCTTGCAATATCCTGAGAAAAGGAATTTTAGGAGACTCTTAAGGGAGAATGAGTGATTTTTTATTTGCGTGGAATTACACCCTGGGTTTCCAAAGTCCCGTTTCCCTTAGTCTAGTCACAGAAGTGTAGCTGGAGTTTTAAAAGAACTAAAATCAGAGCTGTTGCCTAGACTTTCCTTTCCATGTTGGAGCCAGGGTCTAGTTCAGTATCAGGCTAGCTGCAGTCTTATCAGTCCATTGCGTGTGGGGTCTGCACGGCTGTGGGCCATGTGGGTGAATGGAAGGAAGCAGGAGTTAATGTGCCAAGAGCGAGAACTTACTTGTTTAGGGGATTATATATTCCCAAATGTTCATACCCTTGCCGTGGCCACTCCATTTGGCTAATGACCTTTGTTCCCAGGTGTGACTGACAGTAAGCACCTTCCCTATGTTACCCCAGGTTTACTGAGCATATGTCTATTTTCCCATTGTTGGATCCCTACCCCAGTGTTTTGCAGGGGACATGCCTATAATGTTTGGCCTTCCCTTTGCTCCTTTACTATTATTAATAGCTAGCTAATTACAGTGGTATCAGAATCACTGGTACAGTAGTACTTGTCTTCAAAGCACGTAGGAATTATAGTTCTATCACTTTGTATTATGGCTTTGTCCCGGTGTCTTGCATTCAGTTGACAGTCATGTGCAGTAATTAAAGAGTAGCCACTATTTGTTGAGCATTTACTTTGTGTCAGGCTAAGTACTCAACTTGGAAAGAGTAGTTTGTATTTTGACCTGTATTCAAATTCCAGCTCTGCCACCTACTTGCTGTGTGGCCTTGCTCAAATTACTTAACCTCTCTGAGCTTCAGTATCTTGTTCTCTATAGCAGTTGAACTACTTGGCTGGGGCTGCCATAGCAAAGTACCACAGACTGGGTGGCTGAAACAACCAAATTTATTTTCTCACAGTTCTGGACACTATAAGTTCAAGATGGAGGTGTTGGCAGAGTTTCCTCTGAGATCTCTCTTTTTGGCTTATAGATGGCTGCCCTATCCCTGTGTCCCCATATGGTCATCCTCTGGGCATGTATCTCTGTCCTAGTTTCTCCTTTTATAAGGACACCAGTCATGTTGGATTAGGGCCCACCCTAATGACCTCATTTTAACTTAATTACCTCTGTAAAGATCCTATCTCCCAATGTGGTCACATTCTGAAGTCCTGGGAGTTAAGACTTCAAGATGAAATTTTCAGGACAATTCAGCAGCTCATAACAGCTATGAAAACAATATGTAATCAAATATTATTGTATTGTTGTGAGGATTAAATGAAATAAGATATGCAAGGGCCTGGCACAAGTTTAGTGCCTACTCATTGTTAAACTTCGCTTTACTGGAGGTGGGCTAGAATCTAGTTTTCTTTAGGTCTCCCTCAAGCATAAACAGTGAACATTAGTGGAATTACATTTGGAATATCTGGGTGTGATTTTGTTGTTGTTGTTGTTCATCCTCACCAAAGGATATTTTTTTCTATTGATTTTTAGAGAGAGAGGAAGGGAGGGAGTGAGGGGGTGGAGAAAGAGAGGGAGGGAGGAACATCAGTGTGAGAGAGACACATTAATTGGTTGCCTCCCGTGAGGTCAGGGATGGAACCTGCAACTCAGGTATGTACCCTTGACTGGGAATCGAACCTAGACCCTTTGGTTTGGTCTGGTACTCCATCCACTGAACAACACCAGCCAGAGCAATTGGGTGGGTTTTTTTTTTTTCTTCACATGATTCTCATTATCTTTTACCTTCATTCATGCAACGGAATGAGTGGTTTGCTTCAAGGCTACGTGTGGTCTCTCCTAGGAAGTTCTCTCTGCTTCTGCTCCCTACCCACCTGGTATCATCATCTCCACTTTTAAACTAAGCTGGGCTTGTCTTTCCTTCCAGTTGCTAGGAATGTCAGCAATCTCTCCAGAGAATAGCCCTGGACCTTGACCCCCTCTCTGCCAGGGTTCTTCAGTGTTTCTTTCAGCATTAGTGTGTATCTGTTAGATGACACTCTTCAAATGCCAGGGTTTGTGGTTTTGAGGCCTAGTCTACTCCTGCCCTCGGCTGTATATTCTTTTCCTACCACATTTCTGAACATAGACTGGAGATGCAGGGCAGGGCAGGGCAGGATAGGTGAATGAGGAATTAACACAAAAGAAAAATGAGCACAGGCTTGGAATGACTTTTCGTTTTAGTTTGGACGTGTACCATGTGGCCTGAGCTGTAATTCCTCTGAGAATGATCTCTGGAAGGTTAATGTTGGACAGGCATTAGCAAGCGTTTGCCATCCAGGGAATTCCAAATGAGCACATACACAGCTTAAAATCCTAGGGTGTAAAATGGTCACAAAATCATTTCACTTGTTTACTTCTAGGAGAAAATATGTATTTTATGAGTGTCATTTCAAGAGCTTTCCCAGGCGTTTTCTTTCTTCATTCTAAGCAGTTTCCTGCAGTGCTTTCTGGACTTGAGAAGGGTGACTAAATGTAGTTTTCCCAACTGGACCTCGGTTTCCTGAAAGCTATTCTTGGTGTGAGGGATGAGTGCAGCTGTTCATATCTCCCAGTAGTTCAGTTTGAGTCACTGGGTGGGCGGAACTGATTAGAATTCCAAAAGCAATACATACAGGCAGTTAGGTAGAAAGACTGGAATTTACTAGGAGAGATTTTTTTGACAGAACTCCTACATTCTGGACTTAAGTGGTAAAGAGAACACTTTATGGACAAAGTATCTGAATATATGTCTTCTACATTTTGCTTTAGTTTCCCTTTTTGGGTGGGTTGCAGGGATACTTTTTTTTTATATTAAGAAACTGTTAAAATATGTTGTCTAGACAGCCCTCTTTTGAAAATAGTTAAAATAACTTTTTCCTTAAAAACTATGCTTATTTATTGTGGGTATGACCTTATTTTCATTTGTATGTGCAACATAATTATCATTTTTTTTTCTTTTAAATACTTTCCGAAGCTTTATAGTAATTCCACCCCAGTTTGACACTTGTTGTGTCCCATATATCTGTGGGAAGAGGAGTTATATTTATTGAGTGGAGATTGGCTTTTAGGTTGGCTGACATCAACATCTCTTGGAATGTTACCCAGTATAATAAGGGGGGCAGTGCCAGGCTTCATCTTTTAAAATTCCAGCTGCCCCGTGACAGCTTGGGAAGTAGTGTTATGTTTTAGAGTCAACTCAGATCCATATGTAGGCTTGAGTGTTTCATTTGGAGTTAAGACATGCACTGACATTGTAATGTTTTCTAGTGTGGTTTCCTGGGTTGCCGTGATGTCACAAGGAAGCCTTTAAAAATTCCAGACCCTTTAATACAGTTCTTCATGTTGTGGTGACCCCAACCATAAAATTATTTTCGTTGCTACTTCATAACTGTAATTTTGCTACTGTTAATGAATTGTCATGTAAATATCTGTGTTTTCCAATGGTCTTAGGCTCTATATCAGCGGTTCTCAACCTGTGGGTCGCGACGTTAGAAAGGTTGAGAACCACTGCTTTAGAGTACCTGGAAGCCCCTTTAGAGGTGGTTTCCTTTTCTCAGCCGGGCAGGGGTTGGTGAATTGTAGAGCATAGCCTGTGGCAGGTCTCGAAGCCATTTGTGAAGCCAGCTGTGAAGCTGGAGAACCTGAGCCCTGAGCGCCTGGGTGGTTCACGCCTGGTTCTGCCATACCAGCTATGCGGTCGTGGGCAGTTACCTACCTCTCAGTGCCCCAGTTTCTCAGCTGTAAAGTGGGCATAATAGTATTCATAGGGTTACTGGGAGAATGAAATGTGTTAATATATGGAAGGCATTTAGGATAGTCCCTGGCACATCGCCCTGTACTAGTATAAGTGTTGAATGTCATTATCATCTTAGTACATATTAAATTCCCTTATTTGACCCTGGCCTGACCAGATTGATGTCCAGTTCCATTTGTTTTCCATTCCTGAGTCATTTTGTTACCAGAAAGGGGACAGGGCCCAGGCCACTTGGTATGCAGGAAAGATTTCACAACACAAGTCCAGGTGATTTTGAGAGTATGTTTCTTAAAGCCGGGGACAGTGAAATAAGGAAGCACTTAGGATAGAAGCAGCAATAGGAGAGAGCCTAGGCAGGCTGAGAAGTCAGAGACAAGGGGGCCTTGGAGACAGGTCCAGGGAGTTAGCCCGGGTTGAGCTGCCGCTGCCCATTGCTCCCCTGGTTGCAAGTCCCGTGGGGCCCCTTAGGGTTTAGGAGATGCACTCCTGTGGGGGAAGAAGAGGAGGAAAGGAAAGGCTTGGGCTTGCTTCTGGGCGGAGAGTGCCTGCCGGCTCCTTATTCTCCAGGGCTTTAAAGGCTGGGAGTTAGGGGAGGTCTTAGGGGAAAATCTCAATAGAATAGTTATCAGCTTTTCCAGGTGTACTTTTTCAGGGTCGCGGTCTCCACTGATGGGTCAGTGCCAAGGCAGGGAGTCTAAATCTCATGACCAGAGATATGCCAGGGGAGGAAAAGCTACCCTGGGGTGGTCTGGCAACCATTTTGCCCGTTGCTAGGCATCTGGGGTTTTCCATCCTGGTGACCTTCTATATCTGGCTGTAAATTGCTGGGCCAGTTTGTTCAGCTTCCTGTCTCAGTTTCCCTATTCCACTTGCCAAGGAATTTTCCTAGCTTTTTACTAATCTGCCTCAATTTGTTCTGGGTTGTTCAGCTGAAATCTGAGACCCCAGACTAGGTAAACATTAACCCTCATTCTCAGTGGAATCTTGGTGGCTGAATTTGTTTCTGTAGGCACCCAATGTTGTGTGACAAGTCAGGTTTGTATACAAGAGTGTGCATCTGGAGAACTGACCTGGGTTTGAGTCTGTAGGGTTTAGGGTGAGGCTTTGAGATAAAGTTTTTAAAGATCTCTTTTTCCAAATTTTCTCCATTCTATAATAGGATTATTTACAAAATTACCTTTTAAGGCTCATTCTCTTTGTTTGTTGTGACTTTATTGTGTGGGATGGGGACCCTAGGGAATCTGAGAGCTTGCTTTTGTGTGTTGTGGAAGGCTGTAGAACATGCACTAATACCCTTACCTAGCCGCTGTGGGTGTTTTGTTTGTTTTCCCTTGGGCTTACCTGAAGAGGCAGATATAAAAGAAACCTTTTGGCACTTAACAGGTTCCAGCAGGGCTCTGAGCTGATATCAACAGCATTTGCTCTGTCTTCTCCATGCTAATACTTCACCATAGTCCATTGCCCCTTGATGGTGAGGGGGACCACGTCTTGCTACCCCCAAACATGACTTTAGGGATATTGATTGTAATCTGGTTATTAAGAAACAAAGACTCAGAAAGAACCTTTGACCTCCCCCTGCCCCTCTCCTTACCTGCCTAAAGGAATTCACTTGGAAATCACCTTAGCATCAAAATATAAAATAAATGTGGCAGGAGAAATCTAACAAAGTTTGTTTATTAGCCTTTCCTCTTTTTTTTTTTAAATATGTTTTTATTGATTTTAGAGAGAGAGAGGAAGAGAAAGAGAAACATCTGTATTTCTCTGTCCCATTGTTTCTGGGTGGCCCAGCAAGAATTTGTTACCATATGTTTGTTTGTTCTTTTCCCAACTACCTGTAAATTGCCTACTTTTCCTTTGAAATCCCAGGCCCTTGCCCCTCTTCTCCTTTATCCAAAATGGCATATAATCTTCAACTGCCCTATGCTCCGGGGTTTCATATTTTTTGGCACCCCCAGATGTGCATTCATAATACACTATGGACATTTTTTCCTATTAATCTGTCTCATGTTAATTTGACTGTTAGCCCAGCCAGAAGAACTTAGAAAGGTAGATGGAAAATTCTTTTTTTGTGCCCCTGCAAATGGTCCTTAACTGCTCTCTACATCCTCATGAATGGAGTCCAGGTGAAATGCTTGTGTCCCTCCTACTTGCCTGTTCCCTGCCAATTACTGCTTCACCTCTGTCTCAGGTGGATGGGGATGCCTCTGCAAGGGCCATACTGTGCAGCTGGGAGGTAGCTGGAGGACAGCAGCGCCTGTTGTTTGGCGGGTGGCCTCAGGGACAGTGAAGGCTGAGCCCTTTTCTCAGAGCCTCATCCAGGTTGTAGTGGAAACATGTTCTCCTGGGTTCTGAAGTGGCTTATTGTGATGTGGCCTGGTGGAGAAGGGTGGTTATTCCAATAACCTTTGGATTTTGTCTCCTTTTGGGTCACCCAGAAGGCAGTGTAGGAAGATGGAAGGATTCCAGTCTCTGGGGTCAGGCCAACCTGGGTTTTGACCTGGGTTTGAATACTGGCTCTGTTGCTCACTATATTACAACAAATGAATAACTCACACTGAGCCTTGGTTTCCTGCTATGGGGCTGGGGCTTCTAATTCCTCCTGCTTGGGGTTACTATGGCGTTGAAACGTGTTAATGCAGCACACCTGGATAGTAGCAGATGAGGACGGTAACATTAACCTTGGTCAGGCTTACTGTGCACCAGGTTTTGTCTTAGATGTGAACCTCACGACGACATCTTCACTTTATACACTGGGAAACGGAGGCACAGAGGTGGAGCATGTTGAACACATGGGCACCGCAGCACAGATCTGGGTCTAGACACTCAAAAGTTTGCTTCTGCAGTTATCCAAATGTATACTTTTTAAACATAATTTTCAAGACTTCGCATAATGTGAAATATATCTACTGATCAATTCTTAGTCTCTGCATAGGAGCTCACTGGCTGGCCCATTTACCTTCTGCGGGGGAACAGAACAACTTCAGCCTACGAATGCGAAAACTGTCCTTTTGCAGATGTTCCCAATGGAGTTTAATGGTTGCTGTGGTTCCGTGGGAAGCATATTTCTCCCCTCAGTGACCTCTGGTGCCTCCACAGATAGCAAGCAGGCTAAGAATCGTTATTTTATAACTTTGGATAAATGTGTGGAAAGGAATGTCTCCAAACCCCTTTGGTTTCTTTTATTTTTCTTTTCTGGGCTTAATCCAAGTTGACTTGGAGCTCTGCTGCTGCCATTGAGGGAAGGTTGTGTACAGAGCAGCTGTTCTGGTCATGGGTGCCTCCGGGAGCTCCGCACTGGGGCTTCCAGCAGAGCAGAGGTCGTTTTCTTATCTGTTGTGAGGCTCAGGTGACATAATGTGGCTCAATCTTACTAAGAGTTTGGGGACTTTTGCCAGGGTTTGGTGGAAGCTTCCGGGGAGGTTCTGTGCTCTGGGCGGGCATGCCTTCCCTCCCCAGCAGCCTGCAGTCACATGGAGGCTTGGGGGTGGGCGTCTGGCTGTATTCATCACCGACCAGTCCAGGAAGACTCTGGCCGCGCTTGACTTGGCAGCAGAAAGTACTGTGTGTGACATGCTGTTGTCATGATCTGCTTTCTTCTTTTGGGCCTAAGTACGTATTCATGTTAAACTGTTTTAAGATGGATGTGCCAGATTTGAGTTTCAACTCCCTGTCCGTGTCCGTTCGCCATTAGGAAATTGGGTTTTCTTTCTTTGCCGATGGAATGAAGGTCCGTGTGGCTGGATAGAATTGTCTAGCTGGGATGTGTTTGTCCAACTTGACCTCATGTTGAACCTAAGGCTTGGAGGTGTAACCTTCCTGTCAGGCAGATCTATGAATCACACTGAGTGGATGGACTTCAAGGGTGATTCATGTGCCTGTCGTTTCCAACTGTGTTTTCAGTGTGCCTCTGGTAGGGACATTTTGCTTCTTGAAATAGTGATATGAATGTGGAGGCATTGGCGTGCACTCTGCGTAACACACATGAAGTTATACAGGGTGGGGCAAAAGTAGGTTTACAGTTGTTTCTATGAAAAATAAGACTATTATTAATAAACTAGAGGCCCGGTGCACGAAATTTGTGCACGGGGGGAGGGTGTCCCTCAGCCCAGCCTGCACCCTCTCCAATCTGGGACCCCTCTCACAATCCAGAACTGCTGGCTCTCAACTGCTTGCCTGCCTGCCTGCCTTCCTGATTGCCCCTAACCTCTTCTGCCTGCCAGCCTGATCACCCCCTAACCACTCCCTTGCCAGCCTGATTGATGCCTAACTGCTCCCCTACCAGCCTGTTTGCCCCTAACTGCCTTCCCCTGCAGGCCTGGTCACCCCTAACTGCCTCCCCTACAGGCCTGGTTACCCCCAACTGCTCTCCCCTGCAGGCTTAATTGCCCCCAACTGCCCTCTCTTGCAGGCCTGGTTCCTCCCAACTGCCCTCCCCTGCTGGCCATCTTGTGGTGGCCATCTTGTGTCCACATGGGGGCAGGATCTTTGACCACATGGGGGCAGCCATCTTGTGTGTTGGAGTGATGGTCAATCTGCATATTACACTTTTATTAGATAGGATAGAGGCCTGGTGCATGGGTGAGGACCAGCTGGTTTGCCCTGAAGAGTGACCTGGATCAGGGTGGGAGTTCCCTTGGGATGTAGGGGGGCCTGGGTGAGGGGCCTGTGGTGGTTTGCAGGCTGGCCATGCCCCCTGGCGACCCAAGCAGAGGCCTTGGGATCTGGGATTTATTTTTCTTCTAAAATTGAAACTTTGTAGCCTTAAGTGGAGCCCAAAGCAGGCCAGGGCTGCAGAAGGGTGGCTTCTTCCATCACTGCGGGCAACCCTAGCCTCCTGCTCTCTCCAGCTCTGTGGCTACCACTATTTTTGTTGGGATTTATGTATCTTCTATAATTGAAACTTTGTAGCATTGAGTGGAGGCCTGGGCCGGCAAGGGCAGGTGGAAAGCTTGGCTTCCTCTATTGCCAGGGAAACCCAAGCCTCCCTCCTGCTCTCTGTGGCTGCAGCCATCTTGGTTGGGTTTATTTGCATATTCTCTCCTGATTGGTCGGTGGGCGTGGCTGGTGGGCGTGGCTTGTGGGTGTAGTGGTGGTGTATGGTTAATTTGCATATTACTCTTTTATTAGATAGGACTAGAGGCCCAGTGCATGAATCTGTGCACAGGTGGGGTCCGGCTGGCCCGGCCCCAATCTGTGGATCAGGGCCAAGAGGAGATGGCAGGCAGGAGGTTGGCTGGCAGGCTCACCCTGATTGGGACCTGATCAGGGCCAGGTTGGCTGTGGGGAGGGGCCACGGGAGGTTGACTGGCCAGCCCCACCCCCTGATCAGGCTGGTTTGCTGGCTGCAGTGCATGTCATAGTGACTGGTCGGTCGTTCAGGTGTTCTGGTCTCTGGCTTTTTACTAGGTGTACCGGTTAATAATAGTGGATTTTGTAATAAAAGAAAACACGATAATTTCAAGAGAAACATCAAAAGTGCTTTATTTAAAGTAATGTCCACCACTAGCTACACATTTCCCCATCTTTCAGATAATTTGTGGATACTGTCCCAATAGAACTTTTCTTGTTTTGAGGCAAACCATTCAGAGACCCATTTTTCCACTTCTTCGTACGTTTCGAAGTGCTGCTCAGAAAGTGCGTATGCCATAGATCTGAACAAGTTGTAATCTGAGGGAGCAAGGTCTGGTGAATACAGCGGGTGGGTTAATACTTCCCAGGCAAGATACTTTAACGTATCTTTAAGTGGTTTTGAAGTGTATGATGGTGCATCATCATGAAGCAGAATTACTTTGCCCTGTCTTCTGGAACATTCTGGTTGTTTCACGATCAAAGCATGGTTCAAATTGATTATTTGTTGTTGCAAACAATGATCAGTATTAATGGTTTCACCTGGTTTTTAGAAGCTCATAATATACCACACCTTCCTGATCTCACCAAATGCAGAGCATTGTCTTCTTTCTGAAGCGATTTGGCCTTGCAGTTGATGTTGATGGTTTTCCTGGATCAACCCATGATTTTGTGTGTTTGGAATTCTCAAAATAAATCCACTTTTCATCGCCAGTCACAATTCGATGCAAAAAAGGACTTTTGTGCTGTTGAAGCAACATTTACTGATGACTTTTCGGTTTTCCAGTTGTCTTTCGTTCAGTTGACGTGGCACCCATTTTCCTTCCTTTAAAATCTTTCCCATTGCTTGTAAATGATCAGAAATTGTTTGCTGAGCAACGTTTAATCTTTCTGCAAGTTGTTTTTGAGCTTGACACGCATCTTCATCCAGTAATGCTTGTAATTGTTATTCTCCAAACTTTTTCAGTTGACCTGGACGTCTTTGTCTTTCACATCGAAATCATAATTTTTAAAGTGATTAAACCAGCATTCATAGGTATCTTGAGATGGAGCATGTTCACCATAAGCTTCCTGAAGTATACGATAACTTTCAACAGCACTTTTCTTCAAAGTAATGGATTAAAACTTCCCGCAAATGCTTTTTTTTGGCATGAAATTCAACATTTTTAAGCATAAAAGTATCTATAATGTTAACACCTTCAGCAAAGTTGACATATGTAGTTTTGAAGCTTGTTGTCAATACAACAAAATAGCATTCATTTCAAATCTTATATATATCAACATATGTGTAACTCCATCTATTGAAAAAAATCTGCATTATTAACCGGTACAGCTAATATATACACAGAGTAATACAAGAATAAACTCTGTGTTTTGTGTACTTTCACAAGTGTAAATCTATTTTGCTCCAACCTATACCTCAGGGCCCACCATCAGTGCTGTGCTTTTAATGATCTAAGTTTCTGAACTAGATTCTGTTTCCTATAGGGGGAAGGCATCTTGAGAAATTGAAACTCTAAAACTAGAAAGGGAGTTTGCTGGTCCAGCCAGTGTGGGTTACCTTTCATCATAATCTATGCACGTCACTGAACTAGATAATGTGAAGTCAAAATAAGTCCTGCTTCCTGTCTTCAAGTTGCTTACAGCTCTGAGTAGAGATAAGCGAGGTGGAAACTATGTAGTTTTGTAACACACAAGATCCTGTTAGAAATGTCTGTTAATGTTAATGTTAATGTTAATGTTGGCACCGAGAGGAACAAAATGATTTGAAATAGATGGATCCATCTCCTCTGAGCCTGGCTTACAATATATCTTTTTAGTGTGATTTTTTTTTTTTTTTTTTTTACTTAGAGAAGTGGGTGTTGTCTGACATATGACAGGAAATGGTGTCTTTTTGTCCCTCACACCACCTGGTATCATGCAATTGGAATTGCGGAAAAAATTAGGTATGCGTTGTTTACAATGGGTCATAACATACTGAGATCTGCCATGATCTGGGCTGCTTTCTCAGATATGCTGGAAGGTGGAGCTGCCTGACAGGTGCACAGAGCAGCAAGATGGTCATCAAAAACCAGCTTACGTTAGTCTCTTTTGTCTCTGGACCTTCCTCAGCCCTTTCACCCTATCTCAGTTGGGTTAAAACCCTGGAGCAGATAAGAGACATTTGTAGTAAGCATGCCATTGCTCTCCCCCACTCTCCCCAAGGAACCACCCCAGTGTAGCCTCAGAATCTTTTTTAACACAGGGTTCCTGGCTGTCACTACTCTGCTTAACATCGGCACCTTAATGAAATCCCTGCCGTGGAGCTCTGAAGCATTGCCATCTTTTTGTTCTGTGGTCGTATCCATGAGTGTTGAGGGAGTGGTGCAGAGAATACGTTCTGTTGGAGTTCAACTGACGACAAGAACACGTTCGAGTGATCAGTAAAGGTTTTATGATGAAGGAAGGATTGGATCTGTGCTTTGAAGGTGGGTAGGATTTAGACAGGCGGGGGCAGGAATCTGGCCTGTGAATAAAGGAACAGAAAAGGAAAGTACCAGCCGTAACCTGGGGATGGAGACTCTGGTTTGGAAGATTTGGAGGTTTCTGTGGGGCAGTGGTTTTCAATTTCAGTGTGCCAGTCAGCTGCTGGGCCCCATTCCTAGAGTTTCTGTTCTAGGTCTGCCGTGGGGCCCTATCATTTGCATTTCTAACACGTTCCCAGGGGCATTGATGCTACTGGTCCAAGGGCTGCCCTTGGAAGTTGTTGTAGGGGAATGTGTCAGATACTGCTGGAGTCACCTTAGGGTGGAGGTGGTTCCTGAGGCAGCTGTGCTCCCCAGCTCCAAGGTCCCTGTTCCCACGGGTGCTTGGTTCAAGCAGCAGCCCCACTGTGGCCTGCAGTCCCAGCCTACGGAGCTGGCACGTGATTCCAGTAGTGAGAAGCAACGGAAGAACTTAACCAGAATAATATTATGGGCATCTCCTTTCAGTTAATTTGGTAGCAGAGGGAAAGGTGGCCAGGTATGGGGAGATAAGTCCCGTGTCTGGGTTATTTCGGGAGTGAATTTTGGAGAAAGATCTGGAAGGTATGAAAGAGGAGAAATACAGAGATGACCCAGCATTCCCTTCAGCTTGGGAGTCTGGAAAATGGTGCTCACACTGACAAAAAGGAGAAATCGGCAGGGGCTGCTTTTGGGGAAACTTCTCAGTTATTTTTTTAAGCAGAATTTAAGGTGTTTATCTTCTCTTCCAAGGGTACTATTGTCTAGCCTGTTTTCTAACTGAAGGGTTTACATAATTTTCCATGCCTTCCCAATCGTTTTATGTCTTTAACGTCTAAGCTTTTCATGAGTCTGAACATGCAGTCACTTGTCTCCCAGAATAATTTCCTCTTATCCTGAACTTTAAGTGGAAGAATATTGTTTTAAAATATCTCTTAGCCCTTTCACTGTAATTACCTCTAGACTTTTACACTCGTATAGTCTTGCCTAAGTCTAACTGAAATAGTGTTGTTGAAAACACAAGTGACTTACAACAGTATAACCCTAACTATAGTGGGTTGTAGTATATCTAATTTTTTTTGGTAAGTTACCAATTTCTAATCATTTTATCACAAATTGGCTTATAGTTCAATTTTTCCTCATTTTTCAAAGTAACACATGCTTATTGCAGAAAATTTGCAACATAAATGGATAATAAAAGTAAGAATTAACTGGAACTACCATAAATTATGACTCTAACATTTTAATTCATTTTACTCTCTTGCCATGGCTGGGCTGAGGCTCCTTATGCCAGTGTGTGGATTTAGGTGACTGGTTTTCTCCCTCCTACCTCTCCTCTACCCCAGTATTTGGCTATAGTCCATATTTTTCATGGGGCCAGATTACTGGGAGTGACAGTAGCCACTCTCTGCTCCATGAGAATGAAATGAAATGTCAACACTGATAAGAAAGGAGTCCGGTAGACAGGGCCGGAAGTGAAGAGGGCAGCGTTTATAGTTGTAATGAGAGGCTGGGAGACAGACTAGCTCTGTTGTGGGGTTCTCCTTGCCTGACCCAGGGAGAGGGAGCGAGAAGGGGAAATTTCTTGCCTGTCATGCAGAGAGAAGGAAACATTTGAAGTTAGTGACAGGTCAGCACGCCTCATCCTGTGGACGGCCCCAGCAGGGCAGCAGCCAGGGGTGGGGCAGCCCAGAAGACAGTCAAGGCAGGTAGTGGCAGAGCTGAAGGCCTGGCTGGTGAGCAGATGCCCAGACGGGTGTTGCTAGCGTGGCATCCCATGCGGGGTATTCCCTGAGGATGGGAGGACTTAAGGGAAAAAGTAGCTCCCGGAGCCTAGAGAGTCAGAGGCACAAAGAGCAGCCTGGCTGTTGTGTGGGGTAAAGACCTTTCCCCTCCACCGCTCACCTAAGGCTGTGGTCGGCAAACTGCGGCTCGCGAGCCACATGCGGCTCTCTGGCCCCTTGAGTGTGGCTCTTCCACAGAATACCACGGCCTGGGCGAGTCTATTTTGAATAAGTGGCGTTAGAAGAAGTTTAAGTTTAAAAAACTTGGCTCTCAAAAGAAATTTCTATCGTTGTACTGTTGGTATTTGGCTCTGTTGACTAATGAGTTTGCCGACCACTGACCTAAGGGAACTCCAGAGAAAGAAAAAAAGAAAGAGGAAGGGCTCATACCTTGCATTTGGTAGTAGTACCCATTGACCCTACAGATTTAGGGAATAATTGTGAGTGACTGTACTTAGGACCCCAAAATTGTTGGGGGAATAGGTGTGGTGACCATTTATTTATTCTATTGACCAAAATGGAGAACTTAATATTTACATTAGGACTCACCTGGCAAGCCAGGAGGTAACATCATCCAGATATTGGGGCCATTCAGGTTACATATATACATGGAAAAACACCTAAAGAACTGTTTATTAGTATGTCTTAGGTACTGTACTGCCATCCCAAAGCCTTAAACTGTTTTCAAACTTTAACTTTGTCGTTCTACCTTAAGAGAAAGGATAATAGTCCTTATTGTGTTAGGACTATTTTGCTATACTAAATGTTTTACCAAGAATATTGTTAATGGCTAATTGTGTTCCATCTCATAAATGTACCATCCTATATAATAAAAGCCTAGGTGGTGTCATGCCCTCGTGATGCCCTTGCATGATGTCGTTGCAAGATGGCTGCCACAAGATGGCCACGTGCACAGTGGAGGTGGGGGCCCGGTGGCTGCCCTGTGCTGTGAGGCCTGGGGGTCCCGTGGCTCTGCACGGCGTGGAGGAGGCCAGTCCTGGTGGAGGAGGTGGGTCGCAGCAAGGGAGGGCAGTTGTGGGCGATCTGGCCTGCAGGGGAGGGTAGCTGGGGGTGATCGGGCCAGCAGGGGAGCAGTTAGGCATCAATCAGGCCAGCAGGGGAGTGGTTAGGGGGCGATCAGGCAGGCAGGCAGAAGTGATTAGGTGTAATCAGACAGGCAGGCGAGTGGTAAGGAGCCAGCAGTCCTGGATTGTGAGAGGGATGTCCAGATTGGAGAGGGTACAGGCTGGGTTGAGGGAACCTCCCCTCACCCCACACAAATTTCGTGCACTGGGCCTCTAGTACTTTTGTTAATTGCATAATGTTACCAATCGAAATTCCTTTCCAGTTATTTGCTACTATGAATGGTAACAAAATAAACAGATCTTTGTGTATAACTCAGTATTTCCAGAGAAGTCAAATTCTTAGAAATAGAATAATTGGGTCAGATTTTATACTTCTTGATATGTATTGCCAAATTCTAGGCATTTATTTTAAATGTGGACTCCTAAAATGAAAATATGACACAGTTGAGCCATTTTGACTTGGAAATATGGTGAAATAAATATTTTATGAAGGCACGAAATAGTTTTATCACTTAGTATTTCTCTTGTGACTTTGGACTACAAAGGAAGTAATATGAGGAAGGAACAACACGCACAAAGAAATCATTTTTACTGCTGATGCAGTATTTTTCACATTGCCATAGAGTGGCTGTCTTATAGAGACTGGATTACACTCAATTCAGCTTCAATGGGCGTGGGCATAGAAGTATTTGACTGTAACAATCCTTATGTTTTTATTGCTGGTTTGCACAGTAGGGTGGAAAGATCAACTATTGGGGCGTGTTTCGTGTGTATAGTTTTCATGAGGAATGGGATTTCTTATGTCTGATGGCAGCTGAATAACAGAATGGAGTGCCAATGGCATTTTTCACATGGCATTTGTGTTTGATCATCAGCATGAAACTAGCACATTTTCAGGAGTAGGTTCTTCCAGTGTGAGTCAGCTACTACTTTGTGGAAATGGTTGTCAGCAGGAAAAAAAAAAGGGGGGGGGGGGGCTGAAGAATTGGCTTTGAGAGAACCGTATGTGTAGATCACTGGGTCAAGTGAAGTGAAGCAAGGTGCTTTGCAAAGCCCGTGTGGTCATTGGCTCATTCGTCACTCGCTAGCGTCTGAAGACTGCATGCCAGCCCTGCATATGAGGTGCTGATTACTGACTATGTTACAACTTGCTCTGAGGGGTCAGACCAGTTTGCAAACAGGAAAGAAGAAACTTCTGTGAAAAGACTTCCTTGTTAGTTTGAAAGCATTCCTGAGTTGTTTCCAGCTCTACTGGTCTGTGAAGACCCAAAAGACCCAGAAAAGATTTCCTCCTGTTTTACATATGATAGACTACAGCGATTCCAAAAGAATGAAATGCACAGATGATTAATTTCTAACAGGAAAAAAATGTTCTTGTATGACTGCAGATAATAACACTTAAGCTAAAGGGAAGTGATACCTTTGACTAAGTCAATACCTTAGACTATTGACTATTGTTTAGCTCCCAGAGGCTTTCTGATCAAGACTGAAAATGAGGGTTTATGCCCTTGGAAGCATCATTAAATCTAAAAATAAAAATCACAGGGCTGGAGTTCTGCTTTTTTAGTTTTCCCAGCTTTCTAACGATGGCCTGTGGTGTTTCATTTTTTCTGCAGTGTCTGTTATTCAGTGCTCCCGTTTGCTGCTTTCTCTTTGCTGGCCCCGGTTCAGCATTTATCGATACAGAGTCCCAGTTGTGTTTGAGAGGTGACTTAACAATGTTAGGCATAAGTAGCAACTGTATTAAGCCCTTCAGATTAAATGACATGTAGCTTTTAGAACGTGAGCATTGCGGATATGTTTTTTGATATCTTAAGCACCTCTTCAAATTCCTTGGACAGCCCTGAAATGGATGTACGTGCCTGGTGTCCAGGACATAAGTGACATGAAGTTTATGCCTTAAAAAAAAAAAAAAAAAAGTCATCCAGACAACCTCCCCTCCCTCTGCAATGTCGTCATAACTGAGCTCTTCACTCTCACAATGGCATATGAAGTCTGTTGAAGGTATGGAAGAGGAGGGCACAATTTTGATTTTCCCTCTGTCATAATAGGTTAGCCATGACTTTGGCCAATTAGTGTGGGTTTTCAGCAATCATCCTATCTAATAAAGAGGGAATATGCACTTGGCACAGTAGGGGCTCAATATTTGAATGAATCTCAAGGCAGGGTTTAAACAGACAGATTGGATGAGGAAAGAGTATGTTCCCTTTAGGAAACAGCATGAGCAAAACGTCAGCAGAGGGGAAGATGGAGGTGGTGAAGGTAAAAATGAAGATCATTCTCTTGGCGGGAGTGGAGTGATGGAAGGGGGTGAGGCAGGAGGGGAGCAAACGTGTGTTCTTGCCAGACTGTGGAAGGCTGGGAATACCAGCCAGAGCATTTTGGGTTGTGTTTGTCAGGCAATGAGTGGACTGGAAGGAGTCTGAGCTGGAGAGGTGGTTGGATTTGGGAAGACTAATTCTGTGGCAGTGGGTTGAAGGGGATCTGAATGAGAAAATCCTCATTTTGATCTCTGCTCTGGACTCTTCCGAGGCATTTTGTTCCCCAAGGGGCCCAAATCTTAGCCACTCACTGCCTTCATGCTGCATTGTCTCATTCTTCATGAGTGACTCCCTGGTGTCCTTTAGTCACTTAACCTGAGCCGTGGTCCCGTAAGCAGTGACCATCGAATTCCTATCACCTTGTGTGCACAGCATATGAAGTCATAGCAGCCTTAACTCAGGTCTCCTGATAGCACAAGTGCTAATCCTGGAACCTTAGGAGAAGTCCTCCTACCCAGGGGGACACATAGCAGCATGGTGGTTGGAGTTAGTGGGAAGCACCAGGTCCGTGAGGGTGAAAGGGTTTGTGATTTAGAAAGTGAGTGAGGAGTCTGTGAGGTGGGCACCTTGGATAAGATTAGGAATAAGGGGTTTAGGGCAAAATCAGGATTAATTGTTTGTCAGACACCAAATAGTTCCCAGATAGAAAAAAATTCCTGAGAATTTAGAGTTTATCAGCGCTTGCTCTCCAGGCCTCCTTTCCCTGTATCCACAAATCAAACACACTCCCAGTACCCCATATTCAGCATATGGTATCTGTGCCAGATCTTCCTTGTTGATAAAAGTGAAAAAAATGGATCATTATGAGATATTCTTAGATAACTATGATTTACAAGTGTTTTGGTAGATTCCTGTGACATCAGGAAAGCAATATATTTTCGTAGACTTGAGGAAATATTGGCGCTTCATTGTTATTTATAAACTATGAAACAACATCTGGAAAGTTACTGAAACTGGGTCTATGTTAGAACGTCCATTAATATCTGTTACATAATCATACACATGATGTTGATGCCATAAATCCATTCAGCCCTTGCCGCAGCAGCTTTCCTCAGCGATGACATTCTCACTGACCTGGTGATGTCAGTGTGAACTGCCAAGATAGTGACTGCTATTTTTGAGAGTGGTCTCCCCTCTTAGCAGCTCGAGTTTCCTCTCTGGGAATGAGCTCTGGGGAAAGGGGCTCTTTTTATAAGCATCATCTTGTTTTCCTTCAATGTTGTGGAAGTCAGTTTAACTCTACTGTTAAAGCCAGTCTGGTAGAATTGTCATGTAAGTCGTATTTTGTCAAGGAATACTTCTGTGTAAGTGGGTTATGGTCTCCACATATTTTAAGTGAGAGGTTTAGAAGGTCCTAATTAGTGTAACACCTAATTTTGAAATTGAAGAGACTTGGGTCAGCTGGACCAATCTTAGGTTTTCAGTAAGGTTGTCAGGTAAACAGACATGAACTGTGTCGTATAGTTAGGTGGTATCAGAACTCGGACCTTTGGTATTTTCCCTTTCTATGTGGGGCTTTCCTCAATAAAGTTTTTCTCTATAAAACAGTGATAAAGCTATTTATAATCAGAGCATTCCTACTGTTGGTCCAGGCCAGGAGAAAGGGTTCAAACAATATAATGGGAGTCTCATCAGCTCTCCCTGATAGGGGTTTAGAAGGGCTCCCATCAGGTGCTTTTCTATCAGTAGTTATTATTAAGTTGTGTTCTCCTTTTTTTATTTAGCATGATGACTTTTTTCTTTTTAAAATATATTTTTTTGATTTTTTTACATTGAGGAAGGGAGAGGGATAGAGAGTTAGAAACATCGTTGAGAGAAACATCGATCAGCTGCCTCCTGCACACCCCCACTGGGGATGTGCCCACAACCAAGGTACATGCTCTTGACTGGAATCGAACCTGGGACCCTTCAGTCCGCAGGCTGACACTCTATCCACTGAGCCAACCCAGTTAGGGCAAATTGTGTTCTTTAAGAACAGAAAGATTTTTGTTTTTTCTTTTTAAATCTTAGTTTCAGTTATAGCTTGGGTTGCTATAACAAATATCATAGACTGAGTGGCTTAAACAACAGACATTTCTCACAGTTCTGGATGCTGGGAAGATCAAGGTCAACATGCCAGCAGATTTTTCCTGGTCTCTTTCTCTTATAAGGACACTAATCCCATCATGGGGGCCCACCCTCATGACCTCATCTAAACATAAGTACCTCCCAAAGGCCCTATCTCCAAATACTATCATATTTGGGTTAGGGCTTCAACATAGGAATTTTGGGGGACACAAACATTCAGTCCAAAACACCTAGTGATATACTATGTTTTTTTTTATTATTTTTATTTTTTTATTGTTTGAAGTATTACAAATAGTAGTACATATGTCTCCTTTTATACTATGTTTTTAAATGAGCTGTCTAGCAGAAAGTATGTTTTCAATTTAAGAGATGATCCAACATGTCAGTGATTATTATTCACACTCACAAACATTCAGAGATGTGGTTAGATGTATTTGAAAATATTCAGAGATGGCTAGGTTAATAATTTGAGTTACTTTTTTACATGTTTGTCCAGTGTGTTCAGCAAATATTTGAGCACATTTTATGAGTCAGGCCCTGTGCTGGGTCATAGGCCAAAGTAATAATGAGATAGAGCCATTCGTCTTACTTGAGCTGTACGGTAGCCAGTATTAAAATTCTATACCATTGTTTTCTTTCAAATACATTTTAGCAAGTTGCAATCTTGTCCTCTTAAAAATAAAAACCATTATAAACCTAATATATAGATAATATAATGAATACCTAAGTACTCACACTTGGCTTTATCAGAATTTAATAAAAGTATTTGATTTGAAGAAAACATGTCAAAATATATTATTTTTTCTTTTCAAAATATTTTTTTTAAGGATGAGAAATAAACATCACTGGGAATTGAAGACCCGTGTATGCCCCTCTTTCCCTTTCTATAAGTAGCCACTATCCTTGATTTATGGACTATCATCACCATGCCTGTTTCTTATACTTTTATTATGTATGTGTGAGTTTATGAGCAATATAAAATATATCATTTTTTTTTCAGTAGAAGTTTTTTTTTTATTGTTTTAAGTATTACAAATAGTAGTACATATGTCTCCTTTTTTTTCCCCCTTGATCTCCCCCCGGACCTCCCCTACCCCCCAGGACATGCCTTCACCTGCCCACCCTCCCCCCCGCCCCAGTGTCTTATATCCGTTGGTTGTGCTTATATGCATGCGTACAAGTCCTTCGGTTGGTCTCTTACAGCCCTCCTCGCCCAACCTCCCCTGTCTTCCCAATGTAGTTTGACAGTCTGTTCAATGCTTCTTTGCCTCTGTATCTTTTTCCCACCATTTCTTTCCTTTAAAAAGTTTTGCCTTTGCAGACTGGAAATAAACATAATAACAAAACAAGACAAAACAAAAAAATGTTTGAGTCCCAATTTCAATGTCCAACAGTTCCTTATGTGTACATGTCAGCAATGATATCTGGATGGTGGGCACATGGTGGCAGTGCAGGTCCGACCCACTCTGGTTTGGTCCTAGGTAACCTGCAGCGGTGCACAGCTGCTGACCGCTCCCATGGCAAGGCGTTGTCAGCGTCTTCCATCTCTGGACTGTTTTTTCCTCTTGTCTTTGTGGTTGGAGCACTCCTGTCAATTCCTCTCTGTTGCAGGAATCCATCTGGTCTTGGGGTTGTTTTCTGAAAATATACAAATATATTCTCGACCACAAGTTAATAAAGCAATCTTTTCTATATAATTGATTTGGGATCCTTTTTATTTTTGTTCAAACGATTTTCCTTTGTCTTATTTAGACACCATGTATGTTTTTAATGGCCGTCTTGCTGTTAGCATTGCAAATGAAACTTAATTTGGTAAAGTAAAAATTTTCTAGATGTAATTTACTTATAGGATATTTTTCCTTACATGATATTGCCCTACTATCCCCCCCCCTTTTTTTATTAATGGAGGTTTTTGTAAATTTTATAATGCAGTCTTGATAACTTTAAATTTAAATTTTTTTTTCCCCCACACATATGACTGCTTTAGGTTCATTGCATATTCAGGAATTTTACCATGAGATGAACTACCAATAGAAATTTTAGTTATTACTTTAAGAACAGCTTTTTGTCCAGTACTTGAATATTCACTTATTTCAATTAGCCTATTTAAATTAATCTGAAAATTCGATTACTATTTTACTGTCAAATTTAATACTCTACCAACAATCTTAGTTTACCCTGTAAATATTAGTGGGAAGGATTATTTGCATTCTTGAGTGGGCCCTGAGCATTCCAAATGCTCAGCTGAATTTAGATATAGGGCAACTGCTGTTGGCCAAGTCTCTTGTCTGTTACCTGGGTCCCGATCTGAGCTGGGCCAAGTCTCTGTCTGTCACCTGTATCTCGATGTGAGCTGGGCCAGGTCTCTTTCTGTTGCCTGGCTCCCGATCTGAGCTGGGTGTGGGAAGCGCGAAGCAGCCATGGGGGCAGGAGACCTCCTTTAGAAGGGGTGAGGGTTCAAGCCCCTGCAATGTTGGGGGGGTGAGGGTCTGTGCCCCACTTCTGTTGCCCCCCCAAGTTCTCTCCTGATGGCCCCTCTGCGACTGTGCCTGTCTTAGGTTGTTCCTTCCTTGAGGAATCTTACCCGTCTCTGGCTAACCAGCCATCCTCCGGGGCCAAGCAGGGTGCTGTGAGGTTCAGTTCTGTGTCCTTGGTAGCCTATGACCCCGTGGCCTCCACACCCAGCACCTGCCTTGGGAACCCCTGGCCTGCTGGCAGGGTCGCGGTGCTGATCACATGTCTCGGGGAACTCGGGTTTCTTCTCCAGTGAGGGCCCAGCTCACACATAAAATATATCATTTTTAAAACTTCATAAAAAGATAGCAAACTGTATATATTTTTCTGTACCTTGAGAGAAAAGTAAACAGCCACATCATTTATTCCTCTTGATACTTAGCTCTAGCTCTTTTTTAAAAAAAAACCAATGTATGTAGTATTTCAATGTATGATTATTCTACATTATATTCCCCTGTTTCTCTGTTGTCAGATATTTTTGGAATGCTCCCAGATTTTCATTATTGTAAATAGCATTGCTGTGGACATTCTTGTCCCCTGATGTGTGTTTTGAGTTTCCATGGGGAAGGATGTAAGTGCTGAATTGCAGGTGATAGAATGTGAGTATCTTCAACTCCAAGCTTATCTCCCAGTTTTCCTAGATTGTGCCCCGGTGCTCTACACAGTCACCAGTTTACCTTACCCCCCACACTGTATTAGTGATTTTGTTGATCTGAATCTTCTCCAATACTTTTTATTATAAAACTATGGAATTTTTGTACATTGGTTAGGTATAAAGTGATAACTTATTATTTCTAGCTTAATGTTTCGTTTCCCTCATTGCACATGTCTGTTGGCCTTTTAGGTAGTTGGCATCTGTGAATTGCCTGTTCATAACATACCCCCACTTCTTTACTGGTGGTGGTGGTGGGACTCAGGTGCAGAGAAGCGGATTGATCCTAATCTTGATTCTTGACATATTACTATCACTGGGTTTTGCATGGCCTTCTTATTCATATTTTTAATATAATGAATACCTGTGAGCTCATCGACATCTGAAACTTTACCGACAACTTACATCTGCCTGTGCTTTTCCCTATTCCATCCCTGTGCCTTCCCCCATAATACTGTCCAGAACTGTATCATTCTATATCATCTAGTTCCATATGTCGTCTATCTTCTGGGCCTTGCTTTTCTCATTCTCCATTATTATTATGATTTATCCAAGTTGTTGCATTGGCTTGGTCCACTCATTTTCACTATCATATAACATTCTCTGGTGGTGGTATTATTTTTCTATCATTTCACTTTTGAATAGGTATTTGGTTTATTTCCAGTTGTCTGTTATTATGAGCTGTTTTTTTTTATGAGCATTCACACATGTGAACCTTGCAGACCACCATCATGATGGTCTCTCAAATACTACCTGGGACTCGAAATGCTGGATTAGGTGTTCTGATATTTAACTTTGTTAGCTCATGCTGCCTTTCTCTTTCTCAAAGTTGTATACCATCTCTATCCTATAAACACTGGATCAGGTTGCTCCAGAGCTTCTGCTCAATAATTTGTAGTTCTTTTCAGGTGTACATTTCTCATTAGTAAACATTTGTTGGTTTGGTGGACTTGAGTAGCAAGGTTTGGCTTTCTTGGAATATGGTAGCTGATATGGAGAGGATGGTGGAGGAATACACAAGGCTATCCCGCTCACAGTTGGAGGCTATTAGTGTTTATGAAAAGAACTTGACATTTTCTGGATGGCCAAGGGGACTCAGGTCAGTGTGCAAAACTTCTCCTCATGTGTATTTGATTATTTTTATGTCTGTAATAATTTTAAATGTGCTGGTTTTATAGTCTTTCTCAAAGGTTTATCAGCTAAAATTTACAGTGGATCCAATCTCTGCTCTTTTATGATGTCTGCTCTGTTTGGTTCATAGTGGATTTTTCCCTTGTGTGTGTTTTAGTTTTGAATTGTGCACTCTTACTGACTTGAGCTTTATTGGTGGGAATTCAGGAGACCTGGGTTAAAGGTGTATTAAAAATATAGAGTAGGGGTTTCAGTTTACAAAATACTTAGCCATGTTGGGTAAAATATAACACATATCCTTTTAAATACACAGCTGTGATTATAAAAAAAAAAAGTATGCAAAATCTCCAGAATTGGACAAAGATCGAAAGACATCATTCCAGAACAGTACACTAGCGTTGAACTTTCAGGAGGATCAGAAACAAGATGCTTGGAGCCTTTACAACAACCTGGGGGGAGAGAATGGAGCCTTGGGCAAGGAGTTGGACCTCGGATCTCCCTCCATGTCTAGTTAGCCAGGACTCTCCAGTGGCTGCACTCTCGAGGAAGAAGTGGACCAGAAAAAGCCTGCCCTACCAGCGCAGAAATACAAAGAAGATTGTCTATCTTAGCCTGGGCTCTGGATAGGAGGTAAAAGTGCTCTGACTTTGTCCTAAAATTTGAAAGCACAGGTGTTCCCTCACTTTCTTAGGGTTCAGATGTCTGCCATCCAAGTTTCCCAGGAATTAGCCTAAAAGCCAAGCCAGAGTCAGTGATGCCCCTCCGTTGAGGTGCCTCACGGAAACAAATCTGTGGCTGTTTCCATGTCTTCCCCCCTTAGTGGTGAACTTCTTGGAATGTGGGGACTGATTTTATGCACCTTTGTACCCATTTTCCCAATGAATATATGAGTCAAACATGTGCCTTTTTAACAGAACATCAGGTTCACTCACAAACATGTTAAAGTGTAAAGCTTAGAAAGGATGTTATTTTGCAGTTAAAGTTTTCTGTACATCATTCTTCCATTCTTAGGATGTTCTGCAACCCACAGAATCATCATACAGTTATTGAGAATCTCTGTTGTTCAGTGTGTTGTGAAGGATACAAAGACGCGTGTTCTGCCCTTAGGGAGTTCTAAGTGAAGGGGAGCAACAGACTTGGACATAAATCTTTATAATGCAAAGTGTGACATAAGCGACATAGTAAAACTTAAAAGTAGTTTTGGGATTGCAGAGGTTGTGGTGTGTGGATTGCAGAGGTTCCAGCGAATATTTAATAGAGCTTCTTACGTGGTCAGCACAGTGAGGGTTTTAAGAGTTCCTAATATTTATTGTGTGCTTACCCATGTATTAGGCAGGCAAAATTTTATATATAGTTAATCTCTGCAACATAATTTTAATTCTCACAACATCCCTATGAAGATGATCCTATAATTATCCTCATTTGAGAAACTTTTTAAATTGAAATTTACCATATATATATAAAGTTTTATACATTTTCATACATGTACAATTGGATGGACTTCCATGAATTGTACACACCTGTGGAACCAGCACCCAAAGCGAGAACAAACCGAATACTCCAGATACTCCTAGAAGTCCCCCTAATGCCCCCTTGACTTACAGCAGCAAGTTTTCCCCCATTTTTATATTTTCTGGAAATAGAATCATACTGTATATATTTTCTTGTTGTAATCTATTGTATGTAGTTGTGGATTGTTCATTTCCATTGTTGTCTAGTATTCCATTATCCCCATTTTACAGATGAGGAAAAGAGGCTGAGAGGTCAGTGTAGCCCAAGATCACTCAACTAATAATGGACATGCTGATATTGTAGTGCCCTTAAGTGTTTTTCCGAAACATGATTTTTAATGATCTTAAGGTGTTCTGTTATGTAATTACAGCACAATGAATTTAACCAATCCCCTTCTGATGGATATCCGGGTTGTTTCTAACATGACTCATTTATACTTTTTCATAAAAGAAAAAGTCAGTTTTAATATTTAAAGTGTGGTTTTAAGTTTCCAGCTAATTTGCCATAGACAATAATCAGTTCCCTATAAATACAGCCGGTAATAAAATATTAATTTCCCCGTGGCTTTCATTGTAAGGTAGCAGCTGCTAGTCAAGGGTGGCATCTGTAGTTTTTGTCATCAGCTTGCCTTTTGAAAATGCCTTATAGAAGGATGCACTGTCCTTTTCCCCTTTTATCCTAATTGTGTTTTTGTCTTCCTACTTGTCTTTCCTTGGAAACTTTTTATTAGGTCATCTCAGTTCTGCTGTAGTCCAAGATTATATCCTTTGCCTATGGCTCTCCCTTTGGCCCCTGATGAGTCTGAGGCGGGTGGGTTCTCCATGAGTTGGTTCTTCAGAGGATATATACTTATCTTCATGAAACATCCTCCCGTGCAGCGTCTCACAAAGGGCACTCTGGAGTGTGTGCTCCTGGAAGGCAGGAGCTGTATATTATTCAGTGTGATGCCTGGCGTGCTGTAGATCCTCAGTAAATGCACAGTTACAAATGAGGACCTACTGCAACCTCAGATTTGTCTTTTTTGATTGACCTTCATAATATGATTTATGCTTTTGGGGAACATGATTAATCTTCTTGGACTCTTCAAACTTAAATAGAACACGTGGAGCTGTTTTGTTTTTAATTGTCACCTGAGGATATTTTTTCCCATTGATTTTTTTTTTTAGAATGGAAGAGAGGAGGAGAGACAGAGAGAAACATCGACATATCGAAAGACATACTGATTGGTTGCCTCCCACATGTCATACAACTCAACACCAAAAATAATCGATTTAACAAATGGGCAAAGGACCTGAATACACACTTCTTCATAGAGGACACACATGACCAATAGGCATATGAAAAAATGTTCAATGTCACTAGTCATCAGAGAGACGCAAATTAAAACCACAATGAGATCACCTCATACCTGTCAGAATGGCTTTCATCAATAAAACAACAAACAATAGGTTGGGTAGATTGGTGCAGCCACTGTGGGAAACAATATAGAGGGTCCTCAGAAAAATAAAAATGGAACTGCCTGATGACCCAGTGATTCCACTTTTGGGTATATATCTGAAGAAATCCAAACACTTATTCAAAAAAAGAATATATGCATTTCCGTGTTCATTGGAGTGTTATTTACAATAGCCAAGATATAGAAGCAAACCAAGAGCACATCAGTAGATAAAAGAGTGGTGGTACATACATACAATGGAACATTACTTGACCATTAAAAAGAATAAAATCTTATACCATTTACAACAGTGTGGATGGCCTTAGAGAGTATTCTGCTAAGTGAAATAAATCAGCCAGAGAAAGACAAATACCATATGATTTCACTTATATGTGGAATCTAAATAACAAAATAATTGAACAAAATAGAAACTCTATCATAGACACAGAAAACAGATTGATGGTTGCCAAAGGGGTGGAGGATATGGGACTGGGTGAAAAAGTTGAAGGTGGAGTACAGGATAGGGAATATAGTCAATAATTTATACTAATAAAAGCCTAGGTGGTCCTTGCGACCTCGTGTGCAATGTCATCACAAGATGGCCACCACAAGATGGCCACGTGCACAGCGAAGGCAGGGCCCAGTGGTCGTTCTGTGCGGTGAGGCCTGGGGGTCTAGCAGTTCCGCGTGGCATGGAGGAGGCAGGTCCCAGTGGAATAGGCAGGTTGTGTGTGATCAGGCCGGCAGGGGAGGACACTTGGGGGTGATTAGGGTGGCAGGGGAGCAGTTAGGCATCAATCAGGCCGGCAGGGGAGTGATTAGGGGGCAATCAGGCAGGCAGAGGCGGCTAGGGGTGAGCAGGCAGACAGGCAGGTGTGCGGTTAGGAGCCAGCAGTCCCAGATTGTGAGAGGGATGTCCGATTGCCAGTTTAGGCCTGATCCCTGTGGCAGTTGAACATCCCCCAAGGGGTCCTAGATTGGAGAGGGTGCAGACCAGGCTGAGGGACACCCTCCTCCCTTCCATGCATGCATTTTGTGCACTGGGCCTCTAGTATTATAACTTTGTATGGTGCCAGGTGGGTACTGTAAATATTGGGGGCAACATCTTGTAAAGTATATGATTAATAACTATACTATACATTTGAAAATAATACAAAATAATACTGAATGTAAACTGATTGAAAAAACTGATGGAAAAAACTGCTGGTTTGACTTATTGTACTGATTTTATCACCCATTAAGTCACTGCCCTAGAGCAGCATTTTTCAACAAGTGGCCGATAGACCAATGCTTATCTGCAGACTGTTGGTTACCAGGACCTAAGGAATTTCCTTTCTTACCGCCCCCACCACTTATAAGATGGAGATATAGTATCTTGGTGTGAAAAAAGGTCAGTCAAACTGAACAATGTGCTTGGGACTTGGTTAGTTTACATTCTGTTCAAATTCCTTGTCTTGCAGGGACCTTGTGACAAATAGTTCAGGGTCTGGCAATTTGAGTAGCACCAGCCACGTGAACCACAAAATGTCCCTTGCCCCTCAATTCTTAGCAGTGAGGCTATCAGGTTTCCAAGCCTCTAGTAGATTTAAAATCAGGTGAGGAGATGCTATATGAATTTGCTATATCAAAAAGTGCTATTTGGGGATGAAAAGATCATGAATTGGGGATCAGACCTAGGTTTAATTCTGGTTTTCCTGTATGACCTGTTAAGTATCCACCCTCCATTATAAGAAGGGGATAGAATGAATATCTATGATAATTCAAAGGATTTGGACAATATTTATATAAAGTATTCACCATAACACTAGATGCTTATTGTTGTTAGGAAAGATTATGAAATGATAAAGTTCTGAAAAAGAAAAATAAGAGGGGTAATTGTTGACTGTATTAGGTAATGAAAAGTGTGACATGAGACAGTGGTTCAAAATGTGGCACAAAAGATGGACAAAGGAACAGAATAATGCAGACATGCCAGCATTAGGTCTTTTAAAAAAATCAAATTTAGGATAGTTAAAAAGAAATTTAACCTGAATATTTGCAAAATGTTTAGGGATGCAAAAGAGTAGGTGCTTTTTAAGTGTGCAAGTGACAGAAGAAACTTCTTCAAAATAATAGGAAAAATCTGACTAACTCAAAATACACAGAACTCAAAATCATAATCCAAAATAGAGGCCACAAAAGTAAGAGGGAAAATATTTAAAACAAAATTATATATCAAACTTGGAGCAGATAGAGAAGATACACTACATTAATCATGGTTTATCCCATAGAAATTCTTATTGAAAAGGAAATTTAAAAATTAAGGATTAGAAAGTACAAAAAAATCAATTTTGAAAAAAGTTGAACAATTACAGTATTGAATTTTCATGTACCTATTGCTTATATCCTTTGAAATGGAGTGTGGATGTTATTAGTGGGTAAGGGGAATCAATTATGTAATTAAACCTAGAATAACATATTAAAAACTTTAACTGGAAAATATGCCCCAGAAGCATGTAGATCTTCGACCAATATATAGGCAACTATTTCTTACACATCTTAGTGTGGTCTTTTCAGTTAGGTATTTGGAATAAAAACCAGTTGATCCCCGGCTGGTGCAGCTCAGTGATTAGAGTATTGGCCCTTGCACAGAAGGGTCCCAGATTTGATTCCTGGTCAAGAGCACATATCTGGGTTGCAGGTTCCATACTCAGCTAGTTAGGAGGCCACCAATGTTTCTCCCTCCCTCCCTCCTTCCTCCCCCTTCTCCCTTCTTCCCTCCCTCCCTTCTTCTCTTCTACTCTCTCAAGGGAAAAAATATTCTCAGGTGAGGATTAACTAAAACCAACAAACAAAAAAACCCAGTTGAAGTTAGGCTGCAGTGCAGCTACATGCATCCTGCTGTGTAGTATACGTCTAATACCTGGAGCCCTCTTTCTAAAAGCCATCAGATGACCCCTCCGTAGCTTGAGCGGAATTTCTAATACAGGTTGAACTTGTTTCCGAGGAGGTGGGAGAAGAGCATTCCAGGCAGAAGGCAGGGCATGTACAAAGACCTCAAGGAAGGAAAGCATTTGGCCTTGTTCTTTTCTTCCAAGAATAGAAGGGAGACTGATAACAGCCGGAATTCAGTGAGGTTAGGAAGTGAATGAATGAGGCTGGAGGGCCATGCAGGCAGCAGAATCGTGTAGGGTCTTTTAGAGATTTTGTGAGAAGTTTGGATTTTAGCCTAAATACAACAGAATGATGTTGAAGGATTTCAGCTGGGCAGTAAGCAGATCCAATTTATATTTTCAATTACTTTTTAAAAAATTGATTTGAGAGAGAGGACTAGAGGGAGGGAGGAAGAAAAAGAATCAATGACCCATTGCTCCACTCATTCACATACCCATTGTTTAACTCCTATATGTGCCTGACCTGGGATTGAACCCGCTATCTTGGCATGTCAGGACAACGCTGTAACCAACTGAGCTACCCGGTAAGGGCTATTTTCAGTTAACTCTTGATCCTGTATGGAAATGGGACTGCTGGGGGTGAGTGGAAGCAGAATGGCCAATCAGGGGATGGTGGTAGGGCTAACAGTGGAGACAGAAAAGTGAGCAGCTCCACAGGATATTTTGGGTGGGGAGTGGATGTAGGGGGTTAAGTGAAAGGGAGGAATCAGGATGACTTGTCACAGGACTACTTCTTGCCAAAATCTGACTGCTTCACAAAGCATTTGGCACTTTTGAGCATTCTCGGTGTCTTCTCTGAAGCTGCACTCTTCCTATCCCCCATTTGGCTGCCTTTTCTGGGTCTTTTCTCCCTCTGGCCTTCCCTGCCCCTTTCTCCATTTGCGAGTCACCTTTGTAGTTCACTTCGCTTTTTTTCATCTCTAGACTTTCTATACTTTTTCCTTCTAAAAAAACATTCCTTATTTCTCTTTACTCACTTCTCTGCAGATAGACAATTCAAGCCTGTGGTCTTGACTGCTATCTGCAGCGGCTTTTCACAATTTCTGTTTAGCTAATATGCTACTTTCTGAAATACCTAAATGCAGTTGTTTCCTCACCTTCCATTGGCTTCTTCTCTTGACTTCCCTTTTTCTTTTTCATGGTTCTGCCATTTTCTGTCACCCAGACAGGAGAACTTAGTAATCTTTGATTCATTATTTTCCTTTACTGCAATTTGCTATATAAAATCCAATATTACTCCCCAAATTGTCAGGGAAGAAACCAGAGCTCAGACAGGTTGTCACCTGCTCAGGGAGGGTCACCCAGCTGGTTGCTGGTGACACTACTGTGTGAGCCCAAGTCTGACACCAGAACCCATACTCTCAATCACTGTGCTGTACTACAGGGGGAAATACTGTGAGAAGTATCTAATGGCTGTGAAGTACACAAAGATTATTTGATAAAAAAACCACATGAAATGCTAAGTTACGGTATTAATTTGTTTGGGTGGTGCCACCCATCTTAATTATATTCTTCACTCTCTTTGAAACAGAATACGAATGGTGATGCTATTTAGTGATAGAACTTGCTTTTGCAAGATGAAACATTTCATAAGGTCATTCAAAAATTTCAGAATGAAAACAGGAGCACTGATGGTGTAAGTCCTCATTCAAGGGCAGGAGAAGACCAATCTCTGAGCTCAAACAGGCAGCAAGAGAGGAAGTTAAAATTTCTTGTCTTTTTGTTTGTTCTGGTCTTCAGCAGGTTGGATAATACCCACCCATATTGGGGAAGGCCCTCTGCTTTGGTCGGTCTACCAATTGAGATGTTAATCTCTACTGGAAACGCCTCACAGACACACCAAAAAATCAAATTTAACCAGCTCAGGTTGCCACATAAAACAAATCTTTATAGCCACATTATCTTACACCTCTGCCTGTACTTATAATTGGGTATCATTAATTTTTTTGTTTGTTTTGGCTTTAATATTTTGATCATAATTTATGCTAATGAAGACTTTAGAACATACAGAAAAATTTAAAGAACAAAGAGCCACTGGATAAGACTTTGGGGAACTTGCATTCTAAACAGTATTGTGTGCACTTAAATATCTTTCTCATGCTTTCAGTGTTTTACAAATCGATCACGTGTCTTACTTGTATAACACCTCCTCCCTCCTGGAACGTGGATAGTTTACAGGAGGTCCAGAGTTTGTCATTCTGCCCAAGAGGCTTGGGTGGTGTTGGTTGTGCTGTCTGGGGTCTTGATAAAAATTGCCCTTGCCCTTGAAGAAGCATGAAATCAAGAGGCAGACCTCAACACCCAGCCCACACACTATTTTTCTAACAGCCACTTTTCCAAGTTCGCTCTGTTTCCTTCTTCCTATTGACTGTGTGTTCCTCAGTGTAGCATTCTGGTATCCTGCCATTCTTCTTGGGAAACTTTCCTTCCCCAGGGACTGTCTACAACGCTTTTTAAAAAATTTTTATTCTTGACCTTTTCTCTAACATGTCAACATGAGCAAGGCATTTTGATTATTTACATCCATTTTATTAGGGCATTGCAAGGGGAGAGTCTGTGTCCTGTGCAGTTTTTGTTTTGTATGGTGAGGCCTCATAGTCTGATGGTTTAGACTGAAAGCTTGCTCCAGGTTGAGATCACATAATGTGACCTATCTGTATCTTCTTGTGTTTGTTTATAATATGCTGTAAAAGATGCTTTCCTAATTGGGTTCGATGAAGCTTAAATGATCTAATACATGCAAAGTATTTCTAGGAGCAGTGACCAGCACCTAAGAAGTGCTAAATGAATATCAGATGGTTGTTGCACACACCTAAACCATTTGGAAGCACTGGATTTGAAAGAATTTTTGTAGTCACTGATGAGTGTTTAAATTTTTTTATGAATTTTATACATAGTTCATTATGTGAAAATGGACTCAGGCCCTGTCTGCTGTAATTATTTAGAAAGACTGGTTTCTGCCTTTAGGGTTTATGGAATTTTGTGTGTTAGCAGAGTAAA
Organism: Corynorhinus townsendii; assembly: GCA_026230045.1. NCBI lineage: Eukaryota > Metazoa > Chordata > Mammalia > Chiroptera > Vespertilionidae > Corynorhinus > Corynorhinus townsendii. Next base: position 116,989,958 of record JAPDVU010000006.1, on the reverse strand, counting down.
GTCTTCAGAAATAATTTTGGCCTTGAAAGGATGTTTTTTGTACTCGCTGGCCTTGTACCTGAGTTGTCACTCATAGCATCTGCTGACCTCATACTTCACAGCTCCAATCAGGGAAAGCGGCTCTGCTCCCAGCCCCTGCTGAGGAGAAAGCACTCGGGAACCTCTGTCCTCTCCCTGGACTGGCTGATTTGATTGGGGTGGGACAGCTACTTTTCTCATGGCCTTCTGTGGGAAAAAATGAGCTGAGCCAGTGATTTTCTAGAAAATTTTATTTTGGGAAATAAGGGAAAAGCAGTGGGAGTTGAGGTTGAAAGAATGTCATAAACTAATGTAAGGATGATGAAAGGGCCCTACCAGGCAATGGCATAGCAGCAAACCCTCCAAGTGAGCAGCAGTTCCAACAGTAAGAGTTGATGAGAAGAAGAAAAAAAAAAGCAATTGCAAGAGAGAAAAGTAAACTCAGAACCAAGTTGTGTTAATGGCAGAGGTCCAGAGAGAAGATCTTGGGGAGGCTGTAAAGCCAGTTCACATTGTTTTCTAGGCTCTTTGCAATTGTATTCTCTTTGTTTGAGTCTTTGTTCCTTGCATTCTTTAGGCCCTAACGCATATAGGTCATATTGTGCAATTGACCCTTGAACGTAGGGTTTGAACTGGGCGATCAATAAAATGTACAGTACTGTAAATGTATTTTCTCTTATGATTTTCTTAATAACATTTTCTTTTCTCTTGTTTACTGTAAAAATACATGTAACATACAAAGTATGTGTTAATTGACTGTTATTGGTAAGGCTTCTGGTCAATAATAGGTTATCAGTAGTTTAGTTTTTGGGGAGTCAATAGTTATACGTGAGTTTTCCATTGTATGAAGGGAGGGGTTTGCATCCCTAACCCCCATGTCCAAGGATCAGCCGTCCTTCTCATTCCCATCTAAAGGATTCCCTCATTTTGTTCCTAGTACATTGACTGTCTCCTCTATAGTTTACAGTGACTTAAAACAAACAGACCTTTTAGATCCTGTTCAAGCCTCCCATTCCATGCCATGCTTTCCTGATGGTTTTAGTGTGTGTGTGTGTGTGTGTGTGTGTGTGTGTGTGTGTGTGTATGTGTTGTCTTCCCTGAACTCCTATGTAGTTTGTATTCTGGATCCCTCAGTTCCTATGTAGTATGTGATAGTTGTCTCTCATGGGTGGAGGTCATGAACTCCTAGGGCAGCAGTCCTGTCCTGTTAGAATTTTATAGTACACACTGGGCTCTGATGCATGAGTGGTAGATGCAAGTCATTGGTCATTTCTGGTGGCATTTCTCTTAACTCTGTGATCCTGGTTTAACTTGGGCACAAAAGGGAAGGCTTTATCCCCTCCTTAGAGTGAGTATTATATTACTTTAAAGAGAATAAATATTGAAGCATTTAAGAGAAATGGGGTAGTTATACAGTGACTCTTGATTTTGTTGGACAACTAAGTTTCTCATTATGCCATAACAATGGAAAAGCTCATGTGTAGTAAGCCAGAATAACACCTGACATCTAAAATCCGTGCTAATATTTATTTTGGGCCTGAGGCATGCACTGTGGTTAATAAAGTAGCTTGTTTGGGCATTATCTCTGTATGTGGTTTTCTTTTTCTTTTTCTCTCCCTTTCTTGAAGACATTTTGGAAACCACTTTGTCAAGTTACTATATTCAGTAGCAAAATGTGTGAATAATATTATGTTTTACCATTGAGCTTAAATCCCAGATCTGAAAAACAATTGTTTAATATTGTGTGGCCTTTAAGTCATCTCTTTCTCTCTCTCTCTACATTGTGTCTGTGTCTCTGCCTGGCCTGTGGGGGCTGTTCTTGGGTCAGCTGCCTATTCTTTCTTATTCATTCAGCCCTAATGAACTTTGAGTTCCACCAGCTCAGAAAGTGGGGACTCTGGGTCAAGCAGTTTGCTTGAGAAGGGGAAGTGAGAGGTCACGTGTTAGACATGATATTCTTATTATTTTCAGTTTGTAGGTGGGAATTTCAGTGCAAACTGTGTGTATCTTGCCCAAAGCTACACACCTGAGGTATGGCAAAGCCAGTATCAGAACCTAGGTCTGCAGGGTTATGACAAACCATACTGCCTCTAGTTTAGTGTCCCTTTTTGATTTCCAATCTGTAAAATGGGATCTATGACTAAATTGTCTCTATGATTACATTCCCTGCTACAGTTTCTTGAGGCCAGGATTTGATATCCAAATCTTCCAGAGGTCAAGAAGATATTTTAAGTGAGGCCATTGACAATAGGGAATAGTGGGACCAATGGTAACCAGAGGGTTTGAGAGATTGAAATTAAAATTTCAATGAAAAGGATAGCTAAGTAAGGAAGTCTGTAGGACCACCAGTTTTTGACATTCAGATTTAGGCACTTTCCTGGACATCAAGCCAGCCTAATTTTTAGCATGCAGTCTTGTCAAATAGAATGTTTGTCAGCCTATCAGCCATTCGTGTTTTCTATGAAGTGTAATTAGAGAAGGTACAGGTTGGGAGTGTGTTGGCCTGGATATATACTTTTTCAAACATAAGCACTTCCCTTTACGCCCCCCGCCCCAACACACACACACACACACACACACACACACACACACACACACACACACACACACACGTCCCCTTGTGTCCTGTGCAGCCATTCTCTGGGACATGCTGTCCAACTGCTGGACCATGTGTTCCTCACTTACAGGTGCACCTGTTACTGTCCTTCTGTGCCTCCCAAGATTATACTAAAACTAGGATTCTATGCTAAAACCTGGATTCTAGTAAGAGTGCTCCTTGAACTGGGTGTGTGACATTGAGCTTGTTATCCAAAGTTGTGCTTTCATATCTCAGCTGTAAAGTGAAGGTAAGAGCCTCAATCACGGGTTTTCAGGTTGGGATCTGCAGGGGTCAGTCTCATTGCGGACCACTCTGTGGGAGGCAGGGACCAGTTTGGTGGAGTTCTTCATCCTACCTCTACCTGAGCAGCTTTGATGATCTCTTGGTTGTACTACTAACTAGTTGTATGATCTTGGGCAAATTGCTTAACCTCTTTGTGTGTCTCCACTTACTCCTCTGTAAAGTGGGCATAATAATAAGAGTTGTTGTGATACTTAAATGAATCAATAAATGTAAATACACCTGACATTTTAAGGTTTGGTAGTTAGAATAATGGCCCTCCAGAGATGTCACTTTCTAATTCCCTGAACCTGTGAATATGTTATTTTGCATGGCAAAAGGGACTTTGCTGCTGGGATTAAATTAAGGTCTTTGAGATGCCGAGGTTATCTACGATCATCATGCTGGGCTGATTGTAATACCAGTGGCCCTTAAAGGAGTCAGAGAAAGAGAACTGATGTCATAAGCAGAGGTCCAAGTGATTCGATTGGTGGCTGAGGCTATAGGCCAAGGGATTTGGGCATCCTTTAGAACAGAGGTGGGGAATGTTCGGCCCATTTGGTCTGGCCCTGCCAAGGCATTAGGGGTGAGTGAATTAAATGTTTGACCAAATATAGCAGGCTAATTTTTAAGTTGATCACTTTGTATGGCCTGTGAGTGATATTATAAATATCCAAATGGCCCTTGGCAGAAATAAGGTTCCCCTCCCCTTCAGAAGCTGGAAAAGGCCAGGACATGGATTCTCCCCTGGAGCCTCTAGAAGCAATACAACCCTGTGAGACCCAGTGTTGACTTCTGACCTCCAGAACTGTAAGATAATAAATTTGTGTTGTGTTAAGCCACTAAGCTTATGGTAATTTGTCACAGCAATAATAGGAAATTAATATGTAAGTGTTAGCTGTATTTTCTGTTCTCACTGTAAATAAGATTTTCTTTGAACAAAGGGATCTGTGGTCAAAGACAGTTTGAAAGCCTGTGGGCCAGGTGATCGCCAGCATGCCCTTCTCGTCTGCCAGCCTGTTGTGGCAGGTTCACTCTGTACACAGAATCTAGTCTGAGCAGATTCCTCCCTTGCTGAAAGTGTACAGTGCACTTGACGTCTGCATAAGGTGGACAGAAGTTTGGGTGGTGTTCTCTAGAGTGGACCTGCCTGTGGGATTCCCTGCAGGGCACTCACTTAGGGGACTTTTTAATTAATTGACTACTTTAGAAAACAGGATCTGGGTGTTGGTTATGTGCCATATTGGGTCTAGAGCCCGAAATCCATCCAGGTTTATGCATTTGCTTGGGTGTGAGGGTCTTTGTGGATTCAGCTTATATTCCTTTTACCCCATAAATTCATCCATTCAAATAGTTCTTGTGACATTAGACGGTGCTTATTCTATGATTAAGAAGAACTCACTGCCAAAACCGGTTTGGCTCAGTGGAGAGATAGAGTGTCAGCCTGCGGACTGAAAGGTCCCAGGTTCGATTCCGGTCAAGGGCATGTACCTTGGTTGCGAGCACATCCCTGGTAGGGGGTGTGCAGGAGGCAGCTGGTCAATGTTTCTCTCTCATCGATGTTTCTAGCTCTCTATCCCTCTCCCTTCCTCTCTGTAAAAAATCAATAAAATGTAAAAAAAAAGAAGAACTCACTTCACAGCCCAAGGTGCCTGTGTTTGGAGAAGTAGACCTAGGAATGCCTTAACCCAAGCTCAAAGGCTAACACAGGCCAAATAAATGAGGCATGCAGCCTATGGGCCGTGAGTTTGACTTGTTTGTCTTAACCTAACAGTTCCAGAGACCTAGAACAAACAGCCTGTGATTTGCCCTTCAGGCCTCAACTAGCACAGCTTTTAAAAATCTACAATGTAAGTTATTTACTTTCTTTTTTTGTGTGTGCATAGAGGCCACAATGCTGTTCTTGTGTAAAGCATAGCTGCCGGGTTTGTAAATCTGGAAAACGTGAGGCCAAATATGAACCAGTCTGCAGTCCCAGAGGAATTTTGTTTCCCTTCCAAGTTACTTGGATTAACATCAGCATTATTTCCTTGGTACGAATCTGGCGTGAAGGATGTTAAGTTCTTAGAGTCCGTACCCTACTTTTCTCTAAATAAAGCATGGAAGAATTCTGGTACATGTTTTGATGTGCAGAACGGGTGGCAGAGGTTCCTTGGCAGAGCTTTTGCATAGTTGATAATCTGGTTATTTGGGTCTCTACATGCAAAGGAATGTGCACTTCTAGGTGCAATTTGCCCGGTTGAGAAAAAGCTTTTAGAATCCAGTATGGTTTGTGAAGAATCCTGTATTTTAAATTTAAGGAGTGAGAAAGGCTTATTTATTTGCTGGTTTCATTTTTTCCTGTTTATGCCCAGAATGAAAGAACATGCTGCATCTTCTTGTGTCTCCATTAGTTAGTGCCATGGTTGATGGGGTGGGAAGTTGCAGGAGATGACAGGCCAGGCTTATCACCTCAGCGGCCAACACACCCAGGGGGCTGCCTAGGAGTTCAGCGCAAGGGGAGCAGCCTGAGTGGAGAGGTATTCTATTCACTCCCAAAGTGCCTCTACATGTGTGATAGTTCCTGGTCTTAACTGAAAACTCTTTCAATAGGTGGCTGTGCTACCAGAAATGATTTTCACGTATAAAAATCATCAAGGGTGATCCGAGGCGGCTCTGCCAGTGTCCGGAGGCTCTCCAAATCTGGCTTAAAGCTGTGCTTGAATCTTTCCATGTAGTGTCCTCCATCTCAAGCTCAGCAGGTCTCCCATGTAATTCCTCACCTCTCAGACTGTTCCTGTCCCTGGGAAGGCCTTGCTTGTGTTTTTTCCTCCTCTTTGTTGATGGATCGAGGGCCTAAAAATTCCAGTGTGGGAGACTCTGAAGTGGCCAGTTCATTTGAATAGTGCAAATCACATTAAATCTTTTACGTTAGTTGAGCTTTTTGTGCTCAACTCAGGCTTGGCCTTGTCCACCAGCTGGCGTCATGTCCGCCTTGAAGGTGTTTCAAAGAGCAGTGTTGCTTCGGAGAACTCAGGAATTAGAGGATGGGGGCATGGAGGCCCACGCATATGAGTTTTCCATTTGGTTAGAATTCTGCATTTGAGCCTTTCAGATAACTAGTTGAGATCTGGGCAAAGTATTTGGGAAAAATGTTAAATCTCTTGAAAGCTGGAATGATGTCGTAGAAAGGATGTTAGTGGAAGCTTGAGAAAACGAGTTGAGTCTGTGCCTTTAGAGCTTACTACCAGCAGTCTAAAGAAATGTGTGACCTTGATGAAGTCACTAATCTGCCTCTGAACCTACTTACGATAAGGTGGCACCAGCACTTACCCTGCAGGCTGATTATAAAGAGTAAATGATATTTAAGTCAATTAGCATAGGGTAAGCACTCAGTAAAGATAGTTCTGTCTAGGGGGCCCCCTCACTATCTTTTTCAGTCTTTATAAACAGTGAACTCTGATTGGTTGAGTTTCATGTGTAATTATAGTGGAAAGAAAAAACATTATCCTTTGACCAAAGCATCAATTATGCTTATTTCATAGAACTGTATTAAATCTAGTAAGCTGTCTTATGATTCTATATTATGTTTAGAAAGGCAGAAGATATCAACAAAAGTGTAAACTGCATGGGAGGAGAAGTAAATTTAAAATGTACCAGGTAACGGAAAGGTAATAAATCTGTGATTTTTAAAAGGAATGGAGTTTGGTATGGTCAAATTTTTAAACAAAAATTTTGCACAATAAGCTCTAATAACACCAGAAGGAAGTCAACAAAGAGGAAAACTGAGTGAGGAAAATGGTATATTCTAAAATAAATTGATGTGATTATAATAATGCAGAGGTTAGACAAGAACATGCTATTTACATAAAAGAAATGTAATAACTGCAGATGAACTCAAATTTAATTTGCTATCATAAACATTTCAACTTACAAAATTAGGAACTATGAAGTTGGAAAATTGATGTATTTAAGTTTTAACTTTCTGGAGGGCATCCTATCCTGATTATATGAAACATGGTCTTTAAAGTATCCTGACTAGCCCTAACCGATTTGGCTCAGTGGATAGAGTGTCAGCCTGAGGACTGAAAGGTCCCAGGTTCGATTCTGGTCAAGGGCATGTACTTTGGTTGCGGGCACAACCCCAGTAGGGAGTGTGTAAGAGGCAGCTGAATCGATGTTTCTCTCTCATTGATGTTTATAACTCTCTATCCCTCTCCTTTCCTCTCTGTAAAAAAAATCAATCAATTAAATAAATAAATAAATAAATAATAGTATCCTGACTAGGTATTTTGGATAAAATAGTCAAAGGAAATAGCTCCAGAGGGAAAATATAATTTATACCAGCATTGATGATTATATGTGTGTGTGTTTGTGTGTGTGTGTATTACTGCTAATATATACATGCATACAATGCACATAAGTAAATATAAACATATAAGTACACATAGATATCTATATATATATAAAAGCCTAAGCAACCCTTATGACCGGTTGACCAATCAACTGGTCGACCAGTCGCTATGATGTGCCATGACCTCCGGGGGGGCAGGCGTTCAACAAAGTAGCTGCCCCCTCTTGGTCAGTGCGCTCTCACAGCCAGCCTCCCGCAGCCAGCCAACATCCTGTGGTCTCTCCCCACAGTGGGCAGGCCCCAATCAGCCCGATCATCAACAAGGTAGAGGGACCCCACCCAGGCACGAATTCGTGCACTGGGCCTCTAGTATAAACATAAATGGAACCAGCTTCATACCCCTATTGAGTACTGGCAGAGCACATATTAGCAAAATAGAATAATACAAAGTTATTTTAATGATAATAAGCCCACTTCATTAATATTTGGAAATAGGTGCCAGATATAAATTAAAACAGAAAAATCCTGTTGTGGTCCCTGTTTCAGGAGCATAAGGAAGCAGAAGACTATCAGTTGCTGCTTCAAGGACATGATATTCTAGAGTGGAAAATAGATTACCATGAGTATAAATATTGGCTAAATGAGGTAATTTTAGGTAATAAGTGCTATGAAGGAAATAAAAGGACAAAGGACTAGGGAGGGACCTTGGGCAGAGGGGGGGCATTATTTTAGAGAGGATGGTGAGAGGAGGGGGATTCTTCGCTGAACCATCCCCGTTGAAAGTACCTGCCAGATGACAGTGGGGGTGGGGAAGGAGCACTTCAGGTGGAGGGAACCCAAGGTTAAGGACTCTGAGTTCAGCAAGTGTGAGCCAAGAGCAGGCCAGAGTGGTTAGAGCTTAGAGAATAATTGTATGTTTGTCTAGATTACAATAGAAACTGAGTTATGTTTGAAGGGCCTAAAATAGCTAGACTTTACTTTCCTACGGTTTTAAAAATTTTATATTGTGATTGTGAAAATTATGGCAAATATACAGAAGTATATGAAACAAATGTATGTTTTAAAGAAGAATGACAAAGCACACATCCACAGACCAACCACCAGTTATGACCTAAAATACTGTAATGCCCTCGTAGCTTTCGGACTGCGTTCCTCTCCCTGGCTCCCAGTGGTAAAATAAACATTGAGTGACTTTTGAGATAAGGATTCCCTTGCTAGTCTGTGATTTAGTGACCTATATTTGCAACCCAAACATGTGCTCTAGTGTACCTTATTTTGAATTTTATATAAAAGATCCATGGTATGTGTATTCTTCTGTGACTTGCTTCTTTCTCTCCAAATTGAGGTTCCTTTGTGTTGATCTGTGAGTTTTTAGTTAGTTTTTACTATACAGCATATGAATACACGGTAACTTAGATATTTGTTCTATTGATCAGTATTTGTTCTTTTCCTCCCCAGTGTTTGGCTGTTATTGAAATCAGGTCTATTGTAATTTACCTAGGAGAACAACTTCTGGGTTGTAAGATGTCACCAAATTTACTGGACAATGCTGAACTCCTTCCAAAGTAAATACACCGATCTGTGCTCTCACTAGCAGTGTGTGAGGCTTTCTGTTGCTCCATGTACAGGATTACACCAACCCTGGAGGTTGCCAGACTTAGTAATTTTTGCCAGTCTGACGGGTGTGTCCAGGTATCTTGAGGTTTTAATTTTCACTTTTATTCTCACTAATGAGTTTGAGCACCTTTTCATGTAGTTATAGTCCATATGGATTTCTTTCACTTATTTTTCTGAAAGGCTGATTCAAGTTTTTTCCCCATTTTTTCTTGGGGTTCTCCTCATTATATAGCAGGTTTTTTTTATGCCTTCTCTGTGCTTATCTTCCCTTTTTTATGTTTTTTAAATATGTAAAAGTTAAACAGGCGAATTTTAATAATCTTTTTATGTTAGTTATCCATTGCTTTGTGACGGATCACCCCAAAACCTAGTAGCTGAAACAACTTTATTTCAGTTGGGACTCAGCTGGCCAGGCAGTGACTGCCTGCCTCCTGCCTGTGCAGGGAAGCTCTGCTTCTGCTGGTTGGCTGTCTGACTGCGGGGGTGATAACGGGATGACTGAGCCACAAGTTTTTCATCAGCCGGCAGGTTAGTTTGGACTTGTTCACATGGAATCGGGCTAAGGTGTACAAAGCTTCTTGAGGTGGAGGTTCCAAAATAGCAGATGTCACACTTACCACGTTCTGTTGGCCACAAGCCCTGCTGGTATTCAGGAGGTGGGGACATAGACCCTGCCACTTGTTGGCGAGGCTGTAAGTGTCCTTGAAAAGAGAAGTGCCTGCAGGCAGGAGTAAGAGCTGTGACCATGCTCGCAATCCATCGCGTTTTACATTATAGTTGTGCTTTTCTTTCCTACTCCAAGGATCAGAAATTACAATCCTATAGCCTCTTCTAAAAGTTGTAAGGTTTTCTCCTTTAACATTGAAGTCTTTTTCAATGTTGTTGGTTTTTTTTTTAAATTTTATTTTGAAGAAGAAAAATAATTTGAGAACGGCAAGAGAAACATGAAGAATGAAGTTTCAAACGTCATGACAGTGGGGGATGTTGATAATAAAGGAGCCTGTGCACCTACAGGGGCCATGGGTCAAAGAAAAATCTGTACTTTCTGCCCAGTTTTGCTGATAACCTAAAACTGCTCTAAGGCATAGTCTATTAGGAAAAATTAAAAAACAAAAACAAAAACAAAACTATGACAACAGCTGAAAGAGCTGGTGAGCATTCATTCTTTGTTTGTTAGCTATAATACAATGAAGAACATTAAAAAGAACACTTGCTTTTACTATCCTACCATCTTATTAAAAACTGCCCTTGGTGTTTTGCATTATTTGCCCCACTTTCTTGTCTATATTTATTTGTTGCAAAAGGGCATTCCGACCAGCAGTAATGGATTGCATTTTATTTTTTCAACTTTTTAAATTTGCTTAACATGAAGTTTTATTTGAACACGGTCTGTCAGTACTCATTGTACTGAGACCAGAGGCATAAGGAGTGCAGGCGTCAGTGAGCAGCTTCTTAGAAAGTGTCAGTGAGCAGCTTCTTAGAAAGTGCTTTAGACCAGAGGTAGGATTGTGTCCTGGCCAGGGCCTAGGTTTTGGACACACGGCCCTGGAGTAGAATTAAGCCTTTGCTGTTGCAGTAGCTGTGCAACTTTGTGCAAATAACTTAACATCTCTGAGCTTTAACTCTACATTGTAAAATGGAGATCATCTTTATTATCTTTCAAGAGTATTGAATGAGATAGAAAAAAAATATTACCTAGCATGGCATGAGTCCCATAAAATAAACATTAGCCTAGATTAGAAGTAGTTTTTCCACTATTTTCTGTTAATCTCCAGTAAGAAAAGATGAAGACTTTTGCAGAATGAATTCTTTCCAACATTTAAGCTTGGCCTTAATTACTTCCCTGTTGCTGTTTTCTATGAATACTCTTCCATCATCTTCTGGGTTCTTGGCCTGGAGTTTGACAATCAGTTAAGGGCATCTGGTTGGCTGACATCAAGCTTTTGAGACCCTTGTGTGTGTGTGTGTGTGTGTGTGTGTGTGTGTGTGTGTGTATTTCTAAATTTTTCACTTGCAATTTATATTCAATACTAGATAGAGGCCTGGTGCACGGAAATTAATTCGTGCATAGGGGAGAGGGGGTCCACTCAGCCCAGCCTGCACCCTCTCCAATCTGGTACCCCTCGGGGGATGTCCAGGGATCGGGCCTAAACCGGCAGTCAGACATTTCTCTCACAATCCGCGGCCACTGACTCTTAACTGCGCACCTGCCTGCCTGATTGCCCCTAACTGCCCCCCTCCCCTGCTGACCTGGTCACCCCCAACTGCCCCCCCTGCTGGCCTAGTCGCCCCCAACTGTCCCCCCGCTGGCCTAGTCTCCCTCAACTGTCCCCCCGCTGGCCTAGTCACCCCCAACTGCCCCCCCACCAGCCTAGTCGCCCCCAACTGCCCTCCCACCGGCCTGGTTGCCCCTTACTGCCCCCCATGCTGACCTGGTTGCTCCCAACTGCCACCCGCACCAGCCTGGTCACCCCTCTCTGCCCCTCCCCCCAAGGCCTGGTTGCCCCCAACTGCCCCCTGTGGGCCTGGTCGCCCCACGCAGCCTGCTGTTCGGTCGTTTGGTTGCACCTCACTAACCCCCCTGCCAGCCTAGTCGGCCCACATTAGCCTGCTGCTCACTCATTTGGTCGCCCCTCACTAACCCCCCTGCCAGCCTAGTTGCCCCATGCAGGCTGTTCGGTTGTCTGTTCAGTTGCGATGGTTGCTTAGGCTTTTATATATATAGATTATTTTGTATTAGTTTCAGGTGTGCAGCATAGTGGTTAGACAACCATATACTTTACCAAGTGTTCACCCCGATATTTCCAGTACCCACCTGGCACCATACATAGTTATTATAATACTAGAGGCCCGGTGCACAAAATTTGTGTATGGGGGGGGGGTGTGTGTCCCTCAGTCCAGCCTGCACCCTCCCCAATCTGCTATCCCTCTCACAATCCAGGACTGCTGGCTCCCAACTGCTTGCCTGCCTGCCTTCCTGATTGCCGCTAACTGCTTCTGCCTGCCAGTCCGATCATTCCCTAACCACTCCCCTGCCAGCCTGATTGATGCCTAACTGCTCCCCTTCCAGCCTGATTGCCCCTAACTGCCCTCCCCTGTAGGCCTGGTCACCCATAACTGCCCTCTTCTGCAGGCTTGATCGCCCCCAACTGCCCTCCCTTGCAGGCCTGGTCCCTTCCAACTGCCCTCCCCTATTGACCATCTTGTGGCGGCCATCTTGTGTCCACATGGGATCAGCCATCTTTGACCACTGGGGGCAGCCATTTTGTGTGTTGGAGTGATGTTCAATTTACATATTACTCTTTTATTAGATAGGATAGAGGCCTGGTGCATGGGTGTTGGCCAGCTGGTTTGCCCTGAAGGGTGTCCCGGATCAGGGTGGGGGTTCCCTTGGGGTGTGGGGCAGCCTTGGTGAGGGACCTGTGGTTGTTTGCAGGCCAGCCATGCCCCCTGGCAACCCAAGTGGAGGCCCTGGTATCTGGGATTTTATTTATCTTCTATAACTGAAACTTTGTAGCCTTGAGCGGAGCATAGCCTCCTGCTTACTCCATGACTGCAGCCATTTTTGTTGGGATTTATTTATCTTCTATAATTGAAACTTTGTAGCCTTGAGTGGAGGTCTGGGCCTGCCAGGGTGTGCAGAAAGCTTGGCTTCCTCCATAGCCGGGGAAACCCAAGCCTCCTGCTCTCTCCGTGGCCACAGCCATCTTGGTTAGGTTAATTTGCATACTCACTCCTGACTGGCTGATGGGCATGGCTTGTGGGTGCAGCGGAGTGATGGTTAATTTGCATATTACTCTTTTATTAGATAGGACTAGAGGCCTGGTGCACAAATTCGTACACAGGTAGGGTCTGGCAGGCCCGCCCCGATGGGGGCCAATTGGGGTTGGGCCAGGGGGGGGGTTGTGGGATGTTGGCTGCTGGCCCCGCCCCTGATTGGGGTGGAGGAGGCGATCAGGGGTGAGGCCAGCCAGGGGGAGGGGCCGGCTAGGGGGAGGGGCCGCCTAACAGGGTGGGGGGTGCTGTGGGAGGTTGGGGGGGCACAATCGGGGCTCCAATTGGGCTGGTTGGCCGCTGCAGTGCGTGTCATAGTGACCAGTCCTTCTGGTTGTTCTGGTCATTCGCCGTTCTGGTTGCTTGGCTTTTATATATGTAGATTATTGAATGTATTTCCTATTCTGTACTTTATATCCCCAACTATTTTGCAACTACCAATCTTTACTTCAGACACTTATATTTGAAATTTTGGTAGCCAGCCGGATCTCTTGGAGCCCTGGGAGATACTATCAGGGGTGTGTGTTCATGGTCCTCACTTTTGAATCGGGCAAGCTCTGACCTGAGTAAGCAAACAAAGGAAAAGTGTTTTAGGGAACTAGGTGAAGCAGTCAGATCTCTGAGGAAGAAGAGACTAAGGGGGTGGAATAAACATTTCTCCAGCACCTGCTCCTGCCAGAATGTAGAGTGGAAGACAGAAGCTGCAGGAGAGAGCCCCAGGGATGATGGGCCCCTTGGCAAAGCAGTTGGGTTGTGCCTCTTTGCAGATTGATTGGAGAAGAGCTCTCTAGCTTTCTTAACCTTAGGAGGAATAAATATCTTCTAAGCCTTGACATAAAACGAGGACCCATGTCATGATTAAATCTTTCTTCTTAGGTCTTTCAGCGGCCCAGCGGAAGTTTGCTCACTCGCTCAGAGACTTTAAATTTGAGTTTATTGGCGATGCGGAGACCGATGATGAACGCTGCATAGGTACGTGAAGGGGAGGGTTTGGTTTGCTCTCCTTTGCTTTGTCCGCCAAATAATGATTCCTTTCTCTTGACAGATGCTTCCTTGCGTGAATTTTCAAATTTTTTGAAGAACCTGGAAGAACAGAGGGAAATCATGGTGAGTAGTGGGATGTAAATGAATAAATCCAACTTTGAGCAGGGAAAATCAGATGTCTATTTCCTCAGTGGTGCTGACTGTGGCAAGATTTTAGATAAGTTCCTGGACTTCTGGACCTGTTTCTTGATCAGTAAAATAGTGAGTCAGACTATATCAGTGCCATCTAGATGTTCATCAGCACTTGCATTTTACATTGAGGGGTGGGGAATGTCCGGCCCTCGGGCTGTCTAAGGTCTGGGAAATCATTTGGTCTGGCTCTGACAAATTATTAGGGGTGAGTTAATTAAATGTTTGACCAAATATAACAGGCTAATTTTTAAGTTGATAATTTTGTATGGCCTGTGAATGATGTTATAAATATCCAAATGGCCCTTGGCAGAAAAAAGGTGTCCCACCCCTGATTTAAATTGAGTCTCATACAGAACCTTAATGTATCAAAAAGATAAAAGCAGAAAAGCTTATGTAGAAGCACAGGGACAGCAGGGCAATGTTAGAGCTATATCTGTCGATTTCTAGGCTGTGTGGAGAGGGAGGGAACTCAGGCCTGGAAGTCTTTAAGATCCCACTTTGCCTTGAAAATCGTGATCCCAACAGTAATGATAATAGCTATACTTCATTGGGTGCTCTCCACGTGTGTGATGCTATGCTGAGTGCATTGAGTAGATCATGTTATTTATGCCCAGCAATGCAGTTTGAGTGTATTGAGTAATACTTACCTTTCTTAAAAGCTTGCATTTCCCACCAAGTGACTGATATTGATTGCACAAAAATTTACAGTAGAATTGGCACTGGATTAGGACACACTATTCTCACCATCTTTTCAGGCTTTCAGAGGGCTTGTGAAGGCACTGTGGTCCTTTTAGGTTTTTCTGGCACAAACTGACATATTCAACCATTACTCATTTGATCCTGTAGTCACTGATTTTTCAGCTGTTCAGGCAAGTTTAAATGTGATAGTGGATGAAAGTAGTACTTTGACATCACTTTTCTGCTACATGAAGTGGGTGTGAGTGTGTGGCTGGTGGTGAAACTGCATGTTCTTAGTCTTTGTTAATAGCCGTGGACTTTTGTCTCAACCCTCTTTGATATTTAGTTGTGCTTTCCTGGGATCCTGAGCCTTCAGCAAATATGTATCAGATTGCCTTTTGCCTTTTGTGTTCCAGTGACTGATTGAAATCTGAACACAGAGGCAAAGCCAAGTCCCTGCCCTTAGGGAGGTTACATTCTAGAAAGGGGAGGTGATAATAATAATAAAAAAAAACCATATAATACATTGTCAGGTAGTGATAAGTGCTACAGAATTTAATAAGGAAGGGTACAGAGCCAGAGAGTGGGACCCGGTACTGTTACACCTGGAGTCGGGAGGGAAGGCCTTTGCACAGAGAACTGTAGGAGGCATCCAGGTATCTGGGGGAGATAGTACTGGTCAGACTGGTGCTCAGTTTTAGCTCTGCAGAAATACTGTGTGATCACAGTCGGTCTTTATTTTAATCCTCACCTGAGGATATGTTTTTTATTGATTTTAGAGAGAGAGGAAAGGAGAGAAAGGAGGGAAATATCGATATGAGAGAGAAACATTGCTCAGTTGCCTCCTGTACATGCCCTGATGAGGGATTGAACCCTGGGATCCAACCCACAATGTAGGTACGTGCCCTGACTGGGAATCGAATCTGTGACCTTTTGGTGTATAGTAGGGATGGGGAACCTTTTTTTCTGCCAAGGGCCATTTAGATATTTATAGCATACAAAATTCTCAGCTTAAAAATTAGCCTGCTGTATTTGGTCAAACATTTAATTAACTCGCCTCTAATGCCTTGGCAGGGTCAGGCCAAACGATTTGGAGGGCCTTATATGGCCCAGGGGCTGGACATTCCCCACCCCTGATTGTACAGGATGACACTTCAACCAGCTCATCAACTCAGGGCACTACTCCCTATCGTGGTATTCTGTTTCCGTTTTATGTTCTCGAGGTGAAACGACTAAGTCAAAGAAACCAGAATGTGGTCTTCGCTCCAGGCTGTCCATGGTTCTCAGAGCTGAGTTAGGGGATTTATTGATTTAATCTTCAGTTGTGATGGGGGTTGATAGGATATCTGTCTTAGATAGGAGGAGAATGGCTGGGCTAGGCTTTCACTTCAGGGTAGAAGTAAGACTAGGATGTTGTCCATATAAGGCCGTGAACCTCAGAGAGGATTGGAACAGTCTCTCATAGCCCTCTGTGGGCACAGTAACACCTGCTGGATAGCAGGAAACTATTCAAAGCCAGCAAGCAGTAGGGGCAGCTGTGACCAGCCACAGAATTAATAGGACATCTGGATATCGAATGATCTTTTCTTCCCTCTAATGTTTTAGTTTGGAAAATGTCGAGCGTGTACAAAAGGTAGAGAGAAAAATATAACTAAACTACATGTACTCATCACCCAGCTTCAAAAACCATTGCCACATAGCCGATCTTGTGTCTCCTCTACCTCTTACTGCCACCTCCATTATTTTGATAGAAAGCCCAGGATCATCCATAAATACATCTCTCAAGAAAAGATACCCCTCTCAAGAAGTGTCCAATGTGGTTGTGGAGACTAACTGGTAAAAAGCTAATCAGAATACATGACAGTAAGTGCAGTAGCAGAGGTATAGAGTGTGGCTGCATGGAGTGGGGGGCAGCTAAGCCCGTGCTGCTCAGCAAAGACGTCTGGAAGAAGTGGTATTTGAGCTGGACTGTAGGGGACAGAGATGCCAAGGAGAGCCTTTGTATCGTTTCACCAGCTCTCACCTCCCCAACACAGTGACAAGGAGATAAGGGCGGTCTTTAAACAGGTGGATGCCAGTTCATTCTGTGAACTTTTAAAAACTCTTATTTTACTTCAAATATTGCAAACCAGCAGCATGTTAAAATAGCCACATATTTAAAAAGGAATGGGAAATGACAGCTGTAAATCGAGGTAGAAATATTCTAAAATTGGAGACACCATTCCTGAGCTGCGTTTACAGGTGAATCAGAGTTAGTCAGGTAAGGAAAGATGGAAGTGAGGGTAGTTTCCTCCTTGGGGAAAACAAATCGATTTTGGAAAAGAGGGAGGTGTGTGTTTGCCTGTTCCCCACTGGTGTCCAGCTCTGTAGCTATTAACTGAAGTGTCGGGAAGGGAAGTTGAAAGAAGGTCCGTCTAGCCAGCCAGAGTTTTCCCTCTGTGCCCAGAAGTCTGGTTTCTATGAATGGTTGTGCCTCGCCCCATAAAAGGCCAATATTGTCTTTTTTCAGGACAGTATTTTCAAGTAAGTTGTTTGCGCTGAAAATATTGCCAACCATGACTGTGAAAGTGAGGAGCCGGGTGCTGTGAGTGGCCAGCAGCGCTCTGCAGTCTTCCGTGCATGTTCTCGGAGGGAGCCGCTGCGTGGTGTCTCCGCCAGCATTCCGGAGAGGCTCTCTCTGGTGATGCAGGACAGGGTGTCCTTATCCCAGGCGGGCTGCTGGCCAGGAATTTAAGGACTTCTAAAATAGTGCTGTAGTGTTTAAAAGGGCTTCATCCTGTATTTACTTCTCTGCATGTATCCTTTTATCGTAGGAGTTAGTTTTGTCCTCTGAAACATGACCGCTCAGTTTTTGGGGGTTGTGCGAGGCCCAGAGGCCCAGGAAAGCTTTGGGGAAAGGGGATAACCGGAGAGAGAAGGTCTGGCTTGCCTTATGATGCACAAAAGTGCCCCCTCCCCATGCCCCTGGGCTGGCAAGCAGGCGAGAGGGGGTGTGTCTTCCACCAGCTGCATCCCTTTCCCACCTGAGCAAGAGGACCCTGTGCCTGCACAGACTCTGGAGGTGGTTGAGACCCTCTTCCGTTTATTCCATATTGTTTTTCCCACCACAGATTTTACTCGTGTGAAAACACTGGGTTGGGGGAAGCTTGCTGGGTGATTTGCCCTGAGCTTATGCCAGAGAAGGAAGGCCCTGTGCTTCTGAGAACCAAACACTTTTTGTTAATAGTTTAGATGGTTCCAGGCAAGACACCAGCATGCTTTCAATCCTTGTCTGATTTGCTTCACTCCTTTCTCATCGTTTCTTTCATTGTCTCAAATATCTTACAGTCATGTAGTTAAGTGGTTTCTATATCTTTTGAGGGGTTTTGACACTGGTTTTTGTCCCAAATATTCTATTTTTTTTTTTTACTTTCAAAAGTTTCATCATATTATTAGAAAAACGCATGTTGGTTAAAATGAACTAAATCGTGTTTATCCTTTGGTAGACATTTTCATGATAATCTTTCCATAGTGCACCCTGGGGCAGTGGTCCTCCACGGTTGGCCCCTCACCCATCAGCATCAGTATCACCTGGGAATGTGCTAGAAATACAAACTCTTGGGCCCCATCCCAGACCAACTGTGTCAGAAACTCTGGATGGGGTTCACCGGCCTTCAGGTTATTGTCATGCACGCTGAAATCAGAACCACTAGTCTAGGGTGTCAGTGAAGACGTGGCTGGCATTCCTAGCTTTGGAGCTAAAGCTGTCTGCAAGTTGGATGCACTATATATTGCCTTTTAATGACTTTAGGTCTACCACATGATTCAAATAATCTTTAAAAATCTAAGCTTTGACCTGTCATTTCCAAAGGATTTTGGACTATATCTAGGTGGTTTGTTTAGTAGAACAGGTTTCTGCTGTTAAGAAGTTTAGTGTTACTGATTTGTGTTTAACATTGTGAGTTCCTGTAATGTGTGAAGTACCTGGGGCATCCCGTTGGAAAGACTATGCCTTTAGTTTCATCTTACTTTAATTATAAATTTTATATGATATATCAGGCCTGTTTTAATCAGTTCTTTTATAGGTAAAGTGTCACATTTTTGTGTGGAATTCTGTTGCCAGGTACATTCAGATGGGGGGGGGGATCCATCTTCAATTTATTTATGAAAACATTTCTCAGTTTTGTTTAAAAGTTTGTAGAGATCTAACTTTATGAAGAATTTTCCCATTTGACACATCATCAGCTTTTCAAATAAATCCTGTGTTGCTGTTGTTTCTTATAAGCCCGTTATATTCCGTTAAATGTGGATGTCATTGTGAAACCTGTGTTGTTGTTTTTGAGAATGTACCTTTTGAGAGTTGGGTTGTGACTGGCCCAGAATCCTATGGACATTATGGTCAGGACTAACTCAAACCAAAATCCTAAAGTGAGTGAGGCCTGCAGGAGGCCTGGGCTCCTTCTTGGACCCCGTTTGTGTGGGGCTGTGCCTCTGACTCAGTGTTCTCGCTCCGTGACTCACTGTCATCTGTGGCCTCACAGCCTTGTCATCCCAGATCCTACTTCCCCACTGAAACTTACGTTTCCTATTTTAATATCCTGGGCGTGTTCCCTGCTTCTGAGGAATTAGCTAGTTCTTCTAATTAACCAGTGACTGCTGGCATGAAAGACCGAGACTAGACATGAACTCTTCTTCCTCTGCCCACATAACAAGGGACACCCGAATGTAACCAGCCTGCTTACTTCATTGTCTGATCCAGAGACGTGGTTCCCTTAGTGGGAATCAGTTCAGCTGAATGTACAGTTTTATGAGAAAACCACTGTGGGCTTAGCCAGGGCATCTCAAATCATTCTTAAGATCCTGTCATGAAGTACTCAGAGGTGTGGCCTTGGCTCTTAAAACAAAGGGCTGAGAGAGAACTTAGGATAATTCACACTTAACACTTGATTTAAGCAAACAAGCAGGCTCGTACTAGAACAGGTGAGGTGGAATGATTTGATCTACATCACAAAATACATTGGTGATAAAGAATAAAAATCAAATCTTCTATTGTGGGATCCCAAAGACATTATTCCTTGCCTTTAGCTCCTTGTAGGAGTTAATGCCCTTCCCTCCACCTTTCAGCATGGGTGAAATGGAGATGTGTCTTTATAGCTGCTATCTACCAGGTCCTGAAGAAACATGAATTTGGTTCTGTTTTCTCCTGGCCTGTTTGGACAACTGTAGGCTCTCGATATTTCAGTCACCAGACCATGTGAGGAGCAGTTAAAGAGGAAATATGAGTCCTGGTGGGTGTCTAAAGATCTGCCAGTGACACCTGGTTAGGTCAGGGAAGTGGCTAATAGCCTCTAACGAGTGGGTGCTATAGTCTTGGAGGAAAATTCTGGAGACCACAGTGGAGTACTCCTTAAGGAAATACTGCATCACCAATATTTTTGACAACACAGAGGAAAAAAATAGGTGGGGAAAGCCAGGTATTAGCTGAAAGGAAAAGGGATTCAGAGGAGTTGGACTCTGAAGTTGTTTTAGAAATATCTTAACAAATTGCTTGTTTTCTTCTTTGCCCCATGCACAAGAGGGTTACATGGTAAAAATATACCTAACTCTCAATCAAAGAGCTTTTTCAGTATATATAAAAGCTCCAAATGTTAAGATACTAAGTCAAGATTTTGTTAGTGTTTCTTCTTCATAGTCTATAAAATGGTGGAGTGTTTTACTATTAATGGCATGTTAGATTTAAGGAAATGCAGTGCCAAAATGGTGCTGGGGTCTGGAGGAATACCAGTGGCCGTGATGGTGCAGTGGGAAGAATTGGAGTTTGGCAGCCATGAGTCTGCTCTTAGATCTCCAACTACAGGGAGTGTAGTTGACCATTAGGCCCAGCTGCTCTGTGTCTCCATCACTGCATTCGTGCGAAGGCCAAGGCCATGGCCATGGCCATGCTGCTTATGCCTATCTGCAGCCAGTGAGCACAGCAGGGGTGGTAAACCAGGCTCACTCCTGGGGACTCTGGAATCCTCCGACAGGCAGCCTGGGCTCAGGGAGTCCCTGAGAGCCTTGCCAAGCTTTCCCTGGAACTGCATTCAGTCTAACATGGTCCCCCCAGCCTTCGTCCCCTGTCTCCTTCCCCTGGGCTCAGCCCTGCTTCACTGTCTGACAGCTCTTCCAGCCTTCCCTGGCTCCCTCCCTCTTTTCTCTCACAGAGGTTTCCTCTATTACATTTGTTGTATTTTAAATCCTGTCTTGGTGTCTGCTTTTTAGAGAGACCTGGATTAGTATACACACAGACTGTTTTGAGCCAGAGATAATGGATACAGGAGACTCAGTGTAGGTATTTATGGTTACGGTTATCTCCATCAGCAGGAAATGCTGCATGGTTACTGTTACCACCGTCACCAGGAAATGCTTCATTTGTATGGAAACTCTGTTCTTTCTGTTATTGAAATTTAAAGGAGATTCCCACTTCATTAATAAAACATTTTTGAAGGCCTCGTATAAGGATATAGTGAGGAGTTAGACTCTTGTCCCGTTTGAGTGGGAGAGAATGAGTAGGCAAGAGCCTTTCTATCCTATGCCCTTTTCTCTCTTGGCCACTCAAATAGCCCAGGCATCACAGAAGGGCTGGAGATCTCTCTCTCTCTCTTTTTTTTTAAAATAAATCTTTATTGTTCAGATTATTACCGGTGTTCCTCTTTTTTCCCCAACCCCCCCATAACTCCCCTCCACCTGATTCCCCACCGCACCCCATGCCCTTACCCCCGCCACTGTCTTCATCCATAGGAGTAAGTTTTTTTTTTGTTTTTTTTTAATAAATCTTTATTGTTCAGATTATTACAGGTGTTCCTCTATTTTTCCCCCATAGCTCCCCTCCACCTGATTCCCCACCCCACCCCATGCCCTTACCCCCCGCCACTGTCTTCATCCATAGGAGTAAGATTTTTGTCCAAGCTCTTCCCGCACCCCTCACACCTGCTTCCTCTGAGAATCATCAGTTCACTCCCTTTCTATGTCCCTGATTCTATTATATTCACCAGTCCGTTCTGTTCTTCAGATTTTTTATTCACTTGATTTTTAGATTCACTTGTTGGTAGGTATGTATTTGATGTCATTTTGTTGTTCATAATTTTTATCTTTACCTTTTTCTTCTTCTTCCTCTCCTTAAAGAATACCCTTCAGCATTTCATGTAATCCTGGTTTGGTGGTGATGAACTCCTTTAGCTTTTTCTTGTCTGTGAAGCTCTTTATCTGACCTTCAACTCTGAATGATAGCTTTGCTGGGTAGAGTAATCTTGGTTGTAGGTTCTTGCTGTTCATCACTTTGAATATTTCTTGCCACTCCCTTCTGGCCTGCATAGTTTCTGCCGAGAAATCAGCTGACAGTCGTATGGGTACTCCCTTGTAGGTAATTAACTGTTTTTCTCTTGCTGCTTTTAATATTCTCTCTTTGTCTTTTGCCCTTGGCATTTTAATTATGATGTGTCTTGGTGTGGTCCTCTTTGGATTCCTCTTGTATGGGGTTCTGTGCACTTCCTGGACTTGTACATCTATTTCTTTCACCAGGCAGGGAAAGTTTTCTGTCATTATTTCTTCTAATAGGTTTTCAATATTTTGCTCTCTCCCTTCTTCTGGCACCCCAAAAATTCGGATGTTGGTTCGCTTAAAGTTGTCCCAGAGGCTCCTTACACTATCTTCATATTTTTGGATTCTTTTTTCTTTTTGTTTTTCTGGTTGGATGTTTTTTGTTTCCACATATTTCAGATCTTTGGTTTGATTCTTGGGGTACGTTGATCTACAGTTGAGTTTCTGTATATTCTTTATTTCAGACAGTGTATGCTTCATTTCTGACTGATCCTTTTCCATTTTTTTGGCATTCTCATTAAGCTCCTTGAAGGTCTCATCAAGTTTCTCAGCGGTTTTAAGAAGATTCTTGAGTAACCTTATAAATGTGGTTCTGAACTCTATGTCATCCAGTAGTTTGCTTTCCTCCGTTTCTTTCATTCGTGACATGTTTCTTTGTCTCCTCATTTTGGCTGCTTCCCTGTGTTGATGGAGTGGCTTTGTGTGGTAGGTGACCTATAGGGGGCAGTAGCTCAGCCTCCCCAATCACCTGATGTGGACACTCTTGGTACACCCCTTTGTGGACTGAGTGCAAAGACTTGGTGCAGTTAAAGTCTTAATTGCTGTTGGTATACTGGGAGGAATTGACCTCCAGGCCAATTAGCTGTGAGCACTCACTGTGCCTATAATGGAAGAACTGCTGCGCTGAAGACACACTTAGGGGCAGGACTTGTTTCAGTGGGGCTTTGGTGCTCACTGAGTCTGCCTTTGAATGTGTCACTTATGGATGTGAGGAGTTGAAATCTGGTGTCTCACTCTGACCACTAGGTACACTGGCTTCTGGATCTCCAATGGGGTGCAGGTCAGCTACTGTCTGAGGCCATCCAGCAGGAGCTACAGTGAGAGCTACAGTTTTCTCCTCTTTGCTTGGGGTTTGGAGGTTTTGGAGCTGTCTGACCCAGGCTGCAAGTTTGCTAGGTTAAGCTGTGATAGGGCGGGGCTTTCTTCTGCTAACGCTGCTGCTTGGAGCTTGGGTGGGTTTGTAGGTGGTGCAGGGCGGGGTCTCAGGGTGTCACTAGGCTAGGGCATGGCAAACAGCAATGGCTGCTAGTTAGCCGGCTCTGTGTCCCCAAGGGCGTCCCGGAGTCCTGTGCCCCAGTGCCGTAAACAATTATTCCTGCGCGCAGCTCTGCAAGTAAGCCCCCGTCACTGGCAGACAGTCCAGCTTCTCCCCGTAGGAGTTTGGGTCCCCCGCGTCTCCCGCGTCTCCCCAGAAACTGGATTTCAGAGTAATCGGGGGCTTGTCTCCCTTTGGGTTGAAAAAAGCAACACCCGCAGCCAGCCCGGATCGCGCGCCTCCGTACCTCAGCTTTTCAGCACTCGTGCACGTCTCAATGCTCTTTTTCTTTCCTTCTAGTTGTAGAACTTCCACTCAGCCAGCTTTCCCGTGGTTCTGGGTGATAGACGTTTTGTTTTTTAGTTGAATTTTTGAAATTGTTGCGCGAGGCAGCAGTTTAGGTGTTTACCTACGCCGCCATCTTGGATTCTCTCTCCAGGAGTAAGATTTTTGTCCAATCTCTTCCTGCACCCCTCATACCTGCTTCCCCTGAGACTCGTCAGTCCACTCCCTTTCTATGTCCCTGATTCTATTATATTCACCAGTCCATTCTGTTCTTCAGATTTTTTATTCACTTCATTTTTAGATTCACTTGTTGGTAGATATGTATTTGATGTCATTTTGTTCATAATTTTTATCTTTACCTTTTTCTTCTTCTTCCTCTTGGAGATCTCTCTTTGTCCTTGGTCAAAGGCCTAGATGTTCTTTTCTGAACAGTCTCTCTCTCTCTCTCCTCTCCTCTCTCCCTCCCTCCCCACTCTCCCCTGTTGATTCAACAGTTTATTGCCTTACATTATTCAGTAGGTTCCATTTCTCACTATGCCACTGAATTATACCATTCACTTTAGAAGTTAAAATGTTCTCTTATTTAAGCCTAAAAAACAAAATAGCAAATTCTCTCATGATACTTTCACAGCTGTCTTGTTAGGTTTATCTTTTATTTACTTCTGTGGGCTTTTATTCCTTCTCATAATGTTCTGCCCAAATATTTATTTTGTTTTAAAAATAGAAGTTAGTTCTGTATTGTCTCTCATACACGGATGGAAAGAAGATCAAGGTTGAATCTCTGCACATCCTTATTAGGTTAGGTTAACTCATTCTTAATATAGCCAATAGTTTGTTTGGAAGGTTTTCATTTTTTCCTAAGCATAATAAAAATATCTTTATTGGTGGAGTCTATTTGATGTAAATAATCTAAATATAATGACTACTTTCTTTTTTTTGATTAATGTTCTTCAAAATTGACGCAAACTCTTTCCCCCCCCCCTTCAAACAAGCCCAAAGATATTTATTCATTAAGGGAATCCTAAACTTTTGTGTTACACTTACCTAATTTTTCTTTTTCCCCAGAGATAGGTCATAGCCAAATATTCTGGGAATAAAGTCAGAGAGCAGAAGTGGTCAGAGCTTTAGTTCAAATCCTCTAGTTTTGTTAGCTTTCAAGCTATTCAGAATTTAGGATTGAAAGTTGATATAAACTGTTTTTGGGGACATCTTATTCTTGGACTGTCTGAAGGAAAGCAGAAGTGCAGTAACTGAACTAGTGAATTTGGAATATATATTTTACAAGTTACAGTTCCTAGGCATTAAGTGAGATGCCATGGTTTTGAAAGAATCAGACATTCAAGAAGCCATTTCATATTAATTGGCTTCTAATTTTTAGGCTTAAATTTAGGTTAATTAATTTGCAGCATCTCTGTACCCGTGTCCCAGTTAGCGCTTCGGGTATGGGTTCATTAAGATTCTCATTAATTCTTAGCTGGTGTGTTTGAGCTAATACCAAAAACTTAATTTCATTTTTACATTATTTTTCTCTATCAGGATGATTAGGTTAGCTTGCTTAAAAATAAAATGTCATACAGGGATTTCTTTATTTGGAAGTTAGATTTGCTTCTACTGTGACATCCCCTTCCTCTTTTTACTTAATTGTGTTAAGTAGGTAGAGTGTGAGTATTATTAGTCCATCTTCACACTCTTGTCATATCAGAATCTTTGACTCTGTTCTTTCTTATCTTATTTCAATCACTAAAAAAAAGGCGGGAAGACTTTATTGTCTGTTTAAATTTTCCTGTTAAAACTGGAGTCCTGATTGATGGGGGAAGGCACAGGACAGGGAGAGACCTGCTCGATGGACAAAGAGGTAGCAAAGGATGAGTGTGGATGGAGAGTAATCTCATCAAGTAAAAATGAGTTAGTTTAATCAGAAAAAAAATCTTATGTAGGAATATTAAGAAGGATAGTACCGGAATCATTTTGATAAGATTATTTAAGGTTCTGAAAATGTTGAAATATCCTATATTAGTCTAGATCAGTGGTCAGCAAACTCATTAGTCAATAGAGCCAAATATCAATAGTACAAACGATTGAAATTTTTTTTGAGAGCCGAAAACCGACTTTTGCGCATGGGCCACGAGGTTTCAATTGCACTGTACGTGTGTGCCCGTACGTGGTATTTTGTGGAAGAGCCACACTCAAGGGGCCAAAGAGCCGCATGTGGCTTGCGAGTCACAGTTGGCCGACCACTGGTCTAGATATTCATTTGCAAGGTCTGGCTGTTTTGTTCAGGAAGTTAATTTATTAAAGAATATTGGTTAGATTGCAATGTCTTTATGAGGTTTTTCGGAACCAAGAATGATGTCCCGGGTCACACTGAAGACCTGGGCTTGGAGAAGACAATCTCCACATTGCCACTGGGTATAAACACTACAGCCTGCACCGGCAACACCCCCGCAGTCCCTGGTGGCTATTGATACAGCTGCTGCCTCTAGAAACTGGGATAGTGGCTACTGCCTACTAGACTCTCCGGTCACTGTTTTTTTTTTGACACATCAGCTTCCAAATCAAAGTCTTGGGTGGGAGAATGTAATTAATGGAACTCTGCTCAGATGTCAACACGCACTGTAGGACTTACAGGAAAGCAAGTGTGTGGCTTTTTCACCTCTTGTAGTGGCTTCTGCCTCATTAGGAAGGAGAATCCTGCAAACATAGGGAGGGATTTCAAGTGCCTCGTACCCGAAAAGGACAGATCTCCCCTACCTGTGTTGTTCATGCCTCATTATACGGCAATGCCATTTTCCCATGACAAGATTAAACAAAATGATTTTTGGAGAGCTTCAGTGTGCCTACTCTTAGGTATGCATATGTATGTCTGCTGGATAATCACATGTCTACTTTCATTATTTAGTTGATTACATAAGTGTCCGCATTTTAAAATGAAATCATCAGTGTATAATTTAGGAGCAGTTTCCCCACTTACTCATGAAAACGTTATTCCAACTCCTGACACCTTAGACATATGTTTTATCACAGACTACGTTCTGAACTTTTCAGCACCGCTTTGCACAGTGCCTCCTGGCATATCTGTCTGGGTTCTTTGAGATCCAGCAGCAGCTTTTGAAACCTCTTTCTGATGCTTTCATTGGAAATTTTATCTCAAGCCACAAATACTCATTTGCAGGGAATTTGGACAGTCTTTAAAAAAAATGTGTCCCTGGGCTGTGTTTTTGTGATTTGCTTAATGTTACCACTCACCTTTTAAAGCAATCTTCATGAAAACACGGAGCCCTGATTGTTTTGGTGGCATCTTCAGAATGACAACTAAATCTTACGTTTCTAAGATTTCCCTCGTTTTTCTGACCCAGAACTGTTCCTGATCTCTAAGCATCTGAAACCAGTTGCTTAGAGTTCTTTGTTGATCACAATAATGGGAAGTGCACTCCTTAAGGAAACTAAGAATTCTTATATAGAGCAGGTCCCTTTCTCTGGAGGGACAGTTTCGGGGGCAATATTCCCTGTGTTTGGAGATGTGCTGTAATGGTAGTCCCTTGGCACCCTTTTTCAGGGTTCTGTTTCAAGGAAAATAAGAAATATGTCTCTGCCAAATGGTTACTTTGTTGCTTTTGTTGACATTGGGATCGGAAAGTAGAGTTTTCCCTTTAGTCTAATGAAATGGGAAGTGTCTGGAAGGTCATGGGAGAAAATAGTGGAATTCTCATTTGCTCTCAGATATGCATTCCTCCGGGGTCAAGAAGACTCGGAATCCGGGATTAGATTACTGAGGGCCATGGGGAACAGACGTAAATCCTTCTGTCTTATTAGACTCAGTCTGGTCTCATTAGTACTGAGTGATTAGAAAGGCGTGATTGGCCCTAGCCGGGTGCTCAGTGGTTAGAGTGTCGGCCCCAGGACTGATGGGTCGAGAGTGTGATTCTGGTCAAGGGCACATACCTACATTGAGGCTCCATCCTGGCCCCAGCCAGGGCATGTGCAGGAGGCAGCCAGTCGATGTGTCTCTTCACATCCATGTTTCTTCCTTCTCCCTCTTCCCTTCTCTTCTACCCTCTCTCCCCAAAAGACAATCAATGGGAAAAATACACTCGGGTGAGGATTAACCAAAAAAAGAAAAAAGAAAAAAGAAAGAAAGGCATGATTCGTATTTATACTGATTTACTCATATCTTTAAAATATTGTTATTAAATATATCATTGGATGTAATTTTGCCTTTGCTGCCTTTTTACTGAATATGGGTTTTGGCCCCAAATCCCATTCTCTTTAGAATTTAGATCAAGGACTTGGCCTGTGATCTCAGATGTGGGGGGAGTTTAAAGTAGTGGCAGTGGTTCCGTCCCACAGTGGGGTCTGATTCTCTGCTGATCAGCCAGATTTCTCAGCCGTAGCTCAAACTATAGAGGTAGGAAAAGCTACTGCCCTACTATTCTTTTTCTTAAATTTGTTTTTATTGTTGAAAGTATTACAGCCCTCGCCAGTTTGGCTCAGTGGATAGAGCATCAGCCCACGGCAGTACCTTGTTGCAGGCTCGATACTAGGCCCTGTCCGGGGCTCATGTGAGAGGCAGCCAATCGATGTGTCTCTTTCACATTGCTATTTCTCTCTCTCACATTGCTATCTCTCTCTCACATTGCTATTTCTCTCTCTCACATTGCTATTTCTCTCTCTCACATTGCTATCTCTCTCTCACATTGCTATTTCTCTCTCTCACATTGCTATTTCTCTCTCTCACATTGCTATTTCTCTCTCTCACATTGCTATTTCTCTCTCACATTGCTATTTCTCTCTCTCACATTGCTATCTCTCTCTCACATTGCTATTTCTCTCTCTCACATTGCTATTTCTCTCTCCCTTCCACTCTCTCTAAAAATCAATGGAAAAATATACTCGGGTGCTGATTAACAACAACAGCAAAAGTATTACAGATGCCTCCCTTTGGTCCCCTCCACCCTGCTCCTGCTCCCTCGCAGCCTTTTCCTCTTAGACATATAATTTCTTGTATCCAATTGTCTAATGAAAATGGATTTCAGACGTGACTAGTGGGGAAAAATTTCGTCCCCCCAGGCTGTTATATGATAACCCTGTTCTTTTATGTTGAGGTGTGAAATTCTGGTGGATTCTGTGGTTTGCTGTCATACATGATAAGGCGACATTGATATGTAGTTTGTACTGCTGCTTCTCCCAGTGATATAGAATCCTGCAGTCAGAGAGAGGGACAGGACCTCAGAGGTTGCAGGCCAGCTTCCTCTCAGTGTAGCAATCTGTTGCAGAGTGTCCCTGGACATCGGTCATCTAGCTTCCACTTGTTTATGTGGAAGGAGCTGTAGGTCACCGCACTGCGTGGTCCCTGGTTGGTCTTAGTGAGTTCCTCTTGAGAGTAAACCCAAGTTTGTTCTATACCTTCTCCCCATTGGACCCCGTGTGTCCTCTTCAAGCAAATCAAAATGATTTTCACTTCTCCCGGCAGTACTCATTTAAATATCAGAAGACAGCTTTCATAGTACCTCTAAATGTTCTTTTATCCCCAATCCCATTAAACACCTCTGGTTTTCCTACCTGTTCCTCCTACACCTTTTTAGCATTGTAGTCACATTCCTGCTTTGCCCCATTTAGAAAATGTCCCTCCTAAAATGCGGTAACCATACTATTGGGATAAGCTGTGATCTAATGGAACACAATTGAATGATTACCTTGTTAAGGATTCAAATAGTATATATGTAACCGATGTCTGTATGTGTTCATTATCTTCTAGGCCAGTGTATGATGACTTCGGCACATGCTAAACCTCAGTTAACACAAAGCTTTAGGGATTAAAGCCCCTAGTAAGGCCCACTATTACATTCACATGAACTGTTGTTAAGATACCTCTTACACTTGAGTCTTTCTGCACTGAAATGATAGATTGCTTGTCCCAGGCAAATTCTATGGCACTATTTTGGAATCTCTCTTTTTAGCTAGAGAGCTAGTAGAACTGTGATTCTCTCTCATCTAGTATCTCAACCTTTGCTCCCAACTTTTGGTCCCTGGTAAATTTGGTAAATGTATATTAAAAATATGAAATCAGATAAGAGTAAGTAGAACATCTTATGCCTCTATACTCAAGACGATTCTCTCAGGCAGGGCTCAGTCAACTGTGGCCCAAGGGCCAAACCCATTACCCCTCCTGTTTTTGTAAATGAAGTTTTGTTGCAACACAGCCATACTCATTCACTTTTGTACTGTGCATGACTGCTTTTGTGCTGTAACAGCAGGATTGGGTAGTTGTAGCTGAGGCCATGTGGTGGCCAAGTCTACATTAATTACCACCTGGCCTTTTAGAAAAAGTTGGCTGACCCCCCCTCCAAGGTGAGAGCAACTGATTAATTCACATGCTTTCTGTTTGTGTGGATACATTCTGTTTGTAAGCCAGACTATCCAGAACCCTCTCCAGAGCTCATTAGCAAAGGCTTTCCATAGCTTCCTTTTTTTTTTTTTTTTTTTTGTGAGTGTGGCTGGTTCAAATATTTTATGAGAAAAAAAAAGGTTATGTAACCTTATATGTATACCTTTAAATCACCTTCTATATTTGCTTTCTCTCACTTTAAATTATCGGATTGATTTCTAATATGCTGGTTTGGAAAGCTTTTCCCAACATTATTACTTCAGCTGTCTCTCAAATTGGGAAACTGTCATCAGCAGAAATTTGCCTTCAGAGTTTTAGGGGGTAGCTGAGTTCGGTATTCATTTGTTCCTGGGGACGAAGAATCCTGTCTTGGCATTAGAAAACTTCAGTGACACTTGTTACTAACAAATATTATACAATACTTCTATGAGATTATAAAGGAAGTGAGAGATTCCAGAAAACAATCTTTATTGCTCAACCCACATTGCCTTACTGAAGCATTTAGTAGCTACATTATTTTGTTCTTGAATAGAATGCTTAAAGTTCAGTTCACAAGTTACACAATTAGACTTTCTTCAAGAAAAATGGTAATGAATTCTATGTTAAAATGGTTTTTTATGTTGTTGTTGAAGAGTTGGAAATAGTGTTATTTGACACAGCTACAACTTTCCTATTTTGAAAATTTGCTTCCTGACCCACAAACAATAAGACAGAAACCCCTTGTATTCTTTTCCTACACTCGTGTTAGCCCTGGGAAGTTAGATATTGCATCACAATAATTCTCCAAGTGGAAAGAAAATATAATGACCTAAAAATTGCTCTTGTGTAATCTTAGTGGCATGGTCCTTTTTGAAGGACAGAGTATGACGTTTTAGTATCACATTTTAAAAAATTCTCACCTGAGATGTTTTTATTGATTTTTTTTTTTTTTGAGAGAGAAGAAGGGTTGGGGTGGGGAGGGGGGGAGAGGGAGAAAGGGAGAGAGGGAGAGACAGGTGAGATAGAAACATTGATTGGCTGCCTCCCATACGTACCTCGACCAGGGATCCATCCCGCAGCCTAGGTATGTGCCCTGACGGGGAATCAAACCTGTCACCTTTTGGTGTACAGGGCGATGCTCCAACCAACTGAACCTCCCAGCCAGGGCTAGGATTCACGTTTTAGAAAGCCCTTCATATACCATGTTATTGGTGCCTACATTAGCACTTTCTGAGCGTTTCCCAGGTACCCATCTGATCCTGCCTCTGCCCTTCTTCAGCTGCTTTAGTGACACTGAGCTGCTTGTAGTCTCATGCCTAGAAATTGCTGTTTTCCCCTCTCTTTGTACCCTTACCCATTGTGTGGAGAACTCCTGTGCTCTGTTTTGGCCCAGCTCTGCATTTTCCCCTTCAGGAAGTCTTCTCTTACTCAGGTGCCTCCTCCATGCAGCTTGCCAGCACTGTGCATACAGTGTCATATTATGCTGGTATGTTCACTCTCTTGGTAATACTCTCACCCAGGATGAACTAAATCACCCACCTTCTCCTTGCATGGCTAAAGAAGGATCTCACAACGAGGCAGATGAATGCTTTCAGAAACTCCTGCTCCCCTGTCTCCAAGGGCCAGACGTCCTGCTCAGGAATGTTCATGGTTCTGTGGAAAGTGCCCTGACCACTGTTTGTAATGATCCTCCCTTCATTCTCCTCTCTTTTCAAACTTTGTCCCATGCTCAAACTCTCCAAGAGATACCCAAAAGATTAGTGAAACAGAGACAGGTCAGAGATACAAAAAGAAAAAGAAGTGCAGGTCAGAGATACAAAGTTGGAAGACATCTGCAGTGGATGCGTTTGAAGTTCTGAGGCCATAGGCCATAGGTTGGGTAGAGGGCAGAAGGAAAAGGTCCCAGCACTCTGGTCAGGAAAGGGGAGCTTAGCCTCAATCCACAGCAATGGAGATTGAAACAAGCCATCACAGCATTGGGTGAAAGAAGAAAGGAGTGTAACTGTGAGCTGAGGATAAATTAAAGAAGGAATGAGACCTTAGCAATATCTAAAAAAGAACTAACATGCAGGTAGTTAATGACCAAAAAGTGAGATCTTTGTGGCAATAACCCTTCAGAATGCTGTCCATGAAGACAGAGCAGAGAGACGACTGCTGAAAGGGAATACAAGGTCAAGGGAGGGAATGTCTCTTCTTTTTTTAAGATGGATCAGCTTTTAAGAGATGAGAGTACATCTAAAGGGCCATGTGACCTAAAAGTCATGGTTCAACATCTCTAATGTGGGGAGAGATGGGGTGCTGACCATGCACCAGTATTGAACTGTCATAGGAGTACAGACCCTTCGCTCCCTTCAGTAGGACATCAGGAGAAAACAGGCGTCAGCACAGTGGGTCTGCAGGTTTCACCAAGGGAAGCGAAGTGAAGGGAGGTGCTCCCAGATGGTTATTTTGTCCATGACACAGCAGGGGAAGAGAGTTCAAACTCTGGGCATCATGAGGATTCCCTACCACACAGTATGAATGGCCTCTTTGGGAGAAACCCTTACACAGTGAAACACTGCAAGTGAACCTGTGCTTAAAGTTTCACTTGGTTGGAGCATCGTCCCATATGCCGAAAGGTCATGGGTTCAATTCCCAGTCAGGGCACATACTCAGGTTGCAGGTTTGATCCCTGGTTAGGGTGTGTGTATAGGAGGCAACTGATTGATATTTCTCTTTCTCTTTCCCTTCCTCTTTCTCTAGAATCAGTGAGGATTTAAAAAATATCCTTTCCTATTCTAAGTCATGTATTTTTTTCCCCCTGTGATTTTCCGTTTGAATTTTTAGGGGTCTTTGTTTGGGATAATAACAGGGGTGGCACATTATTGTAAAGTGTTTTGAGGTTCCCCTTTCTATTCTGGATGTTTCTGGTCTCCTGGAAAAGAGAGGCTAAGAAAGTCATTGACTTGATGTTAAATGCGGTCTCCTTAGGTAAATGTTTCCGTTTATTTGCATTTCAGCATTGTTTGTTACAGATTCTGTCTTCAAATGAAAAGGCCTCCCCAGCCAACGTAAGAGTGAGTGCGGTTGCGGTTGGAGTCTGTGTGTGGCTGCTGTCTTGTCAGTCTCCCCTCCTGTGCTGTGTGCCAACACGCCCAATATTTACTGACTCATGAGCTCCGGGGACGCTGCTTCGCTGGCACCTTAAATCCTTACGAGGAATTTTCAGCCGTGAAGGGCAGACTGAGTGTATTTAAACTTGCAGCCACAAACCTAGCTCTTAACATAATGTAGTCTGATAACTAATAAAGGAATGTCATTGACTTTTACATTTCTGAGGAGAGGGAGGGGGGGAAAACCCCCTTAAACAGAAGTGTTCTGTTAATGGATGTGATAGACCCCTTTGTTATGTAAAGACAACCCTCCTGCTATTTCCCAGAGCTCAGTGGGGCTGTGTGGGACTGGGTGGCGCATTTCCCTGGCGCGGCGCCCCACCTCCTCTTCCCTGAAAATATTTGTGGAGAACCTAGTGTGTTCATAAATTTAGAAGTGATTCAATGGCTGTATTGGCAGGGCTAGATAAAGCAGTTAAAGGTGTTGTTCATTTTATTTCTGGGTGGGATGGGAGAGGGAAATGCAGTACTAACTTTTTCCTTTTGGGAAAACTAATCTGATGTTCTTTTGTTATCACTCTTGTTCTCTAGGCATTAAGTGTAACTGAAACCCTGATCAAACCCTTGGAAAAATTCAGGAAAGAGCAACTGGGAGCTGTAAAGGTTGGTGTCTAATTTGAGTACACTTGTAAGCAGAAAACGTCCATGCCTCTGTGCCTCAGTGTGCACTTTACTCAGGCTTGGCAGCTTTGAAGGAGCTGTTGGGATAACCCATCTGCTGTTTTATGTTTTAAATGTGCGTTTTCCCCTGGGGGGTGGAGAGGGGATATGAAATGAGAAACAAAACAAAAAACCCGGACAGGACAATGAAGCCTCTCGTAATCTTCTTGGGCTACACTATTCCATATAGAGTTTTAAGACCGTCTTGAACCAAACAGCACAGTTAGCTGGAGAGGAAGTGCCTACCCCTGTACGGAGGAGTGGAGCATTGCCCTGGGTTAGAGAGCGATTTAGAAACTGGGCTGCACCACGAGGCCAGGGAAACGAGGAAGAGGCTGTCAGGCTATTGGGATGTGATTTCCTTCCGTTTACTGAGCTTCTGTTGGGTGCCAGTGTTACAGGAGCTGGATCGTCCAGGATGAGTGCGCTGCACTGCTCTCGGGTGGAGGAGTGAGCCAGGATTTCTGGGAATAATGGATGATGTTGCCACAGGGAGCCTGGGATATATTTAGTAACTACTAAAGTTTTCCGTAGAACTGAGCTTTGAGATTATCCCAGAGAAAGAAATTCCACTAACCTTTCCTCTGAATTTTGTGCCGTGTACTTGAGGGAGAAAGAGTAATATTCTGGGTGTGGTTAACCATTTTTGAGTTGGCCCAAGGAGAAGAGAATAATACCAGTTTTAGGGAAGAGGGTTTTTAGATTGGTATTTTGTCCCCCTTCTCCCCCATGGCTTGGGTATGTGAAGTGTTTTTCTTTATCTTCCTAAATATACTATTAAATTAAAAAAAATACAAATTAACTTTGAGGCCTCAATGGCTGTAGCTACGCAGATGGGCCCAAAGAGCGCCAAGTATTTAGTTGCTATTTACGGAATCAATTTTCTTTTAAGCCATTTGTTAAACTGTTAGACATTTCTTTTTGGTATAGTATTTTACAGTTCTTAGGATATATATATTCTTTAATTCTCACCCAAGGATATGGTTATTGATTTTAGAGAGGAAGGAGGGAGGGGAAGAGATAAACATTGATTAGTTGCCTCCCATACATATCCCTACTGGGGATTGAACCTGCAACCTAGGTATGTGCCCTGACCAGGAATCAAACCTGCAACCTTTTTGGTGTACAGGATGATGCTCCAACCACCTGAGCCACCCGGCCGGGGCTACGCTATGTTTTGAGGCGAGGTCAGGGAGGGTGCCCCCCAATTTCCCTTCCTGGGATCCTTAGCTGAGCTTCATGAAGCTGAATTGTGTTCTCTGGCTTTGTAGCAGGACACTGGAGGTCTGGTTTCCCACCTGAGACTTGGACAAGTACTGGGCTTCAGTGTCTGATCTGTAACATGAAGGACTTGGGGGCTCTGACTGCTCTGTTTTGTAGTTTTATGATCTTGTCTCCTTAGGATATTTTAAAACTTGAACGTTTTAGTGATTTTCTCTTTCAACATTTCACTAATAGGTACTGAATGCAAACAAATGTCCATTTCTTATTTTTCTTATTTTACTGGAATAATGGTAGTTGTATGGCAAGGATTATGTTCTGGAAATGAAACGTGATTGTGATTTAAATATATTTTATGTTTATTTCCTATAGCAACTGCTGGGTTTTCCTAAATTCCTCACCTTGGATTTTCTATTGACTCCTCTCCGTCAGATGTCCCCAGCTTCTTGTTCAGAGTATAGCCTATGAAGCAATTGCAAAATAAACTGCCATATGAAATGGAGAAATTATTTTAATAGTTTTGGCTTATGCCTGGAGCTGGTTAGTGGCCAAATTCTATTCCAAAGTCCCCCTTTTTTTATTTCCTCATTGTTCTTCCAGCTTCAAGTTTATGAAGGATCCATCCTGCCTTCTTGTGCTGTACAGTATGTGTGTTGACTGTTATACCTATTGATGTTAATCTTTGAGCAGGCCAGTCACTATAGGTCATAGGCAGAAGCCTTTTTTTCTGTTGTGTTTTACCAGCAGTCTTGTATATTATAATAAAGAGTAGAGAATGGTGATGTTCTTGTAATAGATAAACATCTGCCTCTTTTATTAGATTCCTAAATCTTGAAGAGAAAATACTATGCTTTATTCTTTGTTTTCTAGTAGCCTCTACTCCATCTTACTCTGTAAGGTACCTAATAAATAACCAATTCTACTGAGAATTCCAGAAAGGCTTTGTAATCGGGGCATTTGGTTATTTTCTGCATCCCTGCTTCCTAAACATTCAGTCATATTTTGACAAGCACATTGGTCTTGTTTCACTGGTTTATCTACTTACCTGGGATACTTAAGAAAACACACACACACATACACACACAAAACTGATTCTCTTAGGTTAAGGATCTTCTTTGAAATAGCATAAGGCAGTTTTCATGTGAGGATTTAAAAAAAAAAGTCTTTAAAAGTTGACCACAGCAGAATTTTTTTTGGATGTGAATGACAAAATGTTTATTTTCTCTTTTCTTTTCTCCTTTTTCCCATCTGGTACTGCCCTACTCCTTCGCCTTCATCTCGAAACTCTTTCAGTTCTGTTTACTCTTTTCTCCAATTTCTACAATCCCAATTACGTGTTTAACTTGTGGTTTTACTGTCATCTAAACTGCTAGGTTGTTTTGTAAATTGGATTTTTTAAAAGCCTTAAGGTATCTTTTCTACTGTTTGCTTTTTCTCTGTGGCGGTTTGTTCTTCAGTTATCTCTCTTTACTTTGGGCTTGTCCCTTCATTCTGTAGATTCTGCTGCATTTTCTTATTTACCACATTCTCGTCTCTGTTGAAAAAGCCCCATTTTCCATTGCAGGACACAGGTGGGTCTCTGCTGTGTCACGGCAGGTTGCTGGTCAGTGTCCCTCATGGCCTAGCTCAGCTCTTACCTCCTCTGAAGCGGTGTCACCTCCCTCGGGGTTTGTCACTTATTCCCAAGTGTCCACACTGTACTGTCAATAGTTGACTTAGGCATAGGAAACAAATACAGGCACCAAATCACATAGAAGCCAAGTAGAGGTGTAAGGACACAGAGAAATACCAGATCTCGATAAGAGTTACAGTGGGAGAATTTAGAATCGCTCCTCCAGATTTTCAGGCAATCCAGTAATGAAAATGTGGCTTCCAGTAAGGAGGGGCGTGCAGAGATAACATGGGTACAGCAAAACTTACTATTATTTTAAATACATTTTTTATTTTATTTTAGAGAGGTAAGGAGAGGGGGAGAGAGAGAAACATTGATGTGAGAGAGAAACATCGATTGGTTGCCTCCTGTATGCAACCCGACTGGGAATTGAACCTACAACCTGGGTATGTATCCTGATCAGGAACCCAACCGGTGAACTTTTGGTGCACAGCCAGAGCTAAACTTATATTGATAATAGAACCTATTTAAATGCTATTCTGCAAAGGCTTCTTCTGATGCTTTTTGGCTTAGAAGGCCCTTCTGTTTTCTGATGTCTGTGAAAATACTTTTTATTTTATTTTTTTATGACTTCATTTTTTACTGTGACTCGTTCAATCCATCTGGAATTAATTTTGATATGAGATGTGATTCTCGTTCTGTTTCCAGACAGCAGTTAACCAATTACTCCAGTGCCATTGGTTGAATAAAATTAAATACACACATACACACACACACACATATATTTCTCCTCAGTGATTTGTAATGACACCTTTATATATATATACACACACACATATTTATAATTTCTAATGTATTCAGAAGATTTGATTGTTTAAATTGTGGTTCTTAGCGTTATGAATTCTCTTTACCAGTTACACAGTGTGCATCTTATTTGACCAATTTTAAGTAATAGCTCTTCACTATTTTCTTTTGCATGTGAGATTAGTGATTACAAGCTGACTTCCCATTAATTATTAATTATATTTAACCTATGAACATAATTTTGTTTAGCTTACTAATGTCAAAGAACTTTTAAATTTGTTACCACTATTTAAAAATCACTGGGTTTTTCAGCTCTTCCAGAAAAAAGTCAGAGGATGCCCTCTAGGCTGGGCCTACATTTCCATGAGGCCGAAATGTGCTGGAGCTGTGGTGGCTGCCTTCCCCTCCGGAGTAGATAGGCTTTCTGGTTTGCTACTGCCCCACCCGCCTTAATGAGTTCCTCTTCCAGCTTGCTTTAGTCATTATATTGCTACTCAACCTATATTATTATATTAGTACTTGAGTTTGTAATGCAGTTTTATAAAAAAGCTTTTATTTGTATTTAATTTGATCCTTGATAGAGCCTTTTGTCTTATGTTGCTCAGTTATCTATCATCTGTCTGCCTGGCTATCTATGTATCTATCTATACCTAATATGCAAATTGTCCCCTTGGGAGTTGGACCTGGAGACCAGGAGTTCGCTCACTTGCTGTGGCATGTGCTGACCACCAGGGGGCAGTGTGAAATGAAGGAAGGCCCTGGGCTGCAGCTGGAAGGCCCAATGGGCTCTGATTGCCCAGCCAGGCCTAGGGACCCTACCCGTGCACGGATTTCGTGCACCGGGCCTCTAGTATATATATACTAGAGGCCCGGTGCACGAAATCCGTGCACGGGGGGTGGGTGTCCCTCAGCCCAGCCTGCACCCTCTCCAATCTGGGACCCCTCCAGGGATGTCCGACTGCCCGTTTAGGCCCGATCGGATCAGGCCTAAACGGGCAGTCGGACATCCCTCTCACAATCCAGGGCTGCTGGCTCCTAACTGCTCACCTGCCTGCCTTCCTGATTGCCCCTAACTGCTTCTGCCTGCC
The DNA here is from genome assembly GCA_026230045.1 of Corynorhinus townsendii. Lineage (NCBI taxonomy): Eukaryota > Metazoa > Chordata > Mammalia > Chiroptera > Vespertilionidae > Corynorhinus > Corynorhinus townsendii. The sequence goes on along the minus strand of JAPDVU010000006.1, from coordinate 116,951,645 downwards.
AACCTGATCACCCCCTAACCACTCCCCTGACAGCCTGATTGATGTCTAACTGCCCCCCTGCCAACCTGTTTGCCCCCACCTTCCCTCCTCTGCCAGCCTGGTCACCCCTAACTGCCCTCCCCTGCAGGCTTGATCGCCTCCAGCTGCCCTCCCTTGCAGTCCTGGTCCCTTCCAACTGCCCTCCCCTGCTGGCCATCTTGTGGCGGCCATCTTGTGTCCACATGGGGGCAGCCATCTTGTGTGTTAGAGTGATGGTCAATCTGCATATTACTCTTTTATCAGATAGGATAGAGGCCTGGTGCATGGGTGGGGGCCAGCTGGTTTGCCCTGAAGAGTGTCCTGGATCAGGGTGGGGGTTCACTTGGGGCGTGGGGCAGCCTGGGCGAGGGGCCTGTGGTGGTTTGCAGGCCGGCCATGCTCCCCGGCGACCCAGGTGGAGGCCCTGGGATCTGGGATTTATTTATCTTCTACAATTGAAACTTTGTAGCCTGGAGCAGAGCCAAGCCTTCTGCTCACTCTGTGGTGGAAGCCATTTCTATTGGGATTTATTAATCTTCTATAATTGAAACTTTATAGCCTTAAGCGGAGGCCAAAGCAGGCCAGAGCTGCAGAAACTTGGCTTCCTCCATTGCCAGGGGCAACTCTAGCCTCCTGCTGTCTCCAGTTCTGTGGCTGCCGCCATTTTTGTTGGGATTAATTTATCTTCTATAATTGAACCTTTGTAGCCTTAAGGAGAGGCCTGGGCCAGCCAGAGTGTGCGGAAAGCTTGGCTTCCTCCATCGCTGTGAAACCCAAGCCTCCCTCCTGCTCTCTGTGGCTGCAGCCATCTTGGTTGGCTTTATTTGCATATTCCCTCCTGATTGGCTGGTGGGTGTGGCTTGTGGGGTGTAGCAGAGTGATAGTTAATTTGCATATTACTCTTTTGTTAGATAGGATAATCCATACATATATGTATGTATATCCTATGTGGCAGTGTTAAAGAAATATTCATGTTATTTCAGCACAAAAAGTTATATGAGCACAAAGAAACAATAATACTCGAGAGGGCATTGAGAACAGATGCAGGAAGTAATAATTATGTAAGTCTTACGACTCAAAAACAAAAACACAGCAGCGTTTGTATAATATCATATCTGTGTGAATGAATGTATTTGCATTCTCAGTGGAGGGTGTCATGTTGTTTCTTGGCTAAATTCTTTCTTCACAAAGCCTTGATAACACCCTTTTCTTTCATTCCAAACTTGACCCACATGTTGATTTCCATCCTCCATTGTTGCTGAGTGTGCTGGGTGTTTTGATGCTGATTTTAGCATCATTCCTCCTTTTGTACCATGCTGTGATTCAGAAATGTTTTCCACATTTCTGGTCAGAAGTAATCTGCAAAGATAGTGAACCTTTTTTACTTGGTGACCTTGCATTGCAGTAATCTTGTTGTAAATGCAGCTGCATGGCTTCCAGTCCTATTCTCTTTAAACTATGCAAACATGCTCAGAGAATGCTGGGATCCGGGCAGTTAGAGTCCTAAGTGACCATGACTAGAACTTGAGTCTCCTGACACATAATCCAGTGTGCCCTGTACAATATCAGCTTTCCTGTTTATTTTTATTTATTTACTTTTGAAATTGATTTATTTGAGAGAGAGGAAGGAGGAGGGAAGGAAGGAGAGAGGGAGAGAGAGAGGGAAAGAGAGGAAGAGGGAGAGAGGGGGAGAGAGAGAAAGAGAGAGAGAGAGAGAGAGAGAGAAATAGAGGGATTTGTTGTTTCAATTATCTATGCATTCATTGGTTGCTTCTTGTATGTGTCCAGACCAGGAATTGCACCTGTAACCTTGGTGTACTGCAACCACGCTCTGACCAACTGAGCTGCCTGGCCAGGGCTATATCAGCTTTTGTAAATAGTGTAGATTTTGAAGTAATGGCCACATGTGTGTTTTACTTTATTTTTCTGTTACTACAATAGTTGAGGGAAGAGTATAATCATGAAAAGCAGAAGACAGAGTAACCATATATTCATGCCTTAAACTTAAGAAAAAATGGTTGTACATTAATCCTAGGGCATAAAGAAAAAGTGCTCCTATTTCAACAAAAGTTTATTTGTACACAGGGGTACATCATAGGATACGGAATGCTAGGATTGGATCTATGTGTGAGCTAGTGCAAGAAATGCTTCCTCATGTTCTTAGAAGAAAACCAAGGTTCTGTGGTGGAACTTTGTGTGTGAAGTTGTGTAGCTCGTTTGTAATGAAACTTGGAGGAGAAATAGGAAGAAACTTCAGTTCCTGAGTCTGTCTCTTATCCATCAGTGGAGGTTCTTCAGCTGAGCTGGCAGCTCCTGACCTAGGGTCCCACCGGAGCAGTTTGCAGTCCCCACGCAGTGAAAAAAATAATGGTCAATGCGAAGGGATAGACTGCATGTGCTTTATTCAGGCTCCTTGCCTACTCCGACAAAGACCATACCAGAAAGGGCTGGACTGGTTCATTATTTTGGCTTTAGAAAGGGGAAGTTGGAAAACAGGGAAGAGAATGTTCCTTTCCAGGAGGCATTGGAGAGTCAGGGGGAGCTTGCAGTTAATGGAAACATTTTGACAGCTTGAGGACATAGCGTGCTCTCATTGGTGCTCAGAAATACTTACTTAAAAATCTGCTGAAGTTGGCAAGCAGTGTGAGGGGTGATAGTTTTTTTCCGTGATTGATTAAAATGTTGGTTACTTGTTTTCTCAAAGAGCTTCTACAGCAAAAGAAAGCAAATGCTAGTTCTAGGCAGCACTGGGGAGATGTTTCTAACGTTAGCCACAGGGTCTCAGTATTCTCCTAGGCCCTTCAGATAGTGCTCCAAAAATCCCTGCAGGGCTGGGAAAGCCGATGGCATTTCTGGTCAGAGGATCTTATTGTTATACCCAAACTGGAGACAAGTAGGGAGAACTCCCCCCGCCCCCCATGTGATTATTATTATTATTAATACAGAGAAAAAACCTCAGTTTTAACTGAATTCCATCTCTGTGCCAAAATGTGTATCAAGTTTGCTTTAAAAAAATGTTTTTATTGATTTCAGAGAGGAAGGAAGAGCAAGGGAGAGAGAGATAGAAACATCAATTATAGAGAATCATTGATTGGCTGCTTCCTGCACGCTCCCTACTGGGGATTGAGCCTGCAACCCTGGCATGTGCCCTGACCAGTAATGGAACTGTGACTACCTGGTTCATGGGTTGACGCTCAACCACTGAGCCACATTGGCTGGGTGCAAGTTAGCTTTTTTAACCGTTATATTCTTATTATATATTCTTCTTTTACATTTTAAGAAATACAGGATAAGTGACATGGCATTAATTTTAAACACTGGTAAGTATGAAGAGTTGGAAAATAACAGGGTTGGAATAAAGCCCATTCAAGAGAAAAAATAAAGAAAGAATAAATAAGTGGTTCTTCAATTCTAATGCTGTCTTGTTGATGAATAATCAGTGGCCTGAGTACAGATAGATTTTTCAGATAACTTCACTCTCAGTGGCACTTCTTTTACTTTCAGATTATTTTTCATATTTTGAACTTCCCAGTGAATTTACTACGTGCATGCATTTTCTTTCCCATTTAATCATAATTGTCTGTGTTTTTCTGATTTGTAGGAAGAAAAAAAGAAGTTTGACAAAGAGACAGAGAAGAATTATAGCCTAATTGATAAACATTTGAATTTATCAGCAAAAAAGAAAGACTCACATTTACAAGAGGTATTGTTTTTATTTTTCTATTCATTCATTTCTAAATTTGAATAAGCAGTGCATGTCTTTTTAAAAGTTTTATTAAGATTTTTGGGTGTGACATTGATTAAGAAGATTATATAGGTTTCAATTGTACAATTCTATAATACATTACCTGTATATTGCATTGTGTGTTCAGTACCCAGTCACCATATATTTGTATATCTTTTTTTTAAAGGTGTTTTTATTTTAAAAACTTTAAAAAATATTTTTTATTGATTTTAGAGAGAGAAGGAAGGAGCAGGAGGGAGTGGGGAGAGAGAGAGAGAGAGAGAGGAAGAAACATCCATGTGAGGGAAAGGTAGATCAGCTGCCTCCTATACGCCCCCTACTGGGGAATCTATCAACCTTTTGGTGCATGTAACTTAAAAAACTTTCCATGTAGGATATTAGAAATGGATAAAAATGAACATGTACTTCCCTGAATGAAGGAAAAAGAGTTCTTGTGGAACAAGACACAGAGTAATTAATACATTTTACAGTGATCAATTCAGTGTGGATTCATAGTATTACAATCTTTGGTTCTCAGTATATATTCACAGGAACAGTTTTAAAGAGCATCACTGAAGAACAGTTATGTTATTTTCAGAAATTGAGTTATTGAATGGCTTTCAAGATGTCTTAAAGAAATGAATTAAATTTAACAAGCTCACAGGCCATTTTGCTCTTATGTGAAGGCAGCATTAATCTTATTTAATGCCTAAGATTCAGGAGGTTCCATTTCATTAGAAAGAGAACATCTGTTTTCCTTTTGTTAATAGACTTATTGTTTTTTGTTGTTTTTTTTCAGGGAGTTGTACGTAAGGAGAAAGGAATTTATATCTTATCTCTCATTTTCTCATTCTCTTTTCTAAATTTCCTGCCACTTTTTTCTCTCTCACACACACTTGAATGCAAACGCAATAGTTTTCAATTTGGAACATATGCTTTCCTTAAAAACAAGCCTGTGTGCAGCTGTTAGGCTCTTGACTCATCCTACAAAAGTGAGACTTTTTTTCATTTGTTCATTTTTAAACACTTAAGGAATCTGACATAATTTACCATTACAATATACACTTATTGAAGTAGCATAAAAAAGACACTAGCAACATTAACTCTAGTACAAACGTGGGTTATTTTTAAACAGCAGAATGTAGTTGCAAATTGTGTGTGTTCATTTTGACCTTACCCACATGTCACTCTTCCTTTTGTCCCTTTAATACCTTTGACTGACATTTGGGTGGCATTTGACAGTTTGGAAAAAAAGAAAGGAGCTTTTATGTCACTTAATCCGAACTACAATACTGTACTAGGCAGGTCGGGCTCCCCTCATTCTCTGCTTGTTCCATATTATATAGAAAACCACACCCCCTACCCTCTGTCCATTTTGAAGTGACAGCTGTTGTTTTTATAGGTTCTCTTTATGCTGCCTCTCTTCTCCCCTTACCTTTGTTTTCATGTATCCTGAAGGGATTTTCATGCCCCGAGTTAATTTTCATTTCCACTTCCCTATCGAATTAGGTATCTCATTCTAAACATTGCTTAGACAGAATCTTCAGAGTCATCCTTGGCCTTCTCCCTTACATCCACCCCCAGCCTGCCAGCCTCTGTCTTCTTTAGTTGCAGACTATACTCAGAATCACCCTGGTCCAGCTGCTGGCATCTCTCAGCAGATTTCTGCAGAAGCCTCTTAATTGGTCCTCCTGATTCCACCAATGTATTCCTACAGTCTGTTTTGTATAGGACAGGCTGAGTGAACCTTCGTGTGGTTCCTCTTCTCCACAGCTCCCTCCCACCCTACCTGTGCTCACACCCACATGATTGCCTAGCTCTGGCTAGACTGGGACAGGTGGATTCTGTGCACAGGGCCTTTGCATCTGGTCTTCTTACTGCCTAGTATGTTTCTAACCCAGATCCACATGCCTCACTCCTTCAAATACTCTCCTTTCATTAAGAGTTTCCCTACAATTAATTTGCTGGAGTGGCTCACAGAACTCAGGGGATCATTTACTCAATTTTACTAGTTTATCATAAAGGATTATGGCAAGGATGCAGATGAATATCGCCAGATCAAGACATACATAGGTGAGATCTGGAAGGGGGTCCCAAGTGCAGAAATTTCTGTCCCCGTGGAACTGGGGTGTGCCACTTTCCGGGTACCTGGATGCTTTCACCAACATGGAAGCTCATCAGTTCTTATGTAAGAGTTTTATGCAGCTTAATCTGTAATGGCCCCCTCCCCATCCCCTTTCCTTTCCCAGAGGTGGCGGGTGGGTCTGAAAGTGTTAACCCTCTGATCACTGGGTCTTTCCATCACTGTCCAGAGGCCCCACCTCATTCCCTCATTAGCATAATCTCTGGTGTGCTCTCAAGGGGCTGCTGTGTATGGTCAAAGACACTCCCGTCACTCAGAAAATTTCATGGGTTTTAGGAGCTTTGTGCTAGGAATCTGAGACACAGACCAAATATAGTTGTTATTGCACCACAGGTAGTGATTGCCTTGGAGACTTGAGTCAGGCTAAGGAGAGTGCTGCTAGGTATACAGGGACGTCCATGGCATTGCTGTAAATGATGGGCTGTTGACAATATCAGGGATACTGGTGATTAATCATGGGTTAATGTTCTGATTATTCATTAATTTGGTTAATTAATTTGATTAATGAATAATCAGAACATTAGAGGGGCATGGATAGCCTTTGACTGGCAATGTTAGGATGATTCCAGTATCACGAATAGCCGGGAGAGAGAATCAGCAAAAACAAAAAAAAAACCAGCTTGGTAAATCTGAGCCTGGTGTAATTTTTTGAAGGACGTTTTCCAGTAACAGTAACATGAAGAATCTATTCATGGCTTCTCATATCTTTATTTGGTTAAATACTCAACAGAATTACGTTGTTTTTGCTGGGAGTTATGCTTGCTAACTGCTGGTGATGGATCTAGAAAACTAGTTATTAGAGGTATAAAAATATCATGATTCTGATGAGTGTTAGGTAGAAATTCTCATTTGGGCTTAGTAACACTTTTTATATTTTAACATCATTTTGCTTAAAAATCATTTGACAGGAAAAAAATATTCTGTTAATTTTTTTCTCAAAATTAAAAAAAAACATTGTTAGGGTAAAATAGACAAAACATAAAGTTTATGATTTTAACTGTTTTCAAGTGTACAATTCAGTGGCATTAAGTTTATTCACATAGGCAACCATCGCCATCCGTGTTCGGAACATTTCTGATCTTCCCAAACTGAAATTCTGTCCTCTTTCCGAAATAACTCCCCATTTTCCCCGCCCCTCACCCCCTGGCCAGCTCCATTCCGTTTTCTCTCTCTCTTTGTTAAAAAAATAGATTCTCATTGGTTTTTAGAAAGGAAGGGAGAGGGAATAGAAAGAAACATCGATGACAAAGAAACATCATTGATTGGCTGCCTCCTGCACGCCCCCCACTGGGGATCAAGCCTGCCACCCGGGCATGTGTCCTGACCAAATGGGGACCTGTGGTTGGCGCTCAACCACTGAGCCACACTGGCTGGGCTCTGTCTCTCTTAATTTGACTGTCTTAGGTACTCATAGTACAGGATTTGCATATCTTTTTGGAAAAATGTCTGGATGAATAATTTTAAAAGTATAATTAGCCAAATTTGTAAGAATGGTTCCAGAATTCTTTGCTGTTCCTCCGTGGAACTGCGTTCCTCTCCCATTTCCTTTCTACTTAAACCGGATACCCTGGAGCCTTCCTTTTTAAGAGTAGTGTCCTGACCATCCGGTGCCCGGTCACTCCCGGGGGGTGAGGCATTGTGAGGGTTCAGGAGCAGGATTTACTATGCCTGGGTTTCCAAGCCCTGACCCATTTGAGAGCCGGCTCTTGAGATGGTGGCATGGGTGCCGCTTCCTCACCTGCTGCCTTCCCTCATGGGTGCTGCGGTGACTGGCGTTTACCCAACCTCTGTCCCGGGCCGACCTCAGACTTGGGGGATTTGTTCATGGAAATACCATTTATGAGATTTGATTCTGTGTGTGGTTCAGCCTTGGGTGTCAGTTGTTTGGGTTTTTCATGAAGACCCTTACTGTTTCATCTTCAGTCCTTTGGGGTCAACCTCAATACATAGACCGGGGTCGGAAACTGTTTCTGCGAAGAGTCAGCTAGTAAATATTTTAGACTCTTGCAGACCATATTGTCCCTGTTGCAACCCACTTAGTTCAGCTGTTGTAGCAGGAGAGTAGCCATCAATGGTACGTAAAGGGACAGTCATAACCCTGTTCCAATATAGCTTCATTTAGGAAAAGCAGGCCGTGGGCCAGACTTGGCCTGTGGGCTATCGTTTTGCTGACTTGTGATCAAGAGTTTCACTCCTCGTTGCCTCTAATTTGACCAGCCTCAATTATTTTAACGTAGGCAGACGTCCAAGTGGAGCAAAATCGGCAGCACTTTTACGAACTGTCTCTCGAATATGTATGTAAGCTGCAGGAAATCCAAGAAAGAAAGAAGTTTGAATTCGTGGAACCTGTGAGTATTGTAGCTGGTTGTCCTGCTGGATTTTTGTGGTAGGATGCAAATGTGTTTTGTTTTAGCTTTCATGTATGGTTTCTAGAGGCTGTAGTGCACAAATGTGAAGCAAGGCCCCACAAATTGTAAAGGGTGGACACCCAGCCGTGAGGTCAAGGAATGAGTCACCGACACATCAGTCAGTGGTTCTTAACCTCATCTGCACAGCAACATGTAATGGGTATCATTTCTTTTGCTGCATGGTCTCAAGGACTCTGCCATGAGGTGCAGTGTCACCATCAATGAAAACCCCTGTGAAAGAAATGATACTGGAATGTGAGAGGGATAATACTCACTCTACTCAAGTTTGTTTCTAAAGCAAGTACACCAAGTCTAAAGCAAGACTTGGGTACTTTCAACAGCTATTGATAAAATATTATTTATAACACAAGTCCCAATGCTAATGCCCACCTAAGTTAAGAACCAGTGTGTGGAACATTTGAAACTATTTGTGAGTTATTCTGAGATTGCTTTATACTTAGTTCAGAAACACATGATTTTTGTTTGTGCTAATATAGATACTAGAGGCCCGATGTACAAAATTCGTGCAAGAGTAGGCCTTCCTTCCCCTGGCTGCCGGCACCGGCTTCCCTCGCGGCCCCGGCTTCATCCGGAAGGTCGTCGAAGGACATCCGGTCTAATTAGCATATTACACTTTTATTATTATAGATATTCTAATAGCTTCAGTTCTGTATATATTAAAGGTTATGCACATACATGAATATATTTGTTTTCTGAGTAAAATATAAACTGTATTTCATACTGTGGGTTTTAGCAAAAAATTTAAGAAACACTAGAGTTTGATTGTCAATATTAATTTTAATATAGTGTCTGATTTCTTTTTAAAACAGCTTCATTGGTACAGTATAATTTCACATGCCTTACAGTTTATCCATTGTGTATATAATTTTGAGAAACCAAAAAAAAAATGAAGTAATGATTGATGAAAAATTGGCATTCATGGGAGGTATGGTCCAGTTGGAGTAATAGAATTAACCTAAATTAGAGAAAAATTTTTCTTTCTCAGAGCTTTCTTTTCCTCTGCGATAACAATGCACGACATTTATTGAGCATTTACAGTGCTCAGTCATTGTTCAACTCAGTGTTCCAAGTCCTTGCCCGTGTTCATGCCATTTTAGTCCACAGAGTGACTCAATAAGGAGATATGTTTATAATCTCACTTAGCAAATACGCAGATTGAAGTAGAGTGGGTTTCAGTACTTTGGCCAAGGTCTCCTAATGGCGCTGACGTTGAGAGCTGACCCCTGGTGGCCACTGGAGGTCAGAGTCCCAAATTCCTAACTGTTCACCATGTGACATTCCGAAGAAAATGGATTTCAAGATTTCCTCAACTCTCACCCGAAATCACTTTTGCTCACTTAAGATTTACTCCCGTGTGGGGCAGAAGCGGCTGCCTTCTGATCAAGAGGGGCAGGTGGAGAGTTGGTAGGAAACCCAGGGCTTAATTACTGCTCCTCTCTGCCCCTCTCTGCCCAGGGAAGGAAAGTCCTTATTGACCAGACCGGTTGCACTACCCTGGCTGCAATTTAGCGCTTCTATTCTGTGATTTCACTTTCTGTATAGATTCCGTCGACCTACAATGATAAAGTTTCAATGAAAAACAAATATAGCAATTTTCTCTACTAAAAAGAACAAATGGATGTAGAATTCTTTTTCTCCTACACATTGTACTATAAAAACTGTCTGTCTCATGGCTCCGATATTTAAGGGGGAAAAAATAACAAATCCTTTTTTTAAAGGGCAAATTAAATAAGATGCATTTGGATTTAATTGAATTCAAGTGATTTCCTTTTAATTATTTTACTTCATTGGAATCACAGTGAGATAAGGGGAAACACGTGGCTGTTTTTATTCTTTTTTCCCTCCTGAGTTTTTTGGTGCTAATGTCACTCTTTCTTTTTTGTCTTAGATGCTGTCATTTTTTCAGGGAATGTTTACTTTCTATCATCAGGGCCATGAACTTGCCAAAGATTTCAATCACTACAAAATGGAACTGCAGATCAACATTCAGAATGTAAGGAAATGAAAGCTTTCTGGTCTTAGAAGATGTTAGAGATGTGTGCTTTTGATCGGTATTTGTTACAAGCAAAATCTTAAACCCAAGACCAGCCTGATCTGTTGGTATTGAGAAACTGAGACTACATTGCCACCTTCTGGTCAATGAGCGTAACAAACAGCTCTCATAACTGGGTGAGGCTCAGGGAATTCTGCCACCTGGTGGCTCTTTTAAAAATTTCATGCAATTTATTTTTCTTGTTTTCTGAAGTCACCAAGTATGTTTTAATTTTAATTTTTCCAGTTTTATTGAGATTAAATTTCCAGACAACACTGTGTAAGTTTAAGGTGTACAAAATACTTGAATTACATATAGGGCAAAATGATTACTTTTTAGTTAATATGTTACCTCGTATAGTTAACAAAATATTTCTTTCCCTTGGGGTGAGAACTTTTAGGATCTCCTCTCCTACCACCGTTTACATATATCTGAGAGCAGTGTTAACTGTAGGCACCCCACACTCTGTGGGGTAGTCCTAAGGATAGCCTTTGTTATGCAGCCCTGAGCCCTCTGTGTACAATGCATAGAGCACTTCGCTGTGGAGTTAAGGCATTTCAGTTATAAGGAGTTACGTTGCTCCTCTCTGACCTGTAAATGTTAGTTGGATTTTATTCCAAGGCAGACTTATGGTGCATGAGGAACTTCTTTCCTGTGTTGCAAACCCTAATATTTTGGGTTCACAGTGGCTGTTTGCGTTGTTATTTTCCTGGAAAACATATGCTTTCAGTAGGTCTTGGGTAAAGAGATTTAGGAGAACTTTATCTGTTAAACAGTACAATGTGTGTGATTTTGATCAGGTGGTTGGATGTTGATTCTCTCAATACTTTAGTAGATTTTGGACATGTCCTCACGGACAAGCCATTCAGGTTCTATTTAGTGTAATTTGAGGCCTTGTTAACAACATGGCGAGTGAGCTTTGGGACACACGGCTAGCACATAATCAGAGGCATACATGTTGAAGGGTGGGAGTCTCTGTGATGTTTGCTGCCTGGCTTTCAATTTCTTAAAGTCTTAGAAATGGAAGATGAATGGTTTTTGTATAGATTTGGTTTCTACTTCTCTCCTGTATAGCTCCCTACACTCAGGAATGGAGATAGTGAAATCTCTTGTGCTTTGTAATTTGTGTCAATGTGTGTGTATAGATTGTTTAAACATTCAGCTGAATTAAATGACTAAAAGAGTAAGTTCCCTTTCCCTTAGCATTCTTTAATGTAATAGAGTTTTGAAAAATATAAAATGTATATGTATAGGTTAGTCCTAACTTAATGATCTCTGTAGGCGGTAGAATGTTTAGACTAATTATACTGTGATTTTTCAGAATACTTCTCCAGACAACAGAACAATGTGTTATAAAAAGAACATTACATAGTTAGCTTGGAAGAATAGATTGTAATCCTGATTTATTTTTTCTCCTCCACTAACTGGCTGTATAACTTGTAGAAATTCATTTTTTCTGTCTGGACCTCATTTGTCAGGTGCAGGGCTGGCCTGGGTGAGACCCCTCAGGTAGAACTGGATCCATAATTGTGGGGCCAGTGTAAAATGGGAAGGCAGGGCCCCTTATCAAAATGGGGTGTTTCCGGACAGCAGGACATTTCAGTGGAGGCATGACCTTCCCAGGATAGGGCCCTGTGTGACAGGATACTAGCTGGTGAAGTGTGGGGTGAGGTGTGGGGACAAATGAGTGTCTTCTGGGGCCTTCCGTGAAACGCTCCTTGCAACAGCTGCTTACGCGTGGAAGTACTTTTATAGCATGCCTATGGGGACAGGGGATATAGTCGCCTTACATATGCCGAAATAACTTCTGAGAGATTAAGGATTTCAACGTGAATGCGCATTACTCAGTCATAAAATATTGTAAGACAAGCTGTCATTTCAAATGGTTCGCAAAATGACTTAGTTGATATCCTTAATATATTGAGAACTTTTAGCACACATTTGGTAACCGTATTTATTTCCTGTAGAGAAGTGGCCAAAGAACAATGTACTGAAAACAAACAAACAAAAACTCCACCTTTTTCTGTATCGTTTGGAACTTAAGGATTGTCATCGGTAAACGAATGACCCTGCTTCTATAATCTCTCTCTCTCTCCCCATTTTCATTTTCTCCCAGCTGTTTCCAAGGCCACTCCTGCAGCTGTTCCTAGGAGAGGTTGAAGTGTGGGGTGAGGTGAGGGGACAAATCAGTGTCTTCTGGGGCCTTCAGTGAAACTCTCCTTGTTTCATCTCACTTTCAGTTTGGAGAACACCTGATCCAGGTGTCTTCTTGACTCTTCATCTTTGCTATTTGCCAGGGTGTTTCTCCTCATCTAAAAAGGGTTCAGGAATCTGGAGAAGGGCTGGCTGCATGTAAATTAATAAAGAGACTAGCAATATAAATTTGGAAGGCATTTTGGGGAACCAGAGGAGACCTAGCTTTGGTAACCAAGTTCTACGAATCTCTGGACCCCTAGATTTTTATTAGCACAAATTGCCCTAAAGCAAAGCCAGATGTACATATCCGAGGTTAAGGTTTGGTATACAGTAGGCATTGTCAGATTGGAGGACCTGCCTTCGCTGTCCCAGTAGCAGGCAGTAGTATACGCAGATCTTCAGGTTTGGGGAAATGCTTTCGGCTTTTCCGGCAGGCAGCAATATGTATTCAGCCCTGCTGCATATAGAAGCCCTTCAACCGTTTGAGGACTTCTTGCATTTTATCATGCCCTGCTGGAGTCAGCTTCCGGCAGCTATTAGCTAATTCTTTTCATTGTTTTTATTGATTTTTAGATAGAGAGGAAGGGAGAGGGATAGAGCGATAGAAACATCAGACCAGCACCTTTGAAACTCATCGCTCATTTTATCTCACCTGCTGTACCTCAGTACTGCTGTGACCTGCTCATATCTTCGCCATTCACTTCCTTTCCTAATCATATCAGTTTTTAGCATATTAAAGGGAAAACCACATATTGCTGAACAAAAATCCCAGCTGTGTGTTATTTTCTTTGCTATGTATATTTATGTATTTAAGGAAATATATGCACATGTTAAAACCAAATCTTAGACTTAGCTACCTGTGTGATATAACATAGATAATTTCGGCCAACTTTTTAGTATTTTACAATAATAAAAATAGCAATACGATTTTATAATCAGGAAAAAGGTAAAAGTTATTTAAAAGGCAAAACAACCTATTCCTTCCAATTTGATTTCACCTTTTCTATAAAATGCTTAGATTGTTTGTTTTTGAGAGAGATTGAGTCTTTATCTATTTTCCATGAGTAATAAGTGGAAAGCAAAAAAGAGCCAGATGGCTTTTAGAAAATAGATTATGTATCCCTGGCTGGTGTGCTCAGTGGTTAGCGTGTTGGCCCTCACACAAAAGTTTCTCGGGTTTGATTCCTGGTCTAGGACACATACCTGGGTTGCAGGTTCATCCCCCATTCAGGTTGGGGCGTGTTCAGGAGGCAACCAATCGATGTGTCTCTCTCACATCGATGTCTCTCTCTCTCTCTCTCTCTCTCTCTTCTGGTCCCCCCTCTCTCTCCCTCCCTTCCACTCTCTGTAAAAACCAGTGGAAAAAATATCCTTGGGTGAGGATTAATAACAACAATAGAAAAAGAAATAGATTATGCACAGAATGTAAATTTCATCAAAATTTAAAGCGTATTTTAAAAAATCAACTTTATATTCCTGTGATCTCTTTCCCCAGGGAACTATGGGGAAGGAGGTAGAATAGAATTCTTGGAGGAAGGTACAACTTGAGAAATTTTAGGATTCATGAAGAATCCCTAGAAGATAGGAAGAATGGTTTAAAAAAATTTAAGAATATGCAGAAATGTTTTTGTTACAGTGCTGTGAGAATAGTAGACCATCACAACAGACCATTAAAAAAAGATTGGAGTGGTCATGTAAAAATACTAACGTGGTTATTTCTGAGGGGTGGGCTTACCGTCTTTCTATTTTGTTGTACCTTTTCCTTTTGTCCCTCTCTTTGTTTTATAATGTTGTGGACTCTGCCCAGATCTTGGTTTCTAAATACTGCCCTCCACGAATAGGAGCAAGGGCTCTTTGGGGAAAGGGCTGATTTTAGGCCTGCGCCAAGATGAGGTGAACCTGGGGCTTCTTGGATCAGAAAGGATGGGATCCCTCAGAGCAGTGGTCGGCAAACTGCGGCTCTGTTGACTAATGAGTTTGCCGACCACTGACTCAGAGGATTAGGGGGCATGTCAAAAGACACACGTCAAATACAGGACAATTTGAACATAAATAATGAGAGTATTGGGTAAATAGGAATGTGTGTGTATATGCTCACGTCTCTACATACATATATGTGATATGCACATATGTGTGTGTGTGGTATATATGTGTGGTATATACATATATATGTGTGTGTATATATAGGTATATATGTATATATATGTATATGTATAAAACATAGAGATGGAAAGAAGTGAGTGTTGCAAGAAATCTCAGCAAGTGACCAAGGCGAATAAAGTCAGGGTGTGGTCAGGTTAAGGTAAGAAATCCTGGATTCAGGAGAATGGGAAATGGCCATTAACACATGAGCCCCACCCGCTTTGCAGCCTTGTAAGTTCTTTTAACACATTCACAGATGTTTTATTTTTTGTACTTTATTTTATTTGTTTTTCTTTTATTTATCTTTATTGTTGAGAGTATTACAGATGTTGTCCCCCCTCCCCCCATCGGTTCCTGCCCCACCCCAGGCCTTCACCACCCTATTGGCATTTCTCTGCAGACTCCCCTTTACAACCACTTCTGTCAGACTCCCCATCTCCCTAAAAATGTCTACCATTCTTCCATTTTTCTGCACTTAGGACCCTTGGTAACCCCTTTCATTATAGGGAGGAGAGAGGAGAAATTTCAATAGTAATTTTTCATCTCGGTGCCTCCGCAGCTTCACATCAGCAGTTTTTCGAATTAACACAGTTATTTGTGAGTGTGGACCAGGGCGAGGTCCAGACACGTGCTGGTGCTGACTCCTCACAGTCGCCTTGGAAATGCTGTCACCTCCCCTTCCTGTGCTTTGTTAGTGTAGCCGCTTGGCAGAGATATTGGGTTTCAGAAATGAGATTTGTCCCCTCAGCTATAGGAGACATTATTTGTAGGTGAGATTCTGCCGCCCCCCTGCCCCTCCCCCCTTTCTGAGAAGAAATGTCATTTTCAAGTGCAGTTGCCTTGACCTGGAAAAAACGGCGCTCATATTTAACTTTAAAAGAAGGAAGATTTTCAGGTTCTGAGCACTTGGACATGTTGCTAGTACAGTAGTGATAAGGAGTCAGGTTGATTGCTGTGAAGGAAAGACTTCCAGGATCGATGCTTTATGGACCTGTATTGTGACAAATGCAAAGATTTAGTAGAATTGGGAGAAGTGGATGCAGGGATTCTTACGTTGAGTAATGGAATTATTCTTGGTGTTAGTAAGCTTCTCAAGTGAGTAATCTCTAATTACCTTGACTCCTCTATTTGTTATTTTACCACCACCCCCTTCCCCTTTTCTTAACCAAGAGGCACACTGGAAAGGCTGGCTATATTATGAGAAATTTATAGAAAAATGCTACAAATTTCATTATAGTTATCCAGAGACTTAAAAATATACATGAAAAAAACACACAAAACTAAACAAAAAACTCATGTGAGAACTTAAAACATGCCTGTGCTTTTTATCCATTTCAGACTCGGAATCGTTTTGAAGGAACGAGGTCAGAAGTGGAAGAGCTTATGAACAAAATCCGACAGAATCCCAAGGACCACAAGCGAGCCAGCCAGTTCACGGCCGAAGGCTACCTGTATGTGCAGGAGAAAAGTAAGAGGCCGCCAACAGGGAGGGATGACTCCTTAGGGATTATTTTAAAACTTCTTATTGTAATGACTCTGTCTTTTTGGAATAATTGTTCCTACCACTTTGCCTCCTCCATCTAGAAGGTGTATTTGCATTTTTGGGGGAAACGCATTCTTGCTCCAGGGAGGGTTCTGTGAGCACTGGGCTTTGGGGCACACCTTGAGTTCTGCACCAGGCTCTGCTCAACTAGCTCCTAAGGGAGCCAGAGCTCGGCATAAGGCTGACAGTGAGCGAGGTGGGTGTTCTCCTTTCACCTAACTTTAACACTACCTCTCTCTCTCTCTAAGTGAGCGAGGTGGGTGTTCTCCTTTCACCTAACCTTACCATCTCTCTCTCTCTCTCTCTCTCTCTCTCTCTCTCTCTCTCTCTCTCTCTCTCTCTCTCTCTCTCTCTCATATAGTTGTCCTTCAGTATCTTCAGGGGGATTGATTCCAGGACCCCACAGATACCAAAACCCTCAGATGCTCAAGTCCATGTATAAAATGGGGTAAAACAATGCCTAGTACATATGCACACCCTCCCATCTCCCCCCTCCCACAACCGTACTTCTCCTTGTTGAAGTCATTTAAAAAAAATGTTTTCATTCATTTCAGAGAAAGGAAGGGAGAGGGAGAGACAAATACAATGAAAAGTAACTAGAGCTAGCTATTGATAACAACACACATTGGTTCTCTCATTCTAATCTCTGTCTCTTCCTTCCTTCCTTCTCCCCCTTCCACTCTCTAAAAATCAATGGCAAAATATCCTCAGGTGAAGATTAAGAAAAATAATAATAATTGTATTTAATAAATCACATTCTTGCAACCCGCATGAACTCTTAATACCTAGACCCAAACAAATACAGCTTACAACTAAAAGACTTTCAGGTCTGAGATAGCAGCCCAGCAAACTGCTTGAAACGCGTGTCTTTAACTCCTGTGTTGCTCAGATGCGCTCTCTGCGCCTTAGTTCCCTGGTTTCCCCCTTACATTAGGATGAGCGGTTTTTGCTGATTGGTTGCCTTGAGCTGTCTTACCTGCGGCTTACTGGGTTGTTCCTGTTTAGTGATGTGGAGCTCTGCACATCTGCTTACTTCTGAGGAAGCACAGAAAGTTCTCTTTTCCTATTTCTGTGTCAGGGCCTGCCCCCTTCGGGTCCAGCTGGGTCAAACACTACTGCATGTACCGGAAGGCGGCCAAGAAGTTCAGCATGATCCCATTTGAGCACAGATCTGGCGGGAAACTGGTGAGTGTTTGACTTCACACTCTGTGTTCCGTGGGAGGGACTCTGTGAGGGTGTCGCTTCAGTGACGTTCATCTTCGCTGATGGTGAACACGTTTTATTTTACTTTTTAGGGTTAAAATGTATTTTTTTGGTGTGTGTGCGTGTGTGTGTTCCTAAATAAAACAGGCCAGGGAGCAACACCTCATGGTATTTTACCTGACTGCGTGGGTGTCTGTGGTCAGATGTGTTGTGTGTTTAAGAGAGAAGAGAATCCTCTCACGCCACTGTTGTTGGAAGATAAACCTAGCACCTACCGCAAGTTGTCATCACAGTGTTTACACGCAGATCTGACCTGCACACGTGTATCCGCACCCTGAAACATGATAGAGGGGATGATCTGTAATGAATTTCACTATGTTTCCCTTAGACTCTCCAGGTTCTTACTTAGGGAGGCCCCACTTAGTTTCCTCTTCCCATAGGAAGGAACAGCAAAACCTCATAATGGCGAGAGAAGAGCAGGAAGCCCCGGCGCTGGCTGTGTGGGGAGGGTGATCTTCATTTGTGTTTTCAGTAGAAGCTGCAGCTTAGAGCAGTATTCAGGGGCCTGGGGACAAAGGTCTTCCCACCAGCGTTAAACATCATTGGTGACACATTTTAAGAAAGAAGTGTTTGCCGGGTGGACAGGCATACTTTTGCTTATGTGCCTGCAGAGCTAACCTATGAAAAAGAAGAGTGCAGGTGGCTTATAATACAAACACATTTCTGTAGTAATGACACATACATGGAAAATCAGGTTTATGGACAAGAGGAGGAAGTGAGTATACCACTCTCCAAGGCTGATGGGGTTAGGATGGGGCCGGAGGTGAGTCTGAGTTTCCGTTTAGAGCTAACTCAAGTCCTAGGTCCTGTCTGCTGAGTGATGTCTGTTTTAGCCACCAAAGAACAAAAAATACATTGTATCAATAGTGACTGGCATTTTGAATATTTGTATATTTGAATGTTCATTGAATACTAGAGGCTCAGTGCATGAAATTCGTGCATTGGGGGGGTATCCCTCAGCTTGGCCTGTACCCTCTCCAATCCAGGGCCCCTCGGGGGGATGTCCGACTGCCTCTTGCAATCCAGGACCGCTGGCTCCTAACTGCTTGCCTGCCTGCCTGCCTGATTGTCCCTAACCACCTCTGCCTGCCTGCCTGCCTGATAACCCCTAACTGCTCCCCTGCTGTCCTGATTGCCCCTAACCGCCTGCACCCGGGACCCAGGATTCCCTTCTCCGGCCGGCTGCAGGCACCTAGGACCTGGGCCGGCTACAGCCACAGGAGACCGTGGGCAGGTGGCTTTGCCTGGGCCGCAGCCGCAGGCACTGGTGCCTGGGTTCATGGGGCGGCTGGCTTGTCCCTCTCCCAGGCCACAGCCCCAGCCGCTGACACCCGGGACCGTACGACATGAGGCTTGTCCCTCTCCCCGGCTGCAGCCTGGCTAGTCCCCATTCCTCTCTCGGGAGCTCATTTGTGCCTGGCTGGTCCCCATTCCTCTCTCGCAAGTTCATTTGTGCCTGGCTGGTCCCCATTCCTCTCTCGGGAGCTCATTTGTGCCTGGCTGGTTGGTCCCTATTCCTCTCTCCCCAGTGTTGAGGCATGAGGGTGTGATGACCATTTGCATATTAGCTCTTTATTATATAGGATTATCTGGAGATTCTTAGTCTAGAAAATGTTACAATGTTCTAAGAGTAGCCTGGCTTCTCACAGTTCTTCACCGAGGACCTGCGTTCCTGCATTGCCTCTTTTTAATGCTTTTTGAGAGGATGGTGTAGGGAGGTAAACAAGTACCATAAAAAAATTAAGAAAAGATAAATTCAGGATGTTCACTTAGGAAACAGAAGAACCATGTAGATTGAGTGGTTCTAGCTTTAGACGACCCAGATTGCTAATCTAGCGCCCTTCGTGTACTTCTAGATAAGTTCCAGACAATTCTTTTGCACTTTTTCTCATGTAATCCTTACCACACCTCTATCAGGTAGATGTTATCCTTCTCCCTTTATGATGGAGAACTGGGACATAGAGAACTTAAGTGACCTCCCAAGTTCACATAGTTAGAATCAAATTTTTATAGGTCAAAATGGTGACGTACTGGCTATTTTATATGGTATACTATACTAGGCAATAAAAACACACTATTCTTCTTTTTAAAAGAATACAACAGGAGAGTAATAAATATTCTAGCATGCGGAAAATGTTTTGTTCATGTAGCTCTTAAAATGAGCCTTTCTGAGGTCTTATTTAATGTTGTCACCAAAGCAGGATCTAGAAACCCCCAAGGAAAGGAGAAGGACAAACGTGGTTAAGACTCTAAATGGAAACTGGTTTGGAAGATAATATGTAGGATAAAGAGACTTAAAATCTTTCTCTCCCTGCTCCCCATACAGGGTGCCTCAGTGTTCATATGTTTATACTGTGGGTTCTGAGAATGTTTAAAACGATTCTTTGCAGGGGGATGGAGAGGCGTTCCTTTTGAGAGAATGTACCAAGAGGCACACAGACTCCATAGACAGAAGATTCTGTTTTGACGTAGAAGTTGCTGACCGGTAAGTGACTGGAATTATTAAACTTCTTAAAAGAACCATTTGAAAAAATGATTTAAAAACATATAGAGAGAAATTGCAACTGAGATTTCCAGGATCTGAAGAGAATGTTATCTTGTTACATGTCCCGCCTGTGTGTTACTGTGAGCTGTTGGTCGGTCCCTGCGTTAGACGCAGAGGGATAGCTCGATCGCGGCTGTTGTCACTTAAAAAATAACCTTGGGCCCTGGCTGGTTTGGCTCAGTGGGTAGAGTGACAGCCTATGGACTGAAGGGTCCCGGGTTTGATTCTGGTCAAGGGCACATGCCTGGGTTGCAGGCTCCATCCCCAGTAGGGGGTGTGCAGGAGACAGCCGATCAGTGATTCTCTCTCATCATTGATATTTCTCTGTTTCTCTCTCTCCCTCTCCCTTCTCTGAAATCAATAAAAATATATTTAAAAAAATAACCTTCGCATTTCATTGTTGATCCGTGCCAAAGATGTGGCACTAAAGGAATAATGGAGGAAAGTAAGGAAGTGGGTGGCAAAGCTAAATAGAGGTGCTGGTGACTGTTGACACAGAATAGTGTTCTTTGTTGTGTGTGGGAATTTTCAGTGTCTCTGCTCTGGGGGAGGGTCTTAGGAGACTCTGTTAAAAGATTACTCTGTTTTTGTTATGGTATGACTTTCTTTTGTTTGCTTATGGAAGAATCTTTGCCAGAGAAAAGGAAGGAAGGACAAGGAAAAAGTTGGCCTGTTCCTCTTACTTCGTGTCTGGCATTTATTTCTGTGTCCTCCGGGGGCCACTGAGGGTCATCATGGTCCTGGGTTTTGCTTTGTTTTGTTTCCACGGTGGACAGCATGGTGGCTTTCTGCAAGCCTGGTTTTGGAAACAGTGGTGTTCAGCTAGGGCCGCTGCATATTTGTATCATAAAAGTTTTACATATGAGTGTTTGTTGTTTTTTTTTACAGCAAAAGTTCATTTCAGGTCAGGACCTAAGAATACAAAAATAACTCATGCTTCCTCTTCCCTGAGATGATACAACTAAACCTGTGGGGTTGGTGCAGAGAGGGGAGATCTGTGCTTCACTTTCTAGTAAGTGAACTGAGACCAGATAGATAAAGATGTGCCCTTAAGCCCCAGGATACAGTTGTCACTACCATGAGAAGGACAGGAGCTTAGTAAGTACTTTGCCAAGATTGATTTAAAAAGTGAAGGAGAATGAGCGAAAGAGGTTACGTTTCAAAGCCCATGAGGACTGGTTCAAAACTTCAAGAAGAGAGTCCAGCTGCGTAATACAACTCCTGTGTGCAAACACACACAGTAACGCTTGCTGCACCCTTTCTAAGTTCCAGACAGCGTTCTGAATTCTTCTGCGCCTTTTCTCATTGAGTCGGGTCGATATTATCCTTCCCCGTGATGGGGGGGCCTTGTACACCGAGAACTTAGTTGACCTACCAAGGTCACAGAGCTAGGAAGTAAAAGAGTGGAGACACTCCAGAATTGTGCCTCCAAGCCCCAGCTCTTAACCACTGTGCCCCAGGCCCGAGTTTCACTTTGTCATCCTGACCTGTCCTACATAACTGAGGAAGTTGAGTCAACACTGACACCAACTAGAAAATGTGCTGCAGGAGGTAAAACTGATTTGTTTTGAAAGCAGGCTCCTTCTAGTTCTTCATATACATTGCTATAATACAATTTATATTATTTTTGCTTGACTCTATATCTTCTCTAAAACCGTGATCACACCAAGTGCTCTTCATCAGCCATGATCCTTATGGTTGTGACCTCTTCACCCCTCACCAAGATTGAGTTGGGCTCGCTATGGAGTTATTTTTATCTGTAGAAGATAACACCTTTGTAAGGAGACTCTTGGAAGACCTTAGAGTTGATTTAGCCTAGTGGTTCAAACTGGTTTATAGGGAGTCCTCTTTTCAAATAAAATTTTGTGCGTATATAAAACAGGAAAAATCTGGAGAAGGCAGTGCCTGTGCTTGGAGGTCTCTACCTTAATTCCGGGGCTTTGAAGGCATACTTAATGAAAAGTTTGAATGGAGTAGGCTCTTTTCTTGACTCTTTCCCTGATTCCTGGCCGGTGGACTACTGGGAAGTATAGGTAATCTGTCCCTTGTCTATTAGATCATAAATTCCATGCGGGTGGGTAACCCATCTCGGTATCATATGGTACTGGAGAACCAAATGCAGTGCTTTTTGTATGGTGGGCATTCACCAGACTTGTTCTGGATTAAATGACATTGAATTGTTGCTTAGCAGTGATAGAATTGGGATTAGATTCACTCAGGCAACTGTCAGTCAGCATCCTTTTCTTCTGGACCACACGCAGCACCTGGAGTGTCTCCACTCTTTTACTTCCTACTGTGTTCATTCTGCTTACAGGAAGTGAGCGTAACCCATTTTTGAGCATGTGAGGCTTTTGTGCCTCAGCAGGGCCAGACCAAATGATTTTGCGGGCTGTATACAGCTCGAGGGCCAGGCGTTCCCCACCCCTGCAATAAGCGATACTTCATAAACGGCAACTTGGAGCCTGGGCTTGCTTTGGTCTGTGTGCATGTCAATACAGAGCTTTCACTTAATTGTTGCATGAGTTCAGATCAGATTTGATTCCATGTAACAGAAAAACTACAGCAAGGTGGCTTAAATCAGGTAAAAGTTTATTGTTTTCTCATGTTCAGGAAGCCTAGAGAGGTGGTCAGGCAGTGGCTCATAAGCTGCTCCCTGTTGTGCACGGTTTGCCTTCCTCATCACGTTAGGCCCAAGGCGCCTGCTCCCATTTATCACATGGCATTGTCTTTTGTTGTAGGAACACCTTCTGGGGGTTACATGCCACTGTTGCTCACATACCACTGGGCTCAATGGAGTTGTATGGTTACACCTAGTTGCAAGGGAGGTTCAGAAATTGCGATCTTTTGTTTCCAGACATCCATATGCTGTTGTAATAGTTGGAGAATCTATTACTGAGAATGAAAGGAGGGTGGCTGGTGTATGTGTGTTTTTGCGTGTGGGCGTGTGCGTGCGTCTGTCTGTCTCTGTGTGTGTCCAATTAACCATTGCTGCTTTCATTATCAGTGGTTAGATGAATGTGTGCTTCATTTTCCTCCCCTAAATTCACTAAAAGATTACTGTGACTATTTCAGCTAAAATAGTGTTTTTAACCACACACGTGCTTAAAAAAAATGAAAAGATAAACCCACGGATTAGGAGAAAACACTTGCAAGTTATATATCTCATAAGGCACTTGTATCCATAATATATAAAGAACTCTTGTAACTCAATAATAAAAAGTCAAATAGCCCAATTAAAAATGGGAAGGAGATATGAGTTAGACATTTCTTTAAAGAAAATATATGTGGCCAATAAGTACATGAAACGATGCTTAACATCATTAGCTATCAGGAAAGTGCAAATCAGAACCACAATAAGATACCACTTCACACCCACTTGGAGGGCTATAGTGAAAAAGTCAGATAATAAGTGTTGGTGAGGCTGTGGAGAAATTAGAGCTCTCATACACTGATGGTGGGAATTTGAAATGATGTAACTGTTTAGGAAAACAGTTTGGCAGTTCTTCAAAAAGTTAAGCATAAAGTCACCCTATGACCTAGAAATTCTACTTCTAGCTGAATATGCAAAAAATGAAAACCTATTTCTACATAAAAACTTGCACATGAATGTTCCTAGCAGCATTATTCATACCAGCCAAAAAAGTAGAAATGGCCCTGGCCGGTTTGGCGCAGTGGACAGAGCGTCGGCCTGTGGACTTAAGGGTCCCAGGTTCGATTCCAGTCAAAGGCATGTTGTTTGCGGGCACATCCCCAGAGTGGGTGTGCAGGAGGCGGCTGATTGATGTTTCTTTCTCCTCGGTGTTTCTAACTCTCCCTCTCCCTTCCTCTCTGAAAAAATCAATAATATATATTTTTAAAAAAAGAAGAAATGACTCAAGTGTCTACCAACTGATGAATGGATAGATAAGATCCGTACAATCAAGTAAGACCTGTAATAAAAAGGAATGAAGAACTGACATGTGCTGCAATGTGGATGACCCTTGAAAACAGTATGTCAAGTGAAATAAATGCGTCACAGAGACCACATATGTATGATTTCATTTATATGAAACATCCAGAACAGGCAAATCCATGTAGACAGAAAGTAGATTAGTGGCTGCCTAGGGCTAGGGGGCTTGGAGGGAAGTGGAGAGTGACAGCTAATGAGTATGGTGTTTTTTTTTAGGGGGGGAAGGACGATGAAAACATTTCAACATTGATTTTGAGGTTGGTTATACAACTGAGTGAATATTTTTAACAAGCCATTGAATTGTATACTCGAAGTAGCTAAAATGTATGGTGTGAATTATGTCTCCATAAAAGTCGAATGAAAGGGACCACAGCTTCAAATGAATACTTACCATAACTAAAACAAGATTCTTAAAAATGACGATAAACCTTGACTCAAGGCCAGCCACACTTCAAATACCATGGGCTGTGAACCGGCCACGTCACTCACTGGAGGCTGTAGAGGAGTGTTGCGTGGAGCTGGTTTCCCGGTGGCAAGCGGTAGTCTTTCAGGAGAGCCTGCTTTCTTCTCTGAAGGGGTGAAACCTCCTCCCACCTCTAACAATTGTGTTATATAACGTGCTTTTAGCTTGATTGGCAAGCTTGCCACATGTCCCATTGTGCTGTGACCCCCACACATTTGCCTGATAAATAATTATCATTCTTTGAAATTCTCCCACACATCATATTCAGGCACTGCTGGGAAAGAAAATGTGCTCCTTCCCATTTCACTCTCATTAATCTGACATTTCAAATATTATATTTTGGTTTGATTTTGCCCTGTTCCTAGTATCTCGCTCTTGGAAGGCTGGCAAGATACGTTTTACCTTTGTAATTCACCTCTTTATGTTTTAACGAAGATGGTGGGAGGATGAAGTCTCCTGTGTATTTGAAGCATTGTGCATTTTGGAATGCTTTTAGACCAGTGACTTTATCATCTTTGTGCATGGAAGTGTACTGTTTGTCACTTAGAAAGGGTGAGTTAGGAGCGTGTTGCTTCCAGAAACCCATGCAAGTGGACTGAAGGATAAGAATGTTATTGTAGCCCTGGCTGGCTTGGCTGGTGGGATGGAGCATCGGCCTGTGGACGTGGGGGTCCCAAGTTAGATTCCAGTCAAGGGCACGTGCCTGGGTTGCGGGTTCCATCCCCAGTGGGGGGTGTGCAGGAGGTAGCCAATCCATGATTCTCTCTCATCATGGGTGTTTCCATCTCTTTCTCCCTCTCCTTTCCTGTCTGAAATCAATAAAAGTATATTTAAAGCAATGTTACTGTAGCACATTAGCTGTAGTAGTATTTGTGTTTTATAGTGCATGGCGATTAGGCACCGAAACAGTCGTTCACTGTGATTGGCACTGTGGATGCAAGACTAAACCAGACACTATAAGGTCTGATCTTGGAGAACTTACGGACCAGGAGGGTTCACAAACAAACAGTAGTTCAGAAATCTGTTTAAGGTACTTTGGGAGCTGAGAAGCAATTGGGAATGGTGTTGGCTGGAAAGCTTTACTAGAAAAATGGATCGTTAAATTGATTTTTGAAAATTTAGTATGTGTTTGGAAGCTCAGAGGAAGTGAGGCCCAAGGCAAAAGGAATTATAGAAGTCTTGAGAAAATATGTTGAGATAATTCTTTAAGTCAGAGGTTCTCAACTGTGAGTGATTTTCTGTCTGGGAACCTTTCTTTTCCTTTTTATTGTATTTATTGGGGTGACACTGGTTAAGAAAATTTTATAGAATGTCACAGTTGGGGTGGGGAGGGACTGGACAGGCCATTGGTGCCGACATCTCATGGATGGAGGCGGCCGCAGTGCTGCTGAATATTTAGCACAGGCCAGCCCCCTACAGCAAAGGGTTATGTGGTCCCAGATGTTGGTAGTGTTGCTGTTGGGAAGCCCTGCTTTTAAAGCAATAAAGACCAACATCTCCAACAAATGTGTGTGGAAGCAAATGGAATGTGTGTTTTCTTTTACGTGAATATATTTATGAGGTGCATATTTTAATTTAATAAATGTAACAGCTTAATTAGTTATAGTTCAGGGGATGATTTAAAGCCAGAATGGGAAGGGCTGTGTGTGGCTTTGTCCTGTCAGGAATGCTGCATCCTCCAAGAACTCCAAGATTTTAGGTTGAGAGAATAGGAAAGGGAGTTATTTGTAAATAATTTAGATGGGATTGGTAGAACATGGAACAAATAGAATTAGAAACAGCATCTCATGTATATAGGCTTCTGTGTTTTTCAGAAAGGTAAGAATTTGCCCTATAGATGATGATGTTGGTAGTGGATACTGAAAGCCACACTTTATATTGCTTCCAATATTTAAATAGAAGTATAAATTGACATGAATTTGTTCTTAAAATGCATGCTGAAGGACATTGGAGTCTGGGTCATGGAAAAATTTTTAGCTTTTGAATAAAGCTCTGATAATTATGGACATGTGTTTTCATTTCTCTTGGATAAATACTGTGGAGTGGGATTTCTGGGTCTGTGGTGTGTGTGTGTGTGTGTGTACAAATAAGTACGTATGTGTTTGTGTATTAGTATATGCATGTATGTGTGTATATTTGTATCTATATGTTTGACATTTTAGGAATTTGACAGTTTTCTAAAGTAGTTTTATCTTCTCACCAGCAATGTATAAGAGTTCCAGTTTTCCACCCTCATACCTACTTTTCATTATGTATTCTTTCCCATTTTAGCAATTCATGGCTAGTGATGTTGACCACACCTTTTCATGTGCTTTCTGGACATTTCTATTTCTTCCATTGTGAGGTGTACTCAAATATTTTGCTCATTAAAAAAAAAATTATGTTGTTGGTCTTTTTATTTTATTTTAAGTAACCTGGATACAAATGTTTTATCAAATACTAGGGGTCCAGTGCACAAATTCATGCACCTTGAAAGGAACTGTGGGATGCGAGGCTGCCGTAGGCACAGGGGCGGGTCTCGGCCCATCCTCCGCACCCCTCCCTGGCCACTCCTGCTTTAGCCCCGGTCTGCTGTCTGCTGGTAGCCCTGTTCCCACTCCCCCCACTCCCATGCACTGACAGCGCTGGCAGCAGGTGTGAGCGGGACCGGCACCCCGACTGCCCCTCAGGAGCAGGGGGAGGTAGAAAAGCCCTCAGGGGCAATCAGGGCTGGCAGCCACTGCTCGCACCTCATCTGCTGATGGTGCCGAATGATTGGGACTGGCGCTGGGCACTGGCAGTGGGTGCAAGTGGTGGCTCCAGCACTGGCTGTGGGTGCGAGCGTGGCCGGTGCCAGCAGCAGGTGCTAGCACTGGACAGGACTGCGGTGCGTGGGAGCAAAGAATTTTCAGTAACCATCAGAGGCTTGCCCTGATGACAGCGACCAGTGCCCTACCTTGGTCTGGCGGCCCCGCTCCACCATCCTGCTGTGGCCAGTGCCTCTCATGTTCCGTGCAAGCCCCCTGTTGGTGAGCGTACGTCATAGCGACTGTTTGGTTGTTCCACTGTTTGGTCTATTTGCATATTAGCCTTTTATTATATAGGATATCAATTGTGAACATTTTCTCAGATCTGTGGTTTGCCTGTTCATTTTCTTCATAGTGTCTTTTGATGAGCAGAAGAGTCTAATTTGGCTGAAATGGAATTGATCAGTTTTTTAAAACTTTATTGGTAGAACTACTTGCTGTAAGAAATCTTTTTTTCCCAAGGTTGCAAAGATATTTCTCCATATTTTCTTAGAAAAGCTTTTTCATTAGTCTATGACTCATGAAAATTTTGAGGAGGATGTATGGTATTCTGTGGAGGTTGAGTGTTACTTTTTTTCTCTTATACAGATATTCAGTATTTCTAACGCCATTTGTTGAAAAGGGCTTTCCTGTCATTGAATTATTTTGGCACTTCTGTTACAAATTATCTGTGTATGTATAGGTCTGTTTCTGTTAACAGATTCTCTATTCATTGATCTATTGGTCTCTCCTTTTGTCAGTTCCACACTGTCATTATTACTGTAGCTTTATAGTAAGTCTTAGCCGGGTTGTGTGATTCCTCTGTTGTTGTTTTTTCAAAATCATTTTGGCAGTTCTATATTCTTTGTGTTTCAATCTAAATGTTATAATCAGTTTATTTCCACAAAATAGCTACAGGCCAATACTATCAATGGTGGATCATTGATAATTCATGAGTATGACTTTTCATTTATATAGTCTTTAATTTCTCTCAGTAATTGTTTTCAATACAGGGTTCGTGGATATCTTTTGTTAAATTTCCCTAAGTATTTTATGTTTCCGGATGTTATTTTGAAAGGTAGGTGTTTTAGATTTCATTTTTCAAAATACTGTTGATACATGGAAATGCAGTTGGTTTTTGTGTCCTACAATATTGCTAAGTTCATTTATTTGTGTGTTTTTTTCTTTATAATTTCTTCAGGATTATTTTATGTACACAATGGTATCATATGTGAATAAGGCAGCTTTCTTTCTCTTCATTCTGTATGTCTTTTTATTTCTTTTTTTTGGTCTAATTGCATTGCCAAGACCTCCAATAATATGTTGAACAGAAGTGGTGATTTGGGGCATCTTGCCTTATTCTTGAACTTTAGGGGAAAAGCATTTTTATTATTTCACTTGTAAACTACAATGTTAGCTGAAGGTTGTAGATGCTTATATCATGCTGAGGAAGTTTTTGTATATTCCCAGTTTTCATTATGAATAGGTGTTGACTTTTGACAAACTATTTGCCAGTGTCAATTGAAAGGATAATTAAATATTTTGTTGAATCTGTTAATGGGTGAATGGCAATGAATTTTCTAAGTGAAACTATCCTTGCATTCCTGAGACAAACTCTACGTAGTCATGCTGTATTAACCTCTATGTATATTGCTGTGTTCATTTTGCTTATATTTGGTTAAGGATATTGGTATTTATGTTCATGAGGGCTATTGGGTGTTATATTCTTGTTTTGTAATGTCTTTGTCTGGATTTGATATCAGGGTTATGGTGGCTTCAGAAGACATGGGAAGTTTTCAATCTTGCTCTATAATTTGAGTACGTCTGTGTAATATTGGTATTATTTCTTTCTTAAATTTTCGTGAGAATTTACCAGTGAAGCCATGGTGGGGTGAATGTGTGTGTGTGTGTGTGTGTGTGTGTGTGTGTGTGTGTGTGTATGTGTATGTGTGTAGTTTAAAAATTACAAGTTCAGTTATTTTAGTAAGTAAAAGGATCATTCATATTTTCTATTTTTCTTTTGTTAGTTTTGATAAACTGGATTTTGAAGGGATTTGTTTATTTCTGCTAAGTCATTGACCTACTGGCATGTATTTCTTCATAATAGCCACATATTATGGAAGGGTTGATTTTCCATGTTATTTTTGAATGTAGACTTTTTAAATGTATAAATTTCTAAGGACTGTTTAACTTGCATCCCACAGATTTGATGTGTGGTGTTTTCATTGTACTTTTTAATTTTTTCCCCCGTAATTTAGGACATAGGTATTGAATTAAAACTCAGGTGTTATTTAATACATGTTTTAAATTTTTCGAAAGGCTGGGTATTTTCTACATATAATATTGTCACTGCTTTTCTACAACATACTCAGTGTTTTATCAGTACTTTGAAGTTTACTAGACTTGTTTCATTACCCCAAAGGTGGTCTATTTAGTAAATGATCCATGTGTACTTGAGAACAATGAGTTTTCTGCTGTTGTTGGATGTAGTGTTCTCTAAATGTCAGTTATATCAAGTAGGTTGATAGTGTTGCTCAAATATTCTGTATTGTTTTGATTTCTGATATTACTCTATCCAATTGCTAAACTAGGGATGCAAAAATCTCTAACTATGGTTAGGACTTGTCAGTTTCCCTTGAGTTTTGTCAATTTTTATTTACTGTATTGAATATTTGAGATAATTTTTTGTGCGTGTACATTTAGGATTATTATATCTTCTTGGTGACGTGACCCTTTTATCATTATGAAGGGTTGCTGCTAATAAGCTTTATTTTTATTGCCTAAAGTATTACAAATAGTAGTACATATGTCTCCTTTTTTTCCCCATTGACCTTCCCCCAGCCTCCCCTACCCCCTGGCACATGCCCTCCCCCTCACCCCCAGTGTCTTGTGTCCATTGGTTATGCTTATATGCATGCATACACGTCCTTCGGTTTATCTCTTACCTCTCCCCGCAACCCTCCCCAGCCTTCCCGCTGTAATTTGACAGTCTGTTTGATGCTTCTCTGCCTCTGTATTTATCTTTTTGTTCATCAGGTTATAATGTTCTTTATTATCCATAAATGAGTGAGATCATGTGGTATTTTTCTTTCACTGACTGGCTTAATTCACTTAGCATAATGCTCTCCAGGTCCATCCATGCTGCTGCAAATGGTAAGAATTCCTTCTTTTTTACAGCAGCGTAGTATTCCATTGTGTAGATGTACCATAGTTTTCTAATTCATTCATCTGCTGATGGGCATGTTGGCTGTTTCCAAATCTTAGCTATGGTAAATTGTGCTGCTATGAACATAGGGGTTCATATATTCTTTCTGACTGGTGTTTCTGTTTTCTTGGGATATAGTCCTAGAAGTGGTAATACTGGGTCAAATGGCAGTTCCATTCTTAAATTTTTGAGGAAACGCCATACTGTTCTCCACAGTGGCTGCACCAGTCTGCATTCCCACCAGCAGTGCACGAGGGTTCCTTTTTTCTCTGCATCGTCACCAGCACTTGTCATTTATTAATTTGTTGATGATAGACATTCTGACAGGTGAGAGGTGGTACCTCATTGTTGTTTTGATTTGCATCTCTCGGATGATTAGTGACTTTGAGCATGTTTTCATATGTATCTTGGCTTTCTGAATGTTTTCTTTAGAAAAGTGTCTATTTAGGTCCTTTGCCCATTTATTTGATTGGATTGTTGATTGTTTATCTTCCTTTTGTTAAGTTGTATGAGTTCCCTGTAAATGTTGGATATTAAACCCTTATCGGAGATAACATTGGCAAATACATTCTCCCATGCAGTGGGCATTCTTGTTGTTTTGTTGATGGTTTCTCTTGCTGTGCAGAAGCTTTATATTTTGATGTAGTCCCATTTGTTTATTTTCTCCTTAGTCTTTCTTGCCCTAGGATCTGTGTCTGTAAAGATATTGCTACATGTGTCTGCAATTTTGCCGCCTATGGAGTCTTGTAGGATTTTTATGGTTTCCTGTCTTATATTCAAGTCCTTTAACCATTTTGAGTTTGTTTTTGTGTATGGTGTAAGTTGGTGATCAGTTTCATTTTTTGCATGTATCTGACCAATTTCCCAGCACCATATATTAAAAAGACTGTTTGGACTCCATTATATGCTCTTGCCTCCTTTGTCAAATATTAATGGAGTATAATGGCTTGGGCCAATTTCTGGTTCTCTATTCTGTCCCATTGGACTATATGTCTGTTCTTGTGCCAGTACCAGACAGTTTAGAGGACTGTGTTTTGGTAATATAGTTTGATGTCTGGTATTGTGATCCCTCCAACTTTGTTCTTCTTTCTCAGGATAGCTGTGGCTATTCGGGGTCTTTTTTTATTCTAAATGAATTTTTGGAGAGTTTGTTCTAGATCTTTGAAATATGCCATTGGTATTTTAATAGGTATTGCATTGAATCTATAGTTTGCTTTAGGTAGTATGGACATTTTAATGATGTTGATTTTACCAATCCATGAACATGGTATGTTCTTCCATTTGTTTATGTCTTTCTCTATCTCTTTTTTCAGTGTCCTCTAGTTTTCCGAGTACAGGTCTTTTACGCTCTTAGTTTATTCCTAGTTATCTTAATGTTTTTGGTGCAATGGTAAGTGGGATTGTTTTTTTCATTTTTCTTTCTGTGAGTTCATTATTGGTGTATAAAAAGGCCATACATTTATGGGTGTTAATTTTGTATCCTGCTATATTGCCAAATTCATTTATTAAGTGTAGTAGTTTTTTGATGAAATCTTTGGGGTTTCCTATGTATAGTATCATGTCATCTACAAATAAGGACAATTTTACTTCTTCTTTTCCAATTTGGATGCCTTTTATTTCTTCTTCTTGTCTGATCACTATGGCTAGGACTTCTAGTACTGTGTCGAACAGGAGTGGTGAAAGTGGGCATCCTTGTCTTGTTCCTGTTCTTAGGGGAAATGGGTTTAATTTTTGCACATTGAGTATGATGTTGACTGTAGGTTTGTCATAGAGGGCTTTTATTATGTTGAGGTATGATCCCTCTATTCCGACTTTGCTGAGAGTTTTTATCAAGAAAGGGTGTTGGATTTTGTCAAATGCTTTTTTGCATCAATTAATATGATTATGTGATTTTTGTCTCTCTGTTTGTTTATGTGATGTATCTCACATTTATTGATTTACGGATATTGTACCATCCTTGCATCCCCGGAATAAATTCCTCTTGGTCATGGTGTATGATCTTTCTAAAGTATTGCTGAATCTGATTTGCTAGAATTTTGTTGAGGATTTTTTAGCATCTATGTTCATCAAGGATATTGGCCTGTAGTTCTCTTGTTTTGTGGTATCTTTATCTGGTTTTGGGATTAGGGTAATTCTGGCTTCATAGAAAGAGCTTGGAAGTGTGCCTTCCTCTTGAATTTTTTGGAATAGTCTGAGGAGGATAGGTTTTAGTTCTTCTTTGAATGCTTGATAGAACTCCCCTGTAAAGCCATCCGGACCAGGGTTTTTGTTCGCTGGAAGATTTTTGATCGCTGTTTCAATTTCTTCGGCAGTTATCAGCCTATTCAGGTTTTTTTATTCTTCTTGATTGAGTTTTGGGATCTTGTATTTTTCTAAGACTATGTCCATTTCATCTAGGTTTTCCATTTTGTTGGAATAGAGTTGTTCATAGTATTTTTTCATAATTGTTTGTATTTCTGTGGGATTGGTTGTTACTTCACCTCTTTCATTTCTGATTTTGTTTATTTGGGTCCTCTCTCTTTGCTTCTTGGTGAGCCTGGCTAGAGGTTCCTCAATCTTGTTTATCCTTTCAAAGAACCAGCTATAGGTTTTGTTGATCTTTTGTATTGTTGTTTTTTTTTTTGTGTGTGTGTGTGTGTGTATCTATGTTATTTATCTCCACTCTGATCTTTATTATTTCCTTCCTTCTGCTTACACTGGGCTTTTCTTGTTGCTCTCTTTCTAAGTCTTTGAGTTGTATAGTTAGATAATTTATTACCATTGTTTCTTGTTTTTTGAGGTAGGCCTGTAGAGCTACGAACTTCCCTCTCAGTACTGCTTTCACCGTGTCCCATAGATTTTTGTGTTGTTGTATTTTCATCATTGTCATTTGTTGCCAGGATGCTTTTTATTTCTTTTTTGATCTCTCTGGTAACCCAGTCATTGTTTAATGGCATGCTATTTAGCCTCCAGGTGTTTGATTTTTTTAAATTGTTTTTCTTGTAGTTGATTTCTAGTTTTATGCCATTGTGATCTGAGAAGATGCTTGATATAATTTTTATCTTCTTGAATTTGAAGAGACTTTGCCTGTGTCCCAATATATAGTCTATCTTTGAAAAGGACCCATGTGCACTTGAGAAGAATGTATATTCTGTGGCTTTAGGGTGAAATGTTCTGAAGATGTCAATTAATTCCATCTGATCTAGTGTGTCATTTAGGATTGATGTTTCTCTGCTGATTTTTTGTTTAGAGGATTTGTCCAGTGGTGTTAGTGGGGTATTAAAGTCTCCTACTATGACTGTATTGCTGTCAATCTCTCCCTTGCTATCCTCCCGAAGTTTTTTTATGTATTTGTGTGCTTCTATTGGGTGCGTATATGTTTACCAGAGTTATTTCTTCTTGTTGGATTGCTCCCGTTAGTATTATGAAGTGGCCTTCCTTATCTCTTGTTATGTCCTTCACTTTGAGATCTAATTTGTCAGATATAAGTGTTGCTACCCCAGCTTTTTTATTCATCTGAAAAACGTTTTTCCATCCCTTCACTGTCAGTCTGTGTGAGTCCTTCTTTCTGAGGTGGGTTTCCTGTAGACAGCAGATATACGATCCATGTTTTCTTATCCACTCAGCTACCCTCCCTATGTCTTTTGATTGGGGCATTTAATCCATTTACATTTAAAGTTATTATTGATAGGTACTTGTTTGTCATCATTTTTATTCTTTATGCCTGTGTTCCTTCTTCGCTTCCTATTTCTTCTTTTTACAGCAGACCCTTTAGCATTTCTTGTATTGCTGGTTTGGTGGTAATAAACTCCCTTAGTCCTGTTTGTCTGTGAAGCTCCTGATTTCACCCTCAGTTTTGATTGATAGTCTTGCTTGGTACAGTATTCTTGGATTCAGACCCTTTCTTTGCATGACTTTGTATATTTTATTCCACTCCCTTCTGGCCTGATGTGTTTCTGTTGAGAAATCAGTTGCTAGTCTGATGGGGGATCCTTTGTAGGGAACTTTCTGTCTCTCTCTGGCCGCTTTTAAGAATCTTACTTTGTCATTGGTGTTTGCCAATTTAACTATAATGTGCCTTGGCGTCGGTCTTTTGGAGTTCATTTTGTTTGGGACTCTGTGAGCTTCTTGGACTTGTGTGAGTTTTTTCTTCCCTATATCAGGGAAGTTTTCTGTCATTAGTTCTTCAAACCGGGTTTTTATTCCTTGCTCAGTTTCCTCTCCTTCTGTTACCCTATTATGTGGATTTTGTTTTCTTTCGTGGTGTCCCAAAGTTCCCTTAGGCTCTCCTCCTGTTTTTAAATTCTTTTTCTAGATGCTGCTGTTTGGGTATTTTATTTTTTCCTACCTTGTCTTCTAGCTCAATGATGTGGTCTTCTGCTTCTTCTAGTCTACTGTTGATACTTTCTATTGAGTTCTTTATTGCAGTGATGCCATTTTTCATTTCTTCTTGGTTCTTTTTCGTTTCCTCTTGGTTCTTACACATATTGTTGAATTTGTCTTCCAACCTTTTCAGCGAACTTATGACCATTTCTCTGAATTCTTTCTCTGACATATTGCTTACCTCCATTTCGTTTACTTACTTTTCTGGTGATGCCTCCTTTTCTTTCGTATGCGGGCTTTTTCTTTGTCTCCCCATGGTCTCTCCTCTCCTAGTGTCTGGTTATGTAGCTCTCTCTCTCTTGCATTGACTTAAAGGCGCAAAATACAACACAACAAGGCACAATGCACTGAACACAAATGTATTCACGATACTAATAACCCCAAATAAAGGTGACCACCAGAGAAATGAGAATTAGGGGATTAAAAAAAAAAGACAGAGTGCAAAAATGATATTGAAGAAAGGAAAAAAGTAAGAAAGAAAAGAAAGAACAAAAAAGAAGGGGGGAAAACTATATGGGGAGAAAATTCAATAGAACAACAACTAATCCAAAAAAATGCAAACAATGAACACCCAGAGATGAATGCAAACTACAAACAACAACTAATAATAAGCGAGGAGAGGAAAAACAGAAGCAAAAAAACAAAAAAAGAGAAACAATTACACAAACAAACAAAAAATACAATGTAATCAACAATCAAACAAACAACAACAATAGGACAGAAAGAAAGAAGGATAAAACCAAACAAAAATCAAAACAAAACAAAAATAACATACCAAAAAAAAGGGAAGAGAAAAAAAATTTGGATAGAGAAGAGAGAAGTGTGTATGGACTTGGAGCAGGGGATCAGGAATTAGTTATTTAAGTAGGTTGAATTTTTACCAGGAGGTAAAAAGAAGGAATAGGGAAAATCTAAAGCAGTAATAGTGTAAGAGAAACAGGACAACAAAAGGGGAAAAGTGAGGAAGAGAGTGTTGGCATAAAGGCAAAGTCGAGATAGAGTAAAATGATGCTAAAGGAAAAATGAAAATAGAATGTAGACATGAATCCCAAAATAAAATAAAATAAAGAGAAAATAAAATGAAACTTTAAAAAAAGGTAAAATAATAGTAGTAATAATACTGATTAAAAATAAAAGTATAATAATTAAAAAGGTAAAATCAAGTGAGAAAACAAAAAGGAGTTTCTTAAGTAAAAGATAATAAAAAAAAGTGCAGTAGTGAAGGTCATTCACTTCCTCTACTGTTCTGTTTGGCACGGCTGTTTCCTGTCAGGTAGTCAGGACAGTATTGAATTTCCTTGTGTTCCACCACTCCTCTGTGTTGTAAACTGCAGTCCTGTTTTCAAGCAGGCAGTATTTCTTTGTTTCTCAGCCTGTCTTCAGTTGTATTTACACAAGCGTCAATTTGTGATTCAACCCCTGGGTGGCAGTGTTTCTATATTGACATCAGGGCTATAAGTCCTCTCTACACGGTATTTAGATTTTGTTTTCCCTGCTGCACTTAATACTGGTTTGGGGGAGTGAACTTCCCCAGAGCTGGTTTTCTGATCGTCTCTCCCCACTCTGATCCCCAGGTTCCACAAAAGCATCTTTCCCCTGCAGTCTCTGAGAGTGTTTTAAATTGGGTGATCCTATGTACTGGGCATAGTAATCAAAAGGCAAGGATTTAAAGAGAAAAAAGAGCCAGAGTAAGCGCGCCAACTTGTGACTTCTTTGCCCTGGCACTGTGCGTGACTCTGCACAGGTCTCTGTGCGTGACTCTGCACAGGTCTCTGTGCACGTCTTTTCCCCCTGGCACAGCGCAGTAGGTATACTGGTAAAACTTCAGGCTGCTTTTTTGTGCCCAGCCCAGCTGTGGGTTGATTTCCAGAGTTCCCTTCTGCCAGCAGCTCTGTGGACCCCCTTCCACATTTGCGGGCACCCTGGCAACAATGGCCGTGGATTTTGTGGGGTGCAGACTTCCTCTGAACCTCTAGATCCCGCTGTACGCGTTTCTCCCTCCAGCCTGGATCACAGACCTCACTTTTCTCTGGGCGAAATCTGACCTTTCCGTGAGAAGGTGCAGCGCTCGTCTGAGTCCGTGTATTCGCCTGGCTTGAGACCTGGTGTTTGGGGATTCGCAGCTGGTCCCTGGGTGTTGAGGTTGTAGGATCCTGGCAGCTATCCGATTCTTCCCGGTTGAAGGTAAGGCTAGGCTTCCGATCACAGCCACTCTCCCGTTCAAGGTGGCGCAAGATGGTCAGTTGCTCTGGGAGAGATTTCAGCAGCAGTAGAGGCTGCCCGGACAGGGGAGCCCAGTCTGGCAATCCCCAACAGTCCCTTGGAATATAGCTGTCCCTCACCCACAAAGAGACACTCCCTGTACGTCCACACTCTCCTTTTGTTCTCTCACTCACACACTATCTTGCAGCCTGCCTTCCCGTTGGCAGCCATCTTCGATCCTCTGCTAATAAACTTTATCTTGAAATCTACCTTGTTCAATATTAATAGAGCCACATGAGCTTTCCCCTGCTTAGTGTTTACATGGCAAATCTTTTTTCACCATTTTCTTTTTACCTGTTTGCCTTTATGTTTAAACTTTGTTGTTTATAAACAGCACATAATGCTTTTAAATAAATCCAGTCTTTTGATTTTTTGTCAGGGTTTTACTAACATTTATGTATAATGTAATTAATAATTTGTATGTGTTTAAGCCTACCACTTTTTTTTTCCTATTGGTCCTGTTTATTCTTTATTCTTCCTTTACTTTTCAGTGGTTTCAGTCTTTTTAGTATTTCATTTAATCTCCTCTGTTTGATTTTTCATTATGCCTCTCTGTGTGTGCATTTTTACTAGTTATCCTAGAGAGTGTAACATCAACTTTGAAATTATCATTCTGTCTACCTTTTCATAAATAATATAAGAACCTTATAACAGTAGACTTCTAATTATCTCTCTTTTGCTTCTGTGCTCTTGTTATATTTTAATTCTGCCTACACTATGAACCCAATAATACTCTACAACTTCTAATTTATGTAATCAATAATCAGTAATCTTTTAAAGAAATATAACATTTTACTTACATATATGTATATCCACACATATATACTAGTATGAGGGTGTGTGTGTATGTGTTGTGTGATTTTTTTGGGCTCTTTTCCTTTTTATACCAACATGTTTATTATCCACTCTGATTTTCTTCATTCTTTTAAGCAGAACTGAATTTTTAACTTGTGCCATTTCCCTGAAGTTCTTTAAGCTAAATTAATTTGAGCATTTCTTGTAATGCAGGACTGCTGGAGAAGAATTCTTAATGTTCTGTTGGAAACTGTCTTTATTTTGCCTTTATTTTGGATGCATATATAATTCTACAATGATAGTTTCTTTCCCCCCAGCACTTCAAAGAAGTTGTACCATTTTTCTCAGGCCTCCATTTTACCCCCATGGCTAGTCATCCATCTTTCTTATTGTTCCCCTATATGCTGTCTTTTGCTTTTGCTGCTTTCAAGATTTTCTTTTTATGATGTGCCTAAGTGTGGTTTTCTTTGTTTTATCCTGTTTGGGGCTTATTGAAATTCTTGGTATGTGAATTGATATATCCTATCAGTTTTGGAAAATCTTAGCCATTATCTCTTCAAATCGTTCTTCTGCTCAATTTTCTCTTTCTTCACTTTCTAGGATTCTGATTGCATCATGTTAGACTATTTGATACTTGTTTCAGACAGACCTGAAGATTTTAATTGATGGAAGTGACTGAGTGATAAGATGGTGAGGCTGATGCCACTGGAAGAAAATTTTTATTACTTACTTTCCAAGACAATAAGCCAGGTCATGCCATAAAGATCCATGTGGGCAAACATCAGGTTTGGATCAGGAGTCAAGATTGACTAGTTTGAATAATATTGGTGAGCACTGGGCTATAGGGGTGGTTTCTGGTTGTCTGGTACCTGGCCCTGGGGTGATGTAGGGCAGGGGAAATTGGGTTGGTATGAATTCAGTAAAGGGAATGGTTCTGGTTATAGACTCAGGCTTGGTTTGGTTTGCATATGAAAGGTGTCCTCCTGAAGTCTTCATCATTATTTTATTTTCCATTCTTGCATATCCTTTTGTCTCTTTTTAATAGTTTCCAATTCTTTGCTGAAATTCCCTTCAGTTTATTCATGCTGGCCACCTTTTTTACGTTTCTGTCCGATCTCCCCAGTCCCCTATCTGGGTTATTTCTAGGTTTGGTTCTCTTGACTTAACTACTTCCTCTTTTGACGTTGGGTTACATTTTCGTGTTTCTTTGCTTGCCTTGTATTTTTTTTTTTTTTTTGGTTGAATGCCAGATATTATGTGTAAGAGCTTAAGAGACTAAAGTAATATTTTATACCTGATAAAAGGCTTGTCCATTTTCCCATCAGGCTACTAAGGTGCAAGGCTGTCACTTCAGTTGATATTGAGCTGATTAATAGCTTTTCTGCCTAGTATTCTTTTGTAATATTAAGAATTTTCTGGCAGAATCTCCTTATGTCTGAATAAAACTGAACAGAGAGAGATCGACCTTTGGTCCTGAGAACCAAATATGAAGGAAACAGACCAAATAGTTAACTGTGTTGTCTTGGAAGTGGAATTAGGATGGGGTGAAAGTGACTTTCTGGTTTTGTAACAATAAATATGTATTTCTTTCATAAATAAGAATTTAATCATTCTACCACCTCATGTCCATTAGGATGGCTTTTCCACACCTCGCAGTTCTCCAATTCTCTGCAGAGACCAACTGAGTGTCCTACAACTGAACTCATTCTGACAATAACCAGAGTCAAAAGATCCCACCAATTAGGGGCTCAGTTCCACAAGCCTGCCCTCTCCCAATTTGGGGGCCATTTACAAGTCCAGATCAACACCTGCGCTTTTGGCTGACTGGTTATAAATTGAGGGTTACCATGATCCTCTCGGGTTCAGTAATACATTGGGCCCTGGCCATTGTTGCTCTGTGGGTAGTCTACCGAAGGGTCTTGGGTTCCATTCCTGGTCAAGGGCACTTGCCTAGGTTAAAGGTTTGCTCCCCGGCCCTGGTCAGGCCTCTGGTGGGAGGCAACTGGTCGATGTGTCTATATCACATGAACATTTCTCTCTCTCAAAATATCCTCACTGAGGATTAACAAAAAAGCAAAAAAATAATATATTGGGATCTCACAGAACTCAGGAAAATAGTTCATTTACTGTTGCCAATTTATTACAGAAGAGGATATTTAAAAATCTGTAAATTAACAGTCAGACAGAGAGATATATTGGACAAGTTATGGGAGGCGGGGTTTGGAGCTTCCATGCTCTTTCTGAGCAAGCCACCTGCCCAGCACCTCTGTGTGTTCATCAATTTAGAAGCTGTCCAACTTCTTGGGATTTTTATAGAGGCTTCCTTGTGTAGCAGATGATTGATCAAATCATTGGCCATTAGTGACTGAGCTAATTTTTCCAGCCCCTCTCCTGGCCCAAGAAGGGTAGGAGAGGATAGGGCTTAAAGTTCAAATTTTCCAATCTTGTGATTGTTTGCCTTGGCAACAAGCCCCCATCCTGGGGCTATCCAGCAGCCCCCAGCCTCATCATCTCAATAGTGTGCGAAAAGG
Source organism: Corynorhinus townsendii (assembly GCA_026230045.1). Lineage (NCBI taxonomy): Eukaryota > Metazoa > Chordata > Mammalia > Chiroptera > Vespertilionidae > Corynorhinus > Corynorhinus townsendii. The sequence continues at coordinate 116,911,278 of JAPDVU010000006.1, read as the reverse complement.
TACAGAGATTACAAAGGTTTTTTAGGAGCTGTGTGTTAGAAAATGGGGTCAGAGACCATATATATATTTATTATTATGTCACACCCAGCAATTCTGCTACTGGGTTTATGCCCAAAAGAATTGAACACAGGGTCTTGAGGAGATCTTTGTATGCCTATGTTAACAGCAGCCTTGTTTACAATAACCCAAAGGTGGAAGCATCCCAAGTGTCCATTGAGGGATGAAGGGATGAGCACATGCATACAACAGAATATACAACAGAATATTTTTCAGTTTTACAAAAGAAGGAAATTCTGAAATATACTACTCTATTGATGATGAAAATGGAGGATATTATTCCAGGTGAAATCAGCAAGTCACAAAAAGACAAACACTGTATGATTCCACTTATTAGTGTTACCTAAAGTAGTCAGATTCATAGACTCAGAAAATAGAAGGATAGTTGTCTGGCACTGGGAGGGAAGGGGAATGGGGAGTTCTTTATGGGTACAGAGTTTTAGTTTTAGAAGAGGAAGAGTTCTGGAGCTTAGCTGCTCAATAATGTACTCAACCCTGTTGAACTGTACAGGTTGTTATATTGTAAGTCAGAAGACGCTTTAATCAATAAGCCACATTTATTTGGAGTCCTTTTCATTTCGCTAGCACTAGCGGGCCCAGAGGAAATATTGCTTCTCAAATTCTGGGACCCAATATGGTGGAAGTCTTTCCTATTTATATGTTTTTTAGCTCTTTGTTTTCCAAATTTGGAATGAGACTTCTGGACCTTCTGAGAAAAAGTCCTGTGTGCTGAGACAGGGCTGTGAGACCATATCTCAGGGCCTGGCCTGGCGCCAGCACTGATAACTCTGTCTGGGGCATAGTTTATGGCCTCTCTGGACTGGGAGTAGTCTTATTTTTCCCCTATTATTTAAGCAAGAAAACGTTTACAGAAGCCAGAATAGCAGGGTTAAATTTTAAACAGCAGTTTTTACCCAAGATGGAGGTTGCTATGCTTCAAGGTAACATGGTTAAGATGGTAAATTTTATCATGTGTATTTTCTCCTAATTAAAAAATTAAAAAACAACAACAACTTAATCACCACCATAAAACATTAGAGAGTAGAAAAGGAGATTTGTTTTCAGCAGCCGAGGAATAACCTGATTATTCCATGTCTTTCAGGCCTGGCGTTGCCCTGACCATGCAGGCGTTTTCAGAAGAGGAGAGGAAGCAATGGCTGGAAGCTCTGGGTGGAAAAGAAGCTGTAAGAATAATCAGTGGTTGAGTTTTATTTCAAATCCCGTAGAGTTGACTTGTGTTCATTTTTCTGTTATTTTTATTTTATAATATTTGAAAAAAAGTTCCCTGCTGAAACTGGTGCTTGAATTAATCTCAGACCTGTTCAGAATTCGAGTAATTTGGCTTGAGGTGGCAGCAGCACACACGAGACTGGAGTATCATTAGTTTTTATTTTCGATTTTTCATGACTTGCCACTCTAATTTGCTCTGCTTGGGGAAGTCATCTGAATTCTCCTTTTCTTCTCTCCTACCTGACAGTACTTTGGGTGATGAACACAGTAAAGGCTTGCAATTTATTTTTATCTCAGTGGAGGTGAAATAGTAAATATGAGGCAGGGCAGGCAAGTCCTATAAGCGAATGCTGTAATTATGTTGCTTGCTTTAACAATTTGTGATTTAGCCTAATGGAATACTGTACGCAATGTTATGCGGCCTTAGTGAATGGGTCTGTGTATTTGGATCGGTTTGAGGAATAAAGTCAGGAGTATAGATCCAGAGGTGCAGAAATCCAGTCTGTTTGCCACTGCTTTCATTTCAGTGGCATTTGGGAGTTGATATTGGGCAGATCATGTGTTGAATTGGGGACTTAGGGTCGTTATAGAAACAAATCTATTTAGAAATAAATCTCTTGCCAAAGGCAGTCTCACCTTGAAGACATGTATAACCCTTCTGTAGAGTAAAGAGCCAAGTAATCCATTCGAGATACACTGATAAAGGCAAGTCTGCAGAAAGAAATACAGTCATGCGCTGCAGATATGCACCACATATGCTATGGTAGTCACACAGGATTATAATGGAGCTGAAAAATTCCCATTGTCTATCGTAGCCTTTGTGATGTATGACTCACATGTTTGTGCAGTGATGCCTTTGCAAACAAACCTACTGTGCTGCCAGTAGTAGTAAAGTATAGTCCCATTTACAATTACTATAGTAGGCTACAGCATCTAGGTATATGCTCACACAATGGTACTGTCACCTAACAAGGCATTTCTCAGAACATAGCCCCGTTTGGTAAGCGGCACATAACTATGTTCAGCTGTGTATTTATGTGGCAACAGTTAAGGTACTGTGTAGTTTTTACAGGTGCTATATATGCCTTGCACATAATGGGGAGGAGCTAGAATTCTTAGAGGCAGCCTGGAGTGATCGCCTATCTATTTCAGATGTGGTTATTTACATTATGGGCCCGAGACATCTCTGAATTAAGTAAAAACCAGGTTTTAGAAAAAATGAGCTTCACCTTACGGATTAAAATGCAGCAGTGCCTTTGTCCTTCTAGAGCTGTCAGGCTGAGCATTTCACATGTGCATGGACTTTCAAGAAGTCCCCTAAGGATTGTGATCCCTTCACCTTGTTTTTGCTCCTCAGTGCGAGACGGAGTAGGCTAGCTGTCTCTACATTAGAGCACATGATGGGAATTCCCCAATACCAGTGTACTTTTTGCAGGGTCCTAGGTGTGCCTACATTTTTATTGATTTGTTAAAAATACTGTTTTTCCTTTTTTCTCTCTTAACCAGCTGCTCCATAGTTTTAATAGAGCCATCATCCCAAGACCAGAAGGAAGTAAGTGCTAATTTATAAAACGAACTGTTTGCCTCCCTTTTCCATGAATGTCTTTGTTTTCATTACCAATGCTAGACTGTTGCTGGGTGCTCACTCTCTGCACCCCTCTCTACGCTAGGCCTCCAGATACTATGTGTATTTTGCCTTACCCACTGGGGACCTGTTCAGATTTTCCTGGGCTTTTGTAACCCTCATTGATACCATCTCTGAACATTAAAATAAATTATTTATCTACAGTAACTTTCTCTAAAAACCCAAAATATATTCCGCCATTCACTTTGATATCTATTCTTATAACCATACACAAACACATAGGAGTGTCAGGGTGCATCTTTGTAAGTTCCTGTTGGTAGGAGCTGCTTCTCAGGTCTCTTACTTACTGGCCACACCTCCCTTACCCTTGATATCCTTTATCCTTAGAGTCTCTGCATGTGGCTCCACGAATAACATATCATGGCCTCTTAGAAAAGAACAATGCTCAGATATTCTAGGACAGTGATTTTCACGTGCATTGTACGTATGCACTAGAAGAAAATGAAGTACTGCTTGGCTCTGTCGTCTGGATTTTACTAAGATAAACCAAACATATGATCAGATTTGCTAGATTCTTTATGAATTTACTTTTGATATCTTTGGAGACATTAAGACTGCATTTATCACATGTCCACAGTTTGGAGACATTATGTCACATAACGTACAAGTTCAGAATTACCATGATGTGCATATCACTTGAGCCAGCATATGAATAAAATGACATCTTTTCTAGCCTAGTGCTGGAAAGGGACAGTTTGCACACAAGGTTGTAAATGTACTGCAGCATCTTCTTTTTTTTTTTATTGTTTGAAGTATTACAAATAGTAGTACATATGTCTCCTTTTTTTCCCCCCATTGACCTCCCCCCGGCCTCCCCTACCCCCCAGTACATGCCTTCACCTGCCTGTCCCCCGCCCCCCACTCCTCGCTCCCCAGTGTCTTGTATCCATTGGTTATGCTTATATGCATGTGTACAAAGTCCTTCGGTTGGTCTCTTACAGCCCCTCCACAACCTCCCCTGCCTTCCCGATGTAGTTTGACAGTCTGTTCAATGCCTTTGTATCTATTTTTCCCCCCATTTCTTTCCTTTAAAAAGTTTTGCCTCTGCAGACTAGAAATAAACATATAATAACAACCAAAAAAAGTTTGAGTCCCAATTTCAATGTCCAACAGTTCAGAGTCTCCACTTCAATGTCTAACAGTTCCTTATGTGTACATGTCAGCAATGATATCTGGATGGTGGGCACATGGTGGCAATGCAGGCCTGACCCTCTCTGGTTTGGTCCTAGGCAACCTGCAGCAGTGCACAGCTGCTGACTGCTAGCTTGGCAAAGCGTAGTCAGCGTCTTCCATCTCTGGACTGTTTTTTCCTCTTGTCTTCGTGGTTGGAGCAGACCTGTCAATTCCTCTCTGTTGTAGGAATCCACATGGTCTTGGAGTTGTTTTCTGAAAATATACAAACATATTATCGACCAAAAGTTAATAAAGGAATCTTTTCTATGTAATTGATTTGGGATCCTTTTTATTTTTGCCCAAATGATTTTCCTTTGTCTTATTTAGACACCATGTGTGTTTTTCATGGGTGTCTTGCTGTTAGCATTACAAATGAAAATTAATTTTGTAAAGTAAAAATTTTCTAGATGTCATTTACTTATAGGATATTTTTCCTTACATGATATTACCCTACTATCTACCCCCCCCTTTTTTTTTGATTAATGGAGGCTTTTGTAAATTTTATAATGCATTCTTGATAACTTTAAGTTTTAATTTTTTTTTGGCCAAAAATATGACTGCTTTAGGTTCATTGCATGTTCAGGAATTTTACCATGAGATGAACTACCAATAGAAATTTTAATTATTACTTTAGGAGCAGCTTTTTGTCCAGTACAATTAAATTTACTTGAATATTCACTTATTTCAATTAGCCTATTTAAATTAATATGAAAACTTGATTACTATTTTACTGTCAAATTTAATACTCTACCAACAATCTTAGTTTACCCTGTAAATATTAGTGGGAAAGATTATTTGCATTCTTGAGTAGGCCCTGAGCATTCCTGATGCTAGGCTGAATTTAGATATAGGGCAGCTTCTGTCGGCCAAGTCTCTTGTCTGTTACCTGGGTCCCGATCTGAGCTGGGCCAAGTCTCTGTCTGTCACCTATATCCCAATCTGAGCTGGGCGTGGGAAGCAAAGCATTCATGGGGGCAGGAGACCTCCCTCAGAAGGGGTGAGGGTTCAGGCCCCTTCAGGGTTGGGGGGGGGAGGTGAGGGTCTGTGGCCCACCTCTGTTGACTCCCAAGTTCTCTCCTGATGGCCCCTCTGCGACTATGCCTGTCTTAGGTTGTTGCTTCCCTGAGGAATCTTACCCGTCTCTGGCTAACCAGTCATCCTCCGGGGCCAAGCAGGGTGATATGAGGTTCAGTTCTGTCTCCTTGGTAGTCTATGCCCCTGTGGCCTCCACGCCCAGCCCCTGCCTTGGGATCCCCTGGCCTGCTGGTGGGGTCCTGGTGCTGATCACATATCTCGGGGAACTTGGGTTTCTTCTCCAGTGAGGGCCCAGCTCACACGATTGGGCGTGAGACAGATCCATGGTACCAGCCACCACGAGGCTTCAAGCTCAGCATGAACAGAAAGCTCAGGCAACAGCTGAGGGCAATTGGATTGTGAGAAGAGGGTCCCTCTTGGCACAAAAGGCAAGAGGGGCCAATATAGGATGCTCAAGTGCCTTCCCAGTGCCTTAATTCCTTCTGAAAGGGATTAAATCCTTTCATGTCCTTTTTTTTTTTTTTAAATTGCTGCCAAACATTCAAAGAATTAGTTTGTAAGTTTGTTTGGGATAATTGTACAATATGCTGTTGTGAAATAGCTAAAATTATAATGACTTTGTAGAATAATATCATGTAAGGATATTCTTCGCTCTAGGCCCTGGCAATTCGATTTCAAACTGGCTGTCAATTTCTTTTTGTAACTTTATATAAACTTTGTCAGGGAGGCAAAAACACAAATTACTTACTTTAGTTCAAGAGGCCAAATATATTGACTTTCAATTACAATCCTTATGACTTTTGAAGGAAACTTCTCTTTGTTTCCTTCCAAAATAATTTTCAGTCTACAGAGAGTTTCATTTAAAAATCTTTGTCACATGAAACAATTTCTCTTAAGGTTATGGTGACCACTAGTATGGATTAGATTTAGTATTTTATAATTTTTTTTTAATTTTTATTTTTTACATATGTGTCCTTATTCCCCCATAACCCCCACTCCCCACTTATGCCCCGCCCCCTTGTTGTCTGTGTCCATTGATTGCAGCATCTTCTTAAGGTCTTTCTCCCCTCCTTCCCTCCCTACCTCCCTCCCTCTCTTCTCTCTTTCTCTTTTTCTTTCTCTCCCTTCTTTACCCTATCTCTCTCTTTTTTCTCCTTCTCTCTTTTCTTCTTTTTTTAAATAGAGACATGGAAACATGCGCTTAAAAAAGTTTTGGCAATCAGAAACAATCACTTGCATTTTCTCAGCAAACCACTGCCCGATTTTCCTCATTAAAATTATTTTCAAGCTTAGCATTAAACCTGCAAAATTTATATTCATGGGTTGTTCATGCTATCCCCGCTGAGAGGCAAGGGTTAGCATTACTGTTCCCTAGTTCTAAATGCAGAACTAAAGTATTTGCTTTCCCTGTTTTCATTTTGACACAAGAATTGTCTTTTATTAGGTACTCAAATATGCCAGCCTAATCCCTAGGCAAGAATCTGTATTAGAAAAAAACGAATACTATATTTTCAAAATAATCTACTATATGAATCATCTGTTCTAAATTCATTGTGAAAACAATAAAATATTAAATGCTTAGAGCATGGAATAAAATATGAAATTCTTTTTGAAGCTCATGACCCAAATAATGTTTTTAAAAAGTGTTTCTTAAATATTTTTCTCTAGGTTTTAAAAAAATAATGTATGTTATTTCTCCAACTGTCAAGTAATTTTAAAACCTTTCCTCATATATAACTTTTTAAAACCTCCACTCGTATATAATTTTAAAAAAGCTGTTGTTGGAATTTTGGCAAAATGTATCTTAACTATTTCCATATAGCTTCCCTTAAAGGTTTTGTATCACTTTCTTTTCCATTGTTTGATGTAAGTTGTATTTATTAATATAAATATTGTTTTAAACTGGAAATTTATTGATATTGATAGTAAATGACCTAATAGTCCAGTAAGTGCTCCTCTAAATATTTGGAATTGTCATTTACATTATTTAAACAGGGAACACATGGCTTTGGCTTTCTTTTTCTTAATAGGAAAATAAAAATTAAATTGAGTTTAAATAAATTTTCTTGTTTTTTTTAATATTTTTAAATTATTTTTTATTAAGGTATTATATGTGTACATATCTTACCATTGCCCCCTCACACCCCACTCCCATACATGCCCTCACCCCCCAATGTTTTGCGTCCATTGGTTATGCTTATATGCATGCATACAAGTCCTTCGAATTTTCTTGTTTTTGTAAGGAAGAGAAATGTAAGTAATTAATTGTGCCCTTCATGTTTTATCACTATTTCTTTTAGGTGCACAGTTGGATAAGATGGGATTTGCAATTCTCAGAAAGTGCATCAGTGCAGTTGAAACACGAGGTAACGTGATTGTCTGAGTCATTTTATTCATGAGAGTTGACAGGTATGTGAAATCTGAGAGACGTTTGAAATGCTCATTGCATGGTTGAGTGTCGTAAAGGGAAATACATAGAAGAAAGGGCACATTCTCCGTGTCAGAGATTCTGTTGTTCATTTATTGTGTCAGGATGGGGTTTTCTTTTTCACTTACATACTCCTCCCTGCACTGAAAAGGAGAATTGTGGAAGAATCAGCAGTGTTGGACCACCAGTCTTTATCACCTTTTGTTCATGCACTATTGAGATAGTCCCATCTTTCATGGTCATGTTGGCCTCCATCGAAAAAATAAGCCTCTTTGGTGTCTCATTTACATATAATAAAGTTCATTGACTTTAGCGATACAGATTGATGAGCTTTGACAAATGTATACAGTGGTAGAACTACTACTGCAATCATAGATTGCTCTCTCTCCTCAAAATTCCTTTGTGCCTCTTTGCAATCAATCCCTATTCCTTCCTTGGCCCTTGGCGATCATTGAGCTGCTTTTTTGCACTCTAGCTCTTTTTAAAAATAGCATTTTTATAAATGGATTAATGCGGTGTATATAGTCTTTTGAGCCTAGCTTCTTTATTTGACTTAATGCTTTTGAAATCCATCTTGTTGGGTGTATCCTTAGCTCATCTTTTTATTGCTAGGTAGATTTCCATGACATGGATGAACTGATTTTGTTTATCCTTTAACATGTTGATAAATATTTGGGTTGCTTCCATCCTACATTGAAAGGAAGCTAATCCTTTCCCCAACCAAAAGTCCATGGGCATTTCTTTACAGTCCTTAAGGAAAAACAGGGCTGTGGCACTTTGCAACCCTTCCAGCCAACTTCAGAGAAACTAACCGCTGAGCAATGCAAATGGGCGTTTTGGAGGTTAAATTTCTTTTTGTTAAGAGACCTGGTGAAGTACTGGAATGTTGAGAACTTAATTCACTTTCATGCATGTACATGGCAGGTCTACTTGGGATGACTTAGTGAGACGAAGCATTGCATTCATGTTTTCTGTCAAAACAAGGCCTTTGTCATATACAAGCCAGGACTGCTGCCTGTGAAATTAGCGTGGGGGATAGGAGCTGTTCTGTGATTTGGGTATTTGCCCACCAATTACAAAGACCTCAGCCTGTTACAAGTGGCCCTTGAGACTCTGACAGTTTTCCTTCATGCCCACCTGCGCCGAAGTTGAGCTGACAAATGTCTTCATTTTCCTTGTGCATCAGAATTTCCAGACTTCAGAAAAATCCTATGATTTTCATATCTCTCACTTCTTATTCATGTTTCTGTTCTTCCCGAGCCTTTTAAGAACCTTAATTGTATTACTCGCATGTTTATTATTTTGATAATTAAATTATTTCCCCTAAAGTTATATTTTATACATTTTCTGAAGAGATAAAAATCTGTGTAGAATTCTTCCTGGTTGATATGTGTAGCTTTTTGGAATCTTATGTACATTGAATAGAACATGCAGCATGGGGCAAGAGTAGATTTACCATTGTTTGTGCAGAAAATAATGCAATAATTAATGGTAATACAAGAATAAGCTCTGTGTTTTGTGTATTCACAACTGTAAACCTGCTCTTGCCCCACCCTGTATATATGGAATGTATTTGTATTATAAATATATTAAGTTGTTGGATTTTTTATTTTTTAAACATCACCCGAGGATATTTTTTCCATTGCTTGTTTTAGAGTAGAAGTGAGTTAAGAAAGGAGCGAGGGAGGAGAAAGAGAGGGAAACACCAATGTGAGAGAGACACGTCGATTGGTTGCCTCCCAAGTAAGCTCTCATAGGACCTGGGGATTGAACCTGCAACCCAGGTACTTGCCCTTGGCTGGGAATCAAGCCCGAGACCCTTCAGTTTGCAGGACAATACTCTAACCACTGAGGAAGCTGGCCAGGGCTGGATTTTTTTTTTTTAATATATTTTATTGATTTTTACAGAGAGGAAGGAAGAGGGATAGAGAGCCAGAAGCATCGATGAGAGAGAAACATTGATCAGCTGCCTCTTGCACACCCCCTACTGGGGATGTGCCTGCAACCAAGGTACATGCTCCTGACCGGAACCGAACCCGGGACCCTTCAGTCCGCAAGCCGACGCTCTATCCACTGAGCCAAACCGGTTTCGGCAGGGCTGAATGTTTTTAACAGAAGAATGAGTCTATACTTTTTAAGTTAGGTTTTCTCATTTAAATATAAAAAAACATTATTTTTTCAAATCTTTTGTTCTCTAAGGGCTTCCATTACTAAAGCCTTTTGTTTTTAATGGATTAATAGACTAAAAATAGAGTTAAAGAATCAACTGTCAGATGATATTATTAAAAATAATGAGGAACATTAGAGAATCTCTGAGGCTTTTTATGCTAAATTTGGAAGCTCTTTCAAGGAATTTGGTCTTAAATTTGGATTTTCCCCCAGTCAGCTGTAATTGCTGCTATTGATATTTTTTTTTATGCTACAGGTATTGTCTCACTTTATTTCATCAGTCAGAATAAAGCTAGTTTACGGTATGTTCTTCTAACAAGAGACCCACAAGTCTCTGTGGTTTAAAACAGCAGGACTTACTTTTCTCTCAGGTATGGGTAGGAGGGTTTGCTTATCACTGATACCTGGCCTTAAAGGTGCCTGGTCCCTTTTGCAATCCAAAGAAGTTAAAGGTTCCTGGTGCTGGAAAGTGGGGAGCAGGGCGGGGGGAGGGGGGGGCGGTACAGTGAGAATGCAGTGCCCCTAGGACCTAACTCAGCTACAGAGAACAAACTGATGATTGCTAGAGGGGAATGGGATGGGTTTCGGAGATGGGAGGAAAAGGGGAAGGAGATTAAAGAATGCAAACTTCCAGTTATAAAGTAAGTCAAGGGGATGTAATGGATAGCATAGGGAATACAGTCAGTAATTTGTAATAATTATGTGTGGTTACTAGAATTATCGGGGTGATTCCTTTGTAAGGTATATAAATGTTGAACCACTGTGTGGTATACTTGAAACTCATACAATGTTGTACGTCAAGCATAATTTAAAAAACCTTAAAAAACAGTGGAGACCAGAGGAAGGACAGGAGAGGATTGTGGGAGGAAGGGCGATACTGTTACTCTGAAGGAGGTTTACTTATTCATGAATTGATAAGTAGTTGTCAGGCTTAAGCTCCAAAGTGGTGAGATAAGATAGGCATCTTGGAAAGATTCTTAACCTCTGGTACTCTTGATTTCTAAAAGAATGTAACTCGGAATTTCATTCATGCTGTCTACCTCCATGCATGTTTGTGAGGATAAAAGCTAATTTTTGTACATAGTAGATATTCATTAACTATATTTGTCCTCTCTCCATCCTTCCCTTGAAATCTTTTAACTGTGAAATGTCCATGTTCTTCCTTTAACAACTATATTGCATGGTGTGTTCATTACATTTCATATATTTATCTTGTTTCTGAAACTTGACAGTTTCCTTTATGTGGAGAAAATGTCTTAGTGTTTGCCTGCCTCTTTTCATTTCTAAATTTGGTCATTGTCTTACACATATAGTAAGCAATTGCTTTCTATTTGAGTTTTCAGAGATTTGATTAAAATGGCACCTTAGCACTATTGTGTATCCCAACAGTTTGTAAGATTATTGGAAGAATTTATTCTTCTATATGTGGTTGGAATTAGTACTTTCAAATAACATGAAGGATTGGTTTTTACTCCTTTATCAGTTTGTCAGCATCTTTCTGCATTCTGGGTAATATTTTAGATATCGATCGAAAGATGTATCATATTACATGTGGAAGTCTTAATGGTTTCAGATCTTGGGGATTCACTACCTAATTTCCTTAAGTAAATAACTCCCCTTCCAAAAAAGGAACCATCTCCCATACCCAGTACGTTGTCTTGTTCTGGAACTGCAAGATACCTAGTTTTTCAGGTACTTGCATTGTAAAATATGCAAAAACCAAGGAAGACTCTTTTTGCTTAAAAACTTCTTTTAGTTGCTATTTTTTAAATAGTCATCATGATTTAAAATTAAATTTGTATGCAACTTTTGTTTATGAAGTTTCCCTTAAAAAATCTTCCATATGTGTATAATTTGAATATTCACTTTAATTTCTAGAGTTTGCCATTAAAATGTCGGTCTAGGCAAGCTGTCAGTTATCAGGTTCAGCCTTGTAACAAGCTGTGAATTCATGGGCTAGAAGTAGGAAGCCACCTCTAAGATGTGACAGTCTTAGATTTGTCACATGTAAAAGTGAATTTCTCTTTCTTTGAAAAGTAGTTTTGGGTTTTTGGAAAATCTTTCTGAAGTTGGGTTGAAGATTTTTCTGTTTTCAGAGCATTTCCGAAATTATATGGGGTCTCACGATGGGTCTGGAAGAAGATAAGAATGTAGGGTTTTAGTATTAACCTTTATGGGAGGGAAGACGCCCAAAGGGAACTCGCAATGTATTTTGCCATGATTGCACATTAATCTTAAATTGCCAAGGGCGAATTACGTGCAAAGTGAAGAAAATAAAGAACAGCTGTCTCCAGGAAATTTTATAGCCAGTAAATGAAAGTTTTTTGCTCACTGTCTCTTTTTTAATCATAATATAATGGGTGTGGGTGGATACAGAGGACAGTCTTATGTGAGAGGAGGGAGATGAGGAGTCTTGTGGTGTCTGCAAAAATGCATATGCAAAATCGAAATACTAAATCCAGGCTAGTCGGGACTGATTATTCATTTTCTCAATTAGTCATCTTATTTGCTTTAAGAACAAATAAGTTTCCAAAGCTATTAGCTGCCAGATGAGTGGTTGAATAAGATTAATAGGGACAAATTGTTCAACTGTCTTGCTACAGAGTAGGCATGCTAGATTTTACATATTTGGTTCAAATTCTGATGAAGTCGCTGTAAGGCTCTGAAGCAGTCTTAGTACAGCGGTGAAGAGCATGAGCTCAGAACTCAGCCTTGTTTGGAAGACTTACTAACTCTACAACCAAGTTAGTTACTTAACCTCTCCATGTCTTGATTTTAACATGTGTCATAGGGGCTAAAGGTAGTATCTCCTTCCTAGGTTTGTTGTAAGAATGCTTGAGGCATTGGCACATATTAAATGGTCAGTAAATGTGAGTTGCTTATCCTACATCAGGGGTCAGCAAACTCATTAGTCAACAGAGTGGCAAATCGCGGCTTGCAAGCCACAGTTTGCCAACCACTGTCCTATATAATAGAGGTGACATGCAAATTGACCATCACCCCTCACAAGATGGCTGTCTATGACCAGGTCGGCAGGGAGGTTAGCAAGGGATGACCAAAAGACTGAATAAGCAGTCTACGTGGGGTGACCAGGCCGGCAGGGGGGTTAGTGAGGGACGACCAAACGACTGAACAAGCAGATGAATTTTGTGCACCGGGCCTCTAGTTTAGAGATAACTCTATTAAGTGAGGCCAATCATAGTTTAAGTAGTCCCATTATTGTTTCAAGAGTCTGGGAGCACTGAGAAACTTTGCTTAGTTTTTAAAAATGAGTAAGTTACATAGGGAAATAGACCATCTAAGTTAATATCTCTAGTAATCCTATGTGGCTCTTGTAACCAGCAGCAAAATTACCTGGTTTGGCATTCAACCTTCTGTTCCTCAGTGTCCTGCAGACACTGGAGCAGTCACATGGCCAGGGGACAGTGAAGAAAAGGGAAGAGGGTCAGCAAGGATGATCTCAAGCTGTCCAAAGAAAGAGATCCTCCAACGTGGCCTAAAATTGTTCTGATGCCACAGCTGCTGAGTGGAGGCAGGTGGCAGCAGGGAGACACGGTCCAGCCTTTTATGACGCCCTGGTCTCTGTAGAGAGGGGATGACAGGAGCCTTGCAAAATGCAGCGGCTGCCTTTTGCCTTGACTTTGAGTCTCTTCATTGACTTATATAAGTAAAATTTTGTAACGACTTAAGCTACATGAATGATGAATTTGAAAATAAAACATACCTTGACTTAACTGTCCCCTCCATCCCATCTTGCTTTAATTACTTATCTATTCTGGGACATGCACATGTTAAATGGGCTTTAGTCACTTTCTGGATGTTTCCTACAGGAAAGAGATTGGAGGAATAAATAGTGGAGATATGGTTCCTTTTCTTAAAGGGTAGCTTCAATGTAGTTTCAAGACAGTGAAGGCTTTGAGATTTTATGCCGCTTTTATAGATTTTCTGCATCATTTCATGCATACGGTCAAAGACACAAGGCTCCTGGGCCATAGAGGAAGGTCAGCTTATTGCTCTCACATAGTAGGTTGCGTTATAGAAGAAGTCTGAATTTAGGAAGCAGATTCTTCTATAAAGGTGGGCAAGCATGTTGGCTCTTTGCTCTAGTTGGAGACACCCATCTCTGTTTTCCAAAATTGCACGTGAATCTGCTCTTTGCTCCAGAGGGAGATGCTGAAATAGATAGTGTCTGCCTGCTCTGGGTGCTGCTGGCAGAGGGGAGTGAGAGGGTGGTATGATATGAGCAGATGCTCTGTGAGCAGTGGAGGCCAGTGTGGCAGATCCCAGGTGCTGTGCTGTGTGTCTGCCTTGGTCCTGTGGGCAGTGGTAAGACACTAACAGGTTTCAGAAGCAGTGTGTTCAGATCTCTGAGAGGAAATGGAATGGATGGAAGTGGTGTGGCTGCAGGAGATGGAAGGTGGGATAACTGGTTGGGTTTTAGAAATGATGCAGATAATTGGAGAGAAGAAGGGGGACATCTGTAAAGATTTAAAAAAATAATGCAGATTAGAGATGATGGAGGTTTAAACTAAGGCTTTGGCAATGGAAAGAAGAGATGGATAGGAACAGAGACTTGGCAGAAAAACAGAATCTGTGACCTATGGGTTGTAGGGGGTAAGTAAAAAGTAAAAGTAAAATCGGACTCGGAGCTTTCCAGCTAAGGTAATTGCCAACATCTTGAGCCAAGACAGAATGCACGAGGAGAGATAGGTTTGGGAGGAATATACAGTGGTTTTGTATATCCCGAATTCTAGGTACCTGTGACATTTCTTTTGGAAGTAGAATGAAGGCAACAGGAGAGATGGTGAGTATCATTTTCAGAAAGGTGAGGTTTTGAATGTCAGAAAGTCATTCAGGTGGATGGTGAGGTAAGAAGGCAGTGGAACAAAAGGAAGAATATGGGGATCTTTGTATTCAGGGAAAGAGAGGAAGAAGAAGAATGGACACATAGGACACGAATGGGTTTCGTGGTTGTGAAGGCAAGACGCTGGAGAATAGCCAGGTTGTATAGGCTGTACTTCTTATGTGTTGTTCCCACAAGACCCCTATGAGACAGTGGCATTTACTTGAGCAACTGAAGTGAAGAGACATGATTTGACTTGTATAAGACTCAGACCTAGAAAGTCTCCTGACTGAAACGCAAATCTAAGACTGAGCTTTTCATGCCGGTGCTTTCAGCCACAAGGAAAACGAGGAGATGGAGGTGCAGCAGGCTGATCTTCTGAGGATGCTGATGACTGGCAAAATAAAGAGAACACACATTTTCAAAGAACAGAGGTGATTTGAAACTGTAGGCAATAGGAAAGGGAAGTGGGGAGGGAAGATTTAAGTATCTCTCAAGTGCTCCTCTAGCTTTGGGATGAAGCCATTCTGAAGTTACACCTACTCGTCTTCTTTCCATTCCAACTTAATCAAGGACCTCTGCAGGTGCACCACCTGCCCAGGAAAGAATTGCTTGCTTTGCTGGGAATCTTTGCAACACTGTGGGAAGTCTCTTAGTGGTAGACATAATGACGTGTGGAATCTGCATCAGACAGTATTTTAAATCCTAATGTGCAGCATTTTCCGAGTGTTCTGTGTACTCTAGCTGCCAAATCTTATGCAGCTCAGTAGGTAGTTGAGCAGGTATATCTTATTTATTAGGCCTTCAGTGCAGATGAGGAGTCAATTCAGAGCAAGTTAAGGGTAACTAAACAGAGGCTGTGAGATCCTCCTTTCCCTAAGGTTCACACGGAGAGGAAGGCTAAAGGCCACATCGAATGCATTGTGGCTACAGCCCTCTGTTAAATCCTGGGACAGCAAGACATCTGACAACTGGGGGAAGTTTGGGACCCCAAGTGTTACAGAGAAAGAGGAAACTCCTTGTTATTCTGTAGCTTGCCTCCAGTTCCAGTCTAGGCAGCCTGCGCACGGGCTATAAGGAATATATAATTCCTTATATAAGGAATAGCAACAAGTCTAGGGTTTTCTGATCTGAAGCAAAAATACCCTCACTTGTGTTGGTTAGAAACTGGAAATGAAGCCAGCCACACAGAGCATTGGGACTATATAGTCCATTCTGACCCATACAAAGGTAGAAGCTAATAAACCAAACACTTTGTGTTTGGACTTGAGTTTGAGATGAGACTTAGAGTTAAGTATAGATTGTATTTACGGAGTCCTGAAATCACCAGTACTTCCGGAAGTACTGGGTCGGACCTGGACGTGGATCTTTGCCTTTGCTTTTTCCATATTTATCACATAGCCTGGGATGGGCAGCAGTAACAGAAGTAGATGTGGCGCAGCCACCCTCATATGCCACGGGGCTGGATTTTTGCGCTCAGTCAGTGGTTGGTCTGGATGTGGGAAGACAGGTTGAATGAAATCATGAGCCCTTTCCTGACAGTGGGGAAACCATTCATCATCATGCAGATGTGGATTTATATGAAAGGAGTCTGAAGGCCAACCTGAGAGTGAATGCAACACTTCGCAGGGAGGGAAAATGCAGATTGGTTCCTGGCAGATAGAAGCTCTCTGTAATGTTTTTCTCTCCACTGCCCAAATAATTATGATTCAGGGGAGAAATTCCAAATGTTATTGGTGAGCAGTAATTTTATATTTTCCATGAGTCATTCATATTAAATGAACGTTGACTCTCTTCCCAACATGTGCTTTATTTTATGAAAGTGGGCTGTCGACTACAAGCCTTGGTTAGGATAGGATGACTTTTATGTTTATTGTGCCTAGCTGTTTTGATATTAATTTTGAATTTTATGCTCAGTTAAAGCTTAGAATGAGTGTGTGGTATGTGGGGCTGATGCAAACGCTTTACAAACATTGCCTCCTTTAATTTTCACAACCCCATTCCTCCATTCACCTCATTTACCAGGTAAAGAGACTGAGACACAGGGAGACCGAGTAACTTACCAGGTCATACAGTTGGGAGCGGTCAAGTTGGAAGTTTCCAGGCTATCCGTAACCTTAATCTATAATAATTTATATCTTACAAACTTAACAAATTTGTGTCTCCATGATATATATAATATACTACACAGTTTAAAATGTTACTCTCATTTTGGGCATTTCATCTTTGTATAGATATCATCTAACATTCCCAGTGTTTAGAAATCATCTCATACCTTGCTTCGTATAGTACCGAGTGCATTGTATGTGTTGAAAACAATGCATTCTTCTTCCAAAGTTTCTATAATACAATACCTTAAATGTATCATGCTGAATGGTATGTCCCTTTGATGGAATAGAGGAATCATTTGGGGTCTGCCTGCTTATATTTAAAAATAATTTAATATGAACACACATTTTTGGCAGAACCTTAAAATTGTATGAATTGCCCAGTATCTTGGAAGGATGTCTGCCTATGAACCTGTTTATTTTTATGTCACTCAGCACAGTGGGTAGCCTGGATGTGCTTCCTGGATTCAACTAGACATTTAAACATAGTGCCTGTTGAGGATTAGTTATACACCTGTGTGAGGAACACATTGGGAAATTTTTTGTAATTCACCTGTGACCTGAAACAATATTCATGAGTCTCATCATTGCTTTCTTTTAGTCACCTTTATAGCTTATCATTCTGCACCTTTGTGTTTGGTATTTTCTCACAAATTTTTCCTGATCATTTTACCTATAGTGCATCTTTTTTCTTTCATTTTCAAGAATCTTTTAAGATTGGTTAATATTTATAACTATATAAATATATAATTCTAAAACACATCATAATGATATAATTTTATGCATATATAAACATTAATCATGTTTGTTCATTCCATAGCCTGTAGGAGAATTTGTCTTTGCAGTGCTGGTGGGATATGTAACCTGTATTTGTATTTATGCATGCACATGTATATCTGTGCACATGTGCCCCATTAGTAATGACATGCGGCAGACTTTTTTTAAAAAAAAATTCTTTATTGTTGAAAGTATTACATATGTCCCCCTTTTCTCCCATTGATCCCTTCCAGCACGCCCTGCCCCCTCCCCCCCAGGCCTTCAGCACCCTATTGCCTGTGTCCATGGATATGCATACAAGGTCTTTGGTTGATTACTTCCCATCTACCCACCCCCTCCTCCTTCCCCAAGATTCCTCACTCTGTTTCATGCTTCCATGTCTCTGGATCCACTCTGTTCATTAGTTTATTTTGTTACTTAGATTCCACATATGAGTGCGGTCATGTGATACTTGCCTTGCTCTGACTGACTTATTTCACTTAGCGTGATACTCTCCTGGTCCCTCTATGCTGTCTTAAAGGGCAAGAGATTATTCTTTTTTACTGCTGCACAGTATTCCATGGTATAAATGTACCACAGCTTTTTTACCCACTCATCTACTGATGGGCACTTGGGCTGTTTCCAGATCTTAGCTATTGTAAAATTGTGCTGCTATGAACATAGGGGTGCATACTTTCTTTCTGATTGGTGCTTCAGGTTTCTTAGGATATATTCCCAGAAGTGAGATCACTGGGTCAAATGGCAGATCCATATTTAATTTTTGGAAGGAACTCCCATGCGGCAGACTTTTGATGTAAATCCTGTGAATATGAGCAGGAACATTAATGACCTTTCACCCCTGTTGTCAACATGCACAAGTGCAAATACGATTTGTCCCCTCCCCAAATATTGATCAATTACCTCATTCTGTGACATGCACTCTGCTTGTTACTAAATGAGAGCTGAATAAATGTTAGTTTATAGACCCATAGAAATTTACCATTTATTTCTGTAAAATCACACACGTGCAAAACTTTGAAAAACAATTGTGTGCCTGTTACTATAGCAAGTGTTTATATTCCACTTTGAGCCTTCCCCCTTCATATTGTTATATTTATATTTTCTAGTTACAAATAACCTTTTTGGTCTCGCTTAATTTTCTTTCCTTATTTCTTTGCTAATCAGTCATCACCTTATTATTCATTTATCCAGTTCATTCACTAATTTATTCAGTCCATTTGTTAAGTCTATACCATGTGCTGAGGACTGTGCAAGGCATTAAGAATACTGAGCTGTCAGGTACAGAATCTATTTCTGAAGCCAAAAGGAAAAGAAAGACTTTGTGGCTCAGTTAGTTCCAAGCTGCTTTCCCTTTTCACTTTATATTTCTTTTTAATTTTACCCCAGTTCTCACTTTATTCCACCTCAGTGCCTGAAATACAGTCAGCACTCAATAATTCCTAAGAAGTTAACAGGAAATTAAGTGTTATATAATTTTTAGCCCGTTATCTTCTCATTTATTTCCAGTTTTGCCTTCCTTTCATTTTGTGTTCTCCATTTGTCTTTCTGTGCGTGTGTGTGTGTTAATGATCTGTCTTCTCTCTTGTGCTTCTTGGAATTGCCACTTTGTTTCCTTCTTACCACATTTACTTGCCAGACTTTGCCTCCACCTCTGTTACTGAACCAAAGTTGTGAACCCTGTTAACTTTTATTTTCTTTTTGCCTCTAATTCGTTTATTGTTTCAGATCATCTTATTGTTTCAGATTATCTTACTTGCTTTTGTGCTTCTCCAGCTCACTCGCAAGGGCCTCTGGGGACCCGGGCAGGTCAGTAGCTCCACACAGGTGTTTTCTGGTGCTGAATAGACTCGTGCTGGTCCAGTCTTTTGGGTTCTGAGAGGGAGGCAGTTGGGCAGAGATGATGATGAAACCTGACTCATTCCCGCTTCTAACCCTCTCCTCCAGGAAGATCTGGGTAGTGTCATGTGACAGCACTGTGTGAGATTGGAGGAGACAGGTGGTGGGAAGTCAGACACAGTTGATTTCACCTTAATCACTTTGCCCAGGGACAGCTGTCATCACCCACCCATCACTGTAATGGAGAGCACTTCCCTTTTCTTTACTGCTGATCAGAACCAATCTTAGTTATCAGAAGAAAAAAAATATTTTGGCCTGTAAACATGTTGAGCAGATGACAAATTTTTGTTAAAAGTTAGGAAGTGTTGTAGTAATGATAGCAAGTCAGTGGGCCTTGATATCCTGAAAAAGTTTTAATAACTTGGATATCTTAACTTTAACTTTTCATTTCTTAACTGTACTATCTGTTTTGGCCCAAGTCCAATTTATATCAGTAGTTCTAAATTAACTTCAAATCAAATCAACCTAGCTATAGTCTATTCTGCACCCATCTGTTGTATGCAGGGCTCCATGAAAGCTATTAAAAACAACAATAACAAAGAACAAGGTTGACCTCATATCTTTCCAGGTGAAATATCTGTGCATTTAGGGAGAGAACATAGAAGAACACAGGCCTGCACTTTGTAATCTGAAAATTCTGAAGTTGGATGTATTTCAGAATTTAGATTTTCTTTTAAATTTAAAAAGGAAATAAGGGACATATACTGTACAGTCTATAACATCTCCAGGTAGGTTTGCTGTGGAATAGCATTTTTAAAAAAATATGTTTTTATTGATTTCAGAGAGAGGAAGGGAGAGGGAAAGAGACAGAGAAACATCAATGATAAGAGAGAATCACCAGTTGACTGCCTCCTGCACTCCTCCTACTGGGGATCCAGCCCACAACCCAGGCATGTGCCCTGAGTGGGGAACCAAACCACAATCTCCTGATTCATAGGTTGAAGCTCACCACTGATCCACACTGGCCGGGCGGAAGTTACTTTCAACATGGTGAAATACAAATATTCACACTGAGTGGGGAAAATAAAAACTCAACCTGATGTCAGGTCAAGCATTCAGATTTTTTGATTTTGTGAATTGTGCATAAGAGATTGTCAATTAGTTTTCAAATGTAATTAAGTGTTAAAAGGATTAATTATGAGCCACGCTCAGAATAAGGGAATATCACTGTGGTGTCAGAAAGATGGTATTTTATCTGGTTTTGAAGGTCTGGATAGAACTTTATGTTTTCTCACTGTTGAATCTTTGGCAGCTAGACTGGCACCTGCCACATATTTGATAAATAATATTTGACAGATGAGTAATTTGTGAGAAGGGAGGAGACTTCCACCTGAATAGAGGAGGGAATGCATTTGGTTACTGTGGGCCAGTCAGTGGTCTGCTCTGATTAAAGTGAATATTCCACACAGTACATGTGGGTAGGTGAGGTGGGGGCCATAATCGGTGTTTATGTGTTTATGCCTTACATGCTTGTTCATCTGAGGAGTTTGGACTGGGTTGATGGCTTACTCTTAAATGGGGATGGAAGAGAACTTAGACACTCAGAAGTTTGGAAAATAAAAAGTTAAAAAAAAAAGGTGATGTTCTGAATGGATTATGGATGTGTGTGTTTCCTGTAAGAGTGCCTTAAAAAATGTGTGTATCACATTTAAAAGTGTCAAGAAACAGAGATTACTCTGATTTTGAAGAAAATGCAGACACTGACCTGTTGAATTTGGAAAGTGACAGGGAGGAAATCAAAGAAAGTTTCAAAATCATAATACTTGGTAATTAGAAATAGTGATCACTTTGGCTGAGAGAGGGAAATTTGAGAGAAGCTGGAGAAAATAGGCTAAGTCACTGACATGACTTGGCATATTGACTGGTTTATATTCTTTAAAGTCTTTATTAATATCTTTTGTGTGATGTGTTTGTAGATATAAAGCATGCTCCAGTTTTCGTAGTCCATAGCATCTAACAATGCAACAGAAAATCTTACACAACTTGAGTGTGTTTTACGTGCTACTTCTTAGCTTGCTTTTGTACAAAGTTTATTTAAATTTCATTAAAAAAAATAAAAGCTGTGCTGAGTAGCATTAATTACCCCTTGCACCTTTTATTATGCATTAGCAATTAACTCTACTTCCCTTAGGATGATGATTTTGAACTTGATCAATTATCTGATAGTAATTGCCAGTGCAAAGTGATTTTTATTGCTGAAGTAACATTTTTATTTAATTTCTCCATGTATTTCAGGCACGTTTATTTGGCTGTAGAATATGGCTTGCTCTTTTGGCTTCTGGCACCGAGGTCAGACTATTTTAGGTCTCTCAAATAGAGTAGTAGTGGGGGGAGGGGGTAATCCTCTGGTATTTTAAGCTGCCATGGCCTTCTGGCCTCCAGGAGGAGGAAGGAATGAAACTCAGTCTTTCCTCCCGTAGCAGGCTCAACCTCTGAGTTTTGTGTTTCTTGACAAATTTCTTTCCTTCTTTTTTCCAATTCCTGGCAGAACTGACATGCATTTTTTCTCCTCCCTTGTAGTCAGTGAGCATTCCCCATCAGGAAGGTGCCTCTGCTACTTAGGTTCTTTAGTGTTCTGAATAGACTTGTCTGGAGTGAAGGGGTGGCCTTTGCTCTCTGGTTCTTGGCTCTGTTGAGTAATTGAGAGAACACATGTTGTAGACTGCTGTCTGTGATCTCAGAGGCAGCATCTAGACTGGGAGCTTTCCCATTCTTGCCCAAGCTCTCGGCTCAGGAGTGACTGAGCTGTGATTTGAATCCAGTTCTTCAGACTCTGTCTAGCATTTTTTTTCATCACTCCAGGCAGGGAGACAAAAAGCAAGTATGGCCCTAGCTGGTTTGGCTCAGTGGATAGAGTGTTGGCCTGTGGACAGAAGGGTCCTGGGTTCGAGGGCACTTAGTTGCAGGCTCAATCCCCAGTAGGGATGTGCAGGAGGCAGCCAATCAATGATTTACTCTCATCATTGATGTTTATATCTCTCTCTCCCTCTCCCTCCCTCTCTGAAATCAATAAAAATATATTTAGGAACTCGTACAACTTAACAAAAGGAAAATAAATAATCCCATCAAAAAATGGGCAATGGACCTAAATAGATAACTTTACAAAAGAACAGAAAGCCAAGAGACATATGAAAACATGCTCAAAGTCACTAATCATCCCAGAGATGCAAATCAAAATGACAATATGGTACCATCTCACACCTGTCAGAATGGCTATCATCAAGAAATCAATAAATGATAAGTGCTGGCGAGGATGCAGAGAAAAAGGAAACCTCATGCACTGCTGGTGGGAATGCAGACTGGTGCAGCCACTGTGGAGAACAGTATAGAGTTTCCTCAAAAAACTAAAAATGGAACTTCCATTTGACCCAGGAATCCCACTTCTAGGAATTTATCCCTAGAAATCAGAAACACCCATCAGAAAGGATATATGCACCCCTATGTTCATAGCAGCACAATTTACAATGGCTAAGATTTGGAAACAGCCTAAGTGCCCATCAGCAGATGAGTGGATTAAAAAACTGTGGTACATCTCTACACAATGGAATACTACACTGTTATACTAGTAAAAAGGAAGGAACTCCTACCATTCACAACAGCATGGATGGACCTGGAGAGCATTATGCTAAGTGAAATAAGTCAGTCAGAGAAATATAAATATCACATGATCTCACTCATTTGTGGAATATAATGAACAACATAAACTGATGAACAAAAACAGATCCAGAGACAGAGAAGCATCAATCAGATGCTCAAACCTCAGAGGGAAGGGAGGGGAGGGGAGGGTGGGGGTAAGGGGAGAGATTAACCAAAGGATTTGTATGCATGCATATAAGCATAACCAATGGACACAGACACCAGGGGGGTGAGAGCATGAGTGAGGGGGGGTTGGGGGGGTGGGCAATGGAGGGGATAAGGACACATATGTAATACCTTAATAAAGAATTAAGGAAAAGAAAAAAGTATACTCCCATGGGCAAATTTCATAGCCTGTTTTGTGTTTTTTTCTTTGTTTTGAAAACTTTGGACATTAGAGGTATCTTCTCCTCGTCAGCCTGCTGTATTCAACATGCATAATTCAGGAAATAAACACACAGGCAGAAATCTACAACTCTTTGGAGAAATAAATAAGTCACATGTTCTGGAAGTCATTATTTTCTGATGAAAGTTTTTAAGCATAAAAAGAGTAGAGAAAGTGGTGCAATGAACCCTCATATTTGTTGATGCTGAGATTCAATGACTACCAGGATTTTGCTGTAATTGCTTCATCTATCCCTTTCCCCTTCTTAAAGTGAATCTAACACAAGTCACGCCTTTCAGTATGTAACTTAAAAAATATAAACTATTTTTTACATAACCTTAATGCCACTCACAGTTTCCTGATTGCCTCCACAAGTCCTTTTACAATTGGTTTATTCATATCAGTATCAAAACAAGGTCATGTGTTCAACGTACTTAATGTTTGACAGTAACTTTTCTTGCCTTTCTTTCATGCCTGCTGTGCTCAGGGATACGTTGCTTGCAGGTCTCTGCCGAAAGAAAATGCAGCGATGTGGTTTGTTTTGATGCAGAGTTTGAGTGATGCTTATTTAAAATTTCAGAGTTTCTCCTCTGACAGTGCATTTAATAGCTCTGAACAACAAGAACAGCTGCCGCAGTTTTGAATGCATTTCTGTGGTCTTTAAGAATCATCCAAATAGTGATTTTTTGCTGAGTATTAATCGGCACTCTATTATTTTTATTTATTTATATATTTAAAATTTTTTGTTTTTTATTGATTTTAGAGAGAGAGGAAGGATAGAGGGAAAGATAGAATCATCAGTGAGAGAGAACCATTAATTGGCTGCCTCCTGCTCGCTCCCTACTGGGGGTCTAGCCTGAAACTCCAGGCATGGGCCTGACCTGGATGGAGCCGGCCTTCTTGTGCACAGGACGACGCTCAACCAGCTGAGCCACAGTGGCTGAGGCAGCACCATATTAGTTATAAAAGGCTGACGTTTTAAAGAAGAAAATGTCAAGAATAAGTACACATAATAAACATGAAAGTTGTGTATTTTATACACTATATCGGTATACATGAGTACTGCTTAACTAATTTCATTGACATGAATTCATTATATTTTGTCCACATGAAACATTGTTTATGACATGATTTTCCAACCATAACTTATGAATACCAAGCTGCTAAACAAGTTAGTAAACACTTGCTTTTGTCAAGCGTTATTTTTATACTCAACAGGAATGCTGTTAATGTGACTTAGCAAAGATTCTGAAAGCAACTGTTTGTTGACAGATTTTAAAACATGACAGTCTCGTATTTCATTAACGTTTTGTCTCTTTCAATAGGTATAAATGACCAAGGATTGTACAGAGTTGTGGGGGTGAGTTCAAAGGTCCAGAGACTTCTCAGTATGTTGATGGGTATGCCTCTTTTCTAATCATTTTCCATGCATGATTTGTTTATGTTCATTGACATCACGAATTAATGTTTCATAGTCATATTCAGCATACTTGTGAATCCATTTTCTGCTGCTGCCTAGCTTAGTTTGCTCCCAGTTGACTCTGAGAAGTAGATTAGTGTTTGCATCAGCACAGATTACCCACTTCCCCTTGACTTACTAAAAAATGCAAGAAAAGAAAAGCATGCAGCTCATGGGTGAATGTCTTCTGCTTCCATCACACAGGAAAGTAGCAGTCAGGCCTCTGTGTGGCTTCGAAATTGGCTGTCGAGAGTCCTGACAGTCCATGTGATTGGACAAGACCATGGGGAGGTGCTTATTTTTATGGAGTTTCCCAAATTGTCATTTGACTGCAAGAGTCTGGTTCTCAGGGGTCCATTGATATTCACAGGGACTTGTTTGTAGTTTGCACCAGGCTCACCTCCAGAGCCATGCATGTTCTATCTGTTCAGATAACACAGTGTTCTCTGGCATCACAGATCAAAGGAAGCCAGAAAGTGAATGCATTTCATTACCCCAGACATTATTGGGATGACAAAGCGCTTTTCCATTGTACATGGCTGACAGTGCAGAGCCACCTGTAAGATGCCCGCTTCTCCGCCCACCCCAGAGCAGACAGCCTCTGGAGGAGTGATGCTAGCTCATCGAGCTTGAGGGCCTGCATGTCATTAGGACCTTGCTAAATATTAATTAATGTGATATCTCCCTTTAATTAATCAACATTCACAGTGCCCTCAGGTGTACCATCGATGCATTTAAACCTGTCTGCATCTTAAGGCATTGTAGCAAAGACTCATTTTTTAGGAAGCAGAAACCAAGATGAATAAAATCATCAATTGAGATGTCACAGATAGGATTGCTTGTTTGGCTGTAGTGGAATTAAGGATTTAATAAGCAACAACCTTTTTTTGTTTTAAGCTATTAACCACAGGTAGAAATTTCCCATCATCAGCTGGAGACCTCATTAGAATACATCCACTCCCATGAGCTGCTTTATTTTCTGCCTCTCTGGTTTAACTTGGGTTGCCGTTTTGGCAGTCAGATTTTCCCTTTTGCCATTAGCGGTCTCCAAATTAAATAGGCTCAGGTTGCCAGTGGTTCAGTAGCAGCTGGAAGAGTTTAATGGGACCATAGCATCTGCTTTTAGTTCATTTTAAAATTAGAAACACTTTTCTCATTTCCAAGATGGTGTTATGATGATTAGAACTGGAAGGCTGTTGCTGTCAGAAGGGGGGCTTTTGGCCGACAGGCGCACACTGTGGCAGTCAGTTGGTCCTAAGGATCCTGCCACTATTTTTATTATCTTCCGATCATGTTCAGGGTCAGCTCCAGCAGGGTGCCTCTGTGGCCACCCTGAAGTGTTAAATTGCCCCAAAATTTGTCCATTTGTTCTTAATCTCACAAAATCCCATGTGATTTGTATCCTTGAACTCGAAGGGTAGTTTCTTTCCTCTGCTCCTGGGAAATGTCTCATTGACAGTCCTTAACTTGCAAGGTGTTTTAAAATAATCAAAGCCCTCAAAAACTCATGACCTGGAAAACTGATTTTGCTTTCCGAGAGACTCAGAATAGAGAAGTCCAGGACCCAAGTGTGACAGCCTCATTTATGTTGCTGGCAAAGGAAAGACTGTGTTTTCAGTGGTATTCTGCAAACAGAGGAAGTTAGAAAATTGATGTGAGGGAAAGATACTGACTTGTTGGTTTTGTATTAAGTACCAATTCATTTAAAGGGGCTATGAGATATAAATTATTTTACTTAATCTATAATTCCTGGTATAAGTTTAAGATTGTCAATCACAAATTTTGGATTTTTATTAGCATTAATATTTTATTATTACTTTCTCACCAACTCAAACTTTAGCTCTTAACAAAAATAGATTTATCCACTTTTCTAATAAATTTACAATTTCTTTAAGATATGTCTTTCATTCTTATTAAGCAACTGTTCAGATTCAAATAATTTATACTTCTTCCCCCAAAAAAGGATTTTAGAGTTTCTGAACAGCCGTGTATAGAACTATTTCAAAGACATTCTTTCTCTCCAACTTCCCCATCTCTATACATTATTTTAAGATTATATATCTTAGTGAAAAAAAAAAAATTGGCTGAATCTGCCAGATGTTTAACTTTTCACTTTTAAACCAATCATTGTTTCCTCCCTCTAGATAATTAATTCTTTTTTTTTTTTTTTTTTTTTTTTTTTTTTTTTTCTATTTCCCTCTGAGTTATGTTTTTATTGAATTCCCTCTGTTTTTGTATGTTTTTAAAAAATATTTATCTCAAGGTATTTAAAAATATCTCTTGCATTTTTTTTGATTTATGGGTCACTTAAGAGTATGTTAATTTACACCATATGTGTGGATTTTTCAGGTTTTCTTTTTGTATTGATTTTTAGTTTCATTCCATTGTAATTAGAAAAGATAGAGGACTTCAGTTATTTTTAATTTTCAAAACTTGTTCTTGTGACATAACATATAGTTTATCTGGAGAATGTTGCATGTACACTTGAGAACCTATATTCTGCTGTTGAGTGGAATGTTCTATACATGTGTGTTAGACTTAGTTGATGTTGTTTAAGTCCTCTTTTTCCTTATTGATCTCCTGTCTAGTTCTATCCATTATTCAAAGTGGGATACTGAAGTCTCTAACTACAATTGTAGACAATTTCTCCATTCAGTTCGGTCAATTTTTGCCTCATACATTTTGATGCTCTGACATTAGGTTCATACATGTTTATAATTCTTACTAGAGGCTCATTGCACGAAGATTCGTGCAATAGACCTTCCTTCACCTGGCTGCCGGCACCAGTTTTCCTCCGGCACCTGGGACCCAGGCCTTTGGAGTTTTTGCTGACCCCGGCCGGAGTCTCCAGGCTTCTCGCTGACTCTGGCTGGATTCTGCAGTTTTAGCTTTGCTCTGGCCAGAGTGCCACTCCTGGAGCTCCCTCTGCCCTCCCCCCGCCCCGCCGTCCTCCCCCTTATAGCAGGCGTTCCTGCCCCTCCCAGGGGCTCTGCGCCTAGAATGGCTGGGGGAAGGGGCACCACCATCTTTGTCCTGCTAATTTGCATATTCCTTCCTGATTGGGTGGTGGGCATCACGGAGGTAGTTTAATTTACATATTTCTCTTTTATTAGTGTAGATATCTTCTTGATGGATTGACCCCCTTATCAATATATAATGTCCTAAGATTAGCTGTTTTTTTTTTTTTTTTTAATAAATCTTTATTGTTCAGATTATTACAGGTGTTCCTCTATTTTTTCCCCCATAGCTCCCCTCCACCTGATTCCCCACCCCACCCCATGCCCTTACCCCCCGCCACTGTCTTCATCCATAGGAGTAAGATTTTTGTCCAAGCTCTTCCCGCACCCCTCACACCTGCTTCCTCTGAGAATCATCAGTTCACTCCCTTTCTATGTCCCTGATTCTATTATATTCACCAGTCCGTTCTGTTCTTCAGATTTTTTATTCACTTGATTTTTAGATTCACTTGTTGGTAGGTATGTATTTGATGTCATTTTGTTGTTCATAATTTTTATCTTTACCTTTTTCTTCTTCTTCCTCTTCTTAAAGAATACCCTTCAGCATTTCATGTAATCCTGGTTTGGTGGTGATGAACTCCTTTAGCTTTTTCTTGTCTGTGAAGCTCTTTATCTGACCTTCAACTCTGAATGATAGCTTTGCTGGGTAGAGTAATCTTGGTTGTAGATTCTTACTGTTCATCACTTTGAATATTTCTTGCCACTCCCTTCTGGCCTGCATAGTTTCTGTTGAGAAATCAGCTGACAGTCGTATGGGTACTCCCTTGTAGGTAATTAACTGTTTTTCTCTTGCTGCTTTTAATATTCTCTCTTTGTCTTTTGCCCTTGGCATTTTAATTATGATGTGTCTTGGTGTGGTCCTCTTTGGATTCCTCTTGTATGGGGTTCTGTGCACTTCCTGGACTTGTACATCTATTTCTTTCACCAGGCAGGGAAAGTTTTCTGTCATTATTTCTTCTAATAGGTTTTCAATATTTTGCTCTCTCCCTTCTTCTGGCACCCCAAAAATTCGGATGTTGGTTCGCTTAAAGTTGTCCCAGAGGCTCCTTACACTATCTTCATATTTTTGGATTCTTTTTTCTTTTTGTTTTTCTGGTTGGATGTTTTTTGTTTCCACATATTTCAGATCTTTGGTTTGATTCTTGGGGTACGTTGATCTACAGTTGAGTTTCTGTATATTCTTTATTTCAGACAGTGTATGCTTCATTTCTGACTGATCCTTTTCCATTTTTTTGGCATTCTCATTAAGCTCCTTGAAGGTCTCATCAAGTTTCTCAGCGGTTTTAAGAAGATTCTTGAGTAACCTTATAAATGTGGTTCTGAACTCTATGTCATCCAGTAGTTTGCTTTCCTCCGTTTCTTTCATTCGTGACATGTTTCTTTGTCTCCTCATTTTGGCTGCTTCCCTGTGTTGATGGAGTGGCTTTGTGTGGTAGGTGACCTATAGGGGGCAGTAGCTCAGCCTCCCCAATCACCTGATGTGGACACTCTTGGTACACCCCTTTGTGGACTGAGTGCAAAGACTTGGTGCAGTTAAAGTCTTAATTGCTGTAGGTATACTGGGAGGAATTGACCTCCAGGCCAATTAGCTGTGAGCACTCACTGTGTCTATAATGGAAGAACTGCTGCGCTGAAGACACACTTAGGGGCAGGACTTGTTTCAGTGGGGCTTTGGTGCTCACTGAGTCTGCCTTTGAATGTGTCACTTATGGATGTGAGGAGTTGAAATCTGGTGTCTCACTCTGACCACTAGGTACACTGGCTTCTGGATCTCCAATGGGGTGCAGGTCAGCTACTGTCTGAGGCCATCCAGCAGGAGCTACAGTGAGAGCTACAGTTTTCTCCTCTTTGCTTGGGGTTTGGAGGTTTTGGAGCTGTCTGACCCAGGCTGCAAGTTTGCTAGGTTAAGCTGCGATAGGGCGGGGCTTTCTTCTGCTAACGCTGCTGCTTGGAGCTTGGGTGGGTTTGTAGGTTGTGCAGGGCGGGGCCTCAGGGCGTCACTAGGCTAGGGCGTGGCAAACAGCAATGGCTGCTAGTTAGCCGGCTCTGTGTCCCCAAGGGCGTCCCGGAGTCCCGTGCCCCAGTGCCGTAAACAATTATTCCTGCGCGCAGCTCTGCAAGTAAGCCCCCGTCACTGGCAGACAGTCCAGCTTCTCCCCGTAGGAGTTTGGGTCCCCCGCGTCTCCCCAGAAACTGGATTTCAGAGTAATCGGGGGCTTGTCTCCCTTTGGGTTGAAAAAAGCAACACCCGCAGCCAGCCGGGATCACGCGCCTCCGTACCTCAGCTTTTCAGCGCTCGTGCACGTCTCGATGCTCCTTTCTCTTTCCTTCTAGTTGTAGAACTTCCACTCAGCCAGCTTTCCCGTGGTTCTGGGTGATAGACGTTTTGTCTTTTAGTTGAATTTTTGAAATTGTTGCGCGAGGCAGCAGTTTAGGTGTTTACCTACGCCGCCATCTTGGATTCCCTCCTAGATAATTAATTCTGATAAGTTTGTTCATTTGTAGTACTGTGCACTTATTTTTTTAAAATGACTATTCCTCCAGGTAATGTTTATTTCAAATTTGAATTTTTCAAAGCACCTATTGTTTGTAATGCATTTTTCTTTGTACAAATGAAAACTGATATAATTTTTAAGTATCTGAGAAAAAGTTCCAAGTCATTTTATACTTTTTGAGAAGAAATTTGATTTTCTTAGTTTTCTAGTTCTTGAAAGGTATTATTTTTCTATTATTGCCATTTTTACATACATTTTTGTACTGTTTAAAATATTTTGAGTATTCCTTAAATACTCATATGTAAAAGTGAGTATTTAAGGAATACTCACTATTTGGATGATTTTGAAAGAAAGGATGCCTGCTCAAATCTTGCAAGTTTTCTTCACTTGTTCCCTTTTTTGGTATGTTTCCTCCCTTCACATTTCAGATTAAAAGAGAAAAAAAATGTTTCTATTATTCTTTCTTCCTTTCCTCCTCTTCTCCTGCCCTCCTCCCTTCCCTTCCCTTCTCCCCACCCCTTCTTCTCTTCTATCTGACTGCCAATGTGAAATACTAATGGCAGTTGGCAATAGAAAGTCAGTAGTACCCTTCCAGGCCTGGGCACAGAAGGTAGTGGTCTGCTGGATTCCCAGCGACCCCCTAGTTTTCCCTGGACCAAGCTTCTTAAGTTCCCAAGAGAAAATGTTCAGGTGAACAATTTGCCTTCCTTCCCTTTACAGATGATTTTCCTTCCCTTCCCTTTGGCTCCAACAGAGGGCGCACTTGGTTTCAAAAAAGCTTTGGGTTTTTTGTTGGTTTGTTTTTTAGAGAGAGCAGTTGGGAAAGGCAGGGAGAAGTATCAGATGAGGTGTCTTTGGGTGAGTCATTTTTTTAGTAAGTGGGGTGAGAATTTAACAGATTAATTACAATAGTTATGGGTAGTTTAGAACTGAGAAGAGTTAGAATTTCACGTGTTCTGCCTTTTTCCCCACTTGGAATGAAAATACCCAGAGCAGAGGGGAACTTGTGAGAAAACGTGATAGTAGCTTGTGTGTGCTGGTGAATGTGGTGGTTATTTCTACATAAATCTAATTTGCAAAAAAAGATTGGATGATTTTAAGTTTAGACAGAGAAACACAGAAAACAAGTAAAACTAATTTAGAAGTGTTTTACTTAAAAAATATTAGCTTCTTTGTAGAACAACTTTTTCATATAGACTGGTGAAAAAGTAAACTAATAGATTTAAAAAACTAAAAACTAAATGTTTTTTTTTTTTCAAAATTCACTCAAACACTATGCTTCTTAAGTACTTTAAAATGAGACCTCAGTCAGTGCCAACACTTACATTTAGGTTGGGCTGGAAGTTTCCTGTTTCAAAAAAATGACCACTGGTTAGTTATAAAATTATGGAACATAATCCAAATAAAAAGCCAACTGTTTGGCTCTGTGCTTGTTAATTTAAATTTTTAAGTAGTCCACCAGGTGGTTCCCTTGGTCAGAAAGGAAGCAAAATGTTTGCCTTATTTACAATAGGACATATATTCTCATGGAACAGTCCAATGCATTTGAAGTTTGAATCCCAAATAACTTAACACATTTATCTAGTCCCAGTGCATCCACTGATTGTAAAAAAAAAAAATAACTGCTATGGATGATTGAGTTATTTGAAAACAGTAACATTTAATGGAGGATCAGTACCGTAGACACAATGTAGTTATTAGCTCCTGAGGTAACAGCTACGTTTTATTCCATGAATCCAAGGATTTTTTTTTCTTTCATTGAAAAAAATATGATTCTCAAAATATAGAATGATAATTTGGTAGAAAGCTGAAAATAAAAGGTTTCATTTAGAAGCCTTTCCTTCAGAAGGTTTTAAAAATGGTGATTTTCTGGGAGCAAGCTGATTGAATATGTTATCTGACTTGTATGTTAAAATGAGATTTAAATAATTGATGTAATGAGAGAGAGAATATTCAGTTACTGAAGTAATTGGTTGGCAAAGCCTTTAGAACAGAATTTTTTAGTCCCAGTTATAAAGGATTGCGTCTTTAATCAGGGTGCCTAATTTGATTTCTCGAATGTACCTGTGGCTTGTCTGACAAGCTCAGTAACAAATGAGCCCTGAATGGTAGGAACTGATCAAAATGTAATCAGTGTCAGTTGCCATTGTTGTAGTTTATTGCATGCCGCTGTCAGTTGCTGTAATCAAGAACTGCTGAAGCGCTTTAAAAAGTCTCCAGACTTTTGAGTAATTGACTTCGTATGTACGCTGTTATGGCTGTGAAATAACCATCACTTCCTGTTTTACTTGATTTTCAAAAAGTTCAGGAATAACATTGAGTTGTCATCCATCCTTCCTCATACCCAAGCCTAAAACTTTTTAAGGGGCATGGATGACATCATGTGGTGGTCCCATTTTGACAGGTTTTCCTTTTTAGTGCCTTTAAAGAGGAAATACTAACATGATGTCACCTTCCCTGTATAGACAAATGCAGTGTAAGGGAGGAAAAGAAAGGACGAGTTTTTGTTTGTTTGTTTTTGTTTTAGTTGAAACATCATTCTGGAGTGAGGGAAAAAGAAAGTCCCCTCCATGAATCTCCTCTTTTCTCCTTTGTGTGATGGTGATGGGAGTGCAGAAAGGCAGACATGCTTATAGTGATTGTTTGAGATCATGCATTATAACCCGTCTGCTTCTCCATCCCTCGGAGGCCGGTACTGCCACTGACTGCTGATGCTTGTAGTGATTCAGTGATGGTAATTACCTAGTCATTTAATAACATGTGGAAATCCGTCACATCCCTGATTTGCTCTGATGCTCTCTGAGAGCTCTTATATGACCTCCTTTCTGCAGGTGAGGGCCTCACGTTCCGATGGGTTTGGAACTGATGTGTGTGCAGTGGGGTTTCCACAGAGATTGCAGCCTGGGTTTGTGATCCCAGTGCTGCCCTCTGCCCTGTGGCCATGCCACATGAGCCATGGTAGCCCGGTCTTACCAGGATCAGAGATCCCCCCAGCTCAGAGGGCTGGCCTTCCCCACCATCCAGGACTGACTTTCTCCTTTCCAGAATGCACTGCCTCCCTTCCCCTCTCCCTGCCCCCTCCTTTTCTCCCTTTCTCTTTCCCTTCTCCTCCTTTCTGTTTTTAAAAAGCCTCATGTCTTCTTTGAGCTTATTAGCTATTTGAAAGGCCATTTGGAAGAACACATCATTAACATACTTGTAGGACAAAGAAAACTAGTTTAATTTTAGAATGAACGTCAGAAGTGTCACACAGAGGGTTCCAATAAATATTTCCTGGATGAGTGTATCAATTCTAATATTAATGTGAAAGAGTACCCACAAATGACTGTTTAAGTTTGTGTGTCATCATATTTCTATTTTGACTGATCACGTATTAATTTTCAGAAATATGATATGATGAGTACAAATCTTAGACATGTGGAACCAAACTCATCCTTTCCTCCCACAGACTTCGCTATTCTAATAGTCATCTTGCCATTAACAACACTTCCTGTTTCCTGTCCTAACGCAGTGTGACAGCAATTGTGCCACCGGAACAGCCGAAAGTATACAGACACTGCAAATGCCCCATTCTCTAAGCCATGGCTACTGAGTAACAGCCTGAATAATGATAATAATATTGATCATAATAATAATAGCTATCCATGCTTTGCAGTGGTCACTATTGAAATGCTATACCATGTTGAACTCTTTCCTACTCTTGGCCCAATCCCGAGCCTCTTATTTTGATCTCCACGACAGATTTTCTGAAGTGTCAGAAATGTCTAATGCTAGGTCATGGCTTACAATATTATAGAAAATGGTATATAATGTTTTTATAGGAAACCACAGAATTAATTACCTGTGGTTTGGCCACTTATAAGTGAAAGCTTTGTGAGCCAGTCAAGAGGCCCTTTGAATGTTCAAAGTTTTAATTATTTTTTCTTTTTTGCTTGCTCACTAGATGTAAAAACCTGCAATGAGTTGGACCTGGAGAATTCCAGCGATTGGGAAGTGAAGACAATAACGAGTGCCCTGAAGCAGTATTTGAGGTAAGCTCCTCAGAGTACCAGGAGGGAAGCAGGGAGGATGTGGACATACGACCCGGCAGATGCTGACTCTGCACAGACATCTTAATAGTCAAGTTAAACCTTATTAAAAGGAGAACGTGTGTGAGGTAGCTAATAATGTCCCAGGAAGTGAGTTAAGTAGACGAACATCAGGTAAGTAAATTGCAACTGAAGAGAATTGGAAGGAGCAGACTGAGGTGTAGAAATAGATGTCTATTGTAAATGTGAGTTTTAGGACGTAAATGCTATGGAACAATGGGGGAAGAACGCTATTTATTGCATTCACTAAATTTTTTTTCTGGATAAAATGAATTTTTTAAAGCTTAAATTTAAACCATTTGATCTTAAAGGCTGAAATGATAAAACAAATGCAGAGCTATTTGAAAAGAAGTTTACTTATTGAGGTTTTAAGATAAACTTCAAGTTTCCATTTATTATAGAAAAGTAGAGGCCTAGTGCATGAAATTCGTGCACTGGGGGATGGTGGGGGGCTGTCCCTCAGCGCAGCCTGCACCCTCTCCAATCTGGGACCCCTTGAGGAATGTCTGGCTGCCCGTTTAGGCCTGATCCTACAGATCCTGCGGATCGGACCTAAACGGGCAGCCGGACATCCCTCTCACAATCCAGGACTGCTGGCTCCCAACTGCTCGCCTGCCTGCCTTCCTGATTGCCCCTAACCGCTTCTGCCTGCCAGCCTGATCACCCCCTAACCACTCTCCTGCCAGCCTGATTGATGCCTAACTGCTCCCCGCCAGCCTGTTTGCCCCCAACTGCCCTCCCCTGCAGGCCTGGTCCCCCACAACTGCCCTCCCCTGTAGGCCTGGTCATCCCTAACTGCTATCCCCTACAGGCCTTGGTCTCCCCCAACTGTCCTTCCCTGCAGGCCTGGTCACCCCTAACTGCCCTCCCCTGCAGGCCTACTCGCCCCCAACTGCCCACCCTTGCAGGCCTGGTCCCTCCCAACTGCCCTCCCCTACTGACCATCTTGTGGTGGCCATCTTGTGTCCACATGGGGGCAGCCATCTTTGACCACATGGGGGCAGCCATCTTGTGTGTTGGAGTGATGGTCAATTTGCATATTACTCTTTTATTAGATAGGATAGAGGCCTGGTGCATGGGTGGGGCTGGGGGCCTGCTGGTTTGCCCTGAAGGGTGTCTCGGATCAGGGTGGGGTTTCCCTTGGGGTGTGGGGCAGCCTGGGCGAGGGGCCTGTGGTGATTTGCAGGCTGGCCATGCCACCCTGGCAACCCAAGAGGAGGCCCTGGGATTTATTTATCTTCTATAATTGAAACTTTGTAGCCTTGAGCCAAGCCTCCTGCTTGCTTCCTTGCTGCAGCCATTTTTGTTGGGATTTATTTATCTTCTATAATTGAAACTTTGTAGCCTTGAGTGGAGGCCTGGGCCCACCAGGGTGTGTGGAAAGCTTGGCTTCCTCCATTGCAGGGGAAACCCAAGCCTCCTGCTCGCTCTGTAGCTGCAGACATCTTGGTTGGGTTAATTTGCATACTAGCTCCTGATTGGCTGGTGGATGTGGCTTGTGGGTACAGCAGAGTGATGGTTATTTGCATATTACTCTTTTATTAGATAGAATATATAGGACTAGAATTAGAAAAATGTTCATCATCTCTGAGTCATTAAACTTTCTCTAAAAAAGAAAGGAATTTAATGATTAAAAAGCTTGATGTTAGATAAAAAGCAAATACCTTAAAAAGCATGAGGTTAGATAAAAAAATAAATACCTAAGGAGTGAAAAAAGAAGTGAATAAAGCCAATGGGAAAAAAAATCCTGGCAGCTGCCCCGCTGGTGTGGCTCAGTGGTTGAGCTTCGAGGCATGAACCAGGAGATTGAGGTTTGAGACCAGGTCATGCCTGGTTGCAGGCTCGATCTCCAGTAGGAGGTTTGTAGGAGGCAGTGGATTGATGATCTTCTGTCATCATTGGTATTTCTATCTCTCTCTCCTCCTCCCTTCCTCTCTGAAATCAGTAAAAATATAATTCTAAAAAATCCTGGCCGCAGTTCTTAGCTGTGGTCCTATTGAGGAGGTTGATTTTTTTTGGCAAACATGACAGCTCCCGCAGTGTCAGTTCTTCTGTCCAACACCTACGCTTGTTTTTCAGGTAAATATTGTCTGCATTCCAGTGAGCATAATAGAATCAACTTATTATTACATATTTCATATTTATATTAAAATTTACATATTTAAAAAATTTCAAATATATAAAAACAGAGAGATTAGTGCAATGGATCCTCATGGCCCCATTATCTTGCCTTCTTCAGTTACCCACATGCTGCCTTCATATTTCATTAGCCTTCCTATCTGCCATTTTTTGGTTAATACTTTAAAGATTTTGTAAAACATCATGTTGTTGCACCCATAAATACTTGAACGTATATGTCAAAAAAGATAAGGACTTAAAAAAGACCATGTCCTGGCTGGTTTGGCTCAGTGGATAGTGTCGGCCTGCAGACTGAAGGGTCCCGGGTTCAATTCCGGTCAAGGGCACATACCTGGGATGCTGGCTCAGTACCCAATAGAGGGCATGCAAGAGGCAGCAGATCAATGATTCTCTCTCATCATTGATGTTTCTATCTCTCTCTCCCCTCTCCCTTCCTCTCTGAAATCAATAAAAATATATTAAAAAAAATTTAAAAAGATATAGAAAAGATAAAAGGAATATATTATATCTAACAAAAGTAATATCATCAAGTAATTAATATCATCAAGTACTTTGTTCCATTTTTACTGATTTATTTTCAAAAAAGTCTTTTTATATATTTTTAAAATAACTATAGGATTTAAACAGTGCCAACACATTTTACTTGGTTGATATGTGAGGTTTTTATTTATTTATTTATTTTTAGAGCGAGAAGAAGGGGAGAGACAAAGAGAGAGAGAACATTGAAACATCAATTTGTTGTTTCATTCATTTATGCATTCATTGGTTGACTCTTGTATGTGTCCTGACCAGGAATCAAACCCACAACCTTGGTGTGTGGGGATGACACTCTAATCAACTGAGCTGCTTGGCCAGAGCTGGTTGATGTGTTGTAAATTGCCTTTAATCTTCACTTTCTCTTCCCTTTGCACCCTGCATCGCCCCCTCCCCGCCCCCCCTGTCCCAGTTTCCTGTAAACTATTAGTTAAATCTATAGACTTCATTAGATTCAGGTTAAGGTTATTTATTGCAAGAACATTTACATATTGTAAGAATGCATCATAGTGGTGCTATATTCTTTAGGTTGTTGTTTTTTGTTTGTTTGTTTTTGCATCAGGAGGCCTGTGTTGTCTGGCTGTTCTACTTTTTAATGAAATTAAAATATATTAGTAGGTTCTGGTGTGTATTACATATTTTTTAGTATTTTATTTAAGCCAGATGTTTTTAGTCACTTTTACATTTTTTTCTTCAACAATGAAATACATTATTATTATCCCTAGTCTATAGAAGGACACAAGTTATGTCTAATTTGCCATTAATGGTGCTTGACAGGTGTAGATGAGGATTATAGTAAAAATGAATCTTGTTAGCCACCCTGGGATTAGAATGTAAGCTTCCTGAAGACAGACATCTTGTGTTTCATGCTCATTGCAGAATTCCCAGCATCTAGAGCTGTATCTGTCATTCAAATATGAGAGCAGTGGTTCTCAGCTGGGGATGAGTTTGCCCCCCCCACCCCCAAGGGGATATTTGGCAATATCTGGAGACATTCTTGGTTGTCACCATTGCAGGAGAAGGGGAAGGGGTGCTACTGGTATGTGATGAGTCGAGGCCAGAGATGGGCTGCTAAACATCCTACAATGCAGGAGACAGCCCATTCTTTCCCCCAGATGGCCAACATGCCAGTAGTGCTGAGGTTGGGAGAGCCTGTGTTATGTGCTTGACCGAAAGAAGGGGCAAGGAATATGAGCATAGAAGGAATTGCATGTTACTGACTAGCAAAGGGGGCTGCCACTCTAGGGGGAAGCTTTAAATTCATTTGACTATTTGGTAAACTCATGCCTAGTACAGGTAAGGGGTTGACCAAGGTGATTCAATTATTGGTGGGATAACTAAAGACAAAAATCCAGTTCTTTTGTAGTGAATGGTATGTTTTTCCGTGCTCCACATAGTTCTTTTTTTTAACTGCTTGTGTGAGGAATTAGTTTAAATGGTTCTTGACACTCTCGGTAGCTTGTTCCTTATGGCCCTGGTCTTGTGTTGCGTTCTCTGCCTTTTTCTCTCATCACGTTGCTGCATCCTGTCCAATCCCACTTTGAAGCAAACATCACTTACAGAAAAACATTATGAGATGCTACATGTGTCCTACAGCTTCCCTCCTAACAATCCCCACGTTCTGCGTGAACGTGATGAAGCGATGAACGTGAACTGGCAGGTGCCTTGGAAGGTTTGAAAGGTTGCCGATCTTTTCCCCTGTGTTATGTTTAGCAACTGAAAGTGTAGTCATTAGGATTTGACACTTTTTCTGGTGATGTGCCAAATGTACCTCATTTTGACTACCCAGTTGTGGCCTAAGCAAATGTTTTTCTTTCAGCACAAGGGGTAATAAATACATTGTGATGGTCAAGAGTGTGGGCGCTGGAGCCAGCCTGCCTGGGCTGGAATCCCACCTGGCACATGTGCATGGCACAGAGCTGCAGATAGCTTTTCTCACTACTGCCCTTGAATTCTGCTGCAAGTAACCCTGCCACCTTATGGGGTGGGAGGTTGGAGGTTGTGGAAGGGAAGTAACCAAACACCAAAATGGCCAACTAAAGCAAGAAGTAAAACCACCTCCCAGGGTCTGGACAAAAAAAATAAAAAGATGTACAGTGGGCATGCATATAGTGTCTCCCTCTTTATTCTACTGACTTGAGGCAACTTTTGCTTACCTTTTAGTGCTTAGAGAGGCTGAATCCCAGCCCTCTGACTGATTTTCACTTTCAGCAACGTGTTCAATGCGACAGTTTCCCATGTGAGGGGACCAATGAGCTGTTTTGTGATGTTTTTAGTAAAATGATTTTACTTAGAGGAAACTTTTAAAGCCTGCAGATTGGAACAGGACTTTAGGGGAAGAACTTGCCAGCATTGATCGATATTATCATGTATAGTCCCAGACAGATTGCAACAGGTGGCAAAGAGATGTAGCTCAGAAACACGTTGGGTTGGAAAACCTAGGGACGCTGTGACTCAGGATAATACATTTTGTATGGGGAGGTTGTCATTTGTATTAACAGTATTTAATGTTTGCTTTTAAAAATCCTCACCTGAGGGTTTTTAGAGAGAGAAGAGGGAGGGAGGGAGAGGGGGAGGGGGTAGGGAGAGGGAGAGAGAAAAAGAAAGAAAGAGGGAGAGAGAGACATGGAAGTGAGAGTAACATTGATCTCTCATGCTTGCTTTTTATGCTTCGTTGCCTAGCAGACAGATGTCTATGATGTAAGAAGCTTGTAGAAGCTGTTCAGGTACACATTCATTTTTATTGAAAATGAAGTTCCCTCGATGGTTTTTCTAAGTGTTCTCATTTCCCCACTTTTCTTTTCAGCCCCCTTTAACTTTCACTCTTTTCCCAGTAACAGTTTTCTTTCTTTGCTTCATCTTACTTGTCCTCATTTTGAAACAAAAACCCCAGTAAGTTTATTTCTCTCCCTTTATCTAGGCTGTGGTATAATGGATTTTATTTTTCTTCTTTCAATGATAGTGTAGGGCAGCGGTCACCAACCAGAGGTCCGAAAGGTTGGCGACCGCTGGTGGAGGGGGTGAAGGGGAGGAAGAGAGTAAATCAGAGAACAGTTTTCTTCAGCACTTCAGTTTCAGAGTCTACAGTTGTCAATGCGGGCATGCCTCTGTGCGTGTGTGTGTGTGTGTGTGTGTGTGTCTGTCTGTCTGTCTATTATACCATTATAAATTGTATGTAGGAAACATAACCTATAAATGTATGTTTGCATCTATTTTGTTTGTAAGCAGTTTTATTAAAGTATAATTGGCATACAATAAACCACATATTCATAGTGTACATTTGGATATGTGTATGTATCTGTGAAGTCATCACCATAATAAAAATAGGGACCCTCTCATCATGCCCCTTTGAAATCCCTTGCTCTCACACCATGCTCATCATTCCTTTATTCCATAAAGCTCGGTCTGCTTTCTGTCACTATATAAAAAATGTTGTATTTGCTATAATTTCACATAAATGAAATCCTATCTAATAAAAGAGTAATATGAAATTAACCATCACTCTGCTACACCCACAAGCCACACCCACCAGCCAATCAGGAGTGAGTATGCAGATTAACCCAACCAAGCTGGCTGCAGCCACAGAGCGAGCAGGAGGCGTGGGTTTCCCCAGCAATGGAGGAAGCCAAACTTTCCGCACACTGTGGCAGGCCCAGGCCTCCACTCAAGGCTACAAAGTTTCAATTATAGAAGATAAATAAATCCCAACAAAAATTGTGGCAGCCACGGAGCTGGAGAGAGCAGGAGGCTTGAGTTGCCCCTGGCGATGGAGAAAGCCAAGCTTTCGCAGCCCTGGCCTGCCTTGGGTTCCGCTTAAGGCTACAAAGTTTCAATTATAGAATATGAACAAATCCCAACAAAAATGGCGACAGCCACAGAGCTGGAGAGAGCAGGAGGCTTGGGTTTCCCCGGCAATGGAGGAAGCCAAGCTTTCCACACACCCTGGTGGGCCCAGGCCTCCACTCAAGGCTACAAAGTTTCAATTATAGAAGATAAATAAATCCCAACAAAAATGGCTACAGCCATGGAGCAAGCAGGAGGCTTGGTTCTGCTCCAGGCTACAAAGTTTCAATTATAGAAGATAAATAAATCCCAGATACCAGGGCCTCCACTTGGGTCACCAGTGGGTGTGGCTGGCCTGCAAACCACCACAGGCCCCTCGCCCAGGCCACCCCACGCCCCAAGGGAACCCCCACCCTGACCCAGGACACCCTTCAGGGCAAACTAGCTGGCCCCCACCCATGCCCCAGGCCTCTATCCTATCTAATAAAAGTAATATGCAAATTGACCATCACTCCAACACACAGGATGGCTGCCCCAATGTGGACACAAGATGGCTGCCACAAGATGGCCAGCAGGGGAGGGCAGTTGGGAGG
The DNA here is from genome assembly GCA_026230045.1 of Corynorhinus townsendii. Taxonomy (NCBI): domain Eukaryota; kingdom Metazoa; phylum Chordata; class Mammalia; order Chiroptera; family Vespertilionidae; genus Corynorhinus; species Corynorhinus townsendii. The sequence goes on along the minus strand of JAPDVU010000006.1, from coordinate 116,869,788 downwards.
GACCGGGCCTTCAAGGAAGAGCAGTTGTGGGCGATCAGGACAGCAGGGGAGGGCAGTTGGGAGGGACCAAGCCTGCAGGGGAGGGGAGTTAGGGGTGACCAGGCTGGCAGGGGAGGGAAGTTGGGGGCAACCAGGCCTGCAGGGAAGGGCAGTTAGGGACAATCAGGCTGGCAGGGGAGTGATTAAGAGGTGATCAGGCTGGCAGGCAGAAGTGGTTAGGGGCAATCAGGAAGGCAGGCAGGCGAGCAGTTGGTAGCCAGCAGTCCTGGATTGTGAGAGGGATGTCCAACTGCCCGTTTAGGCCCGATCCTACTGGTATCGGGCCTAAATGGGCAGTCAGACATTCCTCGAGGAGTCCCAGATTGGAGAGGGTGCAGGCTGGGCTGAGGGACACAGCCTCCCCCCCTCCCGCCCCCGTGCATGAATTTTGTGCACCAGGCCTCTAGTATTATCATACAGTTACATTTTTTTCCCCTTTAAATCTTCTTTCACTCAGCAGAGATTTACTTATGTGAATTATGTTGTAGCATAATTCATTCCTTTTTGTTGGTAATTAGTGTTCTATTGTATGGGTATACCACAATTTTTTTTAATCCATTGACTTGTTGATGGATATTAGGGTTGTAGCTTTTGGCTATTAAAAATGAAGCTATTAAAAGTAGTAGAAATCTTTGAGGGAACATAGGTTTTCATTTCTCAGGGGTAAGTCCGAATGTCTGTGTAATGTTAAGTTGTATGGTCATTGTGCCTTTAACTTTTTGATAAACAAACTTTTTCCCTAAGTGGTTGTGCTTGTTTACATTTCTACCAACAACTCGGAAGAGTCTCATTTTCTGTACATACTTGCCAGCTCTTGAAATGGCCAGTCTTCTGAATTTTAGCCCTCCTACCAGGGATGTGGTGGCATCTCATTGTGCTTTTCAATTGATGCTTCCGTAATGACTAATGGTAACAAACATTTTCATGTGCTTTTTTGCTATTTATATGTATTCTTGGGTGTCTGTGTCTTTCACACAATTAAAAAAAAACTGGGTTATTTATCCTCTTACTGTGTTTTGGTCATTGTTTATATTATTTTGGATATAAATCCTTTCTCACATAAAATGTCTTCTCCAGCCTATGGCTTGTCTTTTTATTCTCTTTAAAAGCATATTTTAAATAGCTTTTAATTTTAATGAAGTCCAATTTATCAATTTTCTTTTTATGTGATGTATCAACAAATCTGCCTAATTCAAAGTGACATAGGTTTTCTATTTTCTTCCGGAAGTTTTAAGTTTTAGGTTTTATACTTAGATCTGTGGTCTATTTTGAGTTAATTTTTGTGACGATATGGGGTGTAGATCTAAGTTCACTTTTGAATATGGATGTCCAGTTGTTCCAGTACCATTTGTGGGAACAATGATCTTTTTCTTCCCTGAATTGCCTATTGAGATGATCATAGAGTTTTTCTTTTTGTGGATAAATGGTTTCTAACTCCATTTTTATTTTTATTTTTCTAGAATGGTTAGTTGCATTGATTTTGTTTTAATATTAAGGCAGTTAAATTTTTGTTATAAGCTCATGATGTGTTATCCTTTTATTTATCTTTGTGAATTTGAGTTGCTAATGTTTTATTTAGAATAGTTTCATCTATATTCATTATATTGATCTGTAGTCTTATTTATATGTCTTTAATTTGGAACTGAGGTAATTCTTATTTTAAAGAATGAGTTAGAAAGTATTCCCTCTTATATTTTCTGGGAGAATTTGTATATAATTGGTGTTCTTTCGTTTTTGCTTCCTAGAATTCACTAGTGAAGTTATTTGGGCCTAGAGTTTTCTTACTGGCAAATTTTAAAGTACAAATTGAGTTTCTCAAAGAGATGTGGGAATACTTAGGAACTTTGGGAGTTTGTCTTTCAAGACATTTGTCCATTTCATCCAAGTTGTTGAATTTGTGTAATTTAAAACTGTTCATAATATTACCTTATTTTCTTTTTAATACTAAAGGCTATATCGATTCTGCAACTACCTCCATTATTCCTGACATTGATAATTTGTGATTTCATTATGTTATTTCCTAGTCATTCTGGCTAGATTTATCAGTTTCATTGATAATCTCAAAGAACTGGGTTCATTCCTTTTCTCGTTTTTATTTTCTGTTTTACTGATTTCTGCTGTATTTTTGTTGTTGTTGTTCTATTTATTTGGGGCTTACTTTACTCTTTTTTTTTTTCTGGCTGAGATGAAAAATGAAATAATTGATATAAAACCTTTCTTTTTTTCTAATATATTATTTAGCAGTAAATATTTATCCTCAAATACTGCTTTACTAACATTCCTCAAATTCTGATATGTGGTGTGGTGCACTTAATTAAAAATATTTCCTAATTTTATTTTTTCAGATATATTTCTGTTACTGATTTCTAATTCCATTTTTATTGTAATCAGAGAAATACCCTCTATAAATGGAATCCTTTTAAATTTATTGAGATTTGTTTCATGCCCCAGAATATGGTTTATCTTGATAAATGATCCATGTGACCTGGGAAAGAATGCATTTGGGTGGAGTGTCATTTAGGTAAAGGATGTACCAACCAGATGAAGTTGGTTCATCGCTTTGTTCAAATCTTCTGTATTTTAACTGATTTTCTGTCTCCTTGTCTATCAGTTATTGAGACAGAGAGGTATTTAAATCTTGTCTGTTTCTCCTTGGAGTCTCATAAGTTTGCTTCATGTATTTTGAAGCTCCTGTTAACATTAGAATTCTTATGTCTTATTGATTAATTGACCTCTTTATCAATATGAAATGATCTTTGTTCCTGGCATTTTTCTTGGCTTTTGAGTATGTTTTCAATTTTTTTTTTTTGTGTGTGTATCTTTGATGTTTTCTTTGAGCATTTGAAGAGGAATTTCTGGATTACATGATTTAAATATTTTAAAGGTTCTTAACATGTTGCCAGATTGCCCTCCAGAAACTGTACAGATTTATACTTGTTCTCAAAGTGTTTATAGAGTTCAGAGATCTGGTCTTTTTAAAAATTTAGATTTGTATAATGGTAGAACTATAGCATTGTGTTGACCGCAGGATAAAATATACTGCCATTTATGTAATCTTTTTTTGTAGAAAATTAAAATGGTGTGGGTATATTTTGCTATTTATAATTTATTTTTTAAAAATATGTTTTTATTGATTTTAGAGAGAGAGGAAGGGAGAAGAAGGACAGGGAGATAGAAACATCGATGACAGAGAAACATTGCTCAGCTGCCTCCTGCACACTCCCTACTGGGGATTGAGTCCGCAGCCCGGGCATGTGCCCTGACCGATCCAGTGACCTCTTTGGTTCATGGGTTGACACTCAGCCACTGAGCCACACTGGCCGGGCTGGCGTGGTTATTTTTCAAGTTGTCCTCAATTTCACTCCTTACCTATGTTTTATTGTTTCATAGGCATAAACCAAAAATGGATATCATATTTTTATAATAGGGATATGTAAGAGGAAAGGATTGATTTCTTTGTTTAATCTTTTCTATGTGTATTTTTTGTGGCATTTTCAATTAATGTATTAGAGATGATTTCCAAAATTATGTGCCTATTTGGTTGAATAGAAGGTTTGACTTTAAGTAAGTTAATGAGTGGAAGGAAGTTTTATAGATAAAATCTTGTAAAGCCACTAACCAAGATTAAATATGAAATACCACGTGCTTCGGTCTGATAGGAATTCGTGGGTACTTAAGCTTTGATAGTGCCACGTGCAGATAGCCTTTAATAAAGTAATCTATTTGATTTATGTATTTTTTGATATGTAAAAGTGTTCCCTAGGGAAGTTCTTTACATTACTAAGAAATACACAACATATGTAATATCCTTTATTAAAGAGTGAACACAAAGAGCAGTGACCAATGTGGATTTGTTTGGTAATCCTGCGCTGTCCTTTTCACACAGGAGTCTTCCGGAGCCTCTTATGACCTATGAGTTACATGGGGATTTCATTGTTCCAGCCAGTAAGTATTACGTAGAGGTGCAAAGATACAGTGTTGTGGTTGGCAGTGTGTATAAGCTGCAATTTCCACATGAACATTGAACTTCATTACTGTAATTAGTGTTTAAAAAGAGAAATCACTTTTGAAGATCTTGGGTTTCTTTTCTCTTTTAAAAGGTGAAAAAAAGGGACAATTAGTGAATTCATTCATTCATTCACATGTATTCATTGTCTACTGTACCATAGCCCCTGGTAGATACTGAGTATATAGAGCCATGAAAGAATTTCTGCCCCAGGAATTAATTCTCTAGCAAATATTGGTGCATACACACCTCCCACCATAGGTAAAATATATAATAACTAGAGGCCTGGTGCACGAAATTCGTGCATGGGGGGGATGTGTCCCTCTGCCCAGCCTGCACCCTCTCCAATCTGGGACCCCTCGAGGGATGTCCGACTGCTAGGATCGGGCCTAAACGGGCAGTCGAACATCCCTCTCACAATCCAGGCCGGCTGACTTCCAACTGCTTGCCTGCCTGCCAGCCTGATCACTCCCTAACAATTCCCCCTGCCAGCCTGTTTGCCCCTAACTGCCCTCCCCGTAGGCCTGCTCACTCCTAACTGCTCTCCCCTGCAGGCCTGGGTCCCCCCCCCAACTGCCCTTCCCTGCAGGCCCAGTCACTCCCAACTTCCCTCCTCTGCCAGCCTGGCCACCCCTAACTGCCCTCCCCTGCAGGCTTGATCACCCCCACCTGCCCTCCCTTGAAGGCCTGGTCCCTCCCAACTGCCATCCCCTGCTGCCCATCTTGTGTCCACATGGGGGCAGCCATCTTGTGTGTTGGAGTGATGGTCAATTTGCAAATTACTCTTTTATTAGATAGGATGGCATGAGCACAATGCTATGGGAACATGGATGTATTTAATTTACAGAAGATTAGGGAGATGAGCCGAAACCGGTTTGGCTCAGTGGATAGAGGTCAGCCTGCGGACTGAAAGGTCCCAGGTTCGATTCCGGTCAAGGGCATGTACCTTGGTTGCGGGCACATCCCTAGTAGGGGGCGTGCAGGATGCAGCTGATCGATGTTTTTCTCTCATCGATGTTTCTAACTCTCTATCTCTCTCCCTTCCACTCTGTAAAAAATCAATAAAATATATACATATATATAAAAGAAGGTTAGGGCGATGAGCAGATTTAGAGAGATTAGTAGTTTGGAAATCGCTTCACTTAGATATTTAGATGAAAATTAAAGACAAGGGAAATACTTTGAGATAATGCCAGAAGCCCACACAATATATAACAGAGAATGAATTATATGTGATAAAATGTTAAATGAAAAAGGCCCATAGTTGGTAGAATTGTAATTTGTGATGAAATTTTGGGGGAGTTACACTTATTTGAAGTGTTCTTGTTTTCTGTTTTATCATCATACACTTCAGTTTTTAAATTCAACACATAGTGTTCAATCCTCACAGTCTTCTGAAATACACCGGCGTTAGGCATTTAACAGTTAAGGAAAGGAAGGCGGAGAGATGTTAAGGAATTTGCCAGATTATAGGGATCTTTAAATTCAAAGCCCAGGCTCCATTAGCTAAACCCTGCGGTTCGGTTTCCACAGGTGCACCGACAGTAGCTATGATTGTGTTTTCACTTACTTTTTTTCCCCCCCTTGGATGTATTCCATAGTTCAATCTGTGGTTGGAAAACTTCAGCAGTCCCTCTGAGGCCTGTGTCACTGCTGCCCAAACGTTGCTTCAAATGTTGCCTTTTTGCGAGGTCTTTGCTCAGGCCCACGTGAAGGTTCCTACCTAGTATGTTGCAGGAAGAAGCCATGTATAGGCCTGGTTCGACTATCCATGGAAAATAGGCTTTCAGAAAAGGGGGGAAGTATGGTTCTATTCACTTTTGTTTTCATGTGGGAAGAGGAGTTTTTTAAAGAGAAGTTGTGTGATCAAGGAAGTGGGGGAAAGTTTTCTTGGCAGAAACTCAAGCAAATGCTTAGTTGTTTTGATTTCTTCCCTGTGGCATTTTTGGCACACAGGGGAAAGAGAAATTAAACTCTATTTGGAGGACCATTGTTTCGTGTTGTGCGCCTTGGGGACTGGAAAAAGCAGAAGCGTGCCAGTTTTAATCTGGGATCCTTTGAGAATTGGAGAAAGATAAAGTGATTATGGAATAAGTTTTTAAGTCACCACAAGGGAGTATCATTATTATTACTATCAGGCCTTGTAACTGAAGCCAGTGTGTTTGAAACTCTACTGTTAGTGTACTTTACCAGATGAAGGCCTCCTAAGAGGAGGGATTTACAGTTGGTTGTGAAGTCATTGGTGGTGGGGATGAGTTGGAAGAGTTTGTTGAGGGTATCCTTGAACAATGTGGTAGAGGAGATTGCATAAATACAAAAGGTATCACCACCCACTAGGCCAGAACCTTGGGTTTTGCTTCCCGACTTTGTGGGATGCTGTTACAGAGCCTTAACAATTTGAGTAACAGGCCTGTTCCAAAGAAAAACTGTAGCTCCTGTAATTATTGGCACATATTTGCACCTAAGTGGAGTTGCGGTTGGAATGGACCCGTAGTTACCATATTTAATGAGAAAAAGTCTATCTATGAACCAGGTGTATTTTGGAGGCCAACATTTCTAATTTTTTATTTGAGTTTTGTGAGTTCCGTTCTCTATACTCACTTTTCCTCTCGGGAGCAGGCCTTCTAACCTCTTGCATATGTACTTTCAAGTATTGAATAAAACAGCTACAGAAATCAGGTGGTCAAAATTAGTCTCCTTCTTTTGAATATTGTTGGACAATTAAGAATGCGGTTAGGGCTCTCGTTGTCCATTACCAATGTCAGAGAAGACCCTGATGTGCTGAAGTGTCTGTTAGCTGAGCTCACCGCTAAAATTACCAAGCATCACCCGACTTTGTTACCGCCTCTCACCCCAGCATGGAAACAGAGTTTTGATTCATGTGTGGTAGTTTCCATCTGTTCATGGCGTTAACATAGCCTCTTCTCCTACCCTCCCTGCTGAGAGCTCTGAAGGTTGCTTTGGGTCCTTTCATTTCCTGTTGTCCGTTTCTTTCCCATAGAGTTTCATTGAGAACCTGTGAGTTAATTTCTGAAGTGCATGATGCAAATATGAATTTTGTTGGTTGTCACCACAGGAGGCAAACATTTTTTTAAATTTTTCCATTCTTAAGAAATACTGACTTACTGTTTAATGTTGAATGCATCGGGGAATTAAATATTTTTCTTTCTTAGAGATAATTAAGAGCATTAACTAAACCCTCTCAGCTAAGAGAGTCAACTAAATTTGCTGAAAGGAACTAGAAACCAACTGTCTAGAAAAACCACTCCTGTGTTTCTCCTTCCATCACACACACAAACCACACACACACACACACACACACACACACACACAATACTTCATTTCTGACACTCCTGATCGCCAAATATGTGGGCTCCCCCCACCAAGCAGTGATGGGACACCAACAGAGTGTCCTGTAGTTCAGTTCCGTTCTGATTTTTTCTACCTAGAATTAGCATCAGATCCCACAAGTTAAGGACTTGGTCCCACAAGAGTCCCCCTGCTTTAGACACTAGTCAGAAGCCTCAGGTTTCCCCCAGTAATTCCGGGTTCTCATAATCCCCCTTTGATCTGTAATTTGCCGGAAAGGTTTATAGAACTCAGGGAAACACATCTTAGGTTAACAGCTTATAACAAAATGAAACAATAAAGGATACGGGTGAACAGCTAGGTGAAATAGGAGGTTTGGAGGTACCCTGGTACAGGAGCTGTCCCTGTGTAGTGGGGTGTTCCACTGCCCCAGCATGCGGGAATGTCCATACACTCGGACGCTCTTCAAATCCTGTACTTTTGGGATTTTTATGGAGGCTTTATCATGAAGGCAATATGGATTATTAACTATTTCCAGCCCCACTTGCCTCTCTGGAGAATGGGGGATAGGAATGAAAAATCCAAGCTTCTAATCATGGCTAGATCTTTCTGGTGATCAGTCCCCATTGAAAGGCCCACCCAAAGTCACCTCATTAGAACAAAAGATGTTCTTATCCAGGAAATTCCAAGGGATTTAGGAGCTTGGTGTCAGACCTTCTATCACTCAATAAATTATGGATGGAAGTCCTAGGAGCTCAGTCAATCTGGGGTCAAAGACTATTAATATTAGAACAAAAGATGATCTGAGCACCCCTGTTTACAAGGAACCTGAGGACAGATATATGTGTCTGTGTGTGTATAGATTTAACATCAATCTTTTGAGAGACTATAATGGACTTTTAGTGTAGAAATTTATAAGATGTAAACACAGTTTACTTGGTCTACACAGGAATACAAAAGATTGTACTGACCTGGGCAGGGCTGTTACTGCATGGTGATCGGTACCTTTGAGAATGTTGTAGTCCATGGCCTGTGTCTCAGCCTCTTAGACTTGGATTTCTTGATATGTCGTATTGGTAAGAGTTGGACCCATGCTTCAGGGTTGGTCTCATGTTAGACTTAGTTTGAAGATGATAGCTGACGCCTGGATGCCTGCTAAGACATCACACAAGAAATCTCAGTCCCCCAAGCCAGAATACTTGTGGTGTTAGGTTCACTAGTCAAGTTACGTAGGAAGCAAAATCATATTCGTGTGATGAAAAATATAACAATTATAGGCTCCAGGGCACTGGTGTTGGCCTACCCAGAATGTTCTGTTTTTGTTGGTAAACAGACAAAATCATATGGTCTTGGTGGGGAAGGAATTGGAAATCTGGAAATTAAAGGAATCGAATGCTTATTGACATCAAGTTATCTTAGCCTGGTGTATTCATTTCTGAGTCAATAGGAGCTTCCACAGAAGAACTAGGATAGTTGGTGCCTGTTGAGTGAAGATACCCCTTGTCCCTTGGGAAGTGCTCATCCTTTCCTAAAATTATAGTACTATTTATTGATTTATGGCATTTAAATATTAATATAACTGAGCATTTATCTGCCCGTGTATCTCTGATATGCTCCAGTAAGCTATGATCATCTTTCCCAGTCTCCATTAGTTGGCACAGTTCGTATCATAAGCAGATAGATGTGAAGTGTTGAGGATGCTGATTTATAGTTACACAATTAAACATACTTTTGCTATTACAGTAAACTCCCAATTCCTTGGCGTATGTTAGGAATTTGGTGTTATGGTTAATTCAGTATTCTAGATTTTTAAAAAGTTATACCTTTTCTTTTGTTAATTTATATCAATGAAAATGTAAGATAATTTAGTTTAGAAAACTTTTGAGTACCTTCAGTTAGTATGTTGTATCTACATGGAAATGCCCATTGATAGATTAACATAAAAATAAAAAGAAATGGAGAAAAAGGTAGAGTTACTTTAAAAGCATTATCTCAAAAATTCTTCTATTTGGAAGAAGGAGGTTAAAGCAGACTTGGAAAAAATGTGTGTGTGTGATTTCAACTGATATGGGATTGTAGAGTCCCCTTTTGAGGAAGAGGGACTCAAAAAAGAAAATGGGAGGTTTTGATTATCTTTTAAAACCTACCCTCTTTTTAGAAATGAAGACCCTTATCTTTCCAGTATGGAAAACTATTTCTCTGTCTTGTGTTTCTAAATAAGTAATAAATCCAAAAATATTAAATTAGGTTTTCCTTGGGGAAAGATGACAAAATAGACACATGAGTTAGAAGTAGCTTTTCAGTGCAAAGTTTTAAGAAATTTTTAATTTTTTACAGAGTTCATATCATAGGCAGTTATCTTTTTACTAGAGGCCCGATGCACGAAATTCTTGGGGGCGACGGGGGGGAACTCTCAGCCCAGCCTGCACCCTCTCCAATCTGGGACCCCTCAGGGGATGTCTGACTGCTGGTTTAGGCCTAACTGTTGGTCACCCCTAACTGCCCCTCCCCCCCGCCGGCCTGATTGCCCTTCACTGCCCCCCCTGCCGGCCTGGTCGCCCCTAACTGCCCCCCCGCCGGCCTGGTCACCTCTTACTGTCCCACCCCCCTGCCGGCCTGGTCGCCCCCAACTGTCCCCTTCTGCTGGCCTGGTTGCCCCCAATTGTCCCCCCACCTCCCGCCTGGTTGCCCCCAACTGCCCCCCCTGCCTGCCTGATCGCCTCTCATGGCCCCCCTGCCAGCCTGGTTGCCCCACACAGCCTGCTGTTCAGTTGTTTGGTTGTCCCTCACTAACCCCCCTGCTGGCCTGATTGTAGGCAGCCATCTTGTGAGGTTGTGAGGGTTAATTTGCATATCACCTCTTTATTATATAGGATTCCTTCAGAATCTTAGACTATTTCAGAGTCCCTGCTTTAATTTTAAAATCAAAGCTGTGAATTGAAAATGTTTTTATATTTTTATTGCTTTCATTTCCCCCCAGCTTTGATTTAGTAAGATCTTGGTTTTAACTCCAGAGTAAAAACTTGACTATAATTTATCATCTAACTTTAGATAGTTGTACTTTTGTTTTCAGTGTCCAGTGTAATCCATATCTAAATCTTTTATTATGTAGTTTGATTGTTTGTGTTCTACTTTATCATGTGCCTTTTCATTTCTTAGCCTTTTTTGCTTTTTTCTCTTTAGCCACAACTGTGTCCTGTGCTGTAAAATCTCATTCCCCACTTTTAAACACTACTACCGGAAGAGTAAACTGGAGCCCACTTAATTTTGGAAGCAGCTTAGCTAATCACAAAGTTGATGGTGTGGAGCTCCTTTGAATGACATGTGGAGATGTCCATGATACATGAAATAAAATAGGCTGTGTGCACATTCATTGTTTAAAACGGGTGGAACACACTAAAGGCACTAAACTAAAATTTCTAGCTTATCTTAGGGTGAAATTGATTATGGATAACTTTAATTTCAGTGAACTTTTTGTTGACACACAACAGAAATATGCACAAATCATAAGTGTACAGCCTAATGGATTTTTGCCAAGTGAAGATAGCCATGTAATCAGCCCCTAGATCAAGAAATACAACATTATTAGAACCCCAGAAACCCTTCCTCATACCTACCATGGTCACCATCCCCCTCACAACACATGAACACTTGCTTGGCTTCTGATGTCATAGGTTAGGGTTACTGCATTTGAACCATATATAAATGGAATCTAACAAAATGTAATCTTTTGCATCTGGCTTCTTTGGCTCATCTTATGAGATTCATCTTTGGTGGGTGACTCAGTAGCTCATTCACTCTCATAGTGCAGTTCCATTGTATAAACATACCACAATCTATCTGTTCTACTGTTGATGGCTACTTGAGTTGGTTCACTTTTGGACTATCACCAATAGTGCTACTGCCGTGAACATTCTAATGTGTCTCCAGTATGATCTCCTCTTAATGAATGACATCTGCAAGGGCCATATTCCCCACTGAGATCACTGTGTTAAGCCTGTCTTTTTTTATTGTGATATTTTAACATCTGGGGCTTAACTGATCCTGAGAGACTAACCTCCTGGGGCTAACCAATTCCTAAAGATAGTAAACCTGAATGTGCTTTGCCTATGCCAGCTAACCAATCCAGAGCTCATTTTCCTCCCGCCACCCCTTCTTTTGGACTCTTACACTCCAGCCATATTCTGCCCTAATCACCTGGGGCCAGGTACCAGACAACTGAGGATAGCCCCTATGCCCAGAGCCCCTGAAATAATCCAAACCAATCCTCAGCTTGCTACCTGGCCTCTCCCGTTCCTGTGCATGGAAACCACAATGAAGCTTATGGCCTACATTTTAACCTTGTTCCTTCTGCCTCTTGACTGACCTTGGTGCTTCCCCGTGCAGCGCTGCATGGTATGCGTCCTTTTTCTCAGAATCTGTGAGAATAAACTTCCTTGATGACAGTCATATCCATGCCTGCACGTCTCATCGTACCTGATTAAAACAAATCCCGGGTGTGGTTTAAAACAGTCACATTCTGAGACACGGGGATTGGTGAGGGGAGGAGGGGGGTTAAATGTCAACATACATTGTGGGGGGATGAAATTCAACCCATAAGAGGGAAGAGTTTATTTGCTGATATTTTATTTGCATCTCATTGTGGGCAGGACACAGTGACTAGACCCCTTCAAGTGAGCGATGAGCACACTGTGAGTGCAGCGTGACAGGGACGGGCTGGGCTGGCTGTTCTTCATGTCAACCAGGGGAAAGGCAGGAACTGCAGCCTCCTTGAAAGTCCCCCTCCTCCCCCCCGCCCCCAGGGAGTCAGAGACGTTCAGAATAGGGAAGAGAGATGGGTTTTCTTTTCTTTTGAAAGCTGGAAAAACATGTTTAAATTCTCTGAAGATGTTGAACTGATGAGATACTGCATGTGTTGACTTTTAGAAATATATTTGATTCCGAATACACTACTAACTATTCTTTTTCCTTTTTAAAGAAAGTGGGAGTCCAGAATCTCGTGTTAATGCTATCCACTTCTTGGTGCATAAACTGCCAGAGAAGAATAAAGAGATGTTGGACATCTTGGTGAAACACTTAACGAAGTAAGCCTCTTTTCCTTCCTGACGTTGTGCTCGGGTGTTGTGGGCTGTCCTTGCATTTGTAACGGTCAGAAGTGGGGCTGTATACACAATGCCCGGGACCACGCCTGGGAGGGCAGGCTGGACATCTGACTCCTGGTGTGTGTTTTGGACAAGACCGTTGAAACATGATGCTTTCATGAAGTCATGTAATTATTTTCTTAACATCACTGCCAGCAACGTGGGGTTTGATTTGAAGTAAAAGAAGAGAATATTATACACTTCCCTGTACACTGATTCTGGAAATAGGATTATAAGTCTGTTAGCAGATTTAGCCTGGTTTCACACCTACCTAACTCAGAGTTTGAACATGCCCTTATAGGATCCATTCTATTCTTTTTATTCCTATTAAAATAGTCTTTTAAAAAGCAAGCAAAATCTAATAATCCAGTAGAGAAGTTAGCCCCTTTCTTTAAATATATAACTCCTTGATCACTATATTTATTTTTGCGGGGAGAGGAAACTAAGGACATTATGTTTTAGAATTGTTGTTTCACATAAAAAGGAACTGAAGGCCAGAGGATATTATGACCTGTGTAGAGTCCTAGTAATAGTATAACCATTTATTCATTTGGCCAACAAATAGTTGTTAGTGAATGCCCTTTTTTTTTTTTTATTATTAATTCTCACCTGAAGATATTTTTCCATTGATTTTTAGAGAAACTGGAAGGGCGGGGGGAGGAGAAACAGAGAGCGAGAGAGCCACATCAATGTGAGAGAGACACATTGATTGGTTGCCTCTTGCTGCTGCCCCTAGCATGCAACCGAGGCATGTGCCCTTGACTGGAATTGAACAGGGGGCCCTTCAGTCCGCAGGGTGACACTCTATCTATTGACCCAAACCAGCTAGGGTTGACCTTTTTTTAGGTGCTAGTCGACACATAGTTGAACAGGATACTTTCAGGAAGTCCTGTTTTTCTAAGGGGAAAAGACAGTAAACAGAATACAAATAAAAATATAAAATAATTCCAGGTGATAAGTGGTCAAAAGGCAAAAAGAGTGAGGAGATAGAGAAAATATGTTGGGTGTGGGACTACAAAGAGGGTTATTACCGAAAGTCTCTCTGAGGATGAGACCTTGGAGTTGCTGAGAACAGTTGTCCAGGCTGTTCCCAGGACTTGGGTGCTCTGACCAAGTCCTATGTGCTTGTGAAGGTAATTCTGCTAAGTCACATAGTCCCTGGGAGTGAGAGTACAGTAATCCGGGGACAGAGGAGGTGCTCTCAGTAGAGGGGAACAGTAAATAAGGCCTCTGAGGGACACCAGCTTGGTGTATAGATGGAGTTATTAAGCCAGCCACTGGGGCTAGAGCAGAGAGCATCAGAGAGAAGCAGGGGCCTTAGGATGTGTGCTCTCGTTGGAGGATCCTATTATTTCAGAGGCATACATTGAGGACAGTTGAGTCCTGGTCTTTAGGGAAATAGCAGAATACCGTACACTCCACAGTTTTCGCTCCTCTTCTAACCAGAGATCTTTCTTTCCGCCCTTATCAACGTTAGTGTTTCAAACCACTCCAAGCAGAACCTGATGACCGTGGCAAATTTGGGAGTGGTGTTTGGACCAACTCTGATGAGGCCACAGGAAGAAACTGTTGCTGCCATCATGGACTTGAAGTTCCAGAACATTGTTGTGGAAATCTTAATTGAAAACCACGAAAAGGTAAAACCACATTAATATTTTTTTCCTTAAAGGAATTGCGGTATTTGGCTTGTCAATTTGTGATGTAAAAGTATTCCCTTTTCTCTCTTTTTAAATTTATCATGATGATGATCTGGGTTCTGAGAAATTCGCACTGAGCTTCTCTCTTCTGATGGAGCTTCGTAAATAGGGAGCCGCTGGGTCTTCTGTTCTCTCACTGGCTTAAGGAAGAAATATTTAACCCAGTTGCAAATGAATAGTGGCTCTGCAGTTGTGAACTGTTCAGGGTTTTTGTTTTGTTTTGTTTTGTTTGTTTTTTCCTTTTCTGCCTTCATTCCTAGGATTTCTCACTCAAATTCTAGTTCCATGACACAAGGAAAATATTTTTGTCAATCTGTGTCACATTCTCCCCAGAGATGCACACATAACTCCCCTCTATCCCAAACATGTTAACAATTTCAGGAGGTTTACATGTATCTCTGAATCTGGGGATCCCAAGTTAAGAATCTCTGATTTAAAAGGAATAATCTTATGGGTGAATCAGCTTGTTACTTGTTCTATATAATCAAGGGGAATACATGCTTTTAAAAAATACAACAGACTCTTTCAAGGACTTTTAGACTTCTTTTTCTCATTCTGTCACTTACAGATCAGGACCTTGCTAATCCTTTTTCCTCCAAGACAAGTGTTAAAATTCTTGGTTACTCAGTTGTTCATTAAAAGCTTTTAAAAATTTTGAGGTTACATTATATGCCAAGCGTGTATTAGGTGCGGGGATGCGAAGAGGAAAGAACATCACAGCCCTTGATGGAAAGCAGGTCACAGTCTGGGGGTGGGAAGCCTGTTTAGGGGCTTGTATCCTATGGCATCCTCCCTGTCTAGCATCCTATATAATTCACTTATCTATTTCCTTAGTTGTTATCTATTTCTCCCTGCTGGATCCTTCAGGGCAGAGATCTTTTTTTTTTGTACACTTAAAAATGGTACATAAGTGGCCCCTCCCGAGTACCACCAGAAAGCCCTGTGAGGCACGCTGCCCTCACGTGGGATCTCGGCCACGCTTTCTGTCCTTAGCCTCCTGTACAAACGCTGTACTTCGGAAATGTTCGTGTATAACAGAATCGATGTTTGTTTTCTGTTGGATTTTAAACAGAGAAAATAAAAGGGGCTCCAGCTCCTTTTTTCTTTTTCTTTTCTCTCTTTCATTTGAAGTTGCTGCCAGTGTATCGACGGACAGCAGAGAGACGTACTCTAGAGTCTTCTATGCCTAGTTGACAAAGCTGCTTTTAATGCTGGTGGTTCTCCTCCTTTGACACTACACACTTTCATAATATGTGTTGATGCTCTATGACCAACGCTGACTCCTAGTGCCAAAGGTTCACTCCGTGTATATAGCCGACCCCATCCATCCGTCTGTACTCCTTTTTTTTATTGGTGCTGACAGTAACGAGCTTCTTGGCAAGTCATCCACACGGCTCCCGGGGCCTGTGTCTTTGCTCCGATTGCTGAGGACGGTGGCTTGTTCATGGTTTTTGTATTTGTGTCTCATGCACGTTTCCCCACGATAGACGCAACGCATTGTGTAGCTGCGGTTTTCTGGAAAAGCCAATCTTTTGGGAATTGTTTTTCAGATCTTCAATAAATTTTTTCTTTACATTTCAAAAAAAATGGTACATGTCTGAAGTTCAGTTCATGTTTATTGGATGAATTCATGAACTCAATAAATTTTGATGGGGTCAGAAGAGTGGGAAAGGGGCGGTCAGACAGAGGTGTGGCCCCTTGGAGCAGAGCATTGAAGGAGCATTTCTTGGGCCCTTGTTGCATTTGCTCTTTGCTAGAACAAGTCTAGCTTGTGCAAATATTGGTTCCCACTGAAAAGCTTGAAAGCTGGTCACCAGCATAGTAAAAGCAGCGTGTTTATGGGAAGTTTGTGCGGCGTGTGTGTGTGTGTGTGTGTGTGTGTGTGTGTGTTTAGTAGCTAATGGTGAATTTATGTCTCCTTTTATGTTCCTGTCAAACTGTCCTTGAACCTCATTAGTGTGCACTCAGCTTTCCAGACAGCTTCATGGAATGGTGGCTACTGTTCAGTTTTTGAAAAAGAAGTAATTGGACTACAAGCTTTGCAATAGTGTTTAGTAATGCGGCTGTCATTAGATTGACTCCCAATTAGGAAACTTTTATCCCATTTGTTTGAGAAAACACTGGCCCTGGGACTTGCTCTCAGATAGAAGGATCTCCACTGAGTTCTGTGGCTTCCTATGTTCTAGTCTTATTTGAAGCTGGGAAGATAACTGCATGATTCTTCTTCTGGGAAGTAGACAGTGCAGGTTCCACCTTGTTAACAAATCTGCGAGGAATTTCCAAGTGGCGTTGCTGAGCCAATGATAATAGCTACAGCAGATGAAACCGGACCCATTCTCAGAGAGGGAGCTTTGCAGAGCTTAGTAGAGAGAGGGTTTTCAGTTTCCTCCTCTCCAGTTCTGTGGCCAGGTTAGATAATGCTCTGGACACACAACCCGTATCAATTGAAGCACTGAGGTTTCCTACCAAGAAGGGAGGCAGGGCGACACTGAGTTTCAGATTATTCGCTGAGTGCCTGGGGTTAGGGTGGAAACACAGAGTTGCTTGGTATGCAGAGAGGCAAGAGCAGTTAGCTTGGATTCGTTACTATTTCTGAGAAAGTAGTTCCCCATAACATCATCTTTCTTCTCCAGTTTCATCCTTGTCTCCTTCCATTCTCACTCCCTCTCTTTATCCTGCTTGGCTGGGCTTCACTTGAGAGTCGAGGCTCTGCGAGGAGGAGATTTCTGCTGACAAGGGTGGTCGTGCAGGAGAACTTCCTATGGATGTCTGTACCCATGTGAGCCACAGGTTGCCTTGACAACAGATGCACATATACCACCCAAAGCCTTGAACGTGTTGTGGGAGAGCTAGAGATTCTCTTAGTATATGATTGAGAAGGAAAAGAAAGGACGTAAGGATAGGGGAGGTGAAAAAGAATTGTCTAGTGAGGAAGGAAAAAGTTCTAATACAGAAAGGAAGGGAAACTAGAAAGGAAATGGAGAGACCCAGGTAGTGTCTATGAAGGAAAAATAATGGAACGATGTATTCTTTTCCTCTGTTATGTTTACTCCCTTGGAATGTGAAAAATACTGACTGATTAGGAAAGTCACTAAAGTAGAAGAAACTTTGAACATGTAATTAAAGCAAGACAGATTTGGCTTGTTTTGGAGTTAGAAAAGGACCCCTAGTGAATCTGCTTTGGAGATCACATTTTATCCCAGCCTCTTTGCCGTTTTCATAAAATCCATATGGACTTTATAGGAAACTTAACCCATATGTTTTGGCTTCATTTCCACCTAATACATGAAGATGTTGTTTTAAAAGAAGTGTTCGTGGGCCAAAAATATTATCAAGGTCTTTTCTTCCCTTGCAAACCAGAAAATTGTATTTCCCAGGTGGAAAAGGTTATTGGGAAATTGACAAGGAATTTCAGGCTAGGGTTGTGCCTTAGAATTTGTGAACTGTGCATGCATTTTGTCCTCAAAGTGTACGTGTTATGGATTAGTTCAGTACAGCGCCTGCTTTGAGTCAGCCATGGTATGAGATTTGGGGGAAGGAGGACTGTAAGTCCAGTAGGGGAAAGAAGAAATGTCCAACAGTAATCCAAGAGATGGCAGAGAATAAGACTAGAGAGACAGAGAGAAGCTGATGAGACTTGAGATGGAGTCCATCCCGTCGTGGGGGATTGGAAAACGTCTGGAATAATGGTGTGTTGGTTTTGGAATGGAGTTTGAATAGGTGGGGGTGTTTTAAGAGGACATTTCGGGTACGGGGGATCATGTAATCAGAAAAGCAGAGAGTGGGTGTTAGTTCTGCAAAAGCGGCTCCTGTTGGAACCTGGGTGAGTGGTGCGGGGTGAGACTGGAGAGCCAGGCCAGGTGCAGGGAGTTTCAGAATGCCACCCAAGGGTGTTTGGACTTGGTTTTATGGGAACCAGGGCCTCTCGTGGTTTCCAGGTCACCTGCATCAGGAAGCTTAGTTTGGCAGCAAGGTTTGCAGTAGAAAGTAGAGAAATAAAAGACCAGGAAGTCATCATGTGGTGCAGATTAAGGCCCAGTGTGAGCGCGGGAGTTACAGGCTGGAGAGCATCGTTCTGTGAGGGGCACCAGACAGTATCCAGGGCCTGGATTTGTGGGACTTCTAAGAGGGCGGACTTATAAGTGACGCTGAGGACTCGATCTGGGGGGAGTATTAGTGCCATTAATAATAGGAAAGAAAAAAATGGGCAAGAGTGAGTTTATAAGAAGCTGAATTTTAGTTGTGGTCTGATGTCCAGCAGACAGTTGGAGGAGTGGGGCTCAGCCTTGTGAGAATTTAGTGGTGGAAAGTGTAATATAAAATAAAGAGGCATGAGATTGACATGTGAGAGTATTAATGGATGCTCATTGTATTATATACTTTTGACCTATATAGAGTGTACACGCTATATAGTAAAATATATGTATTAAAATATATACAATTCCCATGGCACATATATCTCACAGTACTTCTATGTATGTACAAAATTCTTATTACATGTGTTATCCTTTTATGCATATGAGACAACTGAAGGGTGAGAGATTAACTTGCTCACAGGCACATAGCTAGTAAGTGGCAATGCCTGCATTGGAAGTAAGAGTTGTCCCACCCCAAAGGCTTTGCTTTCCATCACTAGGAGAAGGTAAGAACAATATACTTTTAGAAACACTGAGATTTTACTATTAAAAGTGGAGCCAGAAGCAACGCAGGCAAGTTCAGTGTCAGGTTGTTGAGGGACATTGTCAATGATGCCAGATGCTGTCATGGGGTGGGGGGATCTGAGGACTGGCAGATGGCATATGTTCTCTCCAAGAGTGAAATGTCTGTGGAGAGCAAGGCCTGAAATCAACTTGTAAGGGCTTCAATGAGTGTTCAGGACTAGGCAGTAATGAGTCCAGATGCTTTTCCCCCCCATATGACAGAAAAATATACAGGAAGAAGAGTCAGAATAGACACACTAGGGAAGGAAGGACAGAGTAGGACATGAGTTGTATATAGCTTGTTAATCTCATATTCAAATGACCTGTTAGCTCAAATCTATAAAGTGTCACTTCCCCAGTCCATGAAGGCCCTTGCAAATTCCATGAACATTTGAGAATCATCAAGGAAGACATTAATATCAGGGTCATTTTCTTTTAATATCTGCCTTATCTTATGTTAATACTTAAATTGGCAATTTATATAAAGTAAGGCATGTAATGTTCTCAACCAAATCACTTTATGTAATACACATCCTATATAATAAAAGGGTAATATGCAAATAGACCGAAAGGCAGAACAACCAATCAAAACTTAATATGCTAATGATATGCTAAGGTTGCTCAACTACTAGCTATGACGTGCACTGACCACCAAGGGGCAGACAGTCGACTGGCCGACCAGTTGCTGTGATGTTCACTGACCACCAGGGGGCAAATGCTCTGACTGTTGGGTTAGGTTGCTGCTGGGGTCTGGCCAATCGGGACTGAGTGAGATGGGCCAGATACTCCCTGGAGCCCTTCTGCAGTCCCTCTCCGGCCCGATCGTGTACCATTAGGGTCCTTCAGCTTGGCCTGTGCCCTCTCACAATCCGGGACCCCTCGGGGGATATTGGAGAGCTGGTTTCAGCCGGATCCCGCAGGCCACTCGCATAGGGAAGGCACTAGATGCAGGGCTCATGGCTGGCGAGTGCTGCTGCAGCAGGCACAGTGGGGACTGCTTGGGCGCAAGCTCACAGCAGGCACAGTGGGGCCGGGATGAGCAGGGTGGCAGGTAGGAGCTGCAGGCGGCATTGGACTGCGGGTTTCGGCCTGATCCTGCAGGCCACGCAGAGGGACCCCACCTGTGCATGAATTCGTGTACCAGGCCTCTAGTAATAATATAATAACAATCCAGATTATATTTATCTTAAGGATTTTTGTGGGATTTTTAGTGCAATATGCAGTATGTGGAGTTCGGGGCTGATCTTAGCTTTGTGTGGTCTTCAGTACGTTCTGATATCATTGATCGTCTGATAGCCAGTGGGTCATATGTTTCCTAGCCTTTATTATAGTGTCTGTGGGCCACAAGGTGCTGAGGGACATATTTTGTTTACATAAACCTTTTCCTCACTGAGGAGTCTAATAACTTTGTCAAAAGGAGCATTTTAGGCTTTGAGCTGGGCTCTCTGGTGGTCCGTCTCATTTTTCCTGGTGTGAAAATGGAGGCCATTCATGATGATCATACTTTGTTGAAAAGGCCGATGTCATACTTCTGCTCCAGGGCTTCTTTTCTTTTTCAGAAAGAGTGGAATGGAGGGGGAAAGGGGAGAGAGAGAGAGAGAGAGAGAAACATCAATGTGAGAGGGACACATCGATTGGTTGCCTCCCATGTGCACCCGGGGATAGAACCTGCAACCCAGGTTTGTGCCCTTGACTGGGAATTAAACCTGAAACCCTTTGGTGCATGGGCAACACTCTAACCATTGAGCAATGCTGGCCAGGGCCTCCACAGCTTCTTGTCACGTGTGGCCAAGTCCTTGTCCTTGAATAGCCAGTGTCCTCTGGTCATAGAAGAGCCTAGAAAGAGTAAAGGTGAGATGGGCATGTGTGTTTCCCAATAGATGTCCAGTGTCATCACCATAATATTAAATTACAGGCACATGAAGAAGAGTATCAGTGGTGCAGTGCATTACTCTTGTTAACCTTGGGACCACCTTTCTGATCTGAGACCACTTATCTTTGCCAAGAGCTAGAAGGGTGCACCCCTGCTCCCAGGTTCAGTGGTGGAATGGATTCCTTGTTCAGTCCCAGCTTGTAGTCCAGCAGTGGCCACATGTGGACCGTGACTGAAACTGGGCAGCCCACTTCTCCATTTCCATTGCTGCAAAAACAACACACATTCTTACCCTCTGTCTGCTGCTTGGTCTCTGTCGTCCTGTAATGAAAAGCTGGCCAAAGTGAGTAGTATGCAAAATTTCCCTTCTTCCGGTACCAGGAACCTCCCAGTCTTAGAAGGTGCTTGTCATTCAATGGGAAATAGAAATCTCTTTAAAAACAAAAACAAAAAAAAAACCCCCAGCCTAAATGCTTCCTGATTTAGCTTTGCTGGCCCTGGGTTGCTAGGCAGCATCAGTTTTCAGAGAGAAAAATAAATGTCTTAAACACAAGCAACACAATAAAACTCCAAAGTTTTCTCAAAGCTTTATGTTTGCCTGAGTAGTGACTGTTCAATGTAGAAGTCAAGACTAGAATATTTGACAGATTTTCAGAGGGTGTTTTTTGTTTTCTTCTTGCAGTTTTCATGAATGTTGGCCTCCTTGGCATAGCACGAAAATTTACTTTCTATTCGATTATTTTTTTCTCTCAGCAGGGCCTTGCCTTTTCTAGAGTTTTTAAAAAGAAGGTTTAAAAGCACAGAAAACTTCGTACCATCCTCTCTGCATCTTTTTAGGAGAGTCAGAAAGTAACAATGACATTGTCTTCCACAATTCTGCTCTTTTCATGAGTGACAATATAGGAAGTCTCGGCTTTGTGCTGTTATGTAGCTCTGTTGAGGGTAGATAGTATTTTCCCCTGGGACAGGAGTGGTTTGATAAGAGGAAATTTGGGAGACAAGGATCTTTCACCCTGCAGTGTTTTTGTGTCCAGTATGGAGAAAGCATCGGGACTGTCTCAAGAAAATTGAGGAGCTGCAGTAGAGAAGATTGGAATAGATTTACTCCCTGTTGTCTAAGGGCGCATACTCGGTACAAGTTAGCATAACTTGCCAGGAAATGTGTTTCTGATTCAGTAGAAGGAAAGATTTCCTAATATTTCTTTTAATAATGAGAATGTGTTCATGCTAGAGTTGGGATTGAGGTGTTAGAGGAAAGCTAGCAGACCTCTGAGGTTTGATCCATGCTGAAATTCTCCGCCAAAGTCTCTGGGAATGCAAAGCTGCAAAGACAGAGCGAAGCTCAGTGCTTGGAGCCTGGCACTCATTGTTCACAGAATTAAAAATGAGGAGAGGTCTGGTCCTTTTGTGCATACTAGTACACCTCACTTCCAAGATGCATCTCTTCTAGGGTCACCCAGCTGGTAAATGGCAGTGCTGGGACGAAAACCCAGGGCCGTCTGGCTCTGGCGGTGGAGCTGATAAGCCTTAGACTATAAGTGGCTGTAAGTGGAAGGCTTCTGTCTTCGCAGCCACTGTCTAATAGCCCAGATTGCTATATTGTCATCCTCAGAGATAGCAGATCAGGAATATATGTAGATTGCACTAAGTCACCCAAAATAATTTTTTTCCCCCCAGAAATCGAAAATTACATCAACTAGTATAAGTGGGACAATAGAAACAGGAAGTATCATCACTTCAATATTATGTAGAATGATTTTTCTGAACCATAAGCCAGAGTATTAAAGATTACCTGCATGCTTTTAGCAAAAACCTTGGAATTAGAAATGATGAAAGTTTATATTAATATAATACATATACTGTTGAAGCCTACACATTGATAATTTGCATCAGCTAGGATTCTTGCAGAGAAAACATTTTTTTCTTTTCCTGGGAAGATGTCCTGCTACTTTGCAGACAGACAGGGCTGGGAGAAAGGTATTTGTCTAGACTCTGAACTCACAGCCCCTTCCCCTTTTCTCTCTCTTACCCCCACCCCCCATCTATAGCGTCCCATGTCATTTAATACAAACATGTTCCAGCAGACAGCCCAGCCCCTCTGACCCTCTGACACCCCTCCGGCGTGTCCACTCTCCTTAGATCTGCTGATCAGAGGCGGCTAAAATGTAAGAATAGTCTCTTCTAGAGATTTGGAATCGGGATGTGGAGAAACCCAGCCAATTACAGGCTAGGGGCTGAAGAACCCCTGCAGTGGGTCAGGTGGGACAGAGCAGAGGGGCAGGGAGGCAGTGCTCAGGGAGGATTCAAAAATGCAGAAGTGAAAAATGGAGAGTTGCTGGTTAATTGTTGATGACCTTGACCTACTAATTTGGAGCAGTCTTAACTCTTTTCACTTCCTGCTCATTCCCTTGTAATAACTCCATTTTTACTCACGTCAACTTGGTAATGTTTTGGTTGCAACCAAATCATTTTTGGACAGTCTGAGAAAAGACAGAGTGCAGAGTACCTGCAGTTTGATAAATTGACAAGTACAGTTTCCGCACTGTCTGAGTTAACTCCATTTAGTTTCTATTTCAGGGTATCCTGCATGTCCATATATGGCTGGCTGCTTCCTAGGCCCAGTTCTTAGGCAAATAGATCGAGTTTGTCTGAGCAATGTAATTTTAGGTGAAACTGGGCTTTTAAGGTCACCCAAACCAGAACCTGTGGCTGTATTCCCATAGTTTTATGACTAGGATTTCTTTAACTTTCTTCTTCAGTTTTCTCTTCACAGACCAGAAATGGCTTTTTCTCTCAACTCTCACATAATTTCTTTTTTCTAGATAATTATTTCCTATCTCTTGGTTTCCAGTCGGGTATGTCCATTATACCCCCCACTGCATTCTCCCACATCTCCTGACTGGGTGATCCTCTGGGCTGCCCTTCAGTTAGCAGTTAGCATTTTAGAGTCCACTTCTGCATCTGGCATCCTTTTCCTCTATCCAGAACCGTAACTTTGAAGCTTTATTTCATTAGGACTCACTTTGAAAATTTAATGGAAGCTTTGGGTCCTATTCCCAGAAAATAGTATATTATATATACAGTAAGTCCTCCCTTAACATCATCAGTAGGTTCTGTGACTTTTAGGCAAAACAATAGGTAATGAAACTGATTTGCTATCGGCAAGTTGGTGTAAACAAGAGTTAAGTTCCTACTGCAGCTCATCAATATTATGATGATATGACATTGGATGAAATGACATTATTTGAGGACCTGCTATATGCTCAAAAGAAATGCCTATACAATTTTAGGAATTTCTGGGATTCCCAGGCCAGAAACCTACCACCATGGGGAAAACCAAGAGCTACAGTAAGATCCATGAGAAGTTAGGGTCCAGAACATTCCTTTCAGGCTCAAGCCTTTCTTGTCTCTGGCTGTTGACTTATCTCCCATATTTCTGCCCAGGAACTGGAAGGGGAGAAGGTAAGGATGTCATTCATTTTAGATTCATGCTTTATTCCACCAGTGAGTGACACTTTGTTGTTCCTATTCCCCACCTGGGCCAGCCACCAAGAGAACCTTTTGTTGAAAATATTGATTTCTCAGTTTGGCCAAGGAAAGCATGAGCCCACAGTGAAAGACACTCTGCTTTAATAATGAAAGATGGCCACTGTCTATGACATTGAGATGTGCAAGTATCAGCCTGCGTGGAGAAGGGGGAGGACATCTACCTGGGGTAGTTGGAAGACAGTGTCTCCCCAGGCCAGGTGTTCACAGTACAACCACACGATCTCATCTGCATTCTACCGCATCTTCCTGAGTTTGGAACCATTCTGAAGCACGGTTGCTGAACTGAGTGATAACTAATTGCCAACCATATGCTCGTATCACTGTGATTCATTCTCTTTGGCTTTGGGAGCGTCCATCTCTTTCTACCAGTGAAGCAGGGGTCATCGGCCTTATTAAGAAGGTCAGGATTAACCTGACTGAGAAGCGTGGGAATCAGGAAGAATGTGGTCAGAGCAGGTTAAGGGAATTATAAGCCTTGCAGCCTTGTGCTGGATTACTTTGGCACGGGGTGGAAAGCCCCTCAAATGCCCTCCTTGTTTTAACTTTCCACTTGGTCCATTTCTCCTGCAGAGGGACCCCAACCGGCAGGAATCAGTGCATTAGCTTTATTTCTGTTTTCGCCCTTAAGTTCTGTTGAGTGCTGCCATGCTTGCCCTGCCCTTTCTCCTCTGTGTCTGCTTCAACCCCCCTCCTTCCCTTAGCCTGGGCAGCGGAGTGTCTGGGTGACACGGACACGCCTCAGATCTGCTTCTCCCTCCATTTATCATCCAGATTTTTCTCTAAGAAGCCTTTTTATAAAAAAGGGTTTTAAACTATTCAATAGCATTTCTGTCAGTATTTCTTAGGTGAGCTTGCCATCCACTGTTAACACTGTCTTCCTCTTCCCTGTCTCAAGGTCATTCATTCTTTTCACGTAGATATTTATAAATATAGATACTTATATGTAGATTTATAAATGTAGATATTTATAGAATTACTAGAGGTCCGGTGCACTAGGGGCCGATCGGGGGTGGGAGGGGACGTGGGAGGTTGGCTAGTCGGCCCGGCCCCCAAGCAGGCCGGTTGGCTGGCCACAGTGCGCATCATAGCAACCAGTTGTTCCAGACACTTGGCTTTTATATAGATACTAGAGGCCCAGTGCACGAAACTTGTGCATGGGCAGGGTCCCTAGTGGCTGCTGGCCACCAGCCGGGGCCCCCCTTTGTTCTACGCCACCCCCTGGTGGTCTGCATGCGTCATAGTGAGCGGTCGAGCTCCCAGATGGTCGAACTCCCACCTGAGGGGACAATGTGCATATTAGCCTTTTATATATATATAGAATAGTTTCTATTTTAGTTTAGTATCTTAGGTGGTCATACTAAAAGTATCCCTTAATACCCTAATATGTAGCAATTTAGGGCAAGTGTTTAATGTTTTAAAAATACATTTTTATTGATTTCAGAGAGGAAGAGAGAGGGAAGGAGAGATAGAAACATCCATAATGAGAGAGAATCATTGACTGGCTGCCTCCTACACACCCCCTGTTGCGTGCAACCTGGGCATGTGCCCTGACTGGGAATGGAACTGTGACCTCCTGGTTCATATGTCCACACTCAACTAATGAGCAACACCGGCCAGGCTGATTTTTTATTTTTGTTTGTGTCCCGGGTCTTCTCTAGATTGGTCAAGCTTTATGCAATATTGTGTATTCTTGTTACCATAGAGATACAATAAGTCCTTACTTAACTAAAAGTGCAGTAACATAAGGAAACCTGTTTTAACATGGGCTAACTGATAGAAACAGAGTTAAGTCCTTACAGCATCTCATCAATGTTATAATGAAACAATGTTGAATGAAACATTATTTGAAGGCCTGCTGTACAAGTGCCTAGGATTTTAGGGCAGAGTAACACCGAATGACCCAAAGCTTCCTTAAAGCACTGCACTTGTCTGGAGTCTGCTTCGATATAATCTGGGAGTGGAGATGAACTCAGATTGATGTGTATGTACGAGTTCATTATGTTAGTTTTACCTCTGTGTTTCTCTCTCTCTCTCTCTCTCTCTATGTATCTGAAGTTATTCTTGATAAAAGTTAAGTGATCTGAAATTTTCATTGGCACCCTTTTTAATGCAATTCTTAATTCAATCAACAAACAGTTGTTAAGCTGTTCCTCCTTATGCTACATGGACAGGCACAAAGATTAAGAAAATAAAAACAGATCTTGCTCTTGAGAAAGTCGGTGTTCAGTGAGAAAGACAATAGTACAAGTGTTGACAGTGGAAATCTCAGCACAGGGCCTGAAGATTGTGTATTGGAGTTTTGACCCCTGAGAAGCTATTGGCTTTTTTTGTCCAAAGCCAGGTTAAGTCCAGCTCTGCACTTTAAAGACTTAAATGCACTTCCTGGGTATCCCTTTGTGAAACAACTTCATTGTTCAGAACATACTTCTCTACCCCATTCACAGCAGTGAGAAAGGCCTGCAGGGGGCAGAATGGATATAATTATAAAACGGAAGATCCCTTGTCCTAAGCATTAAGTATTCCAGTCCGCTTCGGGAGGAGTTTCAGCAGAAGGGCTTCCTGAGCGCCTGGTCTTCCAGGCATTGGCCACCTCCCTTCACCAGAGCCAAGAATCAACCAGCCAATGCTGAGAGGGAGGCGAGTGTTGGTGTGTCTGCAGTTTATAGATGAGTGCAACAGACCGCATCTTTGGAGGGTTGAAATGAACTTACCCAAGGTCACACAGCTTTCTTTATTCATTTACAGCCCAACTTGTTCCAAAAAGGATTTCGAGCAGTTAAGCCACACAGTGAGAAAGTTTCTTGTGGTCTCTCTACTGTCCCAAGAAAAACAAGACCGTACATTTTTTTTTAAGCTTAAACGATGCATAGTGTTTCAGTCAATATTACTACATGAATAGTTCCAAGTTTAAATTGCACAAAAGTGCTTATGTATGGCTCTGTTGGAATGTGTGGGAGTAAGAAAGGAAATCTCTATTTGATTTCATCAAGTCGGGAGCTCCACGGAGTCGAGGGAGTCGCACACGCCAGGGCCTGGTTGTGTGCACAAGGAAGTTCTTATTAATCGTTGCACAGCTGGTGTGGTGTTTGTCATCAGTATTACTTATTCTTAATTACCAAAGTGCACATGGGCCACAGGCTGTCAATAGTGCCAAACCAGATCTCTAATGTGGCTGGACTCATAGATTCTGAGGAAGATTTATAATCCTCTGCAAACAGCAGTCACTCTAGATGTGTTCATATAAAGGAACAGGGCACATCAGGGACGCACACAGAATCCGGATCGTAATCTCCAGTGTATTGTTCTTAGTATCTACCTCCTGTTCTCTTCAATTTGTTGCCTAACCAACTTTGCTTTTCGTATATATTGAAAGTGGGATTTATTTACAGGCTCTGCCTTTCTTTTTGTAGGTCATAGTTCTTCTTTTACCTCAGCAGGAAGTAAAAGTGGAGACAGTGTATCTCCGGGGAAGGCTTCAAGCACTTGATTTCTCTGGGTCCTTTCTGTTTCGATGCAAATGGGGGGAAATGACCACAGAGGGGCCTAGTCGTCACTTTCAGAATCTAATGAAGGAGTCAGGTCATCTGTGCTCAATGCGATAAAGAGCCCAGAGGAAGCTGTCCGCATGGAGATTGGTGTGGAAAGGTTCTTGGAGTGAATCTTGTTTCTTGTATTTAGTCATTTTATTCCCGTGATTCCTGCAGGACTGCCTTCCTCCCATGCCCAGGGCCACAGACACACCCAGAGTGGAACTTTTTTGGAAGTCGGCTGTGGCTTTATCTAAATTCCATGTAACTCAAAACTTTTTTTTTTTTCTTTGACTTCATTATTCAAGGGAATCCAAACTGCTGTAAATCGTTTCTGATTCTTTCTTGTTTCCTATTCTTGGCAGCTTTCCTGTTCATTACTCTAGATCAGTGATTCTGAGCCAGTGTTTATGTTTCATACCCCTTTGAGAATTTAAAAGATAATATTTTCACTTTCTGAAAAAATATAAAGGCATATGCACCATTTATAACTGACTTTTAGGCTTATGCTAATTCTGAAGAGCTCAGTGAGGGACCTCTGCTTTGGTGGAATAAACTTAGGTGATATTGAAATAACTTATAAAAATACTGTATGTGGCTCATTTACACATGTGGCAAGTGAGGGAAGGAGTGAAATTTATCAAATTACAGGTTTCTGCATGTGATAGTATAGTACTTTTTACGTATGTATTTATCAGTATTACTTATTGCGATTTTCTTATCTAAAACAAGTATCTCAAACACATGCTTTAAGATGGCAAAGACAGAGCTTAAAATCTTACAGTACAAACCCAAACTAGGTTAAAAGAAAAGAAAAGAAAAGGTTGATATCAGTCAATGG
The DNA here is from genome assembly GCA_026230045.1 of Corynorhinus townsendii. NCBI lineage: Eukaryota > Metazoa > Chordata > Mammalia > Chiroptera > Vespertilionidae > Corynorhinus > Corynorhinus townsendii. The sequence goes on along the minus strand of JAPDVU010000006.1, from coordinate 116,841,106 downwards.
AGGGAGAGACTAGAGATCAGCAAGGGATGTTTTTGAAAATGGGCACAGGCCATTTCTGATTTAGGCCTGACTGCACTCTCCACAGAGGCGGTATGAGACAGGCACATGTGCCTTCCTCAGGAAGCTCCCCTGGAGGAAGGTGGAGGGGTGGTTGGGCAGCCTTGGGTCAAGATGAAGCTTCCACCAAGATAGAAGCTTCTCCTGACCACCCTGCTCTCTTGCCAGAGAAAGGAGACTAGCAGGAGTGTGACTCCCTCTCAGACACCCCAGGGTCAGTGATCTCCAGCAAGAAAAGTGTCTGAAAGACCATCAAAACTGAAATTGAGTTAAGGGAAAGAGCTTCTGTAGGAGAGGAAGATGGGAAAAGGAGCCCTTAAAGGGGGGAGTGTCATTTCCCACCTTTATAACTTCCAACTTGAGCATCTGGAAGTTGTCCTCTCTTTCCTGGTCCATCTACTGCCTGGAGAATGGAAGGAAGTGGTCGCTAACTTGGCCGCCTGGGACAGAGACTCCTGGCAGGGGCTGGAATTGTGGACAGCCCAAGCAGGAGGTATGAACACAGACACGGCATTTTGGCAAAAGCACAGAGATGAGGTCAGACCAGGCTGAAGACAGCCCTGGTGGCATCTTTGGCTCCCCCAAACCCTTTAGTTATGGATTGAATTGTGTTCCCTCAAAATCCAGAAGTTGAAGCCCTAGTCCCCAACGTGATTCTCTTTGGAGAGGGGTCTTTAAAAGGGTAATTAAGGTTACATAAGGCCATAAGGAGGGGGCCCTAATCCAATAGGACTGCTGTTATAAGAGAAGAAAAAAGACACCAGGGATGTACATGCACAGAGGAAAGGCCATGAGCAGGCACAGAGAGAAGCGTGCCGTCTGCAGTCCAAGCAGAGAAGCTCAGCAGAAACCAGCCTTGCTGCCACCTTGATCTAGGACGTTCACCCCCCAGAACTGTGAGAAAATCGGTATCTGTTGTTTAAGCACCGAGTCTGTAGTGTTCCGTGGTGGCAGCCCTACCAGACGAAGATGTTTTCTCAGAACGCTGGGCAGGCACACTGTAGTGCATCGCAGAAACAGACGTCCAAAACCTGGGAAGAGATTCAGGATGTCACCCTACTCTAGTGGTGTGTACAGAAAGTGTTGACACAGCTGCCCATTGAAGACATTAGTATCATTGAAATCAGCCAACCCCAAATAATCCAGTGTGTTGTCTATGTGAATGTATTAACAGGAGGGGGGGAAATGTAAACTGTAGATGAAGAATCTATTTTGGAAGAAAAACTGATCTAAGGAAGAGAATAAATGAACTTATTAAAATCCATCTCCATAGAAGAACTAAATATTTATTCAGTAAAATGGGAGTTTAAAAATAAAGTGATTAAAGAGGATTTTTAAAAAAGGTGTGCTTGCTGAGCTAAGAAAACAGACTGGCACCTAAAACAACATCCAAACAAATGAACAGATTAAAAACCGAAATGAATAGAATCAAAAGTTGGAAAACAAATCACCATGATTGATGAAGCGGTCACATTCAGCGGATGAAAAAGAGAGATGAAAGAAGTCAGAGAAAACTGTGGATGTGGAGGGCAGAGATGACCCATCACAAGACATTGTGGTCACGGGAACACCAAACCAAGTGCATCGAACCAATCATTTGTAACGATCACACAGAGACCTTTTTATCTGAATGACAGTGAGACCTTCGTTTGATCAGCATGATCACTACATTTTAGGAATGTCACTTCTGAATTTTAAGTCACTCAGAATTATCCATGTAGAGACATACTGTGGTTCAGTTACTCTGTTGGAGTTCTGAGGAAAAAGGAAAACTGTACCGGGAGGATGCATCTGGTAGCCTCATGTTTCCTTACAGCATCTCTGAAGACCACAAAGCAACGTTTATAAGTCTTGAGTATCTATTTTGGACCCAGAGAAAAATTCCAAACTTTAAACTGTAGAAATAATACCACTTATTGTGGTCCATAATATTCTAGCTTTAGAAATTAACAACAGTAATAATAATAGAAGGCCCCTTCCTCTCCTCAAAAAAAAAAGTTCCTGGTTATCTGGAAATTTTGAAGCTCTCATGATTCATAGATCAAAATAAAAATTTCAGACTTCCTATAAAAATATGAAAACATGCATATCAAAACTGAAAGAACAGAGTAAAAATTATGTCTTCAGGAAATTTATAACCTTACACAACTGAATAACTAAGCTAGAAGTTAAGCTTTTACCCATTTACTCCAAATTTGAAGAAAATAAAAATAAATAAGGTGAAATTAATTAATTAGAAAAGAAACAAAAGGATTCTTAAAAAAAATAAATACCTCTTACATTTTTGGTGGATTGGGGAGCATAAAATAAAACATTTCCTTGGCCAGGCTAGTTAAGGAAAAAAGGGATGGTGAGAGGGCTCACATAAAGAGGAACAAATATGGAAATAACCCCTAAATACTCAGTGCACAGAATTTTGGAAATCTGAATGAAATCAGTGAACTAATGATAATGAAAGAAATGGACACAAGTTTAATACAGCTGCCATCCATTTCCCAAAAAAGCACCAGGCTCAGATATTTTCACAGGTGAATTAAACTGGGAAGAAGTAGATCTGTTGGTGTTTAAACTGGTCCATAGCAGAATAAAGAAAAACTTCAAATTATTTTTATGACTCCAGTAGGGCACTAATGCCAAAGCCTGGCAGAGACAAAGTTGTAGATCAATTTTCATTTAAGAATTTTATGCAGAGATCTTAAATAATACATCAGCAAATAATAGCACTACTTTAATAGCATAATATTTCCATCTAAGTTGTGTTCATCCCTGACATATAAGGGTGACTCAGTATTAGGAAATGCATTAATATAATGTACCATATTATGAAGTCAAAAGAGAAAATCAGGAGATGCATAAAAGCAATTGGCAAAATTTACATAATTCCCAATACAATATCTTAATAAAACAGAAATTATGGATAGTTCCTTAAAATGACTTAACAATATTTTAACCCTTAAATTAGTATCCTGTTTAATTGTTGAAATGCTTAGAATGTTGAAATTGTGATTTAGTTCAGTATTATTAATTATTGTCCTAGAATTACTGGTTAAGAAAGGAAGAAAAAGAATAAATGATATGAAAACTGGAAGGGGAAAATTGTGCATTATTTAGAGAAGTGATTGTATAATATAGATAACTCAAGAGAACAGAGTGACAAGCCAGTAGATAGACTAGCAGGATTCATTGGGATGTAGGATTAAAAGTAATCACCAGAATCAATAGCTTGCTCATATACAACCAGAAGCAGATGATACAGGGGGAGAATAGGCCCTATTATCAAAGTCATCTGAAATATAAATTTCCTAAGTGTGAGTCTAAATCAAGAGAGGAAGAACATATTTGAAGAAAGCCGTAATGTTCCACCATAATGAGACGTGAGAAGTCACTTTGAGAGGAGGAAATAAGTGGTCTTATTTGGTGGGGTGTGATTGGAGCAGCCTTTTTGAGACAGTTTGGCAGTGTCAGCAAAACTTAAACGCATGTTTGCTTTGAAGGTAATCTCTCTGCTAGTAAATACTCTGTAGGTATTCACTCAAAACTTTGCAAAAAAGAGAGAGTGGGTTCACCTCCACGTGTCTCTCATTGGAAACAGCCTGCTGCTGAGGGTTAAATAAATGATGTCATGACCATAGAAGACTGAGGCAGGATGGTAAATACTGATTCTAATTGTGGTGGACACACCGTATGGTGACCCAGTGACTCAGGCCCTCGAGTGCCAGTGCAACCTGTGACTTGATTCTTACCAGGATAATCAAAGGCGATGGCCTGTCTCTCATGATTGTTTTGTTGTATCAGATTCCATTGGAGCAGATTCCACTGCGGGGAGAGGGACTCTCCTACTGGCCAGAAAGAAGCAAGTAGTCATGTTGTGAACTGCCTACGGAGAGGGCCGTGTGGCAGGGGACCGAGGGTTGCCTCCAGCCCATAGTCAGCAAAACCCAAAACCCTCCTCAGTTCTGCAGCTGTAAGGAAATGAATTTTGCCAGCCACCCAAATGAGCTTGGCAGCAGATCCATCCCCAGTTGAATCCTCCAAAATGATACCTGATTAGAGTCTTGTGAGCTGAGGATGGGAGCAGAGAACCCATTTAAGATGTGGCTGGACTCCTGACACATGGAAACTTTGAGATAATTGACAGCTTTCTTACATAGAACAAGAATCAGAAAACATAGGAACAGTAGATGTGCTGTTCTCAGCCTCTGAATTTGTGTTAGTTTGATACACAGCTACTTTGCACTTATTTATTTCCAATGTCCAGAACATCACTTGTCTCATAGTAGGCACTCAGTTAATATTTGCATGGATAATTAATTAAAGATATAGATATGAAACTGTATCTTTATTAGATCCTTCATATATATATGCATGTATGTATATATACTAGTATATGTGTGTGTGTGTGTGTAAATTGTACATATATGTAGACAAATGCTTAGGCAACTCTTAAAATTTCCTTAGAAGGAAAACTATTGATTATTTTGCTGGGGAAGAGACTTTGTATTTTTCCAGTATTCTTTGTGTCAGTATCATCAACATTGTTTTCATGATGAGGAGATTATGGCTCATGTAGTTTTCTTCTTTGACTTAAAAAAACCAAACCAACTACTACGTATTTAAATTTACATTACAAAATAATCAAATATTCTAGTTCTGTATCTCAGAGGGTAGAAATATCTGTCAACTTGACTGATCTATTGGGCAAAACTGGAAATCGCTGGAGAGAGATCCCTGAAAAGTTTCAGTGTGAAGAAACTTTTAACAGTGAGTCTGATTGTTTTTGACTTTACGCTCCGTGCTTTCTTCCATGCCCTTCCTTTCTGATGCATGAAGTCCTTGTGTGGCCATTTGTCCTTCGATGACAAAAACCTGAAGCAGTGGTGGGAGAAGTATTTGTATGGTCTATTTACCACATTCTATTTCTTGTGAAGTGCTGATATCTTAAAGTTACTTTGAATCAGGTTATTTTGCTCCTATCCAAACTATCATCTGGTTATGGCAGTACAGATGAAGAACTGAAATAAACAGGTCTCTTGGTGGCAGATTGAAGATTGCTAGGGATAATTTCACATTCCCCCCTTAGTGTCTCCTTTCTTTAAATCTTGGTGGACCCTGAGATTGCTTTGATCATTAGACTATGGCATGAGTGACTCTTCACTGTGGCTTGAAGAGACTGACAGCTTTCACTTCCTCCTCTTGGGACTCTCCTTCCGGGGACTTCACCTGCCTTGCAAGAAGTCCACGCACCCTGAGAGTGAGGAAGCCCACACTTGCCATGTAGAGAGGCTGGGCAGGGGAGAGGAGGCGCTGAGCCCGCCATTCCTGGCTGTCCCAGCCTTCCCATCCCAGGCATCGGATGTATGGAAAAACAGCTTGGTCTTCCCAGACTCCAGCAGACAAAACTGAGGAACCCAGCTGACAACCAAAACTGAGCTCAGGCCCATGGCTCCCTTCCCAGCCACCTCCAGCCATTTGGCAGGCCCCGGCTGAGACTGCTCATTCCTGCTATGCCCGGCCCACACTTCTGAGCCAGGAAATTACCAGCATCATAAAATGGTGGTGGTTTGATACCTCTAAGCTTTGGAGAGGCCGTTATGCAGCAGTGAACAGAAGGAATGTCCCACTATTTCACTGAAAATGAATTTCTGTTTGTGAATTTTGTTCCCCTATTGACCTCCAGAACAGTATTTTTTAGGTGGTAAAGGGAATGTTTTTAAAGGTTATGTATTTAAAGAGCAACAACATGTTATCTGATATCCCCCCACCAGATAAAACCAGAATAAAAAGTTTAAAAATGAAAATACAGCCCGGCCAGTGTATCTCAGTGGTTAGCGTTGACCCAAGAACCAAGAGGTCACCAGTTCGAATCCAGGTTAGAGCACATGCCCAGGTTGCGGGTTCAGTCCCCAGTAGGGGGCATGCAGGAGGCAGCTGATAGATGAAGTTTCTCTCTCATTGATGTTTTCCTCTCTCTATCCCTCTCCCTTCCTCTAAAAATCAATTTTAAAAGCCTACTTAAAAATAAAGAAAATACAGTGTAGGATGTGTAGGTGATTAATTATTCTCCCCACTTTGATAGCAGTTGTAGAGCTTCAGCCTCCTGGCTCAGAGTTCCACCTGCCCTGTCCTCTTCTCTCTTCCCCCAACACAGAGTTGACTTATCCATGGGGATCTCTGACCTTTTTGGGAGCTGGCTCAGTACTGCTATAGTACCTGCATAGTTTTCTATTTGTTTCTTTATATATATTTGCATAATAGGATATAGGAAAATGAGGTTAAAATGCCTGTAGGTGCTGTGGCTCTTAGTAAACTTCAGGGAGCTAATTACCACGTTCTTTGACAAAAAACTTCTGTGGAAGAATAAGATTATAGTATTTTGGGAGCCAAAAAAGGATGGCTTTATGTTTTTACGATTGTATTTATGAAATGGCAACAGTTTTCAAAGCCTTTTCATGTACATGCTAATATCTGACACATTCTTTTTTTTTTTTTTTTTTTTGAAAGAGAAAACCAGAATAAAAGGAATGTTAAGATTCTGGAGATTACTCCCTAAACAGTCAGGGCATCCCTGTGGCATGTCAGCCATGCATCACAAATGTAACGGGAACCCACAGAACCCAGAGTATGGCTGACCTGAAGTCGGGAAAGGAGAAAGCTCAGCTTGATGCAGTGATCAGGAGGTGGGGAAAGGTTCTCTTGTCCTGCAGAAAAGGGGGCAGGTTTGCTTCTGTATTGAGAAGAGGGAGTCGCTAGGCTCAAATAGTTTGGTGAATGAGGCCATCTTTTGGGATTTCGTATATAGTTTCTCTCATAGATTCGTGAGTTAACCCAGTCAAGCCCTTCACCCAGCGTTTGGGTCTTTGGAATGACCCTGGTCTTAGCTTGGAAAACTTTGAGGACATGGAGCTCATTGTCTCCCAAATTAACCTGCCCAAGAGTTGTGTAACTTCACCAGTTCAGAAGGTCTTTCTCCCTCATATTCAGTTGACATATGCCTTCTTATATTCTCAACCCATTAGCCCTGGTTTTTACCTCTGGGACCCATCCCAGGTGACTCCTTTTCCCACGTGATAGTGTGTTTAGAATCTGAGAATTGGTCCTGTGACCTGCTGGATTTCTTCTGGCCCTTTAGTTATATGACTTTGTTTTGAACTTCTCACCTTCAGATCATAGTCTGTGATGTGATTTGCAATAGGAAATATATATTTGGTTCTTCATCCACAGTTCCTGGCTCACAGCTCCCAAAACCTTAGAATTTCCTCAGCGATAAGAGCAAAGGGAGCATCTTCACTATTTTTTGTCTCTTGTCTTCCTTCAGTGCCTGAAAATCCTTCACACTCATAAAGGTGAATGAAATGGGTGTCTTATTATTCATGACAAGCTCCTTTCCACCACGACTGGGTTTATGTTAATAAGATAACTTTGGAAGGCACCAAAGGATGGGACTGGTTGCTAGGGAAACCAACCCTGAATAGAAGATTGTAAATTTCAGTCCCACCCCTTAATTTGAGGGTGGTGGGATGGGCTGGAGGTCGAATCAATCTCCAATGGGTAATAATGATTTAATCAGTCATTCCTGGGTAATGAAGCTCCATAAAAACCCAAGGACAGGGTTTGGAGAGCTTCCAGGTTGAGGAACCAGAGGCTTCTAAGTGCTGCTATGCCAGTCCCCAAACTCCACCAGGACAGAAGCTTGCCCTCTGTGTCTTTTCATTGGGCCGTCCATTCATATTCTCTAATGTCCTTTGGTAAACCAGTATCTCATGAGGAACTGGCTCTCCTGAGGCCCATGAGCTGCTCTGGCAGGTTAACTGAACCCAAGGAGGGGATTGTTAGAACCTCTGATTCACAGCCAGTTGATCAGAAGCACAGGTAACAACTTGGGCTTGTGACTGGCATCCGAGCAGGGGCAGTCTTGTGGGGACTGAGCACTTAACCTGTGGGATCTGATGCTTTCTCCAGGTAGAGTGTTAGAGTTGTGTTGAACCTTGAGACACCCAGTTATGTTGGAGAATTACTTGCTGGTGTGGGGAATCACCCTACTCATTGGCGTTGGAGATTAGAATTTTCACATTCCACTGCAGACACTTTTCTGTTTCTCGATGACTTTTACCGCTCAATAAAATGCAGTGCCCTGTGTGGCCCAGTCAGCGAGGAGCCCAGTCGGGATTAGCATCACTTTCCTTGCAGGTATGCTCAGTTCATCCTGTCTAAGATGTCATCAGTTTATCAGTTGTGACCGGTGGTGGTGGCCTTACCGTCCACGTTGACTTTTTTCATGGCTCTTGCCGAAGCACACATTTTGCATGCCATCCTGCAGCTGCTTTTTAAACGTGTAGGTGTGGCACCATTCTTCACGTTTGGAAATATGGGTCAGAGCTGGTCCCAGATGAGGTGGGATCAGGTGAAGGAAGTTCTAACTTTGGTAGCTCAGATACAGCTACTCTACCTGTAAATCAGCGAGTTCCATGCTGATGTGTAAGTCCAAGAATCTAAACGTTAACCTTTTTAGATTTTATCTTCTTCAAAGGGCTTTGTTTGGTGTTTACCAGACTTTCTACAAGGAATATAAGTGTATTAGTTATCACTTTTGTAACATGAATAAATTATAATTTGGGGGGAAAAATGGTCAATAAAAAATGTAAACCAACCAAATTTTAGGAGCAGTGATTAATCGTGAAGGCTGATAACTACCCTGTGGGGTCATCGCTTATTTTCCAAAAGAAAAATTTCATCTTCCTTGAAAATTTCAAAAGATAATGAGTCCATTCTAAATGTGTTTACTTATATTCAGTTTAAAGTTTCATAGTTAACATTGGGGCAGGGTCCTTCTTTTCCTCATGGCTTGAGCTAGCCCTGGGTGGGGTAGGCCTCTCCCTGTGGGTCCCCAGGCCTTTGGGGACTGCAAATGGTAGGCTTCCTGTGTTATGATTCTCTGTGCTGGTATAGGACTGAGTGACTTCTAAGAGAGGCCTGAGTCCTGCAGAGAAGAAATGTAAAAGGGGGAGAAGAAAAAGAACCTTGGAAGAAGTTGTACACCCAAATTGAAGGATGAGGAGGGAAAGAATAAAACAAAGGAATATCATGCATGGAGTATGTCCTCTGGTTGACGTAGAGTAGCTATATTTCTTTAATGGTTTTCTAGACTTTAATTGCTGAAATGCAAGCTTTGTTTGCTTGTTAGCGAAGGACATAACAATGGAAAACAATTCTAGTTCGGCATCCGCTCTTTATTCAGGGAAGGATACGTGTGCAGACCTTTGGATTATGAAAATCAAAGGTGCAGCTATGTTTGGGCAAGTGTTTTCTTCTGACTTTGGAAAGTGTATGCTGCGTTTTCCAAACATTTGCAGGTGCAAATTGATAAAATTGCACCTGGAGTGTTTAAAGGTTTGCAGATCAGAAAACAACATTTTATAATTGGGGTTATATGTTCACCCCAAATGTAAGAGTGATGCAGCCTTGGGTTAATCAGGAGAGGTTCACCTTAGGTCACGTGGGGAGGATGTTATTTAGTGAGCAGCAGAAAACGTATTCAGTGCCATTGGGTTCCCCTTATACTGTTACAGTTATGTATTCTTATTCCTCATTGGTTGTTGTTTTTTCACATTGGAGAAACTAGAGCACTGAGAAACCAGTTATACCCACAGTTAATGACATCGAAAATAGTCATGGTTTGGGGTAGGTAGTTCTGGGGTCGTTTTAATTTTATAAAGCCTGGTTGATAAGTTGTCATTTATTGAAATCTTGAAGCCAGACACCAAAGTCTGGTATGTGTCACTCGATTGAATAGAGTGCCACGGAAATCAGTGTGGTCTAATCCATTGGCACTTAGGAAAGGGTCTGAAATGTTTCCTGAAATTAAAGCTCAAAGCTTTGAAAGAAAAAACCAGAAAGCCTACCAGTTTTGTAAATTCCAACAAGTGCACCTTTTGCCTTTCTTTCTTCTTCATCTCCTTTCATTTTATTTTATTGTAAACCAAAAGTGAAGTTTTTTTTTTAAAAAGCTCGTTGTAAGTCAGGGCATAATCAAACCTGAGCCTCTGTGGGATGAATGACCATTACCATGGGACTGTCTCCTGCCCCCTTCCATTCTCCTGGGACGTAATGGAACAAGATCCTATAGCACGCGTCAGTATCAGCTTCACAGGTCTCTGTGCCCAGGCTTGCATCAGATAATGCATCTGAAAGCACTTTGAAGAATTTCAACTGTTGAGCAAAACTTCCCCTGATGAGAAAGTACATGCATAAAGGGTAGTCTGTTAGAAAGGGCCAGAGCCAGCAAGAGGGGAAATAGCAGTTGGTGTTGAGACCTTGGTCTGGGAGGAAAGCCACTAACTAGTGGTGTTAATATGAACAAATCTGTAATCATAGGGGCTTGGTTTAGTCAACTGTGAAATAGAGGGGTTGGCTTAAGTGATAACTAGGCTAAGTTTCAGCTCTGAGGTTCTGAATTTTAATGAACCAGAACCAACATGAAAACTTAGTACATTTCCAGCATCAAGCCTAAACCCAACTGGTATTTTGCTGTCAGTCTCCATTACCAAATCTAGTTAACTTTTCCGTAAAAGACCCATATTTAGTCATGGGGTAGCGCTGCCGATTCAGGAACGGACAGCTGGAGAATTTTCAGAGCTCTCTGTGTGCTGTTCACGTGGGTGCTAAACTCTGAGGTTACATTGTGGATGGAGGTTGAAGCTAATATCTGGCCATTTTGTAGTCACATGTTTTAGCAAGGAGATTGGAAACAACTCTTTTTGTCCCTCCTTTCTATGTTAAAGGTTTACTAAGGCGAGTGTGTATTGATTTCCAGCTGCCTTCTGGTTACACCTCTTGTCTGTTGTGTTAGATACAGCATCACCAAAGAGGATATACTGTGAATGGGGCTTAATATGACTGGGTAACATCAGAGCCAAGGGAGTGTGGTGTATAAGACATGCACACTGGAATCAGAAAATCTGGATTCAAATCTTTGTAGCTCAGACACTTGGCATATAATATCAGGCATATTGCAAGTACCCAGTTGTTGCAGCTGTCATTATTCAAGATGTTAGAATATACAAGCTTAGTGGTGGTCTTCTCACCATAATGAAGACCAGTGAACTCTTCAGTAAAACATATTTTTAAAAAAAGAATGACCTCATCCTCTTCAGTTTCTTTCAACCATAGTATTTATTCATTCAGCTGAGTGAAATGTTGCAGGTTTGAGTTGAGTACAAAGCAACATTTCCAGAGACCGTCCTTACTTCCTGTTGTCTGCAAAGTATTTCTGGCAGAAGTGGCCCAGTCATCTCCACACGTGGCCCCCGGGAGCAGAGCATGAGGGACCTGGGGAGTATTTCTGTGTATGGCTGAGTCCCATGGGCATTGGCATCTAGTTTGTTGAGTCTGAGGAATTTGTGACTCCGAACAGTGGTGCCAGACTTGTGTTTGCGCTCACGCCCTGAGGAGACCTGAGTCAGCGCCTACTTCCCTGACACACCTACTCGTGGAGTTTGTTTTTTTGTCATTGGATTGTCTGGTTTGAGTTTTACTTGTGTTATGAATACGTAGGTGCAGCAAGGGAACTTTCTACTCTGAAAAAGAATAAGTTTTGAGTAGACTTGATTTTTTGATTCTTAGTGTTGGTTGAGATGAGTTCATCTGGCCTAGAACAAAAGAAACACAACACAGGGTCCTAGGGGAGTTAGGGGAGTCAAAAGATTTTGGCAAGAGACATGAGTGGCAGAGACATTTGCATCCACACAGTGGTTCTAGAATTGGGAAATCAATGTTATATTTAAGGTTGACACACTCTCTCTACCAAGCGATGAAAAAGCAATGAAAAAGATATCCTAGGTGAGGATTAACGACAACAACAAAAAAATCTCTCAGCATTGAAGAGCAGAAATAAATACACAAGACAATTGTATGATTCTAGGTGACTTGGGAAATTTGAAAGATGCTCTTCCATTGCTTCTCTTGGCCCAGTGCTTGATGAAGTTTTCCCCACAAATACTTTAGAATAATAACCTTTAGAATAACTAGACACTGAATTTGAGGAATATTTAAAACCTCAACAAATTAGTGCCTTCTCAAAACGGTGGCTGAATTGAGTATTGAAGGTCTGTGTCCATTTATATTATCACTAGAGGCCCCATGCACGAAATTCATGCAAGAGTAGGCCTTCCTTCCCCTGGCTGGCAGGCACCCGAGACCCGGGCTTCCCTCGCAGCTCCAGCTTTGTCCAGAAGATTGTCTGGAAGGACATATTCGAAGGACTTCCGGTCTAATTAGCCTGTTACACTTTTATTATTATAGATGATGTGAGCATTTTACAAATACCATTAACTACCATTTATTTCTGATTACCATGTGCCAAGTGCTGTACTAAACACTTTATAAACATTATCTCATTTAATCCCTGAAATACTGTAAGATGTAGGTTTTTATGGTCCTCATTACATAGATGAGAAAATGAGGTACTTCGTGTTTTAATATGTCTAAGCTTCCATAGCTAGGAAGACTTAAAAGCCAGGATAGTTCCTTCTCAAATTATCATCTTTGCTTTGCTACCACATAATCTGACTGATAGGTTAGCTCTTTGAAATACAACATGACATAGAATTTCTTGAAGGAGTAGTTGGTCTGTAGAATCTTTGAAACATTTTAAGCCTAATCAAGATTTGGGAAGGTCCAAGGAATTCATTGCATATGTCCAATGCCAATTTTTCTGAAATAATTTTTCTGGTGTTTTGATTTGGACTTTGAACCATCCAAGAAAAGCATCGAATGAGGTGGAATGACATCTAAATGGGCGGTTTTCACCAGTGGCTACATAAAAGAATCACCTGAGGAGTTTTAAAATGCAAACCCAAGAAAACAAAACAAAAAACTGGAAAACCCAGTCCCCATTCCCAGATATTCTTGTGTGTATTTTACATCCCAGCTTTATTGAGATGTAATGGACAGAACATTGTACTAGTTTCAGGTGCACAACATAAGTATTTGATGTATGTGTATATTGAGAAGTGATCACCACATTGAGATTAGTTAACAGTCATCGCCTCACGTAGTTACACATTTTTTTATTAATCCTTACCCCAGAATATTTTCCCATTGACTCTTTTTTTTAGAGACAGAGAGAGAAATATTGATGTGAGAGAGACACATAGATTTGTTGCCTCCCGCACACGCCTTGATCAGGGCCGGGCATTGAGCCTACAACCGAGGTATGTGCCCTTGACTAGAATCATAATCCAGGACCTCTCAGTCTGTGGGCCCATGCTCTATCCACTGAGTCAAACAGGCTAGGGCCACATTTTTTTCTTGGAATAAGAACTTTAAAATCTACTTTCTTAGCAACTTTCAAGTATACAATATGCTAGTATTATTAACTATAGTCACCATGCTGTAACTTACCTTATAGCTGGAAGAAATTTGTTCCTTTGACCACCTTCACCCATTTTCCCCTCTCCCCACAACCCCTGCCTCTGACAACCATCAGTCTAGTCTGTTCCCTATTTTTTGAGGTTTTTTGTTGTTGTTTTGTTTTTTAGGTTCCACATATAAGTGGACCATAAAGTCTTTGTCTTTCTTTGTGTGACTTATTTCACTTAACATAGTGCCCTCGAGGTGCCTCCAGGTTGTTGTATTTGTCAGGAGTCAATCCTGGGTCCCGTTGTGCTTGTAGTCCAACTCTGCAAATTGGGACCACCCCCATGCCTCACTCCTCACTCTCTCATCCCACCTACCCCATCACCTTGAAGTGATGGTGGTGGTGGAAGAGGAGAAAGAGGAGGGGAGGAGAAGGAGGAATTGGAGGAGGAAAATTGGAACTAGAGGAGGAGGAGTTGGAATTGGAAGAGGAGGAATTGGAATTGAAGGAGGAATTGGAATTGGAGGGGGAGGAATTGTCACCATTTGCACCAGTCCAGTCTGGTGATCTTCAAGGAAGTTCTGCTTGGAAGGTTATCAGCTCTGCAGTGCCAGTTCTTGGGATACAACTTTTCCATGATTTATTTAGGCTTTGGCTCTTTGTTTTGTTTCGTTTTGTTTCCTAGTCCAGTAACATCCGAGAGACTTTTGTTACATTTGTTAAGATCAAACATAACTAAGTCAAGGGGCTATTTCAAATGTTGGTCACACACAAGTGCTGTTTTATTTCAGTGGAATTAAGTTTTCCCATCTTTTCTTCTCGCCTTCAACCTACTCTTTTCAACTTAACTTGTCACCTGTTCCCACCGCTCCACAAACTTTGTTCATATGAACAGTGACGGCCGTAAATCCAGCTGTGGCCAACATCTAGAATGCAAAGGAGTTTTTAAAGAAAGGTAAGTAGTGTGCTGTTTTCAGAGGACCCAATTGGAGCACAGATTCTGTGGAAATAGGTGTTAGCAGGTTACCAGTTGGAGCACTAAATTAAATTTTAACTAGCAAATATTTGTCCACAGTAGTTTAAATCATTTTTTATTCTGTTCACACATGAGAGGGCAGTATGGTACTATAAAGCACATGTTCTGGTGCAGTGCTTGTTTATATTGGCATATAATAGTTTTTAGGTGAGGACTTTTAGACCCTATGATTATAACTTTGATACGGTTGTCTGTTATTAAATATGATATCCGTATGTGATACCCTCACTCATACACACAGGTCACATGGCTGTTTGTATTCAAATGCACAAATATAATAATTTCCTTGCAACAGTGGCGCTTTCACACCGTGCCTTTTATTATTTTATATTTATGTTTTGTTGAATGCTAGCTGGCTTTCTTCCCTTTTCTTCTTCCACTGGAGGAACATCAGCCCTCTAAGGATGCCGTGTCGGTTAGCTTATTGTATTTAAGTACTTTATTTTATGACTTTATTGAAGGCCGAAGGATCTCCAGTGTTTTTGGGGACAGGAGGCCTCTGAGCTCAGGTCTCGGCAGCCAAGAAAGCTCTGTTATAAGTCACCTGTATGATATACTTCCCTTTATGGCACAGCTTGCTTTGTCTTGCTGATATATGAATGTCACTGTGGATAATCAGGGTGCTAATATTCTAGGTTTCATAAGTGGAGAGGGAATTATTAAGAGGAGTTGGAGAGAATTCAAGTGAATTGGTAAGATCTATAAAACAGTTTATGAAAAATGTATGTGGAATCTGAAAGGTAATTTCATAAGCACCAGCTATTTTTAAACATGTAAAAATATTTGCAGTCATATGTTTTTGTTTGTGTAGTTTGAAAATTTTGAGACAAGCTTTTTTGGCATAAATATAACCAACCCTGTGTGAAATTTAAGGGGATATTTGTTTTTTAAAAATTTTTTCTGGCTACTTTCTTTATGGGTGAAGAGCTGTGGTATTGTCTACACCTGGTAAAGATAATTATAGTTGTTTAGTTTGGGGATAAATTTATTTTGAAATATAATGTTTTGATGTTGCTTTGACTTAATTTTAATGAGAAATTTTATTTAGAAAGACTTACGACTTACGACTTATACCCAAAATTTAAAGAAATGGATTTTTGGCTCCATTGAGCATTTTTTTCATAGTTTTTTGGCCATTTTTTGGATGAGCTCCAAATCAAATGTTGTTTGATGCTGGTTTACTGTTGGAGTACACAGGTTTCTGTTCAGGGGAAACAATTAATGTCCTTTGCGCTTTGATGACAGATTTTTCGGACGCTGCCTGATGCCACACCCCCTGAGTCAGTCTCCCAGTCACCCCCAAATGCTCCACCAAGACAATCGAAGAGACAAGGCCAGAGGACCAAGAGACCTGTGGCTGTGTATAATCTCTGTCTTCAGCTGGAAGATGGTAAGATGTTCATTATATTTTTCTGCTTGACAGCATGTTGAGAATATGGCATATCATATGTCCTCTGGCAGGCCATGGTTTTTCATTCTGTGTATGGTTGTGTTATTTTTGTAAAATGATTTTTTAGAGAGGGCGGGCAGGGAGACAGAGAGAGAGAGAGAAAGAGAGAGAGAGAAACACTGATTTGTTGGTCCACTTATTTATGCATTCATTGGTTGCTTCTTATGTGCCCTGACTGGGGATGGAACCCGCAATATTGGTGTCTGGGGATGACGCTCTGACCAACTGAGCTACCCAGCCAGGGCCATCCTTTGTGTTTCAATTTCTTTTTCCCTGAAGACTTTTCTGACATTAACAGGGAGGGTAACGCTTTCCTGTCTGGGAGAGAAAGTAAGTTTCAGTTTTGTGTTTGTCTTTGTTATGCATGGTTCTTTTTATATTTTTAAAAGACAGCTTAAATTTCTTTTTTGGGAGACTTGTGTGACCTCCTGTGAGGTTATATAATCCTGAGACAAATGGAAGGGAAACTAAAATTAAAGCAGATCTTTCATGAGAGGAGTCTGATGTTAAATGCATTTAGACTAAAGGCACAGTTCACCGTAGCACTGGGGTTATGGCTTATGCACCTTCCTTGCTCCATGTTCTCGACTTTCTCATAAGGCTCTGGTCATATGGCAGGGGTGGCAGGTTGACCTGTTTTTTAGGGGCTAGGCTGAGTGAACTGAGCTGCAGTCAGATTCTGGCAAATGTAAGTTCTCATGTCCCACTTAGGCTACCATGTTAGGGATAATTTTTTTTTAATTAATCCTTTTTTCCATTGATTTTTTTTTTTTTTTGAGAGAATGGAAAGAAGGGGAAGAGACAGAGAGAGAGAAGCACATTGACTGGTTACCTCTTGCACACATGCCAACAGGAACAGGGGACTGAGCCTGCAATTGAGTTACGCGTCCTTGACAGGGAATCAAACCTGTCATCCTTCAGTCTGCAGGTTGACACTCTAACCACTGAGCAAACTGGCTAGGGCCAGGCTAATTCTTGTCATGTAATCATGTTGTCTCAGTGTTGCCGTATTGCCTAGTTTTTTTTTAAGAGAGAGAGAGGGAGAGAGAGAGAGAGAGAGAGAGAGAGACATCCATGAGAAAGAGATCCATGAGAAAGAGACACATCGATTAGTTACCTCCTGAACACACCCTGACCTGCATCCCAGGTATGTGCCTTTGACCAAGAATCAAGCCCTCGACCCTTTGGTGCACAGGTGGACACTCTAACCGCCTGGTTTTCACAGAGTCTGGAAATTTGGAAAAAAAAAATTAATATATATTTCTTTATTGATTTCAGAGAGGAAGAGAGAAGGGGAGAGAGAGAGAGAAACATCAGTGGATGAGAGAGAATCATTGATTGGCTGCCTCCCGCACACCCCCCGCCCCCCCCCGCCCCGACTGGGGATTGAGCCACAACCCAGGCACATGCCCTTGGCCAGAATAGAACCTGAGACCCTTCAAATCCGCAGGCTGACGCTCTATCCACTGAGCCAAGCCGGCTAGGTCAAGGAAATTTGAATTTTAAGCATGAATTCCTGCAAAAAAGATGATGAGCCAAGTAGAGAACACGAATTGCTCATTTGTAACCATATGGTTATTGATGTGGAGAAGGCAGTGATCTTTTCAGTGGGCCTGTCTGCAACTGTGACTTGGTTGTGGGACTTCACCCCTGCTGAGGACATTTCCTGATTTTGAAATTAGTCTTCATTTTTCTCATCCTCTTTGTTTTTGGCATCTTTCATTTATTATTCTCTAAAGCTACAGAGGTTATATTGGTTTGGAAGTGTGAGATTATTGTCAAAGGGAGGAAGGGAATGAAGATAGAAACCAATACAATATCTTCATCATAAGCAACTGTGTAATCAAATGTTAATATCCAAAGATCTGTGCAAGCAAGTGACATTGTCTTCAACTCAGCTGACTTGGGGGTGTCTACAGAAGGACTCAGGATGCTTCCTATAATAACACGGGGGGCTATGATGTTTTAATGTTTTTAAAGATTTTTAATTCTTTTTAAAATTTTAAAGATTTTTAGTTTTTTATGGGTGATTTTATTCTTAAAAGTTTTTAAAATTGAATTTATTGGGGTGACATTGGTTAATAACATTATCGGTTTCAAGTGTATCATTCTGTACTACAACATCTGCATATTGCATTGTGTGCCCACCACCTCAAGTTAAATCTCCTTGTCATTTGATCCCTTTAGCCACTCTCCCACCCCCCTTACCCTCTGGTAACCACCGTACTGTTGTCTGTCTTACTTGTTCATTTGTTGCTTTCAGTTTTGTATCTCACACATGAATGAAGTCATACGGTTGTTGACTTATTTCGCTTAGCATAATATTCTCCATATCCTTCCATGTTGTCACAAATTGCAGTATTTCATCTTTTCTTATGATTAAGTATTACATCTTCTGTATCCAGTTATCTGTTGAAGGACAGACACTTCAGTTGCTTCATTGTCTTGGTACCATGAATAATGCAGCTATGAACATAGATGTGCACATATCTCTATGAATAATTGTTTTCAAATTTTTGGGATAGATACCCAGAAGAGGGGTTGCTGGGTCATATGGTAACTCTATTCTTAACTTTTTTGAGGAACCTCCATACTGTTTTCCATGGTGGCTGCACCAACTTACATTTCTACCAACAATGAATGAGAGTTCCTTTTTCTTCACAACCTCTCCAACACTTATTACTTTTTTTCTTGATAACAGCCATTCTCGCAGGTATGAATTGGTGTCACTTTGTAGTTTTGATTTGAATTTCCCGAATAGCTAGTGAAGTTGAGCATTTTTTTCATAGTTTTTGGCCATTTGTATGCCTTCTTGGGAAAAGTGTATGTTCCGGTCCTCTGCCTGTTTTTTAATTGGGTTTTATATATTTTGGATATTAGCCCTTTATCACAGGTGTTGTTTGCAATACCTCTCCCATTCAGTTGGTTGTCTTTTTGTTTTTGAAGGGTTTTTAGTTTGATATAGTCCCATTCATTAATTTTTGCTTTACTTCCCTTGCCAAATTCATAAAATCCTCTCTTAAGACCAAGGTCCATAAATTTAGTACCAATATTTTCTTCTGTGTGATTTATTGTTTCAGGTCTTATATTTAGGTCTTTGTTCCATTTTGAGTTAATTTTTGTATATGGTGACAAAGAGCAGACTAGTTTCATTCTTTTGCGTGTGGCTTTCCAGTTTTCCCAGCGCCATTTATTGAAGAGGCTTTTCTTTTTTTTCATTGTATGTTTTTGGTTCCTTTGTAGAAAAAGAAATTTTTTTTTTGCCCATAAATGTTTAATCTTTATTGGGGGCTTGATTAAGACATATTTCATATGATATAAATATTAGTTTTACAATCAGATCCTTGTTTTCCAGAGGAGGGACATGAATCATTAATATGAATATAATTTCAGAGCTTTCTTTTAGACATTAGTTTCAACTTCTAAACCTACCTAACCTTTTTGTTCTCTCTCTTTTTCTCACTTTCATTTTCTCTCAGTAGAGTTGCTAATAAGGAGTAAAACTGGTTGAAATTGCACCTTTTCTTATACCTCACTTGTTCTCAGGTGGAAGTGTTAATAAAGAGTAAAAGAGGCAAATGTTGAGAAGTAAAGGGGGGAAAAATCAAGAAGACATTGATAATATGTACATTGGCTCAAACTGAATAGACTGTATTTCAGTTAAGGAAATGACCAAAGAGGGGCCCTTTGTCTTTGAATTACATCTACTTTTTTGGCATTTTTAGAACTTTAATCATAATATTCAATCACAACTTCATAGCATATTAATCTTTTGATCTTTGAGTTGCTAAGTGATTATTAAAGGGTAAGATTGTTGAAGTGGTATTCAGCATGTCTTTTATGGAAATATTGAAGGTGGTTTGCTACAATATTTAGGTTATATAATAATTAAACATTATCTGATTGTAAGGGAAAAGAGATTGTCAGATATTCTCTAGTCTGTATTTATGTTCATCATTTATATGATGTTTCATTCTACATTTTGTCATCCATAACTTTACATTAATTCTTCTTTTGAAAGTTGTCAGAATAAGGAAAGCCCATAATTTTGGTCATGGAGTGATTTTATTTTACCTTAGAGGTCATAAGATCAAGCAATTAAAACTATTATTTATCTCCCTCCCCCGCCCCCCATTATTTGTTAGTCAAACTTAAGTTGTGTGAAAAAGAATTATTTCAGGAAGACCAAAATAGGGGTATGTTTGGTATATTCTAAAAAAAGGGGGAATAAATGAAGAGAAGCGGTGTATAAGCTTTTGAAAGGAAGCACACAGGGAAAGGATGCTGAAAGACTATGTTATTGAATATGACTCAGCATACTAAAAACTCTACCCCTTCAAAAAAAGATCTGTTCTTACCACTAGAACTTCAATGATGTTGTTTTTGTAGCCTGAGTCATCTAATGTCAACTCTACTTGAAGGTTTCCAAAAGTTTAATCTTTTATTGTATTTTTAAAAATTGATAGTAGTAGAGTTACTTTCCATGTATAGTTTGGTTGATTATTTTTCCAAATGT
Source organism: Corynorhinus townsendii (assembly GCA_026230045.1). Taxonomy (NCBI): domain Eukaryota; kingdom Metazoa; phylum Chordata; class Mammalia; order Chiroptera; family Vespertilionidae; genus Corynorhinus; species Corynorhinus townsendii. Next base: position 116,820,693 of record JAPDVU010000006.1, on the reverse strand, counting down.
TTTAGTTTATATCAGTCTGATAGAAAATTTAAATGAAAATATGTCCATCTCCTCGCGCCCCCCCCCACCCCCCACACACACATTTATTCACTGTAGTGTAAGGTAAATTCAATTTAATAAAATCCAGGACAAATAATTTTTACTTAACACTTTGGTAGATTATCTGCCAGGATTCAGGGACCTAAAGTGGATAACTGGGGATTTTCTCAGCACTATGACTTGGTCACAGATTTGGTATTTGAAAGAAGTGGTTTGTGGTGTATTTCATCTTCTACTTTGGTAGGGTATGAAACTGTGGTCTACCAAATAGCCAACCCTGGACAACAACTCATTAAACTTGGGTTCAGTTTAACATCAGACGGATCAAAAAGTCATTATTAGCAAAGATTCAGGAAGACTCTTAGCATGAGTCTGGAATCAGAGAATCCAAACTGGCACGAAGTAGGAGAGAAACTCTGCTGTTAGACATGACTTTTATTATGTCATAGTTAACCCCCTGCACTCCCAATTGAGAGATGATCAGTTTAATTAACCATATTTAGTATCTTTACTTTGATAAAGACTTTAATTGGCTTTAGCACATTTAGCCATACCACATATACAGTGCTCATTATTCTTCTTTGTAATATATGATTAAGACTTTAAAATTCTAGGTACTTGCCCATGGATCTTCGTTGATGATTATTGTGGCCTTAAAAGGATATAGTATCTAGCTAGATTTCTTTACATAGAGCAGCTGTTAAATATTTACTGAAATTCTTGTCTTTCATTATTTTGTAGAAGCTGTATTGTTCATTTTTACGTAGCATTGAATTATCTCACAAACTTCAAAGCTGAGTTGATTTGGCTAAGTCAGTTGTGAAATATCAATATATGATGTAGACCTCTATCTGCTAAAAAAGAAGATGAAAAGTCAAAGGCTTTCATTTCATTCTGAAGATACCTTGTGTTTTTATTTCTCTTGAGCTGGTAGTGAAGCAACTCTGAAAATGTTTAGTGTATGTTGTATCTTTGTTAACTCCAAATTTGTCCTTACTGCTTCTATGCAAAGAGAGGTTTGTGTTCATTGTAATACCCCCAATACGAGGAAAGTTCATGAGGCTCTATGAGATTTATTCTTTGTTATTTTTCATTCAAGGCAGAAACATTTTTTTAAAGAAGTTTTTGGAAATGGAAAAGAATATTACCATCTGAATTTTTACTAAGCTCTCCCTTTTTTCCTTTATGCTAGCTTTAATTTTAAACAGAACTAGACAGTCACAGGACTTGTTCTTATTTGTATCTGCTTGGGTAATTATGTCCACGGTGCCCATCTTTTTTTAAATACATGATGGAGCAGTTTGTTTATTTAGGCAACATCAAAATATGATTTATAGTGAGTCAAAAACAAACTCCTCTTGCAACTCAGCTGGCAGGATTTAAGCTATTTTAGAGTGGGTGTGACTTGGGTACCATTGGGTTGGCACTTTCCCACCCTTATCTCAGATGTACTAATTGCGGCACGTTCTGTTGAACATGTGTTACTGTGGCGCTGCAGTGATGGATGCAGAGCCTTATAAGCAAAAACGTGAAAATGCACCTGTCGATGTGCAGTGAAGCATGGTCATGCTCCTTCTGTCCCGAGGAGGAACATGTCCTGATGGGGATCAGTCTCTAAAACCAGAGCAGGACAAATGTTGTCTGTAGGAGTCAGGAAGGCCACAGTAACAGGCTGGGTATTCAATAATCTCAGTTCCCAAGCGAGTATCTATAGGAATTGCCTTCCTGAAAACATGCTTCTCTAAGTGAATTGCAACTACCTGTCCTCCCCAAAATGTTACCAGGACACTTATGTGTGAGAAGAATCACTTTAAAACCATTGTTGACATGGAATTTTAGTGACACATGCTATAGTGATTGATGTTTCCTTTTAGATATATCTCATCCTCTTGACACAGAATTATAATCAACCCAAGTACCCAGACACAAGCATATCTTTGTTTTAAGCTTGGTGATCTTCTGATTCTTATCCCTTTTTTTGCATGACACTTCAAAGGTGGGCTCTGGGTAATAACTTTCTGAGTGCCAAGACTTCTTGCAATGTTATGATTCCTTGACATGGAATTACTGTGTTGTGAAATGAAGTCTAAGACCAGGTTTGAATCAGTGACAGTATATGTAGACAGATTATTTCTTAACTCAATTTTACAATGTTGAGATCAATGGGTTGGAAAAGGCACTCAGCAATTTCAGGGCTGGAATTGAGTTGTGGTGTGCCCCCATGCATCATGGGAGCCACCTCCCCTGCATCGCCCTTCCCCCAGAAACCTTCCAGAACACCAGCCCCCCCCCCCCCCCCCAATAACGTTAGTGACAAAGCACAAGGCAACTTGTTATATGACTTCCTGTATAATCTTCACTCTGCTTCTGCGTGGGATGAACATTCCCCCTTTCTGTGGAGGGGGAAAAGGAAAGTGTATTTAACGCCTTTATGAAGTACATAGCTGCTTCTGTGGTGAAAATAAGTTCATGGCAGGTAACTGGGATTTATAGGAGAGAGAGAAATTCTTTAAAGCTTGTCTCCCTGCGGTGTGGGTTTTTTCTTCACTTCTAATAGCTTGTATTTTAATTTCTAGTTCTGAATGCAGGCAGCTGTCACTCTCTTTATAGCCCTCTTTGAAACGCTTACAGCGTAGGAGGTAGCCAGGCTGTCTAAGAAACATCTTTTCAAACCAACCGAAGTATTGTTTATCCTGAACGAAATAGAAATTTTAAAGGCTGTCAAGAGTGACTGATTTGAAACGTTCTCTTTGGTAGCTAGGAAGATGAGCAGAAATCTTGAAGGAGAAGGTGTTTTATCTCAGCGTGGCCAATTCCAAGTGGAACGAATTAAAGCAGAGCCCTAGTAAGAAGGTTACGGAGTCTCCCTTGCATGAGTTGACATGAAGAGACTTTATTTGCGCCACATTGAAAAAGGGTAGCTCTTGCTGCTTAGCGATTTCCTGTTCGAGCTAATATGTCTTTCACCTTCTACCTGGGCTGCTCTCTCAGAATCACGTTGTCCTAGCATTTTGGAGAACCTCAGTCACTGGAAGTACTTAGGCAGGAAATAATTTTATTGAATGGTAGAATTATTTGTGGTTAAGTTTGGATTCAGACTAACCTGGATTTAAATCTCTGTCACTTCTTTCTGTCTTTTATGATCTTGACAAATTCTCCTCTACGCCTCATGAGTTTGGGGCAGTAAAATTTTATGTGTTTTTTGCCAAGAACAAATGTGTTAATGGCTATACACCATCCAGGTAGTAAATCCTTCAGAATTTTAGCTTCTGTTTTCCTGAGGGCCTGATGTATGAAGCAGAGGGCTTAAACATATACTTTCATAGAAAATGAAACTGAGTCTTTTGGTTTCTGTCCAGTGTAATAAATAGGTTCATTGGTCACTAGTGTCTTAATCTGCAAATTGATAGTAATTAACGTTCTTTTCTTAAAATGTATTTTTATTGCTTTCAGAGAGGAAGGGAAAGGGAGAGATATAGAAACATCAATGATGAGAGAGAATCATTGATCAGCTGCCTCTTGCACGCCCCACACTGGGGATTGAGCCTGCAACCCAGGCATGTGCCCTGACTAGGAATCATACTGTGACCTCCTGGTTCATAGGTCAGTGCTCAACCACAGAGCCACATTGGCCAGGAAGTAATTAACATTCTTATGTGAGAAGGATAGGTAAATGGCTAGGAGTCCAGTAGCCTTCATTGTCTCTCTGGGCTGAAGTCTGTTCCCAGCATTTGTTCTAAATTTCCTGGGTTGTCACAGTTGTCAGCCTCCCTCAGAAGTTTATGGAAGATGGTATCTGATTAACTTTTTGTTTCCTAAGAATAATAGTACACGGTAGTTATATTTTTTGTTTCTTTATGTGGGCAGAAGTCTCAGTCTGTAAATAATGCCTCTGGTCTGGGATTATGATATAAAAATGCTCTCTGCTTTCTAGAGGAGAGCAATTTGCTTTGACTTCTGTTGACATTGCAACTGAACCTGTCTTATTCATTCTATAATTGAACTAGAGGCCTGGTGCATGAAAATTCATGCACTCGGGAGGGCCCCTCAGCCTGGCCTGCACCCTCTTACAATCCTGGACCTCTCAGGTAGGTTCCCTAGGCCTGGCCTGAAATCAGGGCCTATGGCACTTTCCTTCCCCTGGCTGTAGGCAGCTGGTACCACCCCCACCACTGCCACTGTTTTGCCATCTGTGCAGTGCTGTTCCCCACCTCCCCTGCCACCAGTGGCCTCCCTCTGCAGGCGACAGGTGTGGGGTGCGATGGTTTAGCTGGCCTGGGCCTCCCTCTGTGGGGCGATCGCTGGCCAGCTGCACACCTGTCACAGAGTCGCCGCTGGTAGCCTGGGCCTCCCTCTTTCTTTGCTGGGGGGTGGGGCCAGCCCTGCAGGGGCCATCTGCCTACCTAATTGCCCCTAACTGCTCGCCTGCCTACCTGATCACCTCTAACCACTTGCCTGCTACCTGATCACTTTTAATTGCTTGCTGGGGTGCAGGGCCATCTGCCTACCTGATTGCCCCTAACCACTGGCCTGCCTACCTGATCACCTCTAATCACTTGCCTGCCTACCTGATCACCCCTGACTGCTGGTCTTCCTGCCTGCTTACCCCTAACCACTTTGCCTGCCTGCCTAATTGCCCCTAACCACTTGCTTGAGGGCGGGGCCAGCCAGGCCCAGCGAGGGGCTGTGGTGGTTCTGGTCTCTGGTCGTTCCGGTCATTATGCTTATGGTGGCTGGCCTTTTATTATATAGGATTGCTACTGACTTCAGTCAACCTCAAGAAGTAGAGGTGGTTCTTGGAGTTGTAACCTAAAGCCTATTAGCTGCTGCTCTGAGGTTTTGACAGAATCCGTTTTTTATGTCATCTATACTAATAAAAGAGTAATATGCTAATTAGACCAGGAGACCTTCCAGAGATCTTCCAGACGTCCTTCCAGACAAAGCCGGGGGCTTACCGGCCTGCAAACCACCCAAATGGCCCTCAGCCCCTCGCCCAGGCTGGCCATGCCCCCCAGCAGGGATCCTCACCCCGATGGGGGGTGTGGCCAGCCTGCAAATGGCCATCAGCCCCTTGCACAGGCTGGCCATGTCCCCCAGCAGAGACCCCCTCCCCGATGGGTGTGTGGCCAGCCTGAAAACGGCCCTCAGCCCCTCACCCAGGCTGACCATGTCCCCCAGTGGGGACCCCTACCCTGAGGGCGGCATGGCCAGCCTGCAAGCCACCCAGGCCCCTTGCCCAGGCTGACCCCACCCCCACCCTGATCTGGGACCCCCTTAAGAGCAGACCAGCCAGCCCCCACCTGTGCACCAGGCCTCTATCTATCTTCTATACTAATAAAAGGGTAAAATGCTAATTAGACTGGGAGACCTTCCGATGTCCTTCTGGACAAAGCCATAGTGGCAGGGCCAAGGCAGAGGTGGTTAGGGGCAATCAAGCCAGGAGGGGCAGGCAGTTGGGGTGATCAGGTCGGCAGGGGGGGAAGTTGGGGGCGATCAGGCTGGCAGGGGGGGCAAGTTATGGGCAATCAGGCTGGCGGGGGGCGGCAATTGGGGGTGAGCAGGCCAGCAGATAGAGTAGTTAGGGGCGATCAGGCAGGCAGGCAGGTGAGTGGTTAGGAGCCAGCGGTCCCAGATTGTGAGAGGGATGTCCCAACTGCCAGTAGTCGGACATCCCCTGAGGGGTCCCAGATTGGAGAGGGTGCAGGCCGGGCTGAGGGATACCCCCTCGCCTGTGCATGAATTTTGTGCACCAGGCTACTGGTGTGAATATAATGCAGCTGATTCCCTCCTTAGCTCTTTCTAGCATACACTTTTGGGACATCTTGGCTATCTAATAGCTTTTTGGGGCTAGCATTATGCTTTATTTTTTAAACCTTTGGACAATAGAAAATAAAATCTGCAGTATCATTTTATGGCAATGTCATTTACATCTTTTCATGTTTTAATGAGACATGTTAATTTCTAGTCCAGGAGTTGCTTTTTCTCTTATACAGTTTTATTTTTCGGGGAGGGGAATACACATCTACACGTAGTCTTGTTTTTGTGCTTTTGCGATTGAGGTGAGAGGTTCCATGGAGAGTCACATATCCCTTTTGCAGTTGTGATTTCAGCTGGAGAAATTGTATTATCTGATTCAATTAGTCTCATCTAGCCACTGCCTGTCATGGATCTGTCTGGTACTCAGTTTCCTTATGATTGGTCTTGTTTGACAAGGGCAAAATGGACTGAGAGGAACTGGGACATCTTGCCCCCCCCCCCCCCTCCCCACGCAGCACAACATAGCTTTAACTTGCAGTGGAACTGAGAATGGGGCTAAGTGGGACTTTCCACTCGGCAAGTATAACCTGTCTCTCGTGCACCTCCCACTGCTGAGAAACACAATTAGCTTTCTTTCCTTAATGGGCATTTGGCAGGGATAATTTCTTGTACCCCCTGCCCCTTTCCCTAATGTAAAACTTAGGGATGATTTTCTGATCGAAGACTCTAGACTGTGTGTGTGTGTTTTTTTTTTTTTTTTTTAAGCAGTCATCATTTACCACCTACTGTTCTATGGAAGGAAAGAATTCCCTTTGAGTGGTAGTGTTGGGTTTGCCCTTTAAAGAGAGCTACCCAATTACATTAGCAATTCAAAAGTTCACTTTTAAAGTCAAACTTTGAGTTCCCTAACCTATCTTTATTATTCTAATTAGTTTAAGGAAGGAACTAACTTCTCTTCTCTCCCTCCCCTCCCTTCTCTCTCCCCCTGCCCTTCCGTTTTCCCCTTCCCCTTCCCTGTATACTTCTTCATTTAAGGTAAACTAGTGTACAATATACTATGATGTAAATCTTCTGGGCTATGTTTTGAGAAGGTTAAGAATTGATTCTTGGCCTAAAAAATATATCAACTTTAATTTTTGTCTTACTTAGGACTTTTTTTTTCCCTATAGATCTTACCTGTTTAATGCCACCATGGATAGTGCCTCTTTTTTGTTTGTTTGTTTTGTTAATCCTCACCTGAGGATATTTTTTCCATTGCTTTTCCAGAATGGAGGGAGGAAGGGCCAGGGAGAGAGGGAGGGAGGGAAGAAAACAGGGAGGGAGGGAGGAAAGGACGGAGAGAGAGAGAAAGAGAGAAATGAGAGAGCCATATCAATTGGTTGTGTCCCACAGGTGCCCCGACCAGGGGTGGGAGCAAACTTGAAACTCAGGTGCCCTAGACAGGGAGTTGAAGCCTGGACCTTTTGGTATGTGGGCTGATGCCCTAACCATTTAGCATACCTGCCAGGGTGATAGTTCCTCTTAAAGCAAGTTATTGCCATTGCCTGGCCATTTGAGTTCAAGTCGACTGCATATAGAGAGATGTGAAGGGAGTGCTGGATTTTCTTTGGCTGGTTGGGTGCCCTTTGGGCTTTGGATCTGGCCACATCTTTTGTCAGGCCTGCTGCTCAGAAGCTACTCTGCTGTGCACCAGCCGTTCTGCGTGTACACCACAGCTTCCATTCAGTGAAGGTCATGAACTCCACGAGGTTCTGGCCCAGCCAAGCTTGAGAGTAGGTTGTGAAGAAACAAGTCTGTTCACCTTTCTTCCGTATCCAAGGAGTGGCCTACTTGGATGCAGCCCTCTGAGATAATCCAGCTAGGCAAGACATGCTGTCTTCTGTGATATTTGGGTGTGGCCATTCCCCATTTTCCTCAGGCTTGCCGGAAAGTTGGGCATTTGGCCACCCCTGTGTTTATAAGTTAATAATTACGGGATGCCTGTGCCAAGGACAAGATGCAAAACAGCCTACCGGACGCAACTGTGATCCTCCCTTTGGTGCTGTAGTGAGTGGCAAACTGCTCTGGAACCCAAGCTCCTTTATCAGAGGTGGAACACTTGGATGTTTCACTATCCACAACAGTTTCACCCGTAATAGGAAAGCAAGCAGACTTAGGTTGGAAGGGTGAGGCCATGTACAATTAGAGTGTCCTTGTTAAAAGTGGAATTCCTTGTTAAAAGATGAGTTGTTCTGATCTAGTCTGACAGTTCTGTGTCTTAGTTCTCATGAGTCAGGCAATCCACTTTGACCTATATTAACCATATTCCGGGGAACAGCCTTGCTTCGTGCATGCTGATCTTCCCATGCACTGATCATTGAAGAATAAATAGCTATAGCCTTTGATCTCTGTCAGCCATCAGATTCCATTGTTGGCCCCATCCTATCTATCAGGTTGCCTTTATGAAAATCAGCAGAGTCCTAGCTGAGTTTGCTCAGTGGAGAGAGCACAGGCCTGCAGACTAAAGGGTCCTGGGTTTGATTCTGGTCGGGGGGTGCAGGAGGCAACCAATCAATATGTCTCCCTCACATTGATGTGTCTCTCTCTCTGTCTATCCTCCTCCCTTCCACTCTCTCTAAAACAAAAACAAAAACAAAAAAACAATGGAAAAATATCCTCGGGTAAGGATTAACAAAAAACAAGAAAAAAAGGAAATGGGTGGAGACATAAAGTAAATAGCTCTTTACTTTATGGAATAGCCTGTTTTCTTGCTACTGTTTCATATATCTGGAGCTTCTCACCAGCTTCTAGATAGAGTTAGCTTTATTTTTACAGATCACTTCCATATTGGCTGTTCAGCACTTGGTTTTATTTACAATGTCAAGTTCAACAGCATTTTGAGCCGAGGGGAGGAGAAATGAGTGTTGGCTCATTCTAATTTACACTTGTCAGTGCAGCATCAGGAACCAGTTTTGACATGGTAAAATATAGCTACTCAGACTATATTATAGCAAACTAAGTCAGAGTATCTATGACATGAATTCTGGAGTATTGTTCTTGATCCTAGACACCCCTCTCCGTTTTAGTACCCCCTGTGTCCTAGGTAACATTTGGAGGAAAGACCACTATGGTTTGAAGGAGATTTTATTGACGTCAGAACATCTGCCACATGGTGGTGGAAACTAGGGCAGCATGAATGCTTCCTGCTTAGTTCAGAGGTTATGCTTTGAATAGGCTTATATAAGCTAGCAAAACAAACAAATAGAACTCTGCTCCTACTACAGCATTTCATAATTTTCTCCCAGTTTTAAACCTCTTCCTTTCCGCTTCGTTCCCAGATCAGTTAGTCTGTCTGCTACTTTGACTTTTACCCAGAGAATGCTTGTCTTTAAGGATATCCTTCCCTTCAGTAGAGAGAGCATCATCAGAGCAGGCACACCATTTGGGCAAAGGAGAAGCTGAACTACTCTAAGCGAGACATCATTGCTTATTATTGGTCAGCCCCATTTAAAAGATGGAAAACTCCGAATGACAAGAGCATGAGTCCGGGCACAAGGGGAGAGGGGCATGGAGCGAAGTTAATCAGAGCAGCTTTGTTCACCCCCTGCTGCTAAGAGCTCATCTGATTTTTAAATCTTATTTATTTATCGATTTATTTGTTTAATATTTTATTGATTTCAGAGAGGAAGGGAGAGGGAGAGAGAGATAGAAACATCAGTGATAAGAGAGAATCATGGATCAGCTGTCTCCTGCACGTCCCACACTGGGGATCAAACCCACAACCTAGGCATGTGCCCTGATCAGGAATCAAATCATGACCCCCCGGTTCATAGGTCAGTGCTCAACTGCTAAGCCATGCCAGCTGGGCAAAGCCCACCTGATTTTAGTTGAAGCTACTCTCAAAAGTAAAGTAGATTATGTTTAGTTTTGTGATTTACTACTCTGTATTTAGGGTGAGTTTTTATACATTAAACCACATTTTCTCATCGATGTCCACTGTGATTTGGGAGAAAGTCTTACATACCAGCAGATAATCTTCTATAATAATGAGCTAATTTGCTAATTAGACCGAACAGCAGAACGACCTTCTGGACGACCTTCCGGACAACCTTCCAAATGAAGCTGGGGCTGCAAGGGCTGGCCAGGGCTGTGAGGTCTGAGCCCCTTGCAGAATTTCATACATCGGGCCTCTAATAAAAAATAATAGGAGTATTAGCTCTTTACTTTATGGAATAGCCTGTGTATAATTATTTATAGTATTCAAGTAATCCCTGTTGAGTAAATAAACTAAAATAAAAAAAGACATCGAATATATTTTAGTAAATTTTAGTTTTATTGAGAGTTCACCCTGACTGAATTTAATTTCAGTATTTAAACAGTCATGGTGACTCTTCTTTGATTATTATTATGTAGGAAGTTTGCCTATTTAAATGTGGCATAAAAATATTCTGAACCTTTTCTGTTTCCTTTTCAAGCTATAAAATTCTCTTTGGTGTTATTTTGCTGTGTTTCACAAATTTTGATAGAAATGTTTTTATTGTCCTGAGTTATAAATTTGTTCTTTCTTCCTTTTTTTTTAAAAAATATATTTTACTGATTTTTTTACAGAGAGGAAGGGAGAGAGATAGAGAGTTAGAAACATTGATCAGCTGCCTCCTGCACGCTCCCTACTGGGGATGTGCCCGCAACCCAGGTACATGCCCTTGACCGGAATCGAACCTGGGACCTTTCAGTCTGCAGGCTGACGCTCTATCCACTGAGCCAAACCAGTTTCGGCATACATTTTTACTTAATTTTTATTGTGATTCTCTTTTTAACCACACTTAGTTTATCGGCATATGGAAAATGTAACATCTAAGTATTTAGGTTTTAAATACTTTGCAATTTTGGCCTGAGAATGTTTTGTCTGGTATGCATGATATTTATTCTTCGGAATTCTTTAAGACTTTAGCCTTCCTTCATAAATATTTGATGTGTTAGGTGTATGGTATGTGTGTAAAGTGGATCAGCTTTGTATTTTTGATTACAGAGACCTTGTCTTTTTTTTCTAATGTCTTTTTTTTCCTAGCTCATAGCAGTATCTGAGAGGAGTGTGTTAAAATCTCCAATTACAATTGTTGAATTTTCGGTTTCTCCTCATGGTTCTATTTGTTCCTTGAGGCTGTATCATTTAGGTGCTTTTTTTCTTGTTTGATCATCTTGTCTTTTTATCAATATAAAATGACTCTCTTTGTCTCTCATGCAGATTACTAAGATCATTATCTTTCTTTGGTTCACAATTGCCTGGTATATCTATTTTTTCCCCTCTCTCTTTGTTTTGTTTTAAGCAAGTTTCTTGTAGTTAACATATTGTTGGATTTAAAATATACCTCTGAAGAGTCACTGCTTTTTTAATTGGTGAGTTTAAATCCATTTATACATATTGTAATTACTATTATGTTAGGATTTCTGTCATTTTATGTTTATTTAATGAATTTCGATACATGATTTTTTCTTTCCTGCCTCCTCTTCAAAAAAAGCAAATGTGATTCTGCTATTTCCAATGACATATGGTCTGTTTTGTTTCTAAGGTTTCCCTTATTTGGGGATTTATAATCTCATTTATCTGTTGATTTTTAAAATTAAATTATTTATGTTTCTCTTTCCACTGTCATCTCTCTCTGAGCTGTCCACCCCATCATGTTGATATTTACCGGAATTTGGGTTTTTGATAATTTTGGTTGTGTTTTTACTTTTTCTTTTGCCCTAGAATTTAAAAAAAGACAACAGTAGACATTATCAAGTTTGTTGAACATCTCATATTATTTTTTTGTGTGTATTATCAATATAGTTGTTTGTGTGCAAACCTGGGTATTTATGTGTAATAATTTTTTTATGGCCTCACATCTGAATGTGAGATTGGATATATAATCCTATGTTCAAAATTCTTTGATACGTTAAATATATTATTTCAATATTGTAGTGCATTCTTGATGCTATTAAGAACTCTAATGTCAGTCTGTGTGTGTTTTTTATGTGATTTGCTCTTTCAGGTTTTTTTTTTTTTTAAATATTAGAGGCCCAGTGCATGAAAATTTGTGCACTGGAGGTATGTGTCCAGCCCTGGGCACCCCTTGAGGGACATCCTTAGCACTGCCCGTGGAGGTGGGAAAGGCTCCCGCCACTGCCGCTGTGCTGGCCATCTATGAGCCGGCTTCTGGATGAGTGGCGCTCCCCCTGTGGAAGGGCACTCTCCACCAGGGGGCAGCGCCTGTGTTGAGCATCTGCCTCCTGGTGGTCAGTGCATGTCATAGTGACTGGTTGTTCCTGGTAGTTCCACTGTTAGGGTGAATTTGCATATTACCTTTTTATTATATAGGATTCTTAAATTTTGCAATAATGTATCTTAAAACAGGATTTTTTTTTTTTAAATTCCCATTTGGCACTCTGAATCCTTTGGATTGAGGTCTTTGAAGTATCTTTAATTTTGATAAATTGGTCATTATGTCTTTAAATATTTCTTTCTTTCAATTTATTTCTTCTGGGCCTTGGATGTTGGCAGTTCCACTTCTGTCCTACATAGTACAAAGCTCTATATCTCTGAGTAGTTTCGTTGTTGCATTTGCTGACTGTGTTAGTTTGTCTGTGCTCTTAGAATTGTGGTGCATCCTGAAGGAGGGTTTTGTGTGTGTAAACATGGGTCTGATGAGTTGGAGCCTTCTCCTCTCCTACCTTCTTTCTACCTTCCTTCCTCCCCTTTGGCCTCCTCCAGGTTCACCTAGGTGCTTTGGTTCAGAACCAAGTCTTTTTATTCCTTAAGTCAAGAATTTGAGGGTCATCTTAGGTTCCCCCTTTCCCCTTCACCTTTATTCAGAGAATTCTAATGACTGCAGTACCTGAATCCCTCTTGAATCCATTCTCTGGATCATATCACTTCTTCGCTTTATCTCAGCAATAACCTCCCAATGCCTGTAGAACAAATTCAAATACCTTGGTATATTCAGAACTTCACTCTCCTTCATACTCCGGCTATTCACCTTATTCTATAGAGTCAAATCCAACTACTTGTAGCTCTGAAAACTGCCACCTGCTTATTTCTGTGCTTCCAGTCTTGATATTTTCTCTGTGAGGGTTTTTGTTTTTTTTAGCATTTATTTGTAAGACTTCTTTTTTTTTCTCTTTCTTTATTGATTAAGGTATTACATATGTGTCCTTATCACCCCATTCTCCCCTACCCCCGCTCATGTCCTCACCCCCCTGGTGTCTGTGTCCATTGGTTATGCTTATATGCATGCATATAAGTCTTTTGGTTGATCCCTCCCCCTTACTCCCACCCTCCCCTTCCTTCCCTCTGAGGTTTGAGCATCTGATTGATGCTTCTCTGTCTCTAGATCTGTTTTTGTTCATCAGTTTATGTCGTTTATTATATTCCACAAATGAGTGAGATCATGTGATATTTATCTTTCTCTGACGGACTTATTTCGCTTAGCATAATGCTCTCTGGGTCCATCCATGCTGTTGCAAATGGTAGGAGTTCCTTCCTTTTTACAGCAGCATAGTATTCCATTGTTTAGATGTACCACAGTTTCTTAATCCACTTATCTGCTGATGGGCACTTAAGCTGTTTCCAAATCTTAGCTATTGTAAATTGTGCTGCTATGAACATAGGGGTGCATATATCCTTTCTGATTGGTGTTTCTAGTTTCTTGGGATATAGTCCTAGAAGTGGGATCACTGGGTCAAATGGGAATTCCATTTTTAGTTTTTTTGAGGAAACTTGATACTGTTCTCCACAGTAGCTACACCAGTCTGCATTCCCACCAGTAACGCACAAGGGTTCCTTTTTCTCCACATCCTCGCCAGCACTCGTCCTTTGTTGATTTGTTGATGATAGCCGTTCTGACTGATGTGAGATGGTACCTTATTGTCATTTTTTATTTGCATCTCTCAGATGATTAGTGATGCTGATTCATATGTCTCTTGGCCTTCCTTATGTTCTCTTTCGAAAAGTATCTATTTAGGTTCATTGCCCATTTTTTAATTGGATTGTTTATCTTTATGGTTTTGTGTTTTTTTTTGTTCTCGAAAGGTTAGTGATAAATTTTTCCTATTCCTGTTGCCTGACTCCCACGTCTTTCACTCCCACCTTGGGCAGGTTTGGAAAGTCCATTCTTTGGATCTCAAAGCTGCTTGATACAATCATCTTACCACACACACCACCTTCTGCTTGTTTGTCCTTATCTGATTGTCTTCCGCACTGAGCTACGAGCATCTTTGGTTCGGGACTGATTCTTCACTTTTATAACTCGGCATTTGTGGTATTATGCCTTGTACAAAGTAGAAGCTCCGTAAATGTTTGTTGATTGAATATAAAAAGTTAGAGATCTGTGTGGCTTGAACAGGGAGAGGATGATAATTGGCAGCTGGGTGCAGATTTTTTAAGATTACTTGGAGATTTGTAGATTTTTTTTCACTTCTTAATTCCTACGGGCATTGGCTTTCTGTGTTCATGATATTTCTCGTGGAAGTGAGTCCACTGTCGGTATTTTTCTGAAGACTTGTGATTTGTTTGGCTCTGCACTGTGTTCTTCAAGGATTACCAAGATTGAGACATGGTCTCCATCCTCAAAAAATGCATAATAGAAATGGGGATGTAAAATCAGGTCAGGAAACTATTAGATGACAGTGACATTCGAACATGCTTTCTGCTTACAGTTGTGAGAAAGGAGAGAAGAGGTAGGAAAGGTGGTGTGCTGGTGCTTTGTGGAGAGGGTGGGAATTAAGCTGGATGAGTTATGAGGGTCATTTTCTCTTCTCGACAGTGGTAGTTCTGCTCCTAGTGAGTTTCTCATCTTGGAGTCTGTTCATAAGGAAAGCCGGTCAGCACCGTTTGTGTTCACTTGCTTGGAACAATGCCGCTGCTCACAGGTGATTACACTGTCCGTAGAAGCCTGTTAAAGTGCAACACCTAAGAAGTTGTGTGACACTCAAATGAAATGTGAAAGTGATGAAAGTATCTGACTTTAATTCTCAAGTACACGTTAGTTTCATAGGAGTTAAAATCTTCATTCCAGAAATGATTGAACATAGAATTTGTTTTTTAAATCGTATTCTTTTCATACAAGGTAAACAGTAGTGATTTGGTTTTGGGGAACTAAAGTTTCAGACATGCGCATGAGTATATACTGTTGATGTGCTTGGTGTTGGAGTTCCCTGAGTTCCATGATTCTCAAGTAAATAAGCTCATTCCTGAATAGTGAAGGCAAAAGGAATTATGTGCCCTTTGTTGCCCACAGAAAATAGGGTGAGGTATCTCTTCGTTTGATCAGTTAAACATCTACCAATATTGTTTTCATCTGAGGGTTCAGATTGCCACTGTATGGCGGGAAGGAAGAGAGAAATTCTAACAGAATGGGATGTAATCCGTTGAATGACAGCTTATGCTGTGTCAGTTGGTTTGGGGAGAGGGGTGGGGGCAGTGTGGATGAGCTGGCAGTGATTGGCAAACTCATTAGTCAAGAGAGCCAAATACCAACAGTACAACGATTGAAATTCCTTTTGAGCGCCAAATGTTTTAAAGAGACTCGCCCAGGCCATGGTATTTTGTGGAAGAGCCACACTCAAGGGGCCAAAGAGCCGCATGTGGCTTGCGAGCTGTAGTTTGCCGACCACGGAGCTGGGGTATCTGTTTGTAAACACAGTTGAGGGTCTTTTGAAAGTAACATTAGACCCTGGCTCTCCAGTTCCCCACAGTTGCTTCTCACTGACAGGTTTCTCCCTGTGGGATTGATTCAGGGAATAAGCTGGTCTCAGGCCTTGTTTGCTGCTTTTGCTCTGTCATGCCCTGCAGTCAGGGAATGGGGCCCAGAGAGCTGAGGGCTGGCATCCAGCCTCCGGAGCCAGCAAGCTGCGTGTGTGTCTGACTCATGTTAAGGTTATCCTGTCTGCCTCAGAGCTGAACCTATTTTGCTACTTCTAGCCAAGCCCTGAAGTGGGAGCTGTTGTGCAGGTAAATGTTGAGGAGTTTCCTTTATGCCCCATGCTGGGCTGCTGTTTGAAATGTTCTTAATTTTGAAGACAGCCCTTACTCACGATGAGGAACACCTTGTGAGCGGCCTTGACAGTCCTGGGCTCATTTGCAGAGAAGAGCGAGATGGACTTGAGCTATCCAGGCACGAAGGAAGAAGTAGCCTGTGTTTCCAGGGGTTAGGGGGAATGTGTCCCAGAACAAAAATAAGTCAAAAGGAAGTCATAGTGTCTTCATTGGGTTTCAGTTCTTTTGTCTTGAACTTGGCCCCTCTGTGTGGGGCTGAATGACTGATTATCTAAACACTTTTGTAGTGAAGGGCCATAGAAAAGTGACTTCACCGAACGAGGAATCATGCTGTAGACTGTGTGGCACCTTCGTGAATGGGGACAGAGTGAGGCTTTACGGGGCGACGTAGACCAGGGGGAAGACCTGATCACAGACATCAGGTCATCTCATGCCCCGCCACATCTCACACCTTCCCTGACAGCACAGAAAGAAAAGGCTCAGAAAACGCTTCCTTCCCAGAGCCTTCTGCACAGGATCGTCCAGGTATCTTCCTATAACTGTCCCCATAAAGAGTCCCTGCTTCCGTCCTTCACCATCATCTCTAAAGCCCCCCACTGCAAACGTGTTCAGCTAATTAGACTCATGCAGCCCCACTCAGAAGGGCCAAGTTTAAAACCAGTGATAGGCCACTATAACTTCCTTTTAATTTATTTTTGTTCTGGGATACAGCCCACTAGGAAACACAGGCTACTTCTTCCCTGGTGCCTGGAGAGCTCAAACCCATCTAGTTCTTCTCTGCAAATGAGCTCGATGTTCCTTCATCATCTACTTCCATGAATTCAGCTTTCCTAGATTTCCATTTCTAAGGTTCTCTCCCTTAGTCTTAGTTGCAAAGTGTGTCAGAGTTAAATACCAGGTGTATTGGTTAATAATGCTGATTTTGTAATCAAAGAAAATACGATAATTTCAAGAGAAACATCAAAAGTGCTTTATTCAAAGTAGTGTCCATTGCTAGCTACCATTTCCCCCATCTTTCAGGTAATTTGTGGATACCATCCCAATAGAACTTTTCTTGTTTTGAGGCAAACCATTCAGAGACCCAATTTTCCACTTCTTCGTACGTTTTGAAGTGCTGCTCAGAAAGTGAGTGAGCCATCAATTGGAACAAGTGGTAATCTGAAGGAGCAAGGTCTGGTGAATACAGCGGGAGGGTTAATACTTCCCAGGCAAGATCTTTTAACATGTCTTTAACTGGCTTTGAAGTGTGTGATGGTGCGTCATCATGAAGCAAAATTATTTTGCCGTGTCTTCTGGAACATTCTGGTCATTTACGGTCAAAGTGTGGTTCAAATTGATTATTTATTGTCGGTAGTGATCAGAAGTAATGGTTTCACCTGGTTTTAGAAGCTCATAATACATCACACCTTCCTGATCCCATCAAATGCAGAGCATTGTCTTCTTTCTGAAGCGATTTGGCCTTGCAGTCGATGTTGATGGTTGACCTGGATCAACCCATGATTTTGTGCATTTGGGATTCTCAAAATAAATCCACTTTTCATCACCAGTCACAATTCGATGCAAAAAAGACTTTTTTTCGTGCCGTTGAAGCAACATTTTACTGTTGACATTTCGGTTTTCCATTTGTCTTTCATTCAGTTGATGTGGCACCCATTTTCCTTCCTTTAAAATCTTTCCCATTACTTGTAAAGGATTGGAAATTGTTTGCTGATCAACGTTTAATCTTCAAGTTGTTTTTGAAATTGACACTCATCTTCATCCAATAATGCTTATAATTATTGGTCTTGAAACTTTTTTGGTTGACCTGGATGTTCTTTGTCTTTCAAATGTAAATCATCACTTTTAAAGTGTTTAAAACAGCGTTCACAAGTATCTTGAGATGGAGCATGTTCACCATAAGCTTCCCAAAATATTCAGCAGCACTTTTCTTCAAAATAAAGTAATGAATTAAAACTTCCCGCAAATGCTCTTTTTTTTGGCATGAAATTCGAAGTATTTAAGTGTAAAAATATCTATGATGTTAACACCTTCGGCAAATTTGACATATGAAGTTTTGAGGCTTGTTGTCAATACAGCAAAATATCATACATATCAAATTGCATATTTATCAACACTAGAGGCCCAGTGCAAAGAATTCATGTGGGGGAGGAGGGTGTCCCTCAGCCTGGCTTATACCCTCTCAAATCTGGGAACCCTCAAGGGATGTCCTACTGATGGCTTAGGCCCTCTCCCCGTGGTTCTCTGTTCTCTGCGGGGCCTGCCTGCTCCACACCGTGGCAACTGCCAAGCAGGCTGTGCTGGGTGCTGCCTGCAGGACATGCTTGCCTGCTTCTGGGTTGCTGTGGCGACTGCCAAGTAGGCCATGATGGGAGCTGCCTCCTCCCTGCTATCAGTCTCCACAGAGGTGATGAGGTTAATTTGCATACTCACTCCTGATTGGCTGCTAGGCATTGTGACGTGACAGTCAATTTGCACATTTCTCTTTTATTAGTGTAGATACGTGTATTTCCATCTATTGAAAAAAAAATCCGCCTTATTAACGGTACACCTGTTAAGGATGATTTCATACAGTCAATTTTTAAGATTACCATCTTGGGATCTAGCTTAATCAGATCCCAGCATTTCTCATGTGTTTTCCTGTTCCTAGAAGTGAAAGCTGTCTGAGATGGCTTTCTGAGAGCAAGTTCCTTGCTGCTCCTGGCATTCCTGCATGCTCTGTTTTGAGGATTTAGGTCTGAGGAGAAATGTAAGGTTTGATCGGCTGGAAGCTCTTTGTGCCTGATGGTGTGGACTCCCACCTTATGTATTATCTGCTTCCATGTTGTGCTTTGTTGGCCAGACCACATCACCTATAAAACAAATGCCAAATCAGGGCCATCTTAATAGAACATTGTTACCTCTATGAGGCAGTAGGATAGTTAATATTTAGGGGAGTGTCTGTCTGGCTGAGGGGGGTTTCAAGCCCTGATGGGTGCTCTTCATGTGTGTCTGTAGCAGCTGGGATACTGTGACAGCAAGAAGATCAGTTGAGGGAAACCACTGCTCTTGGGGGCCTCTCTTTTCCATCTTCTATATTTTCTACCATAATGTGTACAAATGATGCTACACATATTCCATAAAATGGTCCTCTGTGAATGAATGAGTCGTGAAACCCATTTTTGAAGTGCCTTTTAGTTTTGGTTTGATGTTATCTTCTGGAGTCACTGCCTGGGCTCGATTCTTGTATCACATCCTCCCTAATGTTCACAGGGAAATGGAATTTCTCTGTATCTGGGATTTTAATAAGTTGGGCTTTTAAATTGTAATCCAGCTCAGAAGACAAGGCCCCTTAAATTTTTTTAATTTATTAAGTGCTAAGTGGTGACTGGCAATGTCTTAAAAAACAATCAGGTGCCCTGGCCGGTGTGGCTTAGTTGAGAGATGTCCTGTGCACCCAAAGGTCGCCGGTTCAATTCCCAGTCAGGGTGCAGGCTCAGGTTGCCGGTTCAGTTCCTGGTTGAGGTGTATACTGGAGCAATCAATTGCTGTTTCCCTCTCACATATGTTTGTTTCTCCCTATCTCTAAAAAATTTAATAAAAACATATTTTAAAAAAGAACTATCAGGTGACTAGGAAGTGAGAAGTTGGACCTTGTGGGGCCAGTGTGCTGCTCTGACTTGTTCTTGTAATTTATAACAGTGCTCCTTAGAGATTAGGAAGTCACTGAGGCCACTTTCATCTTCCATTTGATCTGATTTTGATCATTGTATTTTCTCCTGGGAAAACACTCCTCACTGTGTATTATCTGTGATGTATTTTAAGCATATTTGATTGAAAAAACACTAACAAAATCTTTAAAGTCAGGACACCCAGTACTCTCCAGCTGCTTTGTAAATGTAATTTTGGATATAATTTGATTGACTAATCAGGTGATATGGTATAATTATTAGTGGAGTTGGTGTTTTTCCCTCCCCTGAGTATTCGTTTGAAAGTTGATGCCTTATTTTTTTTCTCCTCCACAGGTGACAGTCCTAACCCTTCGAAGGAGGACACACCCACCAGCGGTCTGGACTCACTTTCCTCCCCATCTCCCACGACTGCCACTGTCCAGGGGCTTCCTGGACCAGACAGAAACCACCTTGTCGCTGACGGGGACTGGGCATCCGCTGCGTAAGTTTCACTGTGCTTATTTGGTGTGACTTTTAAAAAAAAATCTTTATTATTGAAAGTATTATATATGCCCCCATTTTCCCCTTTGACCTTTTGGTGCGATTTGTTTCGAAGCTTCCATGGCCAGTGGGTACTGAAGCTGTTAGATCTGAGAACCTTTGTTCTCTCGTCAGTGGGGCTGCCAAAGGGAGAAAGGTCCCTACAAAAGGCCTTTCCTGAGCAGCGTCTGCGTTCCGGGTATGGAAGGGGTGGGTATGGAAGGGGTGGATGGGTGCTGTTTCCCATCTCTTTCAAGTTCAGCTCATGTCAGTTTTGGGTTGTACTAAGGAACTTTGTTATTGTCCTCCTCAGGATGCGTTCCCACTGGTTATGCAAACTTCTGCAGACATGAGAATGGGTGGATTGTGATTGATAGGCTGTTGAAGCTATCGGTAGAAGGATATTTTAGTTGCGTGGATTTTTGAGGGCTTTATAGCTAGCATTCTGCTCTATTTACTCCATCGTACCCTATATAATTGACAGTTGTTGGATGGAATATCTGATTTTATCTTCTCAGTTTGGTTTCATGCCAGACAAGTACAGCTCAGCTCAGGGATATTAGGACAACCAACACTAATACAAACACAATTCCTTGGACCTGGTTTGATTACATGAAGGTCTGTCTTTCTGTGCTTACCAGGCTGTGGAGTGAATGCAGATTGGTGGTGCGGAGGGTCATCAAAAGAGCACCAAATTTCAAACAAATGCTCAGAAAGATAAAAAGGAACTCCACTAATAATTCCATAGCCTTACTTGAATATTCAATAAAATTGCACCCAAAATTCATTTTATAATTCAGCCTGAGATACTTGGGTATCCTGTGTTTAAAGTTAAAAAAACAACAACTTTTAGCCATGGCTGGGTGGCTCAGCTAATCGGAGCATCATCCCATACACCGGAAGGTTTTTGGTTGGATTCTTGGTCAGGGCATATATCTAGGTTTCAGGTTCAGTCCCCAGTTGGGAGGCAGCCATTCACTGTTTCTCTCTCACATCAATGTTTCTTTCTCACCCCCATCCTCCACCCCCCATCTCTCTCTTGAATCAGTGAACATGTCCTCAAGTAAGGATATAAAAAATAAATTAATAAATAATAAAGGTTGCTCAAAATAACTCAGAGATGATGTCATTCAACCCTAGGCGGGCATTCTTGGGACTTTAAATGGAATTGGAAAGTGTGCGTCACGTTACATGGCTTTTTATAGTTACTACTGGATTCACATGAAATCATTAGGAAGTTATTATGTATTAAAAGGGGCTGGAGAAACTTGGTATGCTAAAATTTGGGGTGATCTGAAGACTTTGAAAATCTAACCAAAAAGCAAAGTGAACCTCAAAGTAGGAATCACAGTGTCCAGATGAAATCCCCCCAAAATCAGCATCTATGCATGCTGAAGACTGCGTGTTGTGGGTTTAAATTAGATGTTACTCAAACATGCTTGTCATTTTTACTATCGTTTTTCCTGAATGAATATATTCTTTTCTCGTTAGTAATCCTAGCAACAGTGACAGTGGGTACAAGGAACGTGGAATCTGTAATCCTGGGCACTCCCGGGTGGAATTCGGTACACATGTGTATGTTTAAAGCAAACACCAGATCTCTTAATTTTTCCTTTCAGTGAGCGCTTGTCATGGTCAGTGGAGTACAATTTAGCCAGGCATCCTTCTTCCGTCGTGGTTCTATAGAAAAGGGTCAGGAGCCACAGTCGAGCCAGTGCTCAATTCACAGCACGTCCATCCTGAAACATGAAGAGCTTGATGTTTTTGGTCATAAATCAAATGAGGAGTGAATTTCCCAGCTTCCCATTCACACAAATTTTAAAATGTCATGAAAAGCACTCCCAACACAGAGGCCAAAAAGGAAGAGGGGAAAATAGACGTTGAAGGAAGTCTGGAATCAAGAACTTGGAATTTTTCCGTGCGTTAGATAAAATAGACCCACATTTCTCTTAAATTTGTATATCTTTATTTAAATTACAGTTGAAAGTCAATATTATCTTATAATAGTTCCAGGTGTAAAGCATAGTGCTTAGGCAATCATATATTTTACAAAGTGTTCCCCCTGATATTTCCAGTACCCACCTGGCACCATACATAGTTATTGCAATATTATTGACTGTATTCCCTGTGCTGTACTTTACATCCCTGTGACTATTGTGTAACTACCAACCTGTACTTCTCAATCCCTTCACTTTTTTCACCCAGTCCCCCAGCCCAACCTCCTCCCCTCCTCTGGCAACCACCAGTCTGTTTGTATATTTCTTAAAGGATTTACTTGAAAGCATATTGCGGTCCAGATTTATCATGAAGTCATGTGCATCTTGGACTTGAGCTCATGTCAGGACCCCACTGAGGGCTTGTTAAGCCCCCATTACTGAGCCCCACCCCTGGGTGATGCTTAGGTTTGAGGGGGACCCTGAAACTGTGCATTTCTAACCTAATCTTCCAGTGGCCCTTGTGTGCGTCACACATACTTTGATTCCCTCTGCCTGAAATGTCTCCCTTCCTTCTTTGCTCAAGACAAATCTGACCTATCTTCAGGGTCTAATTTTGTTTTCACCTTCAGGAAGCTTTCTCTAGTCCTCTTGTCTACAGGAATTCCACCTATAGACAAGGTGTCTAAATACCACCTTTATCTATCTATAACCCTATACTTGACAATAGGAAAATATTGCCTTCTAGTGTTAGTTAATATTTGCCTTTTAGTGTTATTTGATAGTTACATGTATGTGTATGTGTACCTATATATCTATATCAAATCTCATTCTGCCTACCTGCCTACCTATCTATCTTAGTCAATTCTGGCTGCTATAGCAAAAATACTTTGATTGAGTGGCTTGTAAACAACAGAAATTTATTTCCTGCAGCTGTGGAGGGTGAGTTGCCAGGTTCTGGTGAGAGCCCTCTTCCACAGACTGCTGGCTGCACTACTCTTACAAGGACACTAATCCCACTCGTGAGAATTCCCTTCTCATGACCTCATCTAATCCTGATCACCTCCCAAAGGCCCTGTCTCCTCACCATCTCACAGTAGGGGGTAAGATTTCAATCTAGAAGTTTTTTTGCAGGGCAGGGGGAGACACAAATATTCAGTCCATAGCACTCTCTAACCTTTCCCTTATGCCAAGATAGATTATAAAGTTCTTAATGATAGACACTGGGGCTTATATTCTGAACATTTTAGTGATATTGATGTAGTTGCCAATACACATTTTTATGATGTATTATTAAATAAAACTTTTCTTTTGGAAATCTCATTTCTTTCTGTATATCACTGAATGTCTCTTAGGCAACTATGTTTGGTTTCCGATCCATATTCCTTTTTTGTAAACATCAAAAACTCCTCCTCCAGAAATTGCCCAGCATTAATCTCACCATTTTCTCTTTATAGCATTTTTCTTTGTTTCCTTAGCTTTTGTAAATTTAGTTTTCATTGAGTGTGTAGTGTTTTTTTTTAAATCCATTATCTCTGCATACCAGCTGTACAGTATGAAATATAGTTAGCTCTGAGTAAATGCCGATTAAGATCCCTTTTAATAAACCCGGTGTTGCCATGGGGCCGTTAAAACCCTGCTCAGGGCTCACAAAGGAGGCAGTGCGTGGGCTGCCTGGTTTTGATCCAGGGTGGTGACGCTCTTTTCCAAAACTTACACTTGCCTTATCTCAGGTCATGAAAAGTGGAGTCCAAATGTTTGTGATCACATCTGGGACCTCAGTAGCTCTGTTGCACAGAAACGCCGTGACCCCAGCCACTGGAGAGCCAATTGGCAGAGGAAACCCACAGCAGCCGAGAAGCTGATGTATAGGCGGTGTGTAAATACAGCTGTGGCCTCTGACAGGTAGAAAACAATACAGCAGAATTGGATTTCTTGGGTTTCTGCTGATGTTTATGACTTGCGGGTATTATTCATTGCAGTCAATCAATCTGGAGCTATTACTTACCTATACGCTCAGCGAGGTGATAGGTGACTTCATGGCCAGTGAAGAATCGCTGGCTCGGTCTCCTTGGAGGACATTACATCATAGGTCAAGGTATTTCAAATATTCCCAGGTCATTTTTCCCCCAATAAAGTAGTTCCCTCTAAACAGGTTTTCTTCCACTGTAAGTGAAGGGGCAGGTCCTTGACAAGTAATCCTGTTAAGTTCCTTGCCACAGAAGAAAATCTCTTTTAAGTAACTTTGGGCATTGTTTTCAGCTTCCTCTACAGATTTCTCATGAGAAGGAAGACCGCCTTTTCTGCAGGCAGTTCCCATGTTTGGATGGCGGCATCTTGGGAAGCTCTTAGTTGCTGGAGATGTTGGTGCCCCGGGTGCTCTGGGAGGCCAGGAGGGTGGCGGACTGCTCTCTCACTGCATGAGAGGCTTGGCCTGGTGTATGCGGAATGTCCAGGAATTCCTGACGCCTCTTTCCCAGGGGGTGCCCTGATCTGCATCGAGGCAGAGATGTCTGTCCATCCAGACTTGACGTTAGTGGCTTAAAATCCCATTCCCCTGGACAGCCTGTGCCTGTCACCCCTAGACTGTGTGTGTGCAAGGAAATAAATGACTTGCTTCCTTTAGACTGGGCAAACGAAGAGCTTTCCCATAGACAGTGACTTGGCATTTCACATCACTTGATGTTGCTTCCACGATTGCTTTTTAGGAAGTCGATGGATTTTCCCGGGAAATAGCAAAGTGCCCCTTACACTTGATTTGTGGCTTAGTATTCTACAAACCATGAATGATAGGTTTAAAGTTCAGAAAAAATCATCTTACATATTTTTTTAACACATCTATGAAATCTGGCTCACAGCTAGAAATTATAAGGTGGCAGCAGTTCTAGGCAAACGTGTGTTCACCTCCTCGCTTTTGTTTCTTTCCCTTTTCCCTCCCCTCCCCCACTTCAGGGAGGGTGTCTCCGTCCATCCCTCCTCCACACTTTGCTGCTCCAACCCTTTTGCCAGGGGCAGTCAGTTCACCCTGTAAGTTGGTGGCTTATATTTTTATCTCTTTTATTATGATCATTGTTTGAAGAGCAAACAGGGAATTTATATTTTAAAACTTTTTTCTTTTTGCACATCTGCTTTATTACTGCTTTGACTAAAATGAACCTATGTTGCTTTTGTAACAAGGGGATGAAAGCTATGCAAATTTAAAAAGAGATCAGACGAGGGTGATCATTAACCCAAAGGAATGAACTGCCCTGTCCTAGGAATTTCCAGCGTTTTTTTGGTCAATAAGGAGGACACATCCTAGTAGGTTAGCACCTTTGCTCTGCTCGCCGGCACACTGGGTCCTGGTGACAGAAGGTGTGCCCACATTGAGATCTCTAGTAGAGCTCATGCCTTCATTGGAAAGGGCGTGCTCTTGGGTGCTGGGTACGGTGAAGAATGACGTGGAAGCCAGTTTCTTCTCCCATACCTCAGTGAGCAGTACGGTCCCTGGGTGGGTTCGGAAAGTTTGAAGTCTAAGATAGTTCAGTGTAAGAAGGAATCGGGCAGAAGTGTATCACCTTGCTGTTCGCCTATAGTAGCTTTGTAAATGCTACTCAGAGGTTAGCTCTTTTTGCACTTCCTGTTGGGGGGCTGGGGCCTTAGAGGTGCGGAACTTTTGCTTCAGCAGTGGCTGGTGGTTAGCGGTTGCAGAGGTGGTTTGATTCAATAGGTTGCCCTTTTGTGTCTCTCCAAAACCATGGAACTTTACTTACTGGTGGTCAGCAGATTTTGTTTTACCTGCTCTATCAATGACATTGCATTTTAATCCCCATAGACATTCCTTCGTTTTTAGAGAGGGAAACAGAGGCACAAGGAAGGGTAGGAAAGTGGCCCCCAGCCTCAGGACTCATAAGGGACAGAGGTGGAGTTGGATGTCTCTGTCGCAGTGACCATGATTCCCTTAGACTTGTTTTCCTGTTGGCACTGAAATTGGTTGCTTATGGGAAGATTGTTCAAAGGACAGGTGTCCCCCAGTTTTGAGGCCCAGTGAGATAACTGGCCATCAGCTAGTCGTTGCCCTTAGTTAGAAGAGGGCGCGCTGACCCTACATTGTCAGGTGGCTGTGGTTTATAGTTACGTCTGGGGGATAAACACTTGAATCTGGTTGTTGCACATTCATCATCCAGCACCTTTGGCTGAGATTTGGGGTGAGGGCATCTTCCCCTGACACAGAGCTGGGAGACTTGGAAACTTGATATTTGGCAGCAGAGCGGCATCCATAAGCTTCTGTGAGTAATGCGATACCCAGTTGTCTCCCTTCAGCGTCAATAAGCGCTTGAAGCTTTCACAGGGCCCACGTACTTGGCCATCGGTCCAAATGTCTGTTTACATTCGTTTCTTTGGGGCACGATTTTTGTCCTGTGTATTTCTTTGAGTCTTCTCTCCAAATTTGTATGGAAATTATGCTTGTAGGCTCTCATCTTTTTTTTTCTTTTAATCCTCACGTGGGACATGCTTAGAGGAAGGCAGAGGAGTGTGTGTGTGGGGGAGAGAGAGCCACGTGAGAGAGAAACATTGATCAGTTGCTTTCTGTAAAGGCCCTGACTGAGCACTGAACCCGGGCATGACGGCAACCTTTTGGTGCCCAGGACTATGCTCAACCATCGGAGCCACTCTGGCCAGGCATCCTCACCTCTTACGCCCCTTGTGTCTTGCTAGGGGTATTTTTGGTATTTTTATTGTGTACTTTGCACTGATGTGTGGCCTAAGTCCTGTCTTCCTTTGCTGTGCTGTAAATAAATGTGGAGATTTTATTTTCCAGCATTTTTATTAAACATGCTAGCATGTTTATTAAAGCCCCATAATGAAAAGTCGATTTTCCAAAAGAAAGAGACACATCTGAATTTTATAGTAGCTTTTTTTTTTCTCTGCTTCAGACTCACAAATTATCTCCCATTAGTCTTGTTTTGTTTTTCTTTTTCATTTCACTGGCTGAGTCCGTCTCAGGGTTGAAATGCAGGCAGGGCCCTGGAGCTCCTTGCATGTTGGAAGACAGTCCAGACTTAGAAAAGCACTGATTTTAGAGTCAGACAGGCCTGGCTTTGCAGCCTCATTCTGCTTCTCAAAACCTTGGGGGCCTTCTATCAATTTTGTAAGCAAACCAAGGCTTAGCAAGGTTATCTGTAAAAGGGGAATAACAACACCCGCCCCCCTGGGCTGTTGTGAGATTTCAAGGAACCACATGTAATAAAACCCAATCCCTGCTCCCCCGGGAGCTGTGGGCAGCCACCTGCTTGGCATTCCCTCCCCTTGGAGAACCTAACTTGATATTCTTATTTTCACTTACCCCGACTTCCCGGTTCGTCCGTTATCGAATCTCCTCACTAACAGCTCAGGGAAGTAACCTCTCGAGACCTGCAGGAGCCTTAGATGTTGACCCGAAGTTGTGTTGTTTCCAGAAGTTGCCGTAGGTATTCCAGGAGGACTCGGCCTGGGCTCCTCGCCAGGCTCTCTGTGTCAGAATCTACTTTGTAGAAGCCTCTGCGAATAGGACCTTTGGATATTGCGTGACCAAGGCCTGGGGTTACCCCTGGGGCCCCACCAACTTTATATTCTGAACAGTGTGGGTGGCTCATCCTCTATCACCACAGGTAAGCCATCCAACAGTTTGGTGTGAAACTGGAGGATTTTTCTCAGCTGAGTGATGCTGTAGCCCTTCCCAACTGCAACCCCTGTTCAGCCCTCAGGTCGGGTGGCAGCTCATTTTCACAGGGGAGCTGAGCTGGTAGAAACATTCCTGCGAGGTAACGCAGAGACCTCTGAAGCTCTGGCGTTGGCTGTAATGAAGCCACAGTTCCTTCTCGGTTCAGCCCTTGTAACCGATTCCACAGTGATCGTCTGGAAGGAGACGGATGGAATTCAGGGGATGCTCTAAGGGAAAGATTGGGCCGGTGGGATTCTAAGGCAGTTCTTTTATAGCAAAACCCCAGGAAGCGATCACCCTAGGAGCGGCTTTTGTCAGTTACAAGCTGACTGGCTGGTGGTGCCCACTAATGTTAAGGGAGGAAAATCACCCAGAAGCCTGAACATCTAGCAGGGCGAGGACTGAGCGTTCAGTGTGGCCGTGTCCTTCTTTGAAAGGCTCTATCTTATCTGTGTGGGACTTATTTCCTGTGGTGCCCTTTTCTCCCTGGCTACCTGCCTCCTGGTGATGGCAGCATCAGCTCAGGGCAGACACCGCCTCCTCTAGGAAGTCTTCCTGGATGCCCTATGGTAACTAGATGCTTCCTCCTCTGTTCTCTGAGGGCTGTGGGCACCTCTCTATGTGGTACACATCACATTGCATTATGAGGATTAGTTGTCAGTCTCCAGCTACTTGCCTGGGTGCTCATGGAGAGCAGATGTCCTAGTCCCCTGGGTATCCCCAGGGCCCGACATGGGGCCTGGCTGATAGTTCCCAGACCATGAATGATGAGCAAACAGAGTTTTATTTGGAAGCCTCCTGGGGCAGTGAAGGCCTCCTTGCCCAGTCCCGTGGATGATGGTGACTCTCTTGCCATGACTATTTGCTTTTCTCCACTGCTCTTCCCTCTGCCGGCTCAGTAGGAGCCAGCGGCGTGCTGGCTGTGGAATTCTCCCCCTCCGGCACTTATGGAATAACTGTGGCACTTATTGGAACAGAGATTTCCCATAATATACAGATCTACAATATTTCCTTCTGTCTTTATTAACATTTTCAAACACTTTTGCCCAGGACAGCTGTTCTAGACTTATGCTGTGTCTTTCTCAGGCTGAAATGAAAGATCATTCCACTAATGTGTTAGTTTCTGCTCAGAGACCTTGCAAATAAATGAGGTTTTAAAATCTTTCATTCCAGTGCAAACTTCTGATTGGAGTCTGACATCATATAACCACCATCAGATATCTTGCTATTTGGGGGATTTAATCACTTCATATAAGCAGTCATTTCTTGACTTGCATCCTCCCCCTTCTGCATCCTTTGAATTTTAAATCACGCTCAGCACTCAAGGCTGCTGCCCAGAGCCTGACCTGGCTGTGCATTGCCAGAAAATGTTTGTGAGGTGCAGGAGCCCCCTGGTGACTCTGCAGCTGTTGTCCAATTTTAAAAGTTAAGAACCCTAACCGATGCCCCCATTTCTGAAATGTCTGCTTTGTTGCTGCCAAAAAGTTTTTATTCTCCATAGACTGTAGAGTCTGATATTAGAGACTATTGGGTCACAGTGTGAATGAGAAGCAGCATATAGCACTGATTTGTTACATTTTAGAAGAATAAACTCTGCAGAGTGTATGCATATGCAGCTACTGTCCAAATTGCATGTGTTTGAGAGCTGCTTCCTCCCCCCTGCAAAAACTGTAGGGTCTTGCCCTGAAACACGGACCTGTTTTTCCAAAGCAAGTGTGTTGATGCCTTTTATAGAAGAGCAGTTTCTCCTCTCTTTCACAAGTGCCTATTCCGCTCCCTGCTGATCTTCCCGAACCCCTCCGCCCGCCCTGCCCTGCACAGACACAAGAGACTTGGTTGCCTTAGGAACAGCCTGGTGGACTTTCTTTATATTTTTAAAAAATATTCTTCATTGATTTCAGAGAGGAAGAGAGAGAGAGAGAGAGAGAGAGAGAGAGAGAGAGAGAGAGAGAGAGAGAGAGAAACATCAATGATGAGAGAGAATCATTGATAGGCTGCCTCCTGCATGCCCCCCACTGGGGATCAAGCCCAAAGCCTGGGCATGTACTCCGACTGGGAATCGAACCGGGACCTCCTGGTTCATAGGGTAACGCTCATAGGTCGAGGCTTAACCACTGAGCCACGCCAGCCAGACCAGGTGTACTTGCAATGTAAGTGCTTTCAAGGCTGAGTTTCTGAGTTAGTGGTATGGGTCCTCTGTGTTTTTAGCGAGACCCTCTTGTCCATTTGTCCCCGTCTTTCAGAAGGAAACATTTCTCCTTAAAGCAAGGTGGTGACGTGGGCTTCTTCACGTGGAGTGGAAAGGCATTCTTTTTGAGAAGATTCCATTTAGTGTGTGAAATCAGGAAGACAGCAAACAAACAGATATTACTGTTTCTCTGGAATCTGTTTTTGTTTTGGTGACTGTGGTTTCTGAGCTTTTCAGGAAGAGTTGACTACTCTGTCTCCATTTTTGCAAACCACGAGTTGCCTTTCAGGAAACACGTAGCACTTAGGCACATTTTTTGTAATTGGTCAGCAGCTCATCATTAAATAAAATGGGTGGTTTGTGATCACGCCAGTCTTACTCATCCAAAATCCTTCATTAAAGCGGCAGCAGGAAGAAGGAAATAAGGAGATTTTAGACAAAATGTTTAAATTTGGGAGGTGGTAGGAGAGGACACTCAAAACATTTCATTATGGCCCGGCTGGCATGCCTCAGTGGTTGAGCGTTGACCTATGAACCAGGAGGTCAAGGTTTGATTCCTGGTTTGGACACATGCCAGGGTTGCAGTAGGGGACGTGCAGGAGGCAGCCGATCAATGATTCTCTCTCATCATTGATGTTTCTACCTCACTCTCCCTCTACCTTCCTCTCTGAAATCAATAAAAATAAATTAAAAAAAACCACACACAATAAAATCATGTCATTATGTTGTAGCAGGTAAGGAGATTTTCATACTTATGTCATCCGTCATTTTTGATCTTTAACCCAAAAACTTTCTTAGCCAGGATTCTCTCCTAAACCACAGAATAGGAAAATGGCCTGCATATGTTCTCAGTTCTCCCAAGGGTGTTCATGTAAGGAACTATGAGGTCTGAAATCTTACTCTGCTGCCATCTTCCTGACTTGCCTGTGGTGGGGTCACGGATGCTGGCAGAGGACTTGGGACTCTCGGTGAGAGCCAGAGGACTCCACTGATCCTCGCAGTGCCTAGCAGGAGTGTCACTGCCCCTCCCGATTCCCCTCAGCTGGTGCCCTTGGGCCAGGCCATACCTCCATGGAGTGGGACAGGAGAGGAACCTGGAGTTAAGAAACCCAGATCTTTTAGGAAGGGCAGTGAACCTGCCCTTTGCTCCAGGGAATTCACAATCTCGATCTGCTCTGGCTGTTTGCTCTACACACATCTGTGAAAAGATAATCCCAAACAAGGCAGCCA
This sequence comes from Corynorhinus townsendii, assembly GCA_026230045.1. Lineage (NCBI taxonomy): Eukaryota > Metazoa > Chordata > Mammalia > Chiroptera > Vespertilionidae > Corynorhinus > Corynorhinus townsendii. The sequence goes on along the minus strand of JAPDVU010000006.1, from coordinate 116,789,663 downwards.
GTGCCTCTCTTTGTCACATATGCGGAAACACGAGAGACACACAGAGAATTGTCTCCCCACACATAGGTGACTAGAACCATTCTAGATGTACAGGAGAGATGCTCATTCATTATGAATGCCTGGGAGCTTAATTCGCTCCTAGCAACCAGGTTGAGAAGAACTGCTAGACCTTTGCTATGGGCCGCCTTTTCCAAAATAACCTAGTATTTCTCTAAAATGTTTTAAAACAAGAGAAAGGAAGAGTATATCAGAACTGTCTTGTAAAAGTAATATTTTCCTCTACTGCTTTTTGAGAAAATATAAGTATTATATTTTAAAGAATTAAATTGTTAAAAAAACTTCGATACTTATTACCACACACACACACACACACACACACACACCCCTACCCAAATTCTGGAAAGTAGGAGATGATTTACAAAAAGAAGCTCATGTTTATAATTGCTTAGCTTCAGAACAATATGGCCAGTTTGTTTAGGGAGACGCCTATGAAACACACCGTCACCTGACCTCTGCTGTCTGAGGGTAAGCTTTCATTTTTAGGTCTTGCGTGTATTTATTTAACCACTTCTTGCTCCTCCCATTCCTTCCCAGTGGAAAAGTCTGTGAAAAGTTTCTTGTATCCAAGCAGCTACTCCGTTCTGTTTCCAAACTTTGTTTTGTTCCGTGTGGGTCTCCTCCTTCCACCACCACCGCCACCACCCCTATTCAAGCACCTTGAATAATTGCTGGGAGACAAAATGACTTCTGATTCTCCACGTGACTTCGTATGCCTCGTCTCCAGACCTGTGTTTTGCTCCCTCTTATGAATATCCCAGCTTGCAATGTTAGTGCCCACTTGGGATTCTGGAATCCAGAGAAGCACTAGCTGAGGCTTCTGAGATACTGTGTAGAAGACAGAAACTCAAATACAGAAATTTAAGTGGGAAGTCGGACAGGCTGTCCTGATGAGCTGGTTAGTGTTGGATCATGTAACACATCTATATTTTGAATGACAAGGAAAAGATTACAGAAAACAAACAAACAAAAAAGGCTGGGGTTGAGAACTTGACCCAGGAAAGGGTTCTGATTCTGAGTTCTGCTTTGGGGCAAGCAGGAGAAAACCCAGCTACGGCCCTTCCATTCTGCATCCGCCGTTCCAGCAATTCCTCTGCTTTCCAAAAATGTTATTTTCCCTTTATTCAAAAAAACAACAGAACAAAAAAGGCTTTTTTTTTAAAGAAAGATGTGAGGATTAAGTAGATAACTATAAAATTTATGATCTGTGTTTTTAAAGAGCCGTATAAATATAGTCACATTGTTACTTTATCTTTATCCCATCGCTGTCCTCCCTCTGAGCAGACAGATGGCCTTCATTTAATCGCCTGGCCATTTACGACCAGAAAGAGTTGACGGGGGTGTGGTAAGACGTCTCATCTTCCACCACCGCCACCACCACCCCTGTTCGAGCACCTTGAATAATTGCTGGGAGACAAAATGGCGATTGTTTGGCTAATGGCAGTCTTAAATTCTCTGTCCACTCATCCCTTCCTCTCCCTTCCTGATTAGGAAGACATTTTCAGGTGAAGAATGGAGTGAATTTTGCTGCTGGTGACACAGATCACTTTGAGAGTTATGGGTGTCTTTGCTGTGTATGAGATAGGTTTTGTGACTTCCAAATGAACGGCTGGATAGGGGGGTTATAAATAAGTTGTTCAAAGAAGAATGTTTTTTAAAAGCGCATCCCCTATCCCCTTTCCTGATCAAAGGATAGGAAACCTTCTGTGAACTAAACATCAAGTCAGTAGTGTAATATTTCAGGTACCTGATTTATAAAATCCAACTTTAGCTAAAGAATACCTGACTTGATTGTTCGGATGTTGGTTGAAGACTTCGTGTGCCTAGCACTCTTCCTGGCCCTGTGAGGTATACAGAAAGAGCTAAAGAGCTAGAGATGGTATCTGAAACCATCACCAAACCGCTCATGTCAACCTGCCCTCCTGTTTATTGGTGTGATAGGCCTTCAGGGAAGATCTGGGACTTGGGCCAAAGGAGAAGTACTGGGGCAGACCAGCCTGGAGCTGAGCTGAGCTAGAGACAGCTTCCACCAGGCAGAGGGACTGGGGAGGCTGAGAGATGAGGAGAAATGGGAGGCAGAGTGTGTGCAAAACTCAGGGAAGCAGAGCTGCAGGCAGACGGGCAGTCTGCTAGGGCAGGTGGGGGGCACACTGGTTCTGAGGGGGGGCAGGTTGGGTAGACTGGGTCTTAGGTGGCTGAATGTGTCTGAGGTGGCAGAGTTGGAGGAACGGGCTGGAGATGAGCCAAGAGACCACAGTGGTAACAGACACAAGGCAGTGAGAATGGGATGGTCTCCTGATAAGGATGAGAAGGTGGGCAGAGGAACATCCTGGGAAGAATTTGAAGTAAAACTGGACAGAGTGTGGTGTTAGTTTTTCTAGAGAAGGAAGACTCAAAGGCAATGCTCAGGAATGTGGAAGGACAGGAAGCAGCTGCTCATGGAAACTGGTTTTAGCTGAAGAGGGTGAGTTTGAGGTGAGGAGCACTGGGTTCGAGCAGCTGTGGAAGATGTGTGTGCTGAACGTGAGATGGAATGAAAGGAGGAGCTTTTAAAGTGAGCTTCATAGACCATTGCCACACGCCTCCCATTGGGATGCCTGGAGAATAATGTAATCCAGGTCAATACACATGTATTGACTTTCCCTTTGTGTTTAGAGACCCCCCCCCCCCCCAGGAGTCTGTTCACTGACCTTTTCCATTAATTTTTTTTTGGAAATTTGCAAATATTAGGGAATGTTCAGGTCACAAAGATTTTTGCTCTTCGCTATCTAGTCCTCTCCAGAGAGCTCTTGGTTCCCACTGCGTTTTCATCTGAGTTGCTACATGTTTATGACCAGATAAAAAAGCTTTAAACATTCGAAGGCCACGTGCTGAATTTTTGGAGCTCTAGGCCGCCATGTCTGCTGCACATCCATTTGACTTTCCGCATAAACAGAAAACCTCAAAAGTCCAAGCAGCTGTTCTGGGCACTTGGCTTCTGGTGCCCTAATGAGTGAGCTGGTATGTGGCCAGGTTGGATAAGACCTGACCTTCTCCACTACCCTGGAGAAGTACAAGGCACTGCTAGTTTGGGGTGTGGCTTTTGGGGTTCAAGCAGCATGTGGAGAGGACTCCGTCCTTCTGTTCATCCGGAGAGATGAGGGAGCCATCATCCTAGCTATTTAGGATTAAGGTGTCATGTGTTTGGTGTTCTGTGGCCTTTATACTATTAAATCCGGTTCTTCAAACTTCCATCCTTAGCTCAAGCCAGACCCGACCACCAATGGTGCAGTGGCTTAACCCACAGTCTCTGACCACACTGAGCTGCAACCCAGCTGTTACCCCTCCTTCACCCAAGTTGTCACCCTTCCTTTCCTGTCCTCCTGCCACCCCAGTGGACAAGCCACCTGAAAGGTACATGGTGGGGATGGGATGTAGAGTACGGTGACAGCAAGCACATGGAAGGGGCTCCTTAACCCAAGCAGGTCCTCATGTCCTCACTGGAAAAGGCTAGCACGGGCTCCTCTGGCCGCCTGGGCAACACTTACAACCTTGTCTCAGCGCCGCACCCCTGTTCCTGAGCAAGGACGTTCTCGGGAGAAATTTACCTCCTGTGAGACCTGCTCCAACCTACTCTTTTTGGTGCTGATGTTGCAGTTTTGAAACCATTCATTTTAGAAGAACTTTTAATACATGAATATAAAGCACCTACTATGTTTTAAAGGAAGGTACACAGGGCACTGGGAACAGGGGTAAACAAGCCCCTGTTGGTCCAAACAGATCAGTTGTCCACAGAGCATTGTGGAAGCCATGTAGCACGCGTGTACCTCTGTCTGTCACTGGCGTGTCTTCTGTCTCAGGACACTGGAGGTTTTCCTAATAGATGGACCACAGTGCTTAGGAAAGAAACATGCCCGGTGGTGCTGATGACAAGGAAGGATCGGAAAGGGCATCCCGCCAGGCGGAGAGGAGAACGAGGGGAAGCGGTTCAGTGAAAGCTGCTCAGAGAGGCTCCCTAAAGAAACATTTGAATTTGAAGCCCATCGTTTACTTGAAAATCAAGTGCTGTGCTTGTGCCTGATGTTCCCTTCCCTAATTTCTTTGGTGGAAGTTGTTCCACCAGTGACATAGAAATGAGACCTGGGAAATGGGAGGTGGTGGGAAGGTGAGGTTCCTCTCTCCTAGTTTCTCCACGTGTTAATTTGTGTCTGTCTCGGTCCTTTCTCAGCGTCACCAGTCGGAAGGCTCGGGCGGTGTATCCGTGTGAAGCAGAACACAGCTCCGAGTTATCATTCGAAATAGGAGCAATTTTTGAGGATGGTGAGTGCTCTGGGAGCTTTGTGGTCAGATATATTCTGTCCACAACCCAGAATGTCTGCCGCCTAGACCAGGTGGTCCCTGGTTGGGGCGTTGTCAGCGGCACAAGTCTCTCCCGTTATGTTCTGAACAGGAGAGAGCTGGTCCCTCCCAGGAACGGGACGCCAGCAGCTGTCTGGAGGGCTGGCACCCACACCTGCCTTCATCTTGGTTATTCTCCCACCCTTTTAACTCTTTGGGTCTTCATTGAGGACATCTTTCTCCTGATCTCCTGATGCAGAGAAGCTAGTGCCACTGGAATTAAAATATATTTCTTTTTTTGCTTTGTTTTGTTAATTCTCACCTGAGGGGATATGTGTGTGTGTGTGTGTGTGTGTGTGTGTGTGTGTGTGTGTGTGTGTGTAGAGAGAGAGACAGACAGACAGACAGAGAGGTGAGAGAGATGCACTGATTGGTTGCCTCCTGCACATACCCCATTAGGGGCCAGGATATATATATGTGTGTGTGTGTGTGAGTGTGAGTGTGTGTATATATATATATATATATATAGAGAGAGAGAGAGAGAGAGAGAGAGAGAGAGAGAGAGAGAGAGGGAGGGGGGGGGAGGTGAGAGAGACGCATTGATTGGTTGCCTCCTGCACATGCCCCATTAGGGGCCAGGATCGAACCTGCAGCCTTGGTATGTGCCCTTGACCAGGAATGGAACCAGAGACCTTTGGGTTTGTGCACTGATGCTCAACCATTTAGCAACACCGACCAGGGTAAGAATATTTCCGATTTTGCATCCATTGGTTTTTTTCTCTGCGTCCCCAACCAAGCCTCCCAAATGCTTCAGGTTTGCCAGATCTGAGTTTCTGAAAGAGAACTATTATAGAAAAAATTTGGTTTATAATTCCCTTACTATTCCTATGCTCTACATGATTTTTGCTCATTTGAAAAATGTGTGACTATTTAGATATGGGTATTGACTTTTCACATTGAAATAAGAGTGCACCTTTTATTTGTGTTTGTTATTCATACACAATCATTTAGGAACTATACCCGGCTTAATATTTTATAAATTACCCCTATGGTTGAGTGTATGTCTTACCCTCTCCCGCTTTGATTTATTTCTTCTCCAGTCTAGCTCATGATGAAATTCATTGGTTGCTGTGGAAACAGTGATGGTGTGTGTGGGTGGAGCTGCCCAAAAGAGTTCTGGGGAAACAGAACCTTAGTTCTGGAATGGTTGATTAGCCAGAGTGTTTGGAATACATGGAATATATCAGCACAGGGCATCGCGGTATATTGTCAGCAATATGTCATTTGCTGGTGATGGTGTTTTTAGGAAGCACGTTGCCTCTTTTAGAAGAGATTTCTATATATGTGTACCCTTGAGAGCCCGGGACTCCTGATAGTGACAGAAAACAAACCACCACAACAAAACTCCACATCTGACAGAATTATACTTTGTGGAGGAATTTTAATCTTAGAGTGTAAGCAAGACCATTACTCTGCCAACATCGCATACATCACGCAGAGAGCGTGGTGGCATAGCCGCCCTTCCCCAGGCCTGCCACTTGTTGGCACCTCAGATGGCAGAAGGGGAAGCTGGGATGTAGCAGTGAGACCCACCCCTTTGAGAAACGATGAGGGATGTTTGCATTGTGTGAGTAGATTTGTTTGGGAGCCTCTGGAACCCCTTCCCAGTACTGCTGAGATACCTGCCCTGGTAGAGGGTGTATCTGTTAAAAGGCCTTGTGCTGCAGTAACAGAAACTGACACTGGAGGTAAGTTAATCATCAAGATGGATTAGCTCACGCAGCAGGAAGTCTGGGCATCAGGAGCTCTAGGGTTGGTTCCCGCGCATTCTCCACCACCACAGTGTCTCCCCTCTGCTGACGCATCCTCAGCTCCGGGCGGGGCGTCTGGCTGGCTTTCCCCGTGTAGCCAGGATGGCTGCACAGTTGCAGGCACCGTGGCCACACTCAACTCCTGCAGAAGGGTGCCTCTTCCTGGCTTGTGTTCCATTTTTTTTTTCTTAGAATGAGAAGTTTTCCAGAACTTTCCTAGTTTTTTTGCCCTCATGTCTTGGTAGCCAATGGAATCATATACCCACCTTGAGCCTGTTAACTGGCAAAATCCAGAACCACACTGGGGACAGGGACGTCTCCTCTGGGCCTGCAGACACGGGGATGAGGGTCAGACCCTCAATCAAATGCACTTCTGTCAGCAAGGATGGTAGATGTCTGGCACTGGGGGCTGAAGTTCTCCACCTCTGAAGTCCTTAGATGACTTGCCAGAGTCCTAAAAAAGTGTGTGTGTGTGTGTGTGTGTGTGTGTGTGTGTGTGACTCAGTTTATGTGGTGTGTGTGTGTTTCTTTCTCTCCACACACACACATGCACACACACACACAGATACCAGTATGTCAGTGTGTTTGAGGGGAGGACAGGTTGACAGCAGGTAGCTACGGATGGTCAACTGTGGAGTTAGTGAGTCTGAGATCAGATCTTGGCTTTTCCACTCTCTGTGTGACTCTGTATTTGGTCAGTAAGTTCTCTGTGCATGCTATTTGCATCCTGATCTTCAGGGATGTCCACAGATTGATGTGTGTCAAGACAGCGTTTTGGGTCATGGAAGGTGGGGCTTTGCATGTATGGATGGAGGATGTTGCTGACCTTGGAGCACGGTGGCCACATTCACTATTGGTTGAGCCTTCAAGATACACAGTGGCCCTAGCCGTTTTGGCTCAGTGCATAGAGCGTCGGCCTGCGGACTGAAGGGTCCCGAGTTCGATTCTGGTCAAGGGCACATGCCTGGGTTGCAGACTTGATCCCCAGTAGGGGGCATGCAGGAGGCAGCCAATCAGTGATTTCTCTCTCATCATTGATGTTTCTATCTTTCTCTCCCTCTCCCTCTTAGAAATCAATAAAAATATATTTAAAAAAAGATACAGAGTAGTACAATGAATTCACAGGGAGCAAGTACTTGGGGCATTTTGATAAAAAGTGATTTCTCTTCCCTTTCAGTACAAACCTCGAGGGAACCTGGCTGGCTAGAAGGGACTCTGAATGGCAAGAGGGGGCTGATTCCACAGAATTACGTCAAGCTGCTCTAACGCCCGTCCTGTGAGGGCCCCCGCGGACCCTGGCGCCCAAGGCCCTGCCTGGGGCAGCGAAGCCACAGCCACCCGGACACACGGGAATTCCAGATCACGATGGGCACTCCAGGGGTGTGGAGGGGGACACACTGCGGGAGGTGGGAAGAGGGACATACCGCAGAGAACTGTGTAGGTCTGTGGAGCAGGAGAGCAGTGTCGGGATGGACTTTCTATTTGTCACGCCTCAGACACTTGAATTGTTAATTATCCAGAGAGCAGGAGGGAGGGTGGCAGCTGCCTGCCAGCCCCACCACCCCCACTGGCGACCACCCCGCGGGACACCTCCCCACCCTGTGCTGGGGTTTTAAAGGGAACTGTCCTCGTAGTGGTGTTTGCAGGAGGTCTCCTGGCTCCGGTGGACGTGCGGAGGGGCTGCTGCCGATGGTCAGGGCAGTGACTTGGTCTAAACCCAGCGGGCAAGGTGCCCCTCCCTGGACGGCCCCCCTCGGGCCCCTCGGACCCTACACTCATGCTACCCTGAGAGCACCCACATATTTATAACAGGCTTCTCCTTGGTGGTGCTCACCCATGTGCTGTTTCGCAAACACCACCTTTTTGCTCCCAGGTCTCTGTAAATGAAATAAAATATAATTTACTATTTGTGTGTGTCATAATGTGGGGAGGATGCTGGAGTGTGTTCCCTCTGTAATGTTTTATGATTTGCCAGCCAATGGATGGAAATTCACTTCCTGCTGACCTGGCACTTGCTCCCAGGAAGGAGTCATTAACAAGGAGCCTTATCTGCCGGGAGTGGTGTTCCTGGAGGCAGCCGCCACTTTGCTGTGTGAGGCCCCAGAGGGTTTTCTCCAGCCTCCAGAACTGCCTTTCCCCAGGGCCTGCGTGACCCCTGACCCGGAGCAGGGCTGGGGCGATGCCCCCAGTGGTTTGTGTGTGAGCTGCAGCAGTGCCGTGGGGCCAGCCCTCCCACTCGCTGGGCTGTACAGCTCTGCTTTCTGTTTTCTAGGCACTAACTCTCTCTGGATTAAGCTGGGCTTTGCAGCAGCCGGTCAGGCATTCAGACCTTTTCTGGAGGAGCCTCGCGGAGACCCTGCACATGATGGCCCCCCACCTGTGGGCAAGCCCTGCTGCCCTGCTGTGATGCTTTCTCGTTCTTCTTAGCCTCAGACTCCCAGGCACAGGCTAACGCAGCCTCTCAGGGCAAAGGATACTCCTTTGTCCCGGGGTCTCGGGCCGGAGCGCTCCGGACTCCATGTGTTTCTGTCCCCACAGGAGGTGCTGGCAGACCTCTCTCCAGAGAATGTCACGGGAAGAACACGTCGGTCGCTTCTGCCTAGATGACTTGATTCAGGAGCTTGCTTGACATCAGGTTTGAAGTGCCTCCCCTGGACCAGGTAGGGTGTCAAGTTTGGGGTCAGGTGTGTGCGCGGCAGTGGGCCTGTTGAAAAACGTCCATGTTACACTTAAAAATAAGCAGTGTTGTGGAGTAACTTAAAACACGGAACGGTGGGCTCAGTGGAGACCATTGGGATGGCCGAGGCGCCCAGGCCACAAGACAGCAGCCAGCCCTGGGCATGGGCCAGCTGGGCCAGGGGGTGCGGGTGCCACAATCCCTCGTGTCCTGTTTACTGAGTGGTCATTTCCTGCGCTTACGGGTGTAGAAGGGACACTCGGCTTATGAAAAGGGACTATGGTGTGCCCCACTTTAAGACAGCGACCGCCAACCGGTGGTCCACGCAGTCCAAAAGGTTGGTGACTGCTGCTTTAAGAAGCCTCTCTGTGGAAAAATGGAAACCTATGGGCCGGTGTGTGGGCTCAGGTGGGCACTGGGAGTGATTTCCAGGCAGTATTCCTAATGGGTGTGTCCCCATGGGCACTGAAAAATAAGACCCATCATACCTGGACTTGATTGATTTCCATCACCCACAGTGAGGTGTACCCAACATGCTGTTACCCCAAAATTGCTGTTATCCCCCCAAAGGGTATATCCCACCCTTACCTGGTCAAGGAAATCACCACTAAGTCTGGCTACTTGTGTGGTTTGGGGCAAATTAAATAAACTCTGTGGTTCTGTTCCTGCTTCCTAAAAATATGGTACCTGGGGTTGAAAATACTGACTATAGCATGCCCAGGACATAGTCCGTGCTCAGCTCATGGAACTGCTGGCACTCTGATTGTCACTTGCATCTTTGTCAGGACCACTCATGCTCTGTAGGGTGGCAGAGTGGGGACAGTGAGGCCCCGGCAGGGCCGGCTGCAAGGGTCCCATGGCCCCACGCCCTGCAGACCCTTCCTGGGGTACCTGGTGAAGAGCAGGGGTGTTTTTCTCTGCGAACAGGCACTGTGGCCAGGCTTGCCAGGGTCTCCAGGTGGGCAGCCTCCCCCGGGGCAGGCCCAGAGTAGATTTACTAACAGGATCATGGGTGTTCTCTTCCATTTGGCAAATCACCTTCATTTCCCCAGAAAAGAAATGGGGTGCATTGTTTTCTGTGTGTTTGCTGCCTGGGTGTGGCTGATCCCAAGCATCTGCTGAAGGTTGTCTGGGCAACGGCCCCACCTCACTCAGGGCGCAGGCCCCTCCCCCTGCCCCTGGTTCAGCACCAGCTGCAGCGGCTGAGGGGGTCTGCAGCTGTGCTCATCCAGAGGCACGCGGGGGCTTGGGCAACAGAGGGCACTCAGCTGGTCTCCTGTCTGCAGTGGGGCAGTGGGCCTGCCTCTGATGGTGTCACCCAAGAGCCTGCCTGGTCGTCTCTGCGCCTGTGAAGGAGATGCCACGTGAGAACAGGCCTGTGCGGGCTGCACCCCCTTCCTTGTCATGGCAGAAACGTCTGCCGTTGAGGCTGGAGGTGGGGAAAGCAGCGGATCGTCTGCACCAGTGGCGGATTAACTCATTCTTTCCTCATGGTGACTGGAGCCGGGGGAAGGATCCCGTCTTATTGATGAGAAAAGGGAGGCACTCCAGGGCGAAGAGCTGCGTCCCCTTCAGTGGGCTGCTCGCCTGTTCCTTCTGCTGCACCAGTTTGCTTCGGGAGCCCAGTAGGGGATAATGGTGGTTATGGGTTGAATTGTAACTCTACCCCATCCAGAATTCATATATGGAAGTCCTGACCCCAGTACCTCAGAATGTGGCCTTATTCGGAGATAGGGTTATTGCAGATGTAATTAGTTAAGATGAGGTCAGTGGGGTTGGGCGCTAATCCAATATGACTGGTGTCCTTAAGTGTCTCAGCATCACTTAGCTGCTGAGAGAGACGCCGAGGGAAGACCATGTGAGGAGACACAGGAGAAGATGGCATCTGCAAGCCACGGAGAGAGGCCTGGGGCAGGCCCTTCCCCACGACCCTCCTGCTGGCGCCCGGAGCTCGGACTTGCCGCCTCCAGAACTGTGAACTGTGAGACAACACATTTCTGTTTAAGTCAACCCAGCTTGTGGTGCTTGTTACAGCAGCCTTGGGGAACTAACACAGTGGCTCAAAGTATGTTTTGAGTTAAAAACAGCTGGGTTTGAAGTCCTTTTTTCATTATGCCTTGCTGACCTTGGGCATGTTAACTCGGGCTCTCTAAGCTTCCGTTTCCTCTGTGAAACGGAGAGAGTAGCACCCGCCTCATTGAGATGCTGTGACGAATGGTGACGCATGCAAGTGCCTGAAGGGTGCATGGCGGGAAGCACGGTCAGTAAATGGAGAAGATGGGAGGAGGCGGGGTGCAGTGCTGGTGCGGGTTAGTCTGTCCCCTTCCTTCTCCCCTCCCCGCTTCTCTCCAGTGTCCCTTCTCCAAAGGCCATTCCCTGCTCTTTCCCTCTGCCCAGCATAGTTTGGCCTTTCCTGGGCCTTGTTTTCGCTCCCCATTCACCTCAGTGCTGGGCCCCTTCTCATCTTCTTCCTGGTTCTCCCCTCAAGTCCAAAGGCAACCATGGTCACCCCTTCCTCAGCCAGATGTTTCTTATGATTTTTTGAACCTTCCTGAGCCACGTGACTTTCTCTCCTCTCCCTCACACCCCCGCCCCCGTAGGAGGATGCTATTCCAGGAGAGCATCCTCAAGCGGCTGTCCTGTTCCTATGTCTGCATATGTCTTCCAGAGGCTTGTCACTCTTTTCCCCTTGACTGGCCTGGGCAGTCATTTGTTGCTACCCCATGAGGGTAAGCTGGCCCATTGTCCCAGTGCTTTCGTGCCTGGCTAAAAATATCTTGGTCTCCTGGTTGGAAAATTACCTTGGAGATTCTTTCCTATCAGAAGATCAACTCGATTATAGGGCAGATTTCTGCTTTTGCCCCAAACAGGACACCTGTCGTTTGGACTCGGGCAGTAGAGGCATGGGGGCAGCTCAGTGCCATGAGTCAGTGTCTGGATTTCTCATTCCTCAGAGGGTTTAGCCTCGGAGGAAACACTATAGGCGAAGCAAGCAGAGTGGGAGGAACGTGGCCTGATCCATTCACGGGTTTTCACAGTCATGAGGGTGCCATGATCTCTCTGGACAGGCGGGCCCAGGGCATAGAGATCCAAAGAAATGGGTTTGTTAGACCATGAAAACTTGGAAACCATTGTCTTGGCAACATAAATTCTACGAAGAAGATATATGAGTACTTGCTAGTGGTAGATGGATTTAATGACTCCCAATTTCACTCCTCTCTTTCCCATGCCCTTTTTGTGGGGCCTTCCCATGCAGACTATAAGCTTGGCCTTGTCACCTGTTTTGGCCAGTGAAACAGGAGCAGACTTGATGCAATCCAAGGCTTGGAAATTGTTAGACCTTCCCACTGTCTTTCTTAGAGCCTTTCTTCCACCATGAAAATATGCACAGGCTAGCCCACTGGAGGATGAGGCCGGCACATGGAGCAAAACCGTCCTAGTGCCACAGGAGAGGCCGGCTGCCCAAGGTCCATGAACAAGCCTGATTCAGCCCCGGCTGGCCCACATCAGCAGAACCCTCCTGGCTGACCCAAAGTCATGAGAAATCATACATGGTGGTGGATGTAAACCACTGATTATTTGTGTGTGTGTGTGTGTGGTGGGGGGGGGGGGCAGTTGCAGCTAACTACCAGCTACTCTGCCCCATGGTTCACTCTGCTTCCAGGACAGTCTTGGTCCATGCTGATCATTCAGATCATATCTTAATCTCCTCTTTCCAGTTTGGGAAGCCGCTGTTTTATTTCCAGGAAAAATGCAGCATTGGCAATTGGATGACTTGAAATTAAAGTGTCAGAGACACTTATAATGAAGTCATTTTGGTCTGTGTACAGTTGTGGTTTATCAAGAAGTATGTTAGAGCTGACTTTAACATAAAAGGACACTGTTGTCTACTTGCATTTAATGTAGGAGAGCAAACCAGCCCCTAACTACATAGGATCATGATGTGGACCCCCACTGCTCTGGCCCACAGTGGTGGCTATCGCAGGGGCAGTCTTAGTTCTTAGCTGATTCCTAGCTGTGTGGCTGGATTCTTTGGGCCTGAGAGCGCTCTTAGAAATTCTTAGAAATACAGACATACTTGACCTAAGACTGAGCCTGCTTTATTCAGAAAAGGCACCCACTTAAATCAAGGGTGCCAACTGGGGTGGCCTCTTGCTAACCTTGGTGGGCTCAAGGCCTAAGATGGCTTTTGTTTAAAGTTGTGGGTTCTATGTGAAAAGCCCTGCTCCTTAATGTGTCAAGTCCCATGAATTTTAAGATATAAAATTACCTCCAATTATAGATGTTTTACAAGTTTGTACATACTTTAGTCTTTTTTTAATTTCTTTATTGATTACAGTGTTACATATGTGTCTTCATTCCCATACTTCAGTCTTTTAAATGAAATTTTTCCAGTGTTGTGTTTAATGATTGTGAGGTGTTCCAGAAAAATATCTACTGTGTTTAAGTGAAGTTGAATTTGTTTAACTCTCAAATAGTCTTGTCTTTCTCAAAGCAAATGGTTTGAATGATGGATGACCAGTTAAATAACCTCTCGGTCAATGGCAGACCACATAAATGACCGTGGTCTCTACAATTATAATGGAGCTGAAAAATTCCTACCACCAGCGACATCGTAGCCATGGTAACATTATTGTGTGATGCATTATTCACTTGTTTGTGGCGATGCCGGTGTACACAAACCTATCAGCAGTGTAACAGAGCAGCACTGGTGGTTATGTACAGTACGTAACACTTGGTAATAAATGTCTTTCTTACCGGTTGATGTATTTTCTATAGTTTAATTTTTATCATTATTGTAGAGTGTATTTTTTCTACTTATAAATTGTTTGCTGTAAAACAGCATGGTTACATATCTCGTGTTTACTGTTCTCTCTTGATTGCACCGTTTTCTCTTACGCTTGATTTAACTTCATGTTGCTTTATAAAGTTAGTGTAACTTCAGTGTACAGTGTTTATAAAATCTACAGCATATACAGTAATGTCATAGACCTTCCCATTCCCTCACCACCCACTCACTGACTCACGCAGAGCAACATCCAGTCCTGCAAGCTCCATTCATGGTAAGTGGCCTGTATGAATGTAATATTTTCTTCAACTTTTCGACAGTATTTTTACTGCATCTTTTCTATGTTTAGATACACAAATACTTAACATTGTATGGCAGTTATCTATAGTATTCAGTACAGTAACATGCTGCGCAGGTTGTAGCCCAGGAGCGATAGGTTTGGGTGTGTAGCAGGCTACTGCGTCTAGGTCTGTGTGAGTGCTGTTATGTCCCCACAATAATGACATTGCATGATGATGCAGCTCTCAGACGTATCCTCATCATTAAGCTCTGCATGGCTATGCTTGAATTTACCTTGTGGGGAAAAATGTTTTCTAGTTTTAAAAGGAGCTGATAATTTCTTACTGCTCTCTTGTGTTTCATATTAATGAGTAGAATTGAGGGAAGTCTGTAAGAAGTGTGAGAAACATCATGGCCGGGGGGGACCTGAGTCTCCTGACAGCTCAGGACGACTGGAGGAAGACATCTGAAGTCAGACTGGGCATCTGGTCTACTCACATGAGTCTCTAGAATGAACAGGCTTTCATGAAGTTGTCAAGATAAACGAGGCAATGTGTAGATACAGTGGTTAGCAGTAATCATACTTTTATAGGGCATTTTAGTGGGCCAAATATTAATAGTAAGAAACAAGGCATCTAATCAGTCCCCAAAGAGTATAATTAACACGTGGCTAATGCAGGCCTCTAACATGGGAAAAACCAAAAACCTGATACTCCATCTTGGATGTAGGCAGAAGCGCATGTAATCAAAGTTTAGGAGGACACAAAATCCAGGTGTTCCTATGGACATTAAATGAACTGTTCCCCAAACAACAGGTGATTAAGTAAAGGATTTATTGTAATCTGCTTACAGTCCTTTGCAAAGACAGACATATGTTTTTGCATAAAGATATAAATTGCTTCATTTTAAACTAATTTAGTGTGTTTTCTTTTTAATTATATGAAGACGTTCTGGTGAATTATGAATTGTACCAAACCGAGATTCATAAGAGCAGACAGACAATTTGGATTGGGACAGGCATTCAGCAGTGAATTTAGAATATGGCTTTGCTGTTGAACCAAGCAAAGTTACCCGGAGACACACAAACAGCCAGGACCATCATTAATATGAGAAGCCAATGCAGACCGTCTCCATCCCAAACCTGGTTACGCCGAAACTCTGACTGCGTAAAAAGTAAGTCTGAGCTGAAAGCTGCTCTTGTAAGCAGTTTCTTTTCTAGAAACTCCCAGTCTGCATGTTGTGCATCTATCCTCTTCCAAGTGTGGCCTTCATATTGCTATGCATGTAAGCTGGCTGTATTTAAAGATCCGCCTATAAATTAAATTCCCGAAATTGCAAATTAGGTAAGAAAAACTCCCTCCGAGTGCAACTTTCACAGGCTTCCCCTTGCATAAGGCAGGTGTCTTTGGAAAGACAAGGTAATGTTGCCTGCACAGTGAACCCTGGAGAAAAGTGTGGATCCGACGCTGCCTTCTCCTGGCCATGGGCTTCTCCAGCTACCGCTTGTAGGTTTTGGAAAATAATGTGATTTCACTGAGTCCCTGATGATTATCATCACTTTCAAAGATTGATTTGGCCTCTATTAAAAGTAGTTTATTTAGTGCAATCATATTGCTAAGTGTCCCCAAAGAGAGATGTTTGTGATTTGGGGCAAGAGAAAAGCCGTAAACTGCATCAGTGCCAGATTAATGAATTACAAATTTTAGTGCCACTGTCTTGCTTATATGATCTGTAGTTTTCCCCCCAAAACTGTTTATGTATAAAATTTATTGTTAAAACCTTTTAAAAATCTAAAAACCCTCTAATGATGTTGCGGTCTCCACGCTGCTCTGACCGTGCCAGCGTGCATCTTCTCAGCGTATCCTGCAAACCTGTGTGTTCCCATGACCGGTGCCAGGAGTGCGAGCCCCCTTCCCAAGACCAGACGTGAACATGTCACCTTTCACAGGTGTAGCGAGAGCATGGAATTGTTATCCCCACGGGAGAAGGCGCATTTCTCTAAAATCTAAAATGGGATGAGACTATGCTCTCTGAGCCCTTGCGTTGCACGGGCTCTCCTCGCCTGTGGCTGGTTCTGCTTCTTGAGGACCAAGGAACAGGGGCGGCGGTGCTAAAGCCACGCTCCCGGCCCGGTTCCCCCGTGTGTCCTCAGGTGACGCCTTCCAGGCCCTCCGGACACCACAGCCCGTTGCCGGAAAGCATGCTCACTTCCAGGAGCACCCCCGCGGGAGACCGAAGACAAAACGAAGTGCAGACAAAGGAGAAAGGCTTAAAGACAACCCAAGAGGTTTCAGTGTGGTTATTTACAACAGAGACTGGAAAATGGTCAATCAGATGTGAAGCTAAAAAAGGCACAGCTCTCCCTTTCTTAAATACACTGTAAACGGTTCATTAGGCATGCAGAGCATCTCACTTTACAAAAAGAAATTTTTACCTTGTTTAGACAAAGATAGTACTTAAATAGTCTCCAGCAAAATAGAATTCTTTCAAAAATACTTTCCCATTCTTCCTATTAACCACTGAAGTTTTTTTTGTGTGTGTCTTTTTTTTTTTCTCATTTACAAAAGTTCCTTATACCATATATAACTCAGGTCCTTCACAATTTATACATACAGTAATGTACAGCACAGCAAAAGACTGCAAAAAATTATCTGTAAAGCCAACACAATAGATACTAGAAATTGAAACCGAGGCATTTGTTTTAACATCTTATCCATTCTAATCAACCAATGGACGCTGAAGGGGGAGGAACGCGGGCGAGCGCGAGCCAGAGGGGGCGCTCTCCCACGCGCGTGCTCTGTTATTACACAACGGGAATCTGTATAGGTTTCTTCTTTTTTTGTTTGTTTTTTAAATAACAAAAGAATATTAATGCCCCATATAGCCTATACGTTGTATGTGCAAACCAAGGGTAAGCTTTAAAAAGTTCATTAGTCCTTGAACCCTTTTAAAACAAGCGGCTGATACCAGAAACTACATGGCATAGTTAAAACCTCCATCTGTTAAAGTATCAAAATCAGAGAGTTATTGACTAGATATGGCTTTTCATCCAGAGGAACATGTTTCTAAGCGCTGGGGACTGGAGAGGGGAGAGTCCTTTAGAGTTTTGACTGTTCGGGTCTTGCCAAATCCATGTCTAACTTCTAACCTGGCCCCAAACCCTTAACATGACCTTAAACTCCAGAGACTGCTGAACGAGTGTGACTCAACCATCACCTGTTAAAAATATGATTTCTCGGGTCCTTCGTGGGTGTGGAACAACACAGGGGAACTTAAGGCAAAGTTCTTCCGCCACGACGAGTCCGTCACTTTCTGTGAAAGTAAAGCGGCTTGGCGTTCCCGGATTCCACCTTCGGCAACTGGTCGCTGATGATCTCCACCAGCATCGCGGGGAACTCCACCTTCAGGGCCTGGGACTCTCGGAAGGTATAGAAGCAAAATTCCAACAAGTCACTCACCAGCTGCAACACAGAGAGGGGACGTGACACAGGTCAGATTTCCATCCCTGTCCCTGCAGCGTTCTGCATTATAACGTGTGTAAATTCTCAGAGCAACATTCAGAAATTCAGCCAGGGAATCTTTAGGAAGCCACCTATCCTGGGGGAGGAAGGAGGGTGCTCATGTCACCGGGCACATTCTATGCCTTCATGCAAAACAAATTCAGCCAAGAGCCATGTAACTGCTCAGGATTAAATGTGTCGGTGGCAAGAGGGACAGTAACCAAGTTCATAGTGGCTGGATCACTGAATCGCTGTCCTCAAATTCTTATGTGTGATTGGGTGGGTGAGCCTGTGTCTTTGGGTGATGGGCCTTCCCAAGACTGTAAGGTGGGCTGGGTCTGGAGGGCCAGGTGCCCAGGACAGGGAGGGACAAGGCAGAGCTCCTTAGCTGGCAGGGGCCATGCCCCCGTTAGGCCTGGCTTAGCCCCTCATCCTTTCTCTACTCCCCCTCCTTAGTCCTCCCTCCTTCAGGCTCTCTGCCCTTAGCTGGTGGCAGACTTAGACTTCTCAGTTACTTTTTTCATTTGCCCCCAGCTTTTGAGCTATGCAATGTTATACTTGGCATAGACCATGATATAAGTTTAAGCTGTACCACAGGTTGATGCGATACACTTATATATTGCAAAATGATTAGCTAAAACCTGCATCATGTCACATAACTACCATTTCTTTTTTGTGGTGTAAGTACTTAAGATATACTGCGTGAGTAGCTATAATCACCATGCTGTACATTAGACCCCCAGAACGTACTCCTCTGGTAACCAGAAATTTGTCCGCTTTGACCAACATTTCCCCCAGCCCCTGGTAACCATTGTCCTACTCTGTTTCTATGAGTTTGGCTCTTTTAGATTCTGCAGGAAAGTGAGATTATACAGTATCTGTCTTTCTCCTTCTGGGTTATCTCACTTAGTATAATGCCTGCTCTCAAGGTCCATCCATATTGTCACAAATGGCAGGATTTCTCTTCCTTACAGCTGTGCAATATTTAATGTGAGGGCATCTACTGCATCTCCATGCATCTGTCCACTGTCACCCACGCTCCACTGCAGGCAGATTTTAAGTAAAAGCATCAAGGACAACTTTGACGTCCTCTCGCCCATCCAGCCGTTTTCCCTCCTCTGTCGCCCAAGGACCTTCTCAGCCTCCTGGATCTGAACCACTTTTGTGAGGTAAAGAAACAGTAACCACAAATGCAGTACAGCATTCGTGGTTGCTCTTCTGTTTACTAGGAATATCATTTCACATCACAATGCACACATTCTGATTTTTTTTTAGTTAACTTAAAATGCTAACTTTTTTTAGTTAGACTTTTGGTCATTTCCCTCTGTGGTAAAGCAGGCAATACTAATCCATGTCAGAAAAGTGATTCTCATGAAAGCACATCTGTCATTTTCCCTCAGGTTTTTTTAAACTCGAATAGTGAGCTTTAATTGCATGGGATAGTAAATGACTGCGTGGTACAGGCCTTCACTGCAAACCAGAAGTCCAGAAAATGTCATTGGGAAAGATACCGGCTGTTTGTGGCTGCAGAGTGCTGTTCCCTGGGCAGGTTCCAAAGACTGTGACATGCAGTAAGTGTTCTGTAGCCACTGGGCATGGGGGCCAGAGAAGCTGAGAAATAGCACAAGCTCCATCCCCATCTGCTCTGGGCAAGTTCACCCACATGCTTGTTTGTGAATGTGGTACCTCAGTGTCCAGATCTGTAAAATGAGGGTGAGAAGAGCACCTGCTTTTTAGGGTGCCTACTCTTTAATCACGAGGCCACAATGCTCTGCTAGGGTGGAGCCTCTTTAATGCTGCCCTGCTACTGGTCCCAAACTCCTTCCATCATCTATCTTTACGGACAGTTTACCAAACCTGCTCAGTCATCTTATTGGAACTTAGTCCCCCTTCTATAAAGGGAAGGGCAGGAGGACTCTGTTTTCTGCTTTTCCAGAAAAAAGATTCTTAAAATAGAATCGGGATGGCAAGTTTCTTAATTTAGGTGGCGGGCCAGTGGTTGTGAAAGCTAAAGCCACCCATGCCTCCCTTCCCCACATGGTGCCACGCCTTTCAGTGGGGGAGAGCAGAGAGCCCTGCAGCTTGGGGTGAGCAAGTGTGGGGTCCCTCGGGGGTTCAGAACCGGGGGAAGCTCTGCGCAGACCTACTGACATCTGAAACAGGCGAGAGCAGTGCTGATTCACATACACTTAGATGCAGGCAGAATAAATCAGTTCTCACCACAAGGCAGTGTGCACGGAGCGCCTCTGTGACTGCTAATGGGGACAGGGCCCGGCCTTCTCAGCGCCTCTGTCCCTGACTGTGACACCTGCATTCCCAGCATCACCTAGGAGGTGCTGAGAAACTCAGAAGGGACAGGCCTGGAGCTCGGCTCTTTTCCTCGCAGGTTGGCTGGGAACAAAGGTCCCGGTCACTACTTTCTCACCATGCATCTGACCCGGGGCTGCCATTTCTACCCACCTCTGTTCCTTGTTTCCAGTCAGGAGCGGATACCCAGGGCTTCTGTTTACAGTGAGTGCAGAGGGAGGGGTGGCCTGGGCAACGCCAGGCGAGGCATTAGACCCTGTGCACACCCAGGGGAGAGGGCCCTGTCACCACCACACACTCTCAGGAAAGAGCTCAGGGTGGCTGCTTTGGAGGACGACCACCGGGCCCTGAGACAAGGCTGAAGACCTTTCAGGTCAGGAATCACCTGTGACAATCAAAGGATGCGCTCCCAGTCACCGGGTGAGGACATTTGTGACCGCTGCAGATGCTGGGGTGGGGGGTGGCGGTGCCAGGTTTCCAGTCCTCCTGGAAGGCGTGGCTGCAGTGGTCAGAGCGTGAGGTGGGGGACTAGATCCTGAAAACTGGGTGGCACGGACACTGACCAGCCATAATGGACACTGTTTGTGCACCAAACTGCTGTGTCACGGCGGGCACAGTGTCTAACCTTCATGCTGTCTCCTAGGTGTCACCCTGGAGCAATGAGCAGCACGTGCAGAGGAACACAGCAGGTGGGCCCCTGCCCTGGAGGAGCCAGAAAACCATGGCACAAACAGGTACAATGCACATGTCGTCACTGGACACTCTCCTAAGATCAGAGTTGGCAGAGTGAGGCCAGGCTGTAGTCAGACCCTGCAAGGGTGGCTGTGCATCACTAAACCACCACAGACAGTTTCTACTTACACCCCAAACCACGATTTCCCTTGCAATGTCAGAAATCACCAGGGCAGGGAGCCTCAGTCCCCCTCCCCGCCAGTCCTGGTGTGTGTTGTGCGGGGAAAGCCAGACTTCTCACAGGCCACCTGAAAAATTGAATCACTCCAGGTCCACAGCATGCACAGCCCTACAGGGGTAGTCCAGAAGTTTCCTTGGACACTCAATTAGCATGGAATGATTTTTCCAAAATGATAGGAGTTTTGGCTTTTCCTGCAGGTTTCCCAGGGTCGTCCTTTCACAGAACCCCACTCCCTGCAGTCACCTCCCGCCCCCAGGAGACCTGGAACCTTGGCCTGAGCACCCTTGCTCTCCTCTGAACCCACAGATGCCATTTTTTGTCTTTCTGGTTTACCTGACAGTTAGAGCCAGGTGACACCCCTCCTCTTCTTTTCTATCCTGTGGTTTCCACCTCCTACTGGTGTCACTTTGCAGCTCCTCAAGTGGCCTGCAAGCTCCTTGAAGACAGGAAGTACCAATGCAGCCACACAGGCTCTGGGAGAGGCCCTCCTGCTAGCTCTGGGCAGCCCTGGCTCCTGCCTTTCTCTGACTGTAAGTGCCCAGTATATATATATATTTTTCAGAGCAGCCTGTTGCCAGTATTAATCAATAAACAAAACCTGGCTAATGTAAGTGGGCATCTGCATTTCAGTGGCCTGAGTAAATAATGCAGACCTCAATCTGTGAAGCTGCCCGCTTCCATCTTTTCCCGTCAGTCCGATGCCGTTTGACTTGTTTACACTGGGTTTTAATGTGAGGTCGTATGCACCCCACCCCTGTAGTCAGAGGGACTGGGGTCCAAGGGATGTCACGGCTACAAGGACAAATCTCTGCCCTGCGGCCTGTCAACACGAACGCCTTAATTGCAGTGAGACAAACAGCCAGGCCAGCCGTCTCATCATTGATTCCCACTGGCCTTTCCTGGTGACACCAGCCTAGATGGACAGGCAAGAATCCGACATTATGAGGAGTAAGAGACAGTCTTGTGCACTGACTTTTCATTCTGTACAAAATGCATCTGCTGGGATCACAGAAGTTTAGCTCGATGCTCAGCATTTTTCTGTCCGCTGGGCAACAGCTGCCAGAGGCAGATGAGCGGGCAAGGTCAGAGCGAGACCAAGGGCTCTTGGCGGCCTCAATCAGTGCCTTTCTCCCAGGCTCTCCCCTGAGCAGTCGCCCACGCATGGCCTCTTGGTGCCCTGCAGGTGGGCCTGGTGCTGCGGCTCGAAGGTTACAGAACCACTCAGTGGGGACAAGCACCTGGCAGATAACCCTCCGTGAAGCAGGTCCCACCTGTTTTCAATAGTGTGCTCCTTTCTCCCAAGTTACTGCTGACTCCAGAGCTTTCACCTAAGTAGGATCAAGCTTTATGTGCTTGAAATAAGCCTTGGGGGAGGTTTGAAGCTGTGTTTTCAAAGATCAGAATTCTAGGCAGCTATAGGATGGGGTTAGGGGCAGATACAGAACTTGGACTCCATACTGTCACAGGAAGAGAAATGGTCGGTAGTTATATATTCCAGGTGTTCCCATGATATGTATGAACACTGGAAAGTGTCCTGCAGTGATTATAAAGGAGCCAGGGCTTCATTCAAAACCCCTGACCTCCACGCAGCACAGGCCAATGAGGAAAGTGCACACTCTGGTGGGTTAACCTGCTTCAGTCTGGCTGGTGCTCTCAATGAGACACGATAGTTACATGGAGATGCCACCCTTCACTTGTGGATCCCTTTGCAACCCCAGCTCACCCTGCTCTGTGCTCCTGGAGGCTGTGCTCAGGAGCCAAAGGCCTTCTAGATATGACCAAGTAAAGAAGGATCAAAAGATACCATCAGGAGTGACAGTGGCATAAGATGGTTCACCCTGTTTGTCTCCCACAATTCAACAAACAGCTGTGGGATCCAGCACTATGCCCAGGACAGGGAAGCGTCCTGCCACCTGTGTGCCCAGCAGAGCAGCGAACCTGGAGAGTGCTGGCTTGGGCAGATACTCCAGAGAGAAACTGCAGAGGCCTATCTAGCCTTCCCAAGGGGAAATTCCGGCATGCCATCGGAGCAAAAGTCAAATGAATTTAAATGCAGTAGAGACAGCAAGAACTTGACTAGCAAACCCCCAGCCACAATGCACTGGATGAACTATCAGTGGTGGTGGCACCTCCCACAGCTGCCCAGGGACGCGCTGGAGAAGCCCCTTCCTCAGAGTACTGAGGCGTGAACTCCATGACATGACTAGGAGGCGGGAGACTGGGAGAGAAGCATCCAAAGGCATCACAGGGACAAGGCTGCCGCTGACTGCTCAGCAGGAAGCCTACCGAGGAACCTCTGGAAGACCACACCTGAGATCCCTTTGTTTCTGCAGGCACACCTGATGCTCCAAGTCTGCACTTCCCCCCACTCTGTGTCCACTTCCAAGTGTGGAGGCAAGAACAAGACCCAGTAGGGAGGGCCCTCTAAAACTGGCCAGGGTCTGTGTGCAAGACAAAGCACAAACTTGAGCTGTAGCACCACCTATAGAAACAAAGGGGTTTCTTGCCAGCAGTCTGGTGAGTGGTAAAAACCAGAGGCATAAAAGCTTAAGAATTATACCACAAGAGGGAGTAAGACCAGAGTCGCATACAAAGGCAGGAACCTCCCGACCCCCCAAACCAATATCAATGAACAGAATATTCAAGGAGGTGTCTGCTACCTCAAATGAGAAAGCAGCAGTGCAAAACTACAAACATCATTCAAAAATCAAGGAAATCTCTCCACCGAAAGATAATTCTCTACCATCTGAGTTCAAAGGCACAGCATTTTGTGATCTTGCTGATAACGAATTCAAAATCCCTGTTTTGAAGAAACTCAAGGAACTACAAGAAAGCTCAAAGACAATTCAATGAAAAAGAACCAAGTAGAAGTTATGTAGCCGAAGAACTCAGTGAATGAAATAGCATATATAGCAGGGTAGAGCACAGAATAAGTGAGTTAGAAGACAGGAACTGTGAAATAACCTAGTTAGAGGAGAACAAAGAGAAGATAAGAGAGTGAAGAGTGAAGAAAGCCTGCATGGCCTGTGGGATTTCATCAAAACAACAAGGAATAGAATATATCCCCTTGTCTTCTTCTGGAAAGAACCCAACTTGGGAAATAAACTGAGCACCCCCTATTATATCAATGCACAGAGAGCTTGTCCAAAACATACTGTAATGAAACTGCCCAAATTTAAGATGAAAGAATCCTAAAAGGAAGCTGGGGAAAAAATACTATAACCTACCAAGGAACCCCAGTTGAGCTATCACTGGAACTCGGCTGAAACCCTGCAGACCAAGAGAGAGTGGAGTTAGATATTCCAATGTTGAAAGAAAAAATGCCAGCAAGTATACTGTATCTGGCAAAATTATCCTTCAGCTACCAAAGAGAAATAACTTTCCTAGAAAAACAAAAGCTGAGACAATTCATCACCACTAGACCTGCCTTTCAAAAAATTCAAGCTGAAATGCACAGATGCTAATCAGTGACATGGAAACATATTAAAGTATGCAACTGATAAAGGTAAATAAACAGACTTAGAAACCCCAAATTCTGTAATAGGATGTGTGTTACCCACTTAACTACAGTACAAATTTCAAAGGAAAAGAGTATTAAAAATAGTCACAGCTACTATAATTTGCTAAGCACATAATACAAAGAGGTAAATAATGACATCAAAGATATAAAAGGGTGAAGCTTTTATAGATGATTGAACTTAAACTGCTGTCAGCTTAAGTTTAATCCATGAGATGTCTTATGTAACCACAAAGCCAAAACCTAGAGTAGGTGCACAAAAGATAAAGAAAACGGAAACAGAGCATACCACCACGGAAAGACAACAACTTACGAAGACAGGCTTACATGGAGGGAAAAGAAATAATGCAAAACAACCAGAGCACAGTAAGATGGCATTTGTAAATCCTCACATATCACTAACAACTCTAATCTAAAGGGATTGAATTAAAAAAAAAAAAAAAAGCAAGAACCAACACTATAGGTATATATTGCCTACAAGAGACTCACTTTGGCTTTAAGGACATCCATAGGCTCCAAGTGAAGGAATGGAACAAGACATTCCATGGAAGGTGAGGTAAATACATTTAGACAAACTTTAACCCAAAACTGGTAATAAGAGACAAAGAAGGCAAATATATAATAGTAAAGGGGACAATTCATCAAGAAAATGAATTCAAAGCAATCATATGTAACAGATCTGGGAGAAATAGATGATACTGTAATAGTTGGGGACTTTAATACCTCACTTTCATCCAGACAGCACATCAACAAGGAGACAATGGACTTGAACCATACATTAGTCCAAATGGACCTAACAGATATGTATAGAATATTCCAATCCAAAAGGAGTAGAATAAACTTTCTTTTCAAGTACATCAGAACACTCTCCATGACAGAACATATAATAGGAACTAAACAAGTCTTAGTAAAAATTAAAAAAGATGTAAACTACAGAAAAC
This sequence comes from Corynorhinus townsendii, assembly GCA_026230045.1. NCBI lineage: Eukaryota > Metazoa > Chordata > Mammalia > Chiroptera > Vespertilionidae > Corynorhinus > Corynorhinus townsendii. Next base: position 116,764,555 of record JAPDVU010000006.1, on the reverse strand, counting down.
ATCTTTTCCGGCCACAATAGTATGAAACTGGAAAACAACAAGAGGAAAGCTGGAAAATCTACATACATGTGGAAATTAAACATACTTCTGAACAATCAGCTGGTCAAAGAAGACATCTAAAGGAAAATGAGCCATCTCAAAACAAATGAAAACACAACATACCAAAACCTATGGGATGCTGCAAAAATAGTGCTGAGAGGGAATTTTATAGTGATAAGTGCATATATTAAGAAATAGAAAGGTCTCAAATAAACAACCGAACTTTACACCTTCAAAACTAGAAAAAGAATAACAAATTAAGCCTAAAGTTAGTAGAAGGAAGGAAATAACAAAGGTCAGAGTGGGAACAAAATAAATAGATACCAGAAAGAAACAAATCTTTGGCTAGACCACGGGAGAAAAAGACATAAATAGAATCAGAAATGAAAGAGGAGACATTACAACTGATACTATAGAAATGCAAAGGATCGTAAGAGACTAGTATTAATAGTGAGAAGCTAACAAATCGGATAACTTCTAAGAAATGGATAAATTCTTAATGAACAACATAAACTGATGAGCAAAAATAGAACCAGAGTCATTGAAGCATTGAACAGACTGTCCAACCTACGAAGGAAGGCGGGGGCTGAGGGGGTAAGAGATTAACCAAAGGACTTGTATGCATGCATATGAGCATAACCAATGGACATAGGCGGCTGGGGAGAGGTCAATGGGGGGAAAAGGAGACTTATGTAATATTTTAAAAAATAAAGAATTAAAGAAAGAAATGGATAAATTTCTAAAAATATATCAACATGCTGAGACCTAATTAGGAAAAAATGGAAAATCTGAACAGACCAATAATGAGTAAGAAGATTCAATCAATATTCACAACCCTAGGACCAGGTGGCTCCACTGGTGAATTCTTCTAAACATTTAAAGAATAATTAACATCAATCCTTTTCAAACTCTTCCAAAACAACCAAAGAAAAGGGAACACGTCAAAACTCATCATATGAGGCCAGCATTACCCTGATACCAAAGCCGAGTAAGGCACAAAAGCAAATTCAACTAGTAGGACTACATTAAAATGAAAGCTTCTATGCAGCAAAAGAAACAATAAAATAATGAAAAGGCAATGTAGAGAATGGGAGAAGATATTTGCAAACTATGTATTAGTGAAGGGGTTAATATTCAAAATGTATAATGAACTCATATATCTCACTAACAAATAATCCAATTTTCCCAAAGAAGATATACAGATGGCCAACAGGTACATGAAACAGATGCTTAACATTTCTAATCATCCGGGAAATGCAAGTCAAAACCACAATGTGGTATCACCTCATACTTGTTAGAATGGCTGCCATCAAGATAAGAAATAAGTGTTGGTAAGGATGTGGAGAAATAGAATCCTTGTGCATTGTTGGTGGGAATGTAAATTGGCTCAGCCATTATGAAAAATAGAGATTCCTAACAATATTAAAAATTGACTGAAGCACTATATGATCTGGCAACTCTACTCTTGGGTCTGTATCCAAAGGAAATGAACACAGGATATTGAAGAGATATCTGCACCACCATGTTCATTGCATTATTCACAGTAGCCAAGGCATAGAAACAACCTAAGTATCCATCAGTAGAATACTATTCAGCCAAGGGAAAGAACATTTGCAACAACATGGATGGACTGGAAGGCTATTACGGTAAGTGAGAGAAGTCAGACAGAAAAAGACAAATGTATGATTTCACTTGTATGTGGAACTGAAAAAGCCAGTCATAAAAACAGCAGAATGGTAGTTACCAGGGGCTAGGGGGGTAGGGAGATGTTGAAGGTATAACCTTGCAAACAAGTCCTAGGTTTACAGACAACAGTACTGTATTATCATCTTTAGAGATGCTAAGAGACTAGATCTTACTTGTTCCACCACCAAAAAGAAAAGATAATTATGTGATGTGATAGAGATGCTACAGTGGTAATCATATTGCAATATATAATTGTATCAAAGCAGGATGCAGTACACCTTGAATGTACATGCTTTATGTGTCAATTATATCTCAATAAAGGAAGTTACCGTCAGAAAAATATCTAAGAAGACTAGTTTTCAAACATTCACCAAAAGACATTTCAGAGCCCAAAGCTTAACAGGTGAGCTATGCTAGTGTGTCTGTGAAATTCGAGGCCTGTACAAGCCTGTGGGAAGCTTAGCAGGATGCTTGGCAGCTCTGGGAGAGCACAGTCACCATCGAGAAGGGGGCCTCTTTTGTTGATTCCCCATTTTAAAAAGGCCGCCCTCCTTTGCCAAGGCCATCTGGACTCCACAGGGCAGGGCTGTGAGCTCTGCCTGCAAATTCTAGGTAAGGGGAACCTCAGTGAATGTGGCCAAAGCCAGGGCTCCAGGCCAGAAGTGTACCTCTGTTTCACAGAGAGACTGCCTGAGGGAGTGGTTCTGGGTTGAGAGGAGGGCGCTACTCAACATCTCATGAAAAACCAAGGGCATTTCCACCCATTAGCATCTAATTATCTGAGATGTCACATTTTAATGTCTTCTTCACCATTTTATAATACATTAAAAAAACTGGTATCTGGTCAGTGATGAATATTTAATCTTCAAAGTATGTTGTTTGGATGCTGTGCTAAGCAAGATGGGTTCATTTCCCTTCTGATTTTTTTTTGAACTCAAATTTATTTAATTCCTACTCTGTGTAAGTTTCCTTGTATTACAAGCCTCGTTCTGGATTGCAGCTCCGCCTTCTTGTGAATAAGGTCTATTGTATGTGTGAAAACACAAAGAAAAATGACACAATGGAGAAGAAGAAAGTAGAGCTTCAAGATAAAGGGATAATTAGAACATGGCTGCACAAAGGAATTCTAATGAAAGGGTTGTGTTTGAAATGCATTGGCATGTTACTGTATATAGAAGTATGAACTTTTCCCAATTTTGTTTTCAATATTTCCTAGATCCTTCTTGCAAATGCACACACCACCAAGCAACGTAAAAATCTAAACCAATTCATGTTCCTAAGTTACCAACTTTAATATCAGGTTTAATCAAGATTGAGCAGTTAAATCCTTATTTCAGTCGCAAACAGAAGAGGAACACGCAGCAACCAGGGGCAGCCACACTGGCCAAGGGCAGCCTCTGCTGATCCAAGGCCCTGACACCAAGGTGATCTAGTTTCCTCCCGTGATTTGATGATGCCATTGAATGAGTCGGTTGGCAGTCTATGGCCTGCAGGCCAAATCTGGCCAAGAATTGTTTTTGTACACTTTGAAATGGTTGGGGGAAAAAAGTCAAAAGAATATTTTGTGACGTGGAAATTGTATGAAATAGTTTTACTGGGACGCGGCCGTGCTCACTCATTTAGATGTTATCAGTAGTTGCGTTCAGACTATAAGGTCAGAGCCACATTGTTGTGACAAGAATCGCAGGTCCCACAGAACCTACAGTACTTCCGACGTGGCCTTTTAGGGAAAAACATCTGCTGGCTCCTGCATTGGAAGGCATGCCATGGATTTAGTGACAATTTAAGGGAGAATAGTTTTGGTTGTTTATTAAAATATATAAATCAAGTATAAGATGTTCCCTGATTTCAGAAATATTAAATGTGAAAAATAAGTCTGTGAGTCAGGAGATACAGCACCATCTAGATCTGGCTTTCAAATATTATACAGATTCTCTGAGCCTTTAGGAAATGCTTTCGGGAGAACCCTTGTACAGGGCCTGAGCTAGATAAGGGGGTTGTCTAGTTTACAGGTTCTAGAATCTGTCATTCAAAGGGACAGTTGCCATCACTTGCACCTTCCATTTCTAACTGTGCCCTCAGGAGCCATTTCCCTTTGATCCTATAGCCTCTGCAGATCATACCCATTTACAGCTGACTCTCGTTGTCAACAAAGTCATTGGGAACCATGAATTTCAAACACTGAACCTTCACTCCTAGGGAAAATATGGAGTTAGGTTCCCATGGCATTTTCGATCTCTACTTAACCTTATTTTATGTGTTTCTCTTTAAAGACTCCTTATTTAATGTACATTGCTGATGCCTGAACATTGAACTCACATTCTACAGCACTATACCTCATGCCTGAACAAAGCTTACTGAACACTTACTTTCTCCATGAAGCACATCACAGCCTCCTGCCCTCAAGAACACAAGACAGTGTATGAGCACTACATTTGGAGACAATTTTAAACAGCAAAATCACTAACAAAAATACAAGAAATGGCCTAACCAGTTTGGCTCAGTGGATAGAGCATAGGTCTACGGACTGAAAGGTCCCAGGTTCGATTCCGGTCAGGAGCATGTACCTTGGTTGAAGGCATATCCCCAGTAGGGGGCATGCAGGAGGCAGCTGATTGATGTTTCTAGCTCTCTATCCCTTTCCCTTCCTCTCTGTAAAAAAATCAATATATTAAAAAAATGCAAGAAATGTGTCACGACGTGGATCATGAAAAGCACACTTCATTTACTGTATGAGCTGAAACAAGAAGGGAGAATGTCACCTTGTTTGACCTTCATTGGGAACATGCACTTTGGGTGACTCAATTTACTACTCTGCTCATGCCTGTGAAAGTGCTGAGTATTGATTTGGGGGGTGGGGGTTACAAGTATTTTAAATGTTTTTGTTAATCCTCACCTGAAGACATTTTTCCATTGCTTTTTGAGAGAGAGTGGAAGGGAGGAAGAGAGACACATCAATTGGATTGGTTGCCTCCTGCATGTACAGGTGCCTGGGATCGAGCCTGCAACCCAAGTACATGCCCTTGACTGGGAATTGGACCTGTGACCCTCACGTGTGTGTTGGCTCATGCTCTAACTCTTGAGCAACACGGGCCAGGCCTGGAGAATAAATCTGCAAATAATGATCGACTGTGTGAAGCTATATACACTTTCTAGTCCCTTTAATCATGATCTTTATCAACTGGCATCTCCAATGTCAGTCCTTTCATATGATCTGCCCTAGTCCACCCTTAAGAAATTTTTTACTATTTCTTTCTGCATTAAATTAGACCCGAGGTTTAAGGCTCCTTTCGAGTGTGTGGGCGAGTCTCCGGTTTCCTTCTATTGGGCACCCTGCTCCACTGAGGCTTCTGCCTTCCATCCCTGCAGCTTCCATGGGCCGCCGCAGGTGCTGCTCTCCCGCTCGTCATCCCCTCTGAGCTATACGGCTTTTCTTAGTGGAACCCCTTGTTCAAAGTTTATGAAGGACCTCAAGATGGAGACAGCAGAACAGGAAGCTAAGAGTGAGACCCTTCTATGTGGGGACGCAAAGTGACACCTCACCTACCAGCAGCCCAGGAGCTAACCAGGTGCAGGGCTGGCTGTGCACAGTTGCCTCTCACAGGTGCTGCGTCCTCTCCATTCCTGCCTTCTGCTCCGGCCTCCCTTAGGAACCAGGGAAAATGCACTTAATCGCTCCCTGCCTTAATTCTTGTCTCCATGAAAGGGTAAAAAAAGGAGTAAATATTATTATTCCTCTTTTATAGAGAAAGGAATTAAGATGAGGTGATGAAGTGTAAATAGTAATATTTACTCATCCTTACCACATGGAGATATTAGAAGAATTTAATGATGGGACTTAGGAAGAAAGGCACTAGGTAAACCCAAGGCATTATATGGTTAGTTTATATTGTAAGAAGAGGGATTTAGGCAGCATAAGAGGGAGGGATTTATTGACACAGGTGTTAGACAATGAGATAGTTTTCCCAAATCTTCCCTAGATATATTTCAGATTAGAGAGAGATTCCTGTGTGTCAGGTTAGATTTAGACGTGAGTTTCTATGAGCGAGCTTCCAGGCCCCCCCTCAGTGCTTCCTTCTAGAGGATAGTTATTTTTTCCCCCCACAAAGCTCACCCTGTGGCATCATAAATCCCAGAGATTCAGGTGGGAATAGAATGCACAATTCGTTTATACCTCCCCAGACAAGGCCAGGCCCTAGTCCCCTCCCCCCCCCCCCCCAACATTCTCATAGAAAAGTTACTCTCTGACAGATTGGAAAAACTGGCTATGAACAATGAATGGCACATGTTCTGTAGATAAGCAGTGTACGAAACATTCATTAATAATGAAGTCAAAGAAGTTATAAGAAAAATGCTTTTTTATACTCTAAATCAATTGGAATCAGATACAACTGTAATCCATAACTGGCAAAATTAAGAGAAATATACTGACTTATAAGTTCAGAAGAGAAGACTCTGACACCAAAACAAACAAAGTCATGAAATGGGAGAAAATGTTTGAAATCATATATTAGATAAGGAGTTAATATCCAGAACATATATAAAAACAAAAAATATGGGCCAAGAACTTGAGTAAACAATTCTCCAAAGATGATGTAAACTCGTGTTCAATAAACACATGAAAAGATATTGAACACCACAAATCATTAGGGAAATATAAACCAAACCACAGTGTGATGCCATCTTACTTTGCACGAGGAGGGCCACTATCAAACAGCAGTGAACACTTGCAATGCAAAAATACATCCACCCCTAGAAGCCTGACAACAGCTGCTTTCTTTGAAACTGGTTTGTTGTTTTTTTTCCTTCGTTTTTTTGGGGGGGAGGGGGCGGAGGGAGAAGTAGATGCTCAGAGGGCTTATGATTCATTAAAGTTGCTGACCAATTCAAATTCTCAACTGCCAGCCTGTTCTTTCGGGGAATGCTGTTTTCACTCTCCTTGACACAGTTCTGCCAACACGTGTGTGCACCGTGTAGGACAAGTCCACTTATCTGGGGCACTGTGCACACGAGATCTACGGACCTGCGTCCTGAAGGGTGGCCTAGTATGCTGCTTTCTAAAGCAGCACTTAGATTTACGTCCACAGGGTTCCTAGCAACAAACCCTCTGTTTCCAGAAGGTGAGCAGGACTTGCTCTACACACAGAGCTGGTCCTCCTGCAGCTCTTTGTTCCCTGGAAGAGAATCCACAAATGCTGACTCACTGATTTCCTCTGATGAAAAGCTGGAGGCAGTCTCAGGTCTGGGTAAGCGCGAATGTTAGAAAGGTCCCTCTAGGCTTACAATGCATTTTTCAATGTTCTGTCTGGAACAGGAATATAAATAGGACTTTCAAGATGCTCCTGTTAGGCTAGTTCTAAGAGCAAACATTTTTTAATAATGTAAAATAAAGGTTTTAGAATTAAAATGAATCCCCAAAGAGTGTTCTCTTTCCGGACAAATGGAGTAGGAAGGACTGGCTTTACCTGCCACCAGAGACAACCGAAACTCAGAAAAAATGCTTTTCCCACTACATATCAGTCAATAGAGGACAACTATCTCTAGGAGAAAATCCGGGATCCAAGCTTTGTGATGCTGGCTTAGACAAGGATTCCTTAGCTACAACACCAAATGGCTCATAAAAGAATAAGTAATTAATTGGGCTTCATTCAGATGGAAAACTTCTCTTCCAATGACATTGCTAAAAGGATGAAAAGAAAGCACAGATCGCAAATCACGTATCTTATAAAGGAATTCTACCTAGAATGTAGGAAGAACTCTCAAAACTCAACATTCTAATTAAAAACAATTCTTTTTTTCCAAATGAGCCACAGGGCTGAACAGACACTATAGCAAAGAAGACATGAAGATGGTAAATAAGCACATGATAAGATCATTCATAACCAGGAAAATGCAAATTAAAACCACCACCGCACAGTTATTGCGAAGGCTACAACTAGGAAGACTAATCTTACCGAGTGTTAGCAAGGATGTGGAGCAATACGAACCCACTTGTCAAAGGAATGTACACTTAATTGTACAACGACTCTGGGAAAGAGTTTGGCAGTCTCATAAAAAATGGGAACACATTGCCTATATGACCCAAGCATTCCACTACGAGCGATTCACCCAAGAGAAAGAGCGTGATGTCCATTTCAGGACTTGCACACACATCTTCAGTGCAGCTCTCTCTGTAATAGTTCCCAAACTGGGAACAACCCATACTCCCACCCATGGGTGACTGGGCCACCGAAATGTGGACTATCTGTGCCATGGATGCTACACAACAACGAGTGAGAACTCAATACTGATGTATGCAATAGGATGGATGGATCTCAAATAATCATGCTAAGTGAAGGAAGCCAGACAGAAATGACTACATACTGCATGATTCCACGTGTATGAAAGTCTAGAGCAGTGGTCGGCAAACTGCGGCTCGCGAGCTGCACTTTGCCGCTCTCTGTTGACTAACGAGTTTGCCGACCACTGGTCTAGAGTATATGAATGAGTACACTGTATAAACTTGAGGATATACAGACTAATTTATATTGCCAGAAAGCAAGTAGGGAGCAGTAGGTAGGAAGAAAGGTTAGAAAAGTACACAAGGAAAGTTTTGGGGTGATAGACACGTTTGTTGTCTTGGTGAATATATGGGTCAAACTTCTCATGTGGTGCACTTTAAATATATCCGCCTTATTGCGTATCACGTATACCTTGACTAAAAAATATTAAAAGGACAATGATTTGCCCTGGGGGGTTTTGCAGAAGAGCATCACTTAGGAGCTCCTGTCTGGTGGCCAGCACTGTGTTGGCTCACACACACAGCTGGCAGAGGATGGACTGACACATGGAGCCCTGGGCTGGCCCTTACGTGTTTCCACTGTGCTGCTCTGCTGACGGCATCAAGATTCTGAAAGGCTGTTGGAAAAAGTTGTTACTTCTGTTATATTACATGCAAGTTGCTGCAAAACACTTGATCTATTGTCATACGTTGTGATGACAACTGCACACTCATCTTGATACTGCACTTGTGCCTGCCCATACATTTGAACAAACACGAGAATTCTTCCAGAAAGAACCACAAAGCCCCATTCAAAGCCCCATTCAGAAGGATTTTGACACAACCACCAGGAGGAAGGAACTGTGTCCTTGTTCTCAGGTAGATGGCCTGTATCCATGCTCTGCTTTCCTTATGCCCTTTCATGTGAGTCGTGGGGCACGCCCTTTGCTGTGTCCCCCAAAGGCCTGTTTGTCATCCTCTCTTATTCTTCATTTCCCAGTAAAGCACACACTTTAGGACACTGATAATCAGCAGAACTATCCATCCCTGAATTCACTTGCTGGTCATCTGACCATACAAAAAGTTCAGAGAAGGCAAAGGTCAATCTGATAGGCAATGGTTCTTCCTTGCAAAATACTGCAAAGTGACATTCTTTTATCAAAGAACCACAGAGAGATAATGTTCCACTGGCATCAACAGATTTCTAAAGAATGAACCATTAGTTCAAAAGAAACACTAATACTGGTCATCACGCCTGCAACATTTTCCTCAACAGAGAAATATTTGAAGATGAATTTCTTATGTAAATCTATGGGTTGTGCATGGGTGATAGTTTACCCCAAAAAAAGTATGAAAACCTCATAAACGTGAAAAACTAAATTAGCATGACTGCATACAACTTCCTTTTTTTTTTTGAGCCAAAATGGGAGAAGATGCTTACAAAGTGAAATAAGAAGCACATTTTAAATGATATAAAGCAAGTGATTCAAATCAATATTTTGTAGAAACCTCTAACCAATACCTCAGCTGTATCTATAACTGGTTAAGTTAGAAGAAACAATCTCAAAATTTGCTTTCTGTATTTACATTAAGACAAGAAAGGTGACTCCTGTGAAGAACAGTGAATATAGGATTCAAAATTTGGCAAAGGTTGAGATGATCCACGCTGGCCCTGGACCACGAATAATGTTTTTAAAAGGTCGGGTTATTAGATTAACAGTTGTAGAAGATGGACCTATGCAATGTGAAAGCAAACAGGTCTACTAACCAAACATTTCCTAAACTGCACAAAGAAACGTGAAACTTGACCCGACCCCGGGCCGGGACATGGGTTCTGCCCTGGTGGCACACGTCCCTCTGGTCCTATTCCCAGGGAAAGCCACACCCCTGGCTTGAAAGGAGGTTTGTTACAAACGTGATCTGGAGGAAAATGTCCTTCCTGGTCAGCTCTCACCTCCTGCTGCCTCCCACTAGATAACAAACCTTTCCTCTTCCCAAGTCCCGAGAACTTGCTCAACTCTCCACTTCATTTGGCGAACAGTGTGTGGTTGTTGAGCCTTCACTGCAGAGGCAGGCACCACAGGACAATACTCACATCATGCATGGAGTCCAGAAGCTTGGTCAGTTGATAGAACCTCTGCCAACTCTGCCCAGAATTGTTGGGACACTTGGTTACCATCTTCCTCAGCTCTTTGATGTAATTTGTCCTCATTTCTTCAAATGCAGCTTGGCTTTTGAGGCCATCCTTTGGAACTGTGTTTAAGGAGAACAGATATGTAAAATCCCAGATGGAAAACAGCTTTCACATCTTAGCAGTTAAATGGCCTAGGATATTTTGAGATTGTTAGGTTCCCACTTTTAGATTGATACTGAATCTCAATTAATTGCATTTATTAGTAAATATGGCAGTTCTCTTGGTAACTCTTGTACACATACATATACAAAAGAATAATAACTGCTATTTATCAGGAGCATGTTGTTATACATTTTGCATATAAAATCAGCTTATTAATCTTGACATCAGTCATATGACAACCATATATTACTCTTATTTTACAGATGAGGAAACTAAGGACCGGAGGTTTAAACACGTGTCCAAGGACACAATAAATGGGAGAGAAGAGAGATAAACCTAGCTTGGTTTGTTTCCAAAGCCTGACTCTTGACTACAATGCTTCATGGCCTTGTGACTTGTCATCAAAGTGTTTTATGAATCCTGACTTGCCAACACCTCTGAGGAAGGAAAACATACTTTGATTTTCCAGAACAACTGGAAGAGCCACAGACAAGCTAAGCTGGAGCTAGAATTAGAAAGCAGTGTTTTCATATTCAAGTTCAAATATCAAAGACACTCGGGGAAACTGGCTATCTACCCATGGGAGAATGTTCATACAAAGGAGCACTTTCCATTCTCCTTGCTCCAGATCACATGACAATGAGGCACTGTCATGTGACCTCCCAGATAACCTGACCGGCAGTGGGGGTGTGTGTAGTGGCAGTCTACAGCCAAGGGAAAATCTAAAACTTACAAAGAGAAAATACCGTGTTCATCTTTATCTTTGGTAAGGTTGAAAATGAAGGACTGTGTTTTCTTCTTTTCTTTTATATAGTGACTAGATGATATTAACATTCTGAGTTGGAAACTGCTCTTACTGTCACTTAATTACACAGCACATTTGTTACTTTATCATAACTGGTATACATGATAATTGACAGGGTCATGAGCACTTCAGAATGGCTAAGTGCGTTTCTGAATAGTATGTGCAACCCTGGAAGCCAGGAATGCCACTGTTTGCAGTTAAACCTGTGCTTTTCTATAAAGATATGGATTATCTTGCAAAATTAACTTCACATGTTAATAATCTTCTCCTTGAGTTGAATTGGTGAGGCTTTTGATTTGTCTATTTTTGTGGGGGGAAATAAGTCCCTAACAGCACTGCACAGATTCCTGAGGTTTTCACAGTATTAGTAGTGGTTTCAAATATTTGACATTCACATTAAGAATTAAAACCACCCATTATATAACTGTTTTTTTCTTTAAAATTAAAAACTTGTTTTAAAAGTATAAAAATACTAAAAAAGGATGGTAATAACCAGGATGTTACTATTAAAGCTATATATCTGTTTCAACCAAAATTTTAATGTTCACCTAAAACTTTCTAAAAGAAACTGAAAGTTTGCAAGTAACAGCCTATACTTCCCATCCACGTATTAACTTTTAAAGTTATGACATTTTACGTAGTAAAACTTTTGTTTTTAATCTAGAAATATTTATGGGTGTCATCCTATACATTAAAATTTTACCTAAAATTAGAATAAGTGAATACATTTCACAACTATATTTCAATACTATTTGGCACATAATAGAAGATTAAGCAAAGACCTTCATATTTCTGACAGCTGTGTTATCAGAAGTTCTCAAAATATGAACCTGTGTCAAATTTTACTTATACATTACTGAAGTGGTGGAAATATATTGTACCAATTTTATGGATAGATATTTTAGAAGCTGAAACAAACCCACAAATAAAGAGAACTTGAGCAAAACCTCAGGTTTTGGAGGTCTGCCCAGATTTTGTGAATTTACTTATTAAGCAGCATGGCTGCTGGAAATGGTCCAGGTCCTACGGGCTGCAGAGGAGCAGAGGCTGCGGGCGGAAGGAAGTCTGTCTGCGAGCAGAAGGAGCACAAAACTCTTGTTGTCATTGCTAAACAGTCTCCTGATTCGCTGGACATCAGGGGTGCAACCTCCCATCCTACGTAAGAGGAAGGATGCTCAGGCATTCCACAGATTTGCAAATGAGCAAACTAAAGCCCTCAGTTCCTGTGGTTCATAAAATTCTTGTTCTACTACCTTTTCATTTTGCTTTTCCTGCATCTATAGAAAATCAGAAATGAAAGTGCTGAGCTCCTTGGAAGCTAATACATCAACCTGGACAGCTAAAAATCATATCAGAGTTAATGACAGGCTGGCTGATTAAATGTGCAGGGGTGAGCAAATAGGTTACAGTTGTTCATGTAGAAAAATACTAATTAATAAATAATAATACAAGGACAAACTTTTGTGTGCTCACAACTTACTTTTGCCCACCCCTGTATATAAAAGAGTCAGACACCAATTAAGATTGAGTAGTCAAAATTTATAAATAATTAGAATCACATGGATTTTAGAAAAAAAGTATTTCATTTAAATTTTCTATTATCTGGTGTGTGTGTGTGTGTGTATTTAAAACACATTTCTAACCAGGGATGGTTAATGACAGAGATGGGAAAGAGGAATGAGATCACTGATTTGAGCCTCAATTTCCAAGGTTACGTTCCAGGGAGGAATCCAGGAGTAGGGACAGAGCCTGGATCCTGCCCGCAGGCAGATGAGGGTCTGAATGTAAACAGTGAGGGATGGTGGGGCCTGTGGCAAAGGAGAGAACATGCCCAGCTCCTGGCGATCAAATTCTATGAAAGTAAGACAAAAGGCCAAAAGCAACCTAAAAATCCTGTCCCGGCCAAACAGAACACAGCTGTGAGGTGCGGCACACCCCTGCCAGGCTGCCCACAGCCCCCTCTGCAGAGTCCACTCAGCCCACTGTCCCTGAGGCTGTCAGGTGCCATGAGCTGCCTCTGCAGCCCTCGCTCCCTGCTCCTGGGACAGTGGGGGCAGCCCTGGGCATGAAGTCCACAGTCCTGGGTGAGTCCTAACTCACAGAGGGTACTGAACAGGTAACACTGTGTGCCTGTTCTGTCAACTCCAGAACCGGGCTATCAATCCCATCAGATAATACAAAACTGCAAGGCGCTAAACATGTGTGAAGCGGATTCTGATGCGTGGTCACTACATCCCTGCTCCTGTTGGACTTGTCTGAGGCTCGCTCTTCCGCAGGCCCAGGCGCTCTTGGCTGGAAATGCATCTCTTCTCGTCCACTGTGTCCTCGTTACCTTGGCTACTGATGCCCCTTTCTTCCAAATGACTCTGCTGCAAACAGCCCTTCTCCCCGGCCCGATTCACTAGCCATGGAAGGGCTGGGCACACGCGGGATGCCACAGCTGGTCGGTCACTCAACAACTACAACCCTGAGGTCCACGCCACTCGCCCTGGCATCGTTGGCATCCAGAACATGTCTTGAGTTACCTCGGTGGCCATGGCACGTGGCGGAGGGATTACCTCTCCAGATGGTCTCCTGCCGCCATTCTTAGCCTGCCCCTCATCTGCCTGAGTTTCCTCAGATTCCTTCCCCTTTTGGAACATGCCTATGCCCTTGTCCAAGGAAAAGGTGCTCCCTGTCTTTGCCAAGGCTGATCCTGACCTGTCTCTTCTGGCATCTTATGCCATCAACTCCTACTTGGTTCCAGAAGCTGAATGAAGCTTCCCATCCATCTGAAAGTCGCTGGCCATCTGGCACCTGCCTGACGCCTAATGGTCAGCACTGGCAGGCGTCTCTGTGCAAGCCAGGCGGTTCTTCTTGCCCCTGTTGGAAACCGAGTCTTGGCTTCCACGCTGTACACCACCCCTCTGACAGCTGTGTCTCTCTGTCCCTTCCGCCTGTGCCACCCCCTTTCACGTGGCCAACTGGACCCGGCCTCATCTTTCTGTGGCCTGGCAACCCCGCTCACCAGTTGAGTCCAGACTACAATTTTCTGTAAAGATAATTTCAAGTTTATATCTCAGTACCCAAATCAGTCTTCTGAGTGCCAGGCCCAATTTTTCTCCTTCTTTTGGCCTCTCTATTAAGATATGTCTAAAGATGAATTTATCCAACGATAAAATTCATTTTTTAACTCCATAAAACTTGTTCCATGTACCAATGTTAACACACTTCCCTTAATGGTGTCCCTGCCACCCTGGTCATGCCTCTGTGCTCACTTCTGACCCAGGCCATGTTCATTTCCTCTTCCTCTTCCTGTCCATCGTCAACCAACCACCATTAGCCAGTCCGTTATTTCAACAGCCTCACAGGTCTCTGTGCCTCCAGACAGGATAGATCCTGTCTTTGCCTCTCCCACCCCCTTTCCTCTCAAATCCATCAAATCCAGTCGACCACCAGACCCCTCTTCCTAAAGCCATAAATACAGCTCTGCTCACGTCGCCCCGCTGCTCAGAGCCTTCAGGGTTGTCCTCTCTGCTCACCCAGCAGAGGCCAGGTGTCTTCCACAGGCACTGAATATCCCAACCCCACTCCCCGCTCCTCCCCAGTCCAATATAACCAGATGCACCTTGGAAAATTAAATACTTACATACAATAAAAATTAAAAATTAACAGGCAACACGACTCCCCAGAAGTAAGTGCTATTGCGTGAAGTGCTCTGTTATATTTCCACACTCACTCTCCCAGTTCCTCGTTGGGAATGCCATCTCGTTCCTCATATCCAGCATGGGAACCCTTCCAAAGATCCCCAAGATCTGCCCCCCCTGCATCCCTCCCTGTCCCCCAGAGCTGACCATGCCCTTCCCTTCCATGAGCCGCCATGATGCTCTATCTCTATCATAGTAGACAGTCCCTCTCACATGTATTGCAATGATGTCTAAACTTACAGTACAACTCCCCGAGGGCAGAGACTCTGCCTCAGTTACCCAATCGTTCCTGACCTGCCCAATCCTACCACACACATCACAGACACCTAGTGAGCATTTAGAGACCGGATGAATGAAGGACTGAAGGCACTTGCTCTTTCCTATGTCCCACGCTTTATCCTCTGCAAGTAACCTAGCTCAGTGGTTGGCAAACTGCAGCTCGCGAGCCACATGTGGCTCTTTCGCCCCTTCAGTGTGGCTCTTCCACAAAATACCACGGCCTGGGCGAGTCTATTTTGAAGAAGTGGCGTTAGAAGAAGTTTAAGTTTAAAAAATTTGGCTCTCAAAAGAAATTTCAATCGTCGTACTGTTGGTATTTGGCTCTGTTGACTAATGAGTTTGCAGACCACCAACCTAGCTCATCAAAGACCAAAGCCCTCCTCCCAGCTCCTCAAAATGTTCCTTTTTATACCAACTACCTGATACTCTCCATAGGCTACTCCCCAAAGGGGAAATGACCTGACACGGTAGAAAAGTGCCCGGGCGGGCATCAGCTTACCTGTGCTTAACAGCAGCAACACTTTCATGATGGTGTATTCTTCAAAGGTGAGCTGCAGCCGGACGAACTGCAGGCTGACCTGGTGCATGCCCTGGCACAGCTCATACATGGCAGACTGGTGCATCTTCTCTCTGCCAAGGAAAAGGTAAAAAGGGTCTGAAAAAACAAGGTTCCTTGTCAAACCCCGTCCGGCAGCTCCAGGCAGTCTGACGAGAGGTTTAAGTTGGAGTCTTCCTATAGGTGTCAACACGGAGCAGGTGTGCATTTTAAAGACAAACTGGATGCCTTGCCCAGGGACGGGGAATGGCTTCTACACCAATGCTGCATGTGAGCATGTGTCGGAAGCCCTGCTGCCAACCTCTCTCGTCGTGCCATGCTTGCATTGTGTGGTGTGCGCTGTTGTCGTGAGGGCATCCGGAGGGCAGAGAAGCCACTGTGACGTGGCTTCCGGTCCGTGTCAGCAGAGACCAAACACTCACTATTCGGAAGGACTGTGCTGGATACTATGAGCACAGGATAGTGATGACCAAATCCAGTTTCCATGTGGACACCCCTACCCCCCGCCGCCCCCCCCACACACAGAGGTCTTGAAAAAAGTTTGTTAACTGTTTGATGAAGCACCTTTAAAAAGGGAAACTAGACACAATTTGAAAAGTTGAGAACTTGGACTAGAATTTTTCTGGTAAAGGGAGAAAGCGATGTGGGAGTTTGCCAACTGTTTCCATTCATTCGAACAAACAACCAATCCTCTTCCTCCACTAAATCCAATGTTGTCATAAAAATCCACATTATGTTACGACAGAAGGCATTATTTTCTCTTTCCATTAGAAGTATGGCATCACTTCTAAGTTTTTAGATGTATTGTCTCATAGTAATTTGCGGAGACCCTGGGTAACTACTACTTTATATTGAGCAGAATGTAATTAGTGAAAAAGAGCAACAGTGAAAAATGGGAAAGGACTTGACAAAGGCCGAAGAAGTGAACAAAAAAGGTCATGGTGGGTGATAGAAATCTATGAATAACTGACAGCAAGGCATCTGTGGGAAAGCGACACTGTGATGCCTCTTCCAGGAAGCACTCTTGGGTTCAACTGGCAGAAATCTCTCTCATCTCAACTCTGAAAGCCATTTGTAAAGAACTCACAATGCAACACAGAACATTTTGCTCTGCATATGATGATGATGTCATTCCTCTCTTAATGATAAGCTGGAAGCTATTTTCAATGAAGGGAATATTTTAAATACATACACTCACACAAACACACACACACACAGGCAATAATAGCAGGAGCCTATGCATCTACAATCCAGAATTAACAATGCAAATAAATGCTAATATGTTTACTATATTTGATTCACATCATTACAAATGGAACATGACAGAGCTCAGGTCTGCTGTGTCTTCCTCTCTGATCCCATTCATCTTCCTCATTCAAGGGAACCATTCACTTGGGCTGATTATCATTCCCCCTCAGATGTGTCTATTTTCCTGCACATGTATGTATCTATAAACAGCACACAGTACTGCTTTGTTTTAGTAAATTTGAAACTAGATATGCACGTCTGCCACTTCTTTTTATTCAGTGTTATAATTCTGAGATGTATCCATCTTAGCACAGATAACTCTTAAGTTCACCCATTTTCACTGCTACAAGTTTCACTTGTGTGACTGTATCACAGTTCACTAATCCATTCCACTAGGGATGGACACTTGGTGTTCACTGCTATTATCAGTGATGCTCAAGGAACATCCCTGAGCACTCCTCTAGGACGAACGAAGACGGTGAGCTGCAGATCTGTGCACATCGCTTTCCTTCTAACCAACAGGCGACGAGAATGTCCTTTCATCCCACTTCCCACCAGTACTTGTCATTATCCAATTTAAATTTTTTTTTGCCATCTGATGCGGATTGAAAGGGTAGCACACTGCTGATTCTATTTGCATTTCCATTATCAACAGTAGGATGAATATTTTTCAAATGTTTTCTGACCATGTGGTTTTTTTCCTTGCTGATTTGTCTAATATCTTTACTCATTTTATTGTAAGCTTTTTTCTCTTGCTGTTACTAATACATCCTTTAAAAAATTACTTTATTTTTAATTCTCATCCAAGGAGATTATATATATATATTTTAGAGAGAGAGAAGCATTGATGTGAGAGAGAAACATTGATCAGCTGCCTTCCTTTCGCACCTTGACAGGGGACTGAACCCACAAAATTGGTTTGTTCCCTGACGGGGAATCGAATCTGTAACCTTTTGGTGTATGGGACATGACGCTCTAACCAACTGAGCCACCCAGCAGGACACTAATACCATCTTTAGTCCAAGTATTTTTTGCCTTAAAAATTTTTAGTGATATTCATATTATTCCTTCATTATTTCCTCCCTTCTTTCACATCTCTTTCTTTTGCTCTGTCTTTAGAATTTACCTGGTAAACTCATTTTTTAAAGTTCCTTATTTCTAAACTTTCCATATAATAATATTTCACATATGTCTCTTATAAACAGCAAAAGGCTAGAGTTAAAAAAAATCTTAAAGTCTTTGGGTTTGAACAGCTCAGTTTTAACCTGTTTTCATTTATTATGATTACTGATATATGTAGATTTTTTTCTACCATTTTAACGTTATCCCCTCCTTTGCTTCTTTCTTTCTGCTTTTTCCCCTTTTATTGGATTGATGCAGTTTGTTGTTTTTTAAAATCCCCCTCTTTGCTCCTGGACTGGGTTTAGAAGGTACACATTTTTACTCTTTAAATAATTAAGTTATGAACTTGCATACTTAGACATCTAAAGCTAATCAGTAGCCTTTCCATTAGCAACAGAAATGTAGTATACTTTATCTTTGGTCTACTGCTCCCCGTCTCCCATGTTACTGCTCTTTAGTATTTAAATTCCAGCTTGTTTTCAAATCGGCCCTGAATTTTGTCTCTCCTGCACATCCATACCTCATGTCTGTTTAGAGTTACCAATGTGTTTCTTTAGCCACCAGTTTCCGGCATTTCCCTTCTTACTTCCTGGGTTCAATTTCTATTTTGAAGACCATTTTTGGGGGGAATTCTTTCAGTCGTTGAATGTTTATCTTTCAATCTTACTCGTTAGTTGTGTGAAAAATTTCTTTATATCACCTTCATTCTTGAATGATAGTTTAAAAGTTCCAGATTTCTAACTTGACAGGTAAGGAAGCTCAGTACTGTAAAGACGGTATTCCACTACACCTGGGCCTTAGTGCTGCCTCTGGGAAATTTCTTCTTAGTCTAATCGTCTTCTTTTGTAGGTGACCTGCATGTTTCCCTTTGGTAGCTTAAACAATTTTCCTGTGTTAATTTGATGTTTGCAGTTTCACATACTGAGGTGCAGACTGATTATTTCTTCTGCTTGGTGTTCAATATCTGCATTTGATTTGGAGAATGCAGGTATTTCTTTAGTTCTGAAATGTTCTTAACCATCATTTCTTTAAGTATCATCCCCATCCCATTCGTGCTATTTTTTCTTGTTGAACTCCTATTAGCAGTGTGTTGGACCTTCTCATTTTGTCTTCCACAGTAACTTCCCTTTCATATTAGTTATCCTCTTATCATTGTACTGGCATTCTAGGTGATTTTCTCAGATCTAGTTCCTAAAAAATATTTTTTTTCTTTTTCCATGTCTAATTTATTTAATTTCTACAGTGTTTTAATTATCATGTTAATATTTTTCATGTCAAGGTGCCTAGAAATGCTATATTTAGTTCTTTCTCAAGCATTGATGTTGCATAATATACTTACTTTATTGTTATTATATCCCTTCTCTAAATTATATCTTCAGCTATTGTAATTCTAAATACATTTAGTGCATTTATTTTATAGTTTCTCTGATTTTTTTTTTGTTCAGTTTTTTTTGGATGCTAATATGCAGCTCTACCATGTATTGTTTTGGCATAGATTTGTCTTCTGGGTGAATCCCAGGGGCACTGTCTGTGGGAGGGACTCTGTAGGAAGTTTTAGCATTTGTGACTGTCAGGGTATAGGCCTTTCACTTGTTCTGGGCCAGTTTTTATGCTAATTTCTCGGCTTGAATGCTTTTTTGCGATACTTGTGTAGTTTGAATTTAGACCCCACACTTGATGTGGTGCAGGCTTGTGTTTATTTCTTTCAGCTTCCTTGCCATGTCCCTGGGCTGCTAGCTGGCTGGCTTGTTGAGTTTTTCCTTCCTTGTTAGTAGACAGAAAATCTTTAGAGAGCCTTGGCTCTACGCAGGGGCTCTATTTCAGGCCCCAGCCCTGCTGGAGTTCTAGCTCTTGTCCGCTGTTCCACTAATACCCACCCGAAGGCATTGATCACATCCAGTAGTTTGTGGGCCAACTATAGCTTTAGCTCCAAGTTAAACCGCTCTGGCTGTGAATTCCCTATTCTTGCTTTTTTTTTTTTTTTTTTTTCCCCTTTTGAGTTTGGCTACATATTTAAGGCTTTTTTTTTTTTGAAGGCAGAATGTCTATGTGTGTAGAAAAAAAAAAAAAAAGGCTCAGTTCAGTTCCACCATTCTGATTGTGAACTACAAGCTTCTTAAAGGCAAGCTCCAGGTCTGGCTAACCTTTTTGAATGCCAAAGAGAACATGATGGACAAGCGCCACAAGTAAAATCTTTGTTCAATCAATATTGCATGAACGAATGAGAGAGAGAAGGAAAGGAAAAGGAGAGAGAACAAGTGAAGACAACAAAAAGAATTAAAGACACAAATCTGCATATGATGATGATGATGATGATAGAAAGATAATCCTGAAAATTTGCAGATAGGTTAAATGGCTAATACAATAGATGTGGCATCTGTGAAGTCCTCAAAAGAGGAAGAGATTTAGGTGGTAAAATGGGGGGAGGCAGATTGTGAGTCAGGATGTCATGGAATATAATGCAAGTGTACTGACACCATGCATTTAAAAGTGCACTCGGGTGCCTTTGATCCCTTCAGCCACCTGTGCTGGAGGCCGAACAGCTGCCCGTGACTTTGCCACAATAGGCCCCAGAGATGTGCGACCCAGAAGCCCTTCCACGCGCTGCTGTGAGCCTGTGACTGTGTGGCTCCTGGACCCATGCTGTCCTGTGTAACACGGGGATACTAACAGGAGCCCCACCTGTGCAGGGAGGGAGGAACCAGCCCAGAGAGGTTCTTAATATTGTAGATATGTTGGCTATTTAAATATATATGTAAAATAGAATAAAATGCTTCTTGAAATTCAACCAATGATCATTTTGATAAAATAAAGCAAGAAAGAATCAAATTCTTTTAAAAAATATATTTTTATTGATTTCAGAGAAGAAGGGAGAGAGAGAGAGAGAAACATCAATGATGAATGAGAATCACTGATTGACTGCCTCCTGCACGTTCCCTACTGGGGATGAGCCCGTAACCTGGGCATGTGCCCTTGACTGGAATCGAACCCGGGACCCTTCAGTCTGCAGGCCGATGCTCTAGCCACTGAGCCAAACCAGCTGGGGTAGCATCAAATTCTTAAAATGACTCTTCAGGGAAAAATAATATTGTGTTATTATTGTTGTTAATATTTCCATGTGCGGGATGGGGAATTGAGAGAAGCACCAGAGAGAATGCTGATTTTTGGGAAGGCGGGAGGGACTGGCTTAGTGTAGAGCGTGAGAATTAAACCCCTCCGTGTCCGTGTTTCTGTTATCAGATGTGGTAACGAAGCATCACACATAGGTGAAAGGCTAATTAAAGAGAGGCCTCAGATGCTAGCTGAAGGCAGATGTGAATGCTAGTGTGACAACACACCTGAAGAATGCATGCTCTGCCACTTCAGTGTGAATAGCATCTCTATGTCGTGAGGAAGTAGCCAAGGAACTCCCGGGCCAGCACTGCCCCTCATGAACGCATACCACACACCAAATCTCACTTTCTTCTTGCTAATTCTCACAATGCCTTGTGAAGATTATCATCAAGGTCACGGTAAGAAAATTTAAGTCCATGTTGCAGCCAGGATCCAAACCCAGGTTTTGTACCTGTGAGTTTGTTTCTGTCTCATCTTGTTCATTTTGGTTTTTTTAGATTGCACATGTAAGTGAAACCATACAAGAGCAAAGTAGTGGCCCCCAGAGGGGTGAGGAAACAGGAAGAAAGGGGCAGATAATTAAGTACAAACTTCAGTTATAAAATAAGTCACGGGAATGTCATGAACAGCATAGGGAACGTAGCAAATAATTTCATAATAACTATGGAGCGTGACAGGTGGTTCCTACACTTACTGTGGTGATCACTTTGTTGTATACCTGAAACTCATATTGTATGTGAATAATGAAAGAATTAAAAATTAAAACCTTATACCTTTTCTTTTCTCCATGCTACCAGCACAACAGTTTTAGCTCTTTTCTCCACAGTATCACTTTACAACTATAAAGATATTTGCCACCTCATATGTTTTATTGTTATATTCACTCAATTGTTTATTCTTTGGTCCCCATAATGTGGTAAAATTTTGTGTTTTCAAATTCCATTGCTGTTTGTACGGCATGAAATTAAGTTCTCTAAATGAAGGGTACTGTGTACTCAATATAGCTTGAAATTTCAAGAAAATAGGCCATCTCAAAAACACATTTTGCATCACATCATTTCTGTATAATTAGATTAAATGCACAGAAATGTACATCCAAAGAAGTTGAATCAAGGACAATCTTTTTGGCATGATACTGATATTAATTTTGCAATATTACCTCAGAAATCTCTTTGCTACATGCTTTTATTCATTTAATAATCTTACCTCATTTTGAGTAGAGTAATGTGAAAAAATATGGATTACTTTGGGAAAGAGATGAATTTTGTATAATGCTTCTAAAAGATGAAAGTAAATGCAAACGTCACCCTTGGACAGTGGACTAATGTAAAGGCTGTAGGAGATTACTGAGTTGGGAAATATCCCGACATCAAAGTGAACACCAGAACTGAATAACTGATAGCCATCTATCTCTACTTGTGAACCGTGGGCACATCATCCATTTCTAAACATCATTTCATTTGCAGGAACAGAATAACCTCTGCTTTTGGATAAATAAGTAGATAAATACAACTACCAAAATGTGCACAGAGACCCAGTCCCATTCCAAAGACCTTGGTTAAAACCTTTGAGAAAAATAGTTCTAAAAATATTTTTAGAGAAACCCATCAGAAAAAGAAATGTTTCCGTAGTTTTGTAAACTTATCATTTTCTCCAATTAGGACACCAATTTTATTCATAGCTACAACTTCATCCTGTCCTCTCTTAGAACATCCATTACACTAAACTACAATCATATGATCATTTAAAAAGTTTAAAAATAGCCAAAACCGGTTTGGCTCAGTGGATAGAGCGTCAGCCTGCGGACTAAAAGGTCCCAGGTTCAATTCCGGTCAAGGGCATGTACCTGGGTTTCGGGCACATCCCCAGTAGGGGGCGTGCAGGAGGCAGCTGATCGATGTTTCTCTCTCATTGATGTTTCTGACTCTCTATCCCTCTCCCTTCCTCTCTGTAAAAAAAATCAATAAAATACATATTTTTAAAAAAGTTTAAAAATAACCTCACGTTTCCAAACCCTATTCGTTTGGGACCAAAGTGAATAATTGAAGAGTGAGAAAACATTCCCCCGCCCTCACTTTTGAAGAAATGTGGAGTTGGAAATGGAGTTTATTCACATGAGAGGGGGAATTAGAAAAAAGCCCCCCTTGAAATCACAGTGGGATGGGCAGTCCCAGGTTAACTGATTTGTATGCTAGTTGCCGGTCTTTAACTTAGTAGTCAAACCATATGAACAACTTCTGCATGTGCCATCATGACATGTGAGCAGTGTTGCCAGGTTTCACATTAGGAGAACAGCCTCGTGGACCTAATGGCCAACAGCTGTCTGCAGGAACACTCTTGAGTATGTTAGTGTTCAAGTCCCAGATTAGTAAGACGTGAGCAAAAAGGACATTTGAAAAGGTTAGTCCCCGAGGTATCTGGAGGACCATCTGGAGGCAGCTGATGGGGAAA
Source organism: Corynorhinus townsendii (assembly GCA_026230045.1). Taxonomy (NCBI): domain Eukaryota; kingdom Metazoa; phylum Chordata; class Mammalia; order Chiroptera; family Vespertilionidae; genus Corynorhinus; species Corynorhinus townsendii. The sequence goes on along the minus strand of JAPDVU010000006.1, from coordinate 116,741,014 downwards.
TTACTGCCCCAGGCTACATGCAATCCCGGAACCACATTCATCTTCACTCTGATAGGCAGATACTGATACGCCGAGACGGTATCTGTAAGCCCACAGAGCACGCAGGCTAGCCTGACCACCTCCGGGAACTCCTCAAGCTGCGGGCCTCGGCAGGAAGGACGCAAGCTGACTTCTAAGTAAAGAGTCTCTAGGACTGGTCTCTAAGACATTTACACTCATGTCACAACAGCACTACTCACAACGTCCAAAAGGTAAAAGCAACGCAAGTTCCCATCAACAAATAAATGAACAAAATGTGGTAAAAGCCTTTGATGGGGTATTCTTTAACAGCTATTCTGATACATGCTCCATGTAAACCTTAATGACATGCTGCTAAGTGAAATGAGCCAGTTGCAAAAAAGAAAAATACTGTATGATTCCACTTACATGAGGTACCTAGAGTAGTCAAACTCAGAGAAACAAAGTAGAATGCTGGTTGTTGGGGGCTGGGAAGAGGAGGTGGAGGGGGCTTGTTTATGAACAGTGTGGATGTATTTAACATTCTAGGGCTGTGTAGTTAAAATGGTTAAGATGGTAAATTTTATTGATATTTTAAGTACAATTAAATTTTTTAAATTAAAAAAAAATTCTGCAACCCATGATCCTACCTACTATTAAGATTCGTGTTTAATTAGGTAACTTCTCTTGGGGCCCAGGGTTTTCATTCTTCTTCTTTTATAATATATAGAATATCTCTTTTATCCTCTATTTGGATGACTTGTCTTTTTTGCCTTTTTGTGTCTTGATGGATATTTAGACTTGCTGTATCCATGCTTTTATGGCAAGTGGTGCTAAATGCTTTTTGAAAACAGGAAGAGTAAAAATCCTTTAATGAACCATAATTTCAAAAACTTAGTCGGAAACAGTGCCCCAAAGGCCTGTCTGTTGGTTTTGGTAACCGAAGGGGGAAGGAAAAACAGAAGAACTCTCTTTATCACTCCTTTCTCTTTCAGGGAATTCACATTTTCCAGATGCCACCATCTTACACTGGTTGAGTTTAGAGATGATGCCAGAGCACAGAGGGTCCTGACATTGACTTCCGGGCATGCATGATGGTACAATGACATCTTTTAACTGAAGATCCTTTAGCAGTATTGTACCAAACACCTTTTATCTTAGGTGTGTAAGACATCACTTTATTTAGTAGGAACTACAAAAATAAACCTGTGAAGTGCTTCACTTTAGCCCTTGGATTGAACAATAGGCAGCTCTTGTCCCTTGGAAGGGCTGTGTCTTTCCAGATAATAAGGGGCATATCTCTCTCTGATTTTTTTGTGATGCATAGGTCCAAAACTATGTGAGTGCTTAATGAATACCTGGTTGCTACTGAGAACAGGCAAATTCAGTGACTGCACAGACTCTGAGCTGCTCTTCAAATATAGATGTAACCAACACCCAGCGATGCTCACTCTTGAAGTCCCTGCAATCTCAAGAAGAGGCCTCTTTATGAACAGGTTTGCTAATATGCTATTACTTCCATAAATTGTCCCTAGGGGTGTGTGTGTGATTGCTAGAGTGTATGCTGTGATAGTGTCAATGAGAGTTAAATAGCTTGAGTGGTGTGGTGCACACACATGATCACAGCAGGTCTGAAAGACCAGCCCTTCCTCACAACTGATACTGCAAACCACATCATTATGTCTGAGTAAATCTAACATCTTGTTATATGGTCAGTGTAACAGATGGTCCCAGTCTCAGGCTTATTATTTTCCTAAAAAACAGATGCAGAAACAGGTTTTTCCCCCAAAAAACCTTAATTAGAATAAAAATGACCTCAATTTGAGCATTCAAATTATTCCAGTTTATGGTTTTTAATTTTTTCAGATTCTTACTAGATTTATCCTCAGCAGACAAACAAGATATCTCCGTAGGAGGACCGTTTTCCTAGTTGTGGTTGATATCTGTTCATTTTTATAGTATTTACGTCATTTATTTACAGCCACAGCAGAACTCAGCAGCTTGGATCTCCGGATCACAGGCAAATGTTGTTTGTGGTCACTGCCTCACTGGACTCCTGTGCCAGAGCGAGTGGTGTCCCATGGTCTCCATGACACCCATCTATTCTCATCCATTTTACATGGCCAAGCCTAGTAATAGTTAATAGCCAATTCAGGGTTTTGTTTGTCACCTTAATTGATGTTCCAGAAGGGACATGTTTTCATAGAACCACCCTTGGACTAAAGCATCACAATTTCCACTGGCTTTAATGGATGTTGCACAGATCAAAATAACACCTGACGATCTAAAAATCTAGAAGGGGCCTGGTTACATGGCAACCATATCTGACTACGGATAGCCGTACAACTCAGGAAATACACTTTTTTAGCATGAAGTTTTTGGTAACACACTGCTTTGTACCTTAGATTTTTAAATACTTACATGCTTAGCACAGTTTCTTTGGGCACAAGGACGCATGTTTTTGGTAGAGGAAAGAAAATAGGCAGCCATGAGCCACTGGGAAACTCGGATTTGAGAGAGAGGGTCTCTCTGGTAAACCACAGTACAAGGATGTGCTGGCTTAGCTTAAGGGTCAATCTTAGCAGTCACTGAGTTGTGAATTTCACAGACTAATGACAATGTAATTCATTAAAGAACTGATTTCTAAATACATTTTCAGGACTCACCTATGGCAGTGGTTGGCACACCGCGGCTCCTTGGCCACTTGAGTGTGGCTCTTCCACAAAATACCACATGCAGGCGCGCACGGACAGTGCGATTGAAACTTTGTGCGCAGAACTCGGTTTTCGGCCTGGGCGAGTCTATTTTGAAGAAGTGGCGTTAGAACACTCAAGGGGCCAAAGAGCCGCATGTGGCTCGCAAGCCGCAGTTTGCCGACCACTGACCTATGGTATCATGCAAGGAACACCTATCCCTAAGATATGTGATTAAATATCTCACTCTGGGATAAGGTAAGAAACACAGCAACCTGCAGAAAAGTTAAAAAAGAGTATTAGCTCACTGTCTATCCCCTCCGATAGTGGGGGGCTCTCTGTAAAGGGAGATATGTGACCACCACCACACCCTGTTCCTGCTGGAGGGGTCTGCGCCAGCGGCCCTTCCACCCGGGCTCAGAGGCGGCCTGTTTGTTCACCGGATGTATTAAGACCTAGCGGACCTCATGTTTTCATTCTAGGCTTTGGTGAGGAAGTCTGTATGAGTCCTTGACAGAGAGCAGATGTAGCTCTTAACTTGCTAAAGTGACTCTTGAGTACGGTCTCAGAGCCTGTACTCTTCACTGTTCAACTACAGTCAAAACACCCAACAGCGTACAAGCACTTATGACTGTTAAGACTTATGGCCAAAATTGCCCTGCACGTAGAAAAGAGACCAAAGAAGATGGCATTTTGTAATACCTTCAAGCCTCATTTTTGTAGACTGTAGACTTAAATACTAAGTTTTGGAAATTTCACGGTATGCAGACTACAGGGGTAGAAGACAGAAAACCTTCGGTGGCTTTAAATAGGGACATTTGGGATATATACTTAAAGACATTGCTTAATTTTAACAAATGACCACCATTTCCTCACTTGTAGAAAGGAGCCATAAAAGGTAAGATTCCTGCCTGATAACTAGTGAGTTTCAAGAATGTGAAGAAAGTTAACTGCTGAAATTACAAGTGTTGATAGACTCTTGTTTGGGTGAAGGGCGATAGCAAATCACTTCTTCCTAGTGCCGTGGTCGGCAAACTGAGGCTCGCGAGCCACATGCGGCCCTTTGGCCCCTTGAGTGTGGCTCTTCCACAAAACACCACGGCCTGGGCCAGTCTATTTTGAAGAAGTGGCAAATTAAAAAATTTGGCTCTCAAAAGAAATTTCAATCGTTGTGCTGTTGGTATTTGGCTCTGTTGACTGATGAGTTTGCCGACCACTGGCCTAGCGCAATACAAGATTTTTATCAGCTGCACCTTGTGGAGTCAGACTCCTGCTGCTGCAAAGTGACTGTGCTCCAGCAATCACAGCCTGGCACAGGTGTAAAGAAGGACATGCACTCTGATGACGGTGCAGCTGTGCTTCCACAGCCCGCGGAGGTGACTGGAGCAGGGGTGAACGTGCCAGGGTGGGGATGTGGAAGGTGCACAGCAATTGTGCTCACTTTGCAAGGTAACAGATTCCTTCTTATACCGTGAAAGTCTTGCTTCAGAAGAAGAAAATAGCTAAACTCTAGAGACTGTTATCACAGACGCTGTTCATAAATCACCTGGGGTCCTAGAAAACATCTCCGGGCACCATACTCTGGGCGCAAGGTGCTTTCTTTTGTTTGAATCATTCTGAAAGCTGATAAAGCATCTGCCTTAAAAAATTACGATGTCCAACTCGATTAATTTATTAGAGATTGGCCACGTGTCCTTTCTTATTACTGATTCTGAACATCTGTCACAGAGCAGATTTTGTTCAGGACATTCTGAACATCTACATCATTCATGACTGCGTGGAATGAGTACCACACCACCAGGCCACTCCACCAGCAGTGACACCTGTTTCCCGTAAAGCGTCAGCACAGAAACACACTACACACGCACATGAAATGACATGAGCACAATGCGTATTCAAATGGTAGCCTGAGCACCCTTCTTTTCTCCACCCGCTGTAGAAGGTTACTAGTCAAGGCAGCGAGGGGTATGGCTGACATTTTGTAAACGTCCACTTTTCGTTCCGTGAACTTCTGAACTTCCTGCAAACAGATGGCACTGGCGATGTAGTCTCTCTTTAACAACAAGTAAATGAGTCTTTGGGGTGTTGTGTCCATCATCCAGAAGCAATGTGTTAAGGCCAACAGTTCAAAAGTGTTAGGTCCCTGAGATTGCTTGAGCAGACAGGACCCCCAGTCCCTGGCCAGACCCTGCCTCTGGGAGGGAGGGAGGGAGAGAGAAAGGGAGAGAAAGGGAGAGAGGGGAGGGAAAGGGAGGGAGAGAGGAGAAAGGGAGGGAAAGGGGAGAAAGGGGAGAGAAAAGAGGAAGGGAGAGTGGGAGAGAGAAAGGGAACCAAAGATCATACTGAAGTACAAGAGAAACTTTGGGGTGTCACTTTTCTTCCTCTTGGAAAAATATATAAAGGCCTTAACACTTAATTTCAATGTTGAAACAATGGGCGGTAACACTTTAAGTCAATAAATGCAATGTCTGAGGATATTGCCTCACTCGACAAGAAAGATGATTACTGAATCAAGGAATCAGTATTTTAAAAATTCTGTTTTAATTTCTGATATAGATAAATACCAGTAACACATAAACCCTTTGGGGTCCTCAATGATTTTAAGAGCACAGAGAGGTGCTGAGAACAAAACACGGACGAACCGCTGATATGACCCTCATTCTAAACAAGGAAGAGGAAGGCTTAGTGACTCTCACTCACTGACTTGACAACATCAAGCTCGTGAGCAGCCACATTAGGAACTGAGCCCTAGGTCTTCAACAATTAAGCTCTTAAATATTGTCATATAGGAAAGGAAGGAAAACAGATTTAGAGAAATAATTCAAACTTTGAACCAAAGTTTCCATTTTTCTAACAACGTTTCACTTCCCAATTGTGCTCTTTACACACTGGACACCTGTCACCCATTTTATTTTATTTATTTATTTATTATTTTTTAAAAATAAATCTTTATTGTTCAGATTATTACAGGTGTTCCTCTATTTTTCCCCCCATAGCTCCCCTCCACCTGATTCCCCACCCCACCCCATGCCCTTACCCCCGCCACTGTCTTCATCCATAGGAGTAAGATTTTTGTCCAATCTCTTCCCGCACCCCTCACACCTGCTTCCCCTGAGAATCGTCAGTTCACTCCCTTTCTATGTCCCTGATTCTATTATATTCACCAGTCCATTCTGTTCTTCAGATTTTTTATTCACTTGATTTTTAGATTCACTTGTTGGTAGGTATGTATTTGATGTCATTTTGTTGTTCATAATTTTTATCTTTACCTTTTTCTTCTTCTTCCTCTCCTTAAAGAATACCCTTCAGCATTTCATGTAATCCTGGTTTGGTGGCGATGAACTCCTTTAGCTTTTTCTTGTCTGTGAAGCTCTTTATCTGACCTTCAACTGTGAATGATAGCTTTGCTGGGTAGAGTAATCTTGGTTGTAGGTTCTTGCTGTTCATCACTTTGAATATTTCTTGCCACTCCCTTCTGGCCTGCATAGTTTCTGTTGAGAAATCAGCTGACAGTCGTATGGGTACTCCCTTGTAGGTAATTAACTGTTTTTCTCTTGCTGCTTTTAATAGTCTCTCTTTGTCTTTTGCCCTTGGCATTTTAATTATGATGTGTCTTGGTGTGGTCCTCTTTGGATTCCTCTTGTATGGGGTTCTGTGCGCTTCCTGAACTTGTAAGTCTATTTCTTCCACCATGTAGGGAAAGTTTTCTGTCATTATTTCTTCTAATAGGTTTTCAATATTTTGCTCTCTCCCTTCTTCTGGCACCCCAAAAATTCGGATGTTGGTTCGCTTGAAGTTGTCCCAGAGGCTCCTTACACTATCTTCATATTTTTGGATTCTTTTTTCTTTTTGTTTTTCTGGTTGGATGTTTTTTGTTTCCACATATTTCAGATCTTTGGTTTGATTCTTGGGGTACGTTGATCTACAGTTGAGTTTCTGTATATTCTTTATTTCAGACAGTGTATGCTTCATTTCTGACTGATCCTTTTCCATTTTTTTTGGCATTCTCATCAAGCTCCTTGAAGGTCTCATCAAGTTTCTCAGCAGTTTTAAGAAGATTCTTGAGTAACCTTATACATGTGGTTCTGAACTCTATGTCATCCAGTAGTTTGTTTTCCTCTGTTTCTTTCATTTGTGACATGTTTCTTTGTCTCCACATTTTGGCTGCTTCCCTGTGTTGATGGAGTACCTTTGTGTGGTAGGTGATCTATAGGGGGCAGTAGCTCAGCCTCCTCAATCACATGAGGTGGATGCTCTTGGTACACCCCTTTGTGGGCTGAGTGCAAAGTCTTGGTGTAGTTAAGCCTTAATTGCCGTTGGTACACTGGGAGGAATTGACCTCCAGGCCAATTAGCTGTGAGCACTCGCTGTGTCTATAATGGAAGAACTGCTGTGCTGAAGACACACTTATGGGGCTGGACTTGTTTCAGAGGGGCTTTGGTGCTCACTAAGTCTGCCTCTTGAATGTGTCACTTATGGATGTGAGGAGTTGAAATCTGGTGTCTCACACTGACCACTAGGTACACTGGCTTCTGGATCTCCAATGGGGTGCAGGTCAGCTACTGTCTGAGGCCACCCAGCAGGGGCTACAGTGAGAGCTACAGTTTTCTCCTCTTTGCTTGGGGTTTGGAGATTTTGGAGCTGTCTGACCGGGGCTGCAAGTTGGCTAGGTTAAGCTGCAATAGGGCAGGGCTTATGCAAAAGCCGCTGCTTAGAGCGTGGGTGGGTTTGTAGGTTGTGCAGGGCGGGGTCTCAGGGTGTCACTAGGCTAGGGCGTGGCAAACAGCAATGGCTGCTAGTTAGCCGGCTCTGAGTCCCTGTCGGCAGAATCGTGCCCCAGTGCCGTAAACAATTATTCCTGCGCGCAGCTCTGCAAGCAAGCCACCCTCACTGGCAGACAGTCCAGCTTCTCCCCGTAGGAGTTTGGGGCCCCCGCGTCTCCCCAGAAACTGTATTTCAGAGTAATCGGGTGCTTGTCTCCCTTCGGGTTGAAAAAAGCAACGCCTGCCGCCAGCCCGGATCACTCGCCTCCGTACCTCAGCTTTTCAGCGCTCGTGCACGTCTCAATGCTCTTTTCTCTTTCCTTCTAGTTGTAGAACTTCCACTCAGCCAGCTTTCCCATGGTTCTGGGTGATAGACGTTTTGTCTTTTAGTTGTATTTTTGAAATTGTTGCAGGAGGCAGCAGTTTAGGTGTTTACCTACGCCGCCATCTTGGATTCTCTCACCTGTCATCCATTTTAAAGAATAACTCTTACAGACGAAAGATGAGGTAGGATTGGTCAGTGAAGGGTCCAACTTAATGAAACTCACCAATGGCTCCAAAGGTCCACTTTGTGTGTGACTGTCTGAAAACCAAGTCCCACCGTCCACGTACGAGCCTTGATGTTGAAAAATTCTGAGTTTTAGACTGAGCGGCATCTGGGTTCAAAACTTGGAGCCACTGTCTCCTCATATTTAAAAGAGGCATAATAAATTCCTGCCTCACAGAGCTGGGAGGAGCAAGTAGGAGAACATACAGGAGACAGCGCAGAACACAGCACCTTTCCCAAGCTTTCAGCATCAGCTCGCATCACTCAACCCCCCCTCTAACCCACTTGACTATCAACTAGTCTTTAACTCTAGGATCATGTAAATGGAGAACGGTATGAACTGAATGTATGCTCCCCCCTCCCCAAATCTGTGTGTTGAAACCCCAACTCTCACTATGATGGTATCAGGAGGGGAGGTCATTGGGAGGTCACTTGGTGGGGGTGGAGCCCATGATGGGATTAGTGTCTTAGGAGGAGGAGAAGAGACACCACAGCCTTTCCTTTCTGCCCCTGAGAACACTGAGGAGGCACTGTCTGCAGGCTGGGAAGAGGCCCTCACCCAACCGCCCGTGCCGGCCCCTCACCTGTGGGGTTTTGTTACAGTGGCCTGAGCTGACTAAGACAGAGGGATATCATGCCTGCACCAAAAGGGAATTTGGAGTTTATAAGCCACCAATTCCATGGCACTGTCCATTTGGAGGAGGAGGGACACAGAGGGGGGAAGACAGACGGAGGCTGCCATAATGTAAATGTGTACATTGGCTGGGGCAATAACTTTAACTGCAGAGCGAAGGAAGCAGACATAGAGTGAGCGTGTAAATAAGTGGAGGGTCTCCCAATAGGACATCCCTTTAGTTTGTTTCTTGCCCTTATCCACTGTTGCTTTCAGAAAAGTATCAATCCCAGAACTCCCCCAAATTAAATGACCTCTTCAGAGCCCTCCAAACACACAATCCTATTAAAGTAGCTTAGGGTTCATGGTTGGAAGTGAGGGATATAAAACCCAAATCATCATTCTGCTGTGATACAATGGAAATGGATAAGCATGTGGCTCGGTTCTTGTTCTAGAAGTGTCTAAAGACACCGGTTCAGAACACACTTTATACATCAAGACACATGTGAGCGTGTTCTCCCACTTCAATCCGGAGGGCACCATCCATGCCACCGTCCTTCTGTCTTTTGACAAGTGTCAGTGGGGGAAGCTGGAGCCTCCTTGGTCCTGTAATTAATCAATCAATCCATTCCTCACCTGCCCACTTGGGCAACACAACCGCTGCACCAAAATTAAATTTTCTCTATCAATTTTTCAATAAAGAAATTCTCTCCTGTGGTTTTATCTTATATTGAAGAGAAGAGTATTTTTAGCTGGAGACCAAAGTTCTTGAGCACACTAACTGAAATTAAAAATATGCTAATATTAGCCACCCTGAGCCTTTAAAGATAACATATGATCTTAAACTGGTTTTGACTTTTATTCAAAATGAAAAATCGCTCCCTTGTGATTCCAATATAGTTATATATATAGTTTAGACTGCTCCTTCCTATTTGCTTTGCTTTAATTTCATACTCTACTGGCAATTAACCAGCTTCATTAACTACTTAGGATATTTCTCAAGTATACTACAATGCAAGAAATATTACCACACAGCAGTGTTCCTGAAGTGAAACTTGAAAAAAAAACCCTCCACAAACAATGAATCCTTTTCATTAGGTTCACATGCTAAGCCCTCAAAACATTGTAGGGTAAACCCACTCCAGGGACTTTGCTTCTGACCCTCATGCTAGGAAAAGTACTCATTAACAAACGAAAAGTAGTCTCTGAGTGCCAATTACATGGAAAGCGTTTTGCTGGCTATTCTGAAAAATTTAAATGCATACTTTCTGTGCTCTTAGAGTTTATGGTCTATCTGGAGTGAAACGTACACAAAACACAGAAAGCACCAAACAACTGATATAAAAAAACAGTTTGGGAGGAAAAGTCCCTCCTCACTTTGAATGGAGAAGCAGCGTCCTTTGAGAGGCAAAGGAAGTGTGAGGAGAGAATTCACAGTGGGGGAGGACAGGACCAGGGAAGAAAAATGCTAATTTGTCCAGCACAGAGTTTATGCAGAGAGCAGCAGGAAATAATGTTCAAAACAGCATTTTGAAATTAATTAGTTCATCAAGCACTTACTAATGTGCCAGAGAGTATCCTAGATGCTGGTGATGCAAAGGTGAGCCAGACAGGCCAGGTTCTGCCCCTTCCCCGGCCCGCCCCCAGTGGACATTACAGGCGCGGGGCAGGAGACTTGCTACAAAGAAAATAAGCACTTGATACCAGGGGGAGGAACCGGGCAGAGGGGCCTGCTCTAGGTCTGCTGGTCAAGCAAAAGCTGTATGGGTACGGAATATCTGGGGCTGAGACAAGATGGAGAGAAAAACCATCTTCCTGCACAGAGCAAACACCAAATGTCAGAGCTGAGTCAAGAATGAGTTTGGACGCTTTAGAGCACCCGGAGGTTGGTGTGGCTAGCCCAGGGCCCTTGCTCGCCCTCTGAGAGAATACATCCACACCCCACCTTACCATGTTCAATACCACTTTCTTGCAGGTATACACAACCATCACAGGGATGAAGGCGTGCTGCCTAACGCCGTAGTCCTTGGGGACACAGCCCGTGCGTTTCTTCACAAAGCTGCCTTCACTATTCCGCTGTCTGGGCCACCCACCCTCACTGGGGGTGAGCGCCACGGTATGGTCACTGTTGTATTGCCAGTGCCTGGACCAGTGCTTAGCGTTCTGAAGTTAGTTGAATGAACAACTGAATGAACAACATGTGTCTCCATCTCGCCCGAGTGGTCCTGCATGAGGCAGGGGTTGGCAAACACGAAAGTGGGTCAGGAAATGAGTTAGACAGTGGCTCTAGTGTGAAACTAACCCTGCTCTCCTCAGGGTTACCTTCCCCAGGTAAGGACAGTCCTGGCCCTGGCATGCTCATTTCAGGATCTTTCCTTAAAGTGTGCCCAGTTCATTGTGAATTCCCTGCTCTCAATTCCTCTGCTGGAGATGTCTGGAAGTATCTTCTTACTACAACTCTACTTCTTACCATTATGCTAGGTTCATTAAAGAATAAAATACTATTGGGGGGAAAAGAGGATTACAAAATAGTCATGGGGATGTAAAGGACAGCATAGCGACTATAGGCAATAATAATACTGTATAACTGTGTGTGATGTCAGGTGGGTACTAGACTTATTGGGGGTATCACTTCGTTTGCTATGTAAATGTCTAACCACTATGCTGTACACCTAAAACTAATATAATATTGAATGTCAACTATAATTGAAAAATTTTTGAAAAGAAAATAGCTCTTGTTTTGGGGGGACTCTACCTACCTCTCCTCTGCCCCCATACACACTGAGCGAATGATTGTTTCTAGTTTGTAGCTTATCAGATCTCCTCAGGCCACACTGCACCTTCCCCCAGGGTCCCCGGTAGCCTCCTTCAGGTGACAGGTGTCCTCTGCACCCCACCTCAGTGTATGAGCATTCCACTCTGCAATGCTTCTGCCCTTTGCAGGTAAGAATGGGCTGTTTACTATTAGTGGCACTGTTTCTGTTTATTCAGGACTCTCCAACTCAGCCATCCGCGTGGCCAGGCCGGGAAGCAGGCAGCAGTGGGAGCCATGGTGGGTCGGTCTGCACAGGTGCCCTTTAGGGGAGCTGCTCCTGCTGTCCAGCAAGCACAATGCTCACACTTTCTGCTGCAGACCCGGGCCCTCCAGCTGCTGGTACAGGCCCTGGGTTTGCACTGGGTCCAAGGCAGAGATAAGGTGCGAGGGAGACTTGTTTTCTTTTAAAGTGTATCCCCTCATAGTAAACCAGAAGTAAAAAAAAAAATCCAACAAGGGGCATCTCAGTGATGGAAGAAGAGGTGTGTGTGTCAGAGAGGGAAGAGGGAGGAGGGAGGAGGAAAGTTGAAGGAGGAGGGAGGGGAGGGAGCAAGTGAGGGAGGGGAAGGGAAAGGGAGTAGGCCAGAGACTAGAAACAACACAGAGAAGGGCCTCAGGGAGCCAATGGGAAGTAAGAAATCCTATTGGAAAGAAGCAGAAAGGGAATAGAGGAGGAAAGAGAGGCTGGGGGCTGTGAAGGGGAAGCTGGCCCAGGCTCCATCCCTCATCCTGGCCCCCCTCATCAGAACTCCTGTCCCTTACCTGTCACTGCCCTGACTCTGGCTCTGACTATAGCCTTGACCCTGGCCCTGGCCCTGGCTCTGCTGGAGGATGAGTCCAGGCACAGAAGTCGCCCCTATGGCTCAGGAATACCAATGCCCAGCCTTGGGACGGAGTGCAGAACATGCCACATTTGACCTCCAAGCACGCTTAGCCCCCACAAGAATGCTCAGATCCCCCCCTGAACCATGCGACAGAGCCTTGGAACATGTAGCCTGCATAAGAGCCAGGCCACCAGGAGCTGAGAGACCCTAGACACAGAGGGGCCTTCAGGGCACCGTCCTGTGGGCAGAGCTGGGTGCAAGGGAGCTCTGAGGACAACTGGGCTCCGACAGCACAGTGAGCCCTTGCCGGGCACCCAACAGGGATGGACCGCACTCCAGGAAACATGACCTGAGATGACTGACTGCGCCTCACGTGGCTTTCTACAGCTGCTGCCATCGCACAGTCAGCACTTGATCCCGAGGACGGTGTGGGCTGACTTCCCCTTCCCACTTGCAGCCACGTCAGAGCGCTCGCAGGGAGGGTCAGAAAGGGACACCAAGACTTAAGCATTCTCTATTTTACCAACAACCTGTGAGGCAGGCAGAACAAGGAAAGGTTCAGAACACATTTTTCATTGGGCTACAACTTGAGACAATAAAAGATCACCGAAAACACATTTTTCATTGGGCTACAACCCGAGACAATAAAAATCTGCTCTTAACTATACTTTAATTCCGATGTACTGGCTGAGTCTCCAAAGAGAGTGCAAACTGAACCTTCATTTCAGAAGTTAATAAAAAACATTCTGAAGAAATTTCATTACAGGCTTAAGTGGGAGTTTTAATATGTGCATGAATTGGTAAGAAATGGGAATACTTGCAGCGATCTGGTGCAATACATGATAAGCTGTTTCATGGTAAAAATGATTATTAATTAATCATTTAATATATTACATTTGAAAAGTTTGGAGTTTATAAGTAAAGTTCTAGGCTAATTTAAAGTTCTATGCTAATTTAACTCATATCTTCACCCCAATGTTTAATAAAAAGTTAGAAAGAATGTTTTCCTTAATCATTCCCTACGCCCCGCCTTTCCTCCAGGTCCAGCATTGCTGGTGCACAGCCGAAGGGGGAGGTTGCTGGGAGCTTGCGGATATGTTTCACAGCTGAAGACAAACACTAATGACGACCTTTCGAAGTTCTGTCCACTGTTTTAAACATACCAGTGCCTCCGTTCATGGCACCCCATGTCCCAATTCTTTACCGTAAATTTCATCCTCATCATGAGAAAGGATAACTTAGAAATCCCCTCCTAGACTGAGTAACAGACTGTTTGGTTCATTTGCTCAGTAATTCATTTATTCTGCAAATATTTACAGCTTACCTACTGTGCCTTGGACACAGTGTAGGTGCTGGAAATGAAAAATGATGAGACAAAACCAGTCTGTGACTTCAATGAGAAGATGCCACCTAGACAAGGGTAGGCGGGGGATGCAGACACCTAAAAAAAGAGCCATCAATGCAGGTGAGAGGTGGTCTCAGCGGTAGAGGGTTGGTGGAGAGCAGGAGAGGACCACATCAGCACGTCCTACTCTCAGCGGAACGGCATGCGTTACGCCCCTGCCCAGAATGCCAGGTTACTTCCTGCACCTTGGAAGGGTGTAGAAGTGCAGGCACTGGCCAGGGGAAAGTTGAGGGGCATATTCAGCAGAGATGAATGTGCAAGGTACTGGCAGGCAATGAGTGGGCATGCTTCCAGATTTCCAGTTCACATCTCACTGGGGTTACAATGGCATTTAATCCCAGGGAGATGTGAGATTCCTTCTTTAACCTCTACTGCAAAATGTGTTCAAAATTTGTACCTTTAGCCTGGACCTCTCTTTAACTTTCTGATTGGTATAAATAACTGCCTCTTTAATATTTCCTCTTGGATACTGTTTTGAAGATAATTCAACCCTCGCATATCTAAAACTGGCCTCCCTTACTCTTCCCTTCTAAACCCTGGTTCTCTATCCTTGTTCCCTATTCCAGGGAGTCACACCAACCAAATCCTACCTGGCACTTAAGGCACAGACCTGGAAGTCATCCTAGAAAATGACTTCCAAACCCCATCAGAATCCAACCACGGGCAAGTGCTGGTGATTTTGGCTTTCAACACCTGTTCACATCTCTCCATGTCCATCATTACAATGTCTTTCACTCAGGCCATAGGGCCCTTGCACATGCTGGTGCCTCAGCCTAAATCAGCTCTCCTCTTCCTGTACTTCCTTCACCTGATTGACACTCACTTAGTCCAGGGAAGCCTTTCCTGACTAGATCAACACCTCCCATGAACTGCTTGCCCTCAAAGCAATTTTCCTTTTGATAGTTATCACAATAACAACTCTGGGATTCTTTAAATAATTTCTTTTTTCCTACTAGACTGATATGTTCCATGAGATAGGAATTATATATATATTTTTTCAGTATTCTAAAACCACTGCTTAGAACACTAAATAAATGCAGGATGAAGCATGCATCCACATTCAGACGTTAGTTGCAGGACATTCTCTGTAACTTAGTAGTTTCCCTAAAAAATACAGGGTCTGTGATAGCACCCTATAATAGAGCTACCGCATCAAGCTCAATTTGCCTAAAAGGCTTTATGCCATTCCCAAATGTTTCCTGGGAGTAGCCTTCCCCCTTCCCAGTCCTTTGAAAAAGACAGCTCCACCCTATTCTTTCTAGTTGAGAGAAATCTTACACAAGTCTAGGTTCAAGTTGAGGTCATTGGTTTTAAGAATAAGAAACAAACTTTTCATTCAGATATTATTATGTAATTTCATAACATTTAAACTACTTATAACATTAGAATGCAATTTTTGTTGTTAGTTCCATTTTATCTCTATTACTATTTTCTAAAACAGATAAATGCATAAAAAGCTTATATGACCTTTTTTTCTTTTTCTGCTTTATTATTCCTTATTTCCCAAACTCTTTATTGACATTAATTCTCCCAGGTTTCAAATATAATGTGCTTGACCCTAAGTTTCATTTGTTAAGGATTCTTACAGTTTTGCCCTTTGTTTGGAACCTGTAAAGCTGAATGTTTGCACACAATTAAAAAATAATAGATGACATTAAAAACATAGGCACAAGAAAAGAAAAAAAGATAAAATGGACTTCATTAAAATTAAAAACTTCAATTTTAAAAGCACATCAAAAGATATTATATCAAGAAGTGAAAAGACAACCCACAGAATGGGAAAAATTTACAAATCATGTATCTGATAAGGGTTTAATATCCAGAATATGTAAAGAGCTCCTACAACTCAAGAACAAAAGGCAAGCAACCTGATTAAAAATGGGCAAAGGACTTGAATGACATTTCTCTAAAGAAGGCATACAAATGGCTAACAAGCACATGAAAGATTCCCAACATTAGAGAAATGCAAATCAAAACCACAAGGAGATGCCACTTCATACCTACTAAGAGACATGTCAGACAGATAAAGCAAACAGAGTAAGACCGTGGTCAGCAAACCGCGGCTCGAGAGCCACATGTGGCTCTTTGGCCCCTTGAGTGTGGCTCTTCCTCAAAATACCACGTGTGGGTGCACACATACAGTGCGATTGAAACTTCCTGGCCCATGAGCAGAAGTCGGTTTTCGGCCTGGGCGAGTCTATTTTGAAGAAGTGGCGTTAGAACACTCAAGGGGCCAAAGAGCCGCATGTGGCTTGCGAGCCGTGGTTTGCCGACCACTGCACTAAGATATCACTTATTTGTGGAACCTAAAAAGCCAAACTTGAAAAAAATAGAGTAGAATGGTAGTCTGGTCAGGGGTTGGGGGTAGGGGGAGAGAGATGCCGTTTAAATACACAAACTTTCAACTAGTAGGCAAGCAAGTTCCAGAGATCTGATGCACAGTATAGTGAATACAGACAATGGTGTTATAACTATTAAACTTGCTAAGAAACGAGATTTTATTTGTTCCCACCACAAATAAGGAAATGATCATTATGTGACACGATAAAGGTGCTAGAGCCACAAATGGCAATCATATTACAAATAGAGGTCTGGTGCACAAATTCGTGCACCAGTGAGGTCCCTTAGCCTGGCCTGTGGGATTGGGCTGAAACCAGCACTCTGACATCCCCCGAGGGGTCCCAGATTGCGAGAGGGTGCAGGCCAGGCCAATGGACCCCACTGGTGCATGATCGGGGCTGGGAAGGGACACAGGAGGTTGGCCAGCTACAGAGGGACCATGGGAGGGCTCCAGGACATGTTTGGCCTGTTTTGCTCAGTCTCGATCAGCCAGACCCCAGCAGCAAGCTAACCTACTGGTTGGAGCATCTGCCCCCCTGGTGGTCAGTGCATGTCATAGCAACTGGTCGACCGGCTGACTGTCTGCCCCCTGGTGGTCAGTGCATATCATAGCGAGTGGTTGATTGGCCTTAGCATATCATTAGCATATTACACTTTTTGATTGGTTGAACGGCCGACTGGTTGACTGGACACTTAGCATATTAGACTTTTATTACATAGGATATGTAAATGTATCAAATCAACATACTATACACTTTAAATCTACATGATGTTATATATGGAGTATATTTCAAACTCTCCCCAATACTCCTCACCTACTAATATAGCTATTTAAAAACAAAACAGAAAATAAGTGCTGGCAGAGATGTGGTGAATTTGGAACTCTTGTTACTCTCATTACATTGCCAAGATTGGGAAAAGGTGCAACTGCTGTGAAAAACAGTTGTGTGGTTCCTCGAAAGTTAAATATAGAATTGCCATGTGACCCAGCAGTTCCACCCATGGGTGCATACCCAGAAGAAATGACAGCAGGGATTCAAACACATACTTATACGCTGATGTGGATAGCGGCAATATTCACAGTAGTCAGAGGGGAAAACAACCCAAATGTCCATCAACAGATGAAAGAATAAACAAAATGTGGGCAAGTCTCTCTATCTGGTGAAAATAAATAAGGTCTTATGTTCTAGGAGGTGGCAGCGAAGACAGAATTAGCAAGCACTAAACTGCTCCTCCTACAAGAGCGTGAGGCTCTAACATTTTCATCAACTGACCTATACCTACTCCTGTTCTATGTGTATTTCTGTTAGAGACACCTTAGTAACACACACTGTTGTTTCATGAACTTGAACTCACTGCGAACAGCACTAACTCATGCCTGACAGAAGCTCATGTAGCGCCTGCATTTTCCCCTAAGGCACATCACAGCCTCTTGCCCTCAGGAACCCTCGACTTTAGCACATGCTTGGGAGTCACCTTCAACAGGGAAATCACCAACAAAAAGCCCAACAATGCAAACCTATGGTACTAAGTAGATCATGAGAAGGACACTTGTTTACAACATGAGGGCTGACACAGGACGGCAGTCTCAGCTGAAATGCGTGGGCTGGGCCGCTGAAACGCACTGCCTCTGTGCAGGCCTACAAACAGCCCTGATAGGGCTATAAGGGTTGACTTTGGGTTACAAATAAATGTAGACAGAGGCCGATTCCTAAGTACAAAACCTGTGATCAATGAGGACCCACTGTAGATACATACAATCCTATCTAATAAAAGAGTAATGTGCAAATTGACTGTCACACAAGATGGCTGGCCCCATGTGGTCAAAGATGGCTGCCCCCATGCGGACACAAGATGGCCACCACAACAGCAGGGGAGGGCAGTTGGGAGGGATCAGGCCTGCAGGGGAGGGCAGTTGTGGGCGATCAGATCAGCAGGGGAGAGCAGTTGGGGGAAGACCAGGCCTGCAGGGAAGGGCAATTAGGGGTGACCAGGCCTGCAGGGGAAGGCAGTTAGGGGCAATCAGGCTGGCAGGGGAGTGGTTATGGGGTGATCAGGCTGGTAGGCAGAAGCAGTTAGGGGCATTCAGGAAGGCAGGCAGGCGAGCAGTTGGGACCCAGCAGTTCTGGATTGTGAGAGGGATGTCCGGCTGCCCATTGGACATCCCTTGAGGGGTCCTAGACTGGAGAGGGTTCAGGCTGGGCTGAGGGACACCTCCCCCTCCCCACCCTGTGCATGAATTTCGTGCACTGGGCCTCTAGTGGAATAATATTCAGCCATTAAATGAAATCCTGATACATACTCCAATAAGGGTGAACGCTGAAGACGTACTAAGTGGAATAAGCCAGAAGCAAAAGGACACACATTGTCTGACCCCACTTATATGCAATATCTAGAACAGGCAAATTCACAGACTAGTGGTTACCAGGGTTTTGGGGTGGGGTGAATGTGGAGTTACTGCTCCATGGGATCAGAGTTTCTGTTAAGGATGATGCAAAAGGACTGGAGACCGACAGTGGGAAGGGTTGTACAGCAATGTGAATGCAATTAGCACCCCTGCACTGTACACTTAAAATGATTAAAATGGAAAATTCTGTCACATATATTTTATGACAAAAATTTATGTGCTAAATGAAATTAAATGGATCACTTTAATCTCCTGTTAAAAAGAAATGGAGACACACTGAACGACACCAACAGCCTCTTGCCCTCACTTCTTTTTAAAGAAAATACCCTCCTTACTATGTTTTCTTTTGGTTTATAAGCCATATTTTAAAACAGGCTTATTATTTAGTAATATCAACTAATTACTGAGGACAACAAGTAAATTAAAATGTGCACGTCGGTTGTTTGGCCGCACTTCATGCTCTTGGTGAAAATTTATGCAGTAATAGAATTATTTTTTGTAATTGCCAAGAGAAGGGTCACCTTGGGGAGCCAACAACTGACGTTCCTGATTTATCTTGGAATACAGCTGCCGGCCGGTCACCGTATTTGGGTGAACCAGTTCTCCCAGGTAAATTAGTACTGGCACTATTTCAGTATCTTGGCACTCTGTGTCCACTTTTAATCTCTTCCATTGCTTTTGTTTCTTTCATCATCAATCTATTTCTCATCTGCTTCCTTCCCCACTGAACACCCCTATTTTCATATCTCCAGGGAGAGCCATCTGTTGGAATATGGCTGAGGTTCACTTCATCATTCAAACGTTCCAGTTTATTTTCTGAATCTCTTGACCCAAGAAATACAAAGACGCACCCTGGATAGACACAGAGGAAATGTGCTCATGTGGCATACAAACAGCATTAACATGTAAACTTAAAACACAGGAAGGGGTTCATGGCCAAAGGAAAACCAACCGCGATTCTTTCAACCTTGGAAAATGCATCACAAAACTAACGGGTTGGCTTCTCTTATGACTGCAAAGACGGAAACATATGATTGTCATGAGAACACACCACGCAGCTGTACAGCGGTCACAAAAGAACCACTACATGGATGTGCACACAGATAGGTGCTTCTACAGCCACAGCGGCTGTTTTCTATTAACTGTGGCTTTGTACCAGTCAAGCCTTTGGAGCCAAGTGGATCATCTTTCTTTTGGGACAATTCCCACATACTATTATGTGAAATTTATATATACTGATTTATACATATGCAGGCATGTGCATGGCGATTTGGTAAAGAGTAATTTTTAAATTCTCAAATGATAGCTTTTTTTTTTTACTCTTACAAAATGCAAGAAGCAGTAGATTCCTTCACAAACATACATCTGTTTAGAAATCATAAAGACATAAAAAAAGTAACACTGCAGTCTGCTTTATGAAGGCTAATTAACAGGTACTCACTCGTTAAAGACAAGGTCTGGTGCAAAATAGAGAAACTGGCTGTTGGTGTGTTTGTACGACCTCCAGCTCAAGGCGAACGACGAGAGACACATCCAAGAATACTGGATGAGGGTAATTTGGTCCTCAAGAGGCAAGTTTTTAAATCCTGAAGAACAGAACAATTAAACACAGAGAAACACTTAGCACTTGAGTACATTCCAGAAAGAAGCTTCTTACGTTAACCTCCCAACAGCCACCTTCCTCTAAGACCCCAATTGATGTCACAGCCATTTACAGAGCACCCACCCTGGGCTTGGCCCTGTTTAAGGCTTCATTTCAATTCACTCTAAGTTCTCAATGAGGACGAATAGCCAGGGCCACTAAAAATGGGGAGTTCAGGGCGCTTCGCTGGATGATGGTCTAAACCCCTTGGTTAGACGGAAAGAATCTGTATTAACCTGTGAAACATCTTTATCCTACTCCCAGGTAATAATATTAGCAGAGAGGATAATTTAATAACCATCAGGTACTGTGTTATCTGCAAGTACGTAGCTTTTACTCTTCGTGAGTTTGTGGTGGATGAACAAGCATTATTCCTTGCTTCCCATAGTCTGGGATAACACTGGACTTCAACAAAGTTCTCAAGTCGCATAAGCACTCTTGGCACCTGTCCCCCTGTCCCTCAGGCCTCCTTTCTGGGTCTCAAGCCCTTCTTTTGTTCCTTTTCCCAGGCCCTGCATTCCCAGTGACATTAGGCTCCTCTTCAAAAACACCCCTCACCCAGCTTTCCCCAGTCTGCATTCCTATGGCTGTTGGTTGGCCAGAGGTCCTTTAAGAAACTGCTTTGGGTAAATGTACTGGGATATTACGATAGCAATTCTAAGTGATGTTTCTGTGGGTTAATGGGGACCTTATTAATAAAATCCTATGGCATAAAAAATGAATAAAGTAGGAATTTCAAGGGCGGTTTAAAGGGTGCTGGAGATAAGATGTTATTTTTTTTAAAGGAGATTTTCAGGGGCTCCTGCAACGTAACAGACAGGTCTTGGTGTACTTGGTCTCTGGTCAGATCAGCCTTGGTTACAAGCTGCTAGGAACAGGCTGTTATGCTTTCATGATCATCTCTCTGGGATGGCGCTGCCATCGCAATCATCCACAGGAAATGTGTGCCATATTAACAACAGAACCTCTAACGCTAACTGCTCAGGAGGAGTGAGCACACTAACCAGAATCCTGCGAGGCACTTGTTCATCAGACCATTTTAAAAACTCGCTCCCAAGATTTAAGAGAAAGCCAACGCTGATCACTCTGTGGGAGGTGGCGAAAGAGGCTGCCCTGACCTGCCCAGCTCAGGACACAGACCGTGGAGGAGAGGCAAGCCTACCTGGAATTACCTTTGCCCACTTCACGACTTGAATCATCTGCTTGCCCGCCAGGCGGTTCAGCGTGGAGAGCAGGCTCTCGGCGGTGTCCGGTTTGGAGCTGTCGTAGCCTGCGTACACAATTTCGGGCTCGATGTTTTCCAGGACCATCCCCGGGGAGGGGGTGAGCGCACGTGAGATTGTGGAGAGCTGCGGGACCAGCGCCGTGTTCACAGAGGGCTCTTTGGCGGGGGCGATGTAGGTCGTCCCTTCCTCGGGGCTCTGGGGCGGTGGGGGTGGTGGCGGGGGCTGCTGCTGCTGTGACTGCTCTTCGTGAATCCCTTTTAACTTTCCCAACTTCTTTGACTTCCGGGCTGTATAAAAATTGTAAGTGGTAAGAGCAAATTAAAATTACGATAGGGATATACATCATATGAGGTAAATTACAATCAAACATTGATTTATATAGAGTGGGGCAAAAGAAAGTTTACAATTATCTGTGTGGGAAATAAAGTGACAATTAATAAGTAATACAAGAATAAACTCTGCTTTGTGTACTGGCAACTGTAACCTACATTTGCCCCACCCTTTATTGGTTAAAACATACCTTTCCTCTAAAGATGACTTACGATACGAACAGAAAGAGTATCTTTTTAAATACTTTTGGAATACCATGTCCTAATGCTTTATATAAATGAAACAATGTAATGACGTTATGAGTAGGTACTATTCTTAGTCTCATTTTATAATGAAGAAACGGAGACCAAAAGGGTTATGAGATATGCCTAATATCGCACAGCAAGTATATGTGAAACAGAGACACAAGTTCAAAGGACAGGGAAGTCATTTCATAGGTTAATAAGTGACATATGCCTCAACCAAGCCTTCCGTAAGTCAGCGATTCCCACTTATTATCCACTGTAGAGCTGCCAGCAAGTGCTGGGATGGCCTGACTGAGCTTGTGATTCTCGTGCTGTCCCTGCTCCCTCGGATGAGGAGATTCTTTGGTGCTGCTTGGTCGCTGCACAATCACCTACTTATGCAGAGTGGTTATTCTGTGCAAACGCTGCCAGCCCGTGCGTCCCCAGCTCTATTGTGGGCACAGAAGCACAGATATTGGATGTTCCTCCTCTGTTACCGCCCCTTTGGCACCCTGGGAAATGCTATACCTAATGCAAGTGATTTATATATTTCCACAGAACAAATGGGAGAGCAATCAACCCCAAACTGACGCAACGAAGGGGAAGAAATTAACTATCTGGATGATTTCAAACTGGACAGCTAACTAGGAATGCACAGGAACTGATGCCACACAAACAATCAGGTGCCAGTTAGTCATACACACAAAATACAACCTTTAAAAGTCTGTTCCGCGCTTCGTTTTTAATGTAAGTGAGGAATTCACATAGCATACAGCCGAGAACTAAAACATACCATAGTCCTATGTAAGAATCCTACTTTAGATTTTTAGGACACGTGACCATGTATGTGCTCTGATGTACCCAGAAGAGCCCTGGTTTATGCCTGTTTCCCCAGCATGCTGGGTTATCAGTAGTACCCTGCTTACTCCTAAAAGTGCCAGATTTTGGTCAGTTGATCAATGCTGTGCTCATCTTCATTAAAACCGAAGAAACAGTGCTAGCTCTAATAGCAACTGTCTTTCTTCCACACTCCTTTCAAGGTTATTACTATTGAAATAGATAATGGAAATGAAGGCGTGAGAAGGTGGAAGGGGATATGCGCAGGCAGATGGGAGGGTTATGGGTGGATGGTAGGTGGGTGGGGTGGGTGAGTAGATAGGGAAGATTAATGAATAGATAAAGAGAAGAGAAAGCCCAGAACTTAGAGATGTGGTAATAACTCAATTTCCAATTGGAAGGTTTTCTATTTTTTAAAAGACTTTGTTTTAAAATCCTTGAAGACCCAGACAACCTCTACTTAGTTTAACATATGTGAGGAGTTTACAGGATATAAATGTAACACAGTATAGGACTATGCCACACCAATGAACTTGATTTTAATAGTAAACATTCATGTTTACAATTACAGCCATTAACATTTACCACATTCACCACAGAAACACCAATTCAGGTAAAAGCCACTATCCAACAATAGAAACATTGGCCACACATTCATTAAATAATGGAATGGGCTTAAAAAGATGAACAAGTTATAATTCCTATTTTTAAGAAGTTTAAAATCAGCAAAGTAACTTTAAAATTCCAATAACTTCAAATCATTTCATTTCTTATAGACTGTCTCCTTCGATGAAAAGCTGAGGCAGAAAAATCTGATTTTTTTGAATGAAAAGCAGATGTGTCAATCTCATGCATACTAATGAGAGCTGTGACAAAGTATTGTCCAATAGCACTGAGCATACAGTAGGTAACTAAGGTGCGTCTGAAGAATGAACAAAAGAAAAAATAGCAGCTAAATGCCGCCCCCCCCCACCCGCCAAAAAAAAAAAAAAAAAGGCAAAACAAAGAATAACCAAATATATAGATAATCAAAAATGCTGGCCAACTGATGACTCTGGAAGAGCTTGGGAAAATCCTTAAAAGCATATCCTGGTCATTGGGAATCAGATACTGGGAACTGCCCCTGTGTCACATAAACCTGCCGTAAGCCTCAACTGGTTCTCATATGAGAAACAGGGAGAGCAGGGCTTCCCTCTCCTATCTCACAGTGAGCTAAGTGGATGATAAAAATAAGAACCTGCTGAAACTCATTAATAACATCTGAAATACTATTTCAATGTTACTTCCATTCTTTTCCATAATTTCCAAATATTAAAAATATCCCCATTCATGAAAATGTCCTCACCTTGTATAAAACTACATCTGATAATAACCACAATTTGATTGACTAGAAATAGCCCTGGGTGATATTCTCAAATTTTATTAAGAGTGATATTTGCTTGCAAAATAATGATAAAATTCACATTTGTTTAAGGCCTTAGGTCTATAATGCTGTGTTTATTCTCATGGCCTATTTAAGGTCAGTGTAATGAAATACCACAAAAAAAGACGCTTAACATTTCCTCTAATGTTATAAACTGTGGCCTGGAGCATAACCTACTGAGCAGATTGTCAACATTCTGTTTAGCATGTCAGTCATATTTAGTTTCATGCTGTGGTTTTATGAATATATATGGGGCACTTGGAATTGAATAATAATATGTATTTACTTAAGTACTTCAAGGCAATATGTACTCTCAGTGTGCAGACTCTTCATCTAGAATCTTTTCTCAGAGCATGGAGGTAAGGTTACATATTAATTATACTTATATTGCTCCAGGCAGCCTTCCTAGAATGCCTGACAGTCCTAAAGTGGTTTTCTAACACCTTCTGTATTCTAGAATTAAAGCTCCTGGAAGTTGATAAGATCTTATGTATCCCTACAACATTCTCCATGATGCTTATGGGTACGCAATAAATGTTTGTTGACAAAATTTATTCCATTTTCAAATTTTAATAAACTGTTACATATATTAAGTATTTGTTTACTTCCATATAGGAAACCTAGGCAAGTTTCTGAGATTTTGAGATTCAATTTCTGAATTATTAATTATTCTTCCTTTTCAAAGTGTCTACTGAGCAATGATCCATTTGTAGACTTGTTACTCATAAAATGCCATCACTAAAATAACAATAAACTAAATGTCCTGGGCACTTAGGGGCTCAGCACAGTTCAAAACTGTGATTAACTATATTATTTCCATTTTACAGGTAAGAAAACTGAGGCACAGAGAGGAAAGTCCTCCAAGGCGACAGCCTGGGCTCAGAGCCTACAGTCTTAACCTATATGCCATGCTCTCTCTTCTAATCCTTTCTCTTTATTTAATTTGTATTTATTTACACTTTAAGGTTAGCAGGGGCTTCAAATCCAACTGTATGATTAAGAAGTTTGCTAATTACACAGGAAAATCTTTGGCCAAAGATACTTGATGAGCAGGTCTCCATTATCCAAAGCAGGAGTGAACACAGGTTTTGGGCCTTATCCCTACCTGCCACCTTCCTTAAGTGTGCAGTTAATCGGCTTGGGCACTCATGCTCCCAGGTGGCCAGAGCCACACTTTATTTCCCCACTGCCAGCCACAGTTGCGTGAGTGTGCGTGTATGGTGTGCATTAATATGACTAAATGTCTCCCAGTCCCACTTACGCCTGGAGGAGTCGGACTTTTTCTGCCTGGATGCTATAGTCACTAGTACATGGGTAGTGGCTGCCCTCTGGGGCCAAATCCTTAATTACTGGCAGCATCCTGAAAGCCAGTTTCTCCTGGCCTTGCTGGGTGGCAGAACAGCAATGACTTCTCATGAACTGTTCCTCTGGAGCTGTGGGGTGGGGAGGCCCTACTTCCTATCCTGCCGACATGCGGAACACCCAGCTTTGAGCATCCGGTGGGACCCTACAAGAATTGTGGCAAGCTCCCAGTGGGGATCTCTAGATGCACAAAGGCCATGAACGTGGCATGACAACCCTTCCCTTGCACTTTGCTCCACCTCCTGAGGCTGATATGACCCAGTACATACCCTTTTGGCAAATTACTGGTGTGGTAGGAAGGCAGCTGACTAGAAACTACATCTTTCTTGCTTCCCCAGGAAAATGACGAGACCAACAGGGTTCTCATGGTACTTCCATCATGACTTTCTCAAGTGTGTGCAACTATAGATCCTTTAGATTCAGCAGCAGGGAATCAGCACAGATTTTTTTTTTCTTCTGGAGTAGAATAAAACACTGATATGGAATGTTTTCAATCACAACATTTCACTGGAAAAAGTTAAAGTGAGAAAGAACTCTGTCATTTTAGACATACTTCCTGCCATGTCTTGACATTTTAGGTCTTGGCAGCAATTATAATGAAGAAGATATATGGATGTTATATGAAAACACGCATTTTCCTGTTTATGGGCCAAATGTAATCACTGGCTGAAACCCACAGGCCAATATCTGCATCCATCCCCTTCTTCTATCTTCCACAGCTCCTCACCCAGATCCTGAGTTCCTACTTTCCATGTCCTCTTTACTTGAGGATTTTTCTTTGCCTTTCTACTGCCAGAGGCAAAATACTCTGCGAGTTCAGGAGACAACCAAGTATTTTTGTCATGAAACCAAAGGAAGGAATGTCATTTTTCTACAAATTTACTTGGCTTTGCAGCAATACTTCTCTCATTTGTGCTAATAGCAATAGGCATCTATGGTTCTCCAGGTAACACACACCACAGAACTGGGGTGAGGGTCCAGGGGCACACTGATTTAGAAATAATTAATGTCTCAATTGATAATACTGAAGAGGCACTACCATTGTTTATAAATACTCTTCGAGAGGTTAAGAAACTTGAAAAGAGGGTGTTTTAAAAAGTACCTCTAAATATTCTTAATCTACATTATGTAATGAATTAACAGGCATTATTGATTTTATTAGCATGTGTAACATGTGTAGGCAACTCAAACCCAACCTTTGACTTCTTTAAAAGACATTGCACACCACACATACACAAAATGGTAAACTATGTGAGGTGATGAAGATGTTACAAATCAGCTTGATCGTGGTAATTATTACACAGGCATACTTATATCATAATATGTTATACTAGTACACCTGAAATATATCCATTTTTATTTGTCAACCATAACCTCCATAAACTGGGGGGGGTGGGGGGGGAGGAGGAGGAAGACGTTCCAAATTAATGGATCTCCATATATTAAATTTTAATGTGTATGTAAAGATATTCATAGGTACCTTGATATCTTTAATAAAAATACTTTTGATGCTACTATTGTAGGATACATCTGTCCATTACTTAGCACATAACTGATATCTACCCACTGTGTAGACAGTGCCCTGGTTTTGTGAGCAGTGCAATGTTGAGTAACAAGGTCTGAACCAGAGACCCCAGTCTCAGAGATGTTGGCTCAATAGAGAAGAAAGTAATTGGGTTTATAAAGCTATAATATGTTGTAAGTCAGTGGAACTAACAATATATCAGAGTCAGACAATGGCAGGGAGAAGAAGTTTTATCTCCTGGGAGCTCACACTTCCCTGTATACCTCATATTAATTCTCACCATGCCCTGGTTTGCTTTTGTTGTGATTCAGATCACACTGAGGGCCCATGGGGAGACTGGGCCAGTCTCCTGAGTAGGAATCCACCCAGAGTAATGACATCCCCAAGAGGAGAATCTGTAAGACCTGCAGCCAATCTGAGCAGAGAGACCGAAGGAAATCTTGGGGAGTTGCAATAGGTCCACTGGTTTTGTAGAGAAAGTAATGGTTCTGGAAGACAATCCTCAGTGATGGATCCTGATACCTTCCCTGCTGGAGACAGGGAGTCAGAAAGGGGCAAAACCAGCATGCATCTGCAAGGTACTTCTGGGGCTCGACCGATAATTATCGTGATTGCTTTTACGGTATTCATACTTTCTGTAATTATATTCTTTTTCCCCCTCCTCTAATACTTAGCAACATATTTTCCTCCATTTTTCTTTCCTTTGAATGCCAGTCAGACTCAGGAATGTGTGCACACATTAAAATGTGTGTGGGGAGGGTTTCTTTGGGCCAGGGTTTTAATTAATATATTTTTTAAAAAAATTATAATATATTTTTATTGATTTGTAGAGAGAGAGGAAGGGAGAGGGCAAGAGAGATAGAAACATCAATAGGAGAGAAACATCACTGACTGGCTGCCTCCTGCATGCCCCTACTGGGGATCGAGCCCGCAACCCGGGCATGTGCCCTTGACCGGGAATTGAACCGGTGATCTCTTGGTTCATGGGTTGATGCTCAACCTGAGCCACACCGGCCAGGCAAGGGTTTTAAAGGTGAGGCAACCTGATTCTGAGTTCTGGCAAGGCTGGGATGATATTAAAACAAGAAAGGAAGGAAGCAGGATGCCGAGAAATGGCTTCTTGGTGACAGCTTCTGGGTGATGGAGAAACCTGCCCGAGGTTTTTCCACTGCCGCCTTAGCTCAGTTTGCATTAAACCAAGAGACGGCCACGGGGCTGAGCAAGAATTCCAAAGATCCTCCTGGCACCGCTTCTGCAGAACTGCAGGCCGCGGTGAAGCAGAGGCCGCTGAGGCCTCCTGCGTGGGCAGCAGGTTTGTGACACGGCCACCTCCCACGTGGGCCTCGCCATTGTTGTGCCCATCTCTACCTCCAGGAAACCTCGGAAGGGAGTAACAAAATGACAACCCCCCCACTCACAAAGCTCTGGACAAAATGATGCTTATGGAAGAGAATAGTGGAAAAAGATGGACTGACTTATCCTAGGGCACACCGGGAAGGATATGATAAACCAACCAGCAATTTAAAAAATGTCAGGCATTGGCCAAATCATGGCGAGCATCTCTTTTCTATCTCCACTGAAGTCAAGATAAGATATAACATGTTCAAAGGGCAGAAGATGGGATTTAGATCAGACACTGGGATAATTTCCTCCAAGTGTTCTGGAACAAGTCGGAGAGAGCCTGCAATGCATTACTGGCAAGAACATGTCATATCCTCTTCTAAAACCGCTAAAGTAGCAGGGGGACAGGTACCCTGACTGCTGAGTGCGGTCCTGCCTAAGGCAGGACACTGGGATGAAACAAGCTACTGGGATCCAGTGACCTACGACGGGAGGAAGACCTCCAAGGTACAGCCCCGCCTTTCGTTGTCTGAAAGGAACTTCTCTAGTTCAGGAATAAATTCCTTACACTTCTAAGTCTGGTAAGAGACAATTTTAGAATATTTTTCCAAAATGTGTTCAAAGAGCTAATACTGGGCTCTCAGATTGCATGCCGGGAAGAATGTCCGGCACCATGGAAAACACCCCCCCACCCCACCCAGTCACTCTGCCTTTTTAAATAAATAGTTTCACCACTGTAAGTTACAGGATTGTTTCCTCAGTTCTGTATTTAAAATGGTTTCTCCTAATCCTGAGAATATATAATTTTATTATTGGGAACAACAGCAATAATAAAGAGCTATTATTAATACAATCTGTATATCATGGGCGAGAGGACAACATCTTTTAAAAATACCTTCCCCTTTAATCCTCCTAAGTGCCCTAGGAGGTCGGTACCACTGTTATCACCACTGCACAGGGTCCAAAGGATATACTCACAGGTACTGTGGTTGAGTTAAAAGAAGGTGATTTATTGTAATGACATGGAAAAAAAATAGAGAATCCCCATTACATTTAAAGATGACACCTAATCAGAAGGTCCAAGGGGGTGTGAACAGGACCTAGAGCTCAAATGACTTTAAATTATCAGCAAGGTTACCACTGGATCATCCCTACTGAAGAGCTTAGTTTTTTTAATAGGAGGTGCATAACAGCTTGTACCAATGGATGTTTTCTCTCTAATTCCCTGGCACAATAGTCAACTTCTGTGTACTTGGGGGCTACTGCTGTATAAGATCACCTAGGCTTTTTGCTTTTGCTCCTGTTATGACACCTTAATTATGAAGGGAGGAGAAACCAAGGAGGCAGAATTCAAACCAGTCAGTCTGTAAAAATAACAGAATACATTTGGGGAAGAACTTGCTACTTATGATTAAAAATAAAGTTTGTAAGCTTCATTGCAAATATTAGTTGAGTTCTTCAGACAAATATATAAATACTAGAGGCCTGGTACACAAAATTTGTGCACGGGGCGGGGGGGGGGGGAGAAGGGGGGTGTCTGTCAGCCCAGCCTGCACCCTTTCCAATCTGGGACCTGCATTCAGACATCCCTGTCACAATCCGGGACTGCTGGCTCCTAACTGCTTACCTGCCTGCCTGCCTGATTTCCCCTAACTGCTTCTGCCTGCCAGCCTGATCGCCCCCTAACTGCTCCCCCTGCTGGCCTGATCTCATCCCCAACTGCTCTCCCCTGCCAGCCTGGTTGCCCCAAATTGCCCTCCGCTGCTGGCCTGGTCTCCCCCAACTGCCCACCCCTGCCAGCCTGATCACTCACAATTGCCCTCCCCTGCTGGCCATCTTGTGGCTTCCATCTTGTGACTACATGAGGGGAGCCATTTTGTGACAACGTTGTGTGAGGGTGTGACACCACCTAGGCTTTTATTATATAGGATTTTATTTTTTTATTTTGTTTTTGTTAATTGTCACCTGAGGCTATTTTTTTCATTGATTTTTAGAGAGTGGAAGGAAAGGGGGTTGAGGAAGAGAGACAAGGGAGAGGGTGAAGGTGAAGGTGAGGGAGGGAGGGGGGAGAGGGAGAGAGAGAGGGAGAGAGAGAGAGAGGGAGAGAGAGAGAGAGAGAGAGAGAGAGAGAGAGAGAGAGAGAGAGAGAGGGAGAGAAACACTGATGTGAGAGAGACACATCAATTGGTTGTCTCCCACACAAGTTCAATACCCAGGGCTGGGTATCGAACTTGCAACCCAGGCATGTGCCCTTGATAGGAAATTGAATTCAGTGCACAGGCGGATACTCTAAACTACTGACACTGGCCAGGGCAGCCATATTTTTAAAACCCCATGATAATTCTTTAGAAAATAGAGTTGACCCTTGAACAACATGAGTCTGAATCACAGAGATCCACTTACATGCAAATTTTTTTTTCAATAAGTATATACAGTACTGTAAATGTAATTTTCTCTTCCTTATGATTTTAATAGCATTCTCATTTCTCTAGCTTACTTTATTCTGAGAATACAGTATATAATACATATAACTTACAGAATATGTGTTAATTGGCTATGTTATTGGTAAGGCTTCTGGTCAATGTTAGGCTATTAGTAATTAAGTTTTTGAATAGTCAAAAGTTATATGGGGATTTTTAACTGTGGAGGGGGTGGGCACCCCTAACTCCTTCATTGTTCAAGAGTCAACTGTACAAATCACCTGCTTTGTAAATGCCTATTCTTTGGGATTAACTATGCTATCTATGAGTATATGTAAAACAAGACACAAACAAGTAAGCAAAAAAAAAAAAAAAAAAAATAGAGAAAAAAACCTTCATTTAGTTTTATAATATGTTTAAAATAAGGAAAATACACACTAGGAAAATAGCTGTGGCCACCCAGCAAAAGGTCCCTCCCTCAGTTAAAAAGTTAATTCTTTAACAGCTGCAAGAGCTGCTTGCCCTCCTGGCATATGTTTGAGCAGAGAATTTATTACATGAAGCACGATCTTATTGGCCATGCAAGGTAAATAGTCTCATTAAGAATGTTTTATGAAGAAACATTACTGTTCTAACAAGGTCAAGGGGTGAACAAGGCATGAGAAAGAGTCAAAAGGCAGTGACCCGGAACTAGACCAAAGCACGCAGTTTAATTTACTGTGCCTTCCCAAGTCCAAGTGTGATCCTCAGTGGGCTCAGGCCTAAATGAACTCCTCAGATGCGGGAGCACAAGCTGGGCAGGAAACCTCCCCCAACTGGCAAGTGGGCTAAGCAGGACTTACCTGTAAGCAACATTAATCCATAATACATTGTATGTCAGAGTTTACATATTAAGAGGTTATTTGTACTAGGTAATGGCATTTTTCTTTATAAAGTTTCAGCAGAAGACTCCTTAAATAAGCTCTTAAAGAACATCTAACATTATAATGCCTGACCATCTGTGCGCACGTCACTTTTTAGGCCTGTTTCAATTACTCTGTTTTTCCCTCTCAGCGTTTGCTGCTACTTTACTGCAATGGTTTCCTCGTCTTGGTCCAATTAATTCTGTCCAGTGACCTTAGAACTTGGATGTGCCTGATAATTTTAATGCAATGAAGGAAATTCCTAAATTCAATTTCACGGGTTTTTTTTCCTGCTTATTATTTGTTATGTAAGAAATAAAAACTATGGAGTGGGATGAAAAATATGCAGCCTAGTTTTATCTCCAATGCCAATTTTCTTCAAAATATTTCACACCCCTTATCTTGATATTCTTTTGTAAAATAATTACTTAGAGCTTCATCATCATAGTTTTTATTTTTTAAAAACGTATTTAAGAATATATTTGACATGAAATCAAATCAATTATAAGTCATGATATTTATATGAAAAGTAAATTGACTAGGTTTTAGCTGAGATTACCAATGTTGAGATTATAACTGAATGTTAAAAATTATTCAAATTTTTGCTTAGGTACAAAGAAGAACTGGTGAGCCAGGTAACCACACATAAAGTAATAATCCCAAAATGTATTTCTCACAATTTGTATGACACAGAAGATATTCTGTATTTCTGTGTACTATTTCTGTGTACTATTACTCTAGTATTCAGAACACTTTCCAAAAGCAAGACAAGAGAAGCCAAGCAGAATTTTTAAAAATCTTCATGTTAGAAGCTAACACTAACATCGAAAAGGACGTGTATAATAAGCACATGATGCCACTCAAGTTGGGGGAGGGGGTGGGACAGGGGGCAGCGGGAGGATGTAATTAAGTAGGCCTGGGAAAAAAGAAAGGTCAATGTTTATAGTTTTTATGCATTTTAAATAAATATTACTGCTTTTTATTTTACTTTATTTAAAAACTTTTTATCCACATTTTATTTCACTGACATTATTAGAACGAGTCTAAATTAAGAATTAATAGCCCTAACTGGTTTGGCTCAGTGGATAGAGGTTCAATTCCGGTCAAGGGCATGTACCTTGGTTGTGGGCACATTCCCAGTAGGGGGTGTGCAGGAGGCAGCTGATCGATGGTTCTAACTCTCTATCCCTTTCCCTTCCTCTCCGTAAAAAAAAAAAAAAAAAAAAAAATCAATAAAATATATTTTAAAAAATAAATTAATTAAGAATTAATAGTAGCCAATGATGCATGTACTTTGAAAAGTTATTTTTCTAGGCTGGGATCTCTTCGGGGTACAGGTTGACCTGCTCTCGAAACTCCTCGAGAAAGCTGAGCCGAACCAAATGGCTTTTTTCTGAATCATGGCTTTTTCTCCTGCATTTGCTTCTTGTGCTTTCATTCTAGCTTTTCTTTGTACACAGGGCTGGAGGCACTCTGGTGATGTCTGGAAACGCTGCCTGACCTCTCAGCTCTGGTGGGAAGGGGGACTGCTGCTCCTCATGCGGTGTTCAGCCTCCCTTCAAACGCCAGAGCTTCGGGGACTCCCTCCCGTAAAGCCTACTTCGGTGCAGCAGGCTGAGTATCATCCTTAGAAGAATATGCTTTTCATTTAAGTTTCAAAAGTATTCTTCAAATTTATATTATTTAGTTACATGAAAAAAAGGTCCAAGAGAGAATTAAGTTCTTAATAAATAGGATGCTAACTCATTAAAAAGAGATTTTTAGGCTACGTAACCATGAAGCCCTTTTTACTTCCCGTGTCTGCATTTTTGTTTCCTGTATGGGACGGAAACAGATCTAGATGGAAACAAGGCAGCCCTCCATCAGAGCTGGGATGAGTCGCCCTGGGGAGGTCTCCTGGAGACGACTCAAGTAGTTCAGGAAGGATAAGTGGGCCATTTCTGAAAGTCTTTCTTTGGGGAAAAACGCCACCATTCACATTTAAGACACTGTTAATAATTTTCAAGTAACATCACATTTACAATAAGGAGATTAAACAATAACAGTTACTTGTTTCTTCTCACAAATTGCTACTAGTACTCTGCTTTTGTCCCAAAGATAGGTTTCCCTTCATTTAAAATCACAGTCTGCTAGCATGCTGTGGTTTTAATACTCAAATACATAGCTCTGAAGAATGAGTGGTGCCTTTTTAAAAATTTTTTTGGTTTCAGAGAAGAAGGGAGGAAGAGAGATAGAATATCACTGATTAAAGAGAATCATTGGTTAGCTGCCTCTTACATGCCCCCTGGGGATCAAGCCCGCAACCAGGGCACGTGCCCTGACTGGGAATCAAACCATTACATCCTGGTTCATAGGTCCATGCTCAACCAATGAGGTACGCCAGCCATGCCCCATAATCATTCTTAACCTCCATAAATGGATGGGGATGAAATCCCTGTTTAGAAATTTTTTTCTTTAATGGTATTTTGTTTGGGCCCATAGTTAGGATTAGAGATTCCCTTTCAGAATCAAATATTATCCCTTTACAGCTATGATAATAGGGAATGAAGATCACAAGACCATGCACAACATAATGATATACTCTGTATTTGTTTGTTTCCTAGATTATCAGGCTTAGAACTTGTCTAAGCATTTTGTTGCATAGCACACAGTAGGTGTTAAACAGGTGCCTATTGAATGAAGGGAAAGAAAAGTGCAAATAAACAAATAAATATATGAATGCTTTGCTGACCCTGCACAACTGGTTGGATTACTATGATGACCATTCTCTAACAAAGCTTTTAAGAGTCAGAGAGAGAGAGCATATTAGGTTGCACTCCAAATGCCAATGAGCCAGGCTAATCTACCTGAAAAACAAGGCCAGCCAAGGCTCAACCCAGCCTCAGTTTGATAGCGGGCATTCTCTAAGCAGCAGCAAGCCAAGTCCAGTCCTAGAGGGCAGGCAGCCCTATCACTTCTGACTTTGAGAGAGTCTAAAGAGATGGAAAAGGGAAAAGCTAAAAAGCAGGCAGCTTTTTACACCTTTGACTTCATAGAAGAAGCATACTCTATAGAGACAGAATCCAGGGAAGAGGCACTCTGCTGCCTCCTTAATCTAGGATCCAGTTAGTGTCACAGAATTGGACACGTCAGCATGGGACACTGTAGATGGAATGACAGGAAACATACTTGCCCTTGACCCTGGCCCATCCTTGGGGAATGGGTGGGGATGCAAAGAAAAGCTGTGATCTTCTTCTGGCCCAAATAAGTGTCATCAACTCAACATTTTGATAGCAACAGTGTGAGCAGCCTTCTAGAACCAGAAGGGCTCTCTCTCTCTCTCTCTCTCTCTCTCTCTCTCTCTCTCTCTCTCTCTCTCTCCACACACACACACACACAGTTTAATGTCCTCATTTTAATTCACAGGAAATACAGTTCCCAAAAGATAAACTGGCTTGCCTAGGATTCTCACTGGTCGAGATGGTATATTCACTCAGCCTCATCATTTCAAGTTTAATGGCCTGTTAGCAGTGCCAGGATCAGAATATTTACAGAGGATGGGCTTAGGCAAACCTGTGAAAACACATGTGGTCAATGAAACATTTCTTTCTATTTATTTATAGCAGGCTGGAAGGCATTAGATGGAAATTATGAGGGAGAAGCTAAAGACTTCTCTCTAGGCTATCTGACAACCACTTTAATGTCTGTTTAACTTGGTGTGAACACAGTGCCATCCAAATGGAATTCCAGCTTTCTCAAAATAGTTTCTTTAGGATTACCATGAAAAGTGATCCAAGTTGGATAACAAAGTTACCATGACTCTTGGTGGCAAGCTGGGTAGCTGACTGCTGGTGTCTGTATGGCTGTTAGTTGTCTTACCTGTGTAGAAGGTCATCTAGGATTTTTGTAATGACAGCAGAAATGATACACCTTCATAAATGACCCAATAACTGCCATGTATTATTCTAATTTTAAATTTCAGTAGCACACCGAGTAACCGCTATAGACCCGGCTATCGAAGCCCTGTGATTTCAAGGCATTACATTATAACACAGGGAGTGTCAGATATGAGCTGAAGGGACCTGCATAAACATTCAGTAACAGGTAGCATATGTAGGAAAGGCTCCTGTGTACCTAGAACTGCCCTCATCAGTTTGCCTACATGACACAAGTACATGGCATTCACTACTATCTCCAAGGGGTTTTATGGTTCAGATGTTCAAAAATCAAATTTTGAATCTGTTATTTTCAGGGACCCACTACCAACCAGCTTGTTATGGGGAAGACATATAGTTTATTATGAAAAAAGTAGGGAAAAAGAGACTAGAAATTTGGGGAAGAAACACTTATCAGATATACCATGCAGCTAACTGGAATACTTACAAGATCCAAATATGGTTATATATAATTTCAAAGCTTTATCCCTAAATATATGTTACTTTATTATTTCTCAAAGTATAAATAATTATTAAAAGCTATGCATATTTTGAAGGCTTAATAAAAGTAATGCTATAATAGAGAAGTTCAACTAATAAAAGACCTAAAAAGTGAAGACAAGTACAGTGCCTGAGATTATGAAACGAAGACTCTCCTGCCAATTCTCTGTGCTCCATGCCTGGTCTTCTTAGAATTATCTGTGGGCCACCCCAAATCTAGATGTCAGAATATCTACAAATGGAGCCTGCAGGTCTTCATTTTCAACAAAGTCCCATGTGATGTCCCTCTCTGCATTCTGAAATAGAGAACCAACCTAAAGATTCTGAGTGAGATTACAATAAGGGGGAGAGACAGAGAGACCCTGGAAAAAGGTTATGTTAAAAAAAGGATAAGAAGGTAGGAAGGAGTTATAGATAGGGATAAAAATACCTTCTACACTAGGGTTTCTCAAACTCATCATTATTGACATTTGGGGCCAGATAACATTTGCTGGGTCGGTCCTCCACCATGTAGACTATTTAGCAGTGTCTCTGGTTCTCTATTCCCTAGATGCTAGTAGCATTTCCCACTCTAAGTTGTGACAACCAAAAATATTTCCAGACTTTGCCAAATGAACCCCCTGGAGGTATAATGGCCCCTGACTGAGGACCACTGGTCTCTGCTAAGGAAGTTGATAAAAAGAAGAAGCCTAAGCTAGACAGATAATTAAATCCCTAGACTTACATTAAAAAGAATAAAATGAGAACTGAAATAAGAAGCATAATCATTATGCTCCTAAAGTGAGTTTCCTTGATAGCAGAAGTCATAAAATGGAAAGTGAGCTAAGGATAATTTAAAAACTTCATTTTCATCTTTCAGAATTTGGCATATTTCATGCAAAAATTTGTATTTCTCATAGCTCAAAAAGAAATCTAAAAATCTGGCAATATTTGCCTGTTTTCCTCAATGACAACATATGGCTGGAGCTGAGAGGAGCCCCTCCCTATAGGAGGAGCCCCTCCCTATAGATGCAGCCCTGAACTTTCCCCCTATGCTTAACAGACAGGCGAATTCTATCTAAAATTCCTTATATACGTCATTAGTGTTGTAAAGGATGAGAACCTATCCATATATTTGAAATTTACCTTTAGTTTCCTAGAAATCCAAATCTCATGATCAGTGCCACACTTTTTAATTACAAACATAATTTACAGGCAACACAGGCATACACGCAGAGCACACTAGAGAAGGTCCCGAAGTTTGGTGTAATTATACCTTCAGGTTTACAATTCACTAGTCACCGCCAAGGACTGATGCTACCACACCCGAAGGGTGTGTGTACTGACCGACAAGTGCATATCCTGTATGTTATTACACTCATAAAAAAATGAGTCATAACTGCCTGATTTCAGCATTCCCATTAAATTCAAGCTGGGCTCCATATCACAGGCTTCCTTACTAAGCATCCATGAAAAGGAATGTGTGTTCCTGTGATGAAACAGGGCTTCCCAAAGCTTAATCTTTCTTCGCCTGTGTTGCTGGCACTGTTCCCCAGGGTCGACTTCCTGCTGACACCACCTGGAGGGAAAGAGGTCCACACCCCGAGGTTTACAACCCATTTCTCGTCTTCGGAAGTTGCTCCCTTTTCCCTGTCTCATGAATGGTAGCCCTGCACCTAGCAAATTTCAGTGTTCAAGTAAACATGATGACAACCTGAAGAAACTCCCAGGTGTAAACTGCACAAAGTTAACTCAGTCATGAATGTGCTCTGATCTTCCAGGAATGCCTGAGTGTGGAGGTGATGAGGGTTCAGTGATGTAAGCACCTATTTTTCTTTCACACGATGAAGGTCCTAAAGAGCCTCCTGAAGAACAGTCTCCTTTTTCAGCTGGTGGGATTCTCTATTTCACAGAAATAGAGCTGGACTACTGTCTTTGTGTTGATGGTCATGAACTCAGCAATGTTTATTTCCACTTTACTCAACGGGCCACCCAAAGGTGGGCTGAGCTTTTCTGTCAATCTTGATGAAGTTCTTGGAAAGACAGGTTCTTCTCTCACCTGATCTGCATATGCCCTTTGGCTGTGACCTTGGGTTACAACTGTTCTGGAGACCATGGATTCCACTGATTTTGTTAACAATCCTGTTAAAAGTGTGGCACTCCACTGAGCTCTTCAACCGAATATTATTTTAATCCTTACTGCCTTCATTTCTCTTCTTTCCATTACCTCCTATTTATTTTGGAGGCTCATTCCTCCAGCCCTTTAGAAGGTCAATTCATCCTAACTTCCCTTGACCTTGAACTTGATGCTTCACCACAAACCATCAGACCAGGGCTAGAATTCCCACCTTAGCAGCAGCAAGAACTATCCCAAAATGCCATTCTCCCATTCTGGTGACAAAAATGCAGTTACATAAGCATAATCCAGAAGTCCAAATGTCACTTTTAATTACTCATCAATTAATGAAGAGATATACAAAACGTTGTCTGCAATATATTATCATTTAACAAATTACCCAATTTTACTATATTAAGCCAATATTAAGATCAAGACTCTCTTATATGTTTTGGAAACTGCACCTTCCTGAAGATGAAAAAATAATATTTATACATGAACTTTAAAAAATATCACCCTTGGACTCTGTCATGGAATTACTTTTGAAATGAAGTCCATTATGCTTTTAATAACTACATAACTAAACTTAAAAATTTTAGGTAAATTCAGCTTAGTAATACATGAGCATGGTTTAACTTCATGTTCATTCTTTCATTCAATAAACATTAAGCATCTACTTTCTAAGTGCTCTAAATATAAATACGAAAGAATACCTCTGTTCCTGAGAAATTCAAAGACTACTTGGTAAGAAATACCTATAAACGAATAATTATAATAAAACATGATAAGTGATACAATTGAGGCTTTGGAAGCACAGAAGAGGTACTAATTAACTTCCTCTAAGGAAGTTATAAAAAGCTTTATAGGAGAAGTCTTAATAAATGATACGCATGCGTAACACCTTAGGGACGGAAAGCTCTTCCCACTGTGTAAGTCTGATCTGCGAGGAGTGCCTGACTGTGGAGGTGAAGAGGGTTTTGAGGTAGGTCTGGAAGAGCTGATAGCCAGGGGAGGAATATGGGGCCATGTAAGAACTGTGAGGACAAAGGCACAGCTGGAAGCTTGTGAACAAGACATCACAATGGCTTTAGGAACAGGAGGGGTGGGGCAGGGATTAGGAGAGAGGGGGATGAGGTGACTGAGCACACCAAGGTCCCAAATCAGAAAGGCATCCCAAATGCTAGCTTGGCAATATGTTTTCTTGAACATAGGTCATAGTGTGATGGGCAAAATAATGGTCCCCCAAAGACATTCCTAATCTCCAGAACCTGTGAATGGCTTGCCTTACAACAGGAGAAAGGGACTCTGCAGATTTAATTAAGGATTTTTCAGATAAGGTAACGATTCTGAATATATAATCACAAATATATAATCACAAAGGTCCTGGTAAGTGAAAAGATGGTGTAGGATAGGCATACGTGGAGAAGAGACAAGAGAAGCAGTGATAGGAGCAATGCATTTATTCTGGCTATGAAGATGGACGGAGAGGAGCCAAGGAATGTGGGCAGGCTCCAGAAGACAGAAAAGCAAGGAAATGCATTCTGTCCTTGAGACGCTACCAAAACAAAAAAATAAAACAAACGACAAACAAACGAAAAAACACAGCCTACTGACACAATGGTTAGAGCTCACAGGAACCCATTTTGACTTCTGACCTCCAGAACTCTAAGCTAATAAATTTGTGTTGTTTTAAGCTTGTGGTACTGTGTTACAGCAGCAATAGGAGGCTCATACCCATAGGAATATGGCTGGCTCCCTCTCAGCCTTCCTATGTCTGGTGCAAATGAGAGGCCTTTGCTGTGCCTGACAACGGGGGCCCTGCCACTCAACCAGCAAGCTGACTTGATAGAAGCTGCCCACATCACTGGGCCAGAGAAAGCTGTGGGCGGGAGAAGCAGCTGACGGTGCAGAGGGCACAGCGGAGCAGGTGGCCTAACTCGTCAGTCACACAGGATGATCCCATAAGAAGCTTGGACCCTTTCAAGCGGAGGGGAGCAGGGAGAACTGGAAAGGGGGTTGGTGTGGGAGTTGAAATCA
Source organism: Corynorhinus townsendii (assembly GCA_026230045.1). Classification (NCBI taxonomy): domain Eukaryota; kingdom Metazoa; phylum Chordata; class Mammalia; order Chiroptera; family Vespertilionidae; genus Corynorhinus; species Corynorhinus townsendii. Next base: position 116,700,831 of record JAPDVU010000006.1, on the reverse strand, counting down.
AACCAGCATTGTGTTCACTGCTTTATGTTCGGTCATAGGGTCCCACTTATTTTCAAATAACCTAAGGGGAAGCTTCTGATTTTATTAAAAAAATAAATCAAATATTTTAAGAAAAATCCATATAGTAGATATAAAAGCCTGTTTGGGAATAGGGCAGCCAGTGAGCCTTAGAGTAAATAAATAAAGTTAAAGCAAGCTCTTTTCAGTTTTATTTTGAATCTGTTTTTAACTCCAGAGTATTTAATCAAATGTCTTACATAACATTGCAAGCCTGAAAAGGACCTTGCTTTAACCATAAAACAATTAGAAAGCCAACGACAGTGTCACCATTAACATTCACTGAAAAAGTGACCCACACCATTTCTGAGCAAGGATGAGAAATGGGTCCATTTCTCATCCTGCTCTGAAGAATCAACAGTATGGAGGAGAAGAGACCCATCCTGACGACTTGGGAGACACAGACTTTTCTCTTTTCCTTCTAACCCACTAATTTCAGGCATGAGAGAGGACACCCAGGGCGAGGGTGAGGTCCAGGGCACACTGTGTGTGTGGTGGGGGGGGGGGTGGAGAGGGGGCCAAGGTGTAGCCCTGGCACCCTTTGCTCTGCTCTCCCCTCTCCCCAGTGGATACAAATGTCTACCGGCATTCAGGGTATTAGGTAGGGAAAGCAAGCAGAAGTGGGTACACTTAGGGTGGCATTTCTAAAATTGCTTCCTCTTTTATAACAGATCACAAACCTCTCCAGGGCCCCCTTCTTTTCCTGCTCAATCTTCTTTCAAGATTGTTCCCCACCCTTGGCTCCCACCCAGAAATGGAGGGTCACGGTCTGGTACTTTTCCTCTCTGAGGATAAGGAACCACCTTCCTCTTTCAGCTTTGAACACTCCGCTCCAAATATCTGGGGCATTTAAATGTACAGCTTATCAAAGATACCTAATGGTATTGCATCATCACTAGTATTGTCACTAGGCTAAAAGCTAACCTGGCCCTTCGTAAAGCTATGTTAGACTTGGTAACAAAACACAACACAAATATACACCGGGTCAGGGGTTCTCAGCTCTAGTGAACTCAAGACAACAGGCCAAACTTGGTGAAAGTCTAGGTGCCCACCTTCCCTTCCCATTTACTGCAGGAGAGTCTCAAGGAGGAAGGCATGCGTGAATGTGCTGAAAACAATGCTCTGGCAGATGAATCTGACCCCCAGTGAGAACTGAGAACAGTCCTACAGGGTCCCTCAACAGCGTAGCCCTCCCAGGCTTCCCATCACTCTCAGGGGTAGGCTTTTGAATGTGGCTTAAACTTTCTAACCCGACTCCACTTCATTTGTCTAAACATATGAGTACATACTAGTACAGAATGGAAGAGCATTTCTGCTCTATGGGATTTAAGATTTTGCTTTAAAATACATTTAAAAAGTGATCCAATTAACATATCAAATGTTTCTAAGTAATTAACATGTAAGTCCTTACATTTATATAGCAGATAAAGAGGAAACGGAATTTTTCACTGATGAATCAGTATAATTTTAGAATTAAGAATGGCTTGGTTTGAAGATTGCTAGATTAAGAAAACTCTATGTTAAAAGAAATCTTCAGTTACTAACATTAAAAACAATTATTCATAAGAGTTTCTACTGGCTTCTCTGGTGGTTGCTGAAGATGAGTTCTGAAGTTTCTAGGGAAACAGTAACATGCTGGGGTGGGTTATAAATGGAAGGAGGTGATAGAAAGCCGGCTGCTACAAAGTCACCCCTGAGTCCCAAGTCCTCCTTCACAGGGATTTCCTAGTATCTGTTACAAAAGTGGCAAGAGGGATGGACAGGGCATGTATTCCAAGGAGGTCATCCGGAGCTGCCTCAGTCTTCCTCAGACTACAGTGACTTTAAAAACTCTAAGTTGGTCAGAAATCTTTACAGGAAAGTTGCATTCGGTTTTGGGGTGAGAATGTGAAGGGCTGGTTTTCAGAGTCCAAGTTCGGGGAGAGAATTCTGTCTATGGATAGATGCTGCAGCTGGAACCGAGGTGAGCAATCAGGAAGGAGCCATGGCCTCTGCAGGACTTCACGGCACAGCGCTGCTCCTTCCCAGACAACATCCTACCTAAGTACAGGCAGATGCCACATGCCATCTGATGGGATCAGTACAGAAAGGGAGCTAGCAGGACGAACCAAACAAATATCAGGGGACAGGGGCACAAAGAGGCATCCTGAGGTGCCACCGCCCCGTTTCAGCAGACACAAGTCAAGAAGTTGCTGATACCTTTCTAAAGCAAAGAGGAAGGACTCCAGGGATTTGGGCCATTGTCAACACTAAGGGTGAGCTTAAGCACCCACTGCTAAATGTCCAATGCCTACCGGGCTCTTAATACATTTCTTCATTCGTAAAGGTTAGATCTTTGAAAGCAAGGCCAGTGCCTGCTTCATCCTCACTACACGGGCAACATCACAAGGAACACCTGGAATTTCAGAGGCATGCCGTGATAGTTGTGGAATTGATGAGTGAACGTTTTAAACACTGTGAGACCCTCCTATACAAATAAAATTAATCTCAGTACAAAAATTATACAGTAACAGAATGCTTATTTTCATCACTATTTAAACACATTTCACATTATTCTGCTTTCAAAATAAATACGGCATAGAACACTGAAGGAGGAATGTAGAACAATTACATTTTGGAGTTCTTTATTTTTATGATGTAACTCAGCAACTGCCATTATATTGTTGTGGACAGATCAAAATAATGAAGCATCACATTCTGAAGAAGCTACTTATATTAGCTCTGCCAGTTTAGCTTTTAAGAGCCTCTTTGTCAAAATGTAAATTATTTTTGAATCAGTAAATAAAGGGCTCAACAAATATCTTGACTCTTCTTCCATCTTTATTCTCCCAATTTATTACAGAGAACTTTTACATTCCTTTTTCAATCACTGTGATGAGATGTCTTTTACAATTTGATAAATCAATAAAAATTTTTAAAAAATAATTCTCTTTATTGATGTTACAGAGAGAGAAAGGGAGGGAGGGAGGGAGGGAGGGAGAGAGAGAGAGAAACATTGATTTGTTGTTCTACTTATTTATGCATTCATTGGTTCATTTTTGTATGTGCCCTGACTGGGATCAAACCCAGAACCTTGGCCTAATGGAATGACACTCTAACCAACTGAGCTACCTGACCAGGGCTGATAAAAATATGTTTAAAATCTAGTAAAACTGGGTTAGTCTTTTAAAGGTATGCTATCTGTCCCCCCAAAATCATCACTTTAAAAGATCCTAGTTGTGTTAAGTATCACACATACTTACTATCAGAGACTAAAGGACTGTTAGAACGTTAGCTGAATGGTTTTCTGTACATGCTAGAGGTGAGAACAGAGGATTTATTGTAACATAAATAGCTGCCTCTCCCCATCTTCACAATCACAGTATTTTACTGAGAAAATGGAGAGAAGAGGATATTTATTCAGAAAGCCAACACACAGCAGATCATTAGTCTCTAGATTTTTGAATGGAGAAAGCCTGAGCTGTACACTCCTCAGTGGACAGGTCTGTTAGCTGAAAGTAAATGAATTCAGGGATTATAACTTTGGGACATGAGAGTCTGAGGTAGCCAGGACAACTGAATCCTATAGGACAGGCAGGGAGATTTCCTCTAGAATGTTCTAAGATGACTGAAGGTGGTAAACCTAGGCAGCTTGGTTATAAGTGGTTCCTTCTCCTTCCCTAATATCTCCATAGTCCTCATCCCTCATCCCCGATCTTAGGGAAAGAGAACAACTCAAGTATAGAGAGATGCTCTACAAGAGAAGGTCCATTAATTGGCGATTATAAAAAACAAGCTTAAGGTTTGCTTTTTGCATTTGGCTTGGTTTGTGTGTTTTCAAAGTAGCCATATCAAAAAGCCTTGAACTCTAAAATAAAGCCTTAGTCATTCTGATCCAAGAAGTATGAAAGCCTATTATTTTGCTTTGTCACTCTGCTTACTAAAAACCGACACCTTTTTCTTCTAAATATAGGGGTAACATAACATGTGAATAAAAAGCAGGGCTTCAAACAATTGCTGTGATTTAAGAATGCTCCACAGTGAACACACGACTAAGTGTTACGAGTTCATCCTGGAGGTGCCTCTCTTACCTCTCTGACTGCTACCTATACTTAGAGCTCCTTTCTGAAAAATGGGGTCAACGTGTGTCTTGGCACAGGTCACGGTTTGTACCACAAGGACCTACAACCCAGGCACAGGGGCCTGGAGGGCAAGGGCAGCAGAGGCAAAGGCAGGTATTTGTTGGTATCCCCTGGAGGGCTCAACCCAATAAGAAGCTCTATTCTGCAGTGGCCCACCCACTAGCCGGACCCTCTCTCGGGAAGTCTGAATGCAGGACACTCACTGACATTGAGGCTGACAGACAGAGAGAAGACAGTAAGTAGGAACAGGGAGTGAAAACCTACTGTAAGCAAAAGACACCAGGTAAGGAGGAGAGAGCTCGGTGCAAAGAAGTAGGTAAAAAGAGAAAAAATATATCCGAAAAATCCTAAAAATTGAAAACCTGTTGTATTCTAAATTATATCTCAGTATTTCACAAAACTTGCAAAATTAACAATATCCTTATACCCAAAAAACTCCATTATCTGAAGTGACCTGAAAGAATGTAACGATGATGTGAAATGCCATGAACAAAACAAAACAAAACCAAAACCAAATAGCCCCATTATTTCACCCGAGAACTAGAAAACAATTGTGTGTTACAGAGAACATCGGGACTGTGTGGAGATAAAAGGCTGCCGATGGACCAGCGACAAGAAAACTGAGAAAGTACAGCTCTGTCTAGGTGTCCTGAGACCATCAAGACCAAATAACAGGATATCCTGGACCCATAAGGTTGGGAAGTAAGACTGGGATGACAACCTGTCAGGACGGATGACAAATGAAAAAGTTAAAGGAAAAATGGAAGCACCAAAGAACATCTGAGGCCCAAGAAGAATGTTACAGCATCTCTGCGTTATGTACTTTAAAAGCCCCGAAAATGGCAGCCTGCTTGAGTCAGCTCGCTGAGGAGTATGCCCACAGATGCGTGCATTCTGGGGAGGGTGGCCCTCTGCACAGAAGGCCTGAATTGCTTCTGTTCTGAGATGTCACGGTCTTAAGGTAAGAAACCAAATCAATTAGAGTTTCAAAGAAAACAAATAAAAACCAAATGTACATATTGATTGCAAATTATAATCATAACAGTTAAAATTTGAAAGGAAGTAAATGACTTGGAATTGAAGAAATATAGAACATCTTTAAATTCTATCTGCTTTGGCACCAATTCTGAACTTTCCTACATAAAATCTGTAGGGTAAAAATACCAGTTGCTTAATCCAATCATATCACTATGACAATTAATATGGCGTAACTTATATATGGAAATTCTAAAAAACATAATTTCATCAGTTTATACAAATGTGCTATTTCCCCCTCCTCTTCACTGCTCAGAAGTCCCAGTGAAATTCTTACAAGAGGAATGAAAGGAAGAAAAAATATCTGGGGAATGGTATTTCTTCATAAAAGTCATTACACTTGGGCTTTCTAAACTTCTACAGATTACTGTATATACTGCCTCAGGAGACCCTTAGAGATACAAAAATTGTTTTTCTTATTTGATTTCTGATATTAAACCTACGTTCTCACCGGAGTTGATCTTGTAATTTCTCTCACCAGACCTACACTGCCTGAGTTTTGCAGGTGACCAAGCTAACAGTTGCAGCAAGATGCTGGCAGATAAAGCCAATTTCAAGTAAAAGATCTTTCTCTCTGGGCTCGGTTGTCAGTCATGATTCTGTCACTCTTTGGTCTCTGGGTCATTTGTTTTTCACTTACTTCTTCATTTCAGTTTTTAAAGCACTTCACAGCAGGAGACTTACTGATGTCTTGGTCATTTTATTCCCTCCTCTCCCCCCGACTCCTTCCTGTTCGGGAAAAACTACTCCTTTGGCTATTTGGATGTCTAATTCTTTACTTTTTCTAATTTTTTTAAGTTTCAGCAGCGCTATTAGTTATCTTCTGTTTCCCTTCCCTTTTGTCCAAAATTACACTCTCTTTTCTTTAAATTTTGTTATAAAACATGCTCATATTATTCACAAACTAGAAAAAAGAGAACAAAAGCCTTGTCCATAATCCTCACTAACACAAACATTTTGTGTATTTTAACATTTCTTTCTCGTCTTTTGACTCACATGAATCTCTTCACATATAGTTGTAATCATAGAATAACCAAAATAATTTTGTATACTGATTTTTCATTACTAGTTTTCCAGAAAGTATTCTATGTTGTTATGAATTTTCATTGCTGTGATTTTATTGGCTGATTAATATTGCATTATGTTGATGACCTTCAATCTAAATATTTTCCTCTCTTTGGTTCCGTTCTTGTTAGTAATGCACAAGACTATCTTTCTTTGAATGACTCCAAGCATTATAGCTTTGTGTCCCTTCAATTTTTTACCTAGTTGCCTTTTCTCTGCCTTCCAAAAAGCAACCATGATGTCCGCTATGGCTTCCTTCCTGCATCCGAGATCCTTTTCTCTTTCCATATGACATGTTCCATTCCAAGAGGAAACGGTGGACCTGATCTGGCTACCCAATTAGCAGAGTGGGGAACGTTCGGCCCGCAGGCTGTGTGAGGCCTGATAAATCATTTGCCCTGGCCCTGCCAAGGCATCAGGGGTGAATTAAGTAAATGCTTGACCAACTATAGCAGGCTAATTTTTTAAGCTGAAAACTTTGTATGGCCTGGGAATGATATTATAAATATCCAGATGGCCCTTGGCAGGAAAAAGGTTCCCCACCCCTGCTGAAAGACTCCGGGTAAACTGAGTAAAGTGGTTGCTGGGATTAAGGAAAGCTGCAGGTATGTGATGGAAGTACACTGGAACCAGAATTAGGATTATCTCATGGTTTTGAAGTCTTCATTTTTTAAAGCTACAGGAAGCAAGATTTTAATATTTTAGAATCTTCATTAAAGGAATGTAAAAATGGACTTCTTAGAATATCTAGTGAAAAATGAGACATGGGGAGGTGCTTTGAAAAAACTGGAAAGGTGACTGAATTAAAGTCCTTTATAAAATTTTTTTTAAAATTAAGTATAGTTAATATACAATATTACATTAGTTTCAGGTGTACGAGATAGTGATTCCACATTTATATACTTAACAGTGTAATCACTGCAGGAAGTCTAGCACTCATCCTGTCACCATGACTACAATGCATTTTTCAGGTCTCTAGTGATAGGATCCTGAATTCCAGGTTTCTTGTCTGTAAAATGGGAGGCTTAGAGCAGAAAAAGCACCTTTAAGATCCCCTCTAAATCCTATGGGCAAAGTGCAGACAAGCCAGGAACACACCGAAGGACTCGTTTCTGATCCGAGGGCCACTTGGCTTTCAGGCTGTGCTTTGTATTTTTTAGGAGAATCGTTGAAAGACATGACTAGATCATGCTCTTCAGGACACTGGCATGTAACAGTGAAGTGGCTCCTTCCTTTGGAGAAGGGGGTAAATGCTCCTGCATGTAGAACCAGGATTTTCTTTAGATCTCCTAATAGGGGCTGTGGTAAGAATGGCAGGCCCAGCTTGGGGCCAGAAAAGCTGTTATTTTCCTTTCCATTTCTCTGTTGACATGCTCACATCTCCTGCTATATTTTCCTTTGCGTGCGGGCTAAAGCTCAGCAGGATTTTTAAAGAGAAAGAAGAGTACTTGTGGTGGGAGGGAGGGAGTGGATCTAGACAAAAGGGAAGAGGCGCATTTATGGCTTTATTTTCTGAGGAATACAAACCTATCACTCTTTCCCCTGCCTCCACTTTCTAAAGGAGAGCCTGCTTTGGAGGATGGGCAGGGTTACAGTCTAACCGGCTGACAGGGTAGGGCAAATAGCATTGTAAAGTGTTTGGGACCCGTGAAGTCATTAGAAGAATGTGGCTAATTCTGCTCTGGGAGTCATGATCATGCACTAACAGAAGAGGCCTCCCCAGTATTACAGTGGGTGTCATCTGCCTTATCCCCCAGAGGTGGCAGGGAAGAGGGCTGGATGAGAAGGGACTGGCCAGCTCTGCTTTGCTTGGAAAGCAGGGATGATAGTGTAACATGTCTGAGGTTTTAATTTAATTCATATTTTTTTAATTTTAAAAATCACTTCGCATTAAAAGGTTAAACTTTGCATTACCTTTTTAAAAAGTATAATAAAATGGCTAGCATTTCTTTTGGCCTAACTGGAAACTAAAAGAGAGGCTTCAGAATAAGTGATAAAGGAAAAAGAAAATTACAACGTATGTTATTGCAACTGGATAATTAGTAAAAGTTAATTATTTAATCCATGAACCAGAAGTGGTTAAATTATAACTTGACCGTAAAGAAAATACTACTTTCATAAATATTAATTTCCACTCTGTCCGTTTTGACTCACTAATTTAAATGACCTCAAGATTCAAAGCGAGCTTTGTCTCTATTAAAATGGTTTACTAAAACCCACCAAACATATCCCACATGTACAGAAACCAACAACAGGTCACGTGAATACTGTATCACATCCTATCAGACCTCTCTTACAACCAGTGTGGACACCAGTACCAAACCCGAGGGCCAGGACTGCAGTTCGCAGACAACCTGGGCTATGTGTAAAAGGCTGATCTGCAAACAGTAGGCCTGTGGTGTGCAGCAGTGACGTGGGGTGTGCGCTTTGGCGTGGGAGCAGAGATTTGGGTTCTGGCTCTGCCACTCCTTGGCTTGTGGCCTTGGGCCAGCTCTTGAACCTCTTGGTGCCTCCATGAACCCCCCTCTAACACGGACAGATGAATAGGATGTATGGCACAGTGTTGCTGTGAAGCTTAAGGGGAATGACACACATAATGGGCTTAGCAGAACATGGAAGCCCTCAAAAATACCAGCTACTCATTCGTTTATTCAACAGTTAGCTACTGAACACCCACTTTATGCCAGGCACTCTCCCCGTCACTGGAGATAAAGCAATGAACAAAACAGACAAAAAGTCCTCTCCTGGTGGAATGTAAATTCTAGAGAAAAATAATGTCCAACAATGAAATGCTGCTTATACTTAATCCTATATAATGATATAATAAAAGCCTAATATGCAAATAGTCCCCTCAATGGGGAGTTCCACCAGTTCAACTGCTCGCTATGATGTGCACTGACCACCAGGGGGCGACCCAGAACATGGCAGGCTTCAGCGAAGCGGCAGCAGTAAAGGCGCTGCTGGCCCAAATGAGCCCTGATGAGAGCAGGACCTCGGCGGGATGGTGGAGCAGGTGAGCGGCCAAGGCGAGTGTGAGCCGTGGCCTGATTGTCCCGCCGATTGATCGGATCGCCCTGCTGACAGCGACCAGTGGTCGGCAGGTCCTGATCACCCAGGCCCTGGGCTGGGATGGGGAACTGGGGGTGGGTGGCGGCAACCAACCTCCCATGGCACCTGGGCGGGGAGCTGCAACCTCTCACCGGCTATCTGGGGGTGGGGATGATGGGAACGGAGGTGTGGTGAGATGGGAATTCAGGTGTCCTCGGAGCTCGCTCTCACTCCCCCTGCTACCCTCCCCCAGGATGTCAGGGCTCGCGTGGCCTCTTCTGGGTGAGCCAGGCTGTAGCTGCCAGGACCGCAGGGGCCAGTCGGGCTCCCCGTGGGTTTTTGCAGGAGCTGGTCAGCGAGGCTGGCTGAGAGAGAGCCCACTGCACACCCGGCTTCTGTGCAGTGCCGCTGGGTGGCCCAGAGGCCCACGTTGTGCCCTGGCCCATGGCGTCCGGCCGTGCTCACCGCATCTCCACGTGGGGACTCGGGTGCCATGACTCAGGCGGAGGGGGACCCAGGTGCTTCCCAGGGCCCTGAGGTCAGGTAGGACCTGCCCTTCCACGCCAGATGCTTGTGCTTTGATCGCCGGCCAGGCCTAGGGACCAGGCATAGGGACCGCACCCGTGCACGAATTTCATGCACTGAGCCTCTTGTTTACAAGGATTGTTAAACCAGTGGGTCTCAATGCCACCAAGGGACATTCAGCCAAGTTTGGAGACATTTTTTATTGTTACCACTGGCATCTAGTATGTAGAGACAAGGGTTGCAGACAAATACCTACACTGCACAGGACAGTTCCCCACAACAAACACTACCCTGCCCAAAACATCAGCAGCGTAGAGGCTGAGAAACCCTGTTCTCAAGGTTATGAATTGACTTAGTTCATCCTTAAGACAACCGTATGAGACAGGAATTATAAGTATTTTTTTATAGTAACCAACAGTAACTTCATTTTATAGGGTATAATTAATGGCAGTATATACCTTTCATGTCAATAGGTTACATAATATTTGTAGAGTTATAAAAAATTATATGCAGATATTTTAAAAATACCTTCCCAGTGTATATATGTGTATTTAAGTACAGATGTTGGACCTGACAAACTTGATTTAGAGTTCCTTTTGCAACCAGTGGATGTACAATTGTGCCATTCAGATTGTAAAGTCTTAGTCTCTCCCGATCCCCACTCACCTGCTCCAGAAGGCGATCTTTGGTGCCACACCTGCAATGGCTTGGGTATTACAGGAAGGGAGCTGTGTGGTATACCAGAAACACCAGACCAGGAGCCCACAGATCCACCACCCAGCTTCACCACCTTACTGGCTGGGCATGTCTGGGCAAGTCACTTAACTTCCCTAAACACACGAGGTTTACCATCACCAAAACATGGGGCAATACTGTCTTCCACATAAAGTGTGAAAGTGCCACAGAAATTGCAATGAGCATCACCATCACCCAACACACCACTGATGTGATCGATGCAAGTGGCAGATGAGGAAACACAGAAACTTGGTAACTTGCCTGAGGTTACATGGTTAGAAAGTGGCCGAACAAGAGTTCCCAAGCAGGCATTCTGCCTCCTAACTGGCCTGGGCCTATCTGGACCAGCCACTATTTGCAGTAATACTTGACTCGCAATTACTGGTGATTTCTTCGATTCTTTTCTTTTATAGCTTCTGCATTTATTAAATACTGAGAAAGGTCTTCTCTACTTGAAAAATACATATTTTTAAAATCCATGTTTTCTTTTAGTAATTCTATAGTTATATTTCAAAGTTTAAGTCTTTGAAATACCCAGAATTTATTTTGGTGGATAGTAAGAGTTTAGATTCAACTTTGTTTTCCAGATGGCTTCCCAGTTGTCATGATAACTTCTGTTGAATAATCTACCCTTTCTCCACTGATCTGAAAATGCTACTTTATTATACACAAAATTCTCATATAATTTGGATCTATTTCTTGACTTTCTGTTGATTTGACAATCAGTAAACAAATACACAGCCTATTTTAATTACTGTAGCAGTATCAAATGTTTAACAATTTGAGAGAGCTAGTTGCCCTCATTATTTTTCTTTTCCAGAATTTTCCTGGCTGTCCTTTAGAAACTTAGAATCATCAATTAATATTTCTGCTAGGATTGTGTTATACTTATACATTAATTTAGGGGAAACGGATACCATTAGGAGGTTGAGACCTCTGCTGAATAACATCCATGAATGTATGTACTTTCGTGTTTGGTTCAAGTCTTTTACCTCCTCCCCACCTTTGTTTGGTGAACTCCTATAACATTTTAAAGTTTTGCTCATATAAGTCTTCCTTTATTACATTTCCTCCAGGATTTAGGAATGTATTCCTACCTGGTTAATGTTATCACATGTATGTATTATTTAAAGCAGATGTGATAACAAAAGCTGTTAGCTACAATGCTATATAAAGTGTCATTCATTTTTGTTTTGGTTATGCACCCTGTTCCTGAAACCTTGGCAAACTCAGGTTTGAAAACATCACTAGAACCAAGGCCACCTGACATACTTCTTTTTAACTCCTGTTAAGACATGCTTTTCTCCAAAAATGTTTTCGCATGAATATAGAACTTGTTAAGAGTTTTTGAAATCTTTGCTCTATGTCAGTTCATCTTAAATTTTGGGAGTACATAGAATCTAGTGGTATTATATTACAAACTAACAATTTTTACTGAACTAAAAACACAACACTTACCTCCCAAATTCATTCCGGCTTGAAGACATTTCTGAAGTCTGCAGGCAGGACAATTCTTCCGTCGAATCTTATCAATGATGCAATCATTTCTTCCGGCACATAAATAGTTATGTTGCCCTGCATAAAATAAAATTTAAAAAACAATTGTTAAAATAAAGATTATCATACTGATATAAGTTACTAACATGCATACTCAGAATATAAAATTTCCTCTTTCCTTCCTTGAAATCTCCTTTTCAAAGAAGCAGAAGGGAAACAGGATTTATGGGTAATACAGGCACACGGATGGGCAGCTGAACACAGATGAGACTTTGGATTAAAGATGATCAGATTAACACTACATTTGTTCATTTCCAGCAGGTCCTCATTCGTATAAGGAGAGCTGTTCTCCCCGCACTGTTTAAATATTTTGATAGCTACATGCAGCTTTCAGGAGATGTTCGAATTACATGCAGGGATCACAACAGCACTGATTTGAATGAAGTCCTGCCACAGCTGTTTAATCTGCCATGCCTACAAACTGTTTACAAATGTGATTTCAACCAGAAAACTTTCAAATTATATAGCAATTATTGCACATGTTTAACTTTCATTCTGCAGACGAAACTGGCACAAAAACATTCACATGTGGGAATATGTTTAGCGAGTGGCATCTACTGGCAACAGGTAAACTTGTAGCCTAGTTCTATCACTCATTTATTTATTCAAAAAAATCTATAAAACATCCAGTAGGTACCAGGCACTATCAGAAACACTGGGGATACAATAATTAATAAGACAGATATCCCTGATCTCATTAACTTTCACTCAATTGTGGGGAGAGAGACAAGAGATGAGGTAATTAGGTAAAATGTACAAATGTACAGTAATACATTCTAGGGAGTAAAAGAAGGGAGTGGGCATATAACACAATGCAGGTATGGGAGGACACAGGAGGATGTTGACATTTTAGAAACAGTGCAAGTGGGGGGGGTTGGGGGGAGGCCTCACTAGAAGGTCTTAAATGAAAGGTCTGAAGGAATGAAGGTGCTGTGTGGCTACACCTGACAGTGGGAAAAGCAAATGAGGTGGGGGCAGGCGCGGGGGGAGGCTGCTTGGCATATTTAAGCAACAGCCAAGTGGGAAAGAGGAGAAAGGATGAGTGGAAACAAGAGGAGAAGAGGAGAAAGAGCTAAGTGAGTCAGCTCATGTAGGGCCTTATAGGTCACATTTGACTTTGACTTTTACCCTGAGTGAGACGGGAAGCCATTAGTGTAGAGGGCTCTGAGAAGGGAAATGACCTGATGTGGTTTAAATTTGACAGGATCCTCTGGCTGCTGTGTTGAGCACTGACTGCAGTGGGCTAGGGACGGGAGCAGGGAAGGAAGCTGTAATCCAACGGTGGGTCAGTGGGGTAGCAGTGACCGTGGTGAGAAGTGGTCTGGGTCTAGATGCATTTGAAACTCAAAAGAGTTTGAGAGGCCCAAGGGTTATCTAAGTACAGGTATCAAATTGGCAGTGAGATACACAGGTCTGGAGTTAGGGAGAGGTCTGGGCTGGAGATGGAATCAGCTTGTGGCCATTATTTTAAGCCAGGGGTGGGGAACCTCTTTTCTGCCAAAGGCCATGTAGATATGTATCACATCATTCTCGGACCATGCAAAATTATCAGCTTAAAAATTAGCCTGCTATATTTAGTCAAACATTTAACTAACTCACTCTTAACGCCTTTGCAGGGCCAGACCAAATGATTATTTTGCAGGCTTCATATAGCCCAGGGCTGGTCTTTCCCCACCCCTGAATAAGCCATGAGATTAGATGAGATCATATGGAGGGTGGGCAAGACTGGGAAGAGAAGGGTCTGAGGACTGAGGCCAGGGTCCCTGCAAACATGGAGACAGGAGTCTAGAGAGTGAACAGGCTCGAAAGCACCCCCTTCAGCCTAGTGCCATCACGCTCCCTTGGTTGAGAATTATCCTATATAATAAAGAGGTAATATGCAAATTGACACCACACCCTCACACAAGATGGCCACTCCCATGTGGTCACAAGATGGCTGCCACAAGATAGCTGTCAGGGGAGAGCAGTTGGGGGTGACCGGGCCAGCAGGGGAGCAGTTAGGCGTCGATCAGGCTGGTAGGGGAGTGTTTAAGGGGTGATCAGGCTGGCAGGCAGAAGCGGTTTGGGGCAATCAGGCAGGCAGGCAGGCAGGCAGGCAAGCGGTTGGAAGCCAGCAGTCCCAGACTGTGAGAGGGATGTCTGACTGCCGGTTTAGGCCCAGTCCCTTAAACTGGCAGTTGGACATCCCCCAAGGGGTTCCAGATTGCAGAAGGTGCAGGCTGAGCTGAGGGACAATCCCCCGCCCATGCACGAATTTTGTGCACTGGGCCTCTTACTCATTAAAAACAATGTGCATTCCATAATGCAATTAATTTAATCCAGAGCACATTCTCAGTAACACGATGGCAAATATTAGTAATAATAATAAAATGCTAGCAACAGCCTAGGAAAATCTATCAAAGTGAAGAAATGAAACCCCACCATTATAATAATCTAATGACTTATTTAAAAAATGAAGGCTCTAAGTGAATATGATGAGGTGCAGATAATTACACAAAGGAAATCAAGAGGTAAAAACTATAACTGTGGAATGGCATTAAGTAATTTAATATATGCGTAGTTGGAGTCCCAAAAGGAAATGAGAGAACAGGTGAGAAAAAATATGTGAAGATTTCCAAAATTTGAATAAAACCACCACTTGAAAATCCAGAAAGTTTAGAAATGCCCCAAAAGATAAATACCAAGGAAAACAACACACAAAAACTATAAAATAACCCACTATGGCAGACAATAGTGAAATTGCTATAAAACAAATATAAAAAGACTTAAAAGCAGCCAAAGCAAAACAAAAAAAAATTACATTAAAGGGAACAGGAATAAGAGTAATAACTGATTTAAAAATAAAGCTAGAAGACAACATATAATATCTTTAAAGATGGTCAAGTCAGACTAACCAATGAAAACATTTATCAAAATGAAGGTGGAATAAAGACATTTTAGGATAAATAGAGCTAAGAAAACTTGTTGCTAGCAGAATCACATTATAAGAAATGAAAAAGGAAGGTCTTCACGCAGAAGGAAAATGTCAGCTAGAAACTGAGATGTACCAAGGGTCCTGCTTGGCATTTGGACCCTGGTTTAACCTGTCCCTGCCTTTCCCAAAACCCTCTGCTGTTTCTTTGCAAATCCTCAGAGCTCTTTTCCTGGATGTGTATGTGGAGAAGGGACTGAAAGGTATGCTACTGGAGATGAGGCAGAAATGATTTGTACACATGGACCTTTTGTGAGCCTCTCAGGAGCCAGAAGGCCTTGGGTGTGTTTGTGTCTATACGCAGCACAATGCATGAACGGGTAAATTCTGTATGTCATACATGTATTTAACTTATCAGTAACCATGCTTTCCTTCTTTCAGCATTATGCACTAGCAACTATCTGCCAGGCAGTATGCTGCTTGTACCATCTCTACTTCCTCCATTGGCTCACAGACAGATTCTTCACGGTGTCCAGCAGAGTGTCAGAGTGCCCATCGATAGGTACTCAGCACTGCTGTACAAAAGTTTCATTTTAAATAGATATTTTGGAATCTTCACATCATATCCCATTTACTTTAAGCTTTGATTTCTCTCCATGTTGTGGAGAGGCGCACTTTTTTCCTTTGGAGAATCCATTACTGTACTTGCTACCAGCTAGTTAGAACTTCCTCTAAATTTTTATGAGAGAAACTAATTATAATCAATTTGAAAATTGTAGGACATTTGCATTTTCCCTGTAAGTTTTTGTTTTATTTAGTTTCCAATGTTATGTATAGATTCTTGAGTATTGGTGTTATTTACACTGATAAAATAGGTTGTGAGTTTTTGGACTTAGGGGTTAGGGAGTCACTGGGTCACATTCTTAGCCAACTGCATGGACAGGGCAGAAAACGTAAGCAAAGTTCGGATCAGAGGCATCGGATACGTAATGTTGCACCATTATTTTTACTGGTGCTTTTATTACCGATATTTTATCTTTATTATTATTGGTGCGAAAGATAATGAATTCTGTGGCTTATCTTTAATATTTTAAAATATATTTTTATTGATTTCAGAGAGAGGAAAGTAGTTGGATAGAGAGATAGAAACATCAATGATGAGAATCATTGATGGGTTGTCTCCTGCATGCCCCCCGCCCCTCACTGGGGTTGAATCTGCAACCCACGCATGTGCCTTGACCAGGAATCAAACTGTGACCTCTAGGTTCATGGGTGGATGCTCAACCACTGAGCCAGGCCTTATTTTTCATAGAATGGAAAAACTCCAAAGATTGATCATTTTGCATAGTTGAATCTCTATTCACATATACAGACATATAGGTCAGTCCTGCATCCCCCACACCATACTCAGAGACATCCTATAGCTGAGGCCGGGCAGTGCTGAAGGTCAGCCCGAGGTTGAGGCAGCACTGAGCACATCTTCCCAATACCTCTTGGTTTGTTTGACCTTAGGAAGGAGTCCTATGCCTGCCTTTCTCCGGCTCCACTAATTTCATATTCAGTGACATATACAGATATGCACACGTCCTTCAACTCCACAACAATGTTCCGCACCCCTAACTCTATCTGGAAAAATCTGCTCTTCTTTTTTTTTTTTCCTTATAAATCTTTATTGTTCAGATTATTACAGGTGTTCCACTTTTTTTCCCCCCCCATAGCTCCTCTCCACCTGATTCCCCACCCCACCCCATGCCTTTACCCCCCGCCACTGTCTTCATCCATAGGAGTAAGATTTTTGTCCAATCTCTTCCCGCACCCCTCACACTTGCTTCCCCTGAGAATCGTCAGTCCACTCCCTTTCTATGTCCCTGATTCTATTATATTCACCAGTCCATTCTGTTCTTCAGATTTTTTATTCACTTGATTTTTAGATTCACTTGTTGGTAGGTATGTATTTGATGTCATTTTGTTGTTCATAATTTTTATCTTTATTTTTTTCTTCTTCTTCCTCTCCTTAAAGAATACCCTTCAGCATTTCATGTAATCCTGGTTTGGTGGCGATGAACTCCTTTAGCTTTTTCTTGTCTGTGAAGCTCTTTATCTGACCTTCAACTCTGAATGATAGCTTTGCTGGGTAGAGTAATCTTGGTTGTAGGTTCTTGCTGTTCATCACTTTGAATATTTCTTGCCACTCCCTTCTGGCCTGCATAGTTTCTGTTGAGAAATCAGCTGACAGTCGTATGGGTACTCCCTTGTAGGTAATTAACTGTTTTTGTCTTGCTGCTTTTAATATTCTCTCTTTGTCTTTTGCCCTTGGCATTTTAATTATGATGTGTCTTGGTGTGGTCCTCTTTGGGTTCCTCTTGTATGGGGTTCTGTGTGCTTCCTGAACTTGTAAGTCTATTTCTTTCACCAGGTAGGGAAAGTTTTCTGTCATTATTTCTTCTAATAGGTTTTCAATATTTTGCTCTCTCCCTTCTTCTGGCACCCCAAAAATTCGGATGTTGGTTCGCTTGAAGTTGTCCCAGAGGCTCCTTACACTATCTTCATATTTTTGGATTCTTTTTTCTTTTTGTTTTTCTGGTTGGATGTTTTTTGTTTCCACATATTTCAGATCTTTGGTTTGATTCTTGGGGTACGTTGATCTACAGTTGAGTTTCTGTATATTTTTTATTTCAGACAGTGTATGCTTCATTTCTGACTGATCCTTTTCCATTTTTTTGGCATTCTCATTAAGGTCCTTGAAGGTCTTACTAAGCTCCTCAGAAGTGTCATCAAGTTTCTCAGCGGTTTTTAGAAGATTCTTGAGTAACCTTATACATGTGGTTCTGAACTCTATGTCATCCAGTAGTTTGCTTTCCTCTGTTTCTTTCATTCGTGACATGTTTCTTTGTTTCTGCATTTTGGCTGCTTCCCTGTGTTGATGGAGTGGCTTTGTGTGGTAGGTGACCTATAGGGGGCAGTAGCTCAGCCTCCCCAATCACCTGATGTGGATGCTCTTGGTACACCCCTTTGTGGGCTGAGTGCAAAGTCTTGGTGTAGTTAAGCCTGAATTGCTGTTGGTACGCTGGGAGGAATTGACCTCCAGGCCAATTAGCTGTGAGCACTCGCTGTGTCTATAATGGAAGAACTGCTGTGCTGAAGACACGCAGGACTTGTTTCAGTGGGGCTTCGGTGCTCACTGAGTTTGCCTCTTGAATGTGTCACTTATGGTTGTGAGGAGTTGAAATCTGGTGTCTCACACTGACCACTAGGTACACTGGCTTCTGGATCTCCAATGGGGTGCAGGTCAGCTACTGTCTGAGGCCACTCAGCAGGAGCTACAGTGAGAGCTGCAGTTTTCTCCTCTTTGCTTGGGGTTTGGAGGTTTTGGAACTGTCTGACCTGGGCTGCAAGTTTGCTAGGTAAAGCTGCGATAGGGCAGGCTTTTCTTATGCTAACTCGGTTGCTTGGAGCTTGGGTGGGTTTGTAGGTTGTGCAGGGCGGGGCCTCAGGGCGTCACTAGGTTAGGGCGTGGCAAACAGCAATGGCTGCTAGTTAGCCGGCTCTGTGTTCCCAAAGGCATCCGCGAGTCCCGTGCCCCAGTGCAGTAAACAATTATTCCTGCGCGCAGCTCTGCAAGCAAGCCACCCTCGCTGGCAGACAGTCCAGCTTCTCCCCGTAGGAGTTTGGGTCCCCCAGGTCTCCCCAGAGACTGGATTTCAGAGTAATCGGGGGCTTGTCTCCGTTCGGGTTGAAAAAAGCAACGCACCCAGTCGCCCGCAGCCAGCCCAGATCACGCGCCTCCTCCGTACCTCAGCTTTTCAGCGCTCGTGCACGTCTCAAAGCTCTTTTCTCTTTCCTTCTAGTTGTAGAACTTCCACTCAGCCAGCTTTCCCGTGGTTCTGGGTGATAGACGTTTTGTCTTTTAGTTGCAGTTTAAATTGTTGTGGGAGGCAGCAGTTTAGGTGTTTACCTACGCCGCCATCTTGGATTCTCCTGCTCTTCTTTTTTTATCTCACCTGGGAGCTAAGTCATAAGCATGGCTGATAATGGGGGTAGCCCCCTTTCATCAAGTAAAATACTGAAGTTTTCAGGTAAAATTACATATGGAAAGAAATAGGTTCTAGAAGCCCTAAAACTATGATGAACACCTACAAACAATTTTTAGAATCTTTAAAGAAAGGAGCAGGCATTAACCAGGCAGGAGATTAAAGTGATTCTAGACTAATTGGAATGCTTAGAATTCTATGTTTTGACTTACGGAGACACTTTGGGAGCACAGCCCTTTTATATCAGGGGGGAATGGTAGGCTAACTGGAGAGAATAAGAATTGACGTTGGCCCCGTCTAGCACCCCAGGTCCTTTCCTATCTCCCCAAAGAAACTGTGCCTGGGGCCTCAGACTAGGTTTCTAGAGGGGACCACTTCTGTCCCACACGCCACTGATGTTTCCTCCACAGATGGACACCACATTTCAGGCATCTCCCCCCGCAACCACCCCCGCTCCCACCACTCCCTTTCCTCACAGGGCCTTGCTGAATAGGTCTGAGAAGAATAAATCTGACCCGGTTGCCTCCTTGGTCCCCTCTTCCTGGCAGAGGAGGGCTCCCTTGGGGGCAGATGCAGCCTCCAGTCTTGAGGAGCCTCTACCTGTATCTAATTCTAGAGCTTAGGTAGCAGGCCCCCACCTATTTTGCTCTTACCACTCAGCCGTGTCCTTTACCTTAGTTACCCACCCAAAAGTTGATGTTTTATTTCTCAGCGTGTTCAGAACCTGGTGGGGAGGTGTGGTGATAGTTCACAGGTGCCTTAGAGATGAAGAGAGAGCCCACAGCACCGAAGTCCCTGCCACTCTACAATGGGGACAAAAACCAAGCGAGTTCCCAAGACTAGATCCAGAAACAAGGACCCTGTGGCCCCCCCCTCACACCCCCGTCCTGGAATGTATCTCCCCGGTTCCTGATGCCCCACGCCGGCAGCTGCAGGAAGGCAGGGAACCCAGAGGAGGTGGTCACTGTGGGAACAGAGCTGTGACAGTTAAGGCTTATTTCAAACTCTGTTCTGTTGTTGTTTTCCTTTTAAAAACACAAGCTGTCAAGTAATTTCAGAATCTTGTTTTCCTTTAAAACCTTATTTTCATGCTTACCATGTTATGCGACATGTAATTTTATTTTTCACTTTTTTTCCCATTTAACCCAAAATCTTTATTTTAATCGCCTTCTTCAGGCCATTAAGATGCATGAATATCCTTCCAGCACTTTTTGTCTTTATCCCATGTTTGAACTCTGACATTGCTTTCTGATTTTTCGTGTTGAGGATCCTCCTTCCCATGGGATAAAGAGCACCTTAGAATATAGGGCAAGAATTTGTGCTAGATTCTTGGTCAGTTCATTGGAACTGACCTTACTTGATTGAAATGCATAGGAAGGAATAAGCTTGGTGAGACCGAGCCATTCTCCTGAATCAGATCTAACATAGTGGCCTTTCTGTTCTTTAATTACTCAGCCTGTATGTTTCCCCAAACATACTCAAGGATACTCACATCCAGGGACAAACAAAAAATTGCCTCTAGGATAAAAACAGAAACCAAACCAAACCAAACCACAAACTGTACTCTTTGTGAATTGATATTCGTTTCTGTTTTCCATCATTAGCAGTATGGAGAGTCCTGTATGTAGAACGAGGGGACACACTGCGTGAGCTCTAAGATGCCATCCAGTTCTAACATAAATCACAACCCCCATTGTTGGTGGCTATTATTTATCATGTCCACCCACTATCACCTATTTTTGTGGTAGCTGAGCATGAATCTATAAGAGAATTTAACTAAAAGAGACCATAACTTATAAAATAGTTGAATGTGTATGATATAGTGCTCAATAATGTTATATGCCCAAAGCCATCAGCAAGCCTGATGGTTTTGTTACTTTTCATGAAAACATGGGGATTCTGCACTTTAGCAGGAAACCAAACTTTTGAAGAGTCCTCTCCACTTAACTTCCCCTGATGGACACTCAAGAATAACCAGACTTTATGCACAATGTAAGTTTCCCTTCTTCAAAAAATGCACTCATTTTCAGAAAGGCAATGTCACCAAATTGCTCTCCAAATTAACTTGTTTAAATCTCTCATTTTTAAAGATCCATTTGTTGTCCTGCTAGAGGATTTTTTTTTCTTCTTCTTCAAGCAGTTGACAACTGCCCAGCAACAGCAGCCTGTGTTTGCAGTCACTATTTTGGGCTACATCACATGTCACTTACATAACCTTGTTTAACTGCTCTTGAACCAGTTTGAACAACCTGGGAAACAGATTAGGGCAGTCCCAGCAAATTCCTGCACTGCAGATTCTGATGGGTGATTTTCCCTCCCCCCTCCCCATCTTATAATGTTGCAGGGTGAGTAAGAGGGTGTCCAACAAGAACTGGTTACTCATTGTCAGAGCAAGCTAAAATAATTAACTTCCTTTGCTCGGTTTGAACCAGTCCAGTCCGCCCATGATAGACCCGTATGAACAGGGCTCCCCTGCTGCTGGGGTTTATGAGTGAGCCTGGATTAACATGCTTTCAAGTGCCAGGGGGGAAAACTCACTGGAGAAGTAAGTACAGGTTGCCTTTGCCACCTTGAAACACAGATCTTTTGTAGTTCCGTTTTCAGGATTCTAAGATTTTAATTTTTCCCGTGTGGTATTTCAAGAGTTCTTCCCATGTGGGTAAGCACAAAGTTCCCAGATAAACATTCTTCTCACTGGGAAAGGTGTTCATCTTTTATTTGAGAAAATATGTAACTTCTAATGATCATGACTTAAGCTTTAGGTGCTCTGCATATTTTAGTGAAAGATAATAAAAGAAAATATTATATGACAAAAGCCAAGTGCTTGCTGTAAGCTTTTAACCTTGAGAAACATTGATTAGGATGTGAATAAGAAAAGACAAGCAAGTTATCAGCAAGGAACAAGGAACATTTTTTCAGGAGGAGTGACTCGCATCCCACACACATTCAATAGCAGGAATTTAACAGAGTTGCACTTCACTATGCAAAAACATCTGTTATCTAGATAAACTAATAAGTTATTCAGGGCAGTGGGTAGGGAAGTAACATTTGTTGAATTCCTGTTATGTGACAGGTGTTTTACCAATCACAGAATTTAATCTTTAATTTAAAAATCCTATGGGGGTGGACCACGTAAGATAGGTCATATTATCCCCGTTTTGTCAATAAGGGCACATGCAGGTTCCATTATGTGGCCAGCATGGTGGGGATGCGTACTTGGAGTGGTTTCATTACAGCACCTACTCTTTCTATGGCTCCACACACATTTGAAAAGTATCCTTAAGAATCTTTGCAGTAAAACATTTAGGCTACTGAGTAACTTCGACACTGAAATATCACTAACCACTGTGACACATGGAAGAGGAAACTGCACGAAAGGAGGCAAACCTGTAAGCTAAGCCTCGGCTAAAATATGCACGGATGGCAGACTCATATACCCCCTAAGCCACCACTTTCTGCCCGATCCAAAATGTACTTACTTCTAAACCCCAGACCTCAAAGCAGACGTGTGCACAGCCCTGCGGAATTGAAAATGTCTGTGTGTTGGGTCCTTAATGATCACATTTCATTCATTTTTGCCCAACCAGAAAATCCACCAAGATCTCAAAAGAGGAAATGAGGCACAGACAGACACAGGGACTCTTGTTCAGCCACTGGCCTCACACTGTTTATTACGATTTGAAGGTCTCCACACAGCTCAGTGGGCCTTATTTGCCACCTCAGGCACAGCCTGGTGTCTAAGCACCCAGCAGCTCTCAGCCTACATAAGAGCTGCACCACTGCCAGAGGACGACTGCATCATACACGTTTAGCGGCAATCTGCATTTCTGCTAGAAAAATACCGTGAAACCATTTGATACTAGAGGCCCGGTGCACGAAATTAAGTGTGCGGGTACATTCCCTAGGCCTGGCCTGTGATCAAGGCCATCTTCCCCAGCTTCCCACAGCCGGCCCCGCTCGCCACCGCCACCCACCCCGTTCTCATTTGCCATCGGGTGATCGGTGCCTGACAGCCAGGGGAAGAGACCGAGAGGTCAGCTGTGCCTGCCCGCTCACCAGCCCTGGCCCCACAGTGGGTGGCAATCGGAGCCTGCTGGCCGGGGAAAGGAACCAAGAGGGGGTCAGTGTGCCTCATAGTGACTGGTCCAGCGGTCATTCTGGTCATTCTGCCCTTAGGGTCAATTTGCATATTACCCTTCTATTATATAGGATGAGGGCTTTTGCTCACACACACACATATGAAATTAGACTAGTTTGGGTACTATTAAAAAGATTATCTCTCCCTCCCTGATCCTCTAGCCACCCAGTTCCCCTCCCCAAAGGCAACCACTGTTGTCAGCGTCCCTGTATCTGGGACACTTGTTTTTCTTTAACTACAGTAAATATATTCTGTTTGTTAAGTTCGGCCCTATCAATGCAATCTGTCTGTTCTTTTACTAATTAATTCAACAAATAATCATTGAGTGGCTATTACATGCCAGTTACTGTGATCAGCACAAGAGCTGAGACATGAATGAGACCGATTCCCATCCTTCATGGCCCTGCGTGGTCTAGTGTGGGAGACAGGGGTCTCTGCAGCTTGAACCCGGGGGCAAGAACAGCACAAGGGGCAGCCTGCGGCAGGAAGACGGGAGAGGATCGGATCGCCTCGGCAGTCGGAAAAATCTTCCTAGAAGAAACAACGTCCGGCCAGCTACTTGAGGAGTGGTTGTTGATGGAAAGGGAGTCAGAGGAGTTTTCTTACTAGAGAAAGAACAAACTACAGAAGAAATGTTGTCAAAGGGTATCATCTATTTAGAGATGTGTGAGCTCGGTGCGTGTGCCTGGAGCACTGGGAGTGCACGTGGAGGCAGCACAAGTAAGACTGTGAGGACCTGCTATGCCATGCTCCGCAGTCTGGACATGAGTGTTAGGCAAAGGGGAAGCCAGTCCAGGGCTGACTGGTGTTCCAGGAAGTTCACTCTGGCAGCTCAGCGGAAGGTGTCCTGGAATCATGCTCAGAACTCAGATGACTCGGAAGCAGGTGGTTAGGAGGGACAATTTCCCATCAATCAACCTCCTTTCTGCTACTCCCTAGTCCCAGATGTGTTTTTTCCATATCTTAATTGCTTCATCATCCACTCATTATCCAAGCGACAACAGCTAAAACCACTCATTTCTTTCTGGTCCTCCTTGGTCATATTTCACACCTTTTCGATTTTATAACCAAGTTGTTGACTTCTGCCTCTTGGGCCCCATCAGTGCCTCAAAGAAGCAGATAATGGGTATGTTTGAAATAAAAATGGCAGCCTTGGAGTTACCTACTGAACTTGACAAAGCAGAGTAAATATTTTCTTTTTTAACATTCTAAATAGGCCAGTCCCCTTTGTCCAATTATTCCCAATAGAAATGACTCACAATATTAGAATGTTTGAACCAAAATTCTTGTACTCATGAGGGAAAAGTGGTACAAGATGTAAGTCTGTGTACACTAGAACTTGGAGTTGAAGATTGGAATCAGATGAGAGAGGGAGGAGGAGCGAGGAACTGTGGGAAATCATTGTATGAAGTAAGACAAGCTGTCAGCTGAGAATGAGAAGGGAGGGGTGGACGAGGGACCAGATCATAAGTTGTCCAGAGCAGCCCTGGGAATGTGACACAGCATGACACGGAAGTGAAGAGGACTGACATGTGTTGGGTACAGACTATGCTATAAGCAACTAGGCTGGGAAAGTTTTATTATGATCATATTTAACCTCTATGAGGACCTCTTTGAGAGGTACTATTACCATCCTGGTCTGGCCAAGGACATGAGCAGCTGTCCATGGTGCTTCCCACAGCCAGTGGTGATGCAAAAATTTGAACCCAGGTCTCACAAAAGCCCACGCTTACTTGGCAAGTCACTCCGAAGCCATCCTGCAATCCCAACTCGCACATCAAGATCTCATTCCAGCTTTCTGAGCAAGCTTTGTAATTACACATTTTAACCTTGTACATTTGACCATTTGACTACTAGTAAATTGCTTAAAATCAAAGCATTTCCCATTTAGAAAATAGCTTAGCCCTTATTTACAGCTGAAACTCAGTACAAGGAAAGTTCCAATGTAGTTCACAATGTCCTAATGGGCTTTGGGCAGGACGCATGTGGGTTCCACCCAGACACGGTCACTTACCAGCTATGTAAAGCTGAGCAAGCCATTTAACCTTGTATCTTCTCACCCATAAAGTTAGGGGGGAAAAATGATCTCACAGGGATTATGAAGAATAAAAGCGATAGTCTGTTTAAAAAGCCTAGCACGGTGCCTAGAACACAACAGGAGTTCCACCAACCTTCTGCTCTTTCCCAGAAGAGCAGCCCACCTGGTTCCCACCTGGTCTCACCACTCCCTCACTGCGCCAGCTGGGCCTAGCCAGCCTCAGGAAGCTTTAGTGCCCCCATCTGTAAACGGGGGGCAGTGATGGCACCTCTCCCTTAGGGCAGTGTATGGCCCTGCCCAGCCCAATCTTGACTTTGAACAGGAAGGATCTTGTCCCTGTTCCAAATCTTGGATCCCTGTGTAACTCACTTTTCAGCTAATTGTGCTTGTATTTCAGGTTTTCTTTCTCTTAAATGGGCTTATGCCTCATTCCCGTGTCCCACTGCCTGTATTGTAGCTTGCATAGTATCCCCCCTTCTTATACGAGCAAATTCCCCACACCCTGGCTCCCAAGACTGGGGCTCTGACACCTGCCTTTCTCGAGAGCCCACATGTCTCCTGCACCAAACACTCTCATGATGTCCTGCCCAGATTACCTGGGCTTCTCACTCTGCCTTCTGGATTGTACCTTCTGCTGGGACCTGGGTCCATGGTCCAGTTCTTGATCCACCTTGGGGACCTGGGCTGGTTTCCTATCCCAGGCCTTTCCAGTTGGTCCCATCATTGCATTCATTAATTTCCAAACACATATTTTCTTTCTCCAATTCCTGTCACTATTTCTCTTACACAAAAGAGCTAAGACGCATAGAGACATAAATAATAACATTGAGTTTATTTGCAAGTATACTATGCTTTTTCTCTCTCTCTCAAAACCAAGAGCTGGTCATGAGAAACATACAAAAACTGCTTTATTTGATCACTAAGAAAATATATAGATTTACAAACGGATTGCCTATCATTGCAGTCATCTGTAAAGGAGAGAGACACACACATTCTTTCCAGTGTCTATGTAAGTGGAACGTGCCAGCTGACTTTTAGCTCATTCGGAGACTCTAAGCAGGCCTGTGGTGGTTCCTCCCAGCCCTCATCTGTCCGGGCCCTTCTCTGCTCCTCCAGGTCTCCCACCTTCAAGTCTCCTCTTAAGGCTAGAAGTTCCCAGAATGTTCCAGCCCTTCCCTATTCCTACTCCACAATCCACGATGCCTCCTGATTTTGCTCAAAGCTGCACAATGTTATCCTCTTGGACAAGAGTTTCCCTACTGGGCCCCAGATCACAAAGTCAGCAAAGCAAGGTCCTCTGTTCTGCACCCTCCTCTCCGTGGAGGAGAGTCTGGAGGCTCGACTTCAAGAGGATGGACCCTTTTTGCTAACAGAAAATGAAGGTGGGCAGACGGAAGTCTGCCTTGGTGTGATGCCTTGCTAACTCTGAAATTTTAATATCCTCTCCAGTGGGGTATGGACCCAAGCCCCGAGCATTACAGCAAGGTACTCTGCTTCCTCATTTGTCAGTGTTTCTATGCAAACTTCTAAAGGGGAAGAAGAACTGCAGCTTGAGGCAGGGCTGGCCTTGGTTTTGGTCCCCCATCTCGGCCGCTTTCCCAGGCACCTGTCTGACATTGCTGGTGTGCCCTTACTGGTCCCCATCCTTTATCCCTGTAATCCACGGTTTAAGCTCCACAAACCGTGGGCATAGCTCCAACATGCCAACTGTTTACCTGGATTCTCATTTTTATGCCCTGGTCCATCTGTTACATGGTCTTTGAGGCCTCATGCCAACCACTTGCCTGACTGAGGTTGGGGATTACGATGCCCCTTTGACTCTTGACCTTATTCCAATTTGTCCTAAGATATGTCGTAAGTACGGTACTGTACCATGAAAATGAAGAAACCCTGAGATATAACAGTGCAAAGCAGTCACAATGTGGATTTTAAGCCTTTTCTATCCACAAGTACTGATAAATTATTACTTTCATATGTTGAGCTTTTTCATTTATAGGTTCCTCTGTAAATCACTAACTTGTTGGTCATCCTGGTGAAGTCACAGCCTTTCCAAATCCCAAAATGCAGAGATGGGGTTGGATGATCTCTATTGTGTCTATCTTTCTATCTCTTTGTTTCTATGGTCTTGAGAGGAAGAGTGAAAGAAAAGATATAAAGTCACCACTAGAAAAATTAGGCAGTGAATAGGGCAATGTAGACTTACCCTGTCTCCTGTGTAAGTACACGGTGCAACTGGCAAAGCCATACTAAGAGCAAACTGCTAAAGACAGAAGAGCAAGCTGTAATCACTGTCCTTACCCGACAAAGAGTCTTGGAATTGAAAATTAAGAGAATTAAAGAGCAGTCACTATGGCCTTTGATGAGAAAAGTAGTCAAAGATAAGGAATGTTACTTTTGAAAATACTTTAAGCAAAGTACCCTAGGAGATAAAACCTAAGAAAAGAAAGATTGTGTACATATGTGTATAGATAGGTATTCATACACATATTTTAAATAACTGCAACAGTGTTGAAAGTTAGCAAGCAATCACATTACTATCCAAGTCATTTCTCAAAACAAATCTAGGATTGTTCATTAGGTGTTTCAAAATTAAAAAAAAAAAAAAAGCAGAAAGTTTCACTCCCCTTTTCCCCTGCTCACTGCAGGCCTAGAAGTTTTTAAGGAGGTCATTTGTGTATTTATCTTTATGCTGCAATTATAAAATTGACTAAATGTGGTGGGCAAAATCTAGAAGCAACATTTTAAGCCCCAAACCCTGAGATTATTACACTTGATAAGCTGTGGCTTCACTGGGAGAATATTAAAGAGGTGCTCTGTGGTTAACACCTTAGATCAAGTTACATGAGATAATGTGCCTGTAGGAAGCAGGAGGATGATAAACAAACTGCAGCTTGTAGGCCAAAAATAGCCTAGTTTTTCCCAGCTCTGAATTCCATCTGTCAAAAGGAGGTGGATGGCATTCACCAGATAGTAGCAGTGCACAGATAACTGAACGGATTCA
Organism: Corynorhinus townsendii; assembly: GCA_026230045.1. NCBI lineage: Eukaryota > Metazoa > Chordata > Mammalia > Chiroptera > Vespertilionidae > Corynorhinus > Corynorhinus townsendii. The sequence continues at coordinate 116,672,569 of JAPDVU010000006.1, read as the reverse complement.
ATCTTCTGGGGGACTTCGTTTTGTTATTCATAATAACAACTAACCATCAATTAATGAAATTGTTTATATTATGAAGGCTTGGCCATTATCATCAGCCTATGCTTCCTCCCTTCTAGAGACTAAAGTCAGAGCACTTTCACACCCTCTCTACGTGTCTGAGGGCCCTCTCTCAGACCCTGCCTAAATATCAACTTTCCTGAAACTTTCACTGACCTTGAACGATAGATCTGTGTCTGAAACACCCTCTGAAACATCCAGCCTGCATTGGCTGAGCACTGTTACGAGCTGGGCCTCCTAGCACTATTATCTCAATTAAGATGTGCAAGAACATCACTTGCTATTAAAATTATTCCCACTCTATTGCCCTGGCAAGTTCTTACCAGCAATTATCGCTTCCTTCCCTTTGTAAGGCAGGGTGTGTGGATGTCATTTCTTCCTATCTATATCAGAACACCTGCAAGGCAGGGAGCAGGTCTTATGCATCCATAGAGCCCCGTGGTGCGTAGGACACGGCAAGTGTTAAACATCCGACGATAGGGCAGTTACACCCTTCCTCTCAGGAGTAAGAACTACAGTGTCCCAGTTAGCAACAGCCTAGGGCCTGGGGCAGGAACGCCTTGGTCTCAGAGGATGCACCCGCCTGTGCTGTGAGCTGCCACTTCCTCCCACGGCTCTCCGGGCCCAGGCTGGCAGAGTAGTGGGAGTTAGTGTTTAAAACCTTCCCTCCAGAGAGTCATCAGTCATCCTATCACTATAGAGTAATGCAAATATATGCAGGGGGGCAAGAAAAGACCTAACCATGAGTGAGTTCATTTGAATAAAATGAACATTTAAATAAAAAATACATTTTGACTACTTTTAGGCGTGTGCAACAAGAGAATTAAATCACTGAATCATAGTTTAATCCTGTGATACAAAATGATTTGTGATAAAAACAAACATTTTCTAACTGCCTAGTTTCAGACTCTGTCCCTTTATAAAACCTGCTGTGTGATGGTATGTGCTGAATGAACCTACAATGGGGTGTAAGAAAAGTATTTGCTCATAGGAGTTCACAAAACTATACACAACGGTGATAAAAAGTGCTAAGTGCATTTTAAGGTATAAAAATGCTAGGATGGCTATTTTAAAAAAGGTAAGAGATAAATGTTGACCAGAATGTGAGGAAAAGGGAACGCTCATGCACTGTTGGTGGGAATATAAACTGCTACGGCTAGTATGGAAAATAGTATAGTGGCTCCTCAAGAAATTAAAAATAATACTACTAAATGATCCAGAAATCCTGCTTCTAGGCATATATCCAAAGGAAATGATATTATCTCCAAGAGATATCTGTACTCCCATGTTCACTGCAGCAATATTTACAAGCCAATATGTGGCAACACCCTAAGTATCTGTCAACAGATGAATGGATAAGCAAATGTGATACATGTGTGTATATATCAGCTACCTTGACACACACACAGAGTAATATTATTCAGCCTCACAATGCCTGCCATTTGTGATAGTTTGGATGAACCCAGAGGGCATTATGCTAAGTAAAATAAGCCAGACAGGGAAAGACAAATACTACATGGTATCACTTATATATGAAATGACAGCATCAGAAAAAGTTGAATCAGAGAAACAGAGAGAAGGATGGTGGTTTTTAGGGGCTGGGTGGTGAGGGAAACAGGGTGAAGCTGGGGCAAGGGTACAAACTTGCAGTTACAATATGAATAAGGTCCAAGGATCTAATGGTGGCTATAGCTGACACTACTGTATTGTACAATGCTAAGAGAGCAGAACTAAAGAAAAACAAAAACAAAAAAAGGGGTGATGGATGTGTTAATTTGATTGTGGGGATCCTTTCACAATGTATACATATATCACATCATCATGTTGTATATTTTAAATATACTAGAATTTTTGTCAATTACATTTCATTAATGTTGACAAATGTTATGAGGAGAAAATTAATGGGGGAAGGAGGGGGAACAGCAAGTGATCAGGGAGGCTTGAGGAAGAGGTCGTCTTTCACCTGGGCCTTAAAGGAGAAACGCAATTTCTGCAGGCTGAGAAGGAAGAGGGAAGGACACTGATGGTTTCTGTCAGCCAAGGCCGTCCCTCCCTAGGTCACAGCTGCCTCAACAATGCCCCACAGCACACACGCAGTGCCTTCTGCATAGGACTCACGACAAATCACTTAAGTAAATGTACAGTTAACTCCAATGAAGTCATGGAATTAATCTGAAATTCAATATAATACAGATATCAAAAATATTAATAAAGACAATTATTGCCCAAACCAAGGAAAAGTAGAAATCATTAGACTTGATTCAATGCCCAAGGAATGTTGAACACCAGGTGCAAGAAACTGACCCCTAAAACTTACAGAACTCTTCTGTAGGTTTGGATTTACATGATAACTTACTAAAGAGAACCAGCTTCCCATTTTAATATTTAATATTTATAGTACTCTGAATTCAATAAATTTACCCCATATGAAATTAAAGCTGCATTTTTATGCAACAAAGGATATGGTCTTTCACACGTACTCAGCCTTTAAGTCAATACAATCTAATAGCTTAAGGAAAAAAGACATTAGATTTCAGAGAGCCATTCTGCCTAAAAACACCCTAAATTATTTAAATTGAATTCTGATTAAAGCTAAAATAAAATCTTATTCAATAGGGCATGCAAGGTTCTTAGAACTTTTGCAAATGAGATCTTTGTAATCTGATTCTGTTTCATCCAGAAAAGCCATATAATGAATATGTCATGACGCTGCAGTCCCGATTGCTGTCTGTGGAATACTTTGCAACTTGCCCTTGAACTCTAGCAAGACGTGGGAAACAGTGCAAACCATTCTCCTTGATGTCTGACTACTAGGTACTACCTGGAATCACTGAATTGAAATTTCTATTTCTTACAGAGGAAAATAGAGGGTTTCTTGTGTGTTTACTTTAGAAAATTATATAATTTTACAGCTGGAGGGAAATAGTTCCTTCATACCCAGGATTTAACCCAAGGTCACAGAGATAACAGAGAGATGCTAGACTAAAAAATCCAGGAGACCTGGTTTTGAAATGAAACTTGTCCACAATGCTCCCCAACTTAACAAAGGGGTTACATTCCAATAAACCCACTCTAAGTTGAAAATATCATATAGGTACAGCATAAGGGATATAATAAAAATAATATTATAATGCCAATGTATGGTGCCAGGTGGGTACTGGAAATATTGGGGGAAACACTTTGTAAAGTATATGATTGTCTAGCTAGTATGCTATATTCCTGAAACTAATAAAAATAATATTGAATGTAAACTGTAATTAAACAAAAATAAATTAAAAATATCATTAAGTTGAAAATGCATTTACTATACTTAACCTACTGAACATCATAGCTTAGTCAAGGCTACCTAAAACATGCTCACAACACAGCCCATAGTTGGGCAAAATCATCTTGGTGCTGTTACCCATTATCACAAGAGATAAATATGTTAGCCTGGGGAAAAGATCAAAATTCAAAATTTGAAGTATGGTTTCTACTGAATACACATCACTTTTGCACCATTGTAAAATCAGCCACTAGCTGAAGTCACTAGCTGTGTGAATTGAAGCAAGTTACTTTATTGCTTCTGGGTCAGTTTCTGTATCTGCACAATTGTAAAAATATAAACTATCTTGCTACATTACTGTAAAGAACAGAAAAAAGACATATTTAAGGTGCCAAGTACAATGCTTAGCAGAATGGGTATGCAAGCAGCTCAGCTTTAATATGGATAGGAAAGCTGAGTGTTGAGTCAAGCAAGATCTTCTGCATGTCAACACATCTTATTGTCTTGGTTGTTTCTATCTGCTCTGTTGTAAAAAGTATACAGAAAAATTATTCTACAATAATTTGGGTAGTTGTTTTACACCCTAGAAACAAATAAAACAGAAAGATTTCCCAAGTCATCGTCTAGGTCTAAAAAGGAATGCCTTAGGCTCTGTGAGCATTATTTAGCATTTCAGGTAGACAACTGAAAGTGACCATAATGAAGGAACCAGGGAGGAGAAGACTCTACTGAAGAGCTACCTGGGCCCCATCTAAAAAGGGTGAGGCCCACGGAACTGCAGGAGGCTGGGGTGGGAGATAATGGCGTGAAGCCACGGGAGACAGCAAACAGGCCCTGGCTCTGGGAGAGAGCAGCTGCTCCAGCTGCTGGTTGGGGCTTGCCAACTGCTGGCATCAGGCATGTGGGGCGGAGGTGCTGCCAGATCCTCCACTGCTGAGGGAGAGACTGGGCGTCCATGTTTTACAGGAAATTTGATTTTTGAATGCTGGCAACTAATTCACCCTCCCCCCAAACCAAACACCTCCACAAGCTGGACTGCAATCGGGAAAAATCAGTCTAAGACCCTTCAAAGGACAAGGGCACCCAAGGTGTGGGGGCTGGAGCCACATCCAGCCTTCAACATCTCATGGGGGACTGGAGGGAGGAGCGAACTCCTCACCAAGCATGGCTGAGCAGGAACTTGGCCTTCTATATTTGGACTTTTTATTTTTATGCCTACAAATTCACAACAAATCCTGGAAACTGGCACCAGGATAGATAAGATGAACCTGGTTCAGGGTATGAGAGTGCAAATCGGGGCGCTAGAATCCAGGCATGTCCCTGAATGTTGTTACCCTCATGTCCTTGGGATTCAGTGCTATACGCCTCTGGTGTTTCATAGAGTATCGGGAAAAACATTCAAATCAACTGAGTTCTCTGGAAAACCATTCCAGTTCACTAAGCTGCAAATGTTATTAAATGCCCTTGAGGCGTTTAGCCGAGAACTGCTGTGTGCTGGTGGTGACTGTGCCCTGCAAGCCGATGGACGCTGACCCGGGCCTTCCTTCTGCAAAGCAAATGCTACAGATAAACAATACAAAAAGGTGGAGTAATTTATTACCTCGAGTTCCAGCAATGCCACACGTGACTAAAGATGTGCATTTGTAGCATTGGGATTAAAACAGCTATTGGATTTGTGCTTCCTTTGACATATCCTGGAAAATAACACTGGGCATCAGAAAACTTCTAAGAATGTCAAGGCGAAAAGGCTTCCTCATTCTTTGGCCCATTTGAGAAAGGTATGATTAACCTGCTGGGCTCTGAGCTCTGTAAGGATGTAGCACAGAGCTAGATAAACTTTCTGTAAAGGGACCAAATTATAAATATTTTAGGTTTTACAGGACAGTTTCTTTTACAACTACTCAACTGTTTCATTGTAGTGTGAGAGCAACCACAGAAGATATGTAAGCGAATGTACATGGCTGTGTTCCAATAAAACCTGACATAATCTCCTAGGCCAGGTAGCTCAGTTGGTTAGAGCATTGTTCTGATATGTCGAGGTTGCAGGTTCAATCCCTGGTCAGGGCACATATAGGAATCAATCAATGGATACATAAATAAGTGGAACAACAAATCAATGTATCTCTCCCTTTCTCTCTCCCCCTTCCTCTTTCTCTCTAAAAATCAATAAAAACTTTATAGACTCTAAACTGTGAATTTTGTGTATTTTTTAAGTATCATGAAATATTATTTATCTGTTGATCCACCCTACCTTCTACCCCTCGCCTCCCTCCCATTTCCTTCTTGGCTCACAGACCATATAAAAACATTCAGTAGGCTGGATCCGGCCCCTGATGTATAGAGATAGTCAAATAAGAGGAAACAGTATTTATTTTCTGGTCAATTACCATAAACCAAAACTGCCAAGAATTTTACTGGATCGCTTCATTTAACTATGACAACGACTCTGAGGAATATTCTTATTATGCCCATTTTACAAATAAGAACACTGAGACTTGGAACAGTCAAGTAACTTGTTGCCTAAGTGTGTACAGACAGAAAGTGATTAGCCAGGATTAGAACCCAATCACACTGGCTGTGGACTCCATGCTACAAACTGGGGGCCACATATGCACATAGTGGTTCTCGACCCTGGCTGGGCATCAGACCCTTATGGGAGAGTTTTTAAAAATACAGGAACCCTAATCCTCCAATTTACTAGATCAGACTCATTGGGCATGGGACCCAAGTGTCTTCATGCTAAAATAACCCCCCAGCCCCCCGCCCTGCCACAGATATTTCTGGAGTATGATAAGGGCCTATGCCTAGACCCCTGCTTTGTGGGGCTGAGTATTACTGAACATGGTCTTTCTGATAAAGGGCTTGTACATCTTGAAGGCAGATCCTCCTGCTATTTGGACCTGTTACATAGTTCATGTTCATAGTCATAGGCAAGTTCTTTAAAGGAATCAGGCTCACCAGAAGCTAAGTCCCAGATAGTGCCTAGAGTCTTATTACCAAAGCCATTATTTGCTGAAAACTACACCACAGAACTGGAAATGAGTCAGAGCTGAACTAAAACTGGGTGCCTACATCATATCAAGAGCAAAAAGTGATACAATGGCTAGAAAAGACAAATCACATAAGCACTTTAAGTAATATATTTAAACAGAATAAACCCAGATAAACCAATCTGACTGGGGGCAAAGCATGTATTTGCATGACTGCAATGGGTTCCCGTGGTCACAATTCCCTTGGATAGCTCTGGGAAGTATTTAAGTTTCTAGCTCAGGAAAAAAAACCACCATATGAAACTTTGTGATCTCCCTGGTTAGAGCAAATTCAATGGAAACTACACCGGAAGGCAATCTGCCCAGGAAATGTGCTTCTACGTCAGAACAAAAATACAGAAAGCTCCTAGGAGATGCACAGGAAAAAGCTCGCAGGGCCCACAGAGTCCAACCTGGTACTTCACACCTGAGATGTTCAACTCAGGGACAGGGCTGGTCATGTCTTCCTGAACTTGCCCTTGTCAAAGGCCATTCATGCAACAGGTTATTAGGAGCCTGCTTAGATGATGTGACAGTCCCCGAAGTCCTCTCAGTGGGGATCCACTCTCTGATGATAAGTTTACTCTTCCGGTGGAGTTTCTGCCTCCGTCCGTCTTTTCTTTCGGATGACCGATGTCGACATGCTTGCTACTATCTCTGCTGACACTTCCTTTGGTTCACTTATATGTCTCAGATACCACATGTGGACCCAGGGGCCTGGCCCTAAAGTTTTTCACCCTCTCACTGGAATTGAGCACTTGCTGCCTGTAGAGTACTCAAGAAGCTTAGAGCTATACAGGGAGAAGTCAGACATGGAATAGAACCATGCATCTAAAGGGGCAGACAGAGACAGAGTCCACTGTAATGGGCTGCGGCCCTAGAAATGAACATTGGTTGCCACTAGCATGAAACTGCAATAATAGCACCTTTGAATATAAAGGACAGAGAAAAAACCCCAAACTCTTAAAACCAGGGCAATTCCCCTGCAGCTACATGTCTTTACTTGCTGGGGGCTTTACTCATTCAGATAAATAGTTTTTATTTATCTTGTTTTAATTTTCTAAGGAGTAGCATGTAACCTCAACAGAATGGTACAAAAGAAAGTTACCAACATTTGATCTTAACTTCTTCAGACACTAAAAAAAGCTCAGTGTCTGAAGTGTAAGGCTGTGAATTTGAAATAAGCTTAAGTACACAAACAAGGGTAAAAATCGAAGTTACCATTACTGGGTGCTTTGTTAGTGAGAAAAATGAAAATAAGAGAATATTTTAGTAATAGTGCAGGGGCATCCTTATATATAGATACTAGAGGCCTGGTGCACGAAATTCGTGCACGGGTGGGATCCCTAGGCCTGGCTGATGACCAGGGCCTATTGGGGCCATCTCGCCCAGTCCTGATCAGGGCCAGGCTGGCTGGGGCCTGCTGGCTAGCAGGCAGGGCCCGCCGGACGGGGGGATGGACTGGGGGAGATCGGCTGGCCATAGGAGGTTGACTGTGGGAGCGCACTGACCTCCAGGAGGTAGCTCCTGCGTTGAGCCTCTTCCCTCTGGTAGTCAGACCACGTCATAGCGACTGGGCGACCAGTCATTCCAGTGGTTCTGGTCATTCTGTCATAATGGTTGCTTAGGATTTTATATATATAAATGAACATATATAAATTATTATATATAAATATAAATGTTATATAAATAATATAGACAAATTATATATATACATTTCACACATATAAAATTAATATGTATAAATATAAACTACATATATTAATTATAGATGTAAACAGAATAGCAAAAACAAAATGATACTTTGAGAACTTGGTCCAAGGGAATCCTCAAGCACAAAAAGGATTCTAGTTGAATAGTCCATCACACAAATGGTGCGCAATTCTTCAGAATCATAGGAAATGCTGTTTTAAGGACATTAAAAGGCTACAGAATTAACCACAGATTTCTCACAGGTAACAAGGGTTCAGTATTAGGATTTTGGTTTCATTGTTTTGTTTAATATTTTAGTGTATTTCCCTTGTCCTATTTTTCAAGCACATACTTTGACAACACAAAAATATGTTTTTCTCACCCACTTTAATTGTACAATTAATGATGATTAATTTATAGACTTGTGCAACCATTAGCACAATCCAGTGTTAGGACATTCTTATCCCCCAAAAGGTTCACAATTTGGGTCAATAATGGAGGGTCTCTGGGGTGATGTTTCCCTTAAGCCATGCTATGCTCTTCACCTACTCCTGGGACACTGTCTTCAGAAGACAGTGGCTTAGGGGTTTGAAAGGTAAATTGTAAGCCTTTACTATTATGTAAACCTACCAATACTTTTTTCCCCCCAAATACACCTGTGAAATCTCAACAAGATTTTCAGACAGAATAGTAGTGCTATAAAGTCATATGAAGTAGACATACGGGCCATAGAGAAATTCTTTCTCAATCTATACTTTATTTGCAGACATCTGGAGTGTAAAGGGGCCTTCTATTTATTTTTAAGTCACAATATGCCATAAAGTATTACAAATGAAAAAGAAAGTTGATGATAAAAACTGGAAGAAGAAATGGTAAAGTAGATAAGCTCTTCAAAACAAACTGATGAAAGTTTTTCTTTATTACTTACCTATTACTCTATTTATTGAGACTAGAAATGAACAAAACCTCTAATAACTACACGACTTAATGGTAAAATATATCTCTATTATATTGTAAAGTCAGTTTTAGAAAAAGGACAATTTTCATACTCTAATATGGACTAGTTACAGGAACCTAACTTATAGATGTGTGTTGTGTATTAAATACGTTATTATGTAAAGAGCTGGAACTATGCCTAGCAATCATTAAGCTTACTTACTCAGTCACTAATAAGTGTTAGCTATTATGATTGTTATTTATATGAAAGAAAACTCAATAATACTAAATAGAAATGTTGTTTATTGGTTTATTCTATGCAACACCATCATTATATTTTCTTCAAATTAAATGAAACATCATTGGAATTAGAATATATCTTATGAAGAGCCATAAAATGCCATCTAAAATGATTAATTTTTGGTTATTTGCAATTAAGGAAAGTGGGGAAAACATGAATAATGAAAATTCCCCAATAGATTCTTATTTCTTAGGAGGGGGCCATGTGCCAAGTGCACAAAAGCCTGTTGACTTAACTGTTGAGCCCAAAGTCCACGTTAGCATACAATGTCTGCCAGAAAGAAATTCACCCTGGTCACCCAATGCTATTAAGAAGCTGGACAAATTCATATTTTCTTCAATAGCAACTCTGCTCTCTGGTGAGTGGCAATAATTCTTGGATATTTTAAAAGATAATAGTTGAAAGAGAAGCAATGCACCTTGTAGTATATGTATACAGATGTATACATATAATAGTTGAAAGAGAAGCAATGCACCTTGTAGTATATGTATACAGGTGTGCCTACCAGCTTCTTGGATGCTATGGGAATACAAAGATAAAGCTTTCAGATAATGCTTGTGTGGTCCAGAGCTCATGAAGTACACTGGGTGTGACAAGATCTATATATCCAGAAATGTGTGGGAGGGGAAGACAACGAAGGGGAGGAAAAGGAGAAAAACGTGTGGTAAAGATAATATGGGTGGTTGGGTAAAAGGACACAAATAATGTGAACCACAATTCTTTAGAAATGCTTTAGAAATAGTATTAAAAAGGTGATAGAAATTGAGTAGCTAAAGAAATAAAAAGTATTCTGGTTCCAGTCCCACTTTTCAAACTTATCATCCACTCTGCCCTACAAAGGCACTGCTCTTCAGCAACAGGGAGCTATCCATTAAGCTCCCAATATTACTTAGGTCCCCTTCAAACCTCTGGATGCACTCCTCCTTCCCTGCTTCTGTCACCCTTTTTATTCTTCAAGACTCAGTTTAAGATCCATAGGGAAGCACCCATTTGGTCCTAAGTTACATGTATTGTTAATATTGTTTTCACACATGTTCTAATTCTCCAACTAGACCATAAACTGCTTGAGCACGTGGACTGTGTATCATACAAATCTGTGTACTCCCCCACAGTGCCTGTTAAGACTTTCAATAAATATTTGGTAGTTCATTAAGGTAGAATCCTATTTAAGAGCAGACAAAGTCAGACTGTTATTGAGCTATGATAAGCTCTTACTAAAGAAAGGCACAAAGAAACAAGCATGGGAGAAACACAAGCTGCACAAGAGTAGCATGGGCAGTTCAGGGACTCTGCCAAGAGAGAGAGAGTAAACAGCCGAACAGACAGGAGAAGGGAGAGCAAATGTATTTTGAAGGAAGTGTTACTAAGGCTTGGAGACTGATTTTGCATAAAGAACAAAGGCAAGAGACCAATCCAAATGACTGTAAGGTTATAAACCTCAGTGCCTGAAATAATAATGGATTTCACATTAACAGTAATGCAGAAGTTTGAAAGAACTGCCAAGTTTGTAGTTAAAATTTCATCTTCTGTTTTTGGCATCTGCAAAATATACACATATAAAAAAATCTATAGGCAAACGAACATATAGAACACATCTTAGAACTGAAGCTGGAGAGAGGAAGATACTGATCTGGGAGGTATTAATTCAGCCTATGTTTATGAACATACAAAAGGGATTACATGATAAAAGGAAAATACCAGAGTTAAGAACCTTAAGTTAGGTGGAGAGAATATCCATCAGAGAAAAAATGGGAGATCAGGAGTGGAGATAATGGGAAAAAAGAGTGAACTAGCACAGACAACATGGGGATGCCTAATCTCAGGAAGAAGCAGGTTACCTTACAATAAATTTAATGAGTTGAATAGTCAAGTATTTTATGATTAAGGTACAAACTGAATGTTAAAGATTTTATAAAAAGCTATATACATACACCAGTCAAAATCGAATGTATTATATTATTTTATGATGTGACATTCAAAGCACAATGATTTTGTATGTTTCACCTGTTGAGCCCTAATACAGAGTAAAGTTCAAAGCAAACAATGTTTGTCACACAGACAAAATATTTCTCTGTATTTAGAAAGAGCAATGTAGATTCCAGGGTGGATTCAAGAGACAATGGAAAATGAGGCTCTCCTGCAACTATGCAGTGAAACCCACATTTACATTCCATAGCTGGAAATCATTTGAAATCTTTTATATTTTATGGATTTCAACAGATCTAAACCTCAAGAGACAGGGTGGCATGTGGGAAATGTTTGGGCTTTGGCGTTGAAAAAATGTGTCTTAGAATCCCAGCTCTCCCATCTATATATATAAAAGGCTAATATGCAAAGTGTCCCCTTGGGAGTTAGACCGTGAGACCGGGAGTTCGAATGCTTACTACGATGTGCGCTGACCACCAGGGGGCAGCGCGGAGCATGGTGGGCAACCAGCAGCAGCAACAGCAGGGTGCTGAGGGAGCGAGGGAAGGGAAGGAGGAGATGGGGATGCGGGGAGGCGAGGAACCTGATCCTCAGCCAGGCCTAGGGACCCTACCTGTGCACAAATTTCATGCACCGGACCTATAGTTTATTTAAAAACTCTGAAGATTCTTCAATAATGATAAGAAATCAATTTATTTTTCCTCTTGTTTCAGGAGTTAACCTTAAAAGGCAAAATAAAACAAAACCCAAAAATTCTTAGAGTTGAAATTCCAGCACCTTATTTCCATTTTAATCAAGTATTTCTTCTTCCTGCTGAATCAGAACAAAAGTGATTAACAAAGAGGGACTTATTACTAGGTTATGTGTAAAACTAGAACCTTAAGTCTTCTTCTTTGGGCAGATGAGAAATCACGAAGAGATTGATGAAATATCAATTATCTCCTCTGTCCTGAAGGCCTCTTCCTCTAACTGGAATCCAATTTCCTCAACCTTCTACCCAAGCTGACAGAAGATTCTAGAGAATCCTGATTATCAAGCCCATAGAAATCAGCTGGACTACAGGAAACATGAGGCTTGACAAGATAAACTTTCTGCTGGATTACTGTTAACACAGAAGTCTATAAAATGCTGTGTGAGTGTCTAGAAAAGTTTATCCACCTACACATTAGTAAATTTGACTTAATGTTTGCCAATGTAATTCATTATGAAACAACATAAAATCATGCCTCAAAAGATAGATATAAAAATATAAATTCCCTCTTCTCTGGAACTTTATTTTCAAAAGTTTATACATAATAATTGTATGAAGTCTGTAGGAGTTTAATTTTTCTCTCTGCTGAAACTGACACGAATATTCATTTAGAAAATATGCACTCCCATCATCTCCTAATGAAGTACATATAATTTGTGGATATTAAAACTTGACTAATTTTGAAGTAATTAGAGTTCCTTTGAAAATAAAATTTTAATATCACTTCTATACTAACAGATTTACTCAGTTCCAGAAAAATGTCATTTTAAAAAACACATGAAAAACATTTTTATTAACAAAAAACAACTTCCTGAGGAAATAAAATGAACATGAGGTATTTAACAGAAGACTCATCTGAAAGATTATAACCCTAATATTTTTACACCCTTACTTAAGCTTAACTCAAACATCTGGCATTCTACTCCATTATTGCTGGGTCATTTTCTCCTTTCAAAAAGGATATTTATGACTAATTAATGTCCTCCTTTCATACAGAAATTTATTGAAGAGTAGATATTTTCAACCTGCAACCCAGAGTATAAAATAAAATTTAGATAAAAATGTTAAGCCTTTATGCTTTCCTAAGACATGTCCAATGAGAAAATATAGTAAAATTTCTTTAAGTCACCAACCAAAAAGTTACTGAAAGCTTTTCATACACAAATATTAATTTAAGGTTCCAATTTAATACATGACATTTTTGCTTAAATTATAATTCCTTCAAAATTTTAGTAACAGCCAATTCAATAGCAGGTATTACACTCCATTCTAGGCCTTGTGATGAACTGAGATAACATTTCTTTTATAATTCAGTAAGTCTGGATACATAGATACACTCACCAAATCAAGACACAGAATATTTCCATTTTCCCAGAAAGTTCCCCTCACCCTGACCCTTCCAGCCAATCCCTACCTACCACTGAGCAATCACTGTTATGATTTCAATCATCATAGTTTGGTTTTTGCCTTTTTTGAACGTTAGATAAATGGAACCACACAGTAAGCCTTCTTTTTGTGTCTGACTTCTTTCACTTGACATAAATTTTCAAGATTCATCTATGCTATTGTATGTATGGCTCATACTATACTGAGTATCATTCCATTAGATGAATATAAATATACTAGAGGCCTGGTGCACGAAACTTGTGCATGGGGGGGGGGGTGTCCCTCAGCCCAGCCTGCACCCTCTCCAATCTGGGACCCCTTGAGGGATGTCCGACTGCCCATTTAGGCCCGATCCCACCGGGCAGTCAGACATCCCTCTCACAATCCAGGACTGCTGACTCCCAACTGTTCACCTGCCTGCCTGCCTGCCTGATTGCCCCTAACTGCTCCCCTGCTGGCCTGATTGCCCTTAACTGCCCTCCCTTGCCAGCCCGATTGCCCCAACTGTCCTTCCCTGCAGGCCTGGTCTCTCCCAACTGCCCTCCCCTGCAGGTCTGGTTACCCCTAACTGCCCTCCCCTGCTGGCCTGGTGACCCCTAACTGACCTCCCCTGCAGTCTTGGTCACCCCCAACTGCCCTCACCTGCTGGCCCTGTAACCCCTAACTGCCCTCCCTTGCCAGCCTCGTTGCCCCTAACTGTCCTCCCCTGCAGGCCTGGTCACCCCCAACTGCCATCCCTGCAGGCCAGGTCACCCCTAACTGCCCTCCCCTGCTGGCCTGGTTGCCCCCAACTTCCCTTCCCTGCAGGCCTGGTTCCCCCCAACTGCCCTACCCTGCAGGCCTGGTCCCTCCACAACTGCCCGCCCCTGTAGGCCATCCTGTGGTGGCCATCTTGTGTCCACATGAGGGCAGGATCTTTGACCACATGGGGGCAGCCATCTTGTGTGTTGGAGTGATGGTCAACTTGCATATTACTCTTTTATTAGATAATATATATAGTTTATCATTATGGATATGTGTTTTCAGCTTTTTGGATAAATACTTGGAAAGAGAACTCCTAGGTCATAGGGTAAGTATACATTAGGTTGGCATAGGGTGTACACATACTGTATAGGAAACTGACAAACTGTTTTCCAAATTGGCTGGTTGAGCCATTTTATGCTCCCACCAGCCAATTATGAGAGTTCCAGCTACTATACATCCTTGCTGCTATTTGGTGGTATCCCTTTTCATGATCAATTTTTGAATGTGTAAAATAGTATCTCAATGAGGTTTGAACTTGCAGTTGACATCAAATTGTATTTCTCTACTACTGAGTTTAATATCTTTCCACATACTTACTGGCCAGCATCTTTGATGGAGTGTATGTTCAAGTCTCTTTGCTAATATTTAATTTTTTTAATTTTAAAATAATTTCAGCTGAAACCGGTTTGGCTCAGTGGATAGTGTGTCAGCCTGCGGAAGGTCCCAGGTTCGATTCCGGTCAAGGGCATGTACCTGGGTTGCGGGCACATCCCCAGTAGGGGGCGTGCAGGAGGCAGCTGATTGATGTTTCTAACTCTATCTCTTTCCCTTCCTCTCTCTAAAAAATCAATAAAAATATATATTAAAAAAATAATAATTTCAGTCTTAAGAGTTGAAGAAAGCTCAGAGTTTCTGTACACCCTTCACTCAGGTTATCCAAATGTTGACATCTTATATAACCAGAGCATAATTACCCTTGAATTATGATTCAATTTTCAACTAATCTACAGCCCTAATTTATAACTCGCCAATTGTCCAACTAATGTCCTATTCCTGGTTCCAGATCCAGCCGAGGACTCCACACTGCACTTAGTTTCCTTTCTCCAAGCTGAGACAATCAATTTTTATTTCTCATGACTTCGACACTTTAGAAGAGTACCAGCCAGTTAATTTGTAGAATATTTCTTAGTTTGCATTGTCTGATACTGCCTCATGTTTAAATTCAGGTTAGGCATTTTTTTGGCAAGAATATCGTAAGAGTGATTGTGTCCTTCTCAGTGCATCATACCAGGTGGTACATGATGCAGTTTTTCATTACCGAGGATATTAAACTTGGTCACTTGGTTTCGGTGCTGTCTACCAGGTTTCTTCTCTATAATGTTATCATTTTCCCCTTTGTTATTAATAAGTATTAGGTTAAATATTTCAATACTAGGCATAGATACTGCTTATAATTTCACCCAGAAATTTAACATCCATTAACCATTCTTATTTGCAGCAATTATTACTGTAATATTGGTTAAGTGGTGGCTTTCTCTTTCCCCTCATTTCTGCTATATTTATTAATGGAATTTTATTCAAGAAAGAATTATTCCTTTCTCCTCATTTATATATTTATTATGTATGGAATTACAAATATTTAATTCATGATATAACTTATAATCCATTACCATCACTCATTTATTGGCAACTGGGTACTCCTTCAAACTGGCTCTTATGTGCCTTCGATAGCCCCTATTATTTTTTAAGACTTTCTTACCCTTTTTTTTCTTATTTTTTAAATTAAAAATATAAAAGAATTTTTAATTACAGCTGACATTAAATGATGTATTTATGTCAGGTGTACAGTATAGTGGTTAGACATTTATATAATTTACAGAATGAGTTCATTTCTGTTGTTCTTTATTTTTTGATCATTTGCTTTAGTTTTTGGATTCCACATAAAAGTGAAATCGTATGGTATTTGTCTTTCTGTGACAAAACTGTAGCATTAATATACAAGGGAATATTACTCAGGCAAAAAAGAATGAAATCTTGTCATTTTGACAATATGGATAAACCTAGAGGGTACTGTGCTAAGTAAAATAATCCCTTTAAAAAATCAGGGAATTCTTTCTCTCTTCTTAGACATAAACTAGTGGCCCAGTGCACAAAATTCGTGCACATTAAAAGGGGATTAATTAGAGGAAATAATTTAATATTGCTATTTGCCCTTTCTCTATAATAGAAGTGTCAGTGATGAAAGAAAATTAGTAAAATGTATATGAAAATCTTCCTCCTGTAAGAGTCTGGGGCACGCTGTGGGACCCAGAATCAAGTCCCCACCTGCCTGTGCATGCCTCAAAATCACGCGAGACCCAGCCCCGGCTGGCCCCACCCCCATTGGATGAGATCCAGACCTGGCCAGCCCCACCCCTGTCAAGCCTCGCCAGGTTGGAGGGGAGGCGCAGCTTCAGGATGAAGGGCATGGCCTGAGGTCTCCTGGCCCGGCACTGGGGTGGGGGTGTACCTTGAGGTCCCCTGTCAAGCCTGCCAGGCAGGGAGAGTGGCCTGAGGTGCCCTGTCAAGCCCCGCTGGGCGGGGGGTGCAGCCTCAGGTCCCCCACCCCGGCCCAGCTCCACGCCACCTTAGGCCCCTGCTGATCGCTTGTTATGGGAACCCTGCCTCTGCTGTGGGTCCAGCCATCGTGTGTTACAGGAAACCTGCCTCCACTGTGGGTGCAGCCATCTTGTGATGGTGTGACAGTTAATTTGCATATTACCTCTTTATTATATGGGATGAGAAAGCATGTAACCCAGGTGTTACAGGAAGTCAGTGTTGGGTTAAAACAAACATTTAGAGGGGAGAACAGAGAGATAAGAAAACCTGGATACTGATACTGTTTCTCTCCATTATTAGCCAATTCTGATACCTGCCCACCCTCTGGATTTGCAATCATGTGAGCCAGTAATATTTTATATTACCGATGTCCATTTGTGTTGAATTTCTGAAAATTAATTGCAACCAAAAGCATCCTAAATGATAGGATATCCTACTTAACACCCAATACATCTGCCTTAGTTAACATTTAAGCTTGTATGTTCAGTTCTAACCATGTGCTCAAATGAAGAGCAAATAAAAGTTCCACATAAAAATAGGGGAATGTAATTATGCTTTAAGTCCTAAATTCAAAAGACCATGTGGTTTCCTAGTGTCACATTAAAGTTTAGCAACAGTTAAAGAATGAGAAAGATGTACTCAGCAAATTTTCAATATCAGTTACTAAAAATAAGTTCTTGTAATATAAATTCAAGATGAATTTTAAGATGTGAAATTCATAAATGTGCATGGTGGTCATACAGCCTGACAAATAAGATGAATTTTTTAATCTTAGTACCCTCTAAAGCAGTGGTTCTCAACCTTTCTAATGCCGCGACCCTTTAATACAGTTCCTCATGTTGTGGTGACCCCCAACCATAAAATTATTTTCGTTGCTACTTCATAACTGTAATTTTGCTACTGTTATGAATCGTAATGTAAATATCTGTGTTTTCCGATGGCCTAAGGTGACCTTGCTAGCAGTTCTCAACCGGTGGGTCAGGACCCACCGGTTGAGAACTGCTGCTGTTGTAATTTTGCTACTGTTAATGAATTGTAATGTAAATATCTGTTTTCCGATGGTCTTAGGCTCAACAGCAGCAGTTCTCAACCGGTGGGTCCTGACCCACCGGTTGAGAACTGCTAGCAAGGTCACCTTAGGCCATCAGAAAACACAGATATTTACATTACGATTCATAACAGTAGCAAAATTACAGTTATGAAGTAGCAACGAAAATAATTTTATGGTTGGGGGTCACCACAACATGAGGGACCGTATTAAAGGGTCGCGGCATTAGAAAGGTTGAGAACCACTCCTCTAAAGGATGTCTGAGATCCTATCTGTCAAGGTAACTTTCACCCCTTGGTGAATATTCCAGTTCCTATGGCAAATTAATTATCTCAAATAGTCTTCTGTTGAAAGTGCAGGGTTCTAAAGTGATGAATGAAAGTACCACATTCTAAGACACAGTTCTATACTGCAACTAAAGAGCTAGATTCTCAGTCCAGATAAACAATTAATAATGAATCTGCACAACTAAGTAAGACTTCCAAAATTCAGTTCTTTTGCCCTTAAAAACAGAAAGCACACAAGACTTCCCACAACTACTAATAAATACTTATACATATATTCATTGTGAGGATAAAGAAACCTACCAATAATCCACTTGAAATAAATAGTCCATATTTACTCAACTAGAGGCCCGGTTCATGGATTTGTGCACCGGTGGGGTCCCTTGGACTGGCCTGTGCCCTCTTGAAATCTTGGAACCCTCGGGGGATGTTAGAGAGCCGGTTTCAGCCTGATCCCTGCGGGCCAGGCTGAGGGACCCCACCAGTGCACGAATCTGTGCACCAGGCCTCTAGTATGCATAGAAGATCTTTGGTTAATCTCTTCCCGCCCTCCCCCCTTCCTCCTTCCCTCTGAAATTCATCATTCTGTTCCATGTTTCCATGCCTGTGCACTGAGCATCTGCCCCCTGTTGGTGAGTGCATGTCATAGCTACCGGTCAAACAGTCTACTGGTCGCTTAGGCTTTTATATATATATAGATAATTATGAGGTTGACCATCTCCCAAGTAATGCCCTAAAAGCAATCTTCACATGCAAGTCTGGTTCCGTTATATGTAGTCAAGAGTAGAAGTATTCTGCCTACTGAAAACCTATACCAATATGTGCAATTTTCCCATGATGAGATTTCATGAAGGTGGCATACTAATCAAAGGCTTTTAAAACAAACTAGAGAGATCACCTGTACATGAAAATATTTTCACAGGATATTTGGGTTAAACTACATGTACTATTTTATGGTATCTTGAAAACACAAGATCTTTGGGATGGTTAATAAATCACATTTAAAGTTACAATTCTTAGACTTTATGTGATATGCTATTTAGGACATTAAGATTTGTGGTGCTTGCTTGGTTCCTGACTTAACAAGACATTTATGATATGATACTAAGGAAATTTTAAATGATTATTCTTTTAGTGTAATAATAGTTCATATTTTAAGGGGCATTTATATTTCAGTTAATATTTTTAAAGGCCTCCCGTCTCTTAAAGATATGTATTGAAGAATTTATGGATCCCAGGACATGCTTAAAAAAAATCTAATGAGGCAGAAAAAGGGATATACTCATAATTGTTAAACATGGGAAATGGATATGAGGGTTCATTATACTATTTTATCTACATTTGTGATTTAAAAAATTCTCCATAATAAAGCTTTAAAAGCCCCCTTTTTTTAAGTTAAAGGAATTAAAAGCAGATGTTTCAGAATTCTTAAAAAAAATAAAACAAAACCACTCAAATCTGATTTTACTTTTTTCACTTTTAACTGCTTCATTGAGGTTATGATTTAGGTGTAATTTTTACTCATTCATACCAAATGGCTATTGTATTGGCTGATGTCATGCTTTTATTTGATAATCTAAGGAAAAAGAGGTCAGTGCCCCTAACTAACTAGTCAGGTATTACATGTTTTAAAAATTCTTGCAGCATACTGGTTAAAAATCACTGCTTTAAAACCATGTCTATTTTTCTTTTCCTGAAATAACAGTAATCCTAAAAATAAAAAAGACAATATTTATCAGGAACTAGATTTTGAAACTAGAGCTATCTTTTTGCACCTCCCCTCCCCCATCTTGATTGACATGTTTCTTCCTTGCCAAGTTATGGGGGGGAAATATACACGCCCCCTCCCTTTTCCATGTAACTCTCTTGGCAGTCTGTCACCGCCAGCAGCAATGGGCAAACTTGAGATCTTCTGTGTTTCTAAGGCTTGACCAGACCAGCTCTGGGGAGTTCCCCCACCCCATCCCAGACCCTAGGGGGTGGAGCAGAACATAACTTACCTTCCCCACTTCTAGACTGAAAAAACTGGAGGCACTAAAGTAGTCCTATCAGGTGAACCAATTTTGTTGCTGCTCCACTATCGTTTCTACCCAGGCTTTCTTTAGAAGGCTGAAGTGAGTTGTCACCCAGCTAAAATGGCTTCTGATGTTTGTTTCTATATAAATCCTTCTGTTACCCTAAGTGTCACCTCTAGCAATCAGCATTTGTGCTGTTGTTTTAAAATTTCTGTTAACATGTAACAACTAGCAATGGATATGCCTTACATTTAAATAAAAGGCTTGGAAAACTTTTCTTTGAAGATTTACCGATACCAAAAATATTTGTGATCTTACCATCAGTAATAATGTTAATATTCCATAGTTTTGGGCATTGAAAATGCTTTTGGGGAAGTGCTGAACAGAGCCAGACACTCCTGGTAATAATTAATAATGCATCATACATAAAGTAACCATGCAATTTATTGTCCCAACACTTCTGAAGGTGAAAGGAGGCACTATTAAATAAAAATTACACGAATTGGTGCAAGTCAAAACTATGCCAGGCAAACTGGAACACAAGATCACTCTAGTTATAAGCAAGTCAATACAAAAACATTTACAATTAATTAGCGAAAAGTTCCCACTCCTTGGGGACTGTGATAAAATCTCCAATAATTATTCTCAAACTTCTACCTTAGGAAAGTTTGGCCATCAGTATGGAAGAAACGGAAAACAACCTCTTTATAATCTCATCCCTTGACTCTGATAGTTTACCTCTGTACCCATAACATCTTTATCTTTATATTTATAAATATACCACTGAAGTATGAACTTCAATAAATACTGAACATAGTAAAATAGATTACAATTTATCAAATGAGAATCATGACAGTCACCCAATGGTAAAATTTTGAAAATAACATCCAATTCTAGGGAAGACACTTTCATTTTCCAATTGGATTAATTCTGTAAGAAATATTGCCAAAACCACTAGCGCTATAAAATATTGACAACAATTTTGAGACTCGGAGTGTATACTTATATTGAAAGTGTAAAAAGAGTGAAACCTAAATGTGCTCCCCACAACAATTTATATCATTTGGAGTACTAGAATTTGATTAACATTTCAATTTCTTTTAAGGTTTCCTCACACTAAAAATGTCATAATTAAAATTCTCAGCAGCACTTATGCCCATGAACGTTAAAATCCCAATCAAACTAAAAAATTAAAAACAGCTGGAATTTATAAAATGAAAGGATTTTCTACTTTGGTAAAGAGATGATAATGAAGTGCAGCACAATTTTATGAACTCATTAGCCCCACTAACTGAATTTACATTCTGTAGCACGTCTGTAACTTTAGAAATTGGAGCACTGCCCAAAAATGAAGTGGGAAAATTTTTCTTGTTGCTTTTTATACAGAAGTCAAAATGATTTACATTTAAAAATTAAATTACCGAATACAAAACATGGCATTAAAAGTCAGGTTAAGAATACAATATTAAAGTTGGTGTATTTTATAGAGCCAAACAGTGCTATATATTTCTTTGGGGAAGCTAAAATGGTTTATAATAGGTGATTAATACCAATGTGAATTTCCCTGTCAAGAAATAAGCAATATACATGTTAAACAGATTTCTGAATGAACTTCACCAAACATATTAGCATCATCCATTTAAATACTTGGATATTAAAATGCTAGAAGCTTAAATATGGGTTCTGACAGTTTATTCCATTTATAGAAGATATCACAAGGAAAAATTTAGACAGACGTAGGGTCCCAAATAAGAAACCTCAATATAACTTTTCTACTAATGTTTAAAACCATCTGAGGTTTCCACCAAATACATTTCCCTTTCTTTAACTGATCACTACAATTACTGCTAGTATTATTTTGTATTTTTGTATTTAAAATTGCAAACAATATCTACTTTCAGGCCTCCTCACTTGGTACTGTTTAGCGACCGAAGAAGCCCCTCAGCAGGAAAGAACTCTGCAGTCACAGGTGGAAATGACACTCACATGTAACTCTGACATCTGTTTAACTAAGATGTTGTGCCAGAGCCAAAGCCATGTTTTCCCTCCGCTGAATGTTACTGTCAGATTGGTCCTGTGAGTAAAAAAATGACTATAGTTTTCTTTACGTCATCTGCAAGAACATGAGAATTCTGAGCAAATCACTGATAAACGCTGGAAACTCAAAGAGTCATTTTGCCTGGCAAAGGAGAGGCCAGAGAAACCAACGTAGAACTGACACTGAAGGAAGCTATCAAATGTGTGAGAACAATTTAAAAAGAGTAATAGCTATAAATTGCATCAAAAGACCATCATTAAGTGTTGAATTACAGTGCACCACAGGAACCCAATTCAAAAGATAATAAGCTTGGACTTTTCTCCTACAGTTAAACTTTTAAATATTGTATTTTCCCAAGATTTGATACAAGAAGAAGAGTCAACAACTCCATATGACTTTGAGGAGACGATGGATCTGTGTTCACAGCTCATTCATCCCTTCACCTACAGTGCACTACGTCGTGTGATACTTGTAGGAATAAATGACTAAAGAGGCACAGTCCCTGCTCTTAGCAGTCTAGTGGGAAGACATAACAGGCCATTTCAACAGGGCATGCTAACAACCTGTGACAGGGCGAGCTCAGGTGTCACAGGACACACAGGAGTCCAGGAAGCTTCCCAGAGGCAGCCAGCTTCCACTGAGAACTAGCCCTCCAGAACAGCTGGGGCCGAGCAGAGAGGAGGAGGACACAAGAGTGACCAAACACAGGGAACTGTGTGTGCAAAGGCCATGGTGGGGCGGGGGGGGGGGGGGGATAGGCAGCCACACAGGAGGGATTGACACGTTCATGAACTACGTGTGGCTGAAGAATGGGTTCTGAGGCATGAGTGATGAAGCCAGAGACCTGTGCAGGGCCCCACGTTCTACAATGCCGAGGAATCCTGAGGCATCTTGAAGAGCAAAGCCAAGTAGAGGGGAATGCTAGGTAGGCCCTTTTGTTCTCTACTCCCAACGCCCCCTCACCACTCAGTGATTCAAAGTGGTGCTTCTGGGACACTGCTCAGGGTAATGCACCTTCTCATGAAGGCCAGGCGCTCACACCACCAAGATGACTTTGGTGAACAAAACTCAAGACTTTTGGTTCCTGCAGGCCTTATACAAGGCATAGAGTCTTTGATTCAGCACGGGGCCCATCTTCCCCTTTACCTAGCTGCTTGCTTACATTCCACTTCCCTGCCCACCCTCTGAGGATGTGAGTCTGCCTCTGGGTTAGACTAGTGAGAGTAAGGCCACAAGCATACTGGGGATGTGACAGTCTTTTGCCCTAACTTTCTAACATGTGAAAAGTAATGACAACTACACAGTCTCAGAGGACGGGCAACTGGTCAGTGGTCATGAAGTGCCACCAGAAGGCACAGTTCTTAGAACTGGCTAGTAATTCTAATAAGACTGTTAGGAGCTGCATGAGATCTGTAGTTTCTAGTGATATTTTACCAGTGTGTTGGTATATTGGGGAGATGAAGAAAGCACCATGTGAATAATGAAGTGTGAGGAGAAAGACTCTCCATTGTTTGGGAGAATATACGTGGGGACTTTCAAAGTTTTCTGGACAGTATTTCAAGTTTTTTCCACAGTAGTCAAATCTTAGCAGCTCTAGAGAAGATACCATAATGGGATCTGCTGCCACCCCTTCTTCTCTCATTAGGATGGTGTTCAGTTAGTACACACAGGGTGATCTGGTGGAATAACCCTGCACAGGTCCTCTGTGTGTGCACATGTGTGCCTGCACATGCGTCTTCATGTGTGTGCACTGTGTGTAAACATATGTATACACATGTGAATGTGTGCAAGCATGTGTATATGTGCACACTGTGTGTGCACATGCGTGTGCCTGTGTGAGGGAGAAGGAAGCCAATAAGAGTTAAAAGAGAAGGGCACTGAGGTAAATATGTTAAATTTCCTGGTAGCCACATTAAAAAAGAAAAAAAATAAATAGGTGAAATTAATTTTAGTAATGTCTTTTATTTAATTCAATTTAGCCAAAATATTGCCATTCAACCTATAAGCAGTATAAAAATTATGAAAAAGTTCGAATTCTTTTTCTCATACCACGTCTTCATAATCCAGGGTGCATTTTACTTTTACTACACGTCTCACCTAGGACTGGCCCTGCTGCCAGAGTTTGAGAGCCACGTGTGGCCAGGGCCCAGAATACTGGATAGCGCAAGTTGAGAGTACTAATGTCCCATGTGCCACATATATAAAGCATAATACACAGATACTTTTCTCCTGACAGAAGTAACTGGCCAAGGGTTAGGAAGAGGATCCCACTGTCAGGAGATGCTAGTTTCATCAGGCTCATGCCAGATACCCAGGGGCAGGGGAACAAAGGTATAGTGACAGGGGCTGGGTTAGGGTGTGTGAGGAGGCTCAGTAGTTGCTAGACTTGAATGTCCTAAAATCTACAACTCCCTATTATAGCAATAACACTAATCTGGATGTAAAATCTGTTACACCATTTTCCAAAACACCATTTCATGGACAGGTATTATTTAAGACTAAGGTCTGGATACAGCTTTTGACATGGTAATCATACCTCAATAAAGTGGTTTAAAGAAAGGAGAAAAGGTCTTGGAGGAATATATCTGGCTTTTTTTTTTTTTTTTTTTTTTTTTTGCTGCAGGGAGACAGAGGGAAACAATTCTTAGGCTAAGATGTTGTGCCTGGCTAAGTGGCTAAGCGGGTCTCACTTTCTCCTAGATTTACTATTAGGTTAAAGTAATGTACTTCTCTGCAACTATAAATAAAGTACTTCTCTGAAAACCATTTCATGGGTTGCCTCCAAGTGTCTCTAGCAAAAATCCCAACTTCTACAATGGTTTTTGAGGTCTGACATGATCTGGTCTCACCTATCTCTGTCCCTAACTCTCCCACCTTCATTGCTCCTCCCTCTTGTGCATTCTCCAGCCCCATGAGCTGCCGCCTATTCCTCCATCCTTTCAGTCTCCCTCCTGCCCCAGGGCCTTTGTACTGTCCCAGGGCACACTTAGGGCTCCTATTTCCAACTCAAACTTCAAGTCTCAGTTACTTTTCCAAGGAGCCCTTCCAGACAACACTAACATAACCACACCCCTGCTCCACTTTAGCACTCTTCCCCCCCGACACACACCTTTTATTTTACCTATCGGCTTATTTATAAATTGCCTGTCTTCCTCATGAGAAAGTGTGAGGGTGCAGTGCCACTCCATCCCCAGTGCCTACAACAGCATGGGCACACGGGACATCCTCCATACATATTTCAGGATTATAGGGATGAATGAATGCTGTTCAGATACAGATTTTTATTATTAACCATTAGGGAAAATCATGTCTTGAGGAGATAAAATATATTTTTATTGACATTATGCTAACTGAAATTAGCCAGTCACAGAAGGACAAAAACTGCATGATTGCACATCTCTGGGGTACCTACAGCAAGCAAATGCAGATACAGAACATGGAGGGGTGTTGGTCAGGGGCTGGGGGTGGGGGTGGGGGTGCAACCCGGAATGGAGAGTTTCTGTTTAATGGATACAGCATTTCATTTCGTTGGGGAAGATGAAAACAGTTCTGTCTTCATTTTTTTTTCTTAAATTTTACAAAAAATATTTTCTTATACAGCAGGGGAAACGACTACTTATTAAAATTAAAATGCTAGTTAGGCAATACAATGCTGTCATCCAATCAACTACCTTTTAGGATTGTAAGTGTAAAAATCTACAACAAAGAAAAACACCCTGCTTGCATATAAGAAACTGAGGAATGTAAGTAAATCACATTAACATTTACTTTCCTTAAACACTGTGCCGAAAAAAAGTATAGCTATTCAATGAGACTAATAAGGCAAAAAGGAAATACTATTAGAATGATTCTAATCCAAGTAGGAAAATTAATTGGTTGCATGTTAGGTAGCATGTTAGGTAGCATGATTTCTCCAGATTTTTTTCTTTTAAACAAGATAGATAGTTGGCTATAAAGGCATCTCTTTAACCCTGGGAAGGATAGTCCCATGATCAATAGAATTTCCTCAACTACTACTACTACTAAGCTGATGATTATTATGAAAAACAGCTCAAAGCAAAGTCAATTTTACCTTATTTAACTGCCTCAATGAATAGTTTTAAGAAGGATTTTTCGGTATCCACTTATCATCCTTTCTGATTTCTATATAAATCCAAACCAACGTCTCTGGATTTCAAAGGGCTCCACAGCACCTCTTAACACACCGAGGAATAAAATACACCCCTCAAAATCTAATCATTTTCACTTCAACAAACACACACTGCCAGTTAGTGAGCTTTCGATAAATGGGGTCCATTTGGCTAGCTCGGAACGGTGCTCGTGACTCTACAATGACATAGTCACAGATCAAATATGCAAGGCCATTCTGATTTCTCACGATGGCGTCGAGCGTTTAAAAGTCTTGGAAAGCAAATCATCTGTTGAATTTAACAGTGTTCCAAGTATGACCTCGGTGCCAGTTTATTGCAGACAAGTGCTGTATGATTACCATTGTAATTCTGCAACAGAAGAGTTTCCTGTGATTAGATCATTACAACTGGCGCTATGTACAGAGTTATTAAGAGGGGATGCTTTGAGGCACAGACAGTCATTTACGTAAGAGAATGAGTTTATATCATAGTAAATTCTGGCTAATATGTACCAACATGCCTGCCTCATATACAGGTGGAGCTGGTGGTTAACTGCTGAAAAAACCACCTCCTGGACAGATGGGGCCCAGAGTCCTATCCTGAGACATATATTGACTTCCCTTGGTTTAAAAGACCAATGACTCAACAGCCATCACCAGTGAACAGTAACTTCTTAATCATATTTTACATATTTGCCATACGTTTACTTATCAGCTATAAATTTGTGGACGAGAGCAGTGAGCATCCTAGCTATTTCTGGGAAAAACCAGTAGAAGCTTAAAAAAATATCTCTGGACAATGTAAATCAACTCCAATGTAAATCTCAAACCAAGGGGCACCCTCTCCACTTTTCTCCAATGTGCCGCACTCAAAGTGTTGGCTACTTTGTCAGGGAACTGTACTGGCTTTGGAGTCAGATTCAGGTTTGAGTGGAAGCTGTGGGAGCTTGCTAAGACCTAACTGCACCTGTTTACTGCTGTGAACACATCTACAAATAGAAGCTGTATTTGAAGTCAGGGAGGTGAGCTTCGCTGTGTACTACTTCTCAGGAACTACTTCTCAGGAGCAAGCCCACAGGATCTTAGCTGGGGCTGCCAGTGTATTCTGGCTTCTGTAGAGCTGATGTTGAAGGGAGAGAAACTGCCAAGTATCTTTTTTTTTTTTTTACGTTAATTATTGCATTCCTTTCTCTTGGAAAAAAAAATTTAAAGGATACTTCTGCATTAGGGTTTTGTGGGCAGACATTTAGTAAAATTTTGTTTCAATTTAGAATTAAAATGACTCCTTTTAGAAAAATTACAGCTTGGGACTTGTGATCTGTGCCCACAGCTAACATCATGCAGTGAATCACCTTCTGCAAAATAGTATTAAATAGTCTTATAGCTTTTAATGTCACCCATTGCCCTATTTGATAATAAAACAGAACTATTTTAACAACTGGAAAATCTGCTTGCCCCTAGGTCTACATCCAATTTCAATGGTATTTATTCTCACCAGGATTCAAAGCAGCCTCTTATTGATTTCAAATACACATTTTATATTTAGTGCCTGGGGGTGGAATCTGACATAAAATTATGGTTCCTCTGACATTTTCTATACTATTCCATCAAGTAACCACTTAGAGCTTTGCATACTCTGTGACATATGTCCAGTCTGACAAATGGTAAGAACACCTCAAACAGCTATCATTTATTTAATGTCCACAATGTACTAGGTAATTGGCAGATATAGCATCCTATCTTCATTGCACAGGTAGGAATCCGGGAGAGCCTGGAATCTTGCCCCAGATCCTAGGGCAACATTGTGAAATCAAACAAAGGAGTGTGTGAAGTCAGAAAGACCTGCATGCAATCCCAAACTCTGTCCTTCACTGTGTGACTATGGATAAATTGCTTAATTCTTCTAATTAACTTCCTCATAAAAAAATAAGGTTACTAAACTCCTATAGAAACTGTACAGAAAATACTCGCACACAGAATGTCCATTCAGTGTCTAGCTCACAGGGGGATTTAATAAATATAAACTATGATGAACAGTATATACAATGACACTAGAATTTGAACACAGACCCCTAAGGTTATGATTCTGACAATAACATGGAACATGTAAACGTCATCTGGAAAATGAGATACTATCATCTAGAAAACAAAACATACAAAGACAGAAAGTATATTATTGATAGTTGTCAGGGGCTAGGGGAGGTGAGGGAAGGGAGTTCCAGTTTAATGGGTGTAAAGTTTCAGTTTTATAAGATGAAAAGTGTTGTGGGGATGGATCTTGGTGATGGTTGTACAACAATGTGAATGTACTTAATTGCATTGAATTGTATCCTATCTAATAAAAGAGTAATATGCAAATTGACCATACCTCTGCTACACCCACCAGCCACACCCACCAGCCAATCAGGAGCGAGTATGCAAAATAACCCAACCAAGATGGCTGCAGCCACAGAGAGCAGAAGGCTTGGGTTTTCCTGGCAATGGAGGAAGCCAAGCTTTCTGCCTGCCCTGGCTGGCCTAGGCCTCCACACAAGACTACAAAGTTTCAATTACAGAATATAAATAAATCCCAACAAAAATGGCTGCAGCCACGAAGCGAGCAGGAGGCTTGGCTCTGCTCAAGGCTACAGTTTCAATTATAGAAGATAAACAAATCCCAGATACCAGGGCCTCCGCTTGGGTTGCCGGGGGGCGTGGCCAGCCTGCAAACCACCACAGGTCCCTTGCCCAGGCCGCCCCACGCCCCAAGGGAAGCCCCACCCTGATCCGGGACACCCTTCAAGTCAAACCAGCTGGCTCCCAACCATACACCAGGCCTCTATCCTATCTAATAAAAAAATAATATGCAAATTGACCATCACTCCAACACACAAGATGGCTGCCCACATGTGGTCAAAGATGACTGCCCTCATGTGGACACAAGATGGCCACTAGAAGATGGCCAGCAGGGGAGAGAAGTTGAGAGGGACCAGGTCTGCAAGGGAGGGCAGTTGTGGGTGATCAGGCCAGCAGAGGAGGGCAGTTGGGAGGGACCAGGCCTGCAAGGGAGGGCAGTTGGGGACAATCAAGCCTGCAGGGGAGGGCAGTTAGGGGTGACCAGGCCTGCAGGGGAGGGTAGTTAGGGACAAAAAGACTGGCAGGCAAGCAGTTAGGCATCAATAAGGCTGGCAGGGGAGTGGTTGGGGGTGACCAGGCTGGCAGGCAGAAGTGGTTAGGGGCAATCAGGAAGGCAGGCAGGTGAACAGTTGGGAGCCAGCAGTCCTGGATTGTGAGAGAGATGTCCGACTGCCCGTTTAGACCCAATCCTAGATCACCAACTTACACCATACACAAAAAGAAACTCAAAATAGCTAAAGGACTTGAATGTAAGATGGGAAACCATAAAAATCTTACAAGACTCCATAGGCAGCAAAATAGCAGACATATGTCGTAGCAGTATCTTTACAGACACAGCTCCTAGGGCAAGAGAGACTAAGAAGAAAATAAACAAATGGGACTACATCAAAATAAAAAGCTTCTGCACAGCAAAAGAAACCATCAACAAAAGAAGAAAGCCCATTGCATGGGAAAACATATTTGCCAATGATATTTCCAATAAGGGTTTAATCTCCAAAATTTACAGAGAACTCATACAACTTAACAAAAGATAAACAATCCAATCAAAAAATGGGCAAAGGATCTAGAGAGACACTTTTTGAAAGAAGACATACAGAAGGCCCAGAGACATGAAAACATGCTCAAAGTCACTAATCATCCAAGAGATGCAAATCAAAACAACAATGAGATACCATCTCACACCTATCAGAATGGCTATCATAAATCAACAAACGACAAGTGCTGGCGAGGATGTGGAGAAAAAGGAACCCTCCTGCACTGCTGGTGGGAATGCAGACTGGTTCAGCCACTGTGGAGAACAGTATGGAGTTTCCTCAAAAAACTAAAAATGGAACTCCCATTTGACCCAGTAATCCCACATCTGGGACGATATCCCAAGAAACCAGAAACATCAATCAGAAAAGATATATGCACACCCATGTTCATAGCAGCCCATCAGCAGATGAGTGGATTAAAAAACTGTGGTACATCTACACAATGGAATACTATGCCGCTATAAAAAAGAAGGAACTTTTACCATTTGCAAAAGCATGGATGGAACTGGAGAGCATTATGCTAAATGAAATAAGCCAGTCAGAGAAAGATAAATATCACATGATCTCACTCATATATATGTGGTATATAATGATCAACATAATTTGATGATCAAGAATAGATCCAGAGACAAATGGTAGGGGAGTGGGGGAGGTTAGAGAGCAACCAAAGGACTTGTATGCATGCATATTAGCATAACCAATGGACACAGACACTGGGGCGGTGGGGGCTGGCCCCGGGTGGGAATGACTGGGGGGGGGTGTGTCAGGGAAAAAGGAGACATATGTAAAACTGTAGACAATAAAAAATAAATAAAAAGGAAATGGAATTATGATCTATTTCACATATGATAATAAATTTTGTTATGTGATCAATAGGATCAAACAGTAGGAAGACTATCTTGTGTTTTACTTGTGTAACATACAATAAGGCATTGCCTGGGATTGATTTCATAATTAGTCATTCAATAAGAATGAGTAGGTATATGCAACATGTTCTAGAAACCTGAATGTAAGAAAATGGCTGGTGTCCCTATTTCGAATGATGTGAAAGAAAGCAGAAGGCCCTTTCCATCATTCTGTATGCAGCAATTTCTTTTTTAAAAGAGACTGCTCTACAGCAGGCAGGACAACTATTCACAGGCACGACCTCTCTGCACAATAACGTTCTCTTTAAGCAGCTGCTTTTCCCAAAACAAATTATCTGTAACTTATAGTAGAATGATGTCCTAATGCAATAACTAAAGGAAATCTATTTTATTTTCATGTTGTCACATGTTAAAAATGTTCATTAATGTCTCAGCTTAAATCTTAAACATATCTCAGTAACTGTAAAAATATTTAATATAGGGTTGATTTTTAAAAAGTTATTGAAAGTACCACAGAGACAAGTATCTGAAACAATATAGTTCTGTAGTCCCATTAGCAAGTGAGAATCTTCAAAAAATTGTAATCATGTACGTGAAGGATAGTTAATTAAAATTTTTTAAAGGGAAAGTTGCTTTAAGGAATTTCATATATAAGACATTTACTATTTCTATAATTATTTTCCATAGTGTTTATTATTAATGCCAATTAATGTTATTTAAAAATTACTAATTCTTTTTAAATTGTAATTTCCAGTCATATTGGATAGAAGGAAGGAAGGACGGAAGGGAGGAAGGAAGGGAAGGAAGATGGGACAAGCGAGAAAATTAGTATTTATGCAATAAGCTATGGTAAAGATAAAACAGAAAGTGTCCTCTGCTTTGCTACATAAATGAAGAAACAGACATTTCTGTTAAATTTATGATGGGCTCCCCTCACTACTGGAAGGACAATTTGCTTGATTTTTCAAGTAATTTAAAAATTACTTTAATTTTCTGATTTGTTTCACAAATGGTGAGTTAATGGCTCAATAGAGGTCAATTTTTGCTGCTAAAATAATTTCTTTTTCCTTCCAATCCCTTCCCTGTGAGTCACAACTATAAATTACAACTCAGTCTAATACAGAAAATAGCTACCAGTACTTGAAAACTCCAATTTTCTGCATAGTAAACTGAGTTCAGCAGTGAGACTCTGTAAAAAGGGAAATTTTTCCTGGTTCCATTTCATTTTTCTGCAACTTACACTGCTTCACTGAAAAAGTTGAAGTTAATTCCTAAGGCTCAATGTGATTATTTCTGCTTTACAGCTAATTTTCAAGATGCAGTATATGATTAAAAAAAACCCACAAAACTTACACTGCTTGAGATGAAGTAAAGGGTGGTCTGTAGAATCCCCGTGCCTTCTCATTGCTGGGAATGGACTGAAGCACACACACCCAGTGTCTCCTACACAGCAAGCACTCAACACACGTTTGCAGAATTGCACGAAGGTGCCTGGTTTCTGTCTATGGGCACCTGTGAGGCATTTTCCTCCCATTTTCAATGACTACTTCATGCCTACCCGGCTCTGGCCCTGCCGGTTCCTGGGCTTTTCATTTGTCTTCTCAGCACCTGTTCCTGGCTTGATTCTCCAAGTTCTGGACCTGAATTCTTAGGTGTCAGTGACATCTTGTCTATTATGCTTTTTTTGTGTGTGTGAAATGATGGTCAAATTAGGCAAAAGTCAGTTATCTCAATATTTGGGAGATGTAACAAATATCTTTATTTTATTTTAAGTATCACCAATTATAGTGTCTAAAGCTCTTCAAATACATCTAAATCCTCAAAGTCAGAAGTACATTTAATTTTAAAAATGGAAAGGGAAAGTTGCTTAAAGGAATTTTTTACTCAATTCTATGTAATAGTGGTGTCTAATAATTTCTCCATCTCTTCTTCTTTAAAAACAGTGCTTTTTAAGGTTTCTAATTAATGGCTATTAATACTCTTCATTCTTATTCTCTTTTGGAATGCAACTTCAGTTCCTATTGGTTAGTAAAAAAACAAAACCATTGTTACTTATGTAATGTGAGCAATATCAAATTGCTGAGTCTGGTTCAACTGGGAAAATGCTATGATGCAGGCTAGATGAAAAACAATCAACCTAGACTCATTCTGCACTGGTTTTCCAATTAAGTCCTTCACCAAGAGTGGGAGGGTAGGACGATATAGCGTGTTGAGAAACCTTGGTACAGTTAATTAAAAAAAGAAGAAAGTAAAAAGTAGTTGTGACCTTCCAAATTGTTTAAGATGCAGGAAAAGTGTGAAAACTGTCTTTGTTCTTTGCCTGGTTATGTTTTCAGGCAGATTAAACTGAAAGGTTTCCCCATCACAGCCCTTTGGTGTAGTACTCATGCACGATATACACCTGCCTAAACCAGGGAGGAGGAGGTAAAAATTCCAAGCCTGGCCTAAAATAATATAAGCTTTCCTTTAATATTTACTGTTGTGTTGTTGTTTTTCCAAATCAAATATTTAACATGTACATAAGGTAGCTACCGTTTAAATTTTCCACATTTTCTTGAGAATAAAGGCATATTGATCACATTACTTCCTATAAAGGGGGAAATTCTTTTAAAAATATAATGTTTGTAAAGTAATCCCTTATCGTTTATAAAGCAGTTCAAACGTATGGGTACAACTTCTTGGCCTCTTAACTCTGAGAGATGGATTGAGCTGATGCTTTTAAGATTTCTTTTTGTGTACTGAAGTGGGAAATTTGCTTGAAGTCTCGGAGTGGGCA
The DNA here is from genome assembly GCA_026230045.1 of Corynorhinus townsendii. NCBI lineage: Eukaryota > Metazoa > Chordata > Mammalia > Chiroptera > Vespertilionidae > Corynorhinus > Corynorhinus townsendii. The sequence goes on along the minus strand of JAPDVU010000006.1, from coordinate 116,639,078 downwards.
GAGTCATTCTGGATGGAAGTCCAGCATGTCTGACCCCCCAAGGCCAATTCTCTCTCTACTCACACTACACTCTACATAAAATGACTTCAGAACCTACGTTGGTGATGCTTTTTATACGGTTTCTTACTAGAAAATTCTTATAGTAACTGTTACATTGTTGGGAAATATGCATGAAGCCTTTCACTAAAATGTCAGCAGGTAGTCAGTATGGCTTCTAAGATGGTGGAGCGACTCTCCCAACTTAAGTCCTGGTTCTTCCTTCCAAATGGGAGAAGAAAATGAAAATATAAGAAGGGATTAGGAGGGAGGAAGAAGTACTTACTTCTTTTTCACCAAACTATATAGTTTTAATTCTACTAAAATGAATACAATTTAATGGGCCTTTATTTACAATTTAATGGGTACTTTATTTATGGTGCTATACGTAAGTATGAATTTATATTAAACTTCATAAGAAAACTCTCACCACATTGACTCCTCAGCTTAGTTGCTATAAGTGACTTCAATTCTTATTGACAGTTATTATATCCTTCCAGATTTATATTATTTAACCTTTTTTTATTTCTATTTGTTTACCATTAGAAAAACAAAATATTTCTGCAAAGATGCATTGGGTTGTCAAATGCCAGTGATTTAATGGAGCCTTAGCCTTCTACCTGTCTGGAGAAATGCATCTCTCACTCTTTCTTGGAGATGGCTCCTTGCTCTGTGGGGTACAAGAGCTCACTATTAATTAGCAGCACAGCTCACACAGGAAGGTGATGCTTTTGTAAATGCAACATTAACCCTTTTGGAGAACCTGTCTCCACAGTCTCGACAGTCCTGAACTCTGTTCCTCGTCTTGCATCCTGAAAGTTCTCTGTTAGAGCCCCCTCATTCTCCAAAACTAACCCAGGCCTGCCAATTCTTGCTCCTCTCAACCAGGCCTCCCACTGGATTGTAACTAGGCCGGCCCTTTCTCCCATCTCTCATGCAGCATCCCACCCCAACTGTCTCCTCCTCCTCTAGGGGGCCCCTGCTGTGAGCCCCTGCACAGCACCAAGCGATAGAAATACCACCTAAGCCAATTTTTCCACTGTAAAGAACCTTATAAAAAGATTTGCTGTGTTTAAGAGAAGGGCTGAGATTTCTCATTCCATTATGAGGACCTTACACACTCTGCCCCCAGTGTCTTTGTTCAGAGACGTCCTCTGCCTCTGGGCACAGGCCAGCTCTAGCCAGGCCAGGCTTTCACTGAACGGGGGCCTGCTTTAGCCTGTGGACTCAGGTTCCAGCCTCCCCTTCCCATTCCTCATACGTGCCTCCTCTTCCTCAACCTTCCAGGGCTCTATCTTGGCATTTGATTGCAGTCAGTTTAGTGGTTTTCATTTTTGGTGTCAAATCTCTCTCAAGAGGATCAAATCCTATAAATTGCATGATCTGATCCTAATTACACTAGAAGTACAAAAGTCACGAGAGCAACATTTGGCTTGAGGCAGACAGCGAAAGCTGAAGAGTTAGGAGCTTTCAGGCTTGTTTGAGGCAGGCCATTCTTGCAATGGTCCTCTGAGCCTGATAGGCTATATCTAATTTTTATCACACACAGGAAATGAAACACGGGAAGATAAAAGTTTTAAATACAGCTTAAATTAATATCAAGATGTTAAAGATGGTAATGGTAATATTTAAAAAATATGGAGTTCATCCCTTAAGAAAAAATAGAGACTAACCAATTTCTTTCCCATTAGGGCCACAGAAATTTGAATTAGAGTTTTAAGTTGGAATGGCTAGAAGTTAATTATTTAGAATACAGGGGGATAACTGTTAAATTATAATGTGCTCTTCATAAGTTAAAAAGGTAGAGATGTTGCCCTACTTTTTGATGGGTAAAAACATTTGGGATTTGCTATGACTCTGTGAGAGGCAGTGTGCTTCCTTTGTTCAAATCCCAGCTCTGCCACTTCCTTCGAACCAGGTGACCTTAGACTAGTTTTACACATCTCAGATGACTGAGCTCTAACATAAGGATAGATAATAATCCTAGCTATTCCATAGAATTATTATGAGGAATAAAATGAGAATATACAAAGTTCTTAGCATAATAAGCCCAAAAATAAATACTCATTTACAAGTATTGCTATTAATTTTAAGTGGTAAAGAGTCATAGTATTAAGCCTTGTTAAAAATAGTCCATGTTTCCCTTGCCACAACAACTGCTTAGAGAGTTCAGATTGAAAGATATTACCTTCTAAAATTCACCAAACGTTCAGTTTTAAGAAGGCTGTTGTGAGGAATAAATGAGATAAAGCATGGAGTACTTGGCACAGTGTCTGGCATCTAGTAACTGCTCAATAAATAGCAGCTATTAGTAGAGGAGCAAGTGAGTCACAGAATAAAACACTTTTTCAGCACTGCTCCTTAAGATAAACAAATTATTCCATTAGTACCAGAGAGACTTACTTTTTAAATTTCAGGTTATAATGCCCATGGAAAGAACAGGAACATTAAACACACAGTAGCTCATGAACATTTCTTATCCCCTAAACAATCCCCTAAACCGGTTTGTAAGAACACTGTAGGTCAGGTGACTGGTCATTGTCTTGGGTTTGGCTGCTAGAAAGCTAACAGCCAAGTCAGTGGCCAGTCTCTACAAAGGTCTTGGAGCATTTATTCTCTGTCATCCCTGTTCCTGGCTCTCTATTTCTTTCTTGCTCCCTTTGCTTGTTTTTCATATCACTTATTTTAAATTTCATTTTGACTCACGTGAAGCTGTTGACTGCTTTTGGATTTTTTATGGGTTGTAAATAAACACATATACATGGGGAGTAACTGAAAAGTATGTACCGTGCTTCTAATTTATACTTTTCATGTTTGCTATGTGAAGTGTACCTTAAGTTAAAAATTTAAGCTACAAGAAGCTCTCTTTGGGTAATGTCTACTTATTTTTGGCCCAAATGTCCCTACTTCAAGTCATTTTCTAATCAATTATGTCAACCTATTTTCTACTTCAGAGAAACAGTGACAGAAACGAGGGTGAACCCCATCCATGTATGTAAATAGTTATCAAACAGTCATTCAATCAATGTTGTATGAGCACCCATTACATGCTTCCATCAGTTTGGTTGTGGGAACCGAACTGCCTAAGATTCAATAACAATCAAAGCTTAATGAGGAACAAAGACCAAAAGCTGGGATTGGAAATTCCACAGATGAATACTGTCTGAACTCCAGTTAAACGAGGAATAACCAGACCAACTAACTAAGACTTTTCTGTGTGCAACTTGGAGAAGGAGAGATTATTCACACACGTAACACCTGTGTGTGCGTGCGCGCGCGCGCGCGCACACACACACACACACACACACACACAGTGTTCTAGATATATGTCCTCTAAGCTTCTAACCTTGTCTCTTAAATACCCATTTCTTGGGCAAACACATCTACTCTCATGGGTGATGATTCCAAAATCTTTCTTTTCAATCTTGCCTTACTCCCCCTGCTTCAGAATCGCATATCCAACTTCCTGTTAGACACCCTTGACTGTCCTTTAGACATTTCAAATGCATTGTACCTAAACCAAATCTCATTTGAATCCTTTGATCTTGGCAATGTTTTTTCCTCCTGTAGAACTTACCAACTTTTCATAGGCAACATGAGTAACTTGTTTCCTATGCTTAATCTTTCCACCACCCCTCACTAGAATGTAAGGCTCCACCAGAGCAGAAATCTTTGTCTATTTTTTTCACTTGATTTTTCACCCAAGATGTCCCTAAGTCTGCCTAGAATGGTGTGTGGCATTTACTCAGGAGACACTGAATAAACGTTTGCTGAATAAAAGAACCTTTGCTCCCATGCCCCCAGAGTTGCTCCCATTCCAGTCTTCCTAATCTTAGCAAAGACCTCAGCAGCCAAGCCTGGGGAATCTTCCTAGATTTTTTGCTTCTTCACTTTCAATCCAGAACTGCAAATGATACTTCCCAGGTAGTCTTATTCACGGTCTCCCCTCTTTTCTATGACTGGACATCTCTTCCCCAAATGATTTAAAACAGCCCCTATAGATGAGCACACCTCCGTGCAGTCAGATATTAAATGCAAAGTGGAGTTTGCCATTCTGCTGCATGAAAACATTCAGAGGTTATGTTTTGCCAAGCGTCCGGGACCTGGACCCCAGTTGTACCTTTGGCCTCATCTTTTGTCACCTCACACTGCAAATCTTCACAGTGGAATCATGAAGTTGCTTCCAGTGCCCTGTGCAGACACCCTGTTCTTATTCCCCTCAGCACTGCCAATTCTAATCTCTCAAGATTCAGTTTGGGGGTCAATTCTTTAAGAAGCCTTCCTTGACCTTCCAGGTTGGCTTAAATGTCATGGCTCTGCATGTTCCCATAGTAACCAACCGAAGGGTTATAAAAATTCTGGGCAATAATTTGAAATGAACACTATAGCCTTATGCCTATGTAGGGAGGAAAGGAGTGCTCGTAAAAATGATAGTTTTAATCTATTGGGTGGGTATATGTTTAGGCTCTCATGGTAAGTAACTAGAAAGAATCAGGTTACCTGGTTCCTACATTCTGGTAAAGGAAAAAAATACTTAATCTTTAAAGTGTTTCGTGAGAAAAATGTAACCCAGAACAGCCTTTGGTTTCCATCTGACTCAGCAGCTCTGCAGCAGTGACAATGGACTTCAATGTCCATTAGCTTCTGATACATGGTTCATGGGAACACTGAGGGGTGGATCATATCATAAAGCAAATACATCTATTAATATACATTAAGTTATTTCCTTGCTTTATCATTTCCTGAATTTTACATTGCCAATTAGAAAGGGTTGGCTATATTTCAATTATTATACAACCCCATCCAACTTAGCCTGTGTCCACTGAATTTAAGTTCTCCTATTTGCAGCACAATTGTTCTGTCAGTCCCCCACACTGCCCAGGTGCTCACGCTCCTTTTATCACGGGCACACACAGCATTGATAGGATAACTGGGGTGTATGACATGGTGAGATGCATTTCTCTGGGCCTTTTCAGTTGACTCATTAACTTTAGAAAAGCAAAGAAAACTATTCATTTACCATTACATTTTCTTAAAAACATTTTCCCCATGGAATAATCAATCTATAATGTAAAGATTTTTTTAGCCTATATGCCATGAATTACATGCAAAAGGAATGAGGTACAGGATCACAGACTGGTTGTCTTAAACTACCACCTCTATGTAAGGAAACCTGAGATTGATCTACAATTATATGTTTTAAAGCAATTTCATTTCAGGAAGTAGATTTATAAGTCTCTTTACTTAAAGGGAAATGTCAGAGTTGGAAACTTACACGCTACAATTTGGCTGACCTTAACAAGCTCTGGCCTCTTTAGTCTAACAGGTCTGCTTACAAACATACACATACAGTTGACTTTACATAATAATGAACTCTTTTCTTTTATAGCCTTATAACTCTTCAATGATTTGTGGTGGCTGTGTCTTCCAGATACAGCTTATATACTGACTATCCCAAAAGGAAATTAGGTTATAAAATAGTGTGCTGAATGTCGTCAGCTCTGTTCACTGAGGGATCACAAAGTAAAATACACATGAGATGAAACACATGGCAATTTACAGTTGGAGAAAGACTGAGACAGTAAAAACTCAAGACTGGAATTACACGTTACAGATTAGAAGTCAAAGGGCTTGCATAAATTCTAGGGGCAGCTCCATTGCTCATTTACTGATTTTTTGGGGGGAGAAGTCATTTAGTCTTGATTGTTTTATGCCACAACCTCAAAGCGTGGCTGTAAGAACAAAATAACATATTACAGGAAACTGAAAATCTAATGGGAGAAAAAATGAAGGGCTTACAAGTGAAGACCCAACAGTGCAAAATTACTGTGGCATGTACAGGATCTCTCTGCACAGACATGACCAGAAAACTAGCATTTTTTTTCTTAGAAAATAATAAAGATCTAATACTTCAAATTCACAACTGTAAAATCTGCCCATTTTTTTCATGTAACTTTTCATAGCATTATTAAGATAGGGAAAAACTACTTTTCCCATTTACTTACAAAGAAACAGAGACCCAGATAAATTAAATAACTTGCCTTAATCTCACACCTAGTGAGTGGCAGAACCGAAAATTAAAACTAAGTCTTCTGACCCTAAAGCCAGTTCAGTTTCCACCACAAAGGAGAACTCAATTTAATAATAATACATACACACACACACACACTTTTTTTGCAGATAAAAAAAGTCCTGACAAAACTTCAAGGCAAATAAGCAGGTAAAAATTTAAAAAAAATTACAAACTTCCATTTGTAAGGCACAATAACATGGCTTTTAACTGACACTATTGGCAAATATATTCTAATGAGACTTCTGAGTGCTTTTATATTAAATGCTTAAGAAGAAAAAACTAAGTACACATATACACTGAGTGGCCAGATTATTATGATCTCTAAACGCATAATAATCTGGCCACTCAGTGTATTTGCATCTCAAATGGGTACCAAAAGTATACTAGACTTTTGCTGGAGATCAACCACCTATTTGCCCTGAGCTTTCTATCAGCCAGTGCAAAGGGGAAAACTGACCAGGTGCACGATTAATAGTACCTTTGATATCAAATAAACGAAATACTCAAGAGAAGTACACTGAGTGGCCAGATTATTATGCGTTCAGAGATCATCATAATCTGGCCACTCCGTGTATATCCCATTAAACAGAACATATAACATAATTTACACTAAAAAAACGATTTGTAGTCTCCCTACACAGTCACCACTATGCTATTACCAAGCTTTACAGTGCTGCCCTTGGGCATAAGGCCTGAAGCCAATAAACTCAGAGCTCTGACTGTGATGTGCTCCCTCCTGTCTCCTCCCCAGTGGTTACTTCTGGTTCTGCCCTTGGTGGTGTTAGTTCCTTTCAGCTTCATTGGGCTTCCCTCATCTCAGCTCCCTGTACCTGCTGCTCCTTAGAATTCTCTGCTTTTGTAATCAGAGGAGTTTCAGGTTATCAAGGGAAAGCAGAAAAAAACAAAACTTAGTAAATATGCAAACATTATACATATACACATCTGTATATGTTATGTACACACAGGCACACACACCCATGTGTGCACAGAAAGTATACCAAATTTTGTCTTCTCAATGCTTATATCACTTCCTTCATTACCATTAAGGAGGCATGAACAAATGATACATAGGTAGAATTTTCATGAACTTGAGAATTATGGAAAATAGAAATAACAGATTATGAGATTTGGAGTTGTGAAATTTTAGGTTGAGTCTAGGTTAGGAGTCATAACACTAAGACGGCTTTAAGTTTGGCCTTATGATTCTGAATAGATTAGTTGATTGCGTCTTATCCCAAATGTGTTCATATGTAAAGGAGGAATAAACATAATATTCATAGATCATACTTCTGTGAAATTAGTGCCTCAAACTATATAAAGTATTAAAAAATGAGTTGTTATTATTAAATCACAAAGGTAGCCATATTTTTCACATATTTATTCTCTCTCTGTCTCTCACAAACACAGAGACATACAAAATAAAACAGTAAGTTTATATTTAAAATATACAGCATTGTTTCATGCATGTCAGCCCTAAAATTCTAATTGGCAAATAAATAGTAAATAATCTATATTAGTAAAAGTCTTAAAAGGCACTCATTAAGTTTCATTATCCATTACTAATCAGCTTTCCAATGCAGGAAAATGATGGACAATTAGGTTTTTCTATATTCATGTATACCTCAGTTCCAAAAATACCCTCTCCTCTTCTACTTCCATAGAAACTACTCAAAACAACAAAAACTAAGCCAAAAACTTGTAGAAAACCTTTGGCTTCAGAAGCAGACAAGGGCATATTCTGTAAATAAGGGAAACTTGGGTTCTGATATGAAGGCCAACCTGTAGGCAGTGCAACACGGAGCTTCCCACTGAATATCTCCAAATGCCCTCTTATATCACTTTATTTTTATATGTCACATTATTCTGTTCGTAACTAGTGAGCCTAGGAAGGTGGTTCTTAACCTTGAAGGGGTGGGAGGAATTAGAAAGGTACAGAGGTAAATTTCACCTGTTTATCTTCAACTGAACTAATCATATAATTAAGAAAAAAGAGAGAGGTGGGGGAGGAGGGTGGGGAGCCTTCAAAAATAAACCGATTTCAGTATTGTACAAATTAACTTTTCCCTTTCCTTGAAATCAGCCTCTGGTAACAGCACCCACCTTTTCCTAAGAGAAATGCCCTTCCCACACTCAGTCTAGGAAGGAAGTTCAAGTTGGCTGACTCCAGCCAGAACTAGCTTATTGGATCACTGCATTCCCCGGCCACAGTGATTACTTTCGAGTGGAGCATGTGAGTCAAGTTAAATTCAATAGGGGGTTTTATAAGAACTGCTGGGAACAGAAAACCTCTTTTTGATGGTGATCTGATGGCAGTCTCATCACAATGACAGAACTTGCATGAGAACACAGCAAGAGCAAAGTCCAGCCATGGAGAGAATGGGACTGAGTTTAATGACCTGGCTTAATACCGGGGCTTGCCTGAAGCCACGCCTGTATTAGGAACAGTTGTATGAGCCAATGAGTTTACACTGGTGCTTAAGCCAGTTTGTGTTGGATTTCCTGTCCCTTGTTACCCAGACACCATCTATGGAGAAAGAAATATGGAACTCATATTACCGATTCAGTGCCGGTCTTAGGGACTTCTAAATACTTAATAAATAATGTAAAATCATGTAATATCAATTCAATAATGCACAAGCAATCCAAGAAGCAAAGAAATAATTAATCAGTCAGCTTTTTCATCCTAGAATTAAGGATATTACCTTGTGGTCTCTCGCAAAACAAAGGTGAAACATTTGAGTCATTTATGCTTACATCTCCAAAGCATCCATTTATCTCTCAGAGAACTGCCCTGAGAAATAAACCTGCGGGAGTCTTAATGTTGAAACTCGTTAGTGAAAATAAGTGTCAATTATACAATAATACTTTTACTAATAGCAAAAATTCTACACTTCGACCAGCCATAGCAGTCAACACTAATAACACCATCGGGCCTAAGTCTGATGTTAATCAATTGCTTATAAGTGAGGGTGATGAAGGCAAAAATAAACTAAAAGACTGTTTCTCCTTAGGAAGTATAATTACTTGGATAGAAGAAAAACTCATTTTAAAAGAGGATTTCAAAATTTCCATTTAAGTAGCCATTTGGAACCTTCAGTAGGAATAAAGGTAGGACTGAAACAGGGTCCTGGCATCTGAAGTAGCTGTGAAATGAAATCATTCTGCATCGAACACAACCTAAATTAGGGAAGTGATCCTCATATTAATGTTTTAATATGCTATACACACACACACACATATACAGTTGACCCTTGAACAACATGTTTTGAACTACAGAGGTCCACTTATTTGTGGACTTTTTTTCCAATAAATATTATAAATGTATTTTCTCTTCTTTATGATTCCTTGACATTTTCTTTTGTCTAGCTTACTACACTGTAAAAATGCAGTATATAACATAAAAAAGATGTGTTAATTAACACATTTTTATGTTATTGGTAAGGTCAATAGTAGGCTATTAGTAATTATACTTTGGGGAGTCAAAAGTTACACTGATTTTCAACTACACAGGGGGTCGGTGCCTTAACCCCCACATTGTTCAAGAGTCAACTGTACAGAAATGTGGAAAAGGCAGAAATGATGTATTTTGTGTGTTCTTACTAAAAATGCTCTTTCAGATTATACAAATGAAATTTATGACAGGATTATTTTTCTATGTCTCACTGAAAAAAAGACTGAGACAAACAACCAACCACAAAAAATTCACAATTTCAAATCATTCCCATTAAATATTGCTTGGTGGAAAATCTTCAGGTGGATTTTAGAGAAGGCATTATTACTATGTATTACTGACAGATCACATCAAAATACTGTTTGCATTATTTCCCAATGATGCTATAGAGTAAACTGCACAAGTCTACACACTAGAGAAAAATGTGTAAAAGGAACACCCACATGAACATTTACCTTCCACTGCTCTTTTGAAGAACACTTTGCAGCTGCCACAGGTTACTACCCCATAGTGGCAGCCTGAAGCCTCATCCCCACACACCAAACATATCTTGGAAGGTCTTGAGGATCCAGTAGAAACGCTTCGTAAAGTAGAGCTGGGGGAAGAAAGAAAGATTTAAATAACTATACTGTAATGGCACCTTTGATATGCTGTACAGCTTAGGTCAAACGTTATCATACATCATGGTTCCATAAAAGAATTCAGTATGTACTGGTTACATACGAGGACTTACACAGTGAAGATAAACTCTTATCAGTGGAATCATGCCGTCAACCATTCTGTAGAGCAAAGCCTCTTCTCAGTACCAAGAAATATTAAATAACCCATTTAAGTTGCTTTCTTCCTGTCCCTGTTTTCGAAAAAGTTTACCAAAAATCTGTATTCAAGGTGGGCAGGGAGAAGAAGAGTCTTGAGCCGAGTCATCATGAAAAGTATTTTTTGGCATCAAAGAACAATTATAATATTTCTCAACTCTCTTCACCCAGACTCACATTATATATCTCAATTATGCCAGGTTAAAAAAATAAACACACAAAAAAACCAACTCCTCTTTCCAAAACAATTCACTAATTAAAATTTAAAAAAAAAATCTTGCTTCTACCACCAGCAATTTGACCCCTCCCTTGAAGCTTCTGCATTTTTTCCATATTACCTTACTTAGGTATATTCCAATTACCTCATTTTGCTTACTAATTCAAAGGGACACAGTCAATATATTTTTAAAGCCATAACATGAAAAATATCTCAGGCATCTTTCAAGTAAGAAACTGATGTGTTCTGGGCAATATTTTTTAGGGGCAAATTTAACCCTTTAAGCAGCAATCTGTATGAATATATTTTTAAAAGAAATATTATATATATATATATATAAAATACTATGTTAGTTAATAGCACAGTCTGAACAAGACATTTTCAATTTTATAAGGAATCAGTTCTGTGACCATTTAGATGTGCATTGAGTAGGCAGAGAAGCTAATTTTGTTTTCATGCATAGTCTGCAAACATTTTTTGAAAATCTAGCTACCCATAGGTGCTGTGCAAAGTACTGAAAAAATAAACATATTTTTAAAAACCCAGGCTGTCCTCCAAGATAGTGGGGATGCGGACCAGTAGAGTGAGTGCCATGGCGTGGGGTAGTATGGTGGCACACGGGGGCTCAGCCTCCACGCCGGAAAGGGTGGGAACAGACTAGCCAGAGAGCATTTCCGGAAAGGTGACAGCAGCCCTGAGTTTCAAAGTAGCTCCAGATGACAGCCAGACCAGGAAAGAGGGCAGAGGAAGCAGTAAGTGCGATGGTGCAGAGAAATTCTAGCTGGACATGCCCAGAAAACTCTGGGTGGATTGTTATGTCACCGCCTCCACCTTCCTGTAGGGCATTTGTGTCCGTGTGAACCAGCAGGCATGTGTTTAAAACAAAAAAACAAAAATCAAAGAAAATATACCAAAAGGACTGAATAGTTGTGATACGTTATTTCTGGTTTTCAAATTAGTGGAAAATGTGATAATATTGCCGTGATAATTTAAAAAAACAACAACACAATGTTAAATGTTTAGACTCCAATCTCACTAGAAAAAGACGAAGGAACAAACTACTCAGCTGCTCAGAGCACTGCAGCGTGACCGGCTTTCTAGAAAATGACTTCTTAAATCAAGGGCTGAAACAATGTTCTCCAAAGTTGTTTCTCCTTCTGAGAAAAGAGCTCTTTATTATTTTTATTACTGTCCTTTGACTTCTTTATCGCATTCAAAACATTCCATTTCAGCACCAGTGACTTCTTTAGCATGTCAGCCAGTAAAACTCAATCCATACTCTGACTGACTCTCTTACGTTTCACAGGAACACATGACTTTGTAAACATTCAAAATGTAAGTTACAATCATCGTTAAAGTGTAATTGTGTGTTTTTTCACAACTACAAGCACACATGGGATTTGTATTTAACATTCTTGTGAGCCTTGGTTTTGGTCCTGATACTTAATAGTCTTCCCTTTAGTCTTTGGCACTCCCTCTTCTATTCAAACTCACTCACTTGGCGATCTCATTCATCTCAGCTCTAAATATCATCAATATACCTTGGACTTCCAAATGTTTATCCCAGCCCAGACTCCTCCCTGGAATTTCAGACTCATTCATGCAACTGCCTGTTCGACGTTTTCGATATGCTTAACATGTGCACAACTTTGCTGACCTTTCTCTGCCTCCAAACCTGATCTTCCCACAGACTTGCTCAACTCAGTTAATGACAACTGTTATGGGATGAATTATGTCCTCTCTCAAATTCCTATCTTGAAGTCCTAGATCCTAGGAACTCAGAATGTGACCTTATTTGGGAATAGGGTCATAGCAGATACAATTAGTTAGTGACAATTAATTAATTAATGAGGTCATTCTGGAGTAGGGTGGATCCCTAATTCAATGTGACCCGTGTCCTTATTAAAAAGGGGCAATTGGGACACAGACACACACATGCAGGGAGAATGCTATGTGAAGATGATGCAGGCAGAGATGAAGCCAGGGATGCTTTCACAAGCCGAGGACTGCCAGAAAACACCAGAAGCTAGGAGAGAGGCACAGAACAGATTTTCCATCACAGCCTTTCAGAAGGAACCAATTCAGCTGACACATTAACCTTGGACTTCTAGCCTCCAGAAGTACATTATAATGAATCTCCCTTGCTTAAGGCATCCAGTTTAGATTGTGGTATTTTGTTATGCAGCGCTAGAAAACTAATACAGCAACTTGGACTCATCCCTGACTCTCCTTTCTTTCACACTGCACATTCAATCTGTTACATTTAATCCACTTTACTCTCAGAATACATTCAGATTCATTTCACTTCCCACAATTTCCCCTGGTACTACTCTAGTCCAAACTATCAACACCTCCTAGCAGATTTTGTTTCTCACTGCCCCCTTTTCCCCCTGTAATAGAATGAACCGTATTCACTCATTTGCTCAAAACCACCCCAGGACTTTCCCTCACACTCAAAGCAGAAGTCAAAGTCGTCTCTATGACCACAGGGCCACAATCTGGCCCCTGAGATGTCTCTGATCTCTTGCTTGCATACTGCACAGCGGCCTCCTTACTAGCCTTCAAAACACAACACCTCAGTGCCCTTGCACTTGCAGACACCCTCCCTCCTCCCCCCCCAGATATCCACACAACCCCCCCTCTCATCTCCTTCTGGGCTTCATCAAACAACACTTTCTCCATCAGGACTTCTTCACTGACCACTCTACTGACAGACCCCTTCCTTCCTCGGCTCTCCCTCTTCCACGTTCTGCTCTTCCCCCGTTTTACATGTTAATTAATAGCACGTTCTGCTTTCCTTCCTGGTGCATATCACCATCTCACATGTGGTATAGTTTACTTCTTCAGTTTTTTTGTTGTTGTTGTTGACGTCATCACACAAGAAAGGAAACCCAACAGGGGCCAGGGTTTTCTTTGGTGTTACTCACCACTGTGCACGGGACTGTACCTGGTACCCAACAGGCACCTGACAGACACTTGACTAAACGGGCGATTTCCACTAAGTGGCATTTCCACAGCCATCATCATAAAGCCCACCACGTCATCAATTCTGAGGGCGCACGGCACTCATTACATCAAGAAGTGTGATCTGTTTTAACTGTCCGGAGCATGACAAGTATGTAGCAGAAACAAATTAAGAGCAATTGAAGAGGAAGTCTAAGTATAAAAAAGGTGATAAGTCCAAAGGAAAGCAATACATTTGCTTAATTATAAAATTAAAACAAACATGAATTCCTTCTTGTTCACCAACATCTTTCAATGAGAAAAGGGCAAATTTGCTTCTAACTGCCTTTCAGCAGTGCCTCCTTCTTCAATTTCTGGAACATTCTCCTAATGCCTCCTTTATTTTATAGTCTCTAATTTTCTTGATCACCAATACAGATTTTCTTAGGAGTTCTCCCTTTGGCCGTCTTTCTTCTTGTTTCTACACTCTATCTCTTAATGACCTCATTCACCACCCAGCTCAAACAGCTCTCTTGGTGACTGACTGTCCAAATCTTCACACCCAGCTCTGGCCTCTTCCCCATGTTCCAATGTCCTGTTTTCATGACCTTTACATAACCTCTCTGTTCTATGTTTTATCAACTTCTGGAAGGTTACTGCCATCTGCTAGTCACCAGGTTCAAGCCTTAGACCCCTCCTTAACGATCACATTTAATCAGTCCACCAAGTCCTGGGCGCTCCAGCCTTGCACACCCTGGCATTGCTTTCACCACACAGGTAGTACTACTTCAGGCTCAACACCTCCGAAGGGCTCTTCCTTAACCCCAACCTCTCCTCACTCCATTCTATAGTGGCTGACAAATGAATGTCCTGTTAAAGAGTTCTGACTCTATTGCTTCCCAGCTCAGAAATCTTTTTTTTTTAATATATTTTATTGATTTTTTACAGAAAGGAAGGGAGAGAGATAGTTAGAAACATCGATGAGAGAGAAATATCGATCAGCTGCCTCCTGCATGCCCCCTATTGGGGATGTGCCCGCAACCCAGGTACATGCCCTTGACTGGAATCGAACCTGGGACCTTTCAGTCCGCAGGCTGATGCTCTATCCACTGAGCCAAACCGGTTTCGGCCCAGCTCAGAAATCTTTAATCGTCTTTACCAAATTCCATCGTAGGATAACTGTGGTAGCACCTTTAAGTACCTCCTCCTAATCAACTTTCTCCTGCAGGTCCTCTCCTACCGCCTGACCTTGTGCTCACCACACTCCAACATCCCTGTCAAGGTGTGGATGCCACCATACATGTGCAACCCAGCACCACCTCTCTCCTACTCCCTCCTGGAAACCCCATCCATCTTTCATGGATCTGTAACGTTCTCCAGCAGGGAGCACCACTGTCCTGTCGCCTGATTCATCTGAGCATCTGGCTAATGCCTCCCCTCCAGCAGTCATCACTTTTTCCCTTTACATTAGTGACCTGGGCACTTATCCTAATCCTTGAGGGCAGAAACCATGTCCTATGCATCTCCAGGCTCTCTGCTGCCATTAGGGCAGCACTGATACTATTTATTGAATGAATGAAGCTGCACTCCTAATCTCATTACAGTAGAACATAAATTTCTAAAAGGCAGCTTTATAGAAGGTCAGTTAATCAGGCCAAGGTTACAGGTTCAATTCCCATATGGTTCATTTTATTTTGCACAGAGGAATGGAAAAAAAATCCAGGGACACAGACTATTCTCAAAAGCTCAGACAGCTGTCTCATGGACATACACATTATTATCACACAAGATAGTCCACAAACTGTGGGTGGTTCGGGAAAATTCCAGTTTCTACTAACATCTTATTATGTAGTTATCTTTGAAACTGATGGACATTGTAAGAATTTTACTTTAGCTGTTGTGTGGAGAATGGACTGTAAGAGTGGGTGTGTTGAAAGTGGAGAAATGAGCCAGGAGGTTCCTGCAGTTATCCAAGCAGGAGATGAGAATGGCCTGGATTACACATAAAGTAGTAACAACAGTGAGAAGTGGCTACATTAGGAATAGGTTTTATTTTCCTATTTTTTCCAAGTAGATAGCATTGAGAGGACTTGCAGAAAATTTACACGGTAGCGCTATTAATTAACATGTAAAATGGGGGAAGAGCAGGATGAGAGTTAGGGGGAGTTTGTTTTGAACTTGATAGTGTTAGAACACTATTGCAAAATATGTCCCTATTGCCCTGACTGGTTTGGCTCAATGGATAGAGCATCGACCTGCGGACTCAAGGGTCCCAGGTTTGATTCCGGTCAGGGGCATGTACCTTGGTTGCGGGCACATACCCAGTGGGGAGTGTACAGGAGGCAGCTGATCGATGTTTCTCATTGATGTATCTAACTCTCTATCCCTCTCCCTCTTTTCTGCAAAAAATCAATAAAATATATTTTAAAAAATATGTCCATATTTTTGTAAATAAAATAATAACCATAAGATCATTACAATCTACCCAAAGGAAGCACTTGGAGCAATATATATCAGTTATACTTAAGCTTTCTAGGCCAGCATCACTGGTTATCCTCATCAGTAGTGATAACCAAGGTCTTACCATATAGGGTTGCTATAGATTAAATGACTCACTATATGTAAGAGCACTGAGAACAGTGTCTACCATATTAATATTCTTTACACTATGGCAATTATTAGTATTACTGCTGTATCTGTAATTCTTAACAGTGACTGCCATAACAGTGAAACTACAGGTAATTCTACCTTTCCATATTATATTTTATATATTGCTTTTAATTTATGTAAGCATATATAACATTGGAAAGCACCAGAAGAAAAGGTTTTTAAAAATATACTGTGACACAGTGGTACTTCAACAGCCATAGTGCTCACTTCCTGTACAGGCAATTTTTTAAAAATATATTTTATTGATTTTTACAGAGAGGAAGGGAGAGAGATAGAGAGTTAGAAACATCGATGAGAGAGAAACATCGATCAGCTGCCTCCTGCACGCCCCCTACTGGGGATGTGCCCACAACCCAGGTACATGCCCTTGACCGGAATCAAACCTGGGACCTTTCAGTCCGCAGGCTGATGCTCTATCCACTGAGCCAAACCAGTTTTGGCACAGGCAAACTTTTGTGTGCATATGATCTGAGCATTTCTGGTAAGAATTCTGGCTCCCCTGGTGTCTGCAGTGTATAGGTTTGGAACAGCCACATTAAATCACTAGGATAAACAATTATTGAGATTCAAATATATACTCTTTTATATAAAGAACACTAAATCTAAGAAACATGAGAATTTGGAAAATACTCAATATAAAAAAATTCACAAATATAAATCAATGTTTAACCAAAAATATTTCTTATTTTTACCCACACATAAAATAAAATAAAATAAAAAACCCCAAAACCTTTTTGGTGTTATGTTTGATGATAAGTGATGTTTTAGTGGATAATTCCTCACTCAAAAAGGACCACCATCTCAAACCCAATCAATAATGCGCCACTGAGAGGAATGAAAGAACTGGTACTTGTTTTATAATCTCAGCTGTATGAGGAAAGTTATAACTAAAGTTAGCAGAGACAGAAAATTCAAGGACATAACTGGCCTGGAAAATACAATTTAAAGTACAGCAATGGCTGATTAGTCTTTTCCAATTTACTCTCTTTGTTTGCTTTCACAACAGTTTATACCATTAATAATATTTATTAAAGTCGCTCTGTTTAATGAGGTATGTACTTTCTACACTAAATTTCACTTAAATGAATGAAATTTGACCATCAAGGACTCAAAGTTATAATTAAGAAAGCAAAGCTGCAGCCCAGCAGAGAAGTAGCCTGACATAGAGCTAAAATAAAAATAAAAAGGGAAGGGGGATATTTTCTATCACAAGAATATGAATCCCACACTAGTATGTGTAGAATTTCTCTTAAAAATAAGGATCTATGTTAGGAGGTCATTCAAGTAACTTTTTCTCCATAAACATAAGCTATGGCTAGAGAGGTTATCATTTGATAAAATATGTAAAATCTATTTTTTTGGAAAATATGCAAAAACATTTAAATCTAAATGTCTTTTTAAGAAATATTTTTATTGATTTCAGAGAGGAAGGGAGAGGCAGAGAGAGACAGAAACACCAATGACAAGAGAGAATCACTGATCAGCTGCCTCCTGCAAGCCCCCTACTGGGGATGGAGCCTGTGATCCTGGCATGTGTCCTGACTGGGAATCAAACCATGACCTTCTGATTCATGGGTTGACTCTCATCCACTGAGCCACGGTTAAATGAATTTTCTAACAAAACAAGGGAAATAAACCATTTAACTACTAGGTACTTTGTTGCTAATGAATTGTTTTAATCAATCTATTTTTATTAAACGCAAGCTATGTGAGATTCCTTCTGAGACTACAAGGATAACAAATGGCCTCTACGCTCAATGAGTGTACAGTCCAGGAGGGAAGCTAAGACCTGGAGATTGGTAAATATTAGAGTCACTAAGTGCTAATCACCCATAGTTTAAAATAAATCAGAATACCAAGAAAGTCTGATAATTTGCAACTGAGTTGAAGGAAAGTTTCATGGAGGAACAGGGCAATGGAATTAGTCCAGACCGTGGCAAATGCACTGGGATCCACCACTGGACCAGCTGCCCTCCACAGGCCTGAAAAATGGTCCAAATCACAGAAGGTCTCTAACACCAGCTAAAGTAGTTTGAGATAATTCTAGGATAATCTGGTGAGCAACTGCAAATATGGCAAGGAAAATGAAGAGAGATAGGTACAAAATTTAGCACGCTGAAGGACATAATTAAAGTTATTGATCACCATTTTAAATACATACAATAGAGACAAATGAAAGCAAAAAGGTCTGATGAACTGCAAGACAACTAACTAACTTGTCCGAATAGGGCAAGAGCAAAAAAACATGTACCACAAGAGAGAGGTTGGGACTTACCTTATATGATTCTTCTTAGAGAACAAGGATTCCAGATTTTATGCATGGAAAAATGAATGGATGAGCTCACTGAGGGAAAAGTTTAAATAAGGAGAAAACAAGGTAATAGATGGAAATACACGGAAAACTAGCATTTCTGCTGAGGTGGGGTGGGAGGGGGGGAGGGATCAACTCACTAGTCAATCTAAGGAAGAAAGACCAAAGAGGCAGCAAGGCATGGTAATGCAGAATCTTGGAATGAAAGGGATGGGTGAGAGATCAACAGGGTCAAATGCCACCAAGAGGACAAGACTTAAGGCCATTGGCACACCTGACCTTAGCTATGGTCATCTTTATGCATATGTAAGATTCATATGTAAGCCATATTAAAGTGGAAAGCACTCGCCATCTTTTTATGAAGGAATTTCCATATTCAGGGAAGTTGTCGTCATAAAACTGTATCTAGTATTACCATTTAAGCATATGCAGAGTCTCCAAAAAAAATCTAACGTCAAATCATCTCCAGAAACCTTTATGGAGCATGATATGCCAATCAGTGGTTGCTAAGACAATGGCCAAATATGCGTGCTGAAAAAAATGCCTCCACGTCCTAATTTGCCTGTGCAATCATTAGCATGTGTGAGTGTATTTATATACATTAGTTGGTTAGAATCCTCTGAGAAGGAATCATGAACTTACTACATCATCTGTGGGTTAGTACTTTATAAAGTATATTTTAATGACAGTGACTTTTGAAATGTCCTATATATACTAAACATGATTTAACTTTCCTGGTGAACAGTAACTATCCTTATGTTAAGATGCAGACATAGATGCTAATACAGATGGCATGAGATACTGAGCGCTGATGAGTTCTAGTTCTAACTGTGGACCTTGAACCTGAGTGATTTAGAAGTTACTGTTTTCAGTATGCTTTTTACTTACCACATTTTCAAAAAGTTGATCTAAAATACGCTGCACCATGGCCTTTCTGAGCTACAGAATATGGCTTCTCTCTATCAACTTAATTAATGAGTCAAAGCTCCAAACAGCGTTTTCCCTGATGGTTTTCCTGCATTCCAGAAATAATGCCTTCACTGCCTCTGGTACTGCCCTCTGATTCCCAAACTCAATTCTCACTGCTGCTGGCTGACTCCTACATAAAGTCACAGGGGCTTGCCTATCAACTCGTACCCTCCTCTTTTCCTGCCTTAGGCTAACTTTGTTCCTGTAGGATAAAGGGATAGTGTCATTATTTCAAGAATTTACCTGTGAGAGGTTTAGAGAAGCCTATTCCAAAATTTATAAATTAAGGGCACCAAGGGCAATGTCATAGTACTTTTGCCAACATGACACCTACCACATTTACTTCAGATTTACTTCAACTCTGAGTTGAGTAGAGTCAGAATATTAAACACGGCATCTTAATATGACAAAGCCCTAAAGAATGCTTATATTAAAGGGGTTAAGTAAATCTGCTCATTAATACTCAGTTTTTGAATAATCAATGCGCTGCCACTTGAGAGAAAAATTGTGGAGGGAAAATCCCAAGTTATAAACTTATTTTCTTGCGGTTGATTCCATAATTGTGAAATAATATCAGAGTTTTCCGGTCAGTTTAAAACTCTGAAATGATCTTTCAGTGAAGGTATAAAAATATCTTTCCCATTCACACATTAGCTTACAACAGGTAAAAAAAAACATGGCCCGTTTCAAAACATTAATGAATTTTTCAAGTCACCCACAGGGTATTCTCGATGGGAGCCTCCCGTACAACCGTGCACACAAAACAGCAATGGATCCTCATCCTGCTTAAAGGCAGCCTCACTTGCACTGGGCTCTGGCTGCAGGCATCACCGAACAGAATGGCTTTGTCAGAGCTGCCAAAGGCCGCTCAGGGGCAAGGCCAGCCTCACTGGGAATCTCGGCAAATAAGTTCTGCTTGCACACACACTGAAGAAGAAACACGTACGCTCACACACGCAAAAATCTGCAGGGTCAAGAGCTGCTCTTCAGGTACTTTTTCATCAAGAATTCCCTCAGAAGAAAAGGGCAGTGGCTTTTAGCTGGAGCAACCAGAGGGCACTAGAGTCAGTAGATTTTAGATGACTTAGTTAAATTCAGAGGCACCTCTTCCACCTCACCCCTGATATCCTCCAGCACTGATGAAGCAGGGCTGATGTTCCATCAATGGCTGCCTGTGCTTACCTGTGAAGTTCCCTACAGAGCTCCCTTTTCAAATTCTCCTGCGAAAGCACAGGTTGGAGGATTAAGCCACATATGAAATTGCTTCCTGTTTTCCTTGTGCTTTTGACCTGCAAAATCAGGACTTGCTAAGGTTCCTTTTAACCTGGCCTCTGGTTTGAAGGATAAAACCAGGGTCTGCCATAGAACAGCATTTCCAATTCAACTCAACGGAATGACTATTGATATTCCATGGGCAGAAGTATGCTATGCTAAGGACGGGGTCTTCAACGCCACTCAGAGGGCGGAGGTGCTGTTATCCTCACCCCCGACCGCTGAGTTCCTTCCATCACCACATTTTCCACCAGATATGGCTATTGTTTTTAAAATTGTCGTTGCTGTCATATACTATCCTCATTTTTTTTCTGATCAATTTCATTATTCATATTTTTAGGTAAAAATGTTAGATTTTAAAAAAATGATTTAATAATCCAAACTGTATATTTTACTTTTTGAGTTGGCATGAACAGAATAATGAGAGAATCCTGAGTACTTTCTTTGAGGTCTTTATTTTTCTTAGGGTTTGAGGTTTGGGGATGTTTCTTTGATTTCCTCCCACTAAAAATATTTGAAACCTAAGGTTTTAGAAAGGGTGTTCTTTGGCTATCAAACATTGTACACACACGTGTGCTAACACATGGCCACTGACTGTTCCATGTGGCCAGCCCAAAGGTACATAAAAACGCAGTCCTGATTTATTTCATTATTTACCATCTTTGTCAGACATCTTGAACTCTACCTTACTTTTAAGAAAAAAAATCAAGAAAAAGAAATATCTACAGAATACTCTTCCTCTTCCTCATTCCCTTTACCTCTTTCTCATCTCTGTCCCCCTACCTCCTGCTCCACGCTCATCCATATTTTGGCTTTGAGAAAAAAAGCTACCACTATTATCAGAGGCGTGGGTATTACTTATTAGAGCAAACATTAAAACTTAAATATTTCATTTAAATTAAAAGGACCGGTTAGGTATGTGCTGGCAGTCAAGAGTGGAAGAACGAAGAACAAATCAGGACCCACCTTTTTCTAGTCAGTTCACTTTACCTCCTTCCTCATCCTGTCTCTGTAGCTATCTGGATGCTAAGGGACAGGGACAATTCCCTCCAAATCTCTCTCCCAGTCTTTAGGTTGTGTGCTACGAGCAATAAGCAGGTGCTGAAACACTTGTTTTGCCCCTCTTTTACTGAATAGCATTCCTGAGCACCTACCACTGTTCTAGGTCCCTGACACACATAAGCTAACAAAATACACTAAAATCCCGTACCACTGGAGGTCATATTCTAGTGCCAGGATGGGGTGATGATAGGAGTATAGACAAATCCCTACAGGAGAGTAAAAGGATATTAATATTTTAACTCCTGAAACAATTTTTCTCACTCTTGCAAAAAGATACCAAGCCTACTTAAAACAGCTCTTAAAAAAACAAGGAAAACCAAAATGAAAGTTCTAGATTCAGATAATGTGACTTCTGTTTCTTATCAATGAGTTGAGAATCACAGAGATGAATTCAAGAAAGTGCTCCCTAGAGTGCTGAACTCGGGATTTAGATGCCGACTTTTACTGCTTAGTCCTGTGTAGTGTGTTTGTGTGTGTACTTATAAAAGACAATTGTAGACTTACACCAAAACGATTCTTATCATTTCCCTGACATTCTAAAAGCAATGACAGAAGCTTTTCTCCAAAGTTTAAAAATCAAGTTAGGCTTTTGCCTTTGGAATAGATCTGAGAAAGATGGAAAAAAACCCACACCATTTTTTAAAAAAGCAAATGGCACAGATATCAAAGCAAATATGACATTGTTTAGTGGTCAGAAATAGTTCCACTGGAGTCTGTAAAAAAGAAAAAGCTTTCAGTGTACTTATAAATAGTGATGAAAGATGGTGAAGAAGTTGAGGAAGGGCGTTCCTCGGCTTTAATTGCAACAAGGCAAGAAGCGGTGTAGAAGTTACTTAGATCTAGCTTGCTTCCTGCCACGCACTGTTGCCAGAGGAGAAACAGGATGGCCGGCTGATACTACCCTGACACCCCACCACCACATACATGAGAGCCAGGCCTTTCTATTTTATTAGAACCTCCAAATAAGCTTTACTAAACATCTTATGGTCAATATCAATGTCATGAAACTAGGACTGCTACAGGTTCCGACCCAACATCAAGGACACTGCATACGTCCTCAATGAAACTTGTACCATCAACACCTATTTGCAATAAAATTTTTGAAATGTATGTTAATATTCTCTTTATAGAGTTCGAAACAATGTATATACTATGTGCACCCTTTGGTAGAGAGAAATAAATACAAAATATTTTCCAATACAAGGAACGTAACACAAATATGTATATATTCTTTATATATGCAAATTTTACCATGCTTTAAAGAAATATGGTCAATAATATAATTTTTAATACAGTAAAATAATGTTTAGGAATCAGGATGTCATCTTGGCCTCCTCACCCCCCTTAATTTAGTAAAACTTACCCAAACTGATAATTTTTAAAGAGCCAGAAGAGAAAGAGTCAGCCCCTGGGGTGCTGTGCTGTGACCCCAGCACAGTGGGTCCCAGAGACAGGAGGCAGCTGACAAGAGCTGGGACCAGAAAGTGGTCAGGAAGCAGAAGAATGAGAAACAGAGAGGCAAGAAAAGGCTAAGCAACCAGCTAGAGCCAGTGATACCCAAAGTTAAGAAGAAGGTCTGAGTCATTAAGGCTATGGGAAACCAGCCAACAGAATCATAGCCATCTGTGAAGCAGACACAGGGTCAAGCCCCAGAGCAAGAGTCAAGATGGCTGGCCTAGGTTGGTGTGAGTTGTGGGACAGACACAGATAACACAGTGGTAGTATCTCACCACAGGAACCTCCCTGGCTTGCCCAAGGGCACTGGAGCCCTACCCTGGCCGATGGGTGTATTTAGCGCAGACCAGGACACACACAGCAAAAAATGCTCAATAGGTAACAGAAAGCCAGTTCATGGGGAAAGGAACACTAATGCAGCTGAGAAAGGAAAGGGAGAAAATTAACCTTTGAAAAAAAAAACAAGTAGCTGGAAACAGCATAAACTTTCTGAATATGGAAAGTGTTTTAAGGGTCCACTCTTAGGAGACAAATGGCAAATAATTTATTGGAGTCCTAGAGAAGTGGATATACACAAATAAAAAATTTACCTAAAAATGGCATGTCTTTCCAAGAAAGAAACAGGAAAATAATGCTAGAAATAAATTTGAGTCAGAGGGAACATAATTCTGAAGTATGTATCTAAGTTCACTGTTTATCTTCTGGGCAAAATAGATGACTCATTAATAGAAATAATTACAGCCACACTAAATAGAAAGATCTGTAAGTGACAAATGTTGGAAATTAAAGGTAGGAAAAATGATTTGCTCGGATGGAAGAAAGAAGTTTCTACTGTACATCCGTAGGGTAAAAAAAAGTCCTACCTATTTTTTTCATAGGCATTAAGCATGACATCCTACAAAATGGAATACTATCATAAATAAAAACTTAAATTTCAGCTCTAAAAAATTCAAGTCTGCCCTAACCGGTTTGGCTCAGTGGACAGAGTGTCGGCCTGCGGACTGAAGGGTCCCAGGTTTGATTCCTGTCAAGGGCATATACCTTGCTTGCAGGAACATCCCCAGTGGGGAGATGTGCAGGAGGCAGCTGATTGATGTTTCTCTCTCATCAATGTTTCTGATTCTCTATCCCTCTCCCTTCCTCTCTGTAGAAAAATCAATAAAATATATTTTTTAAAAATTCAAGTCTATTATTTTGTAATATTAAGCAAGATAATGAGTACCTAAAGAGGACATTTAAAGATTATTAAAATGATACGAGTCATCACTGCATAGAAAATAATATGCCCTGGAATCCTCATGGAAATGGGTTGTCATCACAGGCATATGAAGCTTATTAAATACATAATAAGCTGTCCAAATTTCTAAAAATCTAACTTAAGATTATGTGTGTTTTTTTCATTTGTGCTGTAAAGTTCAAGAGAATAACAGGAAATAAAAGTTTTGCAAATGGCGCCCAGACTGAAAATAATCCACACCTCAGGAAGCCTGTTCCCCTTCTCCCTACCCCACCCAAGCACTCAGGCCAAAACTCCTGCTAGCTCTGTGGAGGCAGCGCTAGTCATTGGCACCCAAAGTCAACTGCAAAGGCCAAGACCTGGGAAGGCAGGAGGCACCTCTACACCTGTAGGACCTCAGGAAAGGAAAGCCCACAACTCAGTCATGGTCCAGACTGGCTTCCTGGCAGCCAAAGCGTATTCTCTGAGGAAATGAAAACAGGTTCTCAGCATTGCAAGATGAAACTCTATGCTAGGAATAACATTACTTAGTTAAGAAACTATCCTTACAGACACGTTTCAAAGGACTTACAGAATCAAGTTTTTATATACAACTCATGTTGACCCTGGCTGGGTCGCTCAGTTGCTTAGAGCGCCCTCCTGATATGCCAAGGTTGTGGGTTTGACCCCCAGTCAGGCCATATACAAGCAACAACAAATGAGGGCATACATAAACGGAACAACAAATCGATGTTTCTCTCTCACACAAGCACATCTTCCTCTCTCTCTAAAATCAATCAAAAAATACAGAATTAGAAATACGACTGGTTTTGTAAGTTGAAGACAGCATGTAGTAGGCTTCTCTAAGTGATCAGTGCAACTGTCTGAGGACCCTGGTCTGTTATTAATGATAACCTTGGAAGACTAAATTTGAACCCATAACCATTAAGTAAAACATTTTTTAAAGTTTTGGATAACACCTGGTTTTTATCCCCTACCACACTGAAAATGTTTCACCCTTCAAGAAAGCTTAGTGTTTCTTATGACTTTGTCCAGAAATACCTCCCTAAGAAAGTTGATCTGGGGATAAAGACACTGAATTTTTAAAGTTAAAATACATGTAAACACACATTTATAACATATGCAGACTAGTATATTTCATACTACTATGTAAAGAGACAAAGCGAGTATTCTTTAAAATGAGAACGACTCCATTATTATTATTTTTTTTTACCCTCTGGCTCCCAAATCAATTTTGGATTTTGAACCCAAGTACAGTCAAAGGGGGAAAAAAATCAAGATTGATTTCTTGGCTTGTGAAATAGCCAAATTTCACCCCAGGATGTTAGCGGAAAACTTCCAGAAGTTGTTAGCCTAAAGCAAAATAATAAGTGATCACATTAGCCCAAAACTTGGTGGGGAGCGGTTTTAAATGGGCACCAGCTTTCATTCCTTTTCTTCCTGTTATTGGAAGTGCTGTAATGATCAAGAATATGCATTTCTGCCAGGCTTATGGAAAGGGGAAACAACAATTTTCATGACTAGTAATTCAAAATTAAAATCTGAGCAAAGCCACGACCTAAGTCTTCCAGCTCAGATGATCAACCAGAAGGGTTCAGTGTCTTTACAAAAGAGTAATGTATATACTGACAAATTTATATGTAAACATAAAATACACCTATCATCCTCGATGTAGGACAAAGAAAGAATTTAACTTGAATCAAATCAAGCATTACATTCACTCTTTACCACATTTTGTAGAATAGTAATTTTATCTTACTTTTACCTTAAAATAATCTGTTTACATCAGGAAACATGAAAACTTAATAATAGTAGATACACTATCCTTTAACAGAATTTCACTGAGCTCCTATGGGAGACTAAATCTAGTTTTCCACAACTGTTCAAAGAAATTTTAAAGCATTATGTATCCTCACAATTTTTCTGAAATGCATTTTCTGCTAACTACTATCAGAATCAATATGGTTCTATTTCCCTGTAGAAAAAAACTGACTGCCGTTTTTCAGATTATAAATGCAGTTGTCTGTTCACCTGGAAGAGTAACTAGAAGAAAGGCATGAGCAGTACCAAAAAGAATGTCAATGGCAAAAAAAGAAAAACCCAGGGTGCTCAGAAATAACGAGACGGGGCTTCCACCTTGTTCAGTGTATCAAGTAACAGAATTAATAGCTTCACAGTATACACCAGTTATGTGTTTTCTCCGGTGAATCCACGTTACCGTAAGAGAAACAGACTCATATGTGCACTAGTTTATCTTATGCTAACGTTTTATTGTTAAAAGATGTTTGAGAGAAGGGGTGGAGACCAGTTGGGAAGAGCAAGCGAGAGGAGCAATCTGAGTCCAGGCACCTGTGCTCCCTGGGCCAGAGCTGTGGGCACATTCCGAAGCCACTTCCTTGAGAACAGGACTCAGAGTCTGTGACTACCTTCACCTCCCATTGACGCTTCATTATTTTTTGCTCCCTATGGCTCTATGTTCAGGCTGTCATGGCTTTAACCGCCCCTCTGCTTTTTCTTATATCCACTTGTTTTTAATTACAATCCCAAAAGAAGAGAAGAGAGACCATGGCACTAGCCAGTTAGCCCCATGGGGAAAAAGTGGGGAAAAGAGAACAGAAGGCATTTTTACGTTTTCCTCCATCAAGATAGTGGGTGTAGTTACATACAGATGCAAGAATAACTGTTTGAACCGTAGTTAATTATCCTTAATTGAAACAAAAGTTATAGTTCATTCAAACATTATCAAGCACTTCTATAGTTCTGTATTACTTCTGTGCCCTTCCCTAATTTAAAAAAAAATGAGCACTTTATATATACTTACACACTTTCAGTCATTATGGTATATTTTATTTATTATTTTATGTTTTCCTTCACAATTAAGAAAATTCAATCACAAAGCATTCAAATATTCATGTATTTTAAAGTTTCAAAAATCAGTGTTTTCTGAGATATGTCCTATACTTTGTGCTTTCTCAACTTAAGTTTCTATTTTACCCTCAGTTCCACTGCTTCTTCTGCCTTCTGCCTAATGAACAGATCTGGTTCAATATTAGCATTCTCTGAATTTTCATTTTCTACTCTTCACAACTCTCAATTCATTCTAACAAATATTCAATAGGTATCTACTAGTATGCTAATTAGGACATCATCATGCTAAATGCTTAAGGAGATGCAAAGATGATTTTAAAAAGGAATAGGGAAGCACAAATACATATAAAGATAAGCATATATAACATTAATGCCACAAAATGTATAGAAATTGTACCATGGAAGCAAATAGGAAGAGATTAACTCATTTTAGAAGCAGTAATACTTGTGGTAGATCTTGAAGTACAGATAAGATTTTAACACCTGAGAGTTTTCATAAACTTCTATGAATATCTTTTTAGACGATTTGTTTACACATGGTAGGCTTGGACAACAAGGAAAAAACAGAATCATTTTATGATAGGAAAATCAAAAGGAAATGTGTTCAGTATAAATACTGCATATAAGCCTAACATATCTTACAGTATAAGTGCAGTTGAGGATAAAAGAAGTCACATAGGTTATTTCTCCAACAAACATTTACTGAGCAAGTTAGTAGAATACAGAGAAGACAGAGAAGACAGTGACAAAGACCCTGCTGAGAAGCAGCAAAGAAACAAAAAACTGGTGTGTGTGTGTATGTGTGTGTACCTGTAAGAACAGAGATACCAGGAAATTGCCTAAAAACCATTTGGAAAAATTAATCTAAAGAATTAATAAAGAGTATTTCTAAAGAATTATATAATGTGATGGCATCATATAAATAATAACAGACATTATTTCTTTATCCTCTGTAGACAAAAATTTTTAAAAATAACTAATCTTATTCAATCCCTAGCTCTGTCTTCTGAGAAGGTTTAAAGACAGGGGTAGATTAAAGACAGAATAGCAAGAAAGAGATAGTTGGAAGAGAAATACAAGTATACATACCATTAATGGGAAGAGCAGGATTTAAAAGCTGGTAAGTGAAACAAAAGAGAATGAAAGTGAAGAACCAGGAGAGAAAGCAATGAAGTGAGAGGTTTTGAAGCAAAAGAAAGAAAACATAGAGTTGTGTAAACAATCATACCTAGCAAAGGATAAGGAAAAATTATTTTAAGTATTCTATGTGCTACAAGCGCAAACATACAACACCAGAAGAAGGAAAGGACCAGAATAATTGCGTCATTTTGAACATAAGAAGAAGCACGTGAAGAAAGAAGATAACTTTAAGTAAATAAAAATTAAAATAGCCTTGTTTAAGAGTATGGTCAGGTGAACCAATTTTAGCCATTACACACGACTGCAAAGATCAGAAAATTGTGATTTCTATAAAAATGACAACATTGCAAAAAAAAAAAAAAAAGATGAGGTTTTCCAAATACTAAACATTTAAATAACCAATACCAAGTTCGTAACGCTTAGAATTTATAAGTATTGCTTCCTTCATGTCAAGGAATATTTTGTAGAACCACCCACTGATAAGGGAAACAAAAGTGACAATGACTCTAAGAGTTCCCAGTGTTTTCCCACTGTGACTGCTGCTGACAAGTGTTTTAGGAATCTTGAAAGCCTATCAAGAAATAGAAAAAGCATTAACTTCAAATTCAGATGATTTAAGGTGAGCTGCATTTGTAGTCATATATGCAGTTCCTTACCTGACTCTTTTTTGCAGCTCAATTGGCAAAAGGGGCTTCAAGTTTTTCTCCCCATTTTCAGAATATAACAAAAAATGCTAATTATGTAATCTATACAATAAAAAAACAGCAACTTGTAATTCAAGTCTTGGTTAATTTCTAACTGCTGCCTAGGCAACAAATAACTTAGTTCATTAATTCATATTTGATTGCATCAGTTTCTGGTAAATCATTATTCAATTTTTAATCGTAGGAACCACTGAAATTCAAAAGGGCACCGATCCCTTCATGTCACAAGACAACTGAGGCCCAGGTTGCTTACCAGCCCATCTCTGCTGAGGTCGGGAATGACTCCTTTGGAGATGTTCCTATGACAACTAAATTCATTGAGGAAATACTTTATTGACCTTCTACCATGTACTTAAAGCACTTGAGAGGGAGGGCTGTAAGGAAGACTAGGCTGATATAAAGGTGAATGATGGGGTAGGGCTCAGTGTGGAAAACTCCTCCTGATATTTATTCCATTGGGTTATTCCTGTACACATGTATCCCCTGGAATCATTTTCACTCCTTTAGAGGACGGGGCTGACCCACTAATTGCTGGATCCCCAAGAAAAAGTCAGACATACATCAACACTCAATGCATGTTTGCTGATGGAAATGCATGAGTGAGTAAGCCAGAGGACCGATGGGCATGTCCCATGTTTTCACAGACAGCTCATGGTCAAACCGAGTCTGGACACTGGCCAGTGATCTTCACTTAGAGCAGTGATTTTCAACAGGCGTGCTGCAGGAATTTTTAAAACATGCAATACCTGGCTATTTAGTGAGAGGCACTGACCTCTTGATCCTTCGATTGTCAAATAAAAAAATGACAGCAGCCAACACAACATTACTGTCTCATGTGAACGAATCAAAATTATACCTATATTTTTGTCAGGTTGGCAAAAATATATATATTTTTTGGTGTGCTACAGAATCTTAGCAATTATTGTATGGGTGCCATGAGGTGAAAAGGGTTGAAAATCGCTGATTTAGAGAAAAAATAGATTTCTTTCTTTCTGTAACAAATCAGGTGAGTGAATAAATACGTTCAGATTATTTACTATAAGGATTCCTGCTAGTTCGTCTCGCTGTAAGGAATCTTACTGTTCCAGCCTTCTGACCAGCAAAGAAGGTGAAAAGACCCGTGACTTTCTATCTTGCGAGCCAAGCTTTCTTTTATACTGACAAGCACAGCTCCAATTAGTGCTGTCTGCCATCAGATGGCACACTGGCCCACAGCACAGTCATCCCAGGCCACTGTCCAAACCTTTGACCTTCAAAGGGAAGAGGAAGGCAATTAGCATGTGCTGAACCTAACAGACAGCTAGAGCTTTACATGCACTCTTCTATTTAACCCTACAAACAAGTCTTCCTGCTATAGATCATTGTTCTCATTTGAACCTCGGGCCCAGAAAAAGCAAAATATAAGTGGGCACAGAACGGGTACCCGGCAGAAGCAGACTTGAACCCAGGCTAGTCAGATGCAGAGGCCAACTGTCTCTCTGGATCACACAACATATGGTTCATTTCAAGAGTCCAGATCTCTGGTGGGAGGTGTAGCAGCTCTGAGAGCCCTACTCTAGGGTTGTCATGGGCACAGAGCACACCAAAAAAGGGGACCCGGGAGGTCAGGACACCGGAGCCCAGCATGTGTTCTGCCCCAAGAACACAGTGATTTTCCCCTGGCAGCGCCTCTGTCATGGAATGGATGTATTCAAAACTGCTCTGGGCTTTCTAATTCCTGGCTTGTATTACTGAAGACGAAGGAAAACAGACCCTTCTGAAGAATGAAGCTGAGGTTGTGCAGGTCCTACTGGTGCCAATAAGAGAAGCCACAAGCCTGATTCACTGAAGAGGCCATGGAGGAAGCGTACTTCCATTTTTCAAACCCAAAGACTCCTTCCACGCACACACACTACAGCTGCCTTGCTGTCCTTTCCACTGGGGATGTGACAAGGTAACATCGGTCACAGTCAGATATACTGTTACGTAATTTAAGAAGTCTGATGCTTCCTTGTAAAATTTCCGAGAATCTATTAAACACTAATGGCATGCTATCAAATACATCTATCTTTCATGGAGTTTACTGTAGAGGAAAAATAATAACGTTAGTTTAATTCAAAGAATGGTCTTACCATGTGTTTTTTGAAAGATTAAAAACAAGTGAAATGTCATATATCATTTGCTTTATAAATAACACAGGATCAGGGGAGTTGGAAAGCAATATGTTAAATAGGTGTAACTGGAATTTTTTTGTTGCTTTATTAAAGTGACATTGCAGGACCAGCCTGGGTGTGTAGCACAAATAATTCTGTTATTTAAATTTCTGCCAGCAGTTTAAATTTTGTAAACGACCTCAGTGAACAGGAATACATTTTCTTAGGATAAGCTGAATTGCTAAGATAGTAGAACATTATAAAGCTAGTTGACAGTCATAACAGAGCAAACTAGGAAATACCTTTGAAAACCTCAGCTATGCCCTGGGGTGTGGATCAGTGGTTAGCATCAGCCTATACACCAAAGGCATGCAGGTTTGATCCCTGGCCCTGGTCAGGGTGCATATGGGAGGCAATCAATTGATGTGTCTCTCTCACATCAATGTTTCTCTCTCTTTCCCTTTCTCTATCTCTCTCCCTCCCTCCCACTCTTTACAAAAAGCAATGGAAAAATATTCTCAGGTGAGGGTTAACAACAAAAAATCCCAGTTACTGTGAAAGGCTTTTAAATCTGTCTCTGCTATCTTCTGGGGTATTTTCATTCAAGTGCTCATGAATATATAGGTGAGTAAAAATCAGATTGTACAATGGTGAGGAAAGTAATCTGATTATACAAAGCAATTGTTTAGAGGCCACAGCAACAGAGATTCTCTGTGACTCACTTCTACAATTAACAGCGTGGATCTTCACAATGGCCAGATGGTCACTGAAAGAAAGTTCAGTCAAATCTGTAATTTCATGAAATAAAATAGCTTGAATAGTCACTCTTGGCTCATCCAACAGAATCTGGATGAAGGAGAGATGTGCCCTTCTCCTGAATAAATTCAAGAGACAGCCACCGATCACTCAGTCAAGATGAGGAAATCACACAATTGTCAAGCACAAGGATGTTTTTTCAAAGGTTGCACACAACCTCTCCTTGGCATCAGATGGGCGCTGTGGTCGGCAAACTGCGGCTCGTGAGCCACATGCGGCTCTTTGGCCCCTTGAGTGTGGCTCTTCCACAAAATACCACGGCCTGGGCGAGTCTATTTTGAAGAAGTGGCGTTAGAAGAAGTTTAAAAAATTTGGCTCTCAAAAGAAATTTCAATCGTTATACTGGTGATATTTGGCTCTGTTGACTAATGAGTTTGCCGACCACTGGGCTAGAGGGTTCAAGAAATCTCCGTCATCTCACAAAAGCATTTTAATAAGTCCAACCTCTTATTTTATAGATATCAACATAAATCCACCAACTGAACTCAGTTACAGCCAAAGTGCATAGCATAACTTCTGCCCATTATTACTTTACAATCCTGTATAAAGGGAGTCATGTTTCTTTTCTGAATGTGAAAGCCCTTAGAGAGTGGTTCTCAACCTTCCTAATGCCGCGGCCCTTTAATACAGTTCCTCATGTTGTGGTGACCCCCAACCATAAAATTATTTTCCTTGCTACTTCACAACTGTAATGTTGCGACTGTTATGAATCGTTGCTGTAGAGCCTAAGACCATGGGAAAACATATATTTACATTACGATTCATAACAGTTGCAACATTACAGTTGTGAAGTAGCAAGGAAAATAATTTTATGGTTGGGGGTCACCACAACATGAGGGACTGTATTAAAGGGCCGCGGCATTAGGAAGGTTGAGAACCACTGCAAGAGTCAAGCGCTCCAGACTCTCCTGCCTGCACCACATTCTTATTCTGCATATGTATTTCCTGCTCACTGGTGGCAGAATGCTAATTTCAAGTAATTTAAATGAGAGCTCCACATAATGTAGCACCCTCATTTTATAAAACAAAAACTAGAGATAAGGAGCATGTAAGGGATGGCTAGGAGGCTGCTCACCCAGCTTTCCATTATTGAACAGAGAATTGCTAGCTATGCATGGTAACCATTTTCTCCCTCTGATGTTTTTGAATTCCGATCAGAGACATTACTACTGTTTCTAACTTTGTACCCTCTTTCACAAGCCCCTCATTAAGCGCTGGGAAGGCTTCCTATCTGAGGCCCTGCCAGGCACTGTCCTTTCGGACACAATGCACTCAGGTTATTAGCCTGATAGGCACCATTCAGCAGGCTGTCTTACAATTCTACTGATCGTCATCTAGTAAAACTGGATAGCTGCCTTGCCCATGGCTTTTTCAGATTTATATAATTAACCAAAATTAGCTTGATGTTTAAAACACAATGCCAGCCTACTCATTTATTTTTGGAAGAACACTTTAGTGAACACAATGAGAAGGCCGATTTGGAATTGCCAACTTAAATTGTCAAAGTTTCCCTATAAAATTACTATACTTAAAAAGAAAATTCAAACTCCATTAAGGCAGACGCCATTAAAAAGAAAACTATGTGGTAAAATAATCAGGTACCGCATTTTTTCACTTTAGTTCACTAGTATAGTCAACTAAGTTCTGGTATAAAATATTGCACACAGTTCCCTGGGTGTGTATTATTAATACTATATAATGGTTTTGGTCACATAGCCCTACAAAAACATGGCATGAACAAAATAGCATGTATAAACTCTATCATTCAGAAGTTACTGTCAGACAAGAAGCTTTTAAAAAGTGCCGCCTACATGCTAACCATTATATAGTAGGTAGAAGATAATACTTTGGGTTGACATTCAGTTTTTTCCTACAACAATTTTACTTACTTATATCAAAATTATCTTCTTAATTGATCCATGAAAACATAATTAACTAACTACATTTTTATAAAGAGATTAAAAAACAGAAAACAAAAATTATTTCCATAAAATGAAACAATCTGTAAGTAGCATGTAGAAAAGCTGAAATTAAAATCTGGGTCTCCCGGCTATTTCTAGTTGCACAAAAACCAGTGGTATGAATTTTAGAGTTTCTCAGACCTTGGTCTGAATAATTTTAGGCAAATACAAACTTCTCTGTTTGTTTATAAATAAGATGGTGATAGTAATACCTACCTCCTAAGGACCTAGTAATACATGAACGTCTTATTAACTATGTGAGCATCACCATGCCTGACATAACATCTGTGCTCTGTAACAATTAGTTCACTCATAATTCACTCACACATGTATTCAGCCAACATTAATTGAGCATGCTTAATGCCAGGCATTGTTCTAGACACTGCCCATGTGGAGCTGTCATGCTACTAGGAATAATCAGGAAGAGGTTTACTTGTGGCATAAATGCCAGTAAGTGGCCCCTCAGTCAACTTGTCCTCATGCTTCCATTCAGCATAGGGTTCCTGGGTACCAGCCAATTACTCTGGAAAGCAGCAAAGGTTGTTAAGATTTGAATCCTGCCTAGCTACTTTACTTTTCTCTCTTGTTCACTCTGTCTGCTCCTTTCTTTGCTTCTCTGGTTTAAAACTGGGTACTTCAAATTGTGCCAAATCCCGGGGTTCTATCAGGAAGATGGCTGGGACTAGAAATGGGGTGTCTTGGGGAGGCAGGTGTGTCAGCCCTGCCTAAATCAGAGCAGATGCCTTTATTTTATCTGTTTCATGCCTTCGACTTAATATTCTAGGCTTCTGGTGTAAGATTCTAGTGTGTATAAATAACTTTATTGCTAACGGAATGCTTGGGGAAGAGAAAAAAATCACTGATTTTAAAAAATATGTCCCATTCTTTACAAAAAATGTATTTTTATTGATTTTAGAGAAGAAGGGAGAAGGAGAGATAGAAACATCAATGATGAGAGAGAATCATTGATTGGCTGCCTCCTGCATGCCCCCTTCTGCAGACTGAGCCTGCAACCCAGGCATGTGCCCTTGACTGGAATTAAACCTGGGACCCTTCAGTCCGCAGGCCTATGCTCTATCCACTGAGCCAAACCATCTAGGGCTGTCACACTCTTTAACAAGTCAATGTATATGAGAAGAAATGAGGGTGGGGTAAGACATAAAAACCAAATAGAATATATGGATCCTGGTGTGAACAAGTCTTCTATAAAAAGGTATTTTTCAGACAACCATGGGAAATTTAAATGTGAACTGGGTATGCAATAATTGTTAATTTTATTATATATTATTATAATAGTACTAGAGGCCCGGTGCACGAAATACGTGCATTCGGGAGAGGGGGGGTCCCCTCAGCCCAGCCTGCGCCCTCTTGCAGTCCAGGAGCACTTGGGGGATGTCCGACTGCTGCAGAGGCGGGAGAGGATCCCACCACCACTGCTGCGCTCACCAGATGTGAGCTTGGCTTCCAGCTGAGCTTCCTGGCTCCCCCTGTGCGAGTGCACTGACCACCAAGGGGCAGCTCCTGTGTCGTGTCGAGCATCTGCCCCCTGGTGGTCAGTGTGCATCATAGCGACTGGTCATTTCGCTGTTCAGTCTATTTGCATACTAGCCTTTTATTATATAGGATATTATGTAGAAAAACATGCTTCTTAAAAGATGGGTACTGAAATAGTTAGAGATTAAAAACCATGATTTTAGTAACGGCACCTTTAATTCTTGCAGCTAGGAAAAAAGATGATATAAATACAACAGTCAACAACAGTTAAATCTTGGTAACAAGTGTGCATTACAGGCTTCTGTTGACTTCCTGTGCATTTGATATATTTCATAAACATTTTTTAAATGAGGTATGCTTAATGCCTATTGAGCAATAAAATGATTTTTCATCTCTATGCTATTTCCTTTCCTATAACTTTATATACTTACCTGCCTTGCACACTTGTCTACTTAAAAATCCAGTCAGCATTTTTATTGCAAGATGACATGTATAACAAGTCAGTTTTCTAGGTTGACATCTACTCTTATGCCATTTGCTAATTAAA
This sequence comes from Corynorhinus townsendii, assembly GCA_026230045.1. Classification (NCBI taxonomy): domain Eukaryota; kingdom Metazoa; phylum Chordata; class Mammalia; order Chiroptera; family Vespertilionidae; genus Corynorhinus; species Corynorhinus townsendii. The sequence continues at coordinate 116,602,905 of JAPDVU010000006.1, read as the reverse complement.
ATGAAGAAGCCACATTATCTAAAGGCAAAAACATGCTCTCTTCGATTTTGATTTTATTTCCGAAAAGTTATTTCCCTGGCAAATTATAAACCTATAACTAGATTATGGCTTTGAACTTTTTTCTAATAATTCTAAAACAGTTTTTACGACTTGAATCTTTATGTCAAGAATTTCAAGTTTGCTTTACTATAAGGAAAAGAATATGGACAATATCCCAAATTCAACCTTTTGATGTATTATTTCCAAAGATGTATTTGTGCTTATGTTTTAGGAGATGAAATCTTAGAGGACTGCTCTTTATACTCTTTTTATATGTATTATTTTACTATAATACTTTTTATATGTATTATTTTTTATGTATTAATCTTACTTTTGAGGTTTGACAAAACATTCCAATCTTTTCCTGTTACTATCGATATTTCACTATGCGACTGCATATTAGTTGATAACCAATTTTTATCTGCAAGCATTATGTTTTATTCAATTCTCACCTGTATTTATACATAGTGAAGTGATTCTACTTGACTTCTTTTTTCTTTGACCTTTTCACACTATTATTAGTGATGTTTAGTTTTTCTTTAATTTCTTAAAATTTTTCAAAACATTGACTTTTCCATTGAACAAATACTACAGTAGCATTGCTATTCTCTACTTTGCAGTAATTCCTACAAAGTATTACTACATTTTAGTAATGCATTTCTTTTCTTTATTTGAAGTAACCTTAATTTTCTTGAGTATACTTTCCTATTACATTTCTATTTTTCTAAGTTGTCTTCTTTTGGTCTTTATTATATTTTATTAGCATTATTTCTGGCATTATACTCTATTACCACTATTTCATTTAGCATAGAGAGGATGAACTACTTTATTCATGCAAATCAGCTGCCATTCTGATAGTGTCTGTAAGAAATTATTCCTGTTATAGATTTACCTCTCATGGTTTCTTAACTGAAATGCTGTCTGGCATGTATTAATGCTCACTAAACATCTGCTGCTTTATGTAATCATATTTTAAGAAGATAAGTATATTGGTAAACCCTTATTATGATACATATTTTAAAAAGGGATCTAAAAGAGAAAATTCTAGTATTTTAGAGAACATTTTCTGTACTAATTTATAAAGTTGGAAAGTAAGGACCTACATAGAAAATACTAGTAGTCCCTTCAATTCTTGTGCTAGAATCTTTACAGTCCAAAAGTAACCCATTCCATGTTGGTGGCCAGGGTATGAGGTTTCTCTCAGACTGTGGTTTGAATGAGGGTAAGGGATCAGAATAGAGAGAATTTTAATATGGTCCTTTAAAAAGTCAAATAGCTGAGTTCCTAAGTGTAGCCCAGCTCACAAAGATCTGTGGACTACTCAGGGCTGTTGCCAGACACTGGGCAATGGAACTGGCTATAACTCTGATAGGCTAGGTCCATGGTCGGCAAACTGCGGCTCACGAGCCACATGTGGCTCTTTGGCCCCTTGAATGTGGCTCTTCCACAAAATACCATGGCCTGGGCGAGTCTATTTTGAAGAAGTGGCATTAGAAGACATTTAAGTTTAAAAAATTTGGCTCTCAAAAGAAATTTCAATCGTTGTACTGTTGATATTTGGCTCTGTTGACTAATGAGTTTGCCAACCACTGGGCTAGGTTAATATCTATAGAAAAACTGTATTTGATGGATAACCTTTTAGAAGGAATCCATCTATATATATAAAAAGCCAGTGACCGTAATGCCATAACAAACATAATGACTGGTCGCTATGACACCCACTGTGGCCAGCGAACTGGCCAGATCAGGTACATATGTCTCTTTTGTTCCCCATTGACCTATGTGGTTGCTGAGTCTGATCCCTAGTCAGCATTGCAGCTTTGCCTATTCCTCTGCTCAAAGCTGCTCTTTTCCCATTCTTCCCAGTTACTGTTCTCAAAAGTATCCTTTAATAAGTACTGCCTACTACCAGACTCTCCCACCCGGATCAAGGGCTGGGCCAGCCAGCCAAATGCCCCATCCCCTTAACCCCAGCCATCCCGCCCCCAATCTGCCTGCCCCACCATGATAGGCCCGCAGCCCTGCCCCCCAGCCAGTCTGCTCCTGATCGCCCCCTCCTCACCCTAATAGGGGCCGGGGCTGGCCGGCCAACCTCCTGCAGCCCTCCCCAACACTATCCCACCCCTGATCGCACCCCCTCAACACAATAGGGGGTAGGGCTGGCCAGCCAACCTCCTGTAGCCCCTCCTCCTGCCTGGCCCCACCCCAGATTGGCCCCCCCACCCTGATCAGGGGCAGGGCTAGCCAGCCAACCACCCATGGCCCCTCCCACAGGCTACTGCCCCTGATCACATCCCCTGCCCCATTAAGGGGTGGGGCCGGCCAGCCCACTGCCCACAGCCCCTCCTCATGGCCAGCCATCCCCTCAGTCGGCCCCCTCCAACCCCAATCAGGGGGCAGGGCCTACTGGTCAATCACCTGTGGCCCCTCCACCCAGCCAGCCCGGCCCTGATCAGCCCCAATCAGGGTAGGCTGGCTGGCAAACCTCCCGCCATCTCCTCCTCCCAAAAGGCCCAGCCCTGATCTGTCCCAATTGGGGCCAGGAGGCCAGACCCCACCTGTGCACGAATTTGTGCACTGGGCCTCTAGTTTTATAATACTCTCTTAAACAAGAAATTTAAAGGTACTCACTGACTTCTAGATACCAAGGCTATGATAGGTAAAGGGAGTACTGAGATGATACTGAGTAACAGTTGAACGGATACTAAAATATATATTGATTTAGAGCTTTTGAAAGAATGCAGGATATGAAACATAATAACAACTTCCTGATTAAAAAACCTTGAAAAATTTTAAAATAACAACACTGAGCCCTGGCCAGGTGGTGGAGCATTGTCCTGTACAACGAAGAGGTTCAGGTTCTATTTCCAGTCAGGGCACAGATCTAGGTTGCAGGTTCCATCCCTCGTCAAGGTGCGTATGGGAGACAACCAATCAATTTTTCTCTCACCCCTCTCTCTCCCCCTCTCTCTCCCTCTCTCTTTCTCTCTCTTCATGTCTCTCTAAAAATCAATGAACATGTCTTCAGGTAAGAATTTAAAAATAAACAAAAAGAACATTGGAACTCATGGCAAGCATTTCTCCATTTTTTTTTACTTAACTTATAATTTTAATGAAAAAAGTTTATAGCCTTCTCTGGCAAATACAGAAAAAATATATGTACATATATTATGTCATCTAGTATATATGACATATATTATGTCAACATAATATATTATGTATGTGGATATGTGTAATATATTATATGGATAATATGTAATATGGGTAATATCAGAACATTCAGAACATTGATTATAGGAATATCAAACTAAATATAAACCCTTCTCAAACACACACACACACACACACACACACACACACACTCAACCAGTTAATTTATAACCATTCATTTATTAGATCCAATTCCTCCCTTGGGCATGTGCAGGAAAATGATTTTGTTAGGGCTGTCCTCAGACCAAACTCAGCATCAGAATCCACTGGATAAAAGGGCAGCTCCTTTGAGCATGCTACGAACGTTTGGGGAATCTAAAAAAGATTGTTTGGGACCTTCCAGACACCAACTGTTCTCCCATAGGTGGGCTTACCTATGTTAAGGCCCCTCCAGTGTTTGTATGCGTTCTCTCCCATCCACTACCGATCGAAAGTGCCTTAATGATATATGTTCACCTAACATACTGACATTTTAAGTTACTTTCTTACAATCACAACTGGATTTTGTTCTATGTGAGGGCTTCCTATGTCTGTCGTAAACCATAGAGTCTGGGCTACACACTCAGCATGTCTCAGAGGCAAGGAGAGGAGGAAGAACCACACCCCTGACCCAGGACCCACTCACTGCTGCTAATGAAGGAAGAGGTCACTCTGGTGACCTACTTGTTAGATACTGTCATTTCAGATTTTTCCAGAAGTAATGGTTACAAAAGTCCTCGACCAACACATGACCCTGGCTTGTTGGCTGCCCCGACCTGTGTCAGAACAAAGTCCTCTCTATGTGACCTGGGCCCATCTTCAGCGTCATTAAGGATGCCTTTGGTACTCAAAACCGCTCTTCTCCATGTACCTTCCCCCAGATGCAGGATCTGGCCCTACTGGGTGTCCTCCTAGGTACCTGCACACTGATTCAAAAACTGACCCAGTGAAATCACTGATGGTTATGAGCCCCATCTCTTCAGGCAAACAGAACGAGATTCAAATGGAAGTGTCCCAGTTAGCAGTGTGCAAACTCGAATTAGACAAGTACTGGCTGAAGCCATAGTTTCCTCACCTGTGAAACGGGAGAGTACCTGTTTCATAGTTTTGATGATTCACTGAGATAAATGCTGGCAGAGTACTAGGGGCATGTTCAGCACTCAGTATTAATCTCCAATTACATCTCATACCTTGGATAAGTCCGGCATGGTAGTTCCATCCTATATTTTAAATGAATGTCTGGTAATTTAATGTATATCATACATATAACTATGTCGTTTTTTCCCCCAATATACAGATAATCACTGCATTGCTATCTTTTACAATACAGGATTTAAATGATCTGGAAAGAGTTCAGACTTATCATTATGTACTCCCTCACCAAACAGCCCTTGATCTTGTGTTCTAGTGTCATGTAATGCAGCACCTAAATTGTGGATAATCTAAATTTCAAATTTGATATTATAGTATCTGTACCTTCATTCTAGTTCAAGACTTCCTCTTAGAGCTCTTCAATTACCTTTAAAAATGTTGCTTTGTAACACCATTAATCAAATGACAATAAAATAGTAAGTTTCATATGATTTAAATACTGACAAAATTATGAAGTAGCTAAAAATCTATTTAAACACATCCACAAAAATGAAAACTATGAAAGATAAAAGAGAGAGAGGAACGATCATGGACTTCTACCTGATTTTAGGCCTTCCACAAAATGAAAGTTTATCTTTAAAACTAGAAACCCAGCACATGAAATCGCGCGGCCCCGCCCACCCACACCAGCATCAAGTCCCCGCCAGCGCCCCGTGCACTCAGCCTCCTGGCGACCAGTCTTTGGTCATTCCGCCGTGAAGCGCCATGACCACGGGGTTTTTATGATAGGGATAAGTTATACTGTAAGATCATCTTTTCTGGAAAGCAATTAATGTTTAAGATATGCTGATGTATGAGAAGAGAATCTGTAGAAAACAGAGAAGACTGAATGAATTAAGGACATTTGAACATGAAAATATGCACTGTCCTGAGAAATGCCCAAAAGCCGTGGCCCTGACTGAAGATTGTCAGAATCATGCTCCAGTGCTGGTACCTAATTTTCTCTGACCTCATGCTAATTCCCTCTATGTGCCCTCTACTCCAGAAACTAAGCACACGGACCTTTCTGGTATTTCTGGCCTGGGCCATTGTCCCTGTCAACTGTTCCACTCAGAATGCTTGCTCTTGCCATCTTTGGCTGTCAAAGATACTGCCTATCTTGTAAGGGCACGCCCTAGTGCCAGCAAACACCAAGATGGACAGGCTCTCTCTCTTACACCCCCAGTAAGTCTAACATGTGCCTACCCTCCTCTTAGATCCTAAGCTCAACAAGGACGAGAAATGGTTCTACTGACTAATTAATTCATCTTCACTTAACCGTACCCCCAGCAGAGGTGCTAGCACAGAGCATCCGCAGGTGGGCTGGAGGCTGTTCTGCTTCCCCATGCCTCTTCCCATCTCCATGGGGCTCCGGGCACACAGGCACTGCAGCCTGAGAGGAGCTAGCAAAGGTGTATGCTTTATTTCAGAATCAACCCATTTCCATCCAGAAACACAGCAAGTACACAAACCATAGCTCAATTTTGTTCAAGTGAATCCTTTGCTTAAAACAGAGGGATTCTTAATATGAGCTGATTTAAAAACAAAAAATGAAGTTGGTTCACCAAAGGAAGCTTGGAAGACCTTAGGATGGGCTTAAGAAGGTCACAAAATATCATAATGGACTCACTTCCTCCTTAAACCATTTATCTAAAACAAACATCTATTATTTTAAAATTTTATTTTGAAGGATGAAAGTAATATTTTTTTTGTCAATTTACTTATCTGTGCTTCAGCATCAATTAAAATGTTACTACATTTCTGGGAATTAACTCAAAAAGCCATCTTCACAGTTATTCTCTAAGATCTATAAAAGACTCTAGATTGGATAAAACAAACAAGTAACATTTTACTTTATCCCATTATATTTAATAGTAGAAGAGAACACTGTCTAATTAGGATCTTTTATTTGTTTTCTTTCTTCACACTGAGAACATTATACCTTTCATAATCACATAATCATTGAAACCAAATGACTTCATTCTTAAGAAAACAGGATTGTTTTGCATGATGCACTGTCTTTATGACTTCAATCTGCTCAGTAGTGATCCAACCAATTAAAAAAACCACATGTGCCTATAACATAAATGGAACAACATATGACAGTTTCTAACGTCAGAAACAGAAGGGGGTCTGAGCCAGCTGCCTACTACATTGTATGCACAGAAACAACTGACCAGTAGGGCGAATATTACTCTAAATAACCTAAGCACTAGATCAAGTACACACTAAATGTAACTTCACAATATGTGGAGTTAGGGGTTTCATTGTACCTGTATTGATCTTACAGTTGTGATACTGTACTATAATTCTACATAATGTTACAACTGGGGGAAAGTGGATATAGAACATTCAGGATCTTTATTAAGTCTTACAACTGCATGTGAACCAATTATCGCAATAAATTAAAAATAATTTAAAAAATAAAATTGCTAATATGAAAATTCAAGTGAAATTAAAGGCAATGATTACAGGCAGATTTATACTTCCTCATGCATAAATGCAAAGGACATTGTCTTTATTTTACTATATAACACAAGACCAGATACCACCTGAATATATTTATTTAGACACACACTATCCAATACAGTAGCCACTAGCCATAATTAAACCAAAATAAATTTTACAAGCTGTTATTTAGTAGCACTAGCCACATTTTACATGCTGAACAGCCACACATGGCTAGTGACTGCTATAGTGAGTAGCATGAAATGACCGTTTTATACTATGGCGCAAGTAAAACATATTTTTCTACTTCACCTTCCTTTACACTAGTACAGTGGTCGGCACACTCATTAGTCAACAGAGCCAAATATCAACAGTACAATGATTGACATTTCTTTTGGGAGCCGAAAACCGACTTCTGCGCATGGGCCACGAAGTTTCAATCGCACTGTACGTGCCTGCCCGCACGTGGTATTTTGTGGAAGAGGGGCCAAAGAGCCGCATTTGGCTCGCGAGCCGCAGTTTGCCGACCACTGCTCTAGTACATTATACTTTAATATTGAGAATAAATACAGAAAGAATACTAACCAAAAAAGAAAACTGAGTGTCTGTTAAGTGAAAACTGGGACACAAGATTCTTGATTCTAGTGAACTGGAGAAAATATGATTTTACTTTAAGATGTACACTGAGGATTTGCTGACCTGGATGTATTTTGTCACCACTTTCTATGCAACATGTCCACACATTATTTCACTTATAAAAACTTAAATATGAATTGGAAATATGTGCCAAAACGGATTTTGAGCCAGCGGTGCTCAGTGTCTGTCTGTCCTTCCTTTGTTGGTGGCTTGAGGGCGATGGTGAAGGCAGCACCCACAGCTCTTGTACCCGAAGGGCCTCCCTCCCTATTCCTGCCTAGCCTTTTATAGTAAGTAAGCGATTTTAAACATATTTTATCTCATGGCACACATAAATTGCTAAAATTCTAGGCACACCAGTACATAATTATTTTTTTGCCAATCAGACAAAAAAAAAGAGATATAATTTGGATTCACTCACACCAGACAGCAATTGCTGTGTTGGTTGTTGTCTCTTTTTTTTTTTTTTACAATATAAGGGAAAAGTGGCCAGTGACCCTGACTAAAGAGTCAGGTATTTCATGTTTTAAAAGTTATTGCGGCACACCCTTTGAAAATTGCTGCAGTAAGTCAATAAAATGTTTGTACTTGTAATTCTTGAAGGAGGATATTACAGTATTAAAAGTTATCTATAAATGTTTTCATAATTGAGAAAGGGGAATTCATGCACTTTTTTAAAGAGGTAAATTTTCCTAGATAATATGAAACAAAATTTGAAGAAAGAAAACAAATTTGATAATACTGATTCAGTTCTAAAGGGATAAAAGTCCGGGAGAATAAATAGAATAAATTTCCTACAGCAATTACCTATACATTGACTGACTACACTGAAACAAACTGTGATCAATTTGTACAAAATTCTGTAGCCCTATTTTCAGACTCATCATGTCCCTTGGTAATGAATGAATATGCATATTTACAGCTCTATGAAACTTCCTTGAAATCAGGTCCTCTGCTGAATTCACTTCTGAATCCACCCCTACTTCCCTTCTCCAACTGGCTGAGTACATTTTTAAATAAATAGAGTATTCCTATGTCTGAGGAAAGTCTATCATAAATATTCCTCTAACATATCCTCACATTTAAAAACTTACTATTAACTGGACACAATTTTTTGCTGCCTTGGCAAATCACAAATATTTATTTTTATAGTACAATTCTGAAATATGACAAAATACAAGCAGTAGAGTTTGAATCCCCCAGTGGGAAAGTAATAGGTCTCATTTTCAATGTTTCTCATTCTTTCAGTCATGGATTAGGAAGGGTAACATTAAATGTTTAAATCCCCCAAATAAGGAAACACATTAAGAAGGAAGTTTCTCTTTTCCAATAAGTTCTAACAGATGGCTTCCAAACACATATCATAGATTTAAATGTATAATTTCACCCTATAAATATGCTACAAAACATTAAAAATAGATTATAGCACGCATATGCCTGATGGGGCAAATGTGAAAAGATAAAAGGAATTTTGAGCTCCTAGTTAAGAGATAATACTTGTTTACAACTGTGTGTCCCTTTTAATAGAATTAATGGATTAAATACAACAGCTTTATAAATAACATTTAAGACTATTCCCTTAGTTTACATCTTAATATCCTAACAGAGTATAAGAGAAAAGGTTTTTGACTTTAACAAAAATATTTTTGTGACAGTTAATAGTTTTTTAATTTAATTTTTTTCTCTTTCTACCTTATTATAAGGAACCAATTCCTTATAATAGTCAGACATAGGAAAGTTAATTGTTGTAACATTGTAGGTAAGAAATGCAAAAAGATAAAGCTTGGCAAAGAGAAAGGACAACTACTTTGAAGGAATTTTCCCACATAACCTGGCTTTGTGGAATAATCTCTAGAAGCAGTCATTTTTTATGATTTCAGACCTAACTTACTGCAGTATAAACGTACTGTCTACTAGAAAGTGAGCTAGAAATCAATCGCTATTCTGTATTATTTCTATTGTACTTTATAATTTCAACATAATTGCCTGAAGTATTAACTTACTGATTCGTATGAGGATGAAATGAGATTGGTGGGTGACATCTGACAATGGAGACTCAGAACATGAGAGATGTGTGCATGACACCGAGGATCTACTAAAATACCTTTTATACCAAAATCACTAAGAAAATTGTACTTTACGAATGCCCTTAGATACAAAGCACCAAGCCAAACATGGTTGGAATTTTGCTTTAGGAGCTCATGTTTGTATTTATTTAATATGCAAAACTGTCTGTAAACTTGCAGTTAATTAATTACATTAAAATGGTAATAGATACTAAAAGTGCCTTGTTCCCCAATTGTTTTACTCTATCAAGTATGGTGAGAATACCATGTAACTGTATAGTAAGTATTTAGCGCCTTTTCCCAAGTTCACAGTCAATAACATCACATCTGTCACTTGAAATTGGTCTTGGTGGGAGTATTCACACCGCAGACGTCAGCAAACACTAGAAGTCGTGTTCCTCCTTCACCTCCCCGCCCCACCCCAGAAAGCCAGTTGTTAACATTTACCAGCACAGTGCTGTCTGTCTGTCTGACTATATTATGCTGTAAGCTCAGCACCTAACACAGTGCCTGGCACACAGTAGGCACTAAGATACTGTAAAAAATTGAATTTCTCTGAAAGTCAGTTGCAAAAGTATACTAAGAAGATAGAAACTGCAGAACTATAATGTATCCTTACTTGACAAGTTACATACAGTTTTATATGGTACTCTGCTAAGTAATGTCACATTAATTCAAATAAATGTCTCATAAAATGATGATTCAACTTAGCTACAGCTGGCAATTTTCCAAACAAATAATCATACTTTTAAAATTAACATATTACTCCCTCAAAATTCCATTTAGTATTGCATTCAGCAAATTTATAAAAAGGCTTTAAAATTTTTTAAAGCACATGATTTTAGTCAAAGATCTGTAACACAATGAAATATTAGAGAAAACCATTTTAAATGTTGGAATGGTCGGCTTTCAAGTCCTGGAAGCTGTGAGCACAGACAATAAATGCATCATTAACCCACAACAAATAAGATTAACACTTTTCAACAGCAACAAATACTAAATTGTCCTCTTAATTGCTTGTTTAAATGACCCTGGACTCTTTTCTTAACAACTGCAAAGAATAAGCCATACCAAAATAAGATAAGACAGGTTGGATAATGTACCGGAATAAGGAAATGTATGTGTCAGTCCTTAGAAAGTCTTTGGACTGCAGTCCAATAACCTTTATCTTGTGAATAGTAAGCAGATTTACAACAATGCATTAAAAAAATAATAATAACTATAGCCCTAGCTGGTTTGGCTCAGTGGATAGAGCATTGGCCTGCGGACTAAAAGTCCCAGGTTCGATTCCGGTCAAGGGCACAATCCCAGTAGAGGGCGTGAAGGAGGCAGCCAATCAATGATTCTCTCTCATCATTGATGTTTCTATCTCTCTCTCTCCCTCTCCCTTTCTCTCTGAAATCAGTAAATATATAAATAAATATATATATATATATATATATATATATATATATATATATATAAAAAAACATGATCACTTTTAACATACTTAGTCCTGAAAAACTCCAAATTTGTAACAAGTCCATCTCAGTGCAAGCTTTAATATATAAAAGTATTTTAAATTGATGGACAAGAATAATACATTTTGGTATGCTTCCTACTAGACCTTGCATTGGTTGAAATTTTTTCAATCTGCATTTTATAAAATAAGAACTAGTAAACTATTGTTACTGTAAATAAAGCAAAATGCTAAAATTGTTTTAAATCCAAGGACAAACCTGCAAGATAGATATAGTTGACCCCATTTTAAAAATGAAAGAAAACTGAACTTCAGTGTCTTTTCCAAGATGACACGGGAAGGTGAGAAACTCGGTACTCGGTTTGGGCTCTGAATTCTCTGCTCTTTCCATTATACTCCGCTGAGTTTTCAAATGTACTTCATATGCCAGTTTTAAAATTTCATTTGCTTTGACCTTACCTACTGCAGCCTGGCTTTCCCTCTCCTTACCTATGCATCCTGTCTTGCAACGATGGCAAGCATACCTCCAGAAAAGCAATTTTCTTGCAAAGCTCAACAGAAAAAAACGAACATCCCCCAAATCCTATGGCGAGCCTTCCTTGCTCGCACACACTTGGATGTTTTATGAAAAAAGGCTAACCTGCCTCACATAGTTTCAATCAGGAAAGCAAGCGATGGGTCTCATTGACAGCAGCTGCAAGTAAGTCTTCCAGCTTCTACCTGAAAGACGTGAATTTAATTGGAAGAGCAAGTGCCTGATATTGCCAATACTGACTAAGGAGTCAAACCCTCATGAGCGCAACAAAAAATGGGTTTAGTTAAAAGGCACCGCAGAAGGACTCCACGGGGAAAGCGATCTTCCAATGTAACATGACTGAGTAGTCTGAGGAGGAAATGAAAAGAGCAAGTGTGACATGAGGAGATGATGCAGCAACCTGACCACGTGTCCCCAGAAACCACGGCAGCATCAGATCAGGTACACTAATTTTAGCACAATATTAAAGTCTGGTCTTTTTTTTTTTTTAGTTCTGTGGACAATACCATCATTCTTTCAAATACATAACCGTGCTTGAAACATGACACCTGTCTATAGTTAAGAGCTTTGTTCAGTCTCCATGAAAAAGGTGTTGTGAGCTTCTACACACATAGCTTGGGAGGTGTTTTCCCATGAGTGGTCTGATTGGTATACTGTGTTTTACGTTTATAGATACAAAGTACATAGTAATAAAAAGTGAGCACCTGAAGACCTTCATTCTAATAAAATACCATAAAACTACCTGTGTGCCCATATAGTATACATAATTGATGTTATTAATCACTTGCAAATGGTTTTGTAATTTCCTAGAATGAACTCATTTTGAAAGTATCTAATGTCTACATTGGTTCTGAGGTGAAAACTAAGTGTCTTACTTTCTAATAATCCAGAAGATTTTCAAAGAAAAATTAAAATCCAAAAGCCTTCTATAACATCTCATATAAATTGCAAATTCTACACCTATTTCTGATATCAAAGTAAATTACCATAAAATTCTTATAACTAAAAAACATGCAGGAAATTACACAGAATCTTTAACATGGTAAACAATTTGAGAGTTTCCATCTAGATGATGTAAAATCTCTGTTATACAAAATCTAACAGTGAAAACAGTGTTCTGCAAACATCATACAATAAAAGATGATTATTTTTAATGTAGAAAACCCTGATTACCCATAATTCAGGCAAACAGGAGTTTTAAATAGCCCATGTTTTGACAGTATCAAAGTTACTATGAGTATTTTTGCAAAGCAGTTTTGCAGCGTCATGGGACCAGAATAGTTAGGGCCCGCGCTCTATGTCCTCCAGCATCATGGCTCACTATTTAGTCCCTCTGATCTGCCAATTACTCCCAGAGCTCCGCGGGGTCTTCCCAGGGTTGGCCATCCCAGCTCTTAGCTACTCAGGCGTCCATTCCATAGTTAACCGCAATCACGCTGGGTGGTTTGAAGCTGTCACTGTGCCTGAGCCCACCTGTCATGCAAAATTATCTTCAGTGTCACCTCAGAACTACCATGCTCAGTTGTTAGTATTCCGATTATCCAACACCTAACCAAACCTGAGCAAGATAAAAATAAACTCTTCTGGAAAACCCTAAACGCTTTACTTTCCATCTAACCAATAAGTAATGCTGCTTCACAACAATGCTCCCAGTGGTAAGATTCTATAACACCTTCAGAATACTTTTTCTTTTTTTTTCATTCAAAATTTTAATGTTGACATTATTGCTCATCCCCCTCACCACCCCCCCCCCCCCCGCCTTTGTCCACTTTCAACCATTCTCACCTCACTCTTACTTGGCCTTCACCACACTATTGTCTGTGTCCATAGGCTATGCATATATGTTCTTTAGCTAATCCCTTCACCCTCTTTAGCCAGTCACCCCCACACCCCGCTCTGGCACTCGCCAGTCTGTTCCATGTATCCATGCTCTGGTTCCATTTTGTTCACCAGTTTATTGTGTTCATTAGATTCCACATACTAGTGAGATCATATGGTATTTGTCTGTCTCTGACTGGCTTATTTCGCTTAGCATAATACTCTCCAGGTACATCCATGCTATCACAAAGGGTAGGAGTTCCTTTTTCTCCCCTTTACAGCCACGTAGTATTCCATTGTGTCAATGTACCAAAGCTTTTTTATCCACTCACCTGCTGATGAGTGCTTGGACTGTTTCCAGATCTTGTAAATAAAATAACACTGCTATGTACACAGAAGTGAATATATTCCTTCTGATTGGTGTTTTGGGATTCTTAGGATATATTCCCAGAAATGGGATTGGTGGGTCAAAAGGCAGTTCCATTTTTAATTTTTTGAAGAAATTCCATACTGTTTTCCACAGTAACTACACCAGTCTGCATTCCCACCAACAGTTCACTTGGGTTCCCTTTTCTCCAGTTCCATTTGTTTATCTTTTCCTGTGTTTCTCTTGCCCTCAATACAATACAAGAGATCAAGGAACCTAAAAGCTGCTTCTTTGAAAGGATAAACAAGGTTATTAAATGTTTTTTCTTCATGAAGCTTATAGGATGTTTTGCTTTTATATAACTGAAAATCAATGCTTAGAGTAATGTAAGTTGTATTACATTTATAAAAAAGTTTTATAATATATACTTTCAGAAATTCTTACTCTTTGACTTTACAATCACCTTTTTTAACTTTGGAATTCATCTTTAAATGTCAGAATTCAATGAAGATTGAACTACTAATATGCACATTATAGAAGTTGTATGAGATGGGAAAAAATATGAACTTGAATTGTCAATAAAAGAAAACTTAAACATACTATAATATAGGCCAGCGGTTGCCAACCTTCCTACTCACAGACCACTGGTTGGCAACTGCTGGGGCTATAATCAAACACTAAAAACATTTCCCATATTAAAAGTGCTTACAATATGGAAACTGAAAAAAGCAGAAGAGAATCTCTCTCTCTCATATATATATATATGTGTGTGTGTGTGTGTGTGTGTGTGTATGTATATATATGTGTATATATATATGAGCCTAATATGCAAAGTGTCCCCTTGGGAGTTCTACCCACCTGGAGTTCGATCACTCGCTATGATCGCTATGATGTGCACTGACCACCAGGGGGCAGTATGAAATGAAGGAAGGCCCCAGTTCTACCCGTGCACAAATTTCATGCACTGGGCCTCTAGTTATAATATAAAACATGATCACAAAATAAAAAACAAAAACATGATCACACTTATATTCAACTAGAGGCCTGATGCACTAAATTCGTGCACAGTGGGGGGGGGGGTCCCCTCAGCCCAGCCTCCACCCTCTCCAATCCAGGACCCCTCAGGGGATGTCCTACTGCCAGTTTAGGCAGTCAGACCTAAACTGGCAGTCAGACTTCCCTCTCACAATCCAGGACTGCTGGCTCCTAACTGCTCACCTGCCTGCCTGCCTGATCTCCCCTAACTGCCCCTGCCTGCCAGCCTGATCACCACCAACTGCCCCCCGCCCCCCTGCTGGCCTGGTTACCCCTTACTGGCCCCCCTGCCAGCCTGGTTGCACCCAACTGCCCCCCCTGCTGGTCTGGTTGCCCCCAACTACCCCCCTGTTGGCCTAGTCACCCCCAACTGGCCCCCAGGCTGGCCTGGGGTCACTCCCAACTTCCCCCCCTGCCAGCATGGTCGCCCCACACAGCCTGCTGTTCAGTCATTTGGTCGTCCCTCACTAACCCCCTGCTGGCCTTGTTGCCCCATGCAGCCCCCTGTTTAGTCATTTGGTCATCCCTCACTAACCCCCTGCTGGCCTTGTTGCCCCACACAGCCTGCTGTTCGGTCGTTACTGTTACCATGATGATGTCCCAGATAATTTGCATATTCCTCTATTATTAGTATAGATACTGCATTGTGAGTTAGTATACACACACACAAACGTTTGGGAGGAAATATATAAAATATAGAGATTAGCTATCTTTAATTGGATGAAGAATAATCCTACCTGCCATAGTGGTTGTATTTGGTATGTTGAATAATACTGGTTTGCTTGATTTTTCATTATATATATATAGTTATTGTGTATAATTATTGAAAATAAAATACATTTATATATTTATAGTGAGAACTTATTTTTATCCCCTCTTTAAGGGGGAAAATGAGAATATTTAGTTTTTGGGAAGCCATGACACATGTAAATGTAGCTTTAATTTTCTGTACACAAATTTCTATAAGATGTTGACTTAAAACCAGTGCCAACTTTAATGGAACCTAAGGAAAAATGTTATCTTATACATTTTTACAAAAAAGACAAGATGGAGAAATTGATGTAATTTGACATATAAAGTATCACTCAGAATTTAGAGAAATACAAATCAGTAAGTTTTTATGAAATTCACTCTTTTCAAATTGTTTTATGAAATAAATTTTTATAATTAGCTAAACATATGCTTAGAGTTACATAGGTTTCTGATTTATGGATGTGACCCCAATTTCATACTATACATTTATACTATTTTAGGATAGCATGTGTTTATGGTTGCAACATTCATTCCACTTCCAACATTCCAATTAAATGTTCTTTATTAATATTTTTAAAGAAAAATCAGATTTATTAAGGCATAAGAATTTATTGACCTAAGACACTAAAAAATTTAATCTATATAATTATTAGAAAGATTATCATAAAACATAGTTATCTGAGTGGGAAAAATGTACTTTAAAATGTTTTGGTATAAAAATTAAGACAATAGCAGCTTATTAGCTTCTTTATAACTGCAATAGTTCAACTAAATATAACTGAACCATGTTGCTTTGAACCTATTTTGAGCAACTTGCAAAAAGGTAAGAAGCTACAAAAACACACACACACACACACACACAATAACATAGTTGTAATACAATAGCAGAGAGGGAGTGTAGAGTTTGAGGATGATAAACAGAAACAAGGTAAATAATGACCTCAAAGGGAAACATATTTATATTTGTCCTTGAAAGATGCATCATAAATCATTTAGGCATTATTTTTGAATAGATGAACAAATGGAGAAGTGTTATGATAAAAATGAAAACCTGATGAATCTTTAGAAAAGCAGAAAAAGTAAAATTACATCTCATTTTGCCAAAGTCTTCCATCTCAAGTTTTTTCCTACACATTTTATCACTTAAAATGTCTGCATTTGTTTCCATTTCACTTCCAATCACTACGCAGCTCTAACAAGAATAAATCTAAATCTCAGTGCTGAATGACACCAGCTGGGAGACCAGCATTGCCCACCGTCCCATTATCATCCCATAGGATGCTCCATTATCAGCCAGAGAAAATACTGCAACCCTGAGAGATTAGCTATCTTTAATTGGATGAAGAACAATCTACCTGCCATAATAACTATTGTAGAACTCTTTTTTTTTTCTTTTTAATTGCCACAAGACAGCAAATTAAAGACATGTCAAAATACCTGTGCCCAAGGCAAATGTTATTTCAAAACGCACATGGGTATGAGAGAGGAAACAGTATCATATTGCAGGGACATCTACAGATTAGGAATAATGTGAATAAGCTAATTTCCTCAATTCTAATTCATGATCATTAGTCAGGTACAGCTCCATTTCTGAAAGTTCAAAAAGTGGACAGGAGAAAAAGTACTTTTTAAAATTTAGGCTCTGTAGTTAATTTTGTTTAGGATATATGAATCTTCAAAATCAACTGACCAAGATAATTCTCTAACACAAGCACCACAAGGTGTGCCACTGTGACTAAGCAAGGAGGGAGGCACATGTGTGCCAGCAGGAAGTCATGAGATGTGAAGTATAGGAACTGCATGAAATCAGGTGTTCTCTCATGACAGTACAGGTGGAGGTTTCACACGTGTGGCTGTCATTTATCAAGTGTACTCCAGCACAGAAAGGATAAGATCAAAACAGACCGAAACCAAACAATAGGTAATTTATGCATCTGGGAGAGAACGCAGACTTTTACTATTGCTGTTAAGCAAGAAAGCGTATAGCAAGTGGAACAGCAGTTTTCCACAACAAAAGTGTCAACAAAACCAAATACTTCCCCTACCTATGTAATAATCAGAGCCAATGATTATCTTTTCACATATGCAAAGGTGAAGCCTCACAGCAGTAGATGCTACTAAGCTCTTGTTTTGTTTTGCCTGTTAAGTAGGAGATACACATATACGCATGTATTAGTTTGGCTGCATTTATCAAGATTCTGTAAACTTTAGTTTTCTTTATTTTGTTCAGTGAGTCATACCACTATTAACAAGTCTGTGGACAAATAATCCTCAAAAACACACTTGATTTTTAACTTACAATTCAGTTTAGATATGGTCACTAACCAGCAAGACCATGGGACTCAGGTGGTCATAAGAACTACAGACGTTGTGTTTTTTAAATGTGTTTTTCCCCCCGAAAGTATCTGATAAGCTTTATGTGAAGCTTCAAGTTTGCCAGTGTTAGTATTTCACGTTGAGAGTTATTTATAGAAAACACAGCTAGGAATTGGTGCAGGTAAGGGTTGTATTATCCATTATTTTTATTGCTTTAGTATGCAAGCTGTCAATCTTTGAAAGACTTGTGCTTCTCAGGTGTTGCTTTTTCTCTTCAGAGATTGAAGGATTTGCATGCCAACTGTTTATATGACATAGCGATTTAAACAATACATTTAGAACATGGACTGACAATGTTAAACTGTGTGATGGGGATTCTTCACCACTCCTGACAATGTTTACCTTTCCTGGAGGGAGCTTGCGCCACAGCGTTGAGAAATCCCACTGCCTAATGCTTCTACCATCTACAAATTTCTTCTAAAAGAATGCCTGTCTTGTACATTAATAGAACAGCAAAAACAATCAGGAGAAGCAAGAGCTCATTAATATATTATAAGCTTTAGTAACACCACGAAAATACATGAAATTTATAAAACATAATGGATCTAAAATACTATCTTAAATATTTCTTTTCAGATATACAGAAGGTCGTCGAGTAACTTCCTTTCATTATGACACTGATGAGATGCCATAGGAACTTAACTCTTATTTATGTCAATTAGCCTGTGGTAACATCGGATTTGTTATGCATGAGTTCACTTAAAGTCACAGAACCCGTGATGATGTTAAATGGGGTCCTGCTATACCATCTAAGACAAGTCTGCAGCTGAGTAAGAATTAATTTTTTGTCTGATAATTCAGTTCTAGATTTTCAGGTCTACATAAAGAGAAGCTACATAATGGGAATAAATTTAAATTAGACTGAAAAAGATGTCAGTGGGGATAGGGCAATAAACTTCAACATCAGTGTAGCTCATTTAGGAATATATTTTTAAAAAGCTAATTTCCTCAATTCTAATTCATGATCATTAGTAAGATACAGCTCCATTTCTGAAAGTTCAAAAAGGGGACGGGAAAAAAAAAGTACTTCTTAAAATTTGGGCTCTGTAGTTAATTTTGTTTAGGCTATATGAATCTTCAAAATTCAAGTTTGACTTTGTGTAGCCCCAATCTGAAAAATATCCTAATCATGCACTCTTCCAACTGACCACAGTGGTTCCTTAGACTACTGTGGGATCCTGGGTGCTGTTACTCTGGCAAAAATGTGTCCACAATCGGGAGCACACTATGGAGCATACTGATGGATTCTGGAAGGCTGTTCTTCCCCACAGTCAATAATCAGCTGACAACTGCGGGCACTGGAGCTCCCCAAGTCCCTTCTGTGGTGCCCTTCTAATGATGTTACAAAGGGAGTGGATTTTACCAAAGAGCCATGGGACAGGAGTGGGTGGACGCCTGGGTAAGGGGCAAGGTGGATGGGTTCTGCCACTGAAGTCAAATAAAACGTGTTCTTGCTACTGTTTGTCACATTAGTATCACCAAACTGAGATGGAACAGTCTGGTCTTGTCGCTCAGCACAGGTGTAACCTGCAAGACCTCACTTTGCCTCTCCATTTCCTTGCTATTTGCCTTCTCGCAAACATACCCTTACCCCCATGCAGAGCTGCACAGCTTAGCCACACGGTAAAGGCAACCTGTTTCACACCCCCAACCCCTAAAGCCTCTTTCTTCGTGTGGGGGGATTTTGTTCTTTGCAGTTGTCTTTTCTTGCCTTGATACCATGCCCCAGCTTGTCCTTTTCCAGAGGCAGCAGTGGGGGCCCCAGAGCGATCGGTTTTTATTTCAACACTGGCCTCCTGCCAGGGCTCTGCCCCGTGGAGCCAGGGCTGCATTTGCTACAGAAATGACTGAAGCGAAGAGGAAAGAGGTGGAGGCAGCTGGGAGAGGAATGAATCGTTCTGTTTCCGTTTCCACATGTAGAAACTAACCCTGCACGGAACAGTGGCATGAAGGGGTGCAGATGGGAAGATTCTCTTTCCAATCAGAGGAGGGGAGAAGTCAAAGGAAGAAGAATCAGCTTCGGGGGGGAAAGAAGCACGCTGTAGCACAAAACAGACCTGCTCCCCACCTAACTCTACAATTTCTCTTGCTTGCAAGACACAAAGCCTTTGAAGCTGACCCTTCCATCTCCCCTTATCTTCCTCTACCAAAGAAATAGAAGGGACGACCAAGTTGGGAGAGTGTAAAGAGAATGAGAGTAGATCTCATCCCCCCCAAAATATAAGAAAAACAGAAAAAAGGCTTCTTTCCCAAGAAAAGGCAACAAAGCTACTTGTCCTCAGTTTGTAGGAGTTATCGAAACAGCCAATCCAGATTCATAAATCTGTATCCTGTAGCCTGAATGGTAAAGAGGGCATCAATGAATCAGAACTACATCCCATTCTCAATTCACAAAGGAAGAAACTTACAACAGCTTAACATGCCACCAGTGAACCAGGGGCTGTGCTGGATCAAGGAATTGACCCAAGGCCTCACAGTCACTACATGGTGAAATGCAAATTCTAACTCTGGGTTTTCTGATTCCAGATGCATTCTCAGTTATTTCAAAATCTCACTTTAGCCGGGCTGGTGTGGCTCAGTGGTTGAGCATGGACCTATGAAACAGGAGGACACAATTCGGTTCCTAGTCAGAGCACATGCCCAGGTAGAGGGCTGAATTCCTAATAGGGGGTATGCAGGAGGCAGCCAATCAATGATTCACTTTCATCACTGATGTTTCTCTCTCCCCCTCTGCCTTCCTCACTGAAATTAATACAAATATATTTAAAAAATTTTTTTTAAATCTTACTTTACTACATAATCTCAAATAGTCTCCAACCATACTTCTGCCAGATTTCTTGATGGTATAATTAGTTTTTATGTTATCCCCTTTCATTCACAATACTGTAGAAATTTTAAACCCCTGAATTTATAAAAGACTAGATGATAAAATGATGGGATGAAGGTCTATCAGAAGCCAAAATTGCCAACACCTTCAGGGACCTGGTCACATAAAAGGAAACTGGGCCTGGGTGAACAAGGAGCACCAGACCTATGTCCCATCCAATTTCCATTCATGAGAACCTCAGGATTTCCTCCCTTACACTGCCTCCAGAGTTTATACTTTCTGGTTCTAAAACTTTCATGTCCCTTTCTGTCACAATACCAATTTAGTAACCCACGAGATTTCACAGGTAAATGGTAATGTTTTAAATAAAATAGAAAGGAGGTAGTAAGACAACTTCTGTTTGCTGAGCAAACACCTACCATGTACCCAGCAGCACACTCACAGATTTAGGCAAACCAGGCTCAGTCCAGTCTTGGAAAACTATAAAAACTTCTACACCTACAGGTGAGGAAACTGACGTTGAGAAAGTTTAAGTAACTTGCCCAAAGTAGTGAAGACTGGATGTGAAGTCTGACCAATTCTAAAGTCAGTTATTAATCCGATTAACAAAAGGGATTATTAAAATTAAATCTAAAGATTAACATTCAATGAAAAATACTGAGTGATTCTTAAATGGATTTGAATCTGTTAACTGGAAGAAGTTTTACTTAACTCTTTACTGTAACCTGATACTACCTAAGCCACAAACTGGTGCTTAGTAGCTTTTTACTCTGTGATCACCTGCCACCTTTACATGCTCAGCTACAGATCATCTCTTATCTGTTTGGGACTAGCTAGGGAGACCGTGTTCCCACAATATCAAGATTTCTGCAATTCTAATTTGAGGGAAAGTTTTAAAAATGGATGATTTGGTTGAAATGTCCATTTAGAAGCTTTAATGTTAATCTCTCATTATCTAAAATATATTACTGTGTTAATGTAAGTGGAAAAATGACTATGCCTCTTAGCACCTACAGGTGCTTTTCATCTTCATAAAATTTGGCAAATAGTAGCTAATTAATCCTAGTGAAATCCCCACAATATGCACGAGGTCAGATTCCTTCTCAAAAGGCATTTATAAACTAGACAAGTTGTGGTTTCAAAATTTATGAGGTCTTCAGCTCAAAAAAGATGATGAAATGCAGCCTCAAATTCACAGCTGGCCCATTCAAAGTCCTGATGAGACAATGAGCTCCAGCTCATCAGTTTGTAAGCCAGTGTTTCACCCAGGTCCCACGGGGCTACGCCCGCCTCCAACCTCACAGCACCCAAGAAGATCATTCCTTTGGTGTCACAGCAGAGGCTGCCCAAATTAGAGCCCCAACTATTCATTTTTATTGCATATAATACTTTGTATCTTGCTGATAATTTTTTTTCTTTGGTTTTGGCACATGTTTTTGTGTTTTATTTCCTAAACGCCAAGCAAGCTTCAGTCATACGTGCACACACAAAATACCCAGACACTCCTATTCTACTACTTGACTTTATACTCAAAGGTTCACTCATAGTATATATACATGAGATACATATATTCTCCAAAATTGGATCAAAGAAAGTAGATCTGATCCTCATCTTTGGCATTCATAACATTTCTCTATAGATGTGTATGTGTGGGGGGGGGCGGGGGGAGGCTATGGGGAGGGGGAAGGGAACAGATCATTCTCCCAGTAGCATAAAGTCTTTGTAATTTTATTACAAGAAAAAAGATTGGTTTAAAAAAAACTCACAAAAATAATTGTGAAAAATATTGCCCCAAACAAAAAGAATCAGTTGAATAAGGGTTTAGGAGAAAGCCCCCTAGCGGACTACACACATCGACATAAGGGGGCACCAGAGAAATGACAGCATCTTTTAAGTGGAAATATTACATTAAAGGACCAAGGTAAGGTAACTCTCCTCATTTAAAAGCATATTATGACACTTAGAAAACTTTACGTATAAATGTATTTCCAGGATGAAAGTTATATAAATTGCACCATCTACAAGGCCTCTAAGAAACCGTTTAAACTTAAGTTTTTCTTCCACACTTACACAAATCTTCTATGAACCCTGGGAAAAAACTGCCCTGTTCATCAATATATGGAGATACACTCTGATTTTTGGAAACAAAAGAAGATAGGTAGCTTCCTAGTAAAAGAGGAGTAGTAACACTAAAAAGAGAAATAACAGTATCACTATAATCTGACATGCTGATGCAGGTGGGCAAAGGGCATGAGAAAATGAAACAGCATTTTCCAGAGGACAGCTGACCTTGTCACCAGTAAAACACCACCTTTTGTTACTAAGTAATAAGTACAACTGCCAGCTCTCACCTTGGGGCTCATCCATTTTCCTCAATGCTCCATCTCATGAGGCTGGAGAGCTGGGGTAAGCACGTGGGCTTTGTACATTTGTTGTGAAAACAAATGTGAAATTTTGATGGTTTGTAAAAGTCTCAGGAGAAAATTTAGGAGAATTGTCCTATGAACTTCGGGTTGGAAAGGACTTTCCAAGTCTATCACTACGAACACAAATCATAAAAGTTGATGGCTATTATTACTATTTTTAAAAAGCCCTTTAAAAATACTGACAACTTCTAAACTTGAAAATAGTATAAATGCAACATATTGTGCTAATTAAAGTCCTAATTCTTTCAAATATGATTAAACAAGAAATCCAAAGGGTTAAAAAAATCTGTTTAAAAATGTCTGAGAACTTACTAAAAACCATTGAATTATACACTTTAAGTTGGTATACACTTCAATAAAGCTCTGCAAAGAAAAAGAAAAAGGAACGTAAGATAATCTATGCAAGTAGATAATCATGGCAAGAAATGAGCTGCAAATAAAAGTAATGACCTTTTGCCCAAGATTACAATATACGTAATGCCTACTGCCACTGATAAACTGACTTACTCTTTCAGGAGGCCATTTTAAAATATGCTTTAATATTTTAACCATTATAACCTTTGAGGCAGAATTGCATTGGGAATGTATTTTTTTTCTTAATACTTATGTGAAAACTATCAAAATATATGTCCTTCCATTTATCAAGTTTGGAAGAATGTACATAAGCATTGTTAGTTGTAGTTATTTCCAAGAGGTTCCTTTGCTTATTTGATTTGTGTAAAAATTCCTGTTTTAAAATGGCTATCAGACTGCCCTCAGTATGCCAATGTCTGTGGCAAAATATGTATTTCTTAAAGAGTTGTTTTTCTTTTTCATCGATTATCCAGCTTTTTTTTGTTGTTTTGTTAATCTCCACCTGAGGATATTTTTCCATTGATTTTTAGAGAGAGTGAAAGAGAGGGGCAGAGATAGAGAGAGAAACATTAATGTGAGAGAAACACAATTGGTTGCTTCCTGCACCCACTGTGACCAGGACCGGGGATATAGCCTGCAACCTACATATGTGCCCTTGACCAGAATTAAACCCATGACCCTTTGCCAGGGCTGTGGCAAATATCTTAGTTAAACCATCACATTACAGCCAGCAAGTAGGATAATGTTGACATCTGACCTTAAAGCCTTGCTCCTCACACTGGGATCCTAGTCTCCCAAAGGGCACGTGGTGAATATGGTGGCATGTCTTCATGGAATGTCAATTTTAGAGACCGTTTTAATTCTTTTCCAAATGGTTGTTTGGGATTCGTTTTTTTATATGTTTTGTCTATTTTTGGAAATAAAAGTACAAGCAAAATCTATAGAAACTTCCTTTTCCATATAAACTAATTTTGTATATCTTTCATTTAAAAATACCTCTCAGGGTTAAAAAAAATTCCATATTGTGAAAACCAGAAAAGTTGGAGTTTTTGTATTATTAGAGGATACTCAATATCTAGTCTTCCATTTTAATAAAATAACCCTAATTTTAAACTGGGCACACTGCTGTCTACCCAAAGAACTACATTTCCAAGTCTCCTTTGCAGTTAAATGTCACCATGTGACCAAGGTGTAGCCAATTAGATATGAGCTGAACTTTTTCATGAACCTTCTAAAAAATCTTCCTAAAATTTCCCTAGGGATAGTAGAATTAAAACCTGAGAGGACCATGAATCTCTCTGTGAGTCTCTGCCAACCATGTAGAGTCACCATAATAGCCCCAGAAAGCCACCCTCCAGGCTCTGTTACATGAAGGAGAAATCTTATTCAAGCCTCTGTGTGTGTGTGTGTGTGTGTGTGTGTGTGTGTGTGTGTGTGTGTTGTGTGTGTGTGTGTGTGTGTGTAATTAAACTTAAACCCAGCTGATATAAAATGAGGTAAAGGAAGGTAGTCATTAGTGTGCAAGTTGTGTCAAAATGAAACAGGTTAAGTTTTTGCTGCAAGAAAATACTTGTGCCCAGGACCTTGCCCACGGGACCCAGTGCAAGGAATCAAAAAGCTAGAATTCATGACTTCAGCTCTGGTCCTACGATGCCCACACAGCTAAGCTGCTTTGAAAGTAGTTTTGAAAAACTGGATAAAAACCAGTGTTTTGCTTCTATTTCTTATTTTATACTTTAAAAATCAAAATTATTTTAAACTTAGGGCTTGATAACTAGAAAACAAATCTGTGAAGTTGGCAAAAGGGAGAATACACAAAATGATAAAGTGGACCTACAACAGCCAGACACCATTGAAATGCCATAGCTGAACTGAGCACAGAGGTCACACAAGCCTTCAGGAATATTATAAAGAACACGAGAAACCTTCATGGCCAAAATAAGAGGGCTTTTTTTATTTAGAGTAAGCACAAAGCACATAAAAGTTTGCTTAAATCATCCTTTAAGACAGTAACAGAATGGATGTAGGTAGGAAATAGCACGTAACAGAAACTTTGACATTAATGTGACCATAATTTGCTATGGATGACAAAGACCAAAAGCAACCAACCTCAAAGGGGGAAAAAAGGACCTCTGGTGATCAAATAGATGTTGTGAAACATCCCTGAACTAGTGTATCAGGTCGTTAGGCTGCCATAAAATGCACCATGATCTGGGTGGCTGGAACAACAGAAATTTACCGTTTAATCGTCTAAATGACAGAAGTCCCAGACCACGGTGTCATCCGCATTGGCTCCTTCTGAGCACCGAGAAGGAGAATGTGTTCCAGGCCTCTGCCCTACTTCTGGTGTTTACTGGCAACCTTTCGCTTTTCCTGGCTGTTGCTGCATCACTGTGATGTCTGCCTTCATCTCTTCATGTGGCCTTCTCAGTGTGTGTCCCAATTTCCCCATTTTATAAGGGCACCAGTCATATTGGCTTAGGGGCCCCACCCCAATCATGTCTGAATTTGTCTAAACTAATTATATCTGTGCTGACTATTCCCACATAAGGTCACATTCTGAAAAAAACTGGGGGGGTTAAGACTTCAACATATGAATTTCAGTGGGACACAAGTCCACCCATAACAACTGGTAAGAGACTAAGGTGAATCAAATTCTTCCCCCATTACACATGGATGAAAGCATGTGGATATTAACACCTGCGCCATTAAGCATTGCTTTTGATTTGCATTTATTTGTGCATGTCTGTGAAACATGTTAATTTACAAAGTATCTGATCACGAAAATAACTAAAATAAATAAAAAATAAAAAACGCACTAATTTTTATAGAAATAAATGCTCTTAGTAGTAATGACTAGAGAAAGATGTGTGGAGATGTGCACAATGG
This sequence comes from Corynorhinus townsendii, assembly GCA_026230045.1. Lineage (NCBI taxonomy): Eukaryota > Metazoa > Chordata > Mammalia > Chiroptera > Vespertilionidae > Corynorhinus > Corynorhinus townsendii. Next base: position 116,576,557 of record JAPDVU010000006.1, on the reverse strand, counting down.
GCCCACATCTAAAACAGGCAAAGTGACAGGAGTATCACCCACAAAGGAGCGACCACTCAGCCCCTCTATTGCCTCAGGTGCTGGTGTCACAGACAGTCTCACTCCTTCCCAGCTTCTGGAAGCCCATGCTGCGAGAAGGGATTAGACCAAGTCTTCTTGTGGGTGGGAATGGAAGAGAGAGGCAAGCCTTTGAGAGCTGCAAGAGGATGGCAGCATGAGAGACCCTACTATTCAAGCCAAGAACAGGGCAGGCCTATGGGAGTGTGTGGTCTCCTAGGAGAAAAGGTTACTGGGTGGGTCTACACAGGTTAGAGGCAGAGCCCCAGGATCCAGAGGGTGCAGATCTGATGGGATTCCCGCGCCCAACAAGGCAAAGAAGATGTAGATGCAGCAAATGTTGAAGGATCACGGTGGCTTGGATAATGGGCATGTTAGTGAAGCACATGAGAAACCATAACCTCCACAGTGCTAGCCCCCCAAACACACACCATAGGATCTTGCCAGGCTCTGGGAGGAGAGAGCTACAGATGAGAAGCTGTGTCCCTGTCCTTACCTGGCAAAGCAGTCTCAGATTGAGAAGAAAAAAATCCACACACCCCAGGTTGAGGGTTAAGAATCTTTGCCACATTATAATTATGCCAAGAAGTGTTTGAAATATGTTACGGAAAAAAGACAGAATATGAAAATATGAAAGTCTGACAACACATATATAAATTGTTTTAAAACACATAGGGGAACAAAACCTGTGCAGAAATATACCAAAATGCCAATAGCTACTGTTTCCTCTTTTTCAGTGGCATGGGAAGAGGGGATATTGCTTTCCTTTTTTCTATAATATGGCTATATTACTTTTAAATTGGAAAAACAATTCAAAATAATCACGTGTGACTAGAATATTCTTTCCTTTCAAACCTGAACTAAGTTCATTTTTGGTTCATGTATAGCCTTATACTAGTTATTTTATGATTGCTGACTTTCATGATATCTCCTGTTACAGAAATTATAGTTTAGCGTTTGGTTTACTGGATTTTGAGCAGCTACAGTGCAATGTAGAAACATTAGGAAGAAAATCTTATATTAAGGTTTTACTTGAACTTTCAAGTATATGTAAGAATTAGGATTTGCTACTGATAAGCCCAAACATAATTTATCTGTTTTTATAGAGGATTTAATTGAGCCTAAAACGCTTTGGTTTCAGTTTGAATAAAATTCAGTTTGACTACCATTTCTTTTAACAATTGAAAGGAAAATTAATGTCAAAAAATGCACCTTCAAATACGTAGAAATATATGGTACATTTCCAAAAGTAAATAAACCCTTCAAGAAAAGAAAATATTTTCATTAATACACTTTTAATGCAATGACTTTAGTATACAAAGTGAAAATTCAGATTTTTGTTCTGTTTCAGTTTTATGAGGAAGAAAAGTTTAGGGAAGGTTTTTGCCTTTTGGAAAACAGCATGGTTAAGTATTTATAAAAGCCTTAATCTGTATCTTGGATCTCTCAGCAACTTTGTGACTAATTATACTTTTTCTGAACTTTATATAACTCATTTCCCCACTTGTAGCATGGGGGTAATAAAAAAAACTGGTGTTACTGAGACTGTGAGGATTAAATACTATATGTAAAGTACATGGGCACTGAGTGAGCAGCAATATATGACTCTACTTTTACTGTGATTATTAGGAATCGTACTTGCACTCAAAAAGGAAGACTTTCCTTCACTATGGGAAACAGCAAAACTACAATGTAATTCACAGAAGTCACTTTCCCTTTGGAAAACCTGGGTATTTTTTATAGTAACAACCTTGGAAGAAGAGCTCAGTTTTTTCTTGTTCCTCATTGCTGGTATACATTATTTAATATCCAATTAATTGAGAAAGAAATGTTAACTGACAAATTAAGCAGATCCAGGGCTCCACGCATGTATAGACTAATTATTAAAAGTAAAACATCTAAGAACTAAATGTAATGTGATTTTTAAACTAGTATTATTTTTTAAGATACAAAATTATAGTGTTTTTATTTTTAAAGAGTGGAGATGAAGGTATTGTATCTATACATTTTACTTTGCTTGTGGCACAAAAATGTTATGATTTATGTACAATTGGTTTATTCCTATAAAAGTCGGGTCAAAGTTAAAGTGGTATAGAGGCGTTAAGCAGGTAAGATACAGAAGGAGCATGTCAGGGTGGGACAGGTAAGCCGGATGTTGAAAGGCAACCAAACCTTGGGGTCAGCATGAGGGGCCCACGGGGGACAGTGGCAAGAGTGGTCACCTAACGCCATGGATCCCATCCAAAGAAGGCAGCTGCTCTGGACAAAGCAGAATTCAAATCCAATAATGCCAGACAGGCTGGTCCCCCTGGCCCCTCCATAAAGAACCAGAAACAACTCAATTTCAGAGTCAGGGACTAATTTAATTTAAAAATATAGGGGCCAAAGAAAACACGACGCAGGGCCAAACTTGGCACGGGTGCCAGTCTGTGACCTATGATGTCAGTGTTCCCAATCAACTAAAACATTTTCAGTGACATCCCTTTTGGAGCGTTTAACTAGAAAAAAAACCCCACAATTTAATTAATAAATTGCATTATATGTTCACACCCATTTTAATATATCCACTTATTTTTTTCAGTCAAGAAAAAGTACCTGAAAACCAGAATAACTCCTCACATATCTGAAACAGGGATACCCCTAACCACTGCCTATTCACAAGATAGTCAAAAGCTAACCAACAAGCAAATGGGCTTCTGAGTAGAAAACATTGTCACAAATGCACACACTATACTTATATGGAAACCTCTGTTGCCCCCTCTAACTCTTCCTATTCTGGTTGTACATGTTTTACTTAATCTGTCTGAGGGAGGACTGGGGTTGCTGATACCAGTCCCACTCATAACAATAGATCTCAAGGTATGAAATGAATGACAGGAAAACTCAGAAAGTGACAGCTACAAGTTGTCAAGGGTCAGAGCCTGAGATCCCTGGGGAAGGGTCATGTTGCCCCATCTGACCACAGAACTGAGTGCTGCAAGGTACTTTAAAAAGGGTCCTGGTGGCTTTTGTATACAGCACAACAGTTCCAACTGGAACTATAAATAATACCACACACACACACACACCCCATCATGGCTCTGGGTTCTTCAAACAAAGGTACGTGATGGTCGGCGTTACATTTCAGAAGGATATCTGTTTAATTCAACAAACATTTATAGCAAGTCTATCATGCACAAGGCATTGGACCATTATAAACACTTGGTAAGAATTGTTTTAGGAGCTGATGCATCCTTACAGGTTAAGACAACATCTCTGAATGCATTACAACTCTGAATCAGTCTGCTTTTCTCCTAAGCGGCTAACCACTGGAGCTACCCAGAAAATCAAATTTGAATGTTTATGAATTCCTAATGGGAGAGTTAAGGATTTTTTTAAAAATAAGAATAATAACTATGGATAACAAGGCACTTAAGAAAACCCATAAACTCGGTGATGTTTAAGGATTTTAGCTATCAAGGAATTGAACATAACAACTTTACTCAAATACAGTTGGCCCAGAACTTTCCCATAGATGGATTAGACTTTCTCGGCGCCTTGGCCATGACTGATAGCTGCGGCCTTCCTTCTCAGCTAACAGTGTCAAGGAAGTGAGGGGCACAATTACCCTTCAGCTCCGTGAGCCCACAGCTCTGCAGCACCCCGCATTCCTGGCCTGCACTGCTGACACCCCAGGGAGTTAGCATTTAGGGACTGATGCTGCACAGTTTTGCTGAGAGGAGGCTGTGGCTATTTATTTCTTGAAGATACACAATTTCTAATCCTAGAGAAAACAAGAGCTAATGACCTCTTAAGCAAGTACATAACAGTTGTAGCTGCCTTTTTAAATAAACTATTCCTAAGTCTTTACTACTCAATATTATAGAGTTGTTTCATTTCAAAATTTTTGTTCTCTGTGTTATTTTACTCTCAAGATTTCGATTCCAAATAAATTAGACATTACAGTGAGGAAAGCCTGCATTTCCCACACTGCTTAGAACAACTCCAAGTTTGGCTTTTAGAAGCATGAAAACAAAGATGGCAGCGTGTACGAGATAAAGCTTCTCTGAGCCAAGCTTTGGGACATGTGCAGGGGGCCATCTAGAGCAATACAAGGAGTGCGATTCAAGTTCAGAAAGAGGAATTTTCAATGAAACAGAGAACACAGCTGACTGAGAAGAGCAGAGAAGGGAAAAGCTTATGAGGAAATCTACTACATATTACCATTTCTTGAATGTCATGGCTACCTAAAAGCACCAACTAGCAAGGGATTGAACGTTTAAAAGCATAATAGAAACATCTCCATTAGGGTGCTCTGTTCATGCATTGTGATAGCTATCAAGTTGCACAAAGTGAAATAATTCCAAGAATACACCTGTATTTCATATCTGACGAGGCCCTGGTTTCCTGATCCATCATAAGCCCCTTACAGCTAAGCCGCGCTTTCACTGGAATCCTTTCCCACGTATCTGAACCTGCTGTGGGATTTTTTAAAACTGCTATTAGCAATGACTAAAACTTCTAATCCCCTGCTATGCCTTTATTATTAACACATATAATTATCCTGCTGTAGCATTAAAGAACTGTGAAAAACCTTACTTTATTTCTAAATCTCACCATTTTAAAAAGAACTAACAGTAAGATTTGCACAGAAATGCCATTTCAGTCGTCTTGTCTGTATTTTTACTGTAAATGGCTTCAGCTGTAAGGTTAATTGATTTCTCTTGCAGGTGACTTCAAAGTACCTGGAACTCACCCATGACTAATGCAACTACTTCAGATTAAGTAATCTTTAGTTTACTAAAGACGAGGGCATATTTTTTCAGCCCATTCCTGGAAAGAAAAAAGGAACCCATTTTGGAGATTAATTCGGTCGTTGGATACAGAATGGAATTCATCTGCATCCATGCTAATTGTTAAATTACATATCACGGCTCTTTCCCTAATCAAACTTAGGAAAGAATACTAAGAGCCCAAACTCTGGGAACTGCCAAGACACCCACACACACACCATCCCACACTATGCAGGACTAAGAGGCAAATGGTAGTACCTACCCCTTCATGTCATGGTTAACTTCTTCAGCCCCACCACCTTCTTTCCATTCCCTCAGCCCATATTAGTTAATCTTCATCCCATATTATTTAATCTTAAATTCAATTATTTTGCCTTCTTCAGTTTCAGTGCCATTGAATGAACAACAGAAATGTTTAAACCCCTTCACTATAGCCCAAACTCAGGGTTTCTTGATCTCCCTGATTCAACACCAAGGCCGTAGGGGACAGCCCTCTTTCAGACCTACCAGGACTTCACGGGGACCAGGGTTAGACTGGTTGCCTTCCCTGCTACCTTTCCATGACACCCACCTGACTGGTCACCAGGATTTTACTAGGTTCATTTTTTTCTTAATCCTTAAAGATTCATGGAGGAGTTGGATGGTATGAATTCCAAATTTCTCATTGTGTTTATAGGCAATGCCAACCTAAGCTTTTAGAAACTAGGACTGGAACGTCCTATAAAAGAGAAATATGCCCCCCTCAAAGGAGCACTTTCAATGTATATGAGCAAAGCTAAAGTCAGATTAGGCAGCGAAAGGCAGTGAGTGATTTAAACCTATGTGTGCACAAACATACCCTACAAAAAAACAGCAAAGGAAAAAACGTAAATGTAATAATTAAGTACAAGTCTTCTCCCTTCAGAATCTGGAGGTAAGTGACTGCTTCTCCATAGAAAGACAGGTGCAGAGTGGCACCTCGTTCAGCTGTAAGAATTCCAAGGCAGGGTGCATTCCTGTTTGCTGAGTCTCAGGAATGACAAGCAGGCCTACAGTTGCTGACCACTCCTGATAGACGTAAACTTACTGCCAAATGCCAGCTAAGACATAAGCTATACCTAGGGAAAGGACGATAGACCAACTTTTTATTTAAAATTTCACAAAGAATAGTTCTGAGGCCCTCATTCTTTGTTCTAGGATGGAATTTACTCCATCAAGGAACAGAAACTTCCCTCCAGTTTCTCTCTGCAAGTAACATAAATGGCTACTTGCAGGTTGACATTTCCAGAAATATTAATAACTAGAGTTTTTTAAACTTCTTAAAAATATGCTAATGCATTCCTTATATTCAGTTCTGTTAAAATATTATATAATATATGGCAATATTGGAATTACAGGTAATGACAAAGCCAATAACTCAAGAAATCTGAGCTACACAGAGACAAAATGGTTGGAAAAGGCCTGGGTGCTAAAGCTCAGGAGATCGAACTCCTCTGGGAGCTACGTAAACTTGGCAAAATAACTCAGCCTCTGTAATTTACACAATGGAGAGAGCACCATGTCCTCAAGGAGATAACATACCTGCAGGACCCAGCAGAGCAGTGCTTGGCACTCGTCAACAGCTAATACGTGTTAGCTGCTCTTAGTGGGAGCTAAAGGGGGAACAGGAGGGCCAGCCTGGATCTGAGTCTACAGCTGTCTGCTTCCAAGGCCCAAGTTTTTTCCACTGCTTCTCTGTTATTAGTCTGAGGTCAACATTGCTAGTATGGCTCAACATGCTTAACATTATTAAGAGGGTTAGAAATTTTAAAACCAGATGATCAAATCTGAATTATCTGGTAGAAGAACTTGGATAATACGCACAGATCAAGATTTGCTTTTCTGCTGGACTTGCATCTGACTCCAAGAGTGGAAAGAAGAATGATCAACACATTAAACTATCTGGTTCTTTTCAACATTATTCCAAGGCCATGTAAGATTAGCAATTCTGCCAGTTTACTTTCCACTGAATAGCAAAGGATAAAGACAAACAAATTCAAGTTGGTTTTCAGATGCACAGAATTGAAGATTGAGAAAATGTGGTATTTTCAAAGCATGCACCAATGAAGGATTTATTTTTCAATTTAATTGTTCATTCCAAAACGTTAAGACATTCAGTGAAATAATCTCAATTTGCTTTGCTTTGTTCTTTGCTTTCAAATACTGTAAATGGCTGGATTCCAGATAGCGTAGTTATCCTCAAATGCCTTCCAATGAGGCCTGCCAGATTCTGTGGTTCAGAAGTAATTTAAAAGCTGAAATGTGTAACAAATGAGACCTAATGGAAAACACTGGATACTTTATAGTTGGAAAGATCACTTTTTCCCCAGCAAGAAACAGACAGTGGATATACACATGTGTATATGAATGCATAGGCAAACACACCCACGTAAACAAGACAGAAAACTAATTGACATGTGTTTTATTTCTCTTCATTGGAGACACTATTTGGCAAGAGTAAAAAATATACACATTGCTCTGTTTTTTTTCAATGGAAAATGAAATGCATGTTTCAACTATTAACCAAATTCAACAATAATGCCTAAGTCAAAACAGTATATTTAGGACAATACAACCTTTATCATTTTTTGGAGGGGGTGGGGGGAGAGCTATATTGCTTGAAAGTTTACAAGTCATTTTCTTACATAGAACAAATTGTTCCTTTATATAGGGAAGCAGTTTTTAACAATGACTTGTTCAAAGGAAAAAACGCCCATCTAGTTAGTGAGATTTCCATCACTAGTATCCAGGCAGATGCTGGGATGTTCCAAAGGTAATTGTTAAACCTGGGAACCACCACACTGTGCTTCTTGGAAATGTTCATTCATTCATCCTTTCAAGTATTCCTAAAGGCCAGGCACCTTACTGCACACTACATTATAGTAGACCAAAGGAGACACCTAGTCCTTCCTTCCTGGAGCTTAAGAGTCCAGTAGGGAAGATGAAATATAAGAATTTACTCAACAAATACTTATCGAGGGCCTACTGTATGCCCCAATGGGGATACATCAGTGTGCATAACAAAGATCCCGCCCTCACTGAGCTTAGGATCTAGTGGCACAGAAATGAAGAACACTGTTTCATAGCAATCCTAATATATAAAAACCCAGTGTCCATAACGACTGACTGAAGGCTCAACCGAACATCGTCAGTCCTGCAGTCAGTGCTGGGTTACCATGGCAACCTAGCACTGACTGCCACTGGTGCGGGCGCAGCGACCCAGCTCTGACTGCCGAAGGGGCTGTGGATCAGGCCTGGAGAGAGGCCTGAAGAGAGAGGCAGGGTCTGATCTGCAGCCTTCGTGGCAACTATTGATCAGCCATTGCCTCTCTCTTTCTCTTTAGGCTTCACCAGCAGCCACACCTCTGTTTCTCTTTGGCCTCCATGGGGGCTGCTGATCAGCCCTGCCTCTCTGGTCAGGCCCAGAGATAGGCCTGGAGATGCTGACTGGCATAGAAACTGACCAATCAGAACCAAATCTGGGTGAACTGTGAAGGTCCAATGGCTGCCTAGGAGGTAGAGCTTTTGATGCTGACTGGCATAGAAACTGACCAATCAGAACCAAATTGGCTGGCAGGGGAGGGCAGCTGGGGGTGAGATCAGGCTGGCAGGGGAGGGCAGCTGGGGGTGAGATCAGGCTGGCAGGGGAGGGCAGCTGGGGGTGAGATCAGGCTGGCAGAGGAGGGCAGTTAGGGGAGATCAGGAATACAAAGGCAGTTAGGGGCAATCAGGCTGGCAGGGAAGACCAGTTAGGGGCTAGATCAGGCCAGCAGGGGAGGGCTGCTGGGGGTGAGATCAGGCCAGCAGGGGAGGGCAGTTGGGGGCAAGATCAGGTGAGCAGGGGAGGGCAGTTTGGGGTGATCAGGCAGGCAGGCAGAGAAGTTAGGGGCGATCAGGCAGGCAGCAGGCAGGCAGGCAGGCAGAGGCAGTTAGGGTTGATCAGGCAGGCAGGCAGGCAGGCAGGCAGGTAGGCAGGTGAGCGGTTAGAAGCCAGTGGTCCCAGATTGCGGCTGTCCAACTGCCGGCAGCCACCAAGGGATCCCCAATTAGAGAGGGTACAGGCTGGGCTGAGGGAACCCACCCTCCATGCACGAACTGTACCCATTGATCTGTCCACTCCATGAAGGCAGGGACTGCCTCTAGTCTTATATCCTTTGCACCTAGAAAAAACCTGGGACCCAGGAGGTGCTCAGAAAATATTAGGTCAATGAATAAAAAGTAAACTGTGCAGATTCAGGCCCAAACTTTTATTTTTATCAAAGAAAAATCCCTCATCCTCGTCTGTCTTCTGGTTTAATGCAGAATAAATGTAACTGTAGCTTCCCGGGGTCATCATTATGAACTCCAATTTCGGTACTTGCTTTTAAATGCAGGGATGCCATTGGGGAGCTAATGAGGTTGATAGGGTCGTTTGCCTGGATGACAGATAACTCCCTAATTGCTGGCCTAAGTGCCTGTAAGGGTTTTAATGTCCTACCCCACCACTTCCAATATGTTTGTTCTCCCCTGATTTTCTGCATCTAATATACAATAATCTAAGAAACCTGGTATTTATTGGCCTTATCAAAAGAGCATGGGATTTAGTGCAGAGACTTTGTTATATCTATTCTAACTACTACAATAACCTTTCTTCCTTCTGCTTTTCAACCATTTCCAAGCCTTCAGTTTAACTTGTTGCTCCATTTTTTTTTTGCATTCAAAGCAATATTACCAAGCACAAAGAACATAACAAGAAAGGGACTGGAATAGCTGAATGTGTACTAAATTAATTTTCCCGTTTGTTACACAGAAGTGTCAACAACCCGAAAGGCCTTACTCGCTATTAACCCAGAACCTGATGTGGATAAAAATAATGGTTTCAGAATCTGTCACCTTCTGGTATAGAAAGTTCCATGATATTCTATGCAAAATCATCCTTCGTATTTCTGTTTTTCAAAGTGTTTTCTTTCACAGGAGTCCTTCCTTTATAGTGATCATTGTGTTTGTCTCTACATTCCCCCTGGTTTCATTATGCCTCTCTTGTACTGCAATCGGAGTCTGAGATACAGCAACTTTACAGGGACAGCTCATAAATTTGCCTGTTGGAAATGTTGTTAAGGCCAGCTGGAAAGCAAGCCTGAAATAACAGAAATCATACTCAGAGAAGGAAGAGCACATGACAAATGTCTATCATCTTCTTTAGGGCAACCCTACAAAAAGGGATTACCAATACCGACATAGAGCCCAGCAAACCTTTTAAATGATAACCATGGCCCTTCTCTGAAGGCTCTGTGGGTAGCTTGGGGGAAAAGTTCATAATGACCATTTTCCTTAATGTTTACAACACGTTTGGTTTTTGTTGTTAATGGTAATGAATGACACACAATTTCCAAGTTAATTTCAATACTTCCATTTCCCATTAGGCAATTTTTCATTATTTGCTAAATTTGAGTCCCCAGAGAAGTGTAAAAGAAAGGTTTATGGTGTATATTGCTGGCATCAAAGAACACTACTGCATGCTATTCTCAAGTTAATGTTATGAGGCTGAGGGAAAACATTTGGAGGAAGAATAAAAGATATATAAACATGAAATTGAGGAAATATGCAAACCAGGGTCCTATTATACAAGTGGCAAAGTAAACCAAACAGCTCCAAATTACAATATAAGTTTTTTTTGGAAGACAAGTACCTTACTATAAAAAAAATTTACTTAATACTTAGAATCTGAGCTAGCACTGTGCTAGATCCTTTATGTTCATTATCTCCATGATCCTCACTGACTCTATTGTCCATGAAATCAGGCCCATTTAATAGATGAAAATACTAAGGCTGAGGAAGATTAAATTGCCCAAGAAACACAATTACAAAGTAGAGAAGTTCTATTTGACTCCAAAGTCAGTGCCCTTGCATGCTGACCCTGATGAAATCATCTTTACACTGACCTTCAATTGCTGAATATGGGAATTTCAAGAGGGGAATTAGAATCCCATGTTCATATTTATAACATATGAATAAGACTTTTAATATGCTATATATTTGAATAAAAAAGACCGACTATATACCCTTTACTTAACTTTCCCAATAACTGGTACTAATACACTGAGGGGAAAAAGCTCAAAGATTTGGAAATACCTTTAAAATATTTTTTCTTAATTTTTTAAATTCTTAAACTCAGTTTCTAAATTATACCTTCATTCAGGCCATCCTATTTTCTCCAACTACTGGGTTAGTCTCCTAACAGATGCCTTCAAATATTCTTCACATAGCCACCAAAGTAAAAGATCGAAAACGCAAATTTAAAACTACCTGTCCATCATCTGCAGAACAAACTCCAATCTCCTTGGCATGAAATATAGAGCCCTTAGTGGCTGGCATCCATCACTCCTCTTAAATGGCTGTGAGCTCAAGGGCAAGAAACTAACAAGTTTTATGAGTTCAATAAATGTTTATTGAGTCGAATTAAATTAATAGCTTTACACTTGGCACAAAATATTCTTCTACTCTCCTATTGTTCTATTTCATGTTTTATTTCTTTTTTCCTACCCTGAAAGAAGCTATACATATATGAATGCCAAGGTATCTGGTGTGCTGTAGTAGGTGTTCACTTAAAAAAAAAAGTTATAAAAATAAAATCCCTACCAGGCACACTGTTTTTATGTTTCAGTGTTTTCAGTTCATCCTTACAAAGGTCTTGCATATGAAATCCAAGGCTTGTATCTGAATACTGGTTTCATGTTCTAGGCTAACTTGTCTTTTCTGGTAAGTAACTCTTGCCTCTTTCTTCTTCCTGGTTGGCAGCATCTACTACTACACCTGCCGGTGGGCCCCCTGGCTCGTTATCTTTCTCAGCAGTGGCACAGAGGCAGGAGTCCTGCAGGGGTTCCTGGCCCCACTGCTTAAAGACAACCTGGGGAAGCTATCAGCCGCCCGGAACAAGGACAGCGTCTCCTGGGGCAGCTGGCAGGTGAGCAGCAAAGGCTTGTTGAGTAAATGAGTGAATAAAAGAGCAAATAAATGAACTCACAGTGTCCAACTCTTGAGTCTCGGTTTCCCCAGTCAGAAAAGGATGATAAATGTCTACCGAAAAGGTGCCATTAGATATTGAAGGTGATGCTCCTGCCTCCTGGGAGACATTCTCAAGATTCAGTCTTTATTGTTTTTAAAAAATATATTCTTATTAATTTCAGAGAGGAAGGGAGAGGGAGAGAGAGAGAGAGAGAAACATCAATGATGGGAGAGAATCATTGATCGTCTGCCTCCTGCACGCCCCATGCTGGGAATCGAGCCCGCAACCCGGGTATGTGCCCTGACTGGAAATCAAACCCGTGACTCCTGGTTCATAGGTCCATGCTCAACCACTGAGCCATGCTGGCGAGGATTTTTTTAATTGAGATATAATTAACATGTAACTTTGCGTTAGTTTTAGGTATACAACAGAATGACCTGATATATGTACATATTGTGAAATAATGACCAGAATAAGAATCGTTACATCCATCAGCACACATAGTTTCGATTTTTTTTTTCTTGTGGTGAGAACTTTTGAGATCGCTCACAATTTTCAAATATACAATACAGTATTGTTAACTATAGCCACCATGGTATACATTACAGCCCCAGGAGTTATTTCTCTCATAACCAGAAGCTTGTACCTTTGGACCTCCTTTATCCATTATGTCCACCCCTACACCTCTGGTAAACACCAAGCTGCTCTCTGTATTGATGCCAGTCTCGGTCCTGTTTTGAAAGCCATGGCTGATCAAGTACCACACACGATGTTTTTCCTTAGTGTCTGAAACTCAGGATACTGAAAGGCTGGATGATCTTTAGCTAAAAAAGAAAGGAACTTTGGCATCTTATTCTTAACTAACCGAGGGAAATCTAGGTTATTTCATCTTCCTGACTTGCTGGAGTGAGGAGGGTTGGTGAAGAATCAGATCTGCTCCTTTGGAGACCTCCTGGAAGAATAGTGTTCCACCCATTTTCCGGGAATGAAACATTTGAAAATGTTTTTCTGGACTCTCTCTGAGTTTTTGAAAGTCATGCTAAGAAAGGGTGATTTGTGGTGTGAAACTGATGGGATGTTACTTTATACTTAATTTTTGAGGTCACTCAAGAGTATCCGCTTTCTCTTCTCTGTGTTAATTAAAACAATAAATCTTTGCTCTACATAGAAGTTTGACAATATATGTCCTTGTTCATCTAGCAAAACTGCTGCTTGGCATCGCAGAGCATGTGACTCGCTGCAGGCTGCTGCTCGGATGGACGTGAAAGGCCCCTATCCCGGTATCACACTGAGCGTTTTCCCTGCTGGCTTCTTCAGCCGTTAGGGAGATGAGGCTGTGTGGCCATGGATCGCTACCTAATTTCTAAAAGTAATCCGCAACAAGCTTCCTCCACAATGAAATCTGGTAGAGAGCAAACTATAGATTCCTCTTTTTTTTTAAATTTCTTTATTGATTAAGGTATCACATATTTTCCTCTTATTTTTAAAATCACATCTTACTAAATGTTTTTGGAAATGCCAACCAACCAGGTTATTTTGACTTTTTCAAAAGTATAGATGTAAATAATGTGAATGCAAAACCACAAATCAAACTCCTGAAAAATAAAGATCCTTATAGCATGTGGTATAAAAATGTAGTGTCACTAACAAGTTTTTAACACATTTTCTGACATAGGGTAAGATATTAAGTCAAACAATGAATCAACACTAATGAGAACATGAGAGGTGATGATACAGGTCTTAACATATTAAAAAAACACACAAAACCTCCTCAGAAACAGTTTGCATGGATTACAAATAGCAAAAAGGTAAAGTCTCACTGTAGAGCAATTGATCGGTTTTCATAAAATTAGAAAGATCTTATTTATTCTGCCTAAATAAGTAAACTCAATCTCAAAATGCTGCTACGATATCATTAATCAAGATACTATATTTTAATATTTACCTTTATTTTGCTTAAAATTTTCTAAAATGTAAGGAGTCTTACAATAAAAACACTAGTTAAATTAATTCCAAAATGCTGATAAAATATACAATTGAAGTACAATATATTTTCATTAATACTAACTTATTTTCATTTTTGAATTATGGAAATTCAAGAGTCAAAGCTAAGTTTATACTTTGTCAAAACCATAAGAAGAAGAAACTGGCCCTGACCAGTTTTCTCAGTGGTTAGAGTGCTGGCCAGTGGACCAGGGTTGCGGGTTCAATTACCAGTCACGGTTATGTCCTTGGGTTGCAAGTTTGATCCCTGCCCAGGTTGGGGTGGGAGCAGGAGGCAACCAATCAATGTTTCTTTCTCTCTTTCTTTTTATTTCTCTCTCTCTCCCACCCTCCCTCCTTCCCTCCCCTCCCTTTCCACTTCCTTCCACTCTCTCTAAAAATCAATGAAAAAAAAATACTCTCACTCCTTGGGTGGGGATTAAAAAAACTCCTGCCAAACAAGCAGCAACATGTCTAATAATAAAGGATTGTTTAAATTCACCAACATGAGATATTTATATGTACACCTTCCACGTATATAAATATATATTCACTATATAACAACACTGGAATACTTTTCATGAGATATGATAAATGCAAGTGGTTACAAAAAAAGAAAACAGGTTGCAAAAAAATACTATTTTTACTTTCAAAGAAAAGAAGACTGAAAGTAAAAATTGGAATTCTAAGTTTTCTATAATGAATGTGTTTTACTTCCATAAAGTCAAACCATACTTTAAGATTAGTGCATATTGTTCCCATGATTCTATCGCTATATGAAAAGGCCATTACTACTCAAAACAACAGACTCCCTGCAGATGAGTAATAGCAGAGGATCGGTTATCACTCTTTTTACTGACTTAACATGTCTTATCAATATTTTATTGTTTTATTGGGCAGTTTCACCCTACGTCACCCATGTACTGTAAATAAGAAACCATATTATAGAGACATTTCATTGCATATAAAATGGGTTCTACTTAATGAAATCTTTCATTTAGGGATAAAAACTTTTCACCATTTCTTAAAAACTAGAATTATAAGTATTATACAGTTTGAATACTATTAGACAAATCAAAAGTCCTAAGTTATACACATGGGCTATGTGAAAATTACTTTAAATCTTTACAAATTTTCAAATATCCACTCACCCAATAAAGAGAATTGGAAAAAGAAATGAAATATATTTTCTCAATGATTGTATTACAAAATCAATTACATTATCCAATAGGATAAGTAACTGTAAAAGTATATATATTTTTTAAAGCCTGTGGTTATTTATGTATTTACTTATTGTAAATCGTCACCTGAGGATATTTTTCCATTGATTTTTAGGGCGAGTGGAAGAGAGAGGGAAAGACAGAGAGAAACAGCGATGTGAGAGAAAGACATTGACATCGATGGGTTGCTTCCTGCACAGGATGGGCTCGGGCCGGAGAGGAGCCTGCAACTGAGGTATGTGCGTGCCCATGACCAGAACCGAACCTGGGACCCTTTGGTCCACAGGCCCACTCTCTATCCCCTGAGCAAAACCAGCTTTGTATCATTTTCGGTTCTTATACATGTATTTCTAGTATCACATGATCTCACTCATCTAGGGGAAATAATGAACACCATAAACTGATGAACAAAAACAGACACGGAGACGGAGAAGCATCGATCAGACTGGCAAACCTCAGAGGGAAGGCAGGGGAGGGTGGGGGCAAGGGGAAAAGATCAACCAAAGGACTTGTATGCATGCATATGGGCATAACCAATGGTCACGGACAACAGGGGGTGGGGGTGTGCGTGGGGAGGGGTTTGGGATGGGAATGGGGGGATGAGGACAAATATGTGATACCTTAATCAATAAAGAAATAAATTAAAAAAAAAACCAAACAGCTAGGGCTGTAGTAGGTGTTTTAAAATAAAAACATCCTGGTACAAATAATGGTAGAAAGCTAATAATTATAATAAAATATAGATTCCCCCCCCCCCCAATGCTATTGGTATACCAAGTATCTCCAAAAGAAACACAGTTCATGAATTTTTTATGAAAAATATCATAAAACAGCACTACACCCAACTATGAATGACACAGATTCATCTTAATTAAGAATTGTTTCATTTTAGAAGTATAAAATTAAACAAATCTCTTGTCGCTAGGAGAAACTAGCACGAGAGCAAAAACATTATACTCCAAATTAGCAATGGAAATTAAGAAGTAATTTGATGATTTTATGCAATTAAAAAAATGAATACTTCTATCACATAATTAATATCACTAGATTATTTCAATGAGGGGAGGGCAGTAAAATGACATTTTTTTTGGAATTGAGCAAAATAAAACTACCGGTTACTTAAATAATCAAAGGTTTGAAATGAGCTTTTGTCACAAGTTTTCTAGATATAAATGCTCTACACCAAGTAAGGATTTTCCTCACTGTTCCCACACCTTCCACAATATATCAGTTGGCTATCTAATACCAAATTTCTCAAGGCGAAGTCAACATACTGCTTGGGGAGTGCCAGAGATTAGAAGTCCCAAGAAAAACTATATAACATGTCACACCTTAAATTGTTTGCTTTATGAGTAGAATGCTTCAAAGAAAAATATTTCAGACAGAAGCACCATCATGCCTATTGCCTGCTTTTATCACCATGTTTCTTCTCTCAGGCTTTGCTTTTTCTATCTTTCGCCCAGAACATCCAACCCTATCCCCACCCCAGACTCTTTTCCAGATCCATGACTGTTTAACTTTAATCCTGGTTCAAGAGCCAGAGGAAAGTGTTCCTGAATTCCCCAGGCAGTGTCCCCTCTGGGGCAGGACTCCCGAGGCACCTGGAGACAACACCTCCAACACACACCTGCCACAGGGCAGCATGGCAAGCGTCTCCCCCCCCCCACACACACACACACAGGGGAGGAGCAGGGATGCTCTGTTAGCTGGCCATCACTGGCATAACACTGGCAAAACAAAAACTCTGTACAGCGGATGTAAAGCTTAGAGGTCGAACATGATCACTGGGAGGCCCTAATAAAGCTCCATTTTAAAGTACAACACTTTGAGAAAAGGGGTTTTGTGTCAGAAATCTTAAGAGGAAAAGTAAAGTTTAGGCTTTGGAGATCAAATCCTGGTCCTGCTACCCGACCCTTGCCAAATTCCTTAACCTTTCTGAGCCTATTTCTCTTATTTTTAAAAACAGAAACAGCGCTAATACCCGCAACATTTGGTTAGTGTAGTAACTGAGTCATGAGCCTGAAGGTCTTAGCAAAGTACCCACCAAGTAGCTAGTGTTCATGGAGTGCCATGATCCATCAAGACCTTAATGTGAAAATCATGTAACAGTCACATGCAAACTTCAGATATTTAAAATAATAGCATGAAAAGAAACAAATTCAAAAGTATCTTATATCTTATATTTATCAAACAAAGGAAGCCACTGTTGCTGTAATAATGAAAGTATGCTCTCTGTATATTTAAGAAAACTTCAAAGTACTCAAAATACTGGTGGAAACAAAAATCTGTTATAAATGTACAAATTATTTTGCAAATTCCATTCAATTATTTGTCCCATGTAGATGTGCATGTGTATATGTGTATATGTGTGTGTGTGTGTGTGTGTGTGTGTGTGTGTGTGTGTGTGTATATGAATATTACATAATTTTGAAGAAAACAGTATGAATGGAAAAACAGTGAATTCTCATTTGATAATAAATAGCAGTGAAAGAGACACCCTGGCAGGGAGGGAGAGGAGAGAGAAGGAAGAAAGAATACTTTTTCAGAAGTGTCAGTCATAAAGGTTGTTGTTCTATGCTATAGTTTATTGAGTCACAGTTTCCACAAGTAAATCTATTGGAAGCTTAATGTAAAAATATCCACTATAACTGGGAATTTGCTAAAGGATACTTAGGACCATGTATAACTATCACATTATTTCACAAACAAAAAGACCACTTCTTAAAGTAGCCTTATGCATATGGCACATATCCCAAGAACAGACTCATTTACAAAAATGCTGACACAGTAGCATATGTGTGTGTATGTATAAATAACGTATTGTTGCCAAAATAAAAATTTCACTTTCCCACAGCTCGCTGGTCATAACTTTATAATTCTGGTCAAATCTTCACTTTTAAATTTTAAAAATAAGGATCCCTTCACTTTTATAGTGAAACCATCAGTATAATACAAGACAAGCTTTTCAATGTCATCCTCATCCTCCTCGGTAGTGAGATGACTGGATTCCAGGGTATATTTCCCAATACACATTCACGTGCTTTTAAATGACTATCTCTTCTTATATAGAAGATGTAGTTTACACATGGAAGTCACCCCATGTCATACTTTTACCAAAGATAAGCAAATATAATATATACACATATTGCTCCAAATATAAAACATTTTTGTGATATCTAAAAAATTTTAATTTCTTCCAAGAAGAATCTAGGAAAATGCTAACATGACAAGCTTTTATGTTAAATACAACAAAACTTCCATTGAGGACTTTTTAAATAATTTAACATTAATTACTAATCTCCATTATATATTTTCTTTTTAAATTATCATTTGAAACTACATTGTAATAGAAGTGCAAGCCACTTCAGTTCCTGGCATATTAAAATTAAAAGTGAGGCAAAGACTATGAGGTGAGGAAGAAGTCAAAAAAGGAATAAACATAGTGAGATCAGAAATTTTTACTTCTGCATTTATAGAGTCTGATAAGAGGAAAACACAAACAAATATCTTTAAATTATAAAAATGCACTGAAAGTACCCTCTTTTAAAAGGACTATATTTATTCAACTATGTGCTCCCAATAAAAAGTAAAACCCTTATTAAAATGCCATGCATCAACTCTTTGTTTGCTAAATTTAAATTACATGAAACTGCTTAATCACTGGGATTCTAAAAGTAGCAGGTCCTAGAATCTCAAGGAAAAAAAAAAAAGGTTCTATTTTCAAGACACTCATAGCTGGTAAGTTAATATTTAACTGGCAATTTCCTTAAAACATGATAACAGCACCCCGATAATAGTATTTCCATAAACCACATTTGCTCTTGAAAAAGGGAAAGCACTTACAAAAACACTAAGTAGATAAATAAGGTAAATCACCACAATTCACAAAACAGACAGAATGCAAAAAATAAAAAAAATCCAAACTACAACACATGTGATTCAGTTGCTGGGTAATAAAATACACCTATTTTTCAAGCATCATTCCTTTAAACCATTATGCCAAAGAGAGCTGTGTAAATGGATAATTCCTTCTAGAAAAAAACTGATAAATGGATTGTTTTTGGTAATCTGTAATTTAGGTCCAGCTTCCTTATGCAGTTCTATTAAAAAATTTCTTTTCTGGACCATTCAACTTGAATACATTCCAAAAAGATCATCCGTCATTTCTCCTATAACTGCAACCAACATCTGACCAAATGTGTTCCATTTCTCTGCCTTGCCCTCATCACAGGTATTTTTTTAAAAACTAATAATTTAACTACCTCATAATCCAGATAAAGCTTTTAGGATTTATTGGATCATATGCTTCTTACATGTTCCTGATAGAAGTTGAGGTTTTTATCACTTATTAGAGGCCTGGTGCACGAGATTCCGGCATGGGTAGGGTCCCTAGGCCTAGCCGGTGATCAGGACCAATCTGTGCGGCGACCAGCAAGGCGATCAGGGGGCTCCCACTGGCACCCTCATTGGCCAGCCTGGGGTGTGGGGGGTGGGGGAAGCTCCTGCATTGAGTGTCTGCCCCCTGGTGATCAATGCATGTCATAGTGACTGGTCGTTCCGCCAGTCGTTCCGCCTTTTGGTCTATTTGCAGATTAGGCTTTTATTATATAGGACTAGAGGCCTGGTGCACGAAATTTGTGCATGGGGCAGGGGTTTCCCTCAGCCCAGCCTGCACCCTCTCCAATCTGGGACCCCTCGAGGGATGTCCGACTGCCCGCCCATTTAGGCCCGATCCTACCGGGATCAGGCCTAAACGGGCAGTCGGACATCCCTCTCACAATCCAGGACTGCTGGCTCCCAATAGCTCGCCTGCCTTTCTTCCTGATAGCTCCTAACCACTTCTGCCTGCCAGCCTGATCACCCCCTAACCACTCCCCTGCCAGCTTGATTGATCCCTAACTGCTCCCCTGCAGGCCTGGCCCCCTCAACTGCTCTCTCCTGCAGACCTGGGTCCCTCCCAACTGCCCTTCCCTGCAGGCCCAGTCGCCCCCAACTTCCCTCCTCTGCCAGCCTGGTCACCCTTAACTGCCCTCCCTTGCAGGCCTGGTCCCTCCCAACTGCCCTCCCCTGCTGGCCATCTTGTGGCGACTATCTTGTGTCCACATGGGGGCAAACATCTTGTGTGTTGGAGTAATAGTCAATTTGCATATTACTCTTTTATTAGATAAGATAATTCTATCTCCCCCACAACAAAATATTCTTATAACCTTGGTTTTCCAACTCACAATGGGCAGATATAACTATAAAACTATTATAAGAGAAATGATTGAGTAGCAATAAATTTTGCATGTGCCAAAATAAATTAGTCATCACTACATCTTTCTGCTGTTTTAAGAATCAGTTTTTGTTTGTTTGTGTGTGTGTGTGTGTGTTTGGTATTGGTGGGAATCTAAGACTCAACTCCCTTCCCTTTTATTTTTTTCCATATTTTTTGTCCCAAATTCCTTTAAGAAACAGCTATGCACCTAATTCTTCTTCCACATGCACATATATACAAAATAAAACTTTAAAAATGGCAATGCCATGTATAGAGGGAGCTATATCTTGACATACAAACAGCCTCTGTGACTGATTATCCTATCTGATTTTGCGGGCTGGGGAGAGGTGAGCATTTGGGATGAGAGAATAAGGCAGGTAGGGATGAATGAGGAACTGATGACCAGGGCCACTGGTTCGCTCTGTTCACTTCTAAGCAGGAAGCAAAGAGAGCAAAAGGAAGTGAAAGGAAGTGCTGGGTGATAGTGGCCGGAAAGACACTGCATTTTCAAGACAGCCTGTTCACGCACAAAAATTTAGAAGGGATATATCATAAGTCATTTAGTACAATCTTGGCATCACAAAAGTGTTTTATATATCCCCCTGTTTCATGCTTCATTATCATTTTGCTAAGTTTGCATTAAATACTGTAGAGAACTTTATAAAAATAAAAAATTTATTTTTTTAAATATATTTTTATTGATTTCAGAGAGGAAGCAAGAGGGAGAGAGAGATAGAAACATCAATGATGGGAGAGAATCATCGATCGGCTGCCTCCTGCACGCCCACTACTGGGGATCGAGCCCACAACTCCTGGCATGTGCCCTAGACTGGAACTGAACCTGGGACCCTTCAGTCTGCAGGCCGATGCTCTATCCACTGAGCCAAATCAGCTAGGGCTAAAAAATTATTTAACACTAAAGTTATGTACACATACATATAAGTATGCTGTACATATATTCCTTCTCCACATAGCAGTGTGTGATTTCTTCTTTAAGCAAAACCAAAAATAAGCTTCAACTAAAACCGGGTCACAGTAACGTAGGCCAGGATCCATACACTGTGCCACCACAGTGAGCATGCCCATTAGTTCCTTACTCTGTGCTATGGGTAGAGAAGTGTCTTACTATGAAGCTAGGGTACTCATCAAAAAGGCGAATAATGTAGCCAAAAGCATGACAAAAACAGTATTATCATAGAAATTACAGTTTCCGCAGTAACAAAGCCTACTTTTTCCTAAAAAACTTTAAAAAATTTATAAGCCTCTGACATATTAACTACAGATTAATCACCCCTGTTTAGATTTAGGATGTGTTTTGGTTTTAAACAGAATCGTGCTTTTGAATCACTGTTAGAAACATGATTGCTCAGATTCTGGAAGATTCCAATTCACATAGTAACTGACTGGGTTATAAAAGAGAATAAAAAAAAAATCTTTAAGTCGGTGTGCCAGGAATTTAAAAAGAGCTTTAATTTAAGTTTTCACCTTAATATAGTTATATTATGCAAGCATCTTTTATAACACAATATTAAATGTGGACTGGCAAGAAAGAATAGTGGTAAAGTCTATTTTAAACCCACGAAGTCTGGGGCTCCATGGCATTGGAGTGTATGGCTCCAGCCACAGCTCTCACCCTCACAAACAGCCTCCTCAGGAAAGCACTTGAGCTCCCTGCAGTGTGGGCATCCTGGACTGTAACTGTCCATGTCCAGGACTTTCTCCCTCACTGACCTGTAAGCTCCCAGAAGGATAAGCCATCTACACTAATAAAAGAGAAACATGCAAAGTAACTATCACTCAGCTACATCCACAAGCCATGCCCACCAGGAGTATGCAAATTAATCCAACCAAGATGGCAGCTGGCCACGGAGAGAGCAGGAGGCTTGGGTTTCCCCGGCAATAGAAGAAGCCAAGCTTTCCGCCCACTCTGGCCGGCCCTGGGCTCCGCTAAAGGCTACAAAGTTTCAATTACAGAAGATAAATAAATCCCAACAAAAATGGCTGTGGCCACGAAGCAAGCAGGAGGTTTGGGTTTCCCCAGCGATGGAGGAAGCCAAACTTCCTGGCCTGCCCTGGCCTCCTCTCAAGGCTACAAAGTTTCAATTATAGAAGATAAATAAATCTCAGATCCCAGGGCCTCTGCTTGGGTCACCAGGAGTGTGGCTGCCTGCAAACCACAACAGGCCCCTCGCCCAGGCCACCCCACGCCCCAAGGGAACCCCCATCCTGATTCGGGAAACCCTTCAGGGCAAACCAGCCGGCCCCCTCCCGTGCACCAGGCCTCTATCCTATCTAATAAAAGAGTAATATGCAAACTGACCATCACTCCAACATACAAGATGACTGCCCCTATGTGGTCAAAGATCCTGCCCCCATGTGGACAGAAGATGGTCGCCACAAGATGGCCAGCAGGGAAGGGCAGTTGGGAGGGACCAGGCCTGCAAGGGAGGGCAGTTGTGGGTGATCAGGCCAGCAGGGGAGGGCAGTTGAGGGCAACCAAGCCAACAGAAAAGGACAATTGGGGGTGATCAAGCCTGCAGGGGAGGGCAGTTAGGGGTGACTGGGCCTGCAGGGGAGGGCAGTTGGGGGTGACCAGGCCTGCAGGGAGAGTATTTGGGGGGGGGGTGTCCAGGCCTGCAGGGGAGGGCAGTTAGGGGCAATCAGGCTGGCAGGGGAGCAGTTAGGGATCAATCAGGCTGGCAAGGGAGTGTTAGTGGGTGATCAGGCTGGCAGGCCGAAGCGGTTAGGGGCAACCAGGAAGGCAGGCAGGTGAGTAGTTGGGAGCCAGCAGTCCTTAGTCCCTACTGGGATCAGGCCTAAATGGGCAGTTGGACATCCCTCGAGGGGTCCCAGATTGGAGAGGGTGCAGGCTGGGCTGAGGGACACACCCCTCCATGCACGAATTTCATGCACTGGGCCTCTAGTCCTATATAATAAAAGCCTAGCGACCGAATGGCAGAACAACCAGAATGACCTGTCAACCAGTTGCTATGACATGCACTGACCACCAGGGGCAGGCCCTCAACACAGGAGCTGCCCCCTGATGGTCAGTGCTCTACCACAGTGGGAGTGCTGCTCGGCTGACTGGGATGAGCAGCTGCTCCCGCTGCACACCCCGGGCTGACGGGCAGGAACCCGGGCTGTGATCATCACCTTCTGGCCCCAGGCTCCTCCTCCTCACTCCTTGCTGCCTCGTCCAGATGCCCAGAGGACACACAGCGCCAGGCTCACAGACCTGACCCCGAAGGCTGGGAGGCGGGTTCGTGGCCGCTGTGGGACTGAGGCCTACTCCACCGCATCTCAGTGCTATTTTCCCTGGGCCCTGCCCCAACTGGGTCCCCTGGAGAGGCGAGTGCTCCGGCTCCACGGAAGATGCCGGACCAGGGAGCAACCACTCAGAGGGCAGGTCCACAGCCGCTCGACTGACAGGGATGAGCAGTGCTCCCACAGCAGCCAATCCCCACAGGCCACGCCCCCCACCAGTGCATGAATCCCGTGCACCGGGCTAGGCTTTTATTATATAGGACTAGAGGCCCGGTGCATGAAATTCGTGCATGGAGGGATGTGTCCCTCAGCCCAGCCTGCACCCTCTCCAATCTGGGACCCCTCGAGGGATGTCCAACTGCCCATTTAGGCCCAATCCCAGTAGGGACTAAGGACTAGTATGTTAAAAATGGTGTATTTTGGCACCTGGTAATAAATCTCTGTTGAATAAAAAAATAAAGTGTTTACAAATGATTTTCTAACAGAAGTTGGGGATTTAAAGAATGCAAAGAGAATGCAAATCAAGAGTACATTTTAAATGAAAATAAAGACCCTCTAAATTGACAGCCTACAATAGTTACACAGCATTGATTTAGACATGAGAATGCTCAATAACAGAATTAAAGTGCTAAACCTTTAATCACTTTGAATAAAAACCTTTGGACTATGATTGCTTTTCTTTCTTAAATAGAATACAACTCATTCCGTTGACAACTCAGTAATTGTTGCGAGCCAGTTTCTATACAGGACTTTAGAAGCCGCTGTAAGTATAGATGGCACCAGGCAAAGAAGTAAAGAACCAGTGAAACCTGCCCCAGCAACAGGTCTGCAAGCTGATGCCTTTGGCGGCCTCGGACACTGTCCTTTTCCATCTTCCTCAAACACAATATAACTAACGGACAACGATGGGCTCAGGTTTTAATCTCAGCTCTGACACCTACCTTATCATCTGAATCTTGGACCAGTAACTACGTTAAGTTTCTCTGGTTCACCACCTAACTGTTAGGTTTACATTAGAACCATCTACCACAGCTCTATTAGAGAGGTAGAGTGTGTGCACACTACCCTCAGGGCCCTTCGTCTTTTACCCAACCTTAGTGGTTACTAAGGTAGACGTGACCATATTTTCTGAAGGAAAAATTGAGGGGCATAACCGCATACGTAGACTAATATTTACAATACAGATTTCCTGGAAAATTCAGGACACAGGGCATACCACAAGGTTGTAAGCCATTTGTGCTATTTCTGTCTGTGTCTTTATCTCTGCATTGGTCACTCTGTTATTTCCATTTATAAAATCTAATACATTTGAACCTTGAACATGGGTTTGAACTGTGTGGATCCATTTATATGCATATTTTTTTCAATAAATACTGTAAATGTAGTTTCTCTCCCTTATGATTTTATTAACATTTTCTTTTCTCTAGCTTACTTTATTATAAAAATTCACTATCTAATACTTATATAAAATATGTGTTAACTGCCTAAGTTATCAGTAAAGCTTTTGGTCAATAGTAGGCTTTCAGTTAAGATTTTGGGGAGTGAAAAGTTATATACAAATTTTCAACTATGCAGGGGTTCAGCGCCCCAACCCTCAAGGGTCAACTGTGTATTCAATCCTGCTTTCATCTGCTGAAAAGTCACGGAGTACCAGGCATTATATCCTGAGACTAAAGCAGGGGAGAAATGTGCACAGCAAGTTAAACCACGTTTGGCAAAGGGGTGAGTAGAGGAGCAAGGGAGGTCGGAAGGGTCTGTGAGGAATGCACACTTCAGCAGGGAACAGAAGGACATCAGCCCCTGCACCTGGGATGGCACAGTGCTGCTGTTCACTAGATCTTCCCACATTTCTTCTTACAGTTTTTATTCTCCCCATGCTCTTGCCCTTCCCACACCGCAACAGGGGGTGTGGCTAGAAGGTGGCCAGATTTTGAGTCAGGTGACAGAGTTGCTTTATCTTTCTGGGCTCAATCTGTTAATTGGGGGGGACACCTACCCTGCGCACCTTGGCGTCCTGTGAATGCGGAATATGTGTGAAATGACAGACGTTAAAGCTCTTGGTGATGACAGGGCTACTAAACAGGGTAGACTTATTTTTTCTTATTACATTTTTCCTTTTTCTCACCTTTCCTGTTATCTTTAGTGGACTCTTCACTGCAGTTAGCATTCTCTGAAGAGCATAGATACTTTAGCTACCCTGAGTCAATGCTCTGTTTTCCTCCCAGTCAGAATTTTCATCAGTCACAACACAGCACACCTTCCTCCTGGTTTTGTCACTCATTCACTTACCAGACCTTTGAAGTACATTTGTTACGTATCCAAGTAACAGGCACTAGGGAATAGGATTTAAAAAAGTATATGGCACTCCTCATAACTATTGTTGACCATGCATATATCTATATATCAAGTGTCACCTTCACCTTCAATGGGGTAAAAATACTCTCCTCTCAGACTGTATGTTCTAATCTCAAGCATCTATGAAAAAAATGAATGGTGCTTCAGAGATAAAGTTCTTTTTTCAAATTCTCACATTTCAACATTAATGCCTAGTTAACTTTACTCAGTAATTATGCTTTAATTTAATCACATGCCTTTACAATTAGTCTTGAATATAAACCTAAGTTTTGTAACTTCTGAATAATACGACTATTTAATAAGGTGATACCTATTTCGTTTACTCACCTATTAAAAAGGCTAATAGGAACTACATAAGGTTGTCATAAAAATAAAACTTCTGTAAAACATCCAATGCAATGCTCAGTACCTTTGTTCTTCCCTTTTCCCACTTATATTCCTTGACAAGTACCACAATAAGTACCGGAGCTTCACCAGGCTGCTACGCGCCGTTTCTCACATGCTTTTGCCTGACCGACGTGACGCCCCCGGTGTGGACCAGAGGGTTGCAGAGTACAGAACTCCATTTTAGAAGAAATATTTAGGGAAAAGTAATCCTCTTTCCTTCCAGGAATGGTAATGTTTTTGGAGCTATTTTGAAATTAGCATGTTTCTGTGGCAGTTCACTGTAAAGTGTAATGACACTGAGCCATACTCAGAAATTGCAGAGCGAGAGCAGAATTTATGAGATGCCTTACGTATGTCCTTAACAATTATTAATATATGCCATGTTCTTAGAAAAGCAAAAAAATCATTTAATAGCATTTTCTGTATGTATGATACCCTTTGCATAATTTTTCAAAAACTATTTCCCTTGTTTTATCTTTATAATAATTTACTAAGTCAATAGATGTCATCAGATGGCCTCATTGCCCAAGTGAGGTACTGGTAAAGCCAGCTCTAGAATACCCATCTGCCATGTGCCACGATGCTCCGGTCAGACTGGCAGAGTCTATGGACTCTTTCTCAGTATGACGTTTTCCAGTGTCTATAACTAGATTGCACAGCAAATATTTAGCTTGACAGTTACCAAAATATTTTAAAATGTGGTATGGCAATGGACTACTTTATTAATGTATCACATAACAAGCTCTAGCTGTGGGTATAATAACTAATCTAAAGCGAAGAGCTTCCATATATTGACTTGTCCACAACTGTTCTGTGATATGAGAATAACGGTGATTTACTTCTGTCAGTGGCAAAGTCACAGACTGCCAATAATATTATGGCTAATTGCCTACATTCAGAATTACAGGAAATGCTAACTTTTCAGTTAGATATTAGTGAAAATAGAAAAGTAATATTTTACCCCAAGCTCACAAACTCCTGGAAATCCTAGCCACTGACTCCATTGTGACCCCTGCCAATGTTCACAATGAAGTTCACCAATTTACAAGACAGCCACAGAAATTTTAACGTGTTTCAATATATAAAAAAGTTGTCCTTATCCTATCTAATAAAAGAGGAACATGCAAATTGACCGTACCTCCGCTACGCTACCAGCCAATAGCAGTGAGTATGCAAATTAACCCAACCAAGATGGTGAGGCCCATAGCGATCAGGTAGTGCTGGGGCTGCCAGGGTGGATGGGAGACACAAACCAGCAGGGAGGCCGGCACCCAGCAGCCCCAAGCCCTGCCACCACAGACCTGGGGCTGGGAGTAGGGGGGTGGATTGGAGACACAAACCCGCAGGCCTGGCACCCAGCAGCCCAAAGGCCCGAGGTGGAGGCACTGGGGCTGCTGGGGGGCGTGGGGGGGGGCAGCGGGATACAAACCCGTAAGAAACCTGTGGAAAGGGAGATAAACTATCATAACTTTATCTCCCTTTCCACAAGATGAGAAAACTGCCCCTGGTTTATTTAGTGATGTGGCCCACACCTTTCTACAAGCACAGGGAATGTTATGACCACTCCCAGGAAGGTCTGGTCAGAATACCGTCTCCAGGGAATAACGCTACGGTGGCAAATCATCTGAGGAAACAAGCTTCTGTTGGGTTTATTCTGAAGGTCAGAGAACATACTACCCAAATATATGCTGTGTTGTTATATCGATGATCTTGAGCTGCAGATGCTTGAAAAACAGCAGATGCATGCAGAGGCTTTCACTGAAGTCTCCTGATCTGCCTAAAATCAGACCCCCCAAAAGGAGCTTAAATGTCATAGGTCCCCTTGACGGAAGAAGTGTCATCAGGCAGAGAAGACTGACTCCTGTCACAGGACAGGACAGAAGTTGATATCACACCCAAACTTTGTTACAAACTATTTCCCCGACCCCCATTCATCTTTCCTAAAAATCATTTACTCTCCTCTGAGAGACCTACATCTCCCGTCCCCTTTCCCTAGGAAGAAGGTATTTAAATCTGCATTCTAAGCCACCTTGGGGAGTTACTCATTTTTCCCTGGGATCTCCCACATATACACGAGGTACACATTAATGAACTTTAGTTTTTCTCTTGGTGATCTGTCTTTCATTACAAGGGCCTCCACCAAGAACTCAGAAAGGTAGAGGAAAACTATTTTTCCTCCTCCGTAATTCTATCTCGGGAAATCAAGGCCCCAGCTGAACATGATGTTGGCTCAAGTACCAAGCAGTCCCCGCTGACGGGAGGGAAGCTTCTAGGGAGAAATCAATGATATTGGCATCAAAGTGGGATGGAGGGCACACGCATGGTTGCTGGTAGGAGTTTAAAGTGGTTCAACATTTTTGGAGGATGATTTGGCAAATTCGATAGAAATGTTCACGGTACATCCAAGAGTCTTCTTCTAGGAATCACATCTGCTGAGATAAAGCACAAGCGCATAAGCCCTGGTCAGAACCAGGGTGCTACTGGAGGCTCCCCTTCCACGATAGGAAAATCTGGGAACAACCTGCATTTTTAGGACAAGGTGGCATCTATACTAATAAAAGGGTAATATGCTAATTAGACTGAACATCTTCCGGACGACCTTCTAGATGTCCTTCTGGACGTCCTTCCTGACAAAGCCATGTTGGCAGGGCCAAGGAAGAGGAGGTTAGAGGTGATCAGGCAGGCAGGGGAGAGCAGTTAGGGGGACCAGGCCAGCAGGGGAGAGCAGTTAGGGGGATCAGGCTGGCAGGCAGGTGAGTGGTTAGGAGTCAGAGGTCCTGAGGGATCCCAGATTGGAGAGTGTAGGCCCAGCTGAGGGGAGCCCCTTCCCCTATTCTCTAGTAATATCAATATAATCTAAAAGTAAAATTAAAAAGCCAGAAATTGTGTTTCATAAAATCAAAGCTTTATTGCCCAACCTTCACCAATCTTAATATTCCAAATATTAACATAAATCTCTAAAATGATTTCAGGAAATAAAGAATTCTTTAAAAACTAGTCTGCTAAAAATATATACAGGGGTGGGCGAAGGCAG
The DNA here is from genome assembly GCA_026230045.1 of Corynorhinus townsendii. NCBI lineage: Eukaryota > Metazoa > Chordata > Mammalia > Chiroptera > Vespertilionidae > Corynorhinus > Corynorhinus townsendii. The sequence continues at coordinate 116,547,225 of JAPDVU010000006.1, read as the reverse complement.
TTTTACATTGTGAGTACATGAAATAGAGCTTATTGTTATATTATTGCTAGTGGCCCTGCACAGGAATCTGTGGGTGAGTAGCTTACTGCTGCTTGCCTCAGCTGGCTGCCCTGCCCACCGCCACTCCCAGCTCTCCACTGATCCTAGCTTGCTGCCCCACCCTCCTGCTTATCGGTCGTTAGCATCACCTCTTTATTATATAGGATTTCTTGTATTACTGTATTACTTTCCATACAAACAACTGTAAATCTACGTTTGTTCCACCCTGTAAGTTGGATAAATTTACTTTGGTTTCCAAGTAAAAGAAAATGATAAGGTAGCAGGTATATCAACATGTAGGATCTTAAAAGTTATGAAGCAGGACACGTTTCCACACCTTTTTCCTGATCTACCCCTCTGTTTGCACCTTTCCCCAAAAACTCTGTATACTCATTGCTTGCTCCCTGACTTCAGTATCATCCTGTATATCTCTAGCTGGTACCAAGTACCCCATGCAGGGAGAACTCAAATAGCTCCAAATTCATTTTCTGTAGATACAGAGTTTTGTGTTTTTGTTTTTTTATTGAATTTATTGGGGCAACACTGGTTAATAAGATTATATGTGTTTAACCCTGACTGGGTTGCTCAGTTGGTTGGAGCATTGTCCGGTACACCAAAAAGTTGTGGATTTGATTCCTGGTCAGGGCACATATGGGAGGCAGCCCATTGAGGTTTCTCTCTCTCCCCCCCTTCCTCTCTCTCCAAAATCAATAAACATATCCTTGGGTTAAGCTAAAAAAATTACACTAGTACAGGTTTCAAGTGTACAATTCTACAACACACATCTGCATATTGTATTGTGTGTTCACCACCCAAAGTCAAACCTCCTTCTAGCACCATTTATCCCCCTTTATCCTCTCTTACCTCCCCATCCCCTTCCCTCTAGCAATCACCATTCTGTTATCTGTGTCTACAAGGTTTTTTTAGAGACCACAATTTCTGAACCCAAAATAAGAAAATAAATCTTTATGAGAACTATAATAGAAATGAATTTTCTAGAACATCAAGTCTTCAGTGAAATGTCTTGGGATTTGATTAAGGAAACAAGAGCTAGATGTACCATTATACTAGCAGTGTAATTTCAATAGTGCCAACCTACAAAAAATTTTTTTCTGTGGGGCTGTGCTAACATTGTATAATCAATTAATAAGTAAGAAGCAGCCTCTATAACATTTAGAAAGAAGTATGGTACATTATATCACCCCCCCATGGTTACCCCTTTAAAAAAATAAAGTTCACATCACTTGAAAAATGAAGAAATGTTCCAGTACTTCTACAGAGTTGCTGTCCAAAAAAAGGTATATGATAAAATAGATTTGTCAAAAGACTTTGCTACATTTCAAAGTTACCTAAAAACTAAGAGATGGTTTCAATGAGTACACTTATTTGATTGAGCTAATATAGCAGCCCAAATATTAGACATAAACTTTCAATACCCTGTAATTATTCTGTTGGTCTACACATTTTATTCCATAAATACTATCATTATGTTAAATCAACAATGTCAGCATTTAAGTGGAAATTATAAAATATTTAAAAGTTTAAAGGTACTGTCAAATAAAGTGAAAAAATGTCTGTCTATTAAAATTCAGCTTGGGTTTAATATGAAAAATGCTAACGTACCAAAAGAATTCCAGGGAAGCAATCATGTATAAACATAGATATTAGCCTGAAATTTAAGACAAGCTGCTGGATTGAATGATGAGACTATCAGCTTGAGTTTTTCAGCTCATTAGCTTAACCACAATCCCAACCTAAAATCCATAAAGTCACAAAGGAAAGTGTAATATACCTCCTAAGTTTAGAGAACTGCACAAATTTTTCATTATTCACATCATGGAGGATTTATGCTCAGCATTACTCTAGTGACAGTGAAGAGAGAACTGGGACTAGTCTTTGAGGAAGAAATTAACTTTTAAAAACATTAAAAACCTGTTCTTATTATTTTCAATGCCAACATATTTAAAAAACAGAAATGCATTCCTCTTCAGAACAACAACAAAAAGCAAAGACCAAACCCTGCAAATGACACAGCATGTGTCCACCCAGAGATGTGTCAAGGCAGCACTCAACCTTCCTCCACAAACCTGCCTGCCCACTGCAGCATCTCTGCCATCCACACAGGTGCCCAACGCAGGTCCCAGGTATCACCCTGAACTCTTCCTCTTTCTGAATCCCTACTGTCAATCGTTCACCAAGTCCTCCCGTTTTTGCCAAAGGCTCCACATCCATCACTTCTCCTGAGGGTCTTGCTGGGGTGGTGGACCCTCCTCTCCCACCCAACAGCAGTCACCTGTCCCCCTCCCTCCACAGTCCCTCCCTGGACATCACTGCCTGCTCCGATCTTGCAGTCTCTGACCTTGGAGCTTCTGCACACTTCCGTTTCACTACAGTCACTGCAGGAGGAGGAAGAGGTCTAACAACTGGTACTCACTTCTTTGGTGGGATGTGTGTTAATACGAAGAAAGTGTTCCAACCAAATTACTACCTCCTTGAAGAACAGAATCAGGGAGAGGGATTGGAATATGAGCTATGCAGTTGTTTTAAATATGAGGGCTGATATTTCTCTCTCCTTACCCCTCACCCCAGTCTCTGCTACTGTTATTACATTGTTATTATTACATCATCGTTATTATTAACTAGAGGCCCAATGCACGAATTCAACATGGATGGGGTCCCTCAGCCTGGCCTGCGATCCGGGCCCTCTCACCCAGTCCGGGGGGAGGGACCGTGGGAGGCTGGCCAGCCGCGGGAGGCTGCCTGTGGGAGCAAACTGACCACCATGGGGTAGCTCCTGCATTGAGTGTCTGCCCACTGGTGGTCAGGGCGTGTCATAGCTACTGGCCAGTCATCTGGCTGTAATGGTCGCTTAGGCATACACACACACACACACACACAAGGGGCCCGGTGCACGAAATTCATGCACTGGGGCGGGGGGAGGGTCCCTCAGCCCAGCGTGCCCCCTCTCACATACTGGGAGCCCTCAGGGGATGTCCTACTGAGGTGACCGGGTTGATCAGGCAAAGTCACCAGCCCCATGACTGAGGTGACCGGGTTGATCAGGCAAAGTCACCAGCCCCATCACCCCACTGCTGCAGCCACTGCCAGTCACCGCAGCCACCAAGGTGTTTTCATCAACATGAACTCCAGTCCCTTCCCATGAAAAAATGACAACTTTCTTTAGGCATTTTCAAGATGTGTCTTACATAGGATATGACATTTCTCTCTTTATTTTTTTTATTCTCACCTGAGGAAATGTTTCCATTGACTGTTAGAGAATGTGGAAGAGAAAGGGAAAGACAGAGAGAAACATCAAAGTGAGAGGAACACTTAGATTGGTTGACTCCTGCATGAGCCCTGACCTGGGCGCTGGCCAGGGAGGAGCCTGCAACCTAGGCACATGCCCTGGATCAGAATTGAACCAGACCCTGCGGTCAGCAGGCTGAGACATTACCCACTGAGTCAAACTGGCTAGGGCAGGATATGACATTTCTTAGCCCTCCAGCAGTGGACCTTCCTTTTTTTCTCCAGGAGTGTGGTGGAAAAACCCTAGATCACCTTTTTGAATTCTTATTACCCAAGTTACTAAGAATATTACCAGTGGCAAACAGAGAGCTTAGCCAATGAGTGGTCAGAAAAGGTATTTCCTCCGTAGTTCACACCAATCGCCTCCGATCTCTGGCTCCACCTCTGCCAAGGCCTAAAGCCTCCGGTCCTGGGCAGGGGACCCCCAGCTCCCTCTGATCGCCCAGCTCTGCCCCTGCCAGAAGCCCCCTGGCTCAGGCCCTTCCCAGGTTGCTCAGGATCCACCAGGGGCCTACCTCCGAGTGACCTAGGTGCTGAGAAAGTTCCTGGGACCCAGGATGCTGGGCACCTATGTATGCAAATTAACCTCCATCTTTGTTGGGTTAATTTGCATACTCACTTTGATTGGCTGTGGGCATAGTGGAGGTACGGTCAATTTACATGTTTGTCTATTATTAGGTATGATATATAGATAACAATAACCAACAGTGGTATATTTTTATTATTAATAAAGTGAATACAGTGCTTTAACATACACAATCACAAATTTATTCCTGGTCCTAGTTATATGGAGGTCCTATTCATTCAGTTTATCAATGCTCACTAAGCCTGGATGAGAGGAAGCAGCAGAAAGAGAGCTAAAGACAGGACTGGTGTATAAACTGGCCCTGGCAAGGAGACTAAAATAAATGATAGGGCAATATATAAGGCACAAACGAACACTTCGGAGATATCCACAGGGAGACCCCAGAAAGTAGTAACCTCTGTTAGAGAGGCTCCTGTTCTACTCTGTCCGGCATGATTTCCCAAAAGACAGTGCCCTGTGGAGATGGAGCTTATGTACACGGCACTGGGGACCTTGACCTGGCGCTCACTGACTCTCCAAGGCCTCTCCTACATGCAGCTTACTACATGCAGCTCCTTTCCAGATCTATCCTGCTACAGCTTAACTACAAGCTGCAAAAATGGAGTCTGCACTTTAGAATTCTTTGCAAGCAGTGGATCTGGTCACGCTTGGCAATTACCTGTTAGCAGGGGAAAAATTATTTTCCTTAATAGCATTTATGCAAAAATGATGCAGAATGGATTATGAGGGCAAGTATCTAAATTGTGATTCCATATGTGGCACTGCATTAATGATTTAATGTGGTTTTAAAATGTTTGCTATGGTGGACAAAATGAAAGCTATTTTGAAATTTTGATTAAGGTGCCCGAAACAAAATTAAAAATAAATTAGAATACAATTTCATACTGACATATAACCTCCACCTTGCATTGCTCCTAATATGCCTCTATCCACCCCCCATTTCATGACTCGTGTTGGCCCATAGAAATTTCAATGCCTAAAATGGCAGCATTATCAGTGACATACATACACTTCACTTGAAGCATTAAAAAATTAGAGTTGGACTAAAAATTAAAACTGACAGCACTTAACTGATCACAGATCTTAAAATGGATATTTAAACAGGTCTTTATCACACTGAGTGCAATCATCATGCTCACCATTTCCTCTAAATCCTTTGCAGTTTCTCTACATTGTAAACCATTTCTCTACAGCAGATGAACTGTGCCCACTCTGATGTCACTATATAAACCTTATCCAGACACACCTATCTAACCTCTTGGCAGGAGGTTAATGAAGAGAACAAGCCCAAAGAAGCACAATAGTTTTGTAGATGGCAAGGTGGCAGAGGTGAGCTACACTGCAAAAAGCAGCAAGCCTGGCCTCTGAGCTCAGGGTTCGCTACGCTGGCTGCCACAGTCTCTCCATGAGCCACACAGAATTGAACACAATGGTTGGGCACTGAGGGGTTGGAACCAAGCACCACCTTTCGGAAGCAGTAACTTTTCAGTCCGTAACCATGTGCTTTCTGGCACATGATGTGGCCAGCCCAACTACAGGAAGACACGTGCTATGCTTTTAAGTGGTGATGACGGTAAAATCTGTCCCATGGGGATGGATGTCCAGTGACAGGTGCAAGACAACTGGCCACAGCCAGCCATGCAATCTGACCACAGAAGAAAACCGAGTTCCTGCTCCCTATGGAAGGAAACCTGCACCTTGGGCCCCATGAACCCGATGGTTGACCTGTTCGAACAGGCTAAAACAGACACCAAAACCATCACAAGAGTTCAGAGGGCAATTCTGCTGTCCCAATACTAAATACTCATTTTCCTGTGGGTCTACATTTGGAGCAACCTCACAGCAAACCAATTAAATCAACAGTTTAAAAAAAACTTTCTAAGCAATGGAAAGGTTGCCATTTACTGAAGGTTTCCTTGTGAATGTGTTCATGAAAGTGGCACGGTTAGAAGAATCATATAATTAGTCTTCCTACGTAACTTTTTTCAATACTCTGTATGTCTACACGTGAAAGAAACAGATGTGCATTATTTTGGGTAAATTTCTGCATACATTTGATATTGTCATATGCCAACTACTATTGGCCCCCCAGTCAGGAAAGAAATAACAAGGAATGAATATTACTCAAGTACAAAAACTCAGCCACACTTGTAGTAGCCTATATCTAAAGCAAATAAAAACTAGTATTCCAACCATATTTAAATTAAGATCTATGTCTCTGATAAAACATAGTAACATCAAATATCATCATCCATCTTAAAAAATGTTCTATGGATATATAATCCAAAACAAAAATATGTCTCACTTTATAGAAATCTCCTAGGCAGAAACAGAATTCTAGATTCTGTAACCGTGACTTCCTGTTTTTAAAATATGCTCTATCCCCTCTCATTTATATGTCCTGCTAATATTTCCTTCCAACAAAAGCCCTGGCATTGACGACTACTTCTCAGAAATTTTATTCATATCCTAAAAAGTGATGTGACTGGTAATCTCAGCATCCCCAAAAGCTGAAAGGATATGATCAAATACTAAAGTATTCTTTATATGAACAATTTATATGTAAGAAAATATTTGACTCAAGGTTTTAGAAAAATATTTACTATTGGCAATGAGAAACACAATGTGCCTACCAGCAATCTAATTCATCATACTTGAAATAATATATTGTAAAATTTTATTGAAACTGATTTGTTACCAAATGGAAGGTATATAAAAGAAAAAAGCTGGTAAATTTTATTTGTCGAAGTCATTAGCACTTAAACTCAGCTATTCACTGGATCAATTCCAGAGGGAAGTTATTAAGTTATAGCATGAATTTAAGGGATAATAACCAAGATTAAGTATGTCAATCCTTCCACTGATTTCTGAGTATGCTTCAGCTAGTTTAATCCCTTTAAAGAACTTTTCCATCTTAATGAGTTCAAATCAGGAGTACAACACTCTCCTACTACCAGAGGAATTTATATGCCACTTGTAATTAAAAGATTTTTTGGTAATATCTGATTATATAGATATACTTATTATGTAACTTAGGAAAAAATCAGTAGATGTCTTTCATAAGACAGTAGGATAAACTATCACTTTATATAAATTTCCAACTTCTAATGGGATTAAACATTATATTTTACTACATAAAGCAAGGCTATATTTTGATTCCTTCCTGAAGTAACTTCTATTTGTCTGTCTTTCCTTCCAAAGCAAACCACGTTCCATCCACACACTAAGCCTTCTAACACTCATGGCTTTTTCCTCCTGCCGGGAAGCCCGCCCTGGCTCCCTCTGCCTTCTCCTCCCACTGGTAAAATCCTACCTGCCCTTCAAGCCCAGCTCCAATCCACTCACTCATTGAAATCCAGCATTCCAACTGCATTATTACACTCTTCTTCACTTGTTTTACAACTACCTTTTCCATAAAAGCGTTTCATTCTCATTATCCAGATAATGAGAGCACAGTGCCTTAGCTACCCAGCAAAGTTTGCTGACTTGAGCTGAAAGATGACATTTTTAACTGTTCAAACTGAAGTTAAGGGAAGTCACACACAATCTAATCTAAACTCAGTTAAGACTTACAATCTATCTGTGAAACAGTCATCACTATCCTCATTTTAGAGCTATGGAAACTCAGAATCAGAACATTTTAAAAAATATATATTTTATTGATTTTTTACAGAGAAGAACGGAGAGAGAGAGAGAGCTAGAAACATCGATCAGCTGCCTCCTGCACGCCTGCTACTGGGGATGTGCCCGCAACCCAGATACATGCCTTTGACCAGAATCGAACCTGGGACCTTTCAGTCCGCAGGCTGACACTCTCTATCCACTGAGCCAAACCGGTTTCGGCAGAATCAGAACATTTTAAGGAATTACCCCAGAGATCAAAACTTTTGGGTGATAAAACCAGAATTCAAACCGAGGGTCTGGGCTCAGCCTTGCAGCTGCTTTTCAAGACACAAGATGTATTCCTTACCTTGAAGGCTTTATCTGCACTAGAACTCTTTAAAATTACCCCATACCTAATCTGTAAGCCATTTTACTCACATTCTCTCTACAAATGACATCAAATGACCATAGTTTATCATAAAGAAAAGACAAAGGAATCCAAAGTCAGTGGAAACTAAAGATAAAAAACCCTGCAATCATTTAACATTACAAAATAATACCTATATTCTATGATTGTAGAGTAAACATACCAGACATTACAATATCATAATCATTATTTACAAATTCCAGTCTGTAAAAAAGGGAAAATGACGATGGAATTTTGTTTAGAATTTTCACGTTGGAAGGAACATCTAATTCTACTTATTACTTTACGGATGAGGAAACTGGGCCCAGAACGATTCAATACCCTCAAGGTCATAATATTATTAAGTGACGGCCAAGAGAAGAACCTGGCCTCTTAACTCTCAGCCTCATTGCTTTCTCCATTCTACTGGTAGAGATATACGCCATATTTCTAAAGGAACAATGAAAGCAAGAATCATATGTGGCATATGTCAATGCCTAAAAGAACCTCACAGATCTACAGACTTTAGTCTACAACCTAAATGTTCCTACCAGAAAACGGAGGTACAAAGAGCCAATATATTTTGCCCACATTTAAAAATTATTTTAGATCCAATGAAAATTCCCCCCTCAAAAATTTACAAATAATTAAATATAAGACGGGAGACCATACAAATCTTAGAATACTCCTTAGGCAGCAAAATAGCAGACATATGTTGTAGCAATACCTTTACCAATACAGCTCATAGGGCAATGGAAACTAAGGGGAAAAAATCAACAAATGGGACTACAACAAAATAAAAAGCTTCTGCACAGCAAAAGAAACCATCAACAAAACAACAAGAAAGTCCACTGACTGGGAGAACATATTTTCCAATGCTATTTCAGATAAGGGTTTAATCTCGAAAATTTACAGGGAACTCATACAACTTAACAAAAGGAAGATAAACAATCCAATCAAAAAAATGGGCAAAGGACCTAAATAGATACTTTTTGAAAGAAGACATACAGAAGGCCCAGAGACATAAGAAAACATGCTCAAAGTCACTAATCATCCAAGAGATGCAGATCAAAACAATAATGAGGTACCATCTCACACCTGTCAGAATGGCTATCATCAACAAATCAGCAAATGACAAGTGCTGGTGAGGATGCGGAGAAAAAGGAACCCTCGTGCACTGCTGGTGGGAATGCAGACTGGTGCAGCCACTGTGGAGAACAGTATGGTGTATCCTCAAAACACTAAAAATGGAACTTCCATTTGACCCAGCAATCCCACTTCTAGGAATATATCCCAAGAAACCAGAAACACCAATCAGAAAGGATATATGCACCCCTATGTTCACAGCAGCACAATTTACAATAGCTAAGATTTGGAAACAGCCTAAGAGCCCATCAGCAGACGAGTGGATTAAAAAACTGTGGTACATCTACACAATGGAATACTACGCTTCTATAAAAAAGGAACTTTTACCATTTGCAACAGCATGGATGGAACTGGAGAGCATCATGTTAAGCCAGTGGTAGGCAAACTGCGGCTCGCGAGCCACATGTGGCTCTTTGGCCCCTTGAGTGTGGCTCTTCATCAAAATACCACAGCCTGGGCGAGTCTATTTTGAAGAAGTGGCGTTAGAAGAAGTTTTAAGTTTAAAAAATTTGGCTATCAAAATAAATTTCAATTGTTGTACTGTTGATATTTGGCTCTGTTGACTAATGAGTTTGCCAACCACTGTGTTAAGCGAAATAAGCCAGTCAGAGAAAGATAAGTATCACATGATCTCACTCATATGTGGGTTATAATGATCGTCATAAACTGATAAACAAAAGTAGATCCAGAGACAAGATAGGACTAAAGAGACTGTCCAACCTCAGAGATAAGGCAGGGGAGGGGAGGGTTAGAGATCAACCAAAGGACTTGTATGTAAGTATGTATGTATGTATGTTAGCATAAGCAATGGACACGCACACTGGGGCGGTGCCCTTAGGGGTGGGAGTGGCCGGGGGGGTTAATTAGGGGAAAAGGAGACATATGTAATAATTTTAAACAATAAAAAAATTACAAATATTTTGAGATAAAAGAAGATTCATCACAGTAATTAACTGGAAAGCATCTTTGTGGAAGCAGACTCCCTATCTTTTGTTAATCACCTAGGCCAGTGGTTGGCAAACTGCAGCTCGCGAGCCGTGGTTTGCTGCTCTGTTGACTAATGAGTTTGCCGACCACTGACCTATGCTTTCTTAGATCCTCCACATATCCTAAAAAAGATTGTCATAAAAGTTATCTGATTATAAGTATGATTATAAGTATAACATCCCCTACCTTTAATTCGATTTGAAAATAAGAAAAATATCCTCTAATTACAGCCTAGTGATGTTTCCTTTTTATAAGAAAAAAATTAATGAGGGGGGAAGTAAATATGTTGACATTTGTCTATCACAAAAAAGAACTTTAATGTCAATAAAGTAGGCAAGTACAGGATATTCAATCTTAGCTTGATGTTTCTGAAAAATAATCTCAATATATGTTTAACATCTACTTGGGTCTAGAAAATCTTTCTAAGTACAAAATTAATCTATCAAGAAAACTGCAAAATTTAAACATTTTGACAAGATGTTATTGATGGCAAGAAAGTACCTATTTCTCTCTGGCATCTCGATTTTAACATAAGAACAAATACTTCTTGCAAAAACACCAAACATCCAAGCTTTTTCTTATATTAGAAAAGAGTTTCAAAAGGGACACACCCTGCAGTTGAAAGCAGAATCCCACACCCTTCATTTCCCTCTACCTCTTTTCAGTTCAGCTGCAGCCACACAAATTCCAGCACCAGGGAAAGGCAACTGAGGGGTGTCAGCAATAAAGCAGGCAGATTAAAACTAGAGCCTAAAACCAAAAATATCCCAGGACAACAAGAAGCAAAACCACGGTATCAAAGAGAAGTCAGAAAACACCAATACACAATCCGTCTTTAACATGGCATGGAACTCAAAAGTGTTCTGAACGCAACTGTGTTCATACTCGGGTTTTCATTTGTCAGGAGAGGGCGGGATGCTCCTGCATTTAAGAGCAGTGAAGTTATTCTGCTTATTTCATCAGACATCGACCCAAGGTGAAGAGTAAGGCAGAAGAGGAAAAAAAGAAATGAACTGTTTGGGCATTTTTTCCCCCGACCACAACAACTGTTTTTCTATTTTATGATAGATGAAACTCTGCGTTGGGGAGGGAGAGAGTAAATAAAAAGAAGAACTGTAATCCCTGAGCCCGAGCCAGTTTACAGTATTGGAAAAAAGGATCTGCGCCACAGCTTGGCAGGCGGCCATATTTACAGTAAGCTATCTAGTGTTTTGCCCAACAGGAAGAACAAAGGGCGCAGTGTAGTGCTGCTGGGCTTGTGTGTTTCAAATGTTGTAGGGAGAAGGAATGTAGCCCCACATGCAACAGACCCCTTCCCTCCACGGCGCTCTCTCCTCAGTGACTCCCAAAACATGGTCAACACGTCTATAAAAGGGCAGCAGGCAGCTTACCGCTGCCGGAGTTCTTAGCTTAAACTTTAAATAACCATTTATGTTACTTACAAAAACTGCAGCATCTCTAGTCGTTTCGTTTGAATTTTTAAATTTCAAAAGCTTAAAAGCCTGTGTTTAATGACATACAGGTAATCCTGTCTTCCAAGGATAGTTAAACCTGAAACAAGAGCCTGGACCACAATTCTCTTAATGAGACTTAATGTCTACTCCTTCCATTGCATTACTACAAAATTTTAGCTCATAAATGGACTGAATACCAGAAAAATTATATTAGGCACTCAATTAGTATTTTAACATAGTACATTCCTAGTTTATTTCCACAAGTAAATAAAAATTTTAAGTTCTAGTTTATGACCAACATATTGAAATCAACAAGAACTCTTTTCCCTCAGTTATATTCCTTTGGAAACTATGCTCAAATATAATGTAACTCCAAATTAAGTATACTGAAATTTCTATTTCTTTATATATGCCCAAGGTTACATACTTTCTTGAGGCAAAAAAAAAAATCTCATCTTAAATATCAACGTGATGGACCTCACATCTCTAATTTAACTATTAGTGCGAAAGGAGAACAAAATAAAGGCAAATGAGTATTAGATGGTGAAAATTTTAAAGAGAAAAAAAAACAAAACAAGAAAGGAATGAGGCAATAGGACTCAGTGGGGCAGAAAGAAGAGGTTAAATTTTTAATGTAGATTTTTATTGATTTCAGAAAGGAAGGGAGAGGGAGAGAGAGAAACATCAAAGATGAGAGAGAATCATTAATCGGCTGCTTCCTTCAGGCCCCTGACTGGGGATTGAATCCACAACCTGGGCATGTGCCCTGACTGGGAAGTGAACTGTGGCCTCCTGGTTCATAGGTCAACGCTCAACCACTGAGCCACACCAGCTGGGCAACTTTTGTATAAGGAGTCAGCAAAGGTGTCCAGGAAGGTGAACCTGGAGCCTGCACCTGCAAGGTGGGAGGGGACCAGCCTGTGGATATCAGTGAGAAGAGCACTTTAGCTGTGTTTACCAGCAGATGACAGGGTTTCCTGAGGAGTAACTACGTATTCTTCACTATTGTGAAGCTCTTCCCCAAGATGGGGAGACAGCAAGAGAGTGTTATTGAAACACAGATGCTGTCAAAAGGGCTGGTTCAGGGACCGAGGCAGCGCCAGCAGCTGGCAAGAACGCACCAAGCAGAGATGGTGAGGAAACAGCAGACGCGTAAAAGGAGGAGCAGAGCAAGGGAAAATTGGGGATGGTGTGAAAAGGTTTTGAGGCAGTGCCCCGAACATTAATATTGTTACAATAGCTGGGTAGTAATCATTTAGAAAGAGAGTCTATAAACCCTTGCAGCCTGGAAGAGGTTTCTCCTGACAGCCTGATTAGCTTAGTAGAGGAACCACCAAGACAATGTCAGATAGGGCTACAACAGGCTAGTTTACTGAGCTTTTATTTTTGTTCCGTTTCCATTGTTTTGTTTTGTTTCCTTCCTTGTGGGGACAGACGGGGGAGGGGACTTCGTTGGGATACAGGCCACAGGGCCTGCCAGTGCCCGGGGGACAGCAGGACCTGAGGAAAAAGATGGGTGTGTGGCACAAACACAGACCCTGCAGGCAGGACATGGGGCTTGGTGCTACGTAAGGGGGTTCCAGGGAGTTGGGTGAAAGACACACCAGATAGTGGGATGTAGACTGACAACCAGAGGGCCCTCCTCCAATATTCTACTGTGTCCTTCACCTCAGCGCTGGAGGTAATTAGAGGAATAATAATAAATATGAGCTAGGAAGATTCCATTCCCCTCCATTCTGGGTGCTTAAGGGCTCTTTAGAAAGAAAAAAAGTGAAAGATAACAATAAGAAAACATTCATACCCACCAGAGTAGCAAGAACTTCAAAGTTATTAATAACAGTGCTCTCAAAAATGTGAAACAAGGAGAACTCTTCCATACTGCTGTGTAAAAACTGTAAGAAGAACTTGGCAACAACTAGAAAAAAGTGAGGATATTTATATTCCCTTACCTGTCAATTGCATTTACAAGAATATACCTAGAAAAAATTGTAGTGTTTTTTAAAAGGAAACACATAAAAGTATTCACTGCATTATGGTTTGGAAGAAAAAAAATTACAAAGGATTTTCATCAAAAGTAAAGAAACAGCCCTGGCCAGCACATTCAGTGTTTAGAGTGTCAGCTCACACACAGAAGGGTCACGTACCTGGGTTGCAGGTTTGATCCCTGGCCTTGTTGGGGCTCTTGTGGGAGGCACCAATTGATATCTCTCTCTCACACTGATGTTTCTCTCTCTCGCTCGCTCTCTCTCTCTCTTTCTCTTCCCTCCTCTTCTTCCCTCCAACCTCTCTAAAAATCAATGGAAAAAATATCCTCAGGTGAAGATTAATAACAACAACAAAAAGTAAAGGGACAAATGGTATTCATACAATAGAATATTATGTAGCAATGAAAATAGGTCCACTGAATCAACCTGTACCAGCAAAAGTCCCCAAAAAGATGAATAAACAAAGCAAGTCACAAAAGAATTCACAGTACAATATAGTTTATGGAGATTAGAAGCTGGAAAACAATACTAGAGAGTGATTAAGCATTTAATGATAAAGGATTGGGATCTAAATTTTATCCCTGATTGGGATCTAAATTTTATCTCCCATTTTAATCATATGTCTGATGCTTCTTTCAGAGCATGCTTATTATTATTTTAAAATAGCTTTTATTTAAAAAGTCAATTTAGGAATGTAAACAAGCATTCTTTATGCCCGAAATTATCAAATGGAGGTGGTTCGGGATTTATCAGTGAATCTGGGCAGGGATATACCGCCTGCCCACCTTCCAACAAGGAAGAGAAGAAAGGATTCAAACTAAGGTGTGCGAATAGGCAGAGTGGAATTGCACAATGGGACAGTAACCCGTGCAGCCTGCTCAGCATCCCTCCCAGAGGCCCACTGCTGGCCAGCCAGGCAATCTCTGCTTTCAGAATTGAGGTCCTGAAGAAGCATCAGCAATGCTCCAGAAGGGTCTCTATGCGGGATTTTCAAAGGTTTAGAGACCATCACTTTGTGACAACTATTTAAGCTTCTGTTCAGAAGAAGAGTGGAGAAGAGATGATGGGCCAATTTTGAAATTAAAAACAAAAAACAAAATTTTATAGTATTCTCCCATATTATCAACTAAGTAAGCAACTTCGATTTTCTAATGATGCCAGTAATAAAGAGAAAGATGAGATGCAGAGAAGAGTCAAAGAATCATGAATAACTCCCATGTTTCCAGTTGGGTTGACTGAGTAGAAGGCCACATCCCCTTCCACATAAACCTCTGTGAAGGTGTGAGTCAAGTCAAAGAGAACACTCCCAATTAGAAGGCACAAAATTAGAAGGCTTTTCTAAGATCTTTTAATGAGCCAGTTTTATTCATCTGTTTACTCAAGATTTATTCCACCTTCCCCTAAGTCAGTGGTCGGCAAACTGCGGCTTTCGAGCCACATGCGGCTCTTTGGCCCCTTGAGTGTGGCTCTTCCACAAAATACCACGTGCGGGCGCGCACGTGCAGTGCGATTGAAACTTTGTGGCCCATGTGCAGAAGTCGGTTTTCGGCTCTGAAAAGAAATTTCAATGGTTGTACTGTTGATATTTGGCTCTGTTGACTAATGAGTTTGCCGACCACTGCCCCAAGTGGACCTTTAACTATGGGCTAAGGGTAAAAATAAGAAGCTAATTGATCCAAGCACTGAATAAACATATCATATTACTTAAGTACTTACTTACTATGTGACAGTTGGCCCACATCTGCAATATTACTTATAATCTTCACAAAAGACGCTACTATTGTACCCAATGCATAGACAAAACAGACTGTCCAAGCTCTCAAAACGAACCAGCACGGAAGCCAAGTTCAAAGAACAGACCTGTCCAACTCCTAGCCAGCCAACCTCACTGCCTCAAGCAGCTCAATCAATGAGGAGTGTTTGAAAGGCATAAAGTACATATTATAGAGATGCAATCATTTGGTATGTATACCACATAAAATTAATGTCTATAATTCCCATGACATTATACGCTAAATAGGCTAGTCTAGGTATTTTATTTGAGTTTATAACATAATTTCTTTTTTTAAATATGCAATTAATGACAGTAATCAATTTAGCAGAGATTTTACAACATTATTCACAGGTTACCAACTTCTTACTGTAAAAGACTAAAGTCTCAATTTTCTCAGAGACAATATTTTCAAATCCACTTTATAAGTGTAAGATAAAGAGAATTTACCCAAAGTGCAACAAAAACCTGTAAGTTAGACAATAAGTAAACACATTCAATATAGTCTCAAAATTAAACTGTGTAAAGAGTTAAGTATCCGCACCTCGATTATTGTAATGTATGATAACGTGTAGGGTGGCATGAAAAATGATCATGTTGCAGTTTCTGTTACATTATAGAAAATGTGATGATAATAATAGGAACTAAAGCAGTGATTCTGAATGATTTCCTAGCATTTTCCTTTCTGAGCGGAGAAAACCAAGCCTTAGGCAATGAGGATGGACGTAACTCTACAGTATGAGGCATTTTTACCTTCACATAAATCAAGACGAGTTAGTTATATTTTTCTTACGCACCAATCTGTAGTTGCCTAGAAATCTATCATCGTTTTCTTTTAGAATGATTTCAAAACTGTTGCCCTTGGTTAACAAGTATGGGTTTTCTATATTTTGAATGGACCTGAAATTAAACACAACCACTTTGCCACAATTTTATGAAGTTTTATAAATGTTAAACAACAGCTGTTCGACTAGAAATTTTCCATATCAAAATGTAAACGAACATCACCAGTGCAAAGGGCCCAAGTTTACAAGTTTCACACCACAATCCAAGGACACGGTTTGATTTCACCAGGTCTATAAATAAGCACCTTTTACAGTCAAATGACAGTAATAAGGAACTACATGCTTAGTAAAATGAAGCATTTTGTTGTTTTTTTAGAACCGAGATTCACTGGGAATTTCCGGGAGGGAAAAACAATAAATTTTACACAGAACACACCTGGCATCTATTATTCTACATATTCAACATAGAATTCAAATGATCATGCATAATAAATAATTCATGTATTTTCTATTACTAAGAATATTAAAAATGTAAAAACAAATATTTTCTACATGTAATAACAGAAGCTAAAATTTTTCACATCAATGTGTGAATACTTGGAAGTAATTTTATTTCTTAAATATATGTTGCTATGTAGTATCAATCTTTGTGTTTATTTAAAAGCAAACCAGATTTTCTTTGTTAATAAGAATTTTGAGAATTGTATTAGTAATTTATTCTTTTTTTCTGTTACTGACAAGGAAATCAAGACATTCTATATTGCCTAACCATATGAATGGAAATTTTTAAAATTCAAATTGTATGCATAAATCCAACTAATATTGTGCACATCAACACCCGTGGTTTTGAACTTATTACTGAAGTCTAAAGTTCAGTACACATTTGCTCTGGCTGAGTGGCCCAGTTGGTTGAAGCACCATTTCATACACCAAAAGGTTGTGGGTTCAAGCCCTGATCAGGGCACATACCTAGTTGTCCGTTTCCATCCTGGTTCGGGGCCTGTATGGGAGGCAATCAATCAATGTTTCTCTCCCTTTCTCCTCTCTCCCTAAAAAATCAATAAAAATATTTATTCCAGTGAGGATTAAAAAAACACACACACATTAAAATTCAGAACACATTCTAAACAAATAAGAAACTTTATTTGCCAAACCTTAATCCCCTCTCTGAATACAAAAGATTTTTCTTGTTCTGTTTGGTGAAAACTATATTTTTCCTATGCTTACATCAATACAGCCAAAATGTCCCATTATCTGTTCTTTTTAAGATACAAGGTAAATGGAGAATTGTTAACTTAATAAAACGTTTAATTGCATGTTATTGCTCCTTTTCAAAATCCATTGTAAAAATACTGGTAAGGAGACATACTGGTAACCTCTGTAATTAGAGTCCTATAATAACTGCAAAGAAAGACTGAAAAGTCACCACAGCCATCAGGGCAAACGTACAACTCTATTCATGGAGGAATGAACTCCCAGGATGCCTTATGCCCTAACCATAGAAAGGAGAGCCTAGATCCTCCCACGTCCATTTGATCAAAATGGAAGAATATTCTCTGGTGCTTCCTGGCCCTCTGGAGGTTAGCGAGCCCCTAAGTACAAATATGCCATGGATTCAGGGACCTGCATTGTGACCGTGGAGATCCTCCATGCAGGACAGCAGCACAGATCGCCAAAGCCAGGATCTGAGAAATAAGCTGCAACATAAATGAAAGAACAAATTCCCAGCAAAACAGATTTATCACATCACCATTATATAATAGGAAGCAACCCTCAGCACCACGCGGCTTGTGCTAAGTGATCTCATTCTTACCATAACAAATTAACTGCCAGAAAAGACCGTCAAGGTCAACCCTGGCAACAATTAAAAAAAAAATAATGAAAAGCATTCATCCCTGAGGCAGAATTAGAATGCTTCAGTTTGAAGCAATGTGCTGTATATTTTATTAACTATAACTTGTTTAATTATTCATTGCAACTCTTCTTATATTCCGTACAGAAACCTCAGGTTGCTCACATTTCTATCTGATTTTTTTTTCCCTCACTCAAGGGCAAATGACTTCAGAGACCAAAATTTCTGTCTACTATTCTCAACTGAATACGGAGTTAGTTGTTTAGATTAAAATACTAAATGAAGGCCAAAAAGAGACAGAGAGTAACAGAGGGAGAAGACAGAATGAGATAATAGAGTGTTTTTCATCATCCTAAAATCACATACACCTCCGACCAGACTTTCCACAGGGATCCTCCTTCTGCACCCCAGTTGCCTGCACACCCCCCAGCCCCCTTCCACCTGCATTCCTGTAAGTAACAGAATCAGCTAATCAAGCATTTTACCTTGGAGGGACCAAACGGATTAGTTCTACTCCCTCATTCTTGAGATGAAGGGAGGAAACCCTATGCCAGGAAGAACGAAGCAGTCTGCTGAGTGTAACAAAGTCAGACATGGGCAGACCCAGGGCCAGACCCCGTGGTCCCCTAACGCTGGGTCTGTACCATTTCTATTACTCTATAAATTGCTGTAATTCAACAACTCCCTTGCTCTAAATTGCAAAAGAAATTGTGGTCAATTTCAAAAGAAAGGACTATGGCATGCCAACTTCTCTTTACTCTGTTGTTTCTTAGAGCTTTGTCTTCTCCCGATATCAATGATTTTAAAAAAGCAGTTCTCTCATAGACGACTTGATCTCTCTGCCATGGCTACCTTTGCACAGAAGTGATGGATCCTTCTAACTGTCTGGTCTAGTTTCTCCTCCCCTTTCTCAGCGACACAACCCTATTGTGCACAGAAGAGCAGTTTCCAGCTGAGAACCTACATATCTAACCCCTGCTACAGCGACGGATGGCAGAGACCTAGCTCTGGTCAACGAGATATAAGCAGAAGCCACCGGCTGGAGCTCCCGGGAAAGCTCTTTAAAGGGGAGCAGATCTGACTGGTTTGTGCCCTTTCCTCTTCGGCTTTCACCTTCTCTGTTACTAAGAGAATCCTGGAGGTGTGGCAGCCACTTGGTCATCATGAGGCAGCAGGCACAAGGCTGAAAGCTGGAAAACCCCAAAGGAGAACGGAACAGGAGCTCAGAAAGATCTTCAGGCCGGGTGATGTGATGCTACCTGCACCCTGCCCAGGGCTGCCTTCCTCTAGACTGGAGAAAAAGAGACCCCCATGTGACTAAGCAACTGTGGCTTGAGTTTTCTGTTATCTACCGCTGCAGTTCTCGCTGACGTATGTATCAGGGGTCAATGAGTACCAGCATGAACAGAACAAAAAAGAAAATTTCACTTTTTATAGTAGCATGTTTAAACCAAGAACCGAATGAACGCTGCCTGTGACAACATTGGTCTGTGGAGGAGAGGCGGGTGGCACTTGGAAGAGGCAGCAGTATGTCCCATTGTAAGAAAAACAAAAACACAAAACAGTCATCTGAATTCATAAAGTGCTAAACATGGTTGTATCTTGAGAAAAGTAGAAATTGTGTCAGTCACTTGTGGTATTCCCTAAGAATTTAACAGTAACAGCAACATCTTCTATAGGAAGAGGGTATGTTGCTTTCTCAGAAGACGTGTTTTTATGCTAACCAGATGATATCTCAATGCCTTAGTTCTGAAATATAGAGCAAGCAGTATTTTCCCAGGGCTACAGGCAACATCTAGGCAGCCGGTTACCTATCTCCTTTCAAATACTTTGCAGCCAGAAACATAGCCAGAATATGAACACACCACTGAAAATACTGCTATCCACACAGCATTTCTGATAAGCCATTTCTCTGTCCAGATTCATTCTGGGACTACATAAGAAATATGAACTGCCACTACCTCCGCCTCTGCCAGACACATTCAGTTTTATTCTTGTCTCATTTGCAAATTCTAATAAGCTGAAATGAGAAAATGGCTTCACAAAATAATTATATGCTACAGTAGTTTTCTTTCCTTTCCCCCCTGAATATTAGACAAGCAAATAAAAGTCCAATATGTTAGGACGAAACAATAAAGTATTGAGAGATACCTCAGCCTCCGATAGACACTCCTATAAAATATAAAATTACACAAATAATACTCTTCAAAAGGAATTTTTATATCATATCGTAACTTCACGTGAAATATATCAACTATCAACAACAATTTCAACATATAAAAGGACAAAATGCTTAGATGTAAATAGGAGAACATTGAACAGTCATTTATTTGGAACTAAACAAACTTATTTTTTTTTAAATACTTATCATTTCATCACTTTATTGCCAAATACATGGAAGAACAGTAGGCATGGCTGCCAACTGAAACACATTCATTAGACATGGGGCTTATTGAAGACCCAGATGAGAAAGTGTAGTTTCTCTGGCCTCCTAAAGAAGCTCAGCCAACCTCAGTCAGGGAACTTGGGTGGCATATAACCATAGCAGGCAGGTTGAAAGGGACATGTGCAATCATATATACTTCCTTTGCAGGCCACCCGATAGAGTATATAGGAGAAAGTTTTGCTTGACTAATAGATTAAAGTTGTGCTACATATCAACATTTTATTTTGAAGACGCATGTTATAACCTCAATTGATTCAATGGTCCATTTCAAGGTCCATTTTTCCACTCAAATTTCCACGTTTATCTACCAAAGCATTCCGCGTGGCTCTTCCCAAGACAAGGAAAGCCTCCTTCAGCCACACACCCAGATCTTTGAAGCAATCTGACTTGCAACTAGCAGCAGTGAGAGGTCTGCCCATTTCCTTCAGAAAGAGCAGCACCCCAGGTAAAAAGGGGCTCACTGCAGAGAACGTGGCCTCCCTGCTTTGCCAGGATTCTAAGTGCATGGATACAAGGTGGTTCAGTGGCAGGACTCAGCGGACAAGAAACTCAAATGTAAAGGCACTATTTTCAGGACACTGATTTGGGACATTTATCTGTCCCTCATCTCCCCAGTTTATTTTTAAATATACTGCGTTGTTAGTTTTAAAGTCTTCCTGTCCTTTGCTCTTTTCTTTCCTCATTGAGTCTCCTAGCTTTACTTTTGTGAAATATGAGGCTCTCTTTTCTCTTCATAATTAGAGGAAAAAGCCCTCATTAGAGAGGGTGCCAGTTTACCTTTTAACGAGACAGTCCATTCAGATAATAATTAAGAAACTAAACTATATAAAAACATAGTTTCTTTTGACTGATAGAGATATGTCTTGAATCTTCTATGCATTTCATAATGACTAAACAAAGCTAATCAAGTGTTACAGTTTATCAATTCATTTAAATATAACAGAGCATTATGAACAAAAACACTAAAAGGATAAAGAATATTGTTGAGGCTAAGAAACTGTATTTCCAAACTATTTTTCATATTGAATGTGAATTAAGAAAATTAAATTCTAAACAATATAATTATTTCACCTGCAAATCATATGTCATCAGGGAAATGCAAATTAAAACAACGAGATACCACTACACGCCTATTAGAATGGCTGAAACTGGAACACTGAGAACACCAAATGTTAGAAAAGAAGTGGGACAACAGGAAATCTCATTCATCACTGGTGGGAATGCAAAATGGTCCGGTCACTTTGGAAGACACTTGGGCAGTTTCTTACACAGCTAAACTACTCTTAGTATACGATCCAGCAATCACGTTCTTTAGTATTTATCCAAATGAGTTGAAAGCTTATATCCACACAAAAAACTGCACACGAGTATTTAAAGCAGATTTATTCATAATGGCCAAAACTTGGAAACAAGCTATCCTTCCGTAGGTGAATAGTAAACTATGGTACATTCAGACAATGAATATGATTCAGCACTCAAAATAAGTGAATTACAAAGTCATGAAAAGACATGGAGGAACCTTACATACATATAACTACAAGAAAGAAGCTAATCTGAAAGGACTACAGACTATATGCTTCCGACTATATGGCATTCTGGAAAAGGCCAAGCGATGGAGAAAGTAAGAAGATCAGCAGTTGGTAGGGGTTCAAAGGCAGTGGGGAGAGGGTGACTACGCAGAGCAGAGGATTTTTAAGGCTATAAGTACTATGTATGGTACTATAAAGATAGATACATGCCATTATGTATTTGTCCAAACCCACAGAATACAACACTGAGAGTGAACTCTAATGTAAACCATGGACTTTGAGTGATAATGATGTGTCAGTATAGGTTCATCTTTGGGAAAAAAAAATGAGCCACTCTGGTGAATGATTTTGATAAAGGATAAGACCATGTATGTACAGGGACAAGGGATGTATGGGAAATTTCTGTAGCTGCCTTCAATTTTGCTGTGAACTTAAAACTGATCTAAAAAAAATCTAAAGAAATTCACTGTAACACTATTCCTCCATTTTTATAATTACTACCTTTTACATACACAAATTTAAGAACACGTAATACAATAGTTCACATTGTTTGTGGATATATAGGAATATGGTAAAAGTATACTGGTAAACCGTGCCAGAAGAGTGATAACATCTGACATAGATGCAAAATGTTGATAATTAAATCAGAGATACA
This sequence comes from Corynorhinus townsendii, assembly GCA_026230045.1. Lineage (NCBI taxonomy): Eukaryota > Metazoa > Chordata > Mammalia > Chiroptera > Vespertilionidae > Corynorhinus > Corynorhinus townsendii. Next base: position 116,524,675 of record JAPDVU010000006.1, on the reverse strand, counting down.
AATGCATGAATGTTAATTTGTTCTTTTATTTGCTAGTCTTTCCATATGGGGAAACACACACACACACACACACACACACACACACACACACACACACACAACCTTGGGGTGGAATTATAACATTCTCAGGTGAAAACATGACCAGATGAGATCTGGGTTTAGGTAAGAAGTAGCAGACTATAGTGAGAATTCAAATGATTTGGTGGAGTGGCCGGAAGGGTATTCAGAAGGGTCAAAAAGTAGGGCCAGGGTCACCTGAAAGGAGGACAGGTAGAATTGACTGTCTGGGGAGACAGCACACTACAGGCACTGTGTGAACGGGAGACACAACAAGGTCCTATTCAAGGAGATGCTGTTTACTCGGTGATGTGTGACCCCAGAATTCAGTACTGTATATATCAGCTTACTGTGAACCAAATAGGAAGACACTTGATTTGTTGCATAAAATGAAATCTTAAATACAGAATAAACCACTAAAATAATGTTAGGAACAACAATCCTGAACAAAGATTTTGATGGCACACACACACAAAAATTGGTATGAAATACATACTTACCTAGAAAAGTAAAAATTTATAACTGCTCATAATATAACTTTTAAGAGTGAAGTAAGGAATGTATTTTATCTGGTACACCACAGTAATTTGCTATAAAGCTTTATGAAACAGCTAACATAATGTTGCAGCCAGAAACCAATTGTTGCTAAAATACATTCAGTTAAAATGGAAAATATAGGGAAATAAAACACTGTAATTGTCTCTCAACCCACATTGTATAATATGTCACTAAATGACATACTATTATATTTTCTGTTTTAATATGCTTTCCCATAGAGAAATTGATAACATAAGGAAATGATTCCTGCTTTTATTTCTGAAGACCTAAATAATATCCCACACATATTTATAAACCAAACAGTGCCTTAGCCTCTTATTAGATCCCAAAGCTTATAAAATCTATTTCACAAAACCACCACATGCAGCTATGCATGAAATAGCTAACATAAATGGTTTTCTGTTCTTCTTACTTTGATTCACAATTGGGGAGTTAAATATTTAAAGTGAGCTATAATAATACTTAAGGAAAAAAAACACCACGGTTTTCTTAATTTTAGAAAATCTTTTAATAGAGTATTATATAACTCCTACAAATATTGTCTTTGGCCTCCATGATATTTTATTTAACCTTGCCCATCCAGTGGATAGCTGGTGAAGTACAGCAGAGACTTCTGCCCAAAGAGATGAGAGAATTCCATGGCCCTGATCCAGATGTGGCAGGATGTTGACAAACCACATACTAATAAGCAATATGTTTAGTACTTACATAAAAGGTCAAATGTCCCTTTACGAGAGGCTGCATGAGAATTTCTTATACAATGAACTATCATAATTAACAAAATACTAGAAAACCTTTGGAGAAGCAGAAGAACTTTACATACCTCAAGAGAGTAACTTTCTAAATAAAAATCAATTAATAAGGCCAGGTGCTAGGTTTAAACAGGGAGTACTGTACTTGAAATTTAGAGCAATATTTCTAAGGCCTAAAAAGAATCCAGTCATCCAAATATGCTGAATGCTTGAATTTCAACCATCTGACAGGATAAATAAGACGCACTTATCAAACATTAACAGAGAAACTTCAATCAAAAGAGAGAGACCTGGGTAGAAAGTTTAAAGAAACTCTTTTCGGTTAGATGATTAATTCAGATTTTCTCTGAATACCTTAAAGTATGGAAAAAGAAAGAATAACAGGTTTAGCCCCTTTTAAGGTTCAGACTTCACTGAAAAACTACTGTGTTTCTGAAATGGTTGCTAAAAGCAAGTTTTCAATTGTGTTTCTCCCACTGACTTCTGGAACAGCTACCAGGAATGCTCTCTTCATGAAGTCCCCCCTTGTGCTCACTGAGAACTGGTGTCCCCAGAACCCAGCCCAGTACTTGCGAGGATTCTATGAATCTGTGCTACACACAAAGAAGACCAGGCTAACAACCCCGAGAAGGCAGGTCAATGAAAACAAAGGCTGACCTTGAAAAACTCTCAAACAAGCACTGACCATATCTAAAAAAAAAACGATAAATGTTATTATTGCAAAGTAAAAGTATCTTACTACAATAAAAGATTACAAATGAAGCTGCTGTTTGAGGTGCATGGAAGGAAGACACAATCTGTGTGCTTCCTCATCCCTCTAGCAATTTAAGGCTTGACCTTAACTTCCAGGTAAGTGGTACTATCTCCATAGTTATCTTCCACGGGTAATCAGAAGCTATTCACGCTGGCAAGTTCTCCCACTTTATAAAGGTATCTTCCAATAGGCAGAGATGCAGGTGCTGGTAAAGGATCACTACTAAAAATTACTGTTTCTATTTGTGTTTCCTATAAGTGGACTATCCCTGGAGCTGTAATAAACAATGAAGTTGTTGTTTTTAAAATATGGAGCAGGTAGAGTTTATAAGCTTACATTTCCCAGCAATTCACAAATTAATTCCCCTTGGTTTCATCACATACCCTTTCCACTGAGAAGTTATGAGGAAAAGTGAAATAAATGTAATACCACATGACTTTTTTTTTTTAGTAGAGAAATAAGAAAATTCAAAGTACAGCCATTTCTCCATTATTCAGTATTATTCAAATATGCAGGGGCATCTTATCTTGAGTCAGTGGCTTTTATGATGGGTGTAGCTTAGAATCACTTGAGAAGCTGTGTAAAAACACAACCACCCAGCCTATGCTTCCAGCAAATGTAGCGCAAAGGCCATGGGTGGTGCCTGCAAGTGCCAGCTCTAAGAGCCTCCCAGGTGATTCTGGCACAGCCCTGGGTGAGGACCAGCTGGCACAGGCTCAGATGCTGCGGAAGCCGAGTGGGTACTTTGAACTAGTGAGTGGACAGTGATGGGGACTTTGACAAACTGGAAAAGACACCCCCTTGCTGAAGGGGCACGGTCTGCTTAGCTCTAGCTCCTTGGGGATGTGCAGAGGCAAGCCTGGCACAACCAGGACTCCCGTTTTGTCAGAGAGAGAATCGAGGATTCAGTTTAACGGGAAATCTCTTGAGTTTTAAGTGTTGAAAGGCCCTGGCAGTCAACCTGTGATCGTTGGTTTAGAACAGTGGTCGGCAAACTGCGGCTCGTGAGCCACATGCGGCTCTTTGGCCCCTTGAATGTGGCTCTTCCACAAAATACCACGTGCGGGCGCGCACATACAGTGTGATTGAAACTTCGTGGCCCATGCGCAGAAGTAGGTTTTCGGCTCTCAAAAGAAATGTCAGCGTTGTACTCTTGCTATTTGGCTCTGTTGACTAATGACTTTGCTGACCACAGGTTTAGAGGATCAATGATATTGGTAATTTTGGCTTCTCAATGGAGTATTCTCAAGGTATGGGACAGAGGGGGCAGTGTGAGGAACGTGGCCATGGCAGTTTGCAGCTCTTCCACTTGAATATGGCTGGTGCTGCGGACTTATTCTGACCCAAGGAACACAGCAAGAGTGACAGTGTGTGTTCCAGAGCTGGGGCCCAAAGGCCCTTGAGGCTTACAACGGAACAATACCCAGCCATAAGAAAAGATAAAATCCCGCCATTTGCAGCAACATGGTTGGATCATGAGAATATCATGCTATGCGAAATAAGTCAAACAGAAAGAGTTAAGAACCATAGGACTGTGGGATATGATATCGAAAGCAACGAATGAGCAAACAAGAAAAACAAACAAGAAAAACTCATAGACACAGGGAACAGTATGGTGGTTACCACAGGGAAGAGGGGTATGGGTTAGTAAATGGTAAAGAGGTCAAATATACGGTGATGGAAGAAAATGTGACTTTGGGTGGTAGACACACAATGCAATCAATATACAAATGACATATCATAGATGATGCATCATGATGTACGCTTGAAATCGATAAAATCTTGTTAACCATTGTCACCCCAATAAATTTAACTTAAAAAATAAGAGTAAATAAAAGTAAAACTCTCCAGCTATCATCAGGCAAGTGACAGATGACCACAGCTGCCTGTGTGGGCCCTGCTAGACCAGTAAAGTACCCAGCCAAACCCACCCAAAATGCAGACGAATGAGCAAACAGCTACCACGTCAGCCAGTGAGCTGCAGGAGGCTGGTTCAGCAGAAACAGACAAGTGCCACAGAAACTGCGCTGAAGATAGGATGCTGCCAGAATAGAACTCAGCACTAAACACTGATAATAAAAACTTGAAACATGTGGCATCAGTTTTGGGGCAGGTGGTAGACAGAAACAGGCAAAATAATAAAGAGATAATTAAAGGTCAGAGAAACAGCAGTCTGTTGTGGTGAAATAATTGACAACATATTTGCCTGTGATAACCTGGAAGATAAAAATGTACCTAATGAACTTGTTGGTCTGGCTAAGAGCTCTAGAAAGAATGCTGAAAATATAATTTAATTTCCTTAAGCTACCTATGGCAAAAGCACAAAGCGGGTGGTAGGGGGGGGCGAAACAGAAATTGCTCAATTTGCAAGCAGAATTTAAAGGGAAAACAGAGAGCCCAGGAATTGGTGCGTTGGAAATTAATGTCTCTCATCCTCAAACTTTTCAAAGTGACAGACAACCAATGTGACTGTGTATGTGGTGGTGGCTGTGGGAGAATAATACTTGTAAAATACAGAATACATAAGTGTGTGTGTGTGTGTGTGTGTGTGTGTGTGTGTGTATACAATATTTTCCCATCAGTTGTTTAAAATATTATTTTACAAAATGAATAGACTATGTACAGATTCAAAGTTGGCATTATTTTTTAAGATAAAATATAAGTCTTGAAATTTTATTCTGTGGCTCGTGGCTTAGCATATACCCCTAATTCCTCTGGGACAGGCATTTACTCTCTTATTAAGGTAGTTAATGTAATCATAGTGTCTTACATTGCATTAGGGGTACTTGGTGGGAAAGGGGGAGCAGCAGTGATAAGCCACCCAGGTGAGCCCTCACTTCGCACGTTTTGGAAACCTGGCATCAGTTAAAGGTCTCGGCAAGGTGGGAGTATGAGCACAAGGAGTTGTGGAATTACGACTGTGCCACAGGATCATCCAACCTGCACAGATCCAGTCCTCCACCCCCACCCCGCCCCCCCACCCCCCCAAAAAAGACTAAAGGACTGAGGCAAATATGGAAGGAAAAAATAAGAAGCACAGACCTCCGTGATTAAAACAGATGATCCCAAATCTATGCGGCAAAGCGCTCCTGTAGAGTCAGAGCCAGCCAGCCAGCCAGCCAGGCTCTTACTCTTACTTGTTTGCTTTCACTGTACGTGATATCGAACCAGTCGGGACAATTACATTGTCCAGATTGTCCAGACTCATGACAAAGGGAGGAAGGTATTCAGATGAGCTCTATAAGCCTGACAAGATGACAAGCCCCAATCAAGAAGCAGAGACAGAAGTCTGAAGTCCTTAATCTAATGGCAAAGTGCACTCAAAATCTATCAGCTGGTACTAAGGACATCATAATTTGGTATAATAGTCTCATTCATTCAACTAAATGATTGGCCGAGTGTCCTGTTGGGGATTAATAATGTTAGTCTTGCCCTTGGAGAACTTACGCGCAGGTAGAAGTGGTAGTCATACGAGGGACAAAGCATTCTACAACACTTACAGAAGCAGCTAAGCTCTCCAGGAGCTTAAGATAAACCATAGTTTGATCATTCATAAAGTAAAGGTTTTTGCTCAATACAATCTATTTAAGAAGACAGGAAAACAGGCAATTTATTTTAGACAGACTTCCATTCCAAATGTCTAAAACAAAACAGTTTTGAATTTTAAGCAAATTCTCAGCTCCCTGGAACAATCCCAATGCCTAAGTTTGTACAGAACATATCACATGCAATATTTCACGATACATCATATAAATATAAAGCAGCACATAAAATAAATTACATATATAAACAGAGACTAGGAATTCATATGTTAAGACTTATGCGTAATAAAACTTGAAATGATTATGTTTCCCCTGGGGCAAAGTTTCTTCATTTTCTCCATTAAAAGTTCAAGGCAATTTGAGAAAAATGTATATCCAACCATTCCGTGTACATCTAAATCACCCTCAACATTGTATAACTAAGCACCTCTCACCAACAAAGACTTGAGAAAAATAACTGAAGCCTAACTTGAATTTAATTGCATAAAAAAGAGAGATTATTTCCCTCTATAGTTAACTGAGTACTTTTCTGGAAACAGTTACATTAAATCATAAAAATCAGGTACAATTTTCATACCAAGAATTTTATAGTTTTCAATCATAATGATAATATAGGGACAAAAATGTGTAAGTTCCTGGAAGCAGGTTCCCATAACACTACTTCCTTAGAGAACACTGTAGGAACTCAAATATATTTTAAATTCATTTAGAAATCACACAATGGCTCACTGGAATGTGTTCCATAATGTAAAATTTACTCTTGATTAGATGAAAACTTAATATACTCTAATAAACTTTGAATAATTTTAAAGCAATTTTTTATCTTTTTGTAAACTTTCTAAAGGTTTCCTTACAAATGCAAGTACATCACAAAAGGCAAGGTGAGTCTAATCCGCACTTCAATTTACAGAAGTTGATGTTCTGCTCATTTCTTCTCTCTCAGAAATCTAAGAATGTTTCTTTTTTTAAAATTACAGTTTACATTCAATAGTATTTTGTATTAGTTTCGGGTGTACCTTTAGCTGTTAGACAATCATATACTTTACATAGTGTTCCCCCCAATATTTCCAGTACTCACCTGGCACCATACATAGTTATTACAATAGAGGCCCAGTGCACCAATTTGTGCATGGGTGGGGTCCCTCAGCCTGGCAGGCGATAGGAGCTGACTGGGGCCTATCTGGGCCAGTGTGGGGAGAGGGGGAAGAGACTGCAGAGGTTGGCCGGCTGTGGGAGGTTGGCTGTGGGAGTGCACTGACCAGCAGGGGGCAGCTCCTGTGTTGAGCGTCTGCCCCCTGCTGGTCCGTCGTTCGTTCAGTTGCTTAGGCTTATATATATATAGAGTGATGACTATATTTCCTGTGTTGTACTTTCCATCCTCACGACTATTCTGTAACTACCAATTTGTACTTCTCAATCCCTTCACCTTTTTCACTCAGTCCCCCCAACCCATCCTCCCCTCAGCAACCTTCATTCTAGAGGAACTCTTCTTTTGGAAGGATTCATAGGTGTTAAGTATTAAATGTAGACAACCATTTACAAAAGTTCTCTAGAAGTATCAATATGTCCTGCATGAACCCAATGGAGATTTACAGTTTGAACAGCTACCTGTCATTTCACCTTATGGTTTATCTGTCATGTTAAAAGCAGCTGCTCTCCCTGAACATACCCTCCCAGGCCCCATAGTAGAAAATGCCAGTGAGGACCAGCCTGACCCCCTTTCCCTCAGTCTTTGACTAGCTGTCCTGACCACCAGGCCCTGCATCCAGAAGGGCAGGGCAGCCCCACTCCTGACCCTAGGGAGTCTGATCTTACACCTTGACCCCTTTCTGGTGGCCCTGTGCAATGAAAAGAGGAATGCTTTTGCAGTCAGAGAATCCTGGGTTGTAATCCTGGTTCTACCATCTTAGAGCAATGTGGTCTGAGCCAGTCCCATTGCCTCTGTACAGTGGATACACATAGAAACCAATCTCATGTGCTACCAAAACGTACTGCTACACTGTTAGCCACATCATGTCATCTGTTTTACATTATGTAATCTGAGACAAGAACCTAAAGTATAAGTATTCCAAATTCATATTGAGAAAGACTCAGAAAGTTAAAGAATGTGATCATGGCCACACAGCAGGATATCATGTTAGGGAGAGAGTTTAATCTCCTGATTCATTCCTTCAAAAATAGTTAATGAATGGTCCATATGTAGAAGCCATAAATTTGTAAATATAACAAATAGTCTCTGCCCTCATGGAGTTTACATTCTACTAGGGAGATAAAAAGTTAAAAAAATTCACAATGATTACCAATTGTGGTTAAGATATGACGGAAATACACATGGTGGGGAGGGCGAGTGGGATGGAGGGAGAGATGGAGAAGGGGAAGGAGAGGGAAAGGGAGAAAGAGCAAGAAGTTCAGAGAGTGTGTTTGAGAGGAAGGACCTTTATGAAGGGGTTAAGCTTAGAATCACAGTCTGAGCGGAGGTGAAGCAGTCATAGAAAAAGATGAGGAAGAACATTTTAGGAAAAGAGAACAAATGCTTATTTAGAATGGCACAGACAAGACTCTAAGCTGTCTCCTGCTCTCTCTTCAGGGTCCTTTCTCACCACTCTGCTCAGCTAACATCCAGTCACCCCTCAGAACCATTTTCAGTCCCTCAAACAGCCTGCCCTCTCCTGGCCCTGGCCTCCTGTGTAATGGCCTGCCTACATGTAGGATACATATGGGATTATTCCACTCTTATATACAGTGAATGTTCTCCACACTTGTATGAACTTCACACTTACATTAAAATGGCAACATAAGACCCCGCTGAATGCCATTATTATTTACATATTCTTTAATGCCTATCACTGTGTTTTTCAGGTATGAAAGTGTCCAGGCTGTAGGTTCAGGCTGGGTTTCAGGCGACGAGCAGGTTTTTAATCTGAGCCTGGCAGAATGGTTAGTGTTCTATGTATGGTAATAAGCCTCATGGACAATAGACAGACACAACAATTACCTTCTGGGCTTTGAATTCTTAATAATAAACGCCAGACTAAATTATGTTTCAGTAATTATCCTGATCTAGAAATAACTTAAAATAGGAGAGACAGGAGGAGTTAATCAAGGTGAAGGTCTTAACAACAAAGCCATCTAATATTTAATAAAGGAAATATAATCAGTAACTATATCTACATTGCAGCTGATGACATATGAACATGATATATCTGGCCAGGATACTGTATATTACACTTGAATCAATAAGCCAGTATTTGCTGAGCTTTGGTTTTTGTGGTAGACATGAAATTCACATGGAATAACGGGGAGTAAACCACCTCAGAGAATGAGGCAGAGGCCCTGGAGTCACTGGACTGACTTCTCCTTATTAAGATCTGCCATATTTTCAGTTAGAAGACATCTTTAATATTTATATACGTTTTTTGTGAAAGGACTAAAAAAATCGGCATATAAACCTTTGAGGTCAGAGAGCTATATATTAATTTCTATATTCCTAGTACCTATGTGGCAAATGATAGGCATTCAATAGTTATTTTATGAAGGAATACTCAAATTTATCTAGTTCAGTTTTAAGAATAAAACATACTATGAAAAGTAAACAAGGCTTTCCTGACAGACACAGAAATAAGTCCAAACTTTATTATTAAATTAAAAATGGCAAAAATGACAAGAAAATACATTTTAAAAAAACCTCTGAAAGGATATACACTAACTACTGGCTGCTTTGGTCCCAGGGGTCGGGTGTTTTGGTTTTTGGGGTGTGTTTTTTTGGTAGTGAGGAACAATAAGCAACTTTTTATGCTATATAATTCTGTATCATTTATATAGAATTATATATTTGTACATTCATGCATATACATACACATATTTTTAAACATGTATTGTATAATAAGGCACTTGAAATTATTTTTAGAATTACTTGTGAAATCTAAATGAAAAAATTAGTATGACCCAAATAGTGTAATCCACAAATATAAAAAAGGTGTATAGTATGAAATCCTTACATTTTCCTCTCCCATTACTATAAAGATTTAATTCTATGTTTCAATAAATTACTATTTGTGATCCAAATCGTATACTGAATGCTGGGGGTGGGGATGGGGCGGGGGAAGAGACAGAGTTCTCTCTATTCTACTAGCCCTTAATTTTTTATACTTTGTTATGGTCTGCTTCCCATCTACTGGACAATAATATCTCTATTACAGCCCAAATCCCTGCTGGCTTCAAAAGGAAATCTTCCCTTAGAGAAAGTAGTCAAGTGTTGAAAGGAAGGTGATTAGAGACAAAATAAAATAGAAATTTAGGGAAATGTTCTATTTTCTAAGAACTGAGAGAATACTGACTTCTAGCAGTTTTCAATACCTGTCCTCTCAGAGGTACTCAATTTCATTTCAGAAAATTCTTTACAAATTACTCTCATGTTTTAGAAAGACCATTTTTTTACAGAGAAACCAGATACTGATTGCCAAATGAGGCCATAGAATTCAGATGAACTTTTTACTATACTAGATTTGATCACAGTGATTTGCAAATTTAAATGTTTTAAATAACACAGAGTGGAAAATAAGTACCTGTGTAGAAGTTTCAGGGTCTAAAAATGAGGAGCACTTTTTATACTTCCTGTGATAACAAGTATGTTTTAAGTGAAGATATATTTTCTGAAGTCTTTTAAAATGTCCCAAAATTTCAAGTTTTCTTTTATATAAATGCACCAGGGGAACTATTTATGGAGAGGAGAAGAGGTCAGTAATAAGTTGTTAAATACATAAAGTTTCATATTCCACTATGAACTTTACGACTTATTTGTCTAGAGTGTCATCTCCATTTCTTGGAAGAGAATTCAAGGGTGATAGTATTGGCCCAAGCTCGAGAGCTTAGTCTCACACTCAGAGAGTATATGATTTTATACTCAGGTATATAAAAATCTGCGCTTCCAATGCGTTCTACTTGGAAGTATAAGTTCATCTCCAGTTTGTCTTCATTTCATTTTCTAAATCAGGCTAAAAGCCTGAGTAGACCTGCATAAAAATAGCTAAAAACTCTAAAGAAATTGATGTTACAAAAGCCGTAAACTACTCACTGATTATTTACATTAGGTAATGTTTTTCTTTAGAATAAAATTGGTTTAAAATTAAAGTTCTGAAGCAACTTCAAACGTCACATACAGAACTTACGTTCATAAAGGAGGAATAAGACACACTAAATGAGGTACATTCATTTTTATGAGCCAAGACTTTGTTACTTGCACAAGACCATTTCCAGCTCCCAGAGTCTGTGTTTTGTTTTTGTTTTTGTTGGCGGTGGGGGTGGGAGACAAGTATCTGTGCACCATGCACAAACTTCAAACAGAAAATATTTCATGTCCCCTGCCATAAGCATAAGTATGATGCTGCTATAATGCTCTGTTAATTTCGAGGAATTGTTTTCTAACACTTATGATCTACCATCTCATCTAGAAATTCAAATCCAAACTAATATACATGGATCTTGATGAATATTTTAGAAGGAAAATGATTAAATGACTTTAAAACACAGTGGCAAAGCAAAATAAAATATAATAAAAAAGGAGGAAATATACTTAGGGGCATACTTTCAGTAACAATGAATGTCAATGTAATGTTTTTCATTTACATTCACAATTTATTTGTAATATTTGCTTCTCCAAATATTACCTGAAGGAAAAAAAAATTATAATCAAATGCAACTGACTTAACCAGAAATAAAAGCATATATTTAGCAGAATCTTCTAAGCTTATCAGCTAAAATGCATGTGAGGAATTAAATGATTCCAAATTCTTGTATTGGATTTTTTTAGCAAATTATATCAGCATATAAAGTCAGTGGACTGTTACATTTCAAATACTTTATATTACTGAAGATTAATTTCTAGTAAAATAGTAACATTTTAGAAATTGTCTTCTCACATAATGTCAAAATCCAAACTAGACTTATTCAGCTTCAAGAAAATGCAGTAGATGGAAATAACAAATCATGTTATGTAGCAATTTATCATGCAATATGTCTCTGTACAGAAAGACACACTATTCCCACCAAAAGCTGTATGGAGAGCCATTACCATTCTCTCTCGAATGGTCAAGAGTGAAAATACGTACCTTGCAAATATTTTACTAACTACACACATGCATGGTGTGAATGCACACACACCGTCCTCACACATTCCCCAACTGGGCCTAGGAATGAGAGAGTAGGTCCATGGCATGCCTGTCAACCACCAAGATCACATCATCTCTTCTTACACACTCACAAGCAGAGACAAAATACATTATTCACTTCTCCCTGGTGAAGGATTTTACTCCTGAAGCTACCAAATTTAACAAAAAACCAAGTTGGTCTAGAATGAGTCTTAGCTGGGTTTTACCTACACTAAGAAGAATTGGCATATTTCCAGCAAAGCTTACTCTGTACCAGTAAAAAATGAGAGACCTTTGGATTCACTTCACATATGCAAGGTCTCTACTGTGAAGTGAGAGGTCTATAAAGCGAAGTCCCTGCTTGATACTCAAAGGGCAGGTTGAGAGAGGCACCTGTTTGCATACCTGCAGACACAACAGCTGTCCCACAGGCACCAAAACCCCCCGCCCCCCAGCAGCTCTCCCTGACCTTGTCACTATTTGCTGACCTCTGTAAGAAGATAATAGTGCGCAAGAGAGACCCAGCACTGTCCCCACGGGGCATGTATTCCAGAAGGGAGGACAGTTAAATAGGTAATAGAAAATGATAAAACTGTAGTAGTAGTAATAATCACTATACTAATAATGTAGACATTTGATAGAAAAGTTGAAGAGTGATAATATGTAGAAGGAGAATTTAAGGTCACAGAGAATGCCTTGTTGATGGAGAAATGTTTAAGCTGAGTTCTGAAGTACTAATGGTAGGACTCGCATATGGAGCAAGGCAGTTGTGGTGATTGGAAGGCATGCAAAGAGAATTGCCCTGTAAAGAGAAAAATTCCCCCAGAGGAGGGTACATACTGTCAGAAAACTTGGACGAAATTCAGCACTGCAAGGGCTAAGTTGTGAGAGAGAAGGTAAAAGCTGAGGAAAGCGGCTTGTCAGGATCCTAATAGGGTCTTGTAGGCCATATTAAAGAATTTGGAATGTTTATTGTAAGGACCATGAGAAGTCATTGACATTCAGGGTTTTTCAAATACTAAACTCTCAGAATTTTAAAATAAGATTTTTCATTATTCTACAAAATAATTGTTAAGAAAATTTTTTCCAATCTTTTTGACCATTGGAAAACTTTTTCCAATTTTAAGAACTAGTCAAGAATAGGTACATATCTCAGTGCTGAAGTTTGACCTTTGACAGTTACAGAGCTATGTAAATTCAAGTTTCATAATTATTGGGCTAATATGTTTTAGTCTAAGACAATGTAATATGAAGTAATTAAAAATGTATTTTTATTTAATAACTAGTGACCTGGTGCATGAAATTCGTGCACATTAAAAGGGGATTAATTAGAGGAAATAATTTAATATTGCTATTTGCCCTTTCTCTATAATAGAAGTGTCAGAGATGAAAGAAAATTAGTAAAATGTATATGAAAACCTTCCTCCTGTCAGAGTCTGGGCTCACCATGGGACCCAGAGTTAAGTCCCCGCCACCCACATGCACCTCAAAATCGCTCGAGACCCAGACCCGGCTGGCCCCCCACCACTGGGCTAGATCCAGACCAGGCCAGTCTCACCCTTGCTAAGCCCTGCCAGGCAGGGGGCATAGCCTCAGGTCCCCTGGCCCGCGCCAGGATGGAGAGTGTAGCCTGAGGTCCCCCAGCCCAGACAAGGGCGGGGGAGGGGTGTGTGCCTTGGGGTCCTCTGTCAAGCCCCAACGGCCTGAGATCCCCTGTCAAGCCCGCTGGGTGGAGGGCATGGCCTGAGGTTCCCCGTCAAGCCCCGCCAGGCGGTGGGGCACAGCCTCAGGTTCCCCGGCCCAGCACCAGGAAGGGGGTGCAGCCTCAGGTCCCCCATCAAGCCCCGCTGGGTGGGGGACACAGCCTGAGGTCCCCTGGCCTGGCACTGGGGTGAGGAGAGCAGCCTGAGGTCCCCTAGCCCAGCACTAGGACGGGAAGCACACCTGAGGTTCCCCGTCAAGCCCTGCCAGGTGGGGATCACAGCCTGAGGTCCCCTGTCAATCCCTGCTGGGTGGGGGGTGCGGCCTGAGGTCCCCTGCCAAGCCCCACTGGGTGGGGGGCATAGCCTGAGGTTCCCCGTAAAGCCCCGCTGGGCAGGCAATGCGGCCTGAGTTCCCCCAACGCAGCACTGGGGTGCACTTTGAGGTCAAGTCCTGCTGGGTGGGGAGCATGACCTGAGGTCCCCTGTCAAGCCCCACGTGGTGGGGGGCATGGCCTCAGGTCCTCTGGCCTGGCGCCGGGGCAGGGGATAAGGCCTGAGGTCCCTTGTCAAGCCCCACTGGGTGGGGGGCATGGCCTGATATCCCCTGGCCTGATGTTGGGGTGAGGGGCACGGCCTGAAGTCCCTTCAAGCCCCACCTGGTCAGGATGTGGCCTGAGGTCCCCTAGCCCAGCACCAGGACAAGAAGAGCACCTTGAGGTCCCCCATCAAGCCTCGCTGGGTGGGGGGTAGGGGGTGTCCTGAGGTACCCTGTCAAGCCCTGCTCAGTGGGGGATGCGGCCCGAGGTCCCCTGTCAAGCCCCATGGTGGCAGGGGAGGGTGTAGCCTCAGGTTCCTGCTGATTGCTTGTTATGGCTCCTTATGGGAACTTGGCCTCAGCTGTGGGTGCAGCCATCTTTGTGATGGAGTGATGGTCAATTAGCATATTCCCTCTTTATTATATAGGATAGTAACCAATTGCATAGAGTTCAGAGCTCCATAAGTGCCAAGCATTATGCTAAGGGTACTCTGTGTGTACTTTCTTTAGTATTCACAACCACCCAATTCATTAAGTAGATGATCAGAAATAGAGAAACAGAGGCTTACAGAAATTACAATAGTAACAACCATTCAGAACCAGAATTCAAATACAAGCCAGTGTGATTTCAATTCCTGCCACTACACAGCGATCAGTTATAAATGCCTGTAAGGAAGATGACATCTATAATATAAGAGAAATATGTCCCATTTACAACCACAAAAACCCTGCTACACATACTGGTAGAGTTCAGGTGATTATATTTTATTTAACTAAAGGAAGTCTTAAAATCAGAGTCTATGGCCATAAACTTCATACAAGGTCATAAAAATGTATCTCTTTGCAGTTTTCTATATTAAATGATTTTATCATGCCCCTCCCCCCCACAAACATATAATTAGTTTTGATTGAATGGCTTACTTTTGTGAAACTGTATTGATCCATTCATTAAGCAGGAGGCTCATAGAAAACAGTGTTAAAGCCTGCATGAATTACCACTGATAGACAGGATTTCACTAGACTTCCAAATATGCCAACTATCTTTTTTCATAATTCTAGAATATGATTTGCAAGCATATGCACATAATGAATCTAAATGAATGTAAATCACTCAAATCTATCAGAGGTCCCACTTCATTAGGATTACTTCCTTCTAAAGAAATTAGTTCACATCCTGTTTTCACATTAGTTAGCAGCACTTTTAACTATTTGAGCATTATCACTGTAGTATGAAATACCACACGTATTTCCATAAAAGATCAATATCCTTGCCCCATCACTATTTACTACTGGAATAGTGTTCAATCTAGAACATGAATACTAATATTAGAGTATTTTCTTCTAAACAATTTATGTTTGCAAACTGATGTAAAAAGAATCCCAGCAAACTGGTTGACAGTTCCTCAGTAATACCCCCCTGGAAATTAAAAAGCAACACTTTTTAGATTAAAAAAACACACACATACCTTAAGAGAATCCTCCCTCTTCCCACTATTGTGCTGTATGTGCCAGGAGGCAACCCAACGTGTAGCTAAATTAATGTCCTTAGCTGAGAAAATGAAGAGATTCCTTTATTAGCTGTCACCTATGAACTAGCAGGGACCCAGTACCTGCAGGTGGGGTGCAGCCATCACAGATGCTCCAAAACAGGCCTCAATGAATTAGAGTAAATGATCACAATTATTAATTGTATTGATTACAGCCAGTTATCAGGTAGTTATGAGAACATAAACCTGATTTCCGTCCTCAATTTTAATGTAACTACAGAGTAACTTCTGAAAACGCAGAGAGAATCCAAGATGGCGGCGTAGGTAAACACCTAAACTGCTGCCTCCCACAACAATTTAAACTGCAACTAAAAGACAAAATGTCTATCACCCAGAACCACGGGAAAGCTGGCTGAGTGGAAGTTCTACAACTAGAAGGAAAGAGAAAAGAGCTTTGAGACGTGCACGAGCGCTGAAAAGCTGAGGTATGGAGGAGGCATGTGATCCGGGCTGGCTGCGGGCGACTGGGTGCGTTGCTTTTTTCAACCCGAACGGAGACAAGCCCCCGATTACTCTGAAATCCAGTCTCTGGGGAGACGCGGGGGACCCAAACTCCTACGGGGAGAAGCTGGACTGTCTGCCAGCGAGGGTGGCTTGCTTGCAGAGCTGCGCGCAGGAATAATTGTTTACTGCACTGGGGCCTGGGACTCGCGGATGCCTTTGGGGACACAGAGCCGGCTAACTAGCAGCCATTGCTGTTTGCCACGCCCTAACCTAGTGACGCCCTGAGGCCCCGCCCTGCACAACCTACAAACCCATCCAAGCTCCAAGCAACCGAGTTAGCATAAGAAAAGCCTGCCCTATCGCAGCTTAACCTAGCAAACTTGCAGCCCAGGTCAGACAGTTCCAAAACCTCCAAACCCCAAGCAAAGAGGAGAAAACTGCAGCTCTCACTGTAGCTCCTGCTGAGTGGCCTCAGACAGTAGCTGACCTGCACCCCATTGGAGATCCAGAAGCCAGTGTACCCAGTGGTCAGTGTGAGACACCAGATTTCAACTCCTCACATCCATAAGTGACACATTCAAGAGGCAAACTCAGTGAGCACCGAAGCACCACTGAAACAAGTCCTGCGTGTCTTCAGCACAGCAGTTCTTCCATTATAGACACAGGGAGTGCTCACAGCTAATTGGCCTGGAGGTCAATTCCTCCCAGCGTACCAACAGCAATTCAGGCTTAACTACACCAAGACTTTGCACTCAGCCCACAAAGGGGTGTACCAAGAGCATCCACATCAGGTGATTGGGGAGGCTGAGCTACTGCCCCCTATAGGTCACCTACCACACAAAGCCACTCCATCAACACAGGGAAGCAGCCAAAATGCAGAAACAAAGAAACATGTCACGAATGAAAGAAACGGAGGAAAGCAAACTACTGGATGACATAGAGTTCAGAACCACATGTATAAGGTTACTCAAGAATCTTCTAAAAACCGCTGAGAAACTTGATGACACTTCTGAGGAGCTTAGTAAGACCTTCAAGGACCTTAATGAGAATGCCAAAAAAATGGAAAAGGATCAGTCAGAAATGAAGCATACACTGTCTGAAATAAAAAATATACAGAAACTCAACTGTAGATCAACGTACCCCAAGAATCAAACCAAAGATCTGAAATATGTGGAAACAAAAAACATCCAACCAGAAAAACAAAAAGAAAAAAGAATCCAAAAATATGAAGATAGTGTAAGGAGCCTCTGGGACAACTTCAAGCGAACCAACATCCGAATTTTTGGGGTGCCAGAAGAAGGGAGAGAGCAAAATATTGAAAACCTATTAGAAGAAATAATGACAGAAAACTTTCCCTGCCTGGTGAAAGAAATAGACTTACAAGTTCAGGAAGCACACAGAACCCCATACAAGAGGAACCCAAAGAGGACCACACCAAGACACATCATAATTAAAATGCCAAGGGCAAAAGACAAAGAGAGAATATTAAAAGCAGCAAGACAAAAACAGTTAATTACCTACAAGGGAGTACCCATACAGCTGTCAGCTGATTTCTCAACAGAAACTATGCAGGCCAGAAGGGAGTGGCAAGAAATATTCAAAGTAATGAACAGCAAGAACCTACAACCAAGATTACTCTACCCAGCAAAGCTATCATTCAGAGTTGAAGGTCAAATAAAGAGCTTCACAGACAAGAAAAAGCTAAAGGAGTTCATCGCCACCAAACCAGGATTACATGAAATGCTGAAGGGTATTCTTTAAGAAGAGGAAGAAGAAGAAAAAAGTAAAGATAAAAATTATGAACAACAAAATGACATCAAATACATACCTACCAAGAAGTGAATCTAAAAATCAAGTGAATAAAAAATCTGAAGAACAGAATAGACTGGTGAATATAATAGAATCAGGGACATAGAAAGGGAGTGGACTGACGATTCTCAGGGGAAGCAAGTGTGAGGGGTGCGGGAAGAGATTGGACAAAAATCTTACTCCTATGGATGAAGACAGTGGCGGGGGGTAAGGGCATGGGGTGGGGTGGGGAATCAGGTGGAGGGGAGCTATGTGGGGGAAAAAAAGTGGAACACCTGTAATAATCTGAACAATAAAGATTTATAAGAAAAAAAAAAAAAGAAAACGCAGTGGAGTTTTATCTTGCCTCTTCCATCCTGGAAGGCAGAAATCACTCCATATGTCATTATGCTTCACACCATCAAACTCAGTCTTTTATACTCAGTTGAAAAGCTTACAATCCAAAGAATATTTTCTTTAAAAGAATTAGATAGTAATTTTTGCTTACCAACAGGCAGCTGTTGTAACTACTTAATTTTCTGTTTATAAAAACACTGGACTAACTGTAGAAAATATAGGGAATTTAAAAGAAAATGTTAATCTTTTCCTGCCCTCCTTCCCAACTTCCCTCTGAGATCTGTCAGTCTGTTTCATGCTTCCATGTCTGTGGTCCTACTTATTCATTAATTTATTTTGTGCCTTAGATTCCACATATGAGTGAGATCATGTGATACTTGTCTTTCTCTGATTGGCTAATTTCACTTAGCATAATATTCTCCAGGTCTATCCATGCTGTCTCAAAGGGCAAGACATCCTTCTTTTTTATAGCTGCATGCATAGTAGAGGCCCGATGCACAAAGATCCGTGCAGGAATGGGTCTTCCTGCCCTAACTGGTTTGGCTCAGTGGATAGAGCATCGGCCTGCAGACTGAAAGGTCCCGGGTTCAATTCCAGTCAAGGGCATGTACCTTGGTTGCAGGCATATCCCCAGTGGGAGGGGTACAGGAGGCAGCTGATCTGTTTCTCTCCCATCTCTATCCCTCTCCCTCTCTCTGTAAAAAAATCAATAAAATATATTTTTTAAAAAAGAAAAAAGGAATGGGCCTTCCTTTCCCTGGCTGCCAGCACTGCCTTTGTTCCAGCCCGGAGCTGCCTTTCTGCCTTTGCTCAGGCCCAGAGCAGCCTTTCTGCCTTCCCACGCTGCCCAGAGGCCCAGAGCTGCTGAGGTGGTACGGAATGCTAACTATCTTTTCCATAAAAGATCAATATCCTTGCCCCATCACTATTTACTACTGGATCCCACCCTGCCCCTGGCTGCTCGGTGCCCATGCATGCAAATTAACGGCCATCTTTGTTGGGTCAATTTGCATACTCACTCCTGATTGGCTGGTGGGCATTGCGAAGGTACAGTCAATTTGCATCTCTCTCTTTTATTAGTGTACATATGCATAGCCGATGGATACAGTCAATAGACAGGTGAAGGCCTTGGGGTGGGTGGGAGATGGATGAAGAGGGAAAATGGGAGACATCTGTAATACTCCCAATAACATAAATTTTAAAAAATGTTAAGACAAATTAAATCATTCATAATACCACCCAGAGAAATAAATTAACATTGTATATTTCATCCATGAATTTATTTCATCCATGAATACATCTAAGAATGTATATTTTTACATACATACATATATATGAAAAGATCATGCTATATATTGCCTATACCCTACCTTTTTCACTCATTGTATGTATCTATTTCACTAACTTTGTATGTATTGGAAAATATTAGAAGATATTTAAAATACTTATGGCTATGGCTATAAAGTTCCAAATATAAAAGGAATGTCCCAAATTTTGTTGCGTAAGTACCCTATTAGTTGTTGTTTTCTAGATCTTGCTAACATTGCAATGAATCTTTGTCAATGTTTGTCCACATTTCCCTTAGGATGGTTTCCTAGAAGTGGGGATATTGGGTCAAAGGGTAGAGAAACAGGCTGCTAACATATTGCCAAACTGCTTTCCAGAAAATAAATCTCAGTTTCTGCTCTCATTAGAAGCATATGTGTGCATTTCTCATTTAAGAAAACAAAACCTATTTTTAATATTGTATCAATGTGGAAAGTAAGCAGTAGATTCTTATTATTTTCTCAATTTATATATTTTTGATATTGAGATAAAACATTCATATTTTCATTAGCCATTTATACTGTGTAAGAAAATAAAACTTTAAAGAACAATCTACATTCATTCATTTCTCTATGGAGTGACTGTCAAATTAAAAACTATGTCTAAAATTTTAGAAAACATGCTAATAATCTTATATGTGTAAATGTGCTATTATGAGGAAATATGAGTATTAACCAAATTGCTTTCTGAACTAAGTTCACCTCTAACCAGCTGCCTGTTTCTCACCCATGCTATTCCAAATCAGGTCACCTATGCTTCCAATAAATAAAACGGCACTTAAATGATCTCTTAATGAAGTTTTAAATAAAAGTCTATTCTTAAAATTGAGGCAATGGACAGAGAAGGTTCCAAGAAATCAGACCATCCTCCAAAAGATAACAAAGTAAGTCTCTCAACTCCTCAGTTAATAGCATATTCCCTTTTAATTGAGCAATAACAGGAATTTATGAACTTCAAATTTAGAGAGACTTAATTCAGGAAACTTTTAGCCACATTTTAGTTTAACTGTAGAAGTTTAAGTCAAAGTTTAAGATACAGAAATTAAATTAATATACAAGCTAACGTCTTATGACCTACCTATCTGGATGGGAACCTTTCATTATAGCTCAAAGGAGCAGGGTCACTTGGAGAAATTTATTTTCCCTACCTACCTGTGAGTTAACTTGAACATCTTAAACTGTGAAAGAGAAAAAAAAGTAACTCCAAGCAATAAGTACTTGTAGACTGGCCAGCCAGATTTCTTTCTTACCTATAGCAATTGAGGTACTTCTAGCACTTATGTGCCCACAGAGGACAATAGTGCCTTACACCGTTTGATCAGCTGTAGTGACAAGATATGCTTTTACAGATCACTACCAGATTCACAGATATACAGGATATATCCAGCACCAAAGATAAACCAAAACATACAAAGAAACCTCAGACAGTCTTCAGTATTACAATTCTCAGTTCAATCTCACTGTACACAATTGAGAGTTCTAACCTGTAGTCCTAACTGCATATGTTTCATTTTGGCAAGAAGATCTTAAGGCCTGGCCTAGTGACATGGTTGGTTGGAGCATCGACCCATATACCCACAGGGGAGGCAACCAATTGATGTTTCTCTCTCATATCAATGTCGATATGTCTGTCTGTCTGTCTCTCTCTCTCTCCCTCCCTTCCTCTCTCTCTCTCTCTCTAAAAAAAAAAAATCAATAAAAAGATATCTCTGGTGAGGATTAAAAATAAAGAAGAAGAAGAGCTAATGCCTCTCCTCTTGGCTGTTAGCATTAGTCTTCTTCTCTTTCCAATAACACAAATAAAGAAACTATTTAGTTTTAGGCTCCAAAATATTTCTGTTTGGGGGCACAGTAATTAGTAGCAAATCATCCCAGCTTATGGCCACTTTTTGTTGAGGTGGTTATTTGGAGTGGGGGTGGAACACAGAGAAGTGTAAGAAATAACATAAGCATGAAACAAATACTCAGATACCTACCACTTAGACTTAAAAGATGTTAACATTTTATGAAATCTGTATCAGATCTTTTTCAAACATAAAATGAAAGTATTAGAGAGAAGGATGATGTCTCTGCCCATCCTTCCTTTCCCAGAGGCAGGCCATAAATTATGTATGATAACTTTGTTCCCTACTTTATATTCCTTTTACATACACAAACCTATAAACAGGAACGATAGTCTATGTGCTTTTAAATTTTTATATAAATGGTATCAACTATGTTGAGAGTACTGAGCACATCTTCATAGCATTTGAGCTTTTCTAGTCTGTGTGGCATTATATTTATTTTCAAAATTTAAGATAATCTAAATCTATACTGAATAACTGATCATCAAAATTACAAGTCTCTTTATTCCATCTTCCCATATCAGCATATTATTTTCACAAATATCTGAACCTCAAAACCAAATAAAAAGAAACAACCCTGACTTAGGTGTTTTATCTTGTGTGAAATGAAAGCTTCTAAATAGCTAGGCAGCAGTCACCCTTTCCTCTCTTAGCTCCTTAATCATCACAGGAAAGCATTCTTATTGCTGTGATGATTATTTTAGCAGATGGTAGTGGCAACCCAGCATTTCCTAGAGTAACCCCTTTTTTAAAAAATAAATTATTTTGTCAACTACTATATGAAAAGTGTGGAGACTTAAAGAACAACAGAAATGATACAGAAAGTCCAGAGTGAAAAATCTTTATGGGTGTAAGGTGGGGAAGGATTTCTGGGGGAAGGCATATGAAGCAAAAACCTTAAGAAAAATGGAAATTCGGCATCAAATTTAAAGCATCCCTATGAAAAAGAATGCCAGAACAAGGTGGAAGGACAGGCCATAGAGTATATCATATTTTCAACTAGCGTAAACAACGGTTTAATGTAGGATTACTTGCTTTTGAGAGTTATTCAACAGAAGAAAAGCCAGAAGATATCTCAGTAAACAGGACATGAATAGCAATATACAGAAGAGGAAACCGAGTCTGATAAACCTGAAAATAGGCCCAACCTCACTACTATGAGGAGATTCATATTTCAATTACAAATGAAACACTAGTTCCTACTCACAATACCAAGTGTCAATAAGGATGTGAGGAAGCCAGTACCTTCCACATGCCTGAAAATGGAAATCCATAGGGGTTGCATGCAAAACTTGTAAAATTCAAGATATATACATTCTCCCTTACTCAGTGCCCAAAAATTCTACTTCCGATTCTATATCCTAGTCTTCACTAATGTGTATAAGCGGACATTTACAAAATTGATCTTTGCAACACTATTTTTATTAGCAATAAAACTGGAAGCAACCTCAATGCCCACTAATAGGGAGTCAGATAAGCGACAGAATACTATAAAGCAATTAAACTGCAATGAACCAAGTCTAAATGCATCACCACACTTAGAGTTCAAAACTGTCAGATGTTTCCCAATGGTAAGATTTCATTCCAAAATGTGAAGTATCTGCATATATTTTTATACATAAGATTAAAACACGGGCAGGGAGTACATGTGACCTTCTTGCCTCAGACTGCCTCTGCAGACAGGGAAGGGATCCAAACAGGACTTAAACTTCATCTGCAAGAGTGTGTTCTCTAATTGAGAAAGATCTGAAACAAACAACTAATTTGTGTTAGCTCTGGGTGGCAAAACAGGGATATTATTATTGTCTTTGGTCACTTAATTTAAATAAAAATAAACAAAGGGACAAATAAGGCATCACGTGGAAGTGCCTCACTCCAGTGTAGATGATTTGGCTTCTGGTTCAACTGACTCAGCTTCCCGGGAGGTAACTGTAATCTACCTTGATAGTCATTCTACTCTCAACTTTGTGCCTTTTTTTGAAAGATACACCCAAATATGATAACCAGTGGATAAAACTTAAATACATTAAGGTCAGAGGATAATCTGTCATATACACTGGTGTTAAAAACGTAACTTCTGGAAGGAAGTTCACATATAAATTATTTTTCCTTTAATTTGCCTAATGGACATTTAGTTTTTACTGTAAAGAAATACTACTTAGCAATAACAGATGAGTAATTATAGGTCTAGACAAGTCATTATTTCCATGGTTATCAGAGCCTCAATGAATAGAATACCTAGTCAGCAGACCAATTTCAAACCATGACATTATTACAATAGGTGTTTTTAAACAGTAAGAATTATATAGTATATATAAAAGCCAATCGTTAAAATATTTTGCAACTGCTTAGCCTACAAAGTTTCCAATCATTCACCTGATACCAATTAATAAAGAAAACTTTTCCTAACTATTCAAATTTAATTTTTCTATATTATTAAGTTAAAGGATTATTATATGAGAACAACACAGCTTTACCCAAATGGAAAGGAAAAGAAAAATCAAAAGACTGTCTACCTCATGTAAGTACCTGAAAGAACCCTTCTTACACACGTACAGGAACCCAAGGAGCCAGGTCTCCGGCCGGTAAAACTGGGCCCCATGGTGGAGCAAGGGGAATGACCATTTGAGTAGAGGAGAAATACATGGGAGGATAATGGATTTTTAATGCAATATTTTGTGCGGTCCTAATAGCTCTTAAGTTCCTTTATTAGCTATGGAAATAAGCTACATTATGAAAAACCTGCTTTATTCATCATGCTTGCTTATTCAGAGAATTATAAACATAACAATTTACTCTCAATTAGTTTTAATGGACGTTACAACAAATGGCTTTACAATCTTGAAGAATTCAGGAGCAGGCAAAACGTCCAAGAAACAGACCAACACTCCGAGGGGTGGACGTGTGCAGGGCCTCCCTCCTCTCTTCCTCCACAATCTTCAACCTGCACCCACCCAGGTGTTCTAGGGCTGGTCTGGAGAGAAAGGCAAACATACTCCTCAAACACAGGTCATAAGGAAACAAAATGCCCATGAGCCCAGAATTCGTGACTCCTCTGTGAAAATGGCAGTGCCACCTGGAGGCAAAGATGGTCTCGTTCTTACATATGACCAATTTATCATACTCCCAAACGAAATCATTACTGGTGCTGTTTCAATAATGTCTTGTTGCAGAATTAGTACATTCTCAGTGTGGAAAATTTGATAAATACAAGAAAGAAACATTAACCAAGCAATAATTCAAAATTAGTATTCAGAGATAACCTCTGCTGACTTGAGGCATTTCCTCCCATGGAAATACAGGAATACACACATTTTCTTCCTCTGAGAATACACATACACAAATATGCATACACAAATTCTGTAAATACAGTTATACGTATAGCTATACATGTAAAAAAGCCTAAGCGACCATTACGACCAAAAGACTGAATGACAGAAACGATGGGTCAACCAGTCACTATGACACACACTGACCACTAGGGGGAAGATGCTCAACGCAGAAGCTGCCCCCTGGTGGTCAGTGCACTCCCACAGCCAACCTCCCGTGGCTGGCTGGTGGCATCTGGCGTCTGTTCCATCTGCACCCAGCCCGGCAACTGCTGGCTCCTCACCTGACCCCGCCGGGGTCTTCGGGCCCCCAGGTGTATGGGAAACCAAGGATGGGTGGCAGCAGACGTGGCCCCTTTCCCAGGGGGCCAAGGACCAGCTCCCTCCTCGGGGCTAGCGGCCAACCTCCCACACCCTGTTTCTCTCCCCTGGCCAGCAGGCCCTGATCAGCCCACTGCCCACCTACCATGGTGGCAGTGAGGAAAAGAGGAAGGGGGGAGGCGGGGAACTTCACGGTGGCAGGACGCCGGTGTACCATGTCTGTTTCTTCGGCGCCCAGCCCAGCGACCATCATCTCCTCTCCCGACCCCACCAGGGCCTTCGGGCCCTAGGCTGGGACAGCGAACTGGGGGTGGGTGGTGGTGAACATAGCCCCTTTCCCAAGGGGTCCAAGGGCCGGCTTCTTCCTTGGGGCCTGCAACCAACTCCCGGCCCTGTCCCTCCCCCTGGCCTGCAGTCCCCACATCAGCACGCAGTCCCTCCCTCTGCTTCTCCCCTGGCTGGCAGGACCCGGTCAGCCCAGCCCTAATTGGCCCTGATCATCACTAACTAAGCCTAGGGACGCCGACCGTGCACAAATCCATGCACTGGGCCTCGAGTCCTATGTAATAATGAGCTAATATGCTAATGGTCATGATGCCATCACACCGTAACAACCGTTCACCGGGAGGCTGTGTGCACAGCAGGGTGGAGCTGCGACGTTGCTCCAGAGATGGGCCAGAAGTGGAGCCACCACATTGCTCCAGAAGCGGGGAGGCGCCTGGAGGAGGCAGGACCATACGTGGTTCAGATACCTGTGAAAATAATATGCTGATATGGGGGTGAGAGCCTGTAGCGTCCCCCTCACCAGTCCTTCGCCACCCACCACTCGCACTCAGAGCACCCCACTGCCCACCTGCCAGGGGAAGGAGCACAGTGCGTGTGCTTCCAGGAAGTGGCACTTGAAACTCTGCAGCAGGTGCGAGGCTTCCACGCTCTCCTCTGGCGCCATGACGGGGTGGAACCGCTACATTGCTCCGGAGATGGGGTAGAAGTAGGGAGACGCCCAGAGGAGGCAGGACCAGCCCGAGGTGACTCACGGGACTGAGGGTGGGGCTTGAAGCAGCCAGAGAAGGCCGGAGGGGTTGGGGGCAGGGCCAAGCACATTCAAGCTCTGGGTGAAGAGGTTAGGGTGTCAAAGCAGGGCAGCAGGCGGGTGGGCGGGGCACACACATGTGGGCAGGGCTGTGCGATTTCGTGCTCTGGGCCTCTAGTATATATATATAATGTTAAACAAAAAAAAAATTAGATTTTAATGATTTCCCATGTTATTAAATTTTCTCCATAAAAAAAGCATAAATAACACATTAATGGTAAATTTACCAGGATTTGGCTTATCCCCAATTCACTGGAAAAATTATTTAATTTTTTTGTTATGCCAAAATAAACACCATTATACACAAATTTTTGTCCACGTGGAAAATAATTTCTTGATGATATAGTCCTAGAAACTGGACCTTTTGAGGCTCATAAAGGCAATGATAATTAATAATAACAATAATAAGGCAAGCATACTTAAATAGGGCTACTACAGGCCAAATACTCTTATAAGCACTTTATATATCTTAACTGAATGAGTCCTCATAACAATTCTATTTAGTAAATTCTATTGTCGTCTCCATTTCACCTGTGCAAAAACTGAAGCACAGAGAGGTTAAGTAACTTGCCCAAAGTCACACAGCTAAAGAGCAGTAAAGCTGAGATTCATATAAGACCATCTCGCTGTAGAGTTCATGCTGGAATTACATAGCACACTACTTCTGATGGCACATGCTGACAAACTGTCTCTCTTTTACTAGTATAATCCCCCATTGACATCTTTCAGCAGTATCCATCTACCTATCTTTTGTTCTCTTCTCTGAAAAATCGACAGGTGAAAAATGCTATCTAATTGTTGCTTTGATTTCTAGCACGCTATGTACTAGTGTGGCTAAACAGCTCAGAAGTTCTCACACCCCATCTGTAATTGCTTTTCTATATTCTTTGTATTTGCTTTTCTATGTTCATGTTATTTGCCTGTTGTGTTTTTTTTCCTACCCCTATTGGAAGTCTTTGTGTTTTTCTCATTGATTTGTATTAGCTGTTCATATTATGTAGAGATAATCAACCTAATCACCATTTCCCCTATTTTGCCTTAAATTTATTTGGTATACAGGCTTTTTGAATTTTTATATAATTATAATTGAAACTTTGAGTTTATGTATGTGTGCTTTCCTCCACTGCTCTAGTCTTATAGACTACTTCTCTATTCAGGAGTCAGATGATGTGTCCAACTAAATGTTTTTCTAGATTGAGTTTCTCTTGAAGCCATCTGGAAATTATCTGGAGTATGGAGCTGGCATTACATCTTAAATATAGTGCAACTGTAAGGACTTGATATTATAGATAGTTATATAATAATGTTTTTATCCTCATGTAGTTTTTAGATGAGAGGGCAACATATGCTGACTTATTACAACAGGATTACTCAATCTGAGGAGAAGTAATAATCTAAGACTTCTATTCTGGTAACAGCCACATCCAAACATCTCAAACATGAAAATTATTCTTGCCTTTAAAAACTCTCAGACTGAAAGCTGCCATACGCCTTCCCTGAAGAGTAATTCTAGCCCAGCGTTTAACAGTAACAAAGTCATTGGATTTTTCACAGCCAAACTAAAGCCCTAACAGGGCTCCTTCTGGGTTGTTTTTTTTCTGCCGTTCAAAGAAGACAGTGACTCTATATTTTTTATCATCAGCTTAACAGTGCTTACATTTGAATAGTGTTATTACAGTTAGTGATTTTAACTGTATGGAGGAGGAGAGATTTAGACATATTTACTCACTGCGTAGGCTTTCCGTAACATACAATACTATACAACAGGGCATGATCCTGTGTGCTAAGTAATTTATTCATAAAAATAATGACAGAGATGTTGTGAATTATTTCCTTGTAAACCGGAAACACAGAACAGGTTCATGGTTTCCATAATACAACCATTCACTCATTTACATTCTAATGTTTTCTCAAGTGGGAGAAGAAGTGGGAGTTAAAAACCATCACAGTATATTACTGTGAAGCCTACTTTACCTATGCTACAGCCCATAATAAACAACTCTTAGTGAACAGTACTTTTATGCCAAGTATTAAATTTTATGAATATTACCAAAACAAAAAGCTGTGCTATTTGCCTTACTGCTCCCACACACATACCCACACACTGCTTTTAAATCAAATTTGCCATGGAGTATGTGATATATGCAAATATTAAGTTTCATTTGTATTGCTCTAAAAGAAATGAGAATCACTAAACTGTCTTCACTATAATATCTCTGTTTTAGAAATTTTGAGAAGAACAGAGTTCCCAATTAAGGATCTCATGAGGGCACAAAGAATGGCAAGGATTTCCTCTCTCAAAAATAATGTTAGTTTTGTGGTTGAATTGATTAAATCTGCATTGCTAATTCTTGTTACAATGGAATCTCTTAGATCATACTTTCACATGGTTAATAATTTACCCAGGTAGCTCCTACTCCTCTATGTTAATTCTAGGTGAAAGTAATCTATATATAAAAGGCTAACTGACCAATTGTCTATCCGTCTGACCATCCATCCAACCGACCAGCCAGTACATATGACATGCACTGGCAATTTCAAAATAAATGTTGATTCGCACATGCGCGATACATATAAAGCTCTCACTGGTGCCAATCGCATGCATGTGCACAAATCTGTGCACAGGGCCACTAGTAATAAATATCAACAATAATAAGAATTAAGATTTTCATTGAACACTCACTACATGCCAGCATTTTACAATAGCCATAGAAGGTAAGGATGATAATTGTCACTATTATAAAGATGTGGAAACTCTTAAGAGAGGTCAGGCAGCTTGCCCAGGGTCATACAATAAGCAAGTGGAAGTGTGACCCCAAAGCTGACCTTCCTCTCAATCACCATTCTCCTTTATATTTATTTATTATATTATCTCCAATTTACCAACATTACTCTAACTTTCAATTATATCCTTCCTATAAGATGCTATCTCTGTCAGTATCTTAAAGCTTACTGATCCTCATCTTTTTCAATTTATCAGATATCAACTAATCAGATCAACTGAAATCTCTGGACTGTTTCTATGAGACACAGAGCATCATCCCCTATTTCATGGGATTCTTTTTGCCCAGATAGCCATCTTGAATAAATATTTACCACACTGCAAGATGATGTGATCAAATGTATAACCTAGCACTACTGTTGAACAAACTATTCAAATTGCACTTTCAACTATAAATGTTCTATTGCAATTGATTACTATGATCCTTGTTATGCAGTTATGTAGTTATCCTATATAATAAAAGCCTAATATGCAAATGGACCAAAAGGCGGAACAACCAATGGGACAACCGTTTGCTATGACATGCACTGACCACCAGGGGGCAGACACTCAATGCAGGAGCTGCTCCTAGCTCACAGGTCCCAACTGCCAGTGGCAGCAGGGGGCAGGGCTGGCAAACGGGCGGTGCCAGGCCAGCCAAGGTGGGTGCCAGCAGGGGCCCCCTGAGCGCCCTGCCACAAGTCAGCCCTGATCACCAGCCAGGCCTAGGGACCCTCCCCGTGCACAAATTTCATGCACCA
Organism: Corynorhinus townsendii; assembly: GCA_026230045.1. NCBI lineage: Eukaryota > Metazoa > Chordata > Mammalia > Chiroptera > Vespertilionidae > Corynorhinus > Corynorhinus townsendii. Next base: position 116,495,058 of record JAPDVU010000006.1, on the reverse strand, counting down.
GGGCTCTAGTATTTTAATAATGACAAACAGGAGTGGTTATTAACCTGGAGTCCATGGGTTCATGAAAAAGTCCATCAATTTTCTGAAGTCATATGCAAAAAATCTTGTGTAAGTATGTATGTGTCTTGTACTGGTGAGCAGCTATATAAGTTCATTTTGTTAGTAATCCTCCTACAGTAAGAAAATATCTTTGTACCAAGAATGGCAGAAGCTCTCAAAAAACAGGCCAAAGAAAATACTTTATCTGACACTTCTTAGGTGCTTCTAGGTGGTGGACAAGGAAAAACATGTGGTCTAGGGACATATTTATTAATTGGGTCAATTCAATGTGCCTTTTAGAGTTATATTAATGCCAGTTTCCCTACATATCATAGAATGAGACTGAATCTGCAGTGTACTGTTCTTGGAACACATTCTGTCTACTACTGAAGATTCTCATCATTACAGCATCTGTAAATGCACTCCACAAAATAGACTAGCAGATCTCCCTTCCCTCTGGGGGAAAAAAAAAGGCTGCATTAACCTTTTCCAACTATCAATTTTCCATCCTCCTCAAATTGTCAGTATTACTAGGTATTACTTCGATGACAGTAAAGTTCTTATTAAGGACAATGCTTAGAGAATCAAGCATTGTGGTTAATTTTTCTGTTTATATAAAGGACTAGAGGCCTAGTGCACGAAAATTCATGCACTGGGCAAGAGGGGGGAGGTTCCCTCAGCCCAGCCTTCCCCCTCTCACAGTCTGGGAGCCCTCAGGGGATGTCCTCTGAGGTGACCGGGCTGATAAGGAGAAGGTACCATGCCCCCCCCCCCCCCTGCTGCTGCTACTGCCACTGCTGGCCACTGCAGCTGCCAAGGTGTTTTCATCAACACGGACTCCAGTCCCTTCACCACGAAAAAATGACAACCTTTTTTAGGCATTTTCAAGATGTTTCTTTCATAGGATATGACCTACCTTCCCTCCCTCCCTCCCTCCCTCGCTCCCTTCCTCCCTCCCTTCCTTCCTTCCTGTCTTCCTTCCTTCCTATCCTCACCTGAGGATATTTTTCCATTGATTTTTAGAGAGTGTGGAAGAGAGAGGGAAACCGAGAGAAACATCAATGTGAGAGAGACACTTTGATTGGTTGTCTCCTGCATGAGCCCTGACCTGGGCCCTGGCCAGGGAGCAGCCTGCAACCTAGGTACATGCCCTTGACCAGAACTGAACCCAGACCCTGCAGTCCACAGGCCAAGGCTCTATCCACTGAAACAAACCAGCTAGGGCAGGATATGATATTTCTTAGCCCCTCCAGCAGCGGACCTTCGTTTTTCCCCCCAGGAGTGAGGTGGAAAAACCCTAGATCACCTTCTTGGATTCTTTTTACCCAAGTAACCAAGAACACTGTGAGTGGTGTACTGGGAGCTTAGCCAATGAGCAGTCAGAAAAGGTGTTTCCTCTGCAGCTCACGTGCAGAGGTGGAACTGCCAGTGCGCTGTGGCGGGCAGGCCCTCTTCTCTCTGGGCCGCAGCCTGCACCATACATAGCTTGCCTCACCATGCACGTAGTCTCCTCCCACCCACCTGTGCGTGCAGCCTACTCCTGAGTGATTGTGACGTTACAGCATCCCGGACAATTTGCATATTACCTCATACACACACACACACACACACACACACACACACACACACACATATAATAACTACATAATCAGTTTTTGAAACTACTAGTAGAGTACAATGTTCTTAGTCCACAGGGTTGGGTGAGGCCAAAGAGCCCCCACCCCACATGCAAACATGTACACACATGCATCATCTCTACTCAAGTGAACATGAGACCCAAATCAGACCAATCAGAATCTATGAAGAGGCTATGTTTCTTTCATGGGGATCAATAACTAATGGAAATGCAAGCCCAAAGTAATACTGGCTATAGCTCCAGGAACCAAAGTAGAACAGAAAGAGAAAAGCTCCAACAGACAGAGACAAAGGAATTTATGACACCATCATTGGAAACCTAGGATCTAGCCAAGCCTGAGGTTTACCCCTTGAACTTCTCCCATTTTGTGAGCCAAGAGATTCTGTTTTGTTTAATCTGGTAAGATATGGTTTTCTGTGCTGTTTACAAACCAAGAGTTCTGACTAATCACACTCAATTCACTTATGGCCATCATGTTATTTTATTAATGAAAGTAATAATTAATGTCTAAGTATTCCCTCCCCATGTTCTCAAAACCTTATTTGGTACATCCAGAAAAACAATGTGATCTTGGCTGTATCTAGATTAGGTATCCTAAATGATGAGAAATTTCTAATCCTTGCTCTGACCACATATTCAGGATTGTGCTTTGACAGAATCAAGAGTTTAATAAATGCTTGTTGAATAAAAGCCAGTATTGAACATAGTGTGTATATGAGATTGTACTTATTAGAAGTGTCAAAGTTAAGTATGCAATGGTCTCTGCTTAGAAGGGCTCACACACTAGACTTTCAGCATAACCGGGTATATTTTATTTTGTGCCAAGTTTCATCAATGCAAGGCACTCCCATTTTTATTAGGATTAAGTGCTATTTTTATTGTGATTATATACATACATATATTACATAATATTCACTATTTTAACCATTTTTAAGTGTACAATTAAGTGGCATTAAGTGCAGTCACACTGATGTTCAACCATCACCACCATCCATCTCTAGAACTTTCTCAGATTAAGTGTTTTAATGTGCAATGTTTTTTTGTGATAGATTCCAGAGAGTTGAGTAAATAGAATTGGTATTTCATTTAGTTATTTATAGGTAGCAGTGCATTCCTCTTATAGCTCTCCATATTTTCAGTCTTATAATAGTGCATCTCTATCCTCTCTTGAACCAAGGCTCAGAGAAGGACACCCCCTCTTTTAAAACCAAGCAATGGAAACATCATAGTCTGACAAGCAAACTTTTATCATTCTTCATTGATTAGGGTCCTTGAATAATTTAGAGTAGCATGCTCACTGTGCTACAAGAGACCAACTGTGCACAAATTCTGACATTTTCATGAAAACTTAATAATTTCCCAATTAAGTAAAACACTTTTTTAAAACATAAAAAAACAACTTGTTATAATGTCTACCATCCTTAAAACCCTCGTAATACTCTGTTTGATTATTTCTAGTAGGTAGTATTGGCAAGAATTAAAAATTTTAAAGCAAAAATATTTTTTTCATCAGTGTTATGAAAACACTCAGGCTAGGCCATATTCACAGATTTCTATTCTTTACTTCTTACATTCTATGGTATTGGTAAGAAACCCATCCTTTAAAAATGGCACAGTTCATGTAAATATACTCTATTATAAAGTAGCTTTGGCTTTTAAAATGAACATTAGCTCAAAAACAGGCGGATACTGCTAACGGACATCGAAGAGCCACCGTGGAGCCAAATGTTTCAGAAGTCATACAAATATAAGAGCTACCAGCTTTAGATTTTCCTCATGAAAGGTTGCTGTGTTTATAATTCCTCCTTCCCCTACTCTAAGCATCTGTCAATTTCTTCTTTTTTTTTTTTAAACAGAGTACTCAAGAGGGGGGGAAAGGGCTATTTGCACCTGAATCATAGCAACCAAGGCCAGAATACAGGGTCCATGGCCAAAAAATTATCGTATTTCTACCACATATAGAAAACTCAAAATGCTTCTAGAAGTCCCAAAGAATACATCAATGTACACTTAACCTCAACTGGGTCTGAAAATAAGGGAGAAATTAAGGATAAAACACTCTGAATTGTATGACCATAAATTCTTCTCTCATATCTTCATGTTTCTAAGAACGAAGGCCTCTCTGAACATAATCTCCATTTAAAAAATACAGTGAGAATCGAAATGGAGTAAATTAAAGATTGCCTGCTCCCATTACATCTCAAAACTCCCAATTTTACACGTGGAATCTCTTCTCAAACTTATCAGAAAAAGCACGTTTTAGGTAACTACAAACTGTACATGTGAAGGAAGAAAATTAGCCCCATTCTGCTTTTGGGAAGAGCATGGTGAAGTGAAACACCATTTCCTGGAAGACAATAAAGGCTTCCAAAGGAGCCGAGATTCTATCTCCTTCTCTTTGGGGATGCATATCAGAATTCCGTATGCCATTATCTGTAATTCATTTCCATAATCTTTCACCAGTTTGCTTTCCAACTTTGTCAAACCAGGACTTGATTCTTCCTGTTTCCATTTCCCCAGGGGGTATTTTTTTCCAAAGTCTAATAAAAAGTTCTATTTTGGTATCAAAATTACCAGGCTTTAACCTAACCCAAATAACAAAATGATCTCACTTCTCTTAGAGTCATAATTATGCTTATATTTTCTCCTTATTACTATGAAACTGCATTTTTCTTCCCTCCAACTCCTTGGCAATCTACTTTTTGTGGGCTGTTAACACACATGACTTAGTGGAATAGTGGAAAAAGAACAGGCTTTGGGTCAGATAATCTGGCATTCAATTATTTACTTCTTAAAAATGTCTATTATATCTACCCCTTGCCCACCACTCCAACCACTCTGGCCCTCACCCTCCCCGTCCGAATCACCCATATGATAGCTCAGCTGCTTTTTTTTATTGGCCGCTATTCCAATCTCCCTCACCAGGCTGACCTTTCTAGCCTTTTGTGTTATTCCTTGGTTTTAAAAATACATAGAGAGAGAGAGAGAGAGAGAGAGAGAGAGAGAGAGAGAGAGAGAGAGAGAGAGAGAGTGTGTGTGTGTGTGTGTGTGTGTGTGTGTTGGGGAAGCTGCACACAAAGCATCTATTTGGAGAAGGACAGGGAGGTTGCCCAAGCTACAGACTACTTCAGTTTAAGGCTGAAAGACCCTCTCCATTTCTAGGAAACTTTTCAGCTCAATGGACTCTAGCAGGGAATCCAGCTCAGGAAGGGTTGGGGAAGGGAAGCTGTTTGGGGTAGGGAAGCTGTTTGGGGTAGCCAAACACTAACATTCACAGATTTCTATAATGTAGTTGTCCCCGACTACCAATAAACCCCTCCACCCTGACTTAGCTTGTCCTCTGTCCAGACACTTGGCCTATGTTATTACTTATTCCTAGAATACCTCTCTACTGCTGACTATACACCACCAATCCTCAAATGTCAGTGGAAATCTCACCTCCTGCATCAGTGGTCGGCAAACTGCGGCTCGAGAGCCACATGCGGCTCTTTGGCCCCTTGAGTGTGGCTCTTCCACAAAAAAGAACAGGCTTTGGGTCAGATAATCTGGCATTCAATTATTTACTTCTTAAAAATGTCTATTATATCTACCCCTTGCCCACCACTCCAACCACTCTGGCCTGGACGAGTCTATTTTGAAGAAGTGGCGTTAGAAGAAGTTTAAGTTTAAAAAATTTGGCTCTCAAAAGGAATTTCAATCGTTGTACTGTTGATATTTGGCTCTGTTGACTGATGAGTTTGCTGACCACTGTCCTACATGAAACTCCTTGACTATGCCAGCCCACATGGAACTCTTCCTTTCCTAATCTTTGGAAATAGTTTTCACTGCATCCTATGACCAAACACATAGTTAGGGAACAATGACAAAGATGCTGTGCATACTCATGTGCGTCATCTCCCCCCAGATGGAAATACAGTGGGGCCATTGGTTTGTTTCCCATTCATTTGTGTGTGTGTTTTTAACCCCCATTGAGATGACAGTAGGTACTAAATAATTTGAAAACTGCCTATTATTTTTCCCTCTGTAAAATATTGAATATTAAGTAGTTATTTTTCAAAAAGAGGAAAGCCAAAAAAAAAAGGCAGAAGTTAAAAAACATGAAAAGCAGGCATATGGATGGCAAGTAAGCACATAAAAAGATATTTAGTATCAATTAGCCATTACAGAAATGTCTATTTAAACCATAATGAGATAGCATTGTACAGCTACTACAATGTCTAAATTAAAAAGACCGATTATCTCAAGTATTGGCAAGGATATAGAGAGAGAACTCTCACAGACTGCTGGTGGAAATGAAAAATGGTATATTTTTGAAAACAGTTTGATAGTTTCTTAAAAATTAAACCTATACCTATCATATGATCTAGCTATTCCACTTGTAGGAATTTACTTTAGAAAACCAAAGCACTGTCCATACAGATATTTGTATGTGAATATTAACAAATCTTTTATTTGTCATAGCCAAAACTGGAAAAAAACACAAACAAATGTCCATTGACAGGGGAAGAGATGAGCAAACTGTGGTATATAATACCGCTCAGCACTAAAAAGAAAATAATTACTGTTATGTTCAACAACCTAAATGGATATCAAGTGCATTATATTAAACTAGAGGCCTGGTGCATAAAAATTCATGCACTGAAGGGGGGTCCCTCAGCACAGCCTGCCCCCTCTCACAGTTCAGGATCCCTCAGGGGCAGGAGGCAACTCAGGAAACCGGGGAAAGCGATGCCCCCATCATACCTCTGCTGCTGCCACTGCCGGCAGCACAAGCCTCGGCCAGCCCTGGTTACCTGAGCCTCAGGTGGCCCTGGGCAGCTGGGCAGCCGCCATCCGAGGCTTGCCTGTGCTTTGGACCGGCCCTGGGTGGCTGGGGGGCTGAGGGGACTGGGGGGCTCCAGAGGCAGGTGCACAGAGCAGCCGGACCTGCCCGGGGGTGGGCCCAGCCATGCCGCGCACCTGCCGCCCCAGCGGGGCTGAGGGGACTGGGCGCCGTCATCTTGTGACTGTGGGCCCCGCCATCTTTGTGAGGGTGTGATGGTCAATTAGCATATTTCTTCTTTATCAGATAGGGTAAAGGAGCCAGAATCAAAAGATTACATAAAGTAGGATTCCATTTGTAGGACAATCCAGAAAAATAGAACAATAGGGATTGGAAACACATAAATGGTCCCCAGGGCTTGGGAGTGAGGTAAGGGGGTGACTATGATGGGCAACACAAGGGAATTTTGGTGGGTGATAGAACTATTTTGTATCTTGAATGGGTGATGATTACATGACTATGCCTTTGACAAAGTTCATAGAACTATACACCTAAAAATGAATTTACAGTTTGTAAATTAAAGAAAATAAATGACCTCATAATAAAGACTACGTCACCATTTAGCTTTGCATACACCATTACAAACTATTATGTTGAGATTAGAAAAAGCAAGAATGGCACCTGTTGATTATTTTATGGCAAGCCTAAAATATGCTGAGAGAGGTCACAGTTTTTTACTAAACTCAGAATTCCCACTGTTACTATTCTTTAAAAATAAGTGTATTAATTGTACACAATCACCTACACCAGTGGTCGGCAAACGGCGGCTTGCGAGCCACATGCGGCTCTTTGGCCCCTTGAGTGTGGCTCTTCCACAAAATACCACGTGCGGGCGCGCACGTACAGTGCGATTGAAACTTCATGGCCCATGTGCAGACGTTGGTTTTCGGCTCTCAAAAGAAATTTCAATCGTTTTACGGTTGATATTTAGCTCTGTTGACTAATAAGTTTGCCGACCACTGACTTACACCTACCTAGTCACCCCAGATACATACCCACTCCCATGTCCCTCTGCTAACTCATTCATTCATTCAGAATTTACTGACCATCAACAGTGTACCTGGCCCTGTTTTAGGGATGGCAAATGTATACTGGCCAACAGGACAGATAAGGTCCCTACTCTCAGGAAGTTTACATTCTAATTAGGAAAGGTGAGTAAACCCATGTGATTTCGGATAGGCATGTGCTATGAAGACAACAAAAGTGTTAGAAGGTTGGAGTGTAGTCACTTGAAACATCATGGTTAAGGAAGACCTCTTTGAGAGAGTGACATGTGAGTTAATCATAAGGGACAACAAGGGGCAAGAAACCAAAACCTGGCGGCAGACTTCTTAGCAGGGGGAACAGTATGTACAGAGGCCCCAGAAGAAGGGGGGGGGCATGGTTCATCTGAGCCATAGACAGGTCAGTGTGGGGAATGAGCTAGGAGGAAACAGATACTAAATAAGGTGGGCAGGGGCCTGGTGAGGGAGTGCTTTACAGACCCTCAGGTACTCCACTCGATGCTGCTTGCAGTGAGAAGCAGCCAGAGGGCTTTCTATCAGCCACATAATCTGATGTATGTTGTTCAAGGGTCCATGTGGCTGTCTGTTTCTTTAGGGCATTCAGTTTTCTTCTCTAACTTGAGTATTTGTTCCTTCACTTACATGAGCTACATGGCCTTAGGCAAATCACGTATGTCCTTTCTGATCTTCGATTTTCATATCTGATACTTGGACACTAGCTGCCATCAACTGCTTGCACGTATTGGCTCAATCTGGCAGTAAATATCTAACTCTAAGACTAACTGCAGTCCCATTTCTATTCTCACCTTCCCAGAACACTGTCCCCATCAAATATCTTCCCACGCTCTGACATTTTCAATGCCAGTTTCAGCATTGGTCCATTGCCCTCTTCACATCTTCCCTGTCCAACAGAACCCTGAATCAGATCCTGCTGTTTCCCTGTGCTACCACCTCTTCCCTCAACCCCTTTCTCTTTACCACCAAATACATGCCTCCCGAGAGCAAACACTGCACCCACAGCTCCAAGTCTCACCTCTTCATTGCTAACTGACTCCTTAGCCAAGCACAGTCTGAAGCCTGTTCCCACCAGACAGAATTCCTTCTTGAAAATCATTAGTACCCATCTGTCACCAATGATTCTGTCTCCCTCCTTGTCTTTCCAGCCCTATCATCAGGTTTGGAATCACCGTCTCTTCCTGGAAGGAAAGGTTAACAGAATAGACAAAAGGGAAGGATTTTACTCCCAGGACTGTTACTAACTTCTTTGTAGAATACAGGACCAGGCAAGTAATCTCTGGGCCTTCGTTTCAGTACCTGTACCCACAGAGTGCTGGACTTAGAGCATTAGAGCTCCTCTAATTTGGAAGTTATTCTTTCCTATGGCATCCATGACTGGGCACTATCTTGATTCGTTAAACAACTCACTCTCTCCTCTATTAGGATGTATTGCTCATCTTCCAAATTCCTAGAAAAATGCACTTTAGAATGTACTTTGGTCACTATACACATTCTCTGCCTGGGCAATAGTACCCACATTGACCCCCTAAAAAGAGGCCTCTCATGCCTCCAGATCAACATTCCTACCTCTACGGAGGATCCTTCCAATCAGAGACGTTCTGGAACTTAGAAGAATTCATGCAACCAAGGGAAATCATCACTTCTTCTTCAAGCCTCCTCTTCTTGATCTCTGCATAGCTCTTAATTGCTCACCATTATCCATGATAAGCAAGCTCATAATATGTGAGTTTTCCACTAATTTTCCACATACTTCACTCTCCACTTCTACTCAAATACCAACTCCTGTCCTTTCTCAACAATGTAGTCCTAAAGCCATTAAGGCAAGACACAGCAAAATGGATACCCACAGTGGGAGGTTTCCAGCTGTGGTGGCCCACAGTGGGGCATGAAGCCTGAGGGTGGCTCTGATGCCAGATGTGGAGAGTGCGAATCAGAGCAGAGGCAGTGTCATCCATGTGTTCGCGTGGTCTAGTGTAAAGTATCAACCCAAGTGGGAAGAGGACAGTCTAGCAGGGGCAGTCAGCGCCTGAGTAGGGTACGAAGGGCATCCTTTGGGGAAGTGTGGCCCTGTGACCCAGAATGCGGAGTTAGACCTCAATCGCAGACAGTAGAGCATCTGGTGGCTGGGGGCAATTTGGGGGGGGGGTGCTCCCTGGAGAAATGGCTGATTCTAGGACTGGCAAGGGAAATGTACAAGATGGGCCTTACGCAAGAAAGTGTTCAGGCAAGGATGGGAACATGGCACAAGGATACAGAAAGCAGTGTGAATGGGTTCCCACTGGCTAAATCAGAACAATGTGAACATCAAAAATGAGGACAGTGACCAACTATAACCAACCTATAAAAAAATAAGAAACAATGATGCCATGCAGACATAAGTTATTAAATCAGTCAACCAAGTTTGATGAAGAATGGGATGTTTTTACAGTTTTAAAGTACCTCTTCCCCAAATACCTCCTTAATTGCAAAGGGGAAAGAAGAACTTCACTGTGGAGAAGGCTGGCAGACAGCATCTGAATCAGGTGATCCAAGTGGACAGGTAATGGTGCAAAGGGAAATCGCTTATTACCTAGCAGGAAGCAATGAGAAGAATGCAGCATCACTGCTGTAACATGCCTGCCAAAACGGCATCACCTGAATTTAATCATGAGGAAACATGCGATAAACCCAAATGAAGGGACTTCCTAGTAAATAACCAGCCTTTAATCTTTGAAAGTGTTGTCAAGTCATGAAATTGTCCCAGACTGAAGGACACTAAAGAGACATGAAAAGTAAGCACAAGATGCAATTCTGAACTAGATCCTTCAGCTAGCAAAGACTTTATTGGGACAACTGGCACAACTAGAATGGTGACTAGGAAGTAGATGTTAATTTCTTGACTTTGATGGTTTTATTGTGGTTTTGTGGGAGAATGTCCTTGTTTCTTTTTAATAGATTTTCAACTTTTCTGTGTGTGATTATTAAAGTCTTTATACAAAATTCACTCCTACAAAGGCTTCTTCTGTACTGTCTCACGTCTGTCTCCTTTTTCCATTACCCCCAACATCCTGCTCCAGAGAAGCAGGTTCCTAGCCTCTTGGGCTGTTGCCATAACTTCTTAACAAAGCTCTTTCTGCTCACATCCATCCCACCACCATTGCCTAATTAAGGTTTTTCCAAAGTGCATTTCAGCTCATGCCACTTCCTGTTCCAACATTCCAATAGCTCCTCATTATCTACCAAATCAAGTACAAATTTCTTAGTGTGACTTTCAAGTCCCACTCTCTTTTAATTCCAACGACCTCGTCCAGGCTTTCTTCCCCAGCCTCCTCCATCACAGCCAATCACACAACACAGCTGGACCACGCAGTGTTTTCTGCCCATCTCCAGGGTTCTGCTCAAATAACGCCCTCCACCAGGAAGTGCCCACCCCCAGCTCCTGCAAATTGCTCAAGACTAAGCATAAACACCAAGTCAGACCACCACTGCTCCCCATGCCCCATTTTCTAGGACTTGCCTAGATAATCTTTGCCTGTCAGAATACCCAGAGTTGATTTCACCTATGACACACATGTCATTCTGGTTTAGGCGGCAATTTTTGTGTATTTGTTTCAACAACTCCTAATATGCAGGGTGGGGCAAAAGTAGGCTTACAGTTGTGAGTATGTAAAACAAAGAGTTTATTCTTGTATTATTATCTATTAATTATTACATTATTTTCCATAGGAACAACTGTAAACCCACTTTTGCTCCACCCTGTATAAGGTGAGGTTTCATACCAATGAAGTATTCATCATTAATAAACTTAAGTTATAGCCACGGTTATGAATTCACACCCCCAGTTATTATCTCACACTCTCTCGCTAGGTATTAACTTTTTAAATATTCAAATTACCTTTTGTTTGTCACCTTTCCTTCCTGAGACTAGAGTTTTCTATTTCTTGCATAAACTACAAGCAATTTCTACCTCTTTTCTACATAAAATTTTGGTCTTGGCCATACCAAATTATCATAAATCCAGAGGTTTACAGATCAATTAAGTACATCTTGGCCATATCAATAATTATTATAAATCCAGAGGTTCACGTATATGCAATTACATTTTAGCTTCATCATTACCTTATAAAACTCTTAAAACTGAAAACAAAGCCTATGCTTGACAAGTTTAAAACTAGAAATTCTAAAGTTTAAGATGAAGACATTACCCATTTAACATGCTTATATCTCCTGGACTTTCATTAATAAATATTGGAAAGTAGTCCACAAAAATATACAATTTAATGGCTATCTTTAAACATAATCCTAGAGCCAATATTTTTATCTCGATTTGAATTTAGTAAATAAAATGATATATTATTTAGCCACAGAGCTGAAATTTTATCAGTAGATGAGTGATATGAACCTGAACCAATAATTGAAAACCTCGGGGGAAGGGAGTATTATTTCAGAGAAAAAATTAATGTCATCAAAGCATTAGGGGAAGTGAAGTGTTACTTTTTAAATTGCGGTGATCAATATGACATCTGCTATTACTCTAAACATAACAAAAATAGAAAAGGTCAGACACACCCATAACTTTGATATTGCAAAAGGCATCAAATCAGTAAAAAGTAAATCTCCAGGTCCTCTTTTCATTGTGTCACCAGGATGAAAAAAGCCTGAAGTTGAATACTTTTGAGTTGATTTAACTGAAACCATTACTTTTATCAACTTTTTAAGGTACGAAGTAAACAGTTCAAAATGTTTAGATCACAAAAGGTGGACATCCTATCTAATAAAAGAGTAATATGCAAATTGACCGTACCTACGCTACACCCACAAGCCATGCCCACAAGCCACACCCACCAGCCAATCAGGAGTGAGTATGAAAATTAACCCAACCAAGATGGCTGCGGCTACAGAGAGAGCAGGAGGCTTGGGTTTCCCGGAGATGGAGGAAGCCAAACTTTCCGCACACCCTGGCCAGCCCAGGCCTCCACTCAAGGCTACAGAGTTTCAATTATAGAAGTTAAATAAATCCCAACAAAAATGGCAGCAGCCATGGAGTTGGAGAGAGCAGGAGGCTTGAGTTGCCCTCGGTGATGGAGGAAGCCAAGTTTCCGCAGCTCTGGCCTGCCTTGGCCTCCGCTTAAGGTTACAAAGTTTCAATTACAGGAGATAAATAAATCCCAACAAAAATGGCTATGGCCACAGAGTGAACAGGAGGCTTGGCTCTGCTCAAGGCTATAAAGTTTCAATCATAGAAGATAAATAAATCCCAGATCCCAGGGCCTCCGCTTTGGTCGCCAGGGGGTGTGGCCAGCCTGCAAACCACCACAGGCCCCTCGCCCAAGCCGCCCCTCGCCCCAAGGGAACCCCCACCATGATCTGGGTCACCCTTCAGGGCAAACCAGCTGGCCCCCACCCATGCACCAGGCCTCTATCCTATCTAATCCTCCTAATAAAAGAATAATATGCAAATTGACCATCACTCCAACACACAAGATGGCTGCCCCCATGTGGTCAAAGATCCTGCCCCCATGTGGACATAAGATGGCCACCACAAGATGACCAGCAGGGGAGGGCAATTGGGAGGGATCAAGCCTGCAGGGGAGGGCAGTTAGGGGTTACCAGGCCAGCAGAGGAGGGAAGTTGGGGGCAACTGGGCCTGCAGGGAAGGGCAGTTGAGGGGGACCCAGGCCTGCAGGGGAGAGTAGTTGGGGGGAACCAGGCCTGCAGGGGAGGGTAGTTGGGGGTGACCAGGCCTAAATGGGCAGTCGGACATCCCTCAAGGAGTCTCAGATTGGAGAGGGTGCACGCTGGGCTGAGGAACAACCCCCCGCCCCCCGTGCACAAATTTTGTGCACCAGGCCTCTAGTACTAACATATGAACCTAGGATACTTGTGATGTTAAAAACAAAATGCATCAAAGCACATTATATATAGTGGTTTATGGATTAAAAAACACTAAAACTTGTTGTTTTTTTAAATAAAAGTATCACTGCTCTTACCAAAAATACCACAGATGAATGAAAGTAAATGAATCATCAGGAGAAGCAAGTCTCATTTGAAGATCATTTCTAATAATATTTAGAATACTAACCTGGAGGAATTCTAGGTACACTAGCAACTTCAAAATCAAAATATTATGAGACAAATAATAAGAAAAGCAAAATTCCATCTTTTCATTTCCAAATGACCTAAGTAATCCTTAATAGATTTATGTTATAGTAAGCACCAATAATCAATCAATCTCTCCCTCCACCCCAAACCCATCAACCTTTCATCCTTTTCATTACAAAGAGATAGCTACAGCTCAAGGGTTTACTCAGAACGTTTACTAAGAAACATGGCAATCTCTGTAACAAGCTTCTTGAATTCTACAGGTTTGGGTTTATTATAGAAAGTGAATTTCAAAAAACTCTAGGGACATTTGAAAAATAAACAATAATTGTAGGTTATTTACTAAATTTTTTCATTCTATCATGAAAAAAATGCAGCATATATTAAGATAAATACCTGACTGCTTGTCTTGAAACCTACCGAAATATGCCCTTTGAAATAGTGAACTTTATATTCAAAAGTCTAAGTCTATGTTAGCACTGTTTTATGATGCTATCAAAGTGACTACCCCATCACCATAAACACCCAATATTTGCCCACAGAAAAACCTGTTTCCCAAAGGAATGGTGTAAATTAAAAGGATAAGAAATTCATAGTAAGCGTCAAATTTTGCAAGAAAGAAAGATCTGATATTAAAAATCCTGCTTTTCAAAGATCTGATTTAAAAATCCTACCGGCTTTTAGTTTTAAATGGTAAGTGATTTTTCTATCCGCACTACCCTGGAAACTGCAGAGCTAGACTTGTGATTAAAACATACTTGAAACTACATTAGCAAATGTGTTAAGGGGTGCAGACCCTTAGAGAGCATCTAGTTCAAGTCATTCTCTTTAAAATAAAGAAACTGAGGCTGGGAGACCTCATGACTCACTCAAGGTTAGTTTTGTTGTGTCCAAGCTGGCAGGGGAACGCCAATCTACATGACACAGTGAGGTCCAGTGTCCACACTGGGCTTTACGTTCAGCTTTTTCCATAATTTACTTTACAATGTGGCACTCAGACATCCATTCGCTGGAAATTATTAACAGATGACTTTTGTCACCACGCTTACAGAATGCCCAGAGCCTGCAAAGTGCAACACACACTTTTCAGCCATTACTCATTTTTGTCAGCTTGAAAATGTAATCTGGATTAGAATCATTTTTCTTATGTGAATAGGGCACTCCTTCCTTGGCATAACAGCCAATAAGGCTAACACAAATAAAGTAATATCTTTCTTTTTTGTTAACAATCACTGGGTGTACACAACAGCAGAGACAAGTGATTTTCAACTTTTGGAACTCAAGACACATTTCCCTTCCTAAAAGGTATTGAGGATACCAAAGAGCTTTGGTTCCTATGAATTATATCCATTTATCATGATTAGAAATTTTAAAGCATTTGAAAATAAGTCATTACATGTTAACAAATACATTGTATGTGGTTATGTGATGTTTTGGCTCAAATATATAAAGAAACTCTGGCCCAACACAGATATGTTGTTAGGAAAAGAAGGTCTTTTTTAATGGTCTTTTCAGATGAGTGCGGATATGATTCTTTGACACTACATTGAAAATTGACAGTAAGTAGTTTCTTAAAAGTGAGTTGCAATGTGGATTCTGAAAGCATGGATATCCCTGAACTTTTCTTCCACTATTCCATTAAAATTCATTGGTCTATCTTCCATTTTCAATGGGTCTTTTACGGATGCATAACTTTTGACCTCATGAAACTCCTGAGGTCTCAGGAACCTCAAACTGTATTTTGAGATCTACTAGAAAACAGTTTAATAGAGTTCAACTAACAGAAAAAGAATTCTATAAAACCTACAGCAGTAATACACTGCCTTGATCCTTTATAACCTTTAATTCATTCATTTAGTCAACATTCTCTAGAATGGGGTATCATCATTATATATTAAGAAATGGGCAAAAATATTGGATTTTGGTCCAAAAGACACAAAATAATGAAGCTTGGATGAGGTTAAATATTGTAACATAGACTAAATTCTAGAAAAAGATCTAAATTTCCTCTGATCTTTGAGCCTTTATGCTAAGAATGATCAAAACAAATAGATGTGGATAATATCCACCAGGAAAAAAACTATAAAGAATTAGTCATCGATAAGAGACTTCAAATAACATTAGAGCTTTGATATTAATATTTTTGGAAAACATTAACTAGCACAAAACACCAGCATATATGTAAATGAATATGCTCTGACTATACTAACACATGGAGAGAATTTTAGAATACTCAAACTGACACCAGATAACACCTCCAGCACCCACAAACGCAGGGTAAGTTCCAGGTCACTGATTCGCAGTAATATGTTTCAGGCTAGGTCATCAGGAGGTGCTTCATGAGTCAACTAAAAAAGCATAGATAGAAATGCAGTAGCAAAAGTCTGGTGCCCAATCATAAGTTTTTTAATCAGAGTAGAACTTACTCATAAGAATTATCAATAAATACTCTTGAACTATGTACATAATACTCTTTAAAAATTTTGTCGAATTTCATATCATGAAGAAAAAGAAAACTAAAACAAAGGAAACTAAAGATTGTGAAAACACTTAAGATTTAATTAAATTAACAGTCATAGCTAAAATGTGTAGAAGGTATTCTACAAACCAGGTGATATTCAAAGGGCTTCTCATAAATTAAATCTATTTAATTGCCTTTTTTTCAGATAAGAAAACTACAGCCCAGAGAGGCAAAGGGAGGTGCACAGGAACATGAAGCAATTAAGTGGCATAGCTGGGATTTCAACCAGGGCAGCCCTGCTCTTACCTAGCAGGCTACATTCCCTCAGACTAACTCACCGAAAATAACATCGCTTACCTAAATATCTACATTATGTACCAAATTTCCTTAAGTAAATCAGAGCAGTGGCAGAACACGGGCTGAGTTTGGTTCTGATGAAAGCTAAGCTATCTACTGTCCCCTGTTAAAATTTGAATTTAAGAGAGGGAGGCAGCACTAAAATGTAAGAATGTATCTTTTATGGAATGTTTGCTTCCATAAAAGCAAGAGGAGTCAGGTTTTAGACAATGATGAGAAAAAGAGTGCACAAATTAAAGTTTTTGCTCTTGGTTTGGAAAAACACAAAAAACAAAATAGAAGGACAGAGACATAGGAACACACATTTAACCTATAGCCTGGTCATATTACCCACAAAATTCATTATTTAGGAAAATATCCATATATTCCTAGATGCCAAAGGAATGAATTATATCTAATAACTCTGTTCTTTTATATGTCCAATAAAGGAATCATTTATTACAACCATGTAATAAAAATAGTACTGAAGCAAAGTCCAATGCAAGCATTCATTATATAACTTAGAACCACCCTTTAGTCATATCTATAACCTCTTCTTTGTTTTTCTAAATATATACAGTATGCTATCTGCAATGAGGAAAGCCAAGAGATATCTTACAGTAAGTTATGTATGTCTTCTTGCAGATCTTAAGTTATAAATATACCAATTCAAAACTGCAGTGACATACTTCTTTTCCAATATGAGTAAGAAAGCAAGACTGTCCACTTAGTAATTTTAGCTATGCTGAGTCTTTAAAAGCCCTCAAATGTTAAGGAAATAGTTTATTTACATTGAAAACCACAACTTACATACAATTAACCTAACCAGAAAAGGACAAGGAGAGGGGGGAGCTTGAAGGTAACAGATTTGAGGTTCAATTTCATTTTTCACAGCCAATGAAGTGATTAATAAAGAAAACTAAAAGAAAGAAAGAAAGAAAGAAAGAAAGAAAGAAAGAAAGAAAGAAAGAAAGAAAAGAAAAGAAAAGAAAAGAAGACTAAAACCACAAAGAAACTAATTTAGAGCAATTTTAGTGAACCAGTATACAGCTAAAGAAAAAAAAATCTGGCACTAGTTTGCTAAAGTAAACCTAGTAACAGGCAGCAGAAAACAAACTTTTTCCAAAGACCTACAACAGGCAATGTGGCAGCAGTGGGTCGGGGGAAACACCTATACACACTCCTTCAAAATCAACACAAAAGTTTTCTCAGAGATTTTAAGAACTTTTTGTTTCTCCATTTTTAAAAAGCTGTAACTTTCTACCAACAAGCAGCGGGTGGGGGTGGGGGGGAAGACACTAAATGACCATTCTAAAAATATAAATAAAACAGTAAACTGAAATGTGCTTCATTTGTCAACTGTAAATGAAATGCTAGCCTTTCACACTTTATAAAGCCCTGATTTTCAAAAAGGAAGAAAAAAGCCAACTTACTTTGATACATTTTCTGGAATGTACTCTAGGACCGGATAGCCATCGCTTCTCCGAGATGCCAGGTCACTGTGGGATTTCCACGACTCCACTAAGGTATTGACAGGAGGAAAGGAACTCAGGTGTTGGAAAGATTGGTCTCTAGCCGCTCGTGATAAAGATATTGTACCCTGAGCACCAATCCTGTAGTGAAAGGACTGTCCACCTGAATTCACACCAACAATGGCAGAGGATGGGATGCTGGCCTCTGGGTAGTAGCTCCCGTCATCTGGTTCCTGTTTAATCCCCACGGGGAAGCCACTGCCTTCGCAGCTACCATCGAAGCCGGGCACAGGCGGTCCTAAAATTCCTGATAGAGAATAATAGTCTTTATCATCCATAAAGGAAAAATAGGAGCTATCCATGAATGGGAATGGGTTCACGGTTGGATTCCCTTTGAAAGAGGTGCCCGAACATGAATGCTTGGTTGATTCTTGTTTTATTGGTACTGAGAATGGGGAAGCGGGATTTATCTTGCTATTTCCTCTTAGACACGAGCTGCTAAAAACTCCATCTGGCTCTGGTTTTATGTACTGGACCATGTTAAGCTGGCCAGTCACACCGTTGGAGGTGGCATTCTCTACTTCCTCAGTCTTGGGAAAGGAGACCTCATGAGCACCTTTCTCTTGTGTGTCTGGACTGGAAACCACATCCCGGGCTGCACTGGATCCCAGAGGAGTGCCTGAAGCAGTGTAGCTGAAGGCATTGCTAACGGGGCTGCAGATGGACCCCACGGTACTAGCAGCTGGACTGGAAAGCGTGGATCTGTTATTCGTGTTGGAAGGGCTGGAAACGGAGCACCTTGAGTTGTTGATATTGGCTGGGCTGGACACTGCAGATCGCAAAGTGACATTAGGACTAGAGACGGGAGATTTTACACTGCAGTGACTTGGAGGGCTAGAAACTGGGGATTTCATGCTACTTAATGGACTTGAGAGAGGAGAGCCCACATTGCTAGCATGCGCTGGGCTGTGCGACCTGGAACCTCGAGTCTCGATATTCGGAGAGCAGGTTAAGGGAGTCCCCTGGGTGATAGGGCTGTGCACTGTGAAACTGCCAAAGCTGGCCGAGGTGGAGGACACAGAGCTGAGTCCAGCAGGGCTGCACGCTGAAGAGGTCATGTTCAGAGGGCTGCAAACAGAGGAGCTCTTCTCATGACACAAGAGAGGGCTTTTAACAATGGTACGCATGACCCCGCCATTTACAGAGCTCCCCGAGTCAGCCATAAACGATCTCAAGGGCCTGCTCATCCCTACAGTGGAAGGACAATGGCCGTTTTCTTTGTAAAATTTCACCAACTGTTCAACATTCTGATAAATCTTTGCTGGACTCACGCTTCCTTGCTGGTTCTGCGGATCATAGGTGTACTCAGCATCTCTAATGGAATCCATGTATAAACCCATGGACTCAGCTACAGTCACTGAAAGTTCCTTAGATTCCAGCTCGGTTTTAATATCAGATGTTAAAATCCCAGACCGATTATTGTCTTGCTGAAGGCAAGGGAGGAGTTCAGGTTTTTCGTTGCTGCTTCCTTGAGTACTGTTGTTCGGAATAGCACCGGAAACACAGCTTACATTGACAATCTCCATGTAGTTGTTCTCATCGGTCCTCTCTGTAGGTCCCAGGGATGAACGGTCCACAGCCTGAGAAACTTGACCCCACCGTCTTTCCATATCTAGACCTTCAGGGAGACTGTGGTAGCCTTTGGTCTCCATAGCTAACAAATAAATTTATATTAAAAAATTGAATTAGAGTCATTTATAACATTTCTCTAACATTATTCTTAAATTCCATTTACTAGGCCAGCAATTTTCAACTGGTGAGCCGCAAGAATTTTTAAAACGTGCAATACCTGACTATTTTGTCAGGGGCATTGACTTTTTTCTGTTCGACTGTCAAGTAAAAATATGACAACAGCCAACACAACAGCTGTCCAGTGTGAATGAATCAAAATTATATCTTTTTTTTAAATCAGATAGACAAAAATATAACATATTTTTGGGTGTGCCACAGAATTTTAGTAATTAGTATGTGTGCCAGGAGATGAAAAAGGTTGAAAATTACTGTACTAGGCTATAAGTGCATATTCTACTTATTATAAGCAACACTTGTATTAAAATTGTTACCTGTCTAGGTGCTGATACAACAGAGCACTGACTGTAACTTGTCCAGAAGCCAGACTATAAGAAGCAATCATATGCAACTATTTTTTAACCAAGTAAAAGTAACATATTTCTATAATACAGCCCTTAGAGTTTGCAAAGAATATTTATAAATGTTAACTTATTTAATATTCAAAATAATCCTGGGGACCATGAAGTAAACAAAGAGGAAACTGAGGACTCAGTGAGGTAGGTAGCTTGCCCAAGGTCAAAGATATAAGTGACAAAGGCAGGTTTAAAACTAAATATTCTAACTCCAAAGCCTTTTGAATCTTTGGGGTATATGGAAGATACTTCCCATACCTAAAACATGGCTTAATTAAAAATAATAAGAAAATGCAATCAATGCTCCCATTTCCCAATATACATTTATGGAGTAAATTATCACAGGAAAAGCAGTAAGATTTAAAAAAATTGATTGTGGTCAAGGTAATTTAATGTCAAGTCTAAAGAGTAAAGATTCATCTATCCTGATTAATTAAGATGGTCCAAAACTCAGAGAGGCTATGTCGGGAATGACAGGGCTCTTCTCTGTATTTCAGTACTGGTGAGGACTTTGATGTGTACCCTGACCTAATGATGTTCCTCCTGCTAAAAAGACTCCCAACAGACAGACAGTTTCAGTCTCCCCTCTAAATGGAGGAAGTTCAAGATGGGTCCTGACAACTTACGTGTTCATTCATTCAACAAACACTTACCAAGTGTGTGCTACATCCTGGGCCTACAACCAGTCACTGAATCTATGGTGATAAAGAAAACAGGCACAGTCCCCATCCTCAGGGAGCCCAGAGGATTATTGTAGATATACAATCATATCCATTGGCTCTCTCTCTATTTCACTGACACAATAATTGTAATAGGCTATATTTATATAATTCTTATGCATCATATAATTCAATGCAATATTACAAGCCTTTCACAAACATTAACTTATTTACCCTTATAAATATAAACAATCCTTTAGGATTGGTAAAAGTATTATCCAAATGATGCAAGTGGGGAAACAAGTGGCAGAACTGGAATTTGATCCCACGTCCCTCTCTCCATGAAGGTTATCTCAACTTGGCACCACTGACGTTTTGGGCCTGATAATTCTTTGTTGTGGAGGTCTGAACCATGCGCTATAAGATGTTAAACACATCCCTGATCCTTTCCCACTAGATGCCAGTAGCAGCCCCTACTGTCCCCAGTTGTGACAATCAAAAATGTCTCGACATTGCCAAATGTTCCTGGAATGGGGGTGGAGAGGGGGGGAGGGAGAGAATACCTCCCGCACTCACCATTGAGAACTACCACAGTAAAGAAAACTAACTTATTATGAGTAAAAATTTCATTTGTACATTGTAATATATAAACCGCCTAAAATTATTATGCATTCATTTTTCAAATCCTTTTGGTTGTGTAAACAAACTATGACCCAAATTAAGTTCCTGATCTTAAATGTTCTGTTTCTGCAGATCTGTGCACAAACATTACTTTCAGCCTCTCATCCCTTCTCCCACTTTGCCACACATACCTTCATCCTTCCTACCTTCCTCTCATTAAAAAGAGACTAGGGAGCCCCTTTGTTACAGAACTTGTATTAATCGACACTCAAAAATAATGATGACTCTACCAAATAAATTGGCAATAGCTATGAGAAGGCTCTACAATGACATTTAATACCCAAATTGTCTGCATATTGTAACTACCTCTAATTTTTCTGTATTGTACAGTAGAATGTAAAGTCCCAGAAGGCAGAAGATTTATAAATTTCACCACTGCATCCCAAGCTAATAGTATAGTGAAAACAAAACAAAAAAAAGTGACCCATTATAATCAATACTCACTAATTTATGACCATAAATTAAAACCTACCTATTATGTAGCCTCCTTTTACGTAAAGAGCATTATTCTATAAATTCCTAATCACAAAACACTGGAAAATAAATCAAATTACAGAGGCTGAGGTGGTTATCTGGTAACTCTGGCCAAAAAAAATTTAGTAAGGATAAAAGCCAAGTAAAAGTTGAAAAAAAACACACCTCACAACAACTACCCAGTGTAATGGGATAGAAATGGCTACAACTGGCATTTTTTCCTTTTCTAAAAAACCATTTAGTCATAGTCATAGGTTGAAAAAGACCAGTAAACATTATGTGCTTTTCCAACTTCTACCTAAGAAAATTCTGCCCTCCCCATACCAAACTTGAAGGGATGTACATCTAAAATATAGATGTTTTGGCTCCAAATTCATTAAACCACAAGTAACATGGCTGTCTATTCGTGTTCAAAACTGAGCACCTTCTGTGTATCACCACTCGCCCCTCAACCCAGTCCCTAAACCCATGACCACTGTCCGGTAAACTGCACCACCCTCTACCCAAATACCTGGAATTCACCCTTGCCTAAGTACCTTTAGTAAAGGCCTCCACCTACTCACCCCTTCCGACTTTCACACTCACAGCCTCTTCCCTCTCCCCAGGTCCTGGGAAACAGACCTATCTTTCCTGAGTCTGAAGGGAAATCTCCATGCAGATCCCTCTCCAAAATTCCATAGTTTCAATTCTCTTTCGGAAAGGATGATCACTTATTGCATTTTTAAAGGTTCGCTGTGGAAATCTGCATGCTAAAACTCCCGGGCAGCCCCACAGTGCAGAGACCTGTTTCCCTTTGAATCCAGCATTCCCTACATAATTGGGCCACTGAGCCCTTTTTGCACAGAACATCTACTGCTATTCCAAGGGACGTTTTTCATCACTCTGCCTGAAAGTAGGAATCACAGCTCAGATTTATGAATCTATATGAAGATTTGAAGCAAATCTATATGGGAGATGGCGGGCAAGGACAATCTTAAACTACAAGCGAGCACCTTATCAGCTAACATCACGCAGCTGACCACAACTTTTCAAGTCCTGTTTAGGCATCCTTAAACTCCCTTAACAATAACATAATATAGCCCGCATTTCACTACATTATTGACAGGGCTATCATTATAGAATTTGCAACAGGCTTTGCTGAAATCCAAATTAGCTTTGTAGGTATTCTCATCTATCAACCTAATGCACCTCTCCACAGAGAACAGAGTCAAGGTTGGCAACAAACAGAAAAATAGAGGACATCAAGCATCTGCACAGCTCCCACTGGAAACACTTTTAAAGATCAGATGTTTTCAAAAAATAGATTTATTGAAATATTTTACTCTGAGTTCTCCCTATTACTTTAACTCATCTCCTCTGTAAAGAAAGGTATCCGGTTAGAAATTTATTTCCTATGTTGTCCAGGAAACCCAAGTTGTTGTCCCTTTGGAATTGGCATAATGGCCATGGTGGTTTCAAGAGAATTTCGGTCAACTGCAACTTACTAGTGAATACTAAAAATACTAGTTGGTGAATATGATTCTCATAGAACTTACTTACTATCCACAGGGTAAAAGGACAGTTTTTTTTATTACTAGTCTATAGGATACTGGTATAGAAACCTAGCTTATATAAAATGAAATTTGTCTACCTTACAATGAGGATTACAACAGAGACCTTCTCTGGACAAAGTAAAAAAAAAAACACAACAACAACCAACAAAAACAATCAGAACCCTTTAATTTTCATGCAAATGGCTTCCCCACAAAACATAATGGAAATTTCACATAAGAAAAGTAAGGACAAGCTCTGCTAGAAGTTCTACCTTAAGCCATATGTATGCTCTTATATACTATTTTTGCAATGGAAAAATCTACTTTAAAATTTTATATTTTATACCCTGTGTTAAATTGTCCCTTTCCATAAGGAAGTAGTTTTTTTCAGAAATATTAACAGAGACTCCTGCAAATGTGTATTTTATCTGAAAACCTTTTCACTTTTAATATCCCCCAATAGTTCCATTTTAAATGCATCATTTTCTATAGTTATTTCACTATAACATGGCATCTAAAAGACCAGAATCTTAAGAATTTCACAATTTTCACTGGTTGCATAGTTTTAAGTTTGTTGTATGTAACTATTTTTCTGTCATCCCCACTACAGAACCATGATTATGTTCCCCTCCTTTACAGATGAGGTAAATGATAGAAACCTTCCCAAGGTCACCTAAGAGAGCAGGAGAACCAGTTAGAACTGCGCACACCTGATTTCTATTCACTCGCCTAATTCACTGAGCCACCTGATCTTTCCAAAATCCCCAAACAAAACTATTTCTTCTCCCTTAAGGAAAAAGCTCGCCTTTAGATTTTTAAAAACTCTACTCGACCATTTCCATGATAGCATGCCATGAAGTCAAACATAAAATTAAAACTTCGCAGCAGAACTTCACAGATGGGGAAGGCTGTTATCATTAATTACTATGTACATATCATCAATAACAGCACCTAGATAAATGGAAATAGTGCATTTGGAATTCAGCACTTTCCTAAATTTGCCTGCTATCAAGTAAAAGTTTTCCTAACTTATATGAAATAACAGTTAAAACTGAGGGCGCCATAAACAATTATGATTTAAACTGATTTTTAAAAATTCAGTAGGAAAAGTCATGCACCTAAGTCCAGTAGAAGGGTATGGGTGCCACCAAAAGAAGCTTCATCCCTTTCCCCCTGCCTTTAGAATTCCAACTGATGCCACAGAAAGAATATCTCTCTCAAGAGTTTCATGAATACCAAGGAATGGGGAATTCACGAATTTCCAGAGCCTCCTTCATGCAGGATCTATCAGGATCGCTATCTCCTTCGACTGCCCTTAATAAGCTACACCTCCAGCTATGATTTGGGTGTTTCTGCAATTGATAGAGGAGAGAAATATTATTCAAAGGTCCTTTAAAAATTGTACAAGGCGAAGGACCCGAAATTCATCATGGGGAAAAGGAGAAGGGTGATGATAGACCTCCCACTGCCAAAAGCGGCTGAAAGCCGCTCGTTAGAGGGCATTTATCCAAAGTGGCCAAACTTTCCCAAAATAGTCCTCTGGCGGCCAAAGGGGGAAAAAAGTGGAAAACCAAAACAAAACAACAAGCACACAGCCCCATACGGGCTGTGCCTCCGAATTACGCAGCCACTTCTCCCAGCAAAGTGCACGCTCCCGCGCCACGGCCGCACGCCCAGGCCGGCAAGCAGCGCCCCGCCGCGCACCCCCACACACCTGCCTCGGCCGGGGTCCGTCTCGACGTCTACCTGTTGCAGCTCTCGTCAACGCTAGGACACTCCAGCTGCGGAGCCCCCCCAAATCCAACCACATCCAGGCCAGCGACTGCCGCTCCCTTGTAGCGGGAGCGCCCGAGGCAGCAAAGCTCTTGCAGCCAGGTGACTGCACGGGCTTCCTCAAGCAGCCTGAAGTTGGCTAGCGTCTCCCCCGTCCAATGACACCCCGGGCGCGGAGGGGCGGAGAAGACCCGGCGGGGCCAGGGGTAGGAGCCGGGCCAGGGCGGGCTTAATGGGGAGGGAGAGAGGAGAGAGGGCGGCTGGAAGCCCGGAGGGGGAGTGGGCCGGCCCTGGAGCTTTTAAAAGCGGGTCACATGTCCAGATAAAGTTCAGGTTGCTATCCCGCCCCCTGAGCCCTCGCTATTGGCCCAGGGGGAAGCCAGGCTCCACGCTGCTTGGGTGAGGATGGCTTCTCATTGGGCAATTGTGGCTGTCAGTCACCAGGAGGACGACATGACTGATACAAAGTTGCTGCGACACAGCCTGGACTCAGCAGCTCCCTTAAAGCCGCAGCTACGGCGGGCTTTTGGGGTGCGGAGCAGCGGCTACGACACTAGGCAGTAGGCCCCCTCCCCACGCTGACCCCCGCCCCCTCGCTCAGTAGCCCTCAGCTTACTCGCGCCACCTGGCTCTCCTGCCGACCCTAAGATATCCGAAAAGACATGCAAAGAGTGATGACGCGTAAAAGTCGGATTTTCCGAGAGCCAGTCAAGGTGTAATCCCCTCACGCTCTCCACCTGCAGCGCCAGGTGAAGGGCAGCCCTAGCCCAGACTCCACCCTCAGCGTCCGCGCGCAGGGGAGGACTCCCGCGCGGGTTTCACCGACCCCCGAGGTCCTCTCCACGCCCCTTTCCTGGGTTTCCCGAGTTACCTCTCAGCAAGAGCAGCCGCAGCGTCTGCTGCCAGCATGCAAGAGGATCACGTTCCCACTTGATTTGAATTTCCTTGTTTTAACCGTACAGGAAAAGTGGGTGATTTCAACGTAGCCGAGCCTTTTAAACACAGCCTCCCACCCACTTCCTCACCGCCCCCCCCCAACCACCACCACCACCAAAAAAAAAAAAAAAAAATACCAGGGTCAGGAGCTGCTGCTCTCTCTCCTTATAATTTTGTTACTGTACTTACTACTTTGGTGTTGGATTTTTCCACTAGTTCAATTAGAAAAGCCTTCGATCGAGGATATTCACTTCTTTATAATGGGTGGGAGTGGTGCATATAATTGGGGAAAACATACAGAAGAGGGGGAAGGAACCGAACTATTTTCTAAGGATACAGCATCTGCAAGAAGAAATTTCCAATTCCCTCCAACCGCCCCTACCTCAACTCTCCTCCCGCCCACCCAAACTCTGGGCTTCTTAACTTCGATATCTAAGGACTTTGAGACTCCGCGTATGAGGCTCGGTTTTAGGCTCCCAGCTGGCTCCAAATCAGCACCAGTGACGTACACACCTAAATCTGGTACCCTGGCCCTTGGCGACCTGCATGCAGCCGGGCGCCAGCAGCTGCTCAGCCTCCCGCCTCACCCTTGCCCCGCGCCCGCGTAAGTCGTGGGGAAGGCGTTCACCCTGTGCCCAAAGGCCGCTCTTCGCCTTACAGTTAATTAAGCTTCGGGATTTCGGACCCTGAAAGCAAGAAGACTCAAACTTCCAGCCATTCCAGGCAGGGAACTCCCTGCTAGCGGAGGCGACAGAGACGGCGCGGGAGAGCTGGTCCCGACGCCTACTCAGATGTTTAGCATTCCCCTGCGCAGAGCGACCCCCGGTGTCCCAGTTGCCGGGAGTCCCGGCCAAGTGTCCCGACTTTCCCGAGGGGCCCGCTGTCACTCGCGCTTTCCCAGCCCAGCAGCAGTTGGACGTCGATCGCACTCGGGCGGAGCACAGGCGGCAGGCAGGAGCGAGGGGAGTCCCGGAGCTGACGCCCGGGCACACGAGGAAGCTGTAGCTCTGCCTGCGCTGCCAAATTATTCATTATTAAAGGAATGGACGTGCCTGTTTTACTAAGTTTTTTACCTCCTTTACGGGGAGAGCCCATTTTGCCCTGGATCTCAGCTTCTTGCAAAATCTAGGTTAGAACCGTGCAGGGACAGCCGCTGCGATCGCTTGCTTGCCCGCGCCCAGCAACCCTGCCCAGAGGCGGCCCAGCGGGCACCTAGTCTCCTGCCCGCAGCCCACCTCTGCGTGGACCCAGCCTTCACCAGGGTCGCCCCTGAGTTCTCCAGTTCCCCTCCCGCTGCTGTAGGTGCAGTGACTCGCTGCACTCACCTTTTCTAGGACATGGTAGGAGGCTGGGACGCGGGGTGGGGGGGGGGGGGCAGCGAGACTCCCGCCGCTGCTGCCACAGCAAGTCCGATATTAGCAGATCGGCAATAACGATGGAGAGGATGGTAATCCCGGCGGTCGCCCTTCTGAAGGTGGGTGGGTAGAGCAATAGAGCAGTAGTGTTGTTACCCCGCAGGAGCAGGCGAGACGCCGGTGGCAAATCGCTCAGAGGGGGACGCGGGCGCCCGCGCGCCCCCAGCAGCGGCGGCTGGCCTCAGGCGGGCCCCTCTCTGGGGCTTCTGGTCTCCCGGGCGTTGACGGTGGCCCTGGGAGCCTGGAAATTCCGCGGGGTGATCCCGAGTCGACTGCCCCGCAGCGCGGCTCTCCGCGCCCACTCCCAGGCCTGGGGTGGCCAGTGACAGCTCGGACGTCGGAGTGTGTGTGTGTGTGTGTGTGTGTGTGTGTGTGTGTGAGATGGGGAGGCTGCGAGTGGAGCTCTCGGCGCCGCGGCCCCCTCCGCGGGTCAAGCCCTCACCAGTGGGAGAAGATAGCAAAGCGTACAGCCACCGACTGGTGGGAAACGGGCTAGGGGTGCCAGGGGCCTCCCTCCCACCCCGGCTGCAGGTTGGGAGGAGGCCAAGAGAAAACGGAACCCCAGAGCACGCAGCACCCTACCCCTCACTCGAGGTCACCCCTCTCCCCCCGCCCCAAAGTCCGGCCCGGACCTCAAGCCCTAACCTCAGGTGCAGTTCCCACCTGCGGGGGACCGCGCGGACTCAGGACTACGCTTTGGGGGCGGGAGGGAAAAGTTTCTTTTCCTGCTCCCTCGCTGCCCACCCGGGGAGGCAGCATCTCTCCTCCTCCTCTGGGGTTCTCTGCGCCTCTGCCCCACCCTCACCATGGGGGGGCGCCGAGGACCCACTGCGTTTATGCGCGCGGGGGCGCTTTGGGGGAGGGGTGAGGAGCAGCGGCCGCCCTGGTCCCCTAGCTCTGACAGCCGCTGAAACGCGCACGGCCGCGGGTCCCGGGAGCTAGCGGAGGAAGGAGCCGCGCGCCAGGACCCCTCCACCCTCGGCTTTCGGAGCGCCGCGCGCCCCCGCGCCGCCCCGCGCGCCCTCGCGCCTGCCGGGGCAAACACCTACGCAGACGCGAAAGTGAAAGGGGGGCGACCGAGCCGGGAGGGCGGCGGGTGGCGCGCGCAGGCGGGAGCGCGCGGTTGGGGGGTGGGGTGGGCGGAGGATGTAGTGATCCAGGGATGTAGTGATCTCCTGTTCCCACTGCCCTGCGGAGCTGCCTTCTTGCTCCGAAGCTTCTTTGAAATCCCAGGTCACCTACACCCTGCTACACAGATCTGGGGATGTATGTGTTTGTGCGCGATATGCGTCAGCCCCAGACTGTTCCACCGCACTGGTACACTTACTCTTGGTGGAAGATTGGGAGGGGGGTAGGGGATGCATTATGAATGTCACTACCACTTATGGTCTCCTCTGCTTGTTGTCCTTTATGACTCAGGTAAACCCAGAGAACTGACCACATACACCCCTTTTCAGGTTTAATATTTCTTTTTCCACAGGCTCTTTTGGAACCCTCCCCCCGCCCCCACCCAGCCTAATTCTGGGTTCTTTCACGTTTTCTTTCTAAATAGCTGTGAAAACTGCTAATCCCTTCCCACACTAAGCCCTGTTAAATACCGAGCTGCCCTATTAAAGCAATTACTACCTTTCTTTGACCACATTCCCGCTGTCCGAATATCAACCTTCCCATTTCATCCGTCACCCACCCAGTCAGTGTTGGCAGTAATTAATCCTTAGATGGCTTAGAGTGGCATTTTGACCTCTAGCAAAATGACCTTTTGCCTCAGTTTCCTTATTTGTATGGAATGTAGAATCCTTAAAATATTTTAGGTGAACTCAAAAAAATAATAATAATGCATTTTAAAATTACATATTAAAATATATTAAATGAATTTTTAAAAGAACCACTATTTAAAAGTTTACTGACTACAAAAACTGATTTTTGAAATGCATCAAATATTGGATGGACTGATGGGGCTGAAAAGGAGACAGAGGGATAATAGATATCTGATGAAGCATACAATATTAATGGTAGATTCTAAGTGGTGGGTATACAGGTATACACTGTGAAATTCCTTCAACTTTTTTGTAAGTTAGAAATTTTTCATAATGAAATGATAGAGAAAACCCATATTTGTGGTAAACAAATATTGTAAATTTTCAGTTTACAAAATTGGTCAATTAGTCATTCTTCCCTCTTTACAAAGTGATTTACCGGTACGCATTCTATACCTAGGTACCCCACTGCTACTTACTCAATAATTCCATTACAGACTGCTCGGTGGGGATCAGACTATTGTGCTATAACTAGAACATTTTAGAATTTGGAAGCTTTTTCTTGTTTTTTTTTTTTTATCTTCGTGTCCATTCTCAATTTTTTATCTTCCCTGCCTTTAAAAGTTTGTTATTATAAAACTGAGATTGAATTCTTCAGGATCTATGGATATTCTTTTGAAACTTTTTCACACCAAAATGGCTTCAGGAGATGGTCCATATGTCCATACATATCAGTTTCTACTATCCTTTGGGAGAGATGTCAAGGGATCTTGCAATAAATAATGGGTAAAACTTTGCTTTTGGATATCTGAGTATCTAGATATTTGACCAAACGTTTGAACAATTACATTTCCATTTTCTCCTCATTTTCTTTTGCTGGCTGTAAGACAAGAGGAGAACAGCTCTAGGATAAGATGTGTGGTTCCCTCATCAGAGGAGACGGTAACATTGATTTTGCTAAGAATCAAAGATAGGGATGCAGGGGTTTCTGGTTATTTGGATGACTTTCCATTCCAATGTTCCTTAATAAAGAATCCAATCAACTTTAAAAAGTATACACCCAGAAATGTCATTATGTGTTCTTAAGGCTGTCCTCAAACAAAGTTTGTGCTTTTCATCCTTTTAGATATGTATATTTTTCTTTGCAAAAGAAAGGAAATGTTTGTGTGTTTTTTTCAAAAGAGAAATAAGAATTAAAGGAAAAGCACAGAAAAGGACATCAACTTCATCTGCAAAT
This sequence comes from Corynorhinus townsendii, assembly GCA_026230045.1. Lineage (NCBI taxonomy): Eukaryota > Metazoa > Chordata > Mammalia > Chiroptera > Vespertilionidae > Corynorhinus > Corynorhinus townsendii. The sequence continues at coordinate 116,464,521 of JAPDVU010000006.1, read as the reverse complement.
GGTCGGAGACTACTTACAGCTGCCAAATAGTCTTAAATCTTGAAGTGGCATCAGATATGTCCCTTTTGACAATTGTTCACCCTTAGTTCCAGTTGTGGTACCACTGGACACCTCCTTCCCTCAACCCATTAGTGTCAAACTCCCTGAGGTTTGCCACATTAAAGTGCAGGATTCAGCATTTGCAACTAATATATGACATCACATCCTCTATCATATAACTTCAGATACAAAGCCTAATATAATCTAAATTGGTGTTGGAAAAAAATCCTCCCTTTCTCTTTAAGTTTTAGCAGAGTCAACCCTTGGTTCTGTGATCCTAATCCCATTTCTTCAAACAGCTGACACGGGGGGGACGGGGAAGAGGGGGGATTGGGTGGGTGGATAGGCACTGAGTTGTTTGAGCCATGAAATCATAACTCCCCCCCAAAAAAATTTGAATATATTTCTTAATGTATTAAATACCTCTCCTTTATGTCTTTACTATGGACCAGAAAGTAAAGACCATTAAGTATCATATAATTTACTTCAATAATTTTTAAAAGCTAAAAGTTAAGCATTTGGTCATAGGTTAACTTCATTAATAAGCCTAGCTACACTGGCTCCTTTCTTCCTTCCTTTCTTCCTTTCTTTCTTTCTTTCTTTCTTTCTTTCTTTCTTTCTTTCTTTCTTTCTTTCTTTCTTTCTTTCTTTCTTTCTTTCTTTCTTTCTTTCCTCTCTCTCTCTCTCTCTCTCTCTCTCTCTCTCTCTCTCTCTCTCTCTCTCTCTCTCTCTCTGTCTCTCAAGCAAGGCTTACCCCTACCCCCACCCCTGTCTCTTACCAGCTGTTGGGAAGAGTTGAGAGCGTCAGAGAGAGAAAGGAGGGGGTTGTTAGAGAAGATGAATCCGGGAATAATGTAAGATAGAACTTCTTCTTTGCTTATTGCAAAACACACATGTTACAGTTTTATAAACACTGCAAGCAAATAAGAAATCGTGGACCAGAAGATAAATACAAAACATATCAGGATTTTTGTTACTATCCAAAATAGACCAAACTCAATAGTCTAAACGAGTTGGAATATTTTTATTAGCTTTGGTTAATCATTAATTTCTGTATTTGTTTATCTAACTATTTATTCATCAGTCTACCTTAATTTCACTATAGTCATTTTAAATAGAAAATACACAAACCTACTACATTTATATGGCCAGATTTTGAGACGATAGAGCATGGAACAGCCTATGCATCACAATTAGCATACCATATTATTAGAAGCAAATCAGATTTCACTGTGCCTACACTGATGTTCTAAGTTTAGAAATAATGTACAGTGGTTGAAAATGGGGGGGGGGGTGGTATTTAGAGTAATTTATCTTTAATAAAAATAAATATATTTCCTACTTTTCTTCTTTTTTCTCTATTCTTTTTGGTTTAGTACTGGAAATTCAGCACTTTTAAATAACTGTGCTAATCTTAACTACATGACTGCATGGTTTGAGTGCTCATTGGGATTATGGATCCAGACTGTTTTCTCATGTTATGTGCAATAACGATCACAGAAAAGTGCAACAATCCAGTGGGTCAGGTGTGGGAAACAAGAGTCTCTGTTGAACTTGGTGAAAAACTCATTTAGAATTTCTCATTAGGACTTCATAGGAGCTTTTCAGTAGTTGGCACTATATTTTTAGCAGCATTTTAACAGCTGTCCGTAACAACCAAGACAACATTTTGATCAACACTATTTTTTTTATTCTAACAGAGATGATTGCAAAGAAATAAAATGCTTCAGGATTTAAATGTTGAGCTATGAAAGAAAAAAAAGGAGGTATTTTCTTATGATATAAAATGTTAACACATCAAGGGCAGACAATAAGGTATTTATATAAAAAGAGGCCAAATGAATTTTTAAATTTTAATTTTCTGATGCCTATGTAACATCATAAAGATGATTTTATTCTTAAAAGGTGTGTTCAATGTCAGAAATAGAAATGTCAGAATAAGAGAATGTGCAGTGTATCTTGTCATATAATTTGCAAGTAGGTCAAGAATAGCCATGTGGGTATCTGAAATGAATAAAATCTTTTCCTTAACATTAGCGTTTATAAAGGGAGGTTATCACATGTCAGATATATGACACTGGAAATAGCAGACAGAAAAATGTAAGAAGCTTCATGACAGATGTCATCTTTATTCCTAAAGATAGAGGTAAATTTGCTATGGGTAATGCATTACAAAGCAAACTAAAACTAAATCTCTGCAAGTGTCAAATTTCTCTCTCACCTATAGTCTCCCCAAATTGAATGATTTGGGTTTCAAGGGAAGTAGAGTGATGGTATATAATTAAAGAAGCTACTGAATCATCTTATCCGGAGGTCATCTGCTCATTTCAAGGTCCTAATCCAATTTTTGAGTTTGTCCCAACAAAGGCAGCTGAGTATTTCCCACTTCATCTAGCTGGCACAGTGGGGAATTAATGCATTCTTATATCAAATGATATTTTTATTATATTGCATTTGTCTCTTCTAATCCTTTTGGGGGCACCAATTATTAGCTCTTTTGATATGAAGCATTTTCAATTGCTCGGTAGGACTTTTTTAAACAGACATGAAATTTAGAAAAAAATCGAAGTTAGATCTCCTTTCCTCGTTCCCAGCACAAACCCCTGCTAGATGCAAATCTTTTGGTGTTGGCAGTTTTTCACAGAGCATTATATGGTTTTCTTAGTGCATAAATTTTTGACATTAAATATCTACATGTAAAAATGAAACATGTATAAAACACTTCCTATGTGGAAAGTATGTCCAACATCAGTCATTAATACTTAAACCACAATCTATTTTGAAGTGCTTAGTGCTAATTATAGCTAGACTTTAATATTTTATAAAACAAATAGACATGTTTCCATTTAAATTAGTTCATTACTTTAAAAAAATGCTTTTTAATGGCCTTGGCCATGAATGTGGTGGAACCATGTCCTCTAAATAGAGGCTGAGTAGAGTTAGCCTGCTGCTGGATGATGACAGTAGAGATTGCTTGCTTGTATTAAGGACCAAATAATACCTCAAGTCTTGTGATTTTCCTTATACATTAATAAATGTAACTTACACTTCGTTGTTTTAAGTTCATACAAAAGCACATACTTTTTTTTTTTTTTTTTTTTTACAATTAATGATCTTTTAAAGCTAGAAGAAACATCTATATATATATATAAAAGCATAAGCGACAGTTAGGACTGGCCAACCAGCAGTAGCTATGATGTGCACTGACCACCAGGGGGCAGATTCTCAATGCAGGAGCTGCCCCCTGGTGGTCAGTGGGCTCCCACAGCCAACCTCCTACAGCCAGCTAACCTCCCGCAGTCCCTCCCTGCCTCTGGATCCCTCCCCACTGGCCAGCAGGCCTCATTTCAGCTCTGATTGCCAGCCAGGACAAGGGACCCCACCCATGCAAAAATTCGTACACTGGGCCTCTAGTATTGGATATAAAACAATATCAAAAAATGTTAAATAGAACAAGAATTTTATTCATGTGAGATAATCAACAGATTTTGAAATACAAGTAATAATATTCCATAGAAAGCCAATAAAGCTCAGCTCTTAACCTATTCCTAATACAGACAGAGAGCTATATGTGGCCATTGGTGTGTGTTAGCACAGGGGGAATGTGCAGAACACACTCTCTCCTTAAGGGCAGGACTGACAGCCCTGTTCCTACTGATTGGCTGGTACCCATGCCTGATTGGTCAATGCTGCCAAACAGGTCATTAAACTTTATCAGCATTATCTCTGCCTTCAGGGGCTATTCAAAATTTGCTTGAGACATGTTCAGACCACAAAGAGCCAAGAAAGAAGGATTCCTACAATAAAAGTAGTAGTTTCTTTTCCTCCAATTTGCAAAAATTCTGTATGTTGGATGGATTAAATGAAGAAAGAGTCAATATTTGTCAACTTCTATATGAGATAAATGTAGAGGGTCTGCAGAAGGCATACATTTTGCCATTTGGGGTTCATATGCTATTTAGAATTTATTGGCCTTCTTGAAATTTTGATGAAGAATTCCATATTTTCGATACATTCCAGATGCCATATATCGATCTACCCTACTTACAGATTGTAAAATATTGAGATAGATTACAAAGCAAGTTGTGAACTTCTTACTCTGGAGGAATTTATAAGTAGGGTTTCCTCTGATCAGGAATAGCAAGGGCAGGGGTCTGTAAGCTGGGCAATGTAGTAAAGTATCTATCAGTTTTGTTTGGCCTTTTAAATAATTGTTTTACAAAGAGGAAATGAGATCAGGAAGAAAGACCCAATATAGCCTGATGAATTAATGGGTGATAAAGTACATTGGAACTTTGACATCTAGTTTTGTACATTTTCTTTTGAATAGTTGCCTCTATGTCATGAACCAGGCATCACACAAAAGAGGAAATTCAGCAGTTTGTCGGTTAGAGTGCCAGTAAAATATAAAGGTTAAAAGCAGAGTCTGGAGCCAGGCTTAGCCTGGGTTTGGACCCCAGCTGTGCCTTGGAGTAGCTGTGTGACTCTGGGTAAATTACATAAACTCTGAGCCTCAGTTTCATCTTCTACAAAATGAGATATAAAAACTTACCGCATAGGGTTTAACAACCTGCATGATGACTGGTTTATCCTATATAATAAAAGCCTAATATGTAAATTGTCCCCTCGGGCGGGCAGTCAACCGGGAGTTCGACCACTTGCTATGATGTGCGCTGAGCACCAGGGGGTGGTGAAGAACATGGCGGGCATCAGCGATCCAGTGCTGGCAGCAGGTGGCAGTGGAGGTGCTGCTGGCCCCAGTGGGCCCCTGGACAGCAGCAGGATGGTGGAGCAGGTGAGCGGGTGGCACCAGGCCAAGGTGGGTGAGAGTGGGGGCCTGATCGCCCTGCCGATCACCCCACAGAGCGTGACCAGCGGCAGCTCTGACACTTCCATTACAGAGAAAGGGCAATAGCAATATTATAATATTTCTTCCAATTATTTTCCTTTTAATGTGCACAAATCCGTGCACTGGGCCCTAGTAGTAAATAAATATTAGCTGTGCTATTTTTACATATTCTTAATTCTAAACCATTTCCTTCTACTCATTTCTCTACTTTTATTCTTCCCTGCTTTCCATGCACTTGGCATCTGACCTTATGGGATCACCTCTCCCTTTTTTGTGTTTTTCTTGCTGAGCTATTTGATATTCAGGGCTATCTGCCTGGCTTCCTTCCACTAATATTCAGGCACAATGTCTTCTCTCTCAAGCCTCCCATCACAAAACATGCCACCCTTGTGGCACAGTTCCATTCCCCCTACTGTAACTTAGTGCTCATGGCATAAACCTGACCTGGACCTTTACATACGATGTATAAGGTCTTCTTGCTACTTGAAGAAGTAAATTCCCTTAAGTGAAATTTAAGAGATAAGGCTATGGGTTCCCCAAATCTGATTTTCTTTTTCTTTTTCCGAGGACACAGGAAAGCTACATATCTCAGCCTCCCTTTCATTTAGGCTGAGTCCATATGACTGGGTCAGGATCCTAGTGCAGTGGCAGTGATATGCTCCACTGTTGTAACCCCCCTCAGTGATTGTCCAAGCTCTCCCTTCCCTCGAAAGCCTCGGGGGCCTGAAGTTTAGAAAGGAGACTGGATCCCAGAGTCACCTCTTGGAAAAAAGCTACTGAGGAAAGTTACCTAGACTACATTGGACTATAACGTGAGAAATAAATGTTAATTGTGCACATTTCATGATATTTGGGTGTATTGCCTCAATTAATTTAGATTATACAGAATAGAAGTATTTGGATAGAATGTAAATTTACTGTGAATAGTATTATAGTAGAGTTTGAATGTAGAGTTTTACTGAATTCATTACGGAGTTTACTAGTAGGTAGCTGAGCAGAATGTTGTAAAGAAAAGGATAGAAACTGTAGAATGCCACAGAACCAGATTCAATCTCTGTCTCAAGCATTTATAACTTTGATTTTAATATGTTCCTTCTCTGGAATCCAAATACTTTTTCTCATAGTGTTATTGTGTAAGTTAACTAAAATATATTAAGTAACTCTCTTCTACCCCTATACCCTTTCCAAAATTCCAATATTTCCAATCCAGTATTTAATTTCTGTGAGTCTTCATTCTACACTGCTTTTCATAAAGTTGACTTTATAGTAGTGCTGGACTAAAGTCTTGACAATAAAGGGTAGCAATTTGGTCCAGAGAAAATATCCATATCCTTAATTTGTGTCCAAATAAAAGAAAATCATTATAAAATTTTATGTGTTGAAAGAAGTACTTAGTAGAGAACAATTTTGCCTTTATTTAATGCATTATTCAGAATGTCCCGAAGTTAGAAAGCTATGCCAGGCTCCTGGCACAATTGTGAAAATACTGTATTTAATTAAAATGGGAATTTCTGAAATGATTACTATATAATTTATATTTCAAAATCTTACATAAAAGTTTGACCCATGCAATATTGATGAGTTAATTTTCCTTTTCCCCATCCCATCTTAATAACTAGAAGAACAGTCTCTATTTGAAATTATTCAGGGTGGGCCATTGGCAGAATGAAACCAGTAAAGATAGAAATACTGAGTAGCACCTAATTTTTAACCTTCTCTGTTTACACGCACACAATGCTACTGGGACACTCAATATAAACGCACACTTCAAAGGCACACTGTGAGAGTTGCCACTGTTATCTGCTATTTAATATTTAAACAAATTGTTAAGAGTTTATGCCATATAAACTGGTGACTTTTTAAATTAAAAAACATGAGCTAACACATAACTTATTCAATTAAAGGGCAAATATGGCAAAATTTTACATTAGGCACACAAGAAAGGAAAATTAAAAATTCAACACATATTGCGTTGTAAGTTTACAGATCTTGGTCCTACATTGCATAGTAATGTATCTTAAAGCTCAATATTGCAACAGACTAAGCTCTCTATGATACAGCTTTCCTTTTATAAAATTCGTAAACTCTTCTCATCAATTATCAAATAGATGTCCCTGAAAATGGACAGAGAGACTACATGCACTCTTGATCTTCATTGCTTTCTGACCTTCACTCACCATTTCTTCTTTTCTCACCATTTCTTCTTTTCTCTTTCTTCTCACCATCCCACCATTTAATTTCCATCCAAGTTATATTCCAACACCTTTACTCCCCGCTCCCAATGTGGTGTTGCATTTTACATAGTTTGGTTCTGAAGTCAATGAACAAAGTAAAAAATCAGAAATTTCCTCAGGAAAAAAAATCCCTTAATTCCCACTTAAAGTACAATATGCATGACCATTTGCATGCACATTTGAGGCTGATATATGGTCCAACTCAGCTAGTTTTTCCTCCAGCCTAGGAACAGATTGCTGTTTTCTCAGTTAAACACCTGATGAAGTAGTTGGCTTGCATTTAGGGGCCATGTTGTAAAAAAAAATGTATCTTTAAACACTTGAATCACACTCTGCATGGTGAGATGCTCATATTATGAGAGCGATTCAGGAATCGAGACCAACTGAGGGAACATGAGATTCACATCTCTCTTCCTGCGCTCCCTGGGGCATATGCTCAGTGGAACGCGGGACAGAATCTCCCACACTATTTACATTCTCCTCTTTCCCTCTCTTTCCTTCTGGCAAAGTAAGTAGAGTTGAGTGTGGACGAGAACTTTATATGTATTAAGGAAAAATCCTACTCAGAACCACAACTTTTTCTAAGAAGGGCAGCTCCTGTTAAAGGGAATTCCAGGGCCTCTGTTGCTCCCGTGTGCTGTAACAGCAATTGGTAGCCCCTTCAGTATAACAGAGGGAACTGCCTTACATGTTATGGACATGTAAAAATGAATGTCCACTTGGATCAAGAAGTATGGAGGCTCAGGAGAGCTGACTTGCTGTGTATCATGGTTTTCAACCTTTGCTCTATTGTCATTTTGGATCATATAGTTCTTTGTTGGGGTGGGCTCTCCCATGCATTTAGGATAGTTAGCAGCATCTCCAGCCTCAAGTCACTTGGTGCCTGTGATAACCACATTCCCCTCCGACAAGCTCTGAAAACCAGAAATGTCTCCAGACTTGCCAAATCAACCTTGGAGGAGCAAAACCATCCCTGACTGAGAAACAGTGTTCTATGTGATAGAGTGGAAAGACTTTCAAAATCTTGGGAGGAAATTCCAGATGGATGAAGTGAAAGAGGCAATATGGGATGGTGATGGGAGGAGCTTTCTAGATAGTGCAAGGCTAGGCACTATGTGAGGCAAAGTAACCTCTAAAAATTCCTTAGTATGGAGATGGTTGAAGGTTTTTAAAAGATAGTTATGTCTAAACTCCCATTGGAATCTGTTTCCTGTTGTATGAACTCCCTTTCATCTCCCCAAACCTTCAGTAAATTCTATTGTAAACGCCGACACCATGTGAGGCAGTTAGGGAATAAGTTCCCTACCTGAGCTGACATTATGTGCAACAGGGACCGTCCACGTGGCAATGTTACTAAATGACATCTTGGAACCAAAGTAAGCCTTCCAAACATCTTTGGATTGGCACAAAAAGTGGACTATGGGTTTAAAAAACTCTTATCTATATCTTAAGGGGCAAGGGCCTTTCAAAGGTTTTATGACTTGTGGGTTTCCTGAGCCACACAGAGGCACGACCAACCCTGACAAGGGTTAGTGTGGGAGGAGAAGATGCTCATCTCTTTTCCCAAGTCTTTCAGGGAACTAGGATTAGAATCTGGGGCCTCTGGGAATGGGAGGTGATCACTTCTCAGTGTGAGGATGATCTTTACTATCCTATTTAATAAAGAGCTCACATGCTAATTAGACTGGACAACCTTCCAGAATGATCATTAGGTGGGGGGCACGGGGGGGGATGGGGCCATGGGACCACAAGGCAGCCAGGGCTATGAGGGCTGAGGCAGCTGGGGCTGCAAAGGCCTATCCTTGCACAAATTTCATGCATCAGGCCTCTAGTGTCATATAAATCTTTCCCAGGCACTGCTCATTCCCCTTCTCCCTCACCCTCAAAAATCCCACTCTCTCTTTTGCTTCTCCATCTTAGATGCTCCTCTACTACCCTGTCACAATATCCCATATATCCTATATAATAAAAGGCTAATATGCAAATAGACCGAATGGCAGAACAACAGAACAAATAGTTGCTATGACATGTGCTGACCACCAGGGGGCTTGCGTAGAACATGGCGGGAGTCGGCCACGGGGAGATGGTGGAGCAGGTGAGCAGGGGCTCCAGACCAAGGTGGGGCACCCGTCACTGTCATCAAGGCGAGCCTCTGGTGGTTACTGAAAATGCTTTGCTCCCGCACTCCGCAGTCCCGCCCAGTGCTTGCACCCACTGCTGGCACCAGCCCTGCTCTCACCCACAGCCAGCGCCAGAGCCTCCGCTTGCACCCACTGCCAGTGCACAGTGCCAGTCCCGATCATTCGGCACCATCAGCAGGTGCGAGTAGCCACTGCTAGCCCTGAGGGCTGAGGCAGGAGGGGCTGGGCAGGGGCGCGGAGGATGGGCTGAGACCCGCCCCTGTACCCACTGCAGCCTTGTGGCCCACAGTTCTTTTCAAAGTGCATGAATTCATGCACGGGGCCCCTAGTTTTTTTATAAAAACTTTAGCTGTATCCCTTTGCCACCTTCCCAAGGCTACCTCACTAGCTGGGTACAGATTTGGAAGGCTTCATCTTCTCTCAGCCCACTCCCCTTGTAGGGTCAGGTTCAAATTATTTCCTTAACACATTCTGCTCTTTATTACTCCCTTGCTAATCTGGTCGAAAGCTGCTCCTTCCTACAGAGAATAGAGAGTCTTTCATTACCATATCTTCAGGTCTTAGTTTAATCTATTCTAGTCTACTTCAATATATAGGTTCAATAATACTAGTTCTTACAGTAAGATAAACTCTGAACTCAACATAGTTTATTTATACCTCTTTGGGGGCAGTTATTATTTTCTATTCACTGTAATAGCAATTAGTGTACATAGTATATTCACCCCCAGATGAAGAGCTCTTTGAAAGCAGGAATTATATCTTAACATAATAATTGGCCCATAACAGTTGTTAAGTAGTTAATTTAATTTTTTTTCTATTTTTTCCTAAAAGAATTTAAAATGGCTTAGGACACTAAATACTGGCTAATGACTTAAATTAGAATAAAGTGAGAACAAGAGAGAGAGATAATAGAAACCTAAGAATAGTAGGTTATTAATAGGTGCTTGCTAAAAAGTAAATCAATTTTCAATAAGAATTGCCAGTGAGTTAGTTCAATTTTAGAACAAACTGTATTTGCTTTCTCACTCACAACTCTGTCCCAGTGGTGATGTCCATACCCCATCTCCTCCTTTCCTCCCTATCTTCTCCATTTCCCAAATCTGGCCATGCTTTATTATGTGGTCCATTAGAAACTTCCCTCTTCTTTCACAACTGTACCTTCCTGACCACAGAGCTGGTTCTAGGCATGGGCACTGGACTCCAGCCAGCCCACATCTTTCTCTGGGATATTTGGAGCTGGAGCAAAAGGTAAGAGTTTTTTCTCCATGGATGGTAAGCTAGAAATCTGCTGAATCAACACAATCCCTGGGTAGAGAAAGCTGAATTTTCAGGAGAAGAAGCCAATCTATAGAAAGAAGCAGAGATTAGAAACACAGAGGTAATTCTAATGGTATTTGAACCACTGGTTCTTATTTCTGAGAAATCACCCTTAAAGCTTCCCCCATCCCCTGCCTTTTCAAAGCATATTTGTTAGAGCTCCTTTTGATTTTTATTGAATTAAGTCCAAACCCTTGAGTCTGACAATATAGCATTTCCAGCACCCAGTCAGCCTTATCTTGCTTCTAAATTCTCAGTGGAGAGCTGCCTTCTCCCAGACACCAGACTCATTCTTTCCTCTGTGGTTTTCTTAGTTATTTCCTTACCTTGAATGACCTCCTGCCTCCTTTCCCTGCAATACTAATTCTAGCCTTTCTCCAGGGTCCAATTCAAGATCTATCTCCTCTATTAAAACCTTCTTGATTGATCTTTTTCTTCTCCGAACTATTGTAGTCCTTATATCCCCAGCTTTTATCATGATGTCTGAAACATATTTATTTGTCTGCTTTGGTTTGTTCTCTTACGTGTTTTGTGTTAGAGAATTTTTTTGGTTTGTTTATTACTTATAAACTTAACTATCTTTCAGAAACAGCATCTTCCCATTTATTTGTTAGCACCTTGATTTGTTTGAGTATGGACAGTTTGGGGTGAGGATTGAAGGGGAATTAAATTGGTCCACATTAAAAAGAGAGCATAATATGAGGCTCTTGCAAGCAATTTGGAAAAGGAGAAGTGAGAAGGAGAGAGAGTGGACAGCATAGCAGTGAAGCAGAAGAAGGTTGTGTATAAGCCAATGTTGTTATTCTCCAGGATCCCCAATTACTCAGGCAATTGAAATAAAGTCATAGAATCCATGGAGAGCATATATATATATATATATATATATATTTTTTTTCCTGGAAATTGGTGAAGTGATAGAGATTTGGGTATAGATTATCAAGGGGACAAACAGAAGCAACCCAATATATGCATGTGCCATAGAGAGTTACCATGAAAGATATAGCTCCTGGGTATTTGCAGAAAGCATGAGAAGAGTTTTCAAATTCAACCAGGTCTGCACCTGGGGATTCAAGCCAGGGGGCAGGAGGTCCCAGCAGACAAGTGATCATTAGTTTAGTATTATACACATTAGTCTTGCTTTTCCACCTTGATGATAAGTTTCATGACATAGGGATCATGCTGTCTTCTACCTCAGAGATGCTTATGCTGTGTCAGGCTCAAAGTAACTGTTTTCATCCCCTGTCTTTTCACTTCCAGTGCTTCCTCTTTATCAATTCTCTGCTGTACGGTAAAAGTAGGAGAAGGAAGAGGAGGACAGGAGAGGAGAAGAATAGTCTTCTGCTAGTGAACAAACTCTTCCATTATCTGGTCTCATCTGATTTATCGGATCTCACCTCCTCTTACCCAACATGATTCACTTTCTCAGAGGTCCTCTCTGTCTACCCACAGAACATGGAGTCTCATCTCACCGTTTTTTGTTATGTTGTTGTCCTTACCTAAAACACTCTCCATTCTCTTCTTTACCTACCAAATCCTACTTGTCCTCAAATTCTAGCACAAGATACAGTTCCTCCAGGAAAACTTTTAGAGCTATCAATCACTCTCCAATTATCTTTCTTCTATCGTTTGTGCCATGTCACATAACACCAATTACTGCTCTAGTGATTTTTATGATGGTTAATCTTCTCATAAGCACCTTGAGGATGGAAGGAGTGATCTTACAGATCTGATACACTGTGTGCTCAGTACTTAGCAAGTGTTTAAGAAGTTCCTCCCCCACTTGGATCTACAAAGGGCAGGGCTTTGATTTCCCACACATCCCTCAATGCTAGAACATTGCCTGGAAAATAGTGGGTACAGAAGAATATTTGTCTAATAATGAATGAGTGAATGAATGAATATTAGTCTACCAAACTTTATGACTCCCAGTAGCAAAGACCAGTCTTTTAACTTTTTCTTCCCCACCTAATGTTTAAGGCATTTTTCTCAATCTCTTGAATCTAATAACTGTTCTTCTGTTGTTAGATTTCCCAGTCTTTTCGATAATTTCAGATACTGCTACCTAGCTCCTTTAGTGTGGCACAGTCATTCTTAAAGCACTTCACTTATTTCAAATCATATTTGTGCTGAATTTAATCTATTTATACTTAAAGAGTAAACTTAAAGAGAAAACATGAGTAGCCTGCTTCTTCACTTTCATGCTCCCTTGAGTGTATCATAATATTGAAAAAGTGGAATTTGGGCATATATGTGGTAAAAATTAATCTCTCTAGAGATTTACCATTCTCATAAATGAAAATATTCATATCATAAAGGTATTAATTATCCCCAAATTAATATATAAAAATCTGATGCAATTCCAACTAAAATCTCTATAGAGAATTTTATTTGATGAAAGTTAGTTTGAGAATAGGCAAGGTCAAAGGATGAGAATAGCCAAGATGATTATAAAGAGGAATAAAGGAAAGGAACTTGTCTTTTCAGATTTCAAGATTTATTATAAGGCCATAGTAATTAAATCAAAATGATAGTGCAGATTAAGACAAACAGACTAATTTAACAGAATTAAAACACACACAGAGACATAGAGAAAGAGACAGCATGAGACAAACAAGCAGAGAGAAATAACATTACAAATTAGTGTTGGAAAAAAAAAATGCTGGGACAACTGATCACGTATATCCATTATATCATATACAAAATAAAATAAATTTCAGGTCAATTAAAAGATCAAATGTAAAAATCAAAAACCATTATATTTTCAATAAAATACAGAATATTTTCAAGACTTGGGGCAGGAAAAATTTTTCCAAATAACACAGAGAATGCATAGGCAATAAAAGGAAAAAAGATGAATAAATTTGACTGCATTAAAATTTGAGGCTTATAAGGCAAGTCACAAACTTGGATAAAATATTTTTAACCATATATCTGACAAATAATGGTATCAAGAATATACATTTTTAAAGCTCAATTAGAAAAAGTTCAATGAAAAAAAACAAAAACCCGGACAAGGAGCTGAATAGGCAATTCACAGAAAAAATAAAATAAATGGCCATTTATATTTAACTCTATCAGTATTCAGGGAAATACATCTAATAAAATTGAGAACATAAAGAGTATACATGTGCTATTTTTATTTCAAGTTTTTAGGTGTGTGTATATCCTAATATATAAAGAGCCAGGGTCCGTAACATCCAAAATGACCAAACAGACGACCAAAAACCAGGCTGCACATGCAGCAGGCTTGGGTGGGTGGGGAGTGGTGAGTGGGCTGAACTGCTGACCTCTTGGTCACTCCTGGGTTGGGGGTGCCGTGGCAAACCAGCACTGACTGCCACCCATGGCCATCCAGTACTGACTACTGCTGCCAAGGTGTGTGCAATGTTGTTGGTTCGGGGGCCCCGGCATCGCCCCGTGATTGCCCTGCAGAGGGAGGCCCAGGCTACCTGGCCGGTGGTGGTGGTGGGGCCTCCCTCTGCAGGGTGATCAATTGTGGGGCTCCTGGACTGTGAGAGGGTGCAGGCTGGGCTGAAGGACTGCCCTCCCCCCCCGCCCCCCCTGAGTGCATGAATTTCGTGCACCAGGCCTCTAGTGTGTGTGTGTATATATATACACATATATACGTATATATATGTATATATACGTATATATGTGTATATATATGAATATATATACACACTATGTATTTTATATATATATATGTGTGTACATATATTAGGGAAACTCATATATGTGAACAGGTAGCTATATACAAAAAATCTCAGCAAAATTGTAAGTGTAAAAAATTGAGAAAAACCCAAATTCTCATTAATAGGGTAATAGATAAGTAAATTGTGGTATTTTCCAAAATTCAGTTAAAATAAACAAACTAGAATTACATACATAAATACAAATAAACCAAAAAAATATAATTTGAAGGTAAGAAAGCAAACTGTATAATTCCTTTTACATAAAGTTTAAACCACACAAAACAATATTTCATATTATGCAAGGACATATGTTGCATAGTGTAACACTCTGGGTTCCCCATAAAGCAGCTTCTGAGACAGAGATTACCAAGCAGGAGGTTCTTGAGAAAGTGCTTTTGGGAACATCTTGCAGAAAGGAAGTGAAGACAGCAGGACTGGATGTAGGGAGATTTTGGGCCGCGATATAGTTTTAATAGAGGCCTCAGTCAACTCCTCTGAAAGCCTGTGAAACTAGGATTGCCCCTCAGAAGTATCCTGAGTTGGAGTGAGGGCCCTGGCCTGCAATGATGAGTCACTGGATGTGGGAAGGCACATGACCTTGGGGGAGGCAGTTCCCCTCAGCCTCTGTGTAGTCATTAGGAACATCCACATGGATACTTGCGTTTTCTTCTCTTAGACACATGATAGCATTATACTTCCCATGTCCTTTGAGTTAGGTATGGCCATGTAACATGCTTTGACCAATGGAATGTGAGAAGAAGTTGTATAGGTCACTTCTGAGCAGATACTTTTATTTTTATTTTTTTAAATTTCTTTATTGATTAAGGTATTACATATGTGTCCTTATTCCCCCATTACCCTCCACCTCCCATTCATGCCCCCACCCCCCTGTTGTCTGTGTCCATTGATTAGGCTTATATGCATGCATATAAGTCCTTTGGTTGATCTCTCCCTCTTACCCCTGCCCTCCCCCTACCTTCCCTCTGAGGTTTGATGGTCTGATTGATGTTTCTCTGTCTCTGGATCTACTTTTGTTCATCAATTTATATTGTTCATTATATTCCACAAATGAGTGAGATCATGCGATATTTATATTTCTCCAACTGGCTTATTTCACTTAGCATAATGCTCTCCAGATCCATCCATGTTGTTGCAAATGGTAAGAACTTCTTTTTTACTGCAGCGTAGTATTCCATTGTGTAGATGTACCACAGTTTTTTAATCCACTCATCTGCTGATGGGCACTTAGGCTGTTTCCAAATGTTAGCGATGGTGAATTGTGCTGCTATGAACATAAGGGTGCATATATCCTTTCTGATTCGTGTTTCTAGTTTCTGGGGATATATTCCTAGAAGTGGGATCACTGGGTCAAATGGGAGTTCCATTTTTAGTTTTTTGAGGAAACTCCATACTGTTCTCCACAGTGGCTGCACCAGTCTGCATTCCCACCAGCAGTGCATGAGGGTTTCTTTTTCTCCGCATCCTTGCCAACACTTGTCGTTTGTTGATTTGTTGATGATAGCCATTCTGACAGGTGTGAGATGGTAGCGCATTGTTGTTTTGATTTGCATCTCTCTGATGATTAGTGACTTTGAGCAGGTACTTTTAATAGTGTGCATGTGACTTTTCACTGCCATGGTGACCTGTGACATTCTAGTTCTGTGGAGGCTCTTATCATAGCTGCCCGTCTGAAGGAAGGCAATGTGGAGCAGTGCGCAAAGCCATCCTTGGACCAATGTGAGGCATGATCACTGGTTTAAATCACTAATATATTGGGGGTTTTGTCACTGCGGCATAAGAACCTAGATATCCCTACTGATACCAGCTCTGGGCTCCAAATATCACTTTTGCCATCTTTGAGCTCTCTTCTTCTTGCTGTATACTAGTATATTTACTTAATAGCCTTTCTTGTCTTGTTTCCTAGATGAGGTTTTTAGTAAATGTGTTCTGCAGAAAAGTAGCCATATGAGCCGCTCTTCAAAATCATGATTTTTATGGTTAACTAGGTAGGAAACCACATACTTTATCACTCTCTCAAGGATTTATAAATGCTCATTAGCATATTAAATTTCCAGAGCAGTCTTTCTATAAAGAAACCTGTTTTAACTAATTTCAATATTCCATTTCACAAATGCATTTGACTATGGAACCCTAAGAATAACATCTACTAACATCTGACAGAGGAACACATTTTTGGAAATTATGCCCTAAGCAATCTTCCTCTTTCCATTCCAAATTAATCATATCCAGAGGTTCTACTTGAAAGTGAAAAGAATGGACCTGGGACTTATTTACAATGAGTTCAAGAACTAAAAAGCTTTCTATAAGCATAACATTTCAATAGAACTGATTTGTAAAAATAAAGCAAAACATTCTATTGGCTTCAAAACCAATCAACATACACATAGGATATACAGAGTAAGAAACACAAATATGTATTAGATATGTGGTCCTCAGTCACCTAAGGCTAGCAATATGTTTGCAAAGGTAATATGTAGACTCATAGAATGCAAACCAACAAATGTGTATAACCACTGTCAAATGAGTGGGTGTAGACAGAACCCTGAGGATGTCAAACATTACACAATGTTTGTAGTCTATATTCCATGTAGTGAATCTAAGAAACAAGGATTCACTGAGTCACAGAACCCTTACTCTTCAATACTATTACTCTTCTTATTCAAGGGTGATATATAAGAACTTAAATGTTAGGCACAAATAAGGGTGGCTAGCATTTCTGTATATTTCTATCACAGCATCAGAAAACAAACGGATACTTGCCTATTTCCCAACCTAGCAAAGTCCAAAAAGAATACCTGCCTGCCTTCATTGCAGCAAATTACAGCACAACATGCCGGCTGAGAAAACGGCCCAGTCAGAGTGAGGAGACAGGGCAGGTATCTCCCTTGGCCTTTATAATTTTTTTCTTTCATAATTTAGTGGAGCTAAGGAATTACTTCTTTTGAATGAAAATTCCGTATTTTAATAAATCAGAGTGGTCGACAACCTGGATTGGATGGAGTACAATGTTGTATAATTTCTAACCTCCTCTTTTCCACTTTCATGTGTTCTAACATTTTAGCTGACAGGAAGAAAAGACAAAAAATTTAAAAGAAACAAAATATTACAAAAGTCTTGCTACTGAGATAGGAATAAAATTCATAGTATAATGTATTAAAGACTCAGAATCCAGATATTTTGGGAGTAGATGGCTCAGCAAAAACACAAATTACTTTTAGACCCAATCTATTATTTATTATTTCAATTTATAAAACATGCACCCAATGCATCTTTGAGATGAAGAGTTCAAAGTCATTGTGATTGTTTAGTTGGCTTATCTCTGGGATTTAGAAATCTGCATATTTTATGTTGACTTGGAGTTGTGTTCTATAAAAGATTTTTATGCCATAAAAATAAAAGTAAATTTCAAAGAATAAAATTCACAGAGTCATCACAAATATATTAAGTACTTTTAAGTCACGTATCGAATAATATCCTGTCAATAAGAGGTTTGAATTGTGAGGAACAGTTACTCAGGTTTGGAGTGGAGCATGATTTTTATCACTGTACTTAATCATTCGTATTGTCTTCAAGCCAGAATATGAATTCTTCCTCATAAATAAAAGTCTGAATCCCATTATTTGTAAATTGAAGGAATTCATTTCTTTAGTTGGATTACCTGTGCTTACACTACATTACCACTTCTAACACCTTCTTTCTTCCCCACTACAACACTTCTCCTTGAGCCCCCCAATTTCCGGAAGTGTTTTGGTCTGCTGAATAGACACAGCTTTTTAATTTAAAAAAAGGAGGAAATCATTATAGTGAGCTCAAGTTCCCCATATCATTTTAGTTTTCGATTAGTAACAATTCTTAGAAAGTTCTAATTTTATTCTGAGTCTTTTCTTTCTAAAGGAACTTATAATGATGAAAAACAATGCTTCCTATATTAAAAGTTAACTTTGCTCCACTGGTGTGGTTCAGTGGTTGAGTGACGACCTAGAAATCATGAGGTCATGGTTCCATTCCCAGTCAGGGCACACGCCCATGTTGCTGGCTCCATCCTCAATAGGGGGCATGCCAATCAATGATTCTCTCTCATCATTGATGTTTCTCTCTCTCTCCCTCTCTGAAATCAATAAAAAATATTTTTTTAAAAAGTAACTTTAAGGATTACATTTGAGACAATATTGCTTTGAAATAAATTCCTTGCTTTTTTCTTAAAATACACTGTATATAAACAGATAAGGAAAAATAAACTGCCTTTTAAAAGCTGTATTGTAGATACCTGCATACATAAATGTTCAAATCGTGAGTCATAGTTTTGTTTTATAGTTGATTTGCTATTGTTTCTTTCTTGTGTACCATTACAGTTCTGATGGGGTGCAACTATTTCCAAATACAGTAAAAGTAATTAAAGTTTAGCTGTAACATAAATACAATTTATTATACTATCACTATTAAAGGTTAAATAGTTCAGGACATTCATAAATCAGCAGCTAGTTTGCCAACTTCTTATATTAAATTAGATGGCGTTTAATTATTAAGACAACTAGGCAATTAAGTGAGATGCTAATTAAAGCCCAAGCAAGCAGCTACTCTCCATTCCTAATTTATAATTCAGTGTCTATCCAAAAAGTCAAACAAAGGTCATTATATCTCTTCATACCTGAATATCTTGGTAAGAAATCTGGATGTTGAATTCAACATCACTAAATCTAAATCTGAATATAAAAAAAATAAGCATATAAGACAACTGAACAAACAAACTAAAACAAAACAAAAACCCAAAAAACAAAACAAAACTCCATAGAGTGAGATTTCAAAAATGACAAGGATATAAGACAAGCTACCTAGAAAAGTACATTTCATATTTTATACAAAAAGTGAAAGGAATACAGAATTTTCAAATAGCAGGTAAATAGACATTTGTGTTATTATATCACCCGTATGACATTTCTATAGGCAAAAATAGGATGCATAAAGTTATATGATACAGAAATAGATTCTTAAAAATCGAGTTCAAGTTTCATCTTCCTCATCATATGAATGTGAATAAAAGTAATTCAAAAGCCAATCCTGAATAAACTGCTTATTATAGAGCACTTAATGAAATAGTCATTTCAAACAGCATTTAGGATGTAAACTACAGAATGAAGAATCAGAGGTCCCATTATTACAGAGATAATAAAGTTTTTTTTGAAGCTACTTTAATTTTTTCAACCTCTAGTTGATAAAGATGATTGGACCACCATCTAGGAAGAATCTGGGTGGTTCTTATGAGGCTATCTACCTAGACTTGTGGTTGGCAAACTGTGGCTTGTGAGCCACATGCGGCTCTTTGGCCCCTTGAGTGTGGCTCTTCCACAAAATACCACGTCCTGAGCGAGTCTATTTTGAAGAAGTGGCATTAGAAGAAGTTTAATTTAAAAAAATTTGGCTCTCAAAAGAAATTTCAATGGTTGTACTGTTGATATTTGGCTCTGTTGACTAATGAGTTTGTCGACCACTGACCTAGACATTTCTAGTGCCAAATTCATATCATATCAAACACTTCTGCTGTTCTCTCTGACCTACCTTCAGGAAATCATAAAACAACCCCACAGGCTATCTTATATAATAAAAGCCTAATATGCAAATTTTCCCCTCCGCAGTCCCTTGACTGGGAGTTTGACGGCTTGCTATGATGGGTGCTGAACACCAGGGGGTAGCACAGAACATGGTGGGCATTGGGTGGCAGTGGAGGCGCTGTTGGCCCCGATGGGCTCTGATGAGAGCAGGATTGCAGTGGGATGGTGGAGCAGCTGAATGGGCAGCACCAGGCCAAGGCGGGTGCGAGTGGGGGCCCAATCACCCTACCAATCACCCTACAGAAGGTGACCAGTGACAGCGGCAGGGGGGGCCCAGCCCCGATTGATCACCCCGCAGGCGGAATGATGGAGCAGGTGAAGGACGGTGCCAGGCTAAGGCGGGGTGCCAGGCAGGGCTGCGGGGCTGCGGGGCTGCAAGGCTGGGGGTGCGAGTTGGGGCCTGATCCTTGCAGGTCACCCTGAGGGACACCACCCATGCACAAATTCATGTACTGGGCCTCTAGTGTTGAAATAAATGCCCAGCTGCCCAAAGTCTAAGAAAATGGGATTTAAATGACTGTATACATTTTCTCTAGGATTTCGACTCTGTATTGTGTTTGTAAAGTAGGAGTAAAGAGTATCAGAGTATATAAATTTATATGTATATATATTTATAAATTTCAGAATATATAAAATCAGTGTGAAGAATTAAAGAATTCACTTTAATAGGAGTAAAGAATTTACTTAGTCCGGATCACCTAGTTAATTAGGTAATCCTAGGGTAGTAGGGTTATTTACATTTATTGAATGAACTAGAGGCCCAGTGCATGAAATTTGTGCACGGGGGTGTTGTCCCTTAGCCCAGCCTGCACCCTCTCCAATCTGGGACATCCCTCTCACAATCCAGAACTGCTGGTTCCCAACTGCTTGCCTGCCTGCCTTCCTGATTTCCCCTAACTGCTTCTACCTGCCAGCCTGATCACCCCCTAACCACTCCCCTGACAGCCTGATTGATGCCTAACTGCTCCCCTAACAGCCTGATTGCCCCTAACTGCCCTCCCCTACAGGCCTGGTCCCCTCCCCTCAACCACCTTACTTTATAGGC
The DNA here is from genome assembly GCA_026230045.1 of Corynorhinus townsendii. Taxonomy (NCBI): domain Eukaryota; kingdom Metazoa; phylum Chordata; class Mammalia; order Chiroptera; family Vespertilionidae; genus Corynorhinus; species Corynorhinus townsendii. The sequence continues at coordinate 116,443,574 of JAPDVU010000006.1, read as the reverse complement.
CTGGGTCCCCCCCCTAACTGCCCTTCCCTGCAGGCCCGGTCATCCCCAACTTCCCTCCTCTGCCAGCCTGGTCACCATTAACTGCCCTCCCCTGCAGGCTTGATTACCCCTAACTGCCCTCCCTTGCAGGCCTGGTCCCTCCCAACAGCCCTCCCCTGCTGGTCTGATAACCTACAACTGCCCTCCCCTGCTGGCCTGATCACCCACAATTGCATTCCCTTGCAGGCCTGGTCCCTCCCAACTGCCCTCCCCTGCTGGCCATCTTGTGGTGGCCATCTTGTGTCCATATGGGGGCAGCCATCTTGTGTTGGAGTGATGGTCAATTTGCATATTACTCTTTTATTAGATAGGATTAGCTAGTCAAACACCTTTTTGCTGAAGCCAAGCACTACACTGAGCCTGATTGTATCCTTGTCATTCTCCCCTGTACCCATTCTCTTAGCAATGTGATCTTGCAGATTTGTTCAAGAGGTAGAGTCCATATCCCCACCCCTTTAATTAGCACTAACCTTGTCACTTGACCAGTGTAATGGGGCAGAAATTATGGTGTGCCAGTGCTGAGCCTAAGCCTTAAGAAACTTTGCAGGCTTTTCTTTCTTGGGACCCTTTCCTCTATCAGGTAAACAAAGGTTGAGAGACCAGAAGCATAGAACTAAGTTGGTTCATTTACCCCAATAGTGATCCCAGATGTGAGAGAGCCCTGCCAAGGTCAAGACCTGCCTGAAGCTTCAGATATAACTTGAAGCTGATCTAGAGCTGACCACAGACTCATGATGGACCCCAACTGAGATCAGAACAATTGCCCAGCTCAGTGGTTGGCAAACTCATTAGTCAACAGAGCCAAATATCAATAGTACAACAATTGAAATTTCTTTTGAGAGCCAAATTTTTTAAACTTAAACTTCTTCTAACGCCACTTCTGCAAAATAGACTCGCCCAGGCCATGGTATTTTGTGGAAGAGCCACACTCAAGAGGACAAAGAGCCGCATGTGGCTCGCGAGCCGCGGTTTGCCGACCACTGGCCCAGCTGAGCTCAGACCAAATTACAATGAGCTAAATAAATAGCTGGTGGATTCAACTATACTGTCATTTGATAATATCCCATTGTTCTTAATTAGTAGGATAGCAACTAAGAATTGAGCCAATAAATTCAAGACAAACACATTAAGCCACATCTTTATATGAATTATCATCTTTAAGCTGTTGACATATTGCATTTTGCAAAGCTGTACAGAATCAGGTAGTCACTGCCTTTCAGCAATTTTAAAAACTGTATTTACCATAAAAAACACATTTACATTTCTTACATTGTGTGGAACTATATAAAAAGTGTGTTTGTGTTTAATTAATTTTAACTTTAAATTTAAAAACCCGAAAGAGATAAACCTAATAAGACCCACATACGTACCAAAAAGCAAACAATAAAGCTGCTTTGAGTATAATTAGACACATATATGTACATGATATGAGGCAGGGTCATTAATTACTCTTTGTATCTGGGCATTTTACAATCAGTCAAGAGCCATTCTATCAAAGTAGAGACACGAAGTGACCCTTCCCCATCCCAAACCCTTCACATTATTATAATTTTATTTATGCCATTATATATCAATGCGCAAATTCATCACGATCCACAGAACAGGCAAATGATAAAATTTTAAAGTTAGAAGGAACTTTAGAGGTTCCTGAATGGGGTGGTGAACAGAACAATAGCATGTGAAGAACCCTATTCTATTCCTAGCTGTGCTACATGGACCTTCTTTAGTCAATAGTTTTTAGTAGTAAAATGATGCTTTGGGAATATATAATTTCTTTGTGTGAGAGGGCAATTAAAAATGTATTCCTCTCTGCATTCTAAAGGGTGGTTAAGAAGAACTGAATTGCAAAGGACAACAGAGAAAGTCTTTGAGAGGCCACTTAAGAAAAGAGAGGGGCAATGTCACTAGACAAAGGAAGTCTACTGGAGGAATTTGGGTAAGTCTTTTTGGTATGGCTTGTGAGTTTCCCCATAAACCTGGGCAATACTTTTGGATCTATTGGGGAGGGAGAGGAACAGATTGAGGAGTACACCTAAGTGCACCTAGGGGCCCTGACATGGGCTAGAAGTGAGAAAAGAAGCTCCCACAAGCCAAGTCATATTGAGTTACATAAGATTCTTTGCAGGTCTAAAAATCTCTGGCTGTGAAAGTTGCTGCTGCTTCATAGCATTTATACTAAATAACACTTCTCTTTATTCCAAATTCTCTAATTCAGAATTTTTGATGAGCCATTTGAGACCTGGCTAATGTATATCTCTGTGCTATATATAAAGAAAAGATTTGTCAAGGAAATAGATGGCATTAACCAGGTTGTTAAAATAACACTGCACATGCTTGAAAGAGCTGTTTTCAAACACCTTAAATACTTTAGGAACATGATTTAATAGCTGTCCCCCATAAAATACATTAAAATTATGACTGATGCTCTAAAAGAATGTTTTTATCTCTAATTCTGCAGAAAGACAATGGGAAGACATTGCCTTTTTACTGTGTAAATTATAACAAGATTTAGAGAAATTGGCTAATAATATGGCAGGCTGATAAGATGAATTAGTAAATTAACCCAAACTGTTAAATGTACATGTGTAAGTTCTCTGAGATGGTAGTTTTAATTGACTTCTCAAGGGTGCTGGTTAAAGTGACAAGATGACTGCTTGACAGTTCATGTAAATTAAAAAAAAAAGCAGCAGTTAACTTCCATGGTGGGAAAGAACTTTATACAGACCCCACAACCGCTGAACATTAATGTCGCAGTTGAAACATAAGGCTGGTTAGTTTCATTAGCTCTCCTCCTGCCCACCTCCCAACTTCCTATGTCCCCAATGTCATCAATCAGTAATTGCAGCTCCTTTTGTTAGCAACCTTGGTCCAGCTCATTTTTCCTCATCTATGGCCTCTGTCCTCTGCTAGTTCTTTATCATTCTAATGCTCTATATTCTCATTTCCCCTATAAAGCACTGAATGCATCAATGTTTGATGTAATGTAGTTGATTGGGAAAAGAATGAGATTTGATTTGTCTAAGCTGGGTTCCAATTCTGACCACTCTGTGTACCAACTGTGCAGCCTGGAGAAAGTTACTTAACCACAGTTCCTGGATCCTCATTTGTCATCAGAAGGTAATAATATCTACCTTGCATGGCTGCTGTGAGGAGCTCAAGATGATGTAGTTAAAGCTCCCAGAACATAGCACAAAATTAGCATCTAAACTCATTTTTTCTGCCCGTTTCCTTTTACCAAATCCCAGATTTATTTCTAGTGACACTGCTTCTCCAGCAACACTGTAGGTGCTTCTGTATTTTGGCTTCGTGAAGAGGACTCGGGATTATTTTGGCTCCCACAACTTCTCCCTGACAATTTTATATCATTTTCATTTAGCCTCTTCTCTTTTGAAGGACACGCCGCCTACTTGTTTATCTTCCTTCCCAACAGGAACATTTACTAGTAAACAAATATACTTTTGGTTGATTCTCACAATACTTCTGGGTGGTTGGGAGGTCCAATATCATCTCAATGATAGGGGTTCATGTTACTGTTCCCTCCAGGTCATGTTTTTTATTAATCTCCAAAGATTTTGGAACCTGGCTCAGTCTATCTTTACTCCAGCATCAGCTGTCATCTTAAGTGACTTCCTGATACAGCGAACAGTACTAATGAGCCCTCTAACAGCCTGCCCTAAACTGAAATTTACCTCCATTCCACCTTAGCAATCCCATTTACAGAAGCACATTGGGGACTTTTGAATCACTTGAAACTGCTCCTCCGAGAATCTGAGTTTTGAACTGACTCTCTCTGACCACAACCTTGGATTCTTTTTTTCTTTAACTCTTTCCTTGCCACAAAACCTAGTCTGCTGCCTCATCACACACTCTTGCTTCTCAAATCCTTCTTGCTCTTTTAGTAACGTTCTCCCACTTCATTTCCCTCATAACCAGCCTGAATTTCAAGTATGTGCTCACTTGTTCATTCATTTCACATTTATTGAATGCTCTGTATGTGTCGAGCACTGGGGTAGAAATTATGATAGGCCATTACCTTAGCCCTGAAGCAGCGCAGGGTGGATTGGTCAGTCCTGTTCATAACATACGCATCAACACCTTTGGAATGCTCATCTCATTTCTTTTCTTTGTTTCCAGCAGGAAAAATATCTGTTTTATTTATTGTTTCTCCCTGACTTCAGATCTCTGGTTCTAATCACTGCTAGACAATGTCCTATCTCCTTATGACTCCCTGCATGAACTGGGTCTTCAGTGCAAATCTAATTTCTCACACTCCCCAGACATCCCTCCATCTCTGCAGCCGCCATTGCAAAACTCTACTCTCTCCCCAGGCTTTTCCCTGCTCCCTCACTGGATGACCCAGCCTTGCTTCACTAAGAAAATAGAGGCTACCAGTTATAAACTAACTCAATATTCCTCACCATTCATCTGTACTTTATTCATATTTTTCTATTTTTTAAAAAGGTCTGATAAAGCAAGATAAGACATAATTTGTGTAGCTACTTTCTCCATAGATACTTTGGTCTCATCTCCTGTATCTTCCACTTTGACTCTTTAAATTTTACTCTTTTTTGCCCAGCTGGTATGGTTCAGTGGTTGAGCAAAGACCTATAAACCAGAAGGTCATGGTTCAGTTCCTAGTCAGGACACATCTCCAGTAGGGGGCTTGCAGGAGGCAGCTGATCAATGATTCTCTCTGATCATAGATGTTTCCTTTTTTAAAAAAAAAAAATACATGTTTTTATTGATTTCAGAGAGAGGAAGGGAAAGGGAGAGAGATAGAAACACCAGTGTTGAGAGAGAATCATTGATTGGCTGCCTCTTGCATGCCCCATACTGGGGATTGAACCCACAACCCAGGCATGTGCCCTGACTGGGATCAAACCGGTGACCACCTAGTTCATAGGTCAACACTCAACCTTTGAGCCATGCTGGCTAGGCTGATCATTGATGTTTCTATCGCTCTCTCTATTTCCTTTCTACTCTGAAATCAATTTAAAAAATATATTTAGAAAAAAAATTACACTCTCTTTTGGTCTTTCATTTCTTGTTCTCTAATAGACTCTTGCCTTCAGCCTAGCAATATCCTATATAGGCTTTCTATTAATTCTGTCTACTCTTTAAGCTTTCAACACAGAATCCCATTAATTTCCGGCGATTCTGAGAAAACATCTTCACTCGGTAACCTCTCCTTCACTCCACTGCAATGTGGCATCCGCCTCCAAAATCAACAAAATTGCTTGAGCAGCTAACTGCCAGCCCTCCACGGCCCTTCAGGCCTCTTGTTACCGAAAACGACCGACCACCACTTGTGTTTATTCTGACCCAGACTACCATCTGGCCAGAACTTGATAAGAAGCTGCTCTAGCAAAAATTCTGGACCTTTTTTGCCTTTTTCCAGTTTTGATCCTCCACCTCCCTGGTTCTGCATTTACTTGATATTTGACCTTTTGCTGAATCTCTGACTTCCAGCCAGAACTTTTCACCTGAATCTGATGACAGATTTGCATTCTCTGGCAAATCTTCGGAGCATGCCCACGGTATCTGATACAGTTCCAGTCTCTATAATCCTACTCTATGGCTGGTTAGCATATCTTATTTCCCTGCTAGTCTGGTCTGAACTCTACTGCGTGGGTGGGAGTCTCCTCCCTGATTTTCATGATATTCTCCTCTCTGGATGCTTTTTATACTCCTCTCACTGCTCTTTCATGTACCCAGTGTTATTCTTTCCCTTCTCTCTTCACTCTGTACACTTGGCAGATTTTATCCACTCCAATGGCTTAGCCATTATCTCTATGTTGCCAACTCCCAAATTTATAATTCCAATTTTGAATTTTTTTCTGAGTTCTATATATGTAAATGCAGATTGCACACTAGATGACTTCTTTAATTTGGATTTTGAATTCAACATGTTTAAAAGCAAATTCATCATCTTTTTTTTTTTTCTCTAGCCTGTATCTTCTCTTGTGTTCCCTACTTTGGGTAATGTTATTTTAATTTCTGATATCTAACATCTAACAGATAATTGAACTCTATGCCTCTGAAATGCCTGCTTGTGAAATGCCTCCTCTACTAGTAAATGGTCTCGTCCTGTTTTTGTATAAATTTGTTCCGATGCAGCCTAGATCAGCCCGTGCATTGTTTCTGACCTAGACTTCTCCAATAGTCTGGCAACTGGTCTCCCTCTCACGTTTGCTTCCCCTTCCCAGGCATTTTCCACCTTCATTAATTTGCCTTCAAATGGATACTTCTGCTTATGGCATGAGGCAACTTTAAAATCTTCTCTGGATTCTACTGCCTATATGGTAAAGTCTTCTCTCTAGCTTGGCACACAAACCTCTCCATAATCTGACACCACTTCCATTTTCGTCTTGGCATTTAAAGGCTTTCCTGTGTTCTGCCATGTGCTCCAGCTGCATTGGACAACTTGCTGTTCCTGCAACCTAACCCAATGTTTTCACATCTGACTTTGCTCTGTTTTCACAGGGAGACTTTCTTTTATTTTCTTCCAATTTAAACCTTAAATCAATGTCCATCTCTGATACAGCTACAGCTCTGATACAAGCCTTTCCTAAGACTTCCTGCTGTGTTCCCACAGCACTTATTTCTCTCCTCCAAATGGTGACTCAGGGATCCAGGCTCCTTCTATTTTGTGGCTCTTCCATCTTCAGGAGGTCTGAATGTTCCATTAGATCCTCTGCATCTGGTTGGAAGATGATGAGAGTAAGTGGAGGACCACCTGTGGGAGGGTTTTATGGTGTACAAATCTGCCAGAACTCAGTCACATGGCTGTAGCTAACTGCAGTGGAGGCTGAGAACAGTAGTCTTGTTGTGCCCGGGAGGAACTGAGAAATGGTTTTGTGAACAGCAAGTGCATGGGAGATGATTAGTATATATTTTAAATTAAATTAATGAATTATTATAAAATGGACATTAGCTGAGGTAATTCTGTATCAATGTACATCCCTTTCAGATTTGTTATTCTAATTCCTGAAAAATAAACATTATACTATACAGTCATATCATAAGACCCATTATACTATTGATTAGGAAATTGATTTTATTGTTTAATCAAATATTTGCAATATAATTGCAAAATATAGGGTATCCCCCCCCAAAATGTATACACACCTAACAGCTGATAGGTCAAATGATTTTTCTTTCTTTTCAGATTTGACCCATCAGAATTAATAATTAATCAAAGTATGTATACATTTTTGGGAAACCCTGTATTTATAATATATAAGCCCTATTGACATTATACTTTTCAGAGATAGACCACTATCCAAAGAACATGAAAAGTGTAATGAAAATAATTTCATCTGTATTTCCCACAATTATTTATAAACTAGAGGCCTGATGCATGAAATTCATGCATGGGAGGGGGGGGTGTCCCTGAGGCCAGCCTGCACCCTCTCCAATCTGGGACCCCTTGAGGGATGTCTGACTGCCCATTTAGGCCTGATCCTACCAGGGCAGTCGGACATCCCTCTCACAATCCAGGACTGCTGGCTCCCAACTGCTCTCCTGCCTGCCTTCCTGATTGCCCCTAACCACTTCTGCCTGCCAGCCTGATCACCCCCTAACCATTCCCCTGCTAGCCTGATTGATGCCTAACTGCTCCCCTGCAGCCTGTTTGCCCCTAACTGCCCTCCCCTGCAGGCCTGGTTCCTCCCAACTGCCCTTCCCTGCAGGCCCAGTCGTGTCCAACTTCTTTCCCCTGCAGGCCTGGTCACCCCTAATTGCCCTCCCTTGCAGGCCTGGTCACCCCTAACTGCCCTCCCCTGCAGGTCTAGGTCCCCCCAACTGCCCTTCCCTGCAGGCCCGGTCGGCCCCAACTTCCCTCCTCTGCCAGCCTGGTCACCCCTAATTGCCCTCCCCTGAAGGCTGGATCGCCCCTAACTGCCCTCCCTTGCAGGCCTGGTCCCTCCCAACTGCCCTCCCCTGCAGGCCATCTTGTGGCGGCCATCTTGTGTCCTCATGGGGGTAGCCATCTTTGACCACATGGGGGCAGCCATCTTGTGTGTTGGAGTGATGATGGCATTTGCATATTACTCTTTTATTAGATAGGATCATTTGGTTACTTCCCATTGTTGCCATGCTTCAAGGCCATTCATTTCAGAATCCTTTAACAGACTGGGAATGGCAAACCTTGTACAAAATGTGATCCAATTGTGTGTTGTGGAGAGAACATTAGGGAGTCAAGTTCTGACTGTATCACTTCCTGGCTGGGTATGACTGATAGGACAATTTATCCTACATTTCTTCACTTTCAAAATGATGGGCTTTTAATGGTTGATACTTCAGGCCACTTGCAATTACAACATTCACTTTTAGGATCTGTTAGAAAGTGCTAGTTAATAGCGGACAGGGTGGTTAATAGGCCAATGGGATGGCAGTCAATAAAGAGTGTACTATTTCTTAGTTAAGTTAAACAAAATTGTGTTTAGTATTAAAAATGTACCAATCATCCTGAAAAGCCACGGGAAGGTACTATCGAAAATTATGTAAACTCTTCTCTATCGCTGTATTATAATCAGACTGGAACACTGCAGTTAATGGGCCCATTGGCAAAGGCTGTTCCCCTCTCCAGTGCTCATGTGATGTCACCTATGCATCATATTGCTAAATGGTCTGCCACTGAGTAGCCAATGGCTTTTGCTGTCTTTATGACAGCACCTCTCAAGGTGCTGTCGCTGTAGCTGAAATAACTGTCTGCTTTTTGACAAAGAACACTCTGGAAGGATTTCCAAAGCTCTTGTTCCAGGCCCAGGTAAGTCAGATGAGCAACCAATAAATGTGCAACAGTTTTCAGGGTGGCATAGACTGCTCTACCTATACCACAGCTTAGATGTTTTCCTACCGTCCTATGCTGTAACAGCAAATGTGACCCACTTTAATTTTGTTTGTTGCTTCAGATAACACTCATAAAATGGTCAAAGAAGGTTCCAGATCTCACATTCTTCCAGAACTTACACTTTGAAGTCAATTGTGTAGGTCAAGTTAGCACAATATCTCAGTAATGGTCCTGAGAATACAGAGTGAATTGTTAGCACCTGCCATTCAGAACTTAACCTGCCACTCCTTAGATGTGCTGTGTTGGTCACATCTCTTACGCCTCCTGTTCCTTGTTTATGAAATGTGCATAATGCACTCAGTTGTTTATTTATTGAGCATCTACTATGTGATAGGTACTTTTTTGGGACTTGGGAAATACAGCAAACAAAATAAATTCCCACCTGCAAGGAGTTTATATCCAAGTGCAGAAAGACAATAAAAAAATCACATTTTGTCAAGTGGTGAAAGTGCTATTGGGGATCAAGACACTATTTTATTTGGGTAATCAAGGAAGGGATCTGAGTAGGTGAGGGTGAAACTTGAAAGAAATGGAGGAAAAAGCCATGTGTGTATCAGAGCAAAGTGTGTTTCATGAAGAAGGGAGGGCACATGTAAAAAGCCTGAGAATAATAATAATTTCTTTTTCATGTTCATTGTAGGGTTACCACGAGAATCAAATAAAATAGTATATGTGATCTATATATTGTTCAGTGTTATATTCATTTTCACTGCTGTGGTAGTTAATATTTCTATAGGTTATTGTTGCAAAATGTGCTATTTTATGTTTCATTCAAAGAGAGAAATTCTGACAAAAATATAAAGCACATGAAGCAAACTGCCTTAATCTTGAGCTCCACTAGTAAAAATATATGTTACCTCTACCTTCAAAGCATTTATAAATGACCAGAAGAAGTCTTTGGGGGGAAAGCAGCACATAAAAAAAATAATGCAAGGCAGGTGTCAGGCTGATGTTGCAGTCCAGTGGATCATCTCTAAATCTCCAGTCAAGAATCCAATCACTCTTACAACATTGGAGAGAGAGTTCTCTCACTAGGAACCTTCCCTCTACTCCAGGTTTCCCCCTCCCTCTCCCTTTCTATTTTCTTTATTTCTTGTTTTTCCTGCCTCCTACATATAGATATTGAGGTGGCTTATGAGAAGAATACAAATGATCAACAGTGGTTAAGAAAGAGGAACTTGTAATATTCACATGACTATAGCTAAGAACACAATGTTAAATTCAAACACTATTAGATATTTTCATGACATGCTAAGCAGTAGGCAAATTTTGTAATTATCTCAGGTAAACAGGACTGGAAAGAAGATGGCTCCTTGCTCCTCTTCCAAATATTGACTTGAGAATGGAAACACTCTTAGCAACTGTTTGTATTTGTTTCAATGCATACATAGAATAAAATTTCAAAATCCTTTGTGAAGTGAGGCAGGGTATATACAAACACATAAACAACTAACTTTGGAATCAGAGAGGTAGAATTGAAAGAATATTTATAAGGGTACACAATGAGAGAGAAATTCCATAGGGGGACTATTTCGTATTAATTGAAATACCCATTCCTAGGGTAAGTAATGTGATAATTAGTTATGTATGCTTATAGTGTAACCATTATGTATTTTAACTATAATTGAAAATTACAAGCATATTTCCCAGTCTTAACACTAACCCCTACCATGATCTGAATATCAACATCATTTTTACAATGATTCATAGACAGTAGATTCTATGTCCTCTCATTTATTCTTTGATTTAGTCATCTTAAGTTCAAGATTTACTGTGCTTTCTGAGCATCTACTGTATGACTTGGAGTCATAGTTTTATAGTGCCTGGGAAAGAGAAGCAAGTTTTAGAGGTATAGAACACTGGGGTTTAATTGCTTTAGTTGGCAAAGAGAAAAGGATTTCTCTTTTCTCAAGTTTACACCAAGTGCTACCTCCCACCCAAACTGGTCCCAGAAGACTCATGATTGTTAAACTTAAATGTGCTTAAGGCACACCTGGCATGCGTGCTACAAATAGACAGATCCTGGATCAGTGTGTCTGGGGTGCTGCCTGAAATCTGTGTTTTCAATAAAGACCCAGGTGCTTCTGATGCAGATGGTCTGTGGACCACACTGTGAGGAACACTGTTTAGACAAATTTACTCATAGGTAAAGAGGTCTTTCAAGAAGTTGACTGTTGTAATAAGAGGCAAATGGTTGACAGGTGGTTCTGCTTGAGCAGGAGCCTGGGGGTCTTGTGAAATTGGTGGGGACACAGAGAATTTTAACAGATACTTTTTATAACATTTTGATAAATAATTAAGAATTGATCTGGTTAGAAGAAGCTATGGTGGGTATTAAAAAAAAAAAAAAAAAAGGACATTGGTTGATCTGAGTTAGAAGAGCCTTAAAGACAAGGAGAGGATTTTCCCCCCCAGGCAAATATGGGGCCCAGAGGCGGGGCAATTACTAAAGAGCTTGTCCAGGTTACTATAGCTATACAACAAACTACCCCACAACTTAGCTTTTCAAAACAACACCCACCTTATTGCGTTCATGGATTAAGAACTTGGATAAGGCATGTGGGGACTACCTAGTCTCTGCTCCAGAATGCGGTCTGGGTCACCTGGCAAGACTCAAAGGCTAGAGGTAACTCAATAGATGGGTCAGCACCACCATCAGGCTCCTTCACTCATGTATCTGGCACCTGGACTGTGTGGGTCTAAGATGCAGAACTGCCAGCTCTGGTTCCTACAAGTGGACTTTCCATGTAACTTGGGTTCCTCACAATATGGCGACTTCAGGGCATTTGGACTTGTTACACGGTGGCCCCCGAGCTGTGAGCATGCGTGTTCTCATAAATGAGGGAGCTGCATCTTCATGGGAACATGGCCCAGCCTCAGAAGTCACAGTGTCACAGTGTGGTGCTCTATTGGTTGAAGCAGTCACAAGCCCACCCAGAGGAGAGGATAATTAAACTTGACTTCCTCATGAGGTAGTGGCCAAGTCATAAAGTAAAAGAGCATGTGGTATGAAAAATATTGATGTACCATCTTCGGAAAATAAAAACTTCCAGAATCAAGGGAGTTGAGTGGCTGGATGGATGTGAACAAAATGAATAAACCAATAGTAGTAAGTTTATTCAATGCAATATTATACTGTAGTGAAAACAAGTTAACTACAGCTGTATACATTGACAAGGATGAAGCTTAGAAATACCATGTTGGTGTTGTTAAAAGCACAACTTGAAGAATATATTTTTTATTTTTATAAAGTATGCTACTATTTTTATAAAGTTGAAAATACTTAAAAATAAGCACACATTTTTATGGTTCAGGCTTACCTACATATGTGGTATGACTCTAAGGAAAAATCAAGTCAGTGGGAGAAAGGAAAACAAGCTTTGGGGTAGTGGTGCTTTACTTCTAAGATAGGAGATGGACTGATGGGTGTTATCCCATCCTCTATTCATTTTCTGCTATTTTGTTCATGCTGAGTGAGTGATTAATTTACTTATTCATTTAGCAGAGTGCCCAACATGTGTTAGGCAGTGAGAATAGAATGATGAATTAGATAGTTATGGTTCCCCCTTTTCAAAGGGGTTTGTGATGAAGAGACACACAGTAGCAGAAACTAAACAGGGAACGACACATCTGATCATTGATAGAAATTTCCCATAGACTTTCTTTTGGGTCCACATACTTTAAAATATATTTCTTCTCTACCACCCACACCTTTGGGGCCTAAGAGTTGCAGGGTATTCTATGTTACAATACAACTGTGTCCCTGTACCTTCATGTCTAGGCTCCAGGTAAGGTTACATTGGGGCATAGGAGTATTTCTGAAACCATTCCCTCTAGTCTATTTCCCAAAATGCCCATAGCCTTTCTAGAACAGAAGGGAACTATGGTCCTTTCTGAGGCCTTGGATGAGGCCCATGCAAATAAGGGACCTAAAATTAAGTTTCATTAACTTTATGGTAAATTCATCTTTGGCCACAACCCTAATTCTAGTTTTTATTACCTTGTGTTCAGATCATTGTATTGATCTCCTAATGAATTTCTCTGGATCAAGTCTCCCTTCTCAACCAGGTTACATAAGAGCTGCAATAAATTTTCCCCAAATACTGCTTTCACCCTGACCTTGTTTGTTTAAAGCCATTGAATACCTATAGATAAAGACTCAATCCCTTAGTTTGATACTCAAGGTCTCTACAAAAATTACTATATAATTTTTGTTTATACATTTGTATCCTGTGGCTTCCTCGACAAAGAATAAGAAGCAATTATGGGGGTCCCTAATTACGTATATGTATATTTCCAAATGTCAATATTTTAAAATTCTATAACAAGCTGCCACAAATTACAAATGAGAGAACAGAGTTCAGAGATAACAGCTGGAATTGGAGGTAGATCTGTCTGGCTCCAGTTCTTGGCTCTTTCTACCTATAGATGTGCCTCTAGCTCAGTCCTTGATTCTCTGTGTGAATCTGGATATGGTGAAAGCCACTGTTAAAATCCTATCTATACTAATAAAAGGGTAATATGCTAATTAGACTGGATAGACCAGACCTCTTCCATGTCATGCTGGACGTCCTTCCTGACAAAGCCCGGGCCCGGGCAAAGCTGCCTGGGGTCCCAGGTGCCTGCGGCCAGCCCAGGTGAAGCTTCCCAGGATGCTGGGTGCCTGCCACAGGCCAGAGGGAGAGAAGCCTGGTCCCGGGTACCTATAGCCGGCCAGAGGGGGGAAGCCTGGGTCCTGGGTGTGGGGGCCAAGGCAGAGGCGGTTAGGGACAATCAGGCAGACAGATGGGCAGTTAGGGGCAATCAGGCAGGCAGCGAGTGGTTAGGAGCCAGTGGTCCTGGATTGTGAGAGGGATGTCCGACTGTCAGTTTAGGCCCAATCCCTCTGGCCTGTGGCAGGCACCCAGTACGCTGGGAAGCTTCACCTGGGCCAGCCTCAGGCACCCGGGACCCCAGGCAGCAATGTGCTTTTTCTCCCTCAGCTGTGGGCCCTTCTCTATTCTGAACTGCTACAGTATTGGTACCTGTATTATTTAGTGGGCATATATCCTATACTGCCTTACATTTTTAACTTATTTCGCCCTTATGTGTTTAAACTCTAACTCATTTGTAAGCCCTTTAGAGGAAGAGAATGGTCGATGCTTTGTGTATGCCTTGTGACACCTACACCGTTTAATAGGTAATTCTACAATCAGTACATATGTCCATCAGTGGGGCTCATAAGATTAACTGGTCAAAGGACGGGAATAGCCAGCCATGCTTCCTCTCCCTATTTCTCTATCCCATCATTAGATTATTAGGGCAAAAAGAGCTGCCGCTAGGGTTTGGCTTTAAAAGGACAGCTGTTGATTGACAAGACCTCAGAGAACATTAAAACAGCATGAGCACCAGTTGACACACGATGCTTTCCCTAAAGCACCACTCTCTGGGGTGACCAACACACCCATCAGCTTTCACAGTAATGACAGAAGACAAAAGATTTTGGTTCCCTGGAAATTATTAACACTTTAACTGGAAAAGAAGCTCAAGTTTTCTGAATCACCCTGACACGTGTCCAGTGTTCTCCACTAAAGCTATGTTTATCTTTCTATCATATTTATTTTTGGCCTTTATCTTTCATAAGAAGTATTAAATGCTGGTTTGAGATTTTGCTTCCTATTTTCAGCTCTTATCCCAGAATATTTGAAATACATGTAAAAGTAGAGAGAAGCTTCTAAGTTAATATCCCAGCCCAGCCAGTGTGGCTCAGTGGTTGAGCATCGACCTATGAACCTGGAGGTTATGGTTTGATTCCCCTTCAGGGCACATGCCTAGGATGTGTGCTCGATCCTCAGTGTGGGGTGTTTGGGAGGCAGCTGATAAATTATTCTCTTTCATCATTGGTGTTTCTAGCTCTCCCTCCCTCTCTCTTCCTCTCTGACATCAATAAAAAATACATTTAAAGTTAACATCCCATGGTCAATCTTGTTTCATTGCTCCTCCAGCTCTGGATTTTTTTGAGACAAACCTCAGAACTCATAGTATTTCAGACTTTACTTCTTTCTAAAATATGACAAAGTAAATCTTTGACAAAAGAAAATTAATAAGGGGACATTTAGTAATAGCATTTTTTACATGACAATTTTTAAAAAATTATGACATTTGGTTTGTATTTTACAAAATATAATTATGGAGAAGTTCTCTTTATTATAAAAATTCTGAATATAGAAATCCTGAGTAATATCAAAGAAGACAACATTTAATTGTATTCAACCTATTCAAATATTGGAGGCTAGCTAGCAGAAATAAGTAAAATATCCAACTAGTACAAATGTTCATCTGGTGTCTTAGCTGGAACACATTTTCAAATTTGTTTACATAACTCTTGTATTTATACTCTGCCAATATAAGTCCTTAGCAATGCATCTGCGGAATTTATCTGACTCCAGCATGGTCACTGGGTTACTGCGTTTTCCCCAAGTGAGTTGTACGTGCTGCAGAACTTTGGATCTAACGAGAGCAACAGAGTCATCTGTAATGAGGAAGAAGATGTTGGTGCCTAGCGTCACAGCTCTTCCCCCATCAACTCTTCCTCCATGTCAGCTTTCCTCCTGCCACAAGAGAAGAGAGGCTCATTTGACACTCCTAAAGGAACTTAGAATGCAGGGCAGGTGAAGAAAATCAAACATAGGCAACTTAAAGACATTTCAAGAGCCTGTAATGAAACACATTCAATTTCTTTATCTTTTCCGTCTATCAAACTTTTCCGTTTATTAATTTCTCATTGTCTCTTAGAAAGGATTCGTGCTCTCCTCCCAGTTGCTATGATGAGACAAATGTGGAACTTTTATTTTCCTGGATCGTGTAGACTTCAGCTGTCATCTCTACCAAATAAGTCAGCTCGCAAGACAGCTTCGTTCAGGCCTTTTGGTATTTTTATTTCTGTAATAGTGAGAAAAAAATAAGGGACTGATGTAAAGAGAGGACTGCACTTCTAAACCCCTCTGAAGGGAGATTCTCCCAGAGAGGTAAACGGGGAGGAAAAGAGAAGAGGGGGAAAGCAGGTGTTTTGGCGTTGAAGAGCAGTCATACTCTCTGCACTCCTTCCTCCATCACTGACCCTAGGGAAGTAAAACCTTGGTGATAGGTTTCCAGTCTCAGCAAAACCCCACCGCACATCTGAGGCCGTTGTGTGGTTTGGACAATGAGCAGTCTACTAATGACAATGACCAGTATGGGCTGAAAAACAGTGGGTTTCTCCAAATGTTCTCAGCCAAGTAAAACCTGCAGGATCTACACTGGATTGGGATGAAGGAGAGGTGACAGAGCCCCCCAAAATAACATATGTGAGTCACATACCTAGCATGGTACATGACACATAATTAATTGCTGATTTGCTACGTGACTTTCCCAGTTTATAGAGCAAGATATAAAGCCTGAATTTAAATTCTACACCTAAATTCCCGTCTCGGATATTTCAAAATATTTTGACCCGTGATGTTAAGGACTGGGTGAATATTTGTGTTCCCCTCAAAAGTTATAAGTTGAAAGCCAAATCCCCAATATAATGGTGTTAAGAGGTGGGGGCCCCCAGGATGGGATTAGTGCCCTTATAAGAAGAAGAGTCCAAAGCTCTTTCTCTTTACCATGTAAGGATACAGCAAGAAGGTGGCCCTCTGCAAACCAGGAAGAGGCTCTCACCAGATACCAAATCTGCTGGCACCTTGATCTTAGGCTTTCCAGTCCCCGTTGGGACAAATGTTTGTTTGATTAACTACTCTGTGGTATTTTTCATAGCATTTTGAGCTGGCTGGGGCACTTTACTTCGATGTACTTGAGCTCACTAATGTTGTAGCTCACCTCTTTAGAGGTCAGCAACTCCTACTTTATCATAGAAAGTAAACCTGGGGGAAAGGAGGTCCTTTTGCAATAATCCTGAAGGCAACCAATATTTGAGAGCACATGTAGTTTTCAGAGTGCTCTCACAGACTTGGGATAACCTTGAGGAATTGCAGTGGTCAATGTGTTCACCACCCACAGCATACAAATGAGGCAGCCGCAGTCAAAGGAGGGAAGATAGCCACGGCCTATTGCCTTTGTATGACAGGACTTAGAGTTTGTCCCTAATTATTGTGTTTCATTGCTCCGAGTGTTTCACTGCTGGAGTAGGCAGTTGATTGTAGGTGAATAGGCTGGTGGCTCGATCCCTAACCACACACAGTGGGTCAGGAGGCCAGTAATGAGAGAAACAAGACATGCAGGGAGGGTGGAGGAGGCTGGTATGGTGGAGGCATGGTGGAAGCAGACACAGGCGGAGACTGCCGTGCTGGGAGCTAAGAGGTGGATGAGCTGAAGGCTTCTCCAGATGGTCACAAGCCATCAGGATACTTTTAATTTGCTAAAAAGAATAACGTGACTTGAGGCCTCTGTAAAGTGGCAGGACACTACCTCACAGTATCACATCTTGCCTCAGGCACAAAGTTTTTCTAGTGCTTTGGTAAGATGAGGGAGTATTTCACCAAATATATTTAGCTCTTAATTAAACTCTTAACAGTTTAAAGTGATACATTAAAAAAAAAAGGTTGAAATGATCCAGTTCAACCAATGTTTGTGACTGTCTAAATAGATATATGCTACACTCATTTGGAGAATTGATTAATCATGGAGGCTTTCTAAGATACCTTGTTACAAACACAGAGGAGATATAAAAAAATATAAGGGGCTAAAATTAGTGTTAAGAGAGATTACAGTAACTAATCCACATTGATTTAGTTTTGTAGAGCCTAAAATAGCATATGCTGAATTGTACCAAAAACAGAGGTGCAATTAAAAATAGAAGACTGATCCAGTGAAATCTGTCCTTAAGTCCTCCAGCAAGAAGTGGTACAGACCCCAAGCCCTCCTGGAGAGCACTAATACTGGACTCTTCAGTAAATCACTTGTTCTTTCTAGACTCATTTGCCTCATTTATGAGACACTACCCTTTAGCTTAGCCTTTCATTTAAAACTTGTTTTAAGAGAGCAATCTAGGTACGAAACGGTAAAAATAATTTCACTTTATTGGATATGTAACATATCTGAGAGTATATATGTATGTATTAGTGGACATATATATCAGAAATCAGACATAAAATATCATCATAATAAAAGGCTAATATGCAAATGGTCATCACGCCATGATGCCATAATGACCAATCAGCAGGGACCCAAGGCTGTGTGGCTCCTGGCCGGGGCAGGGGACCTCAGGCTGCACCCCCTGCCACGGCGCTGGGCCAGGGGACCTCAGGCTGCACCCAGGTGCCAGGCTGGGGGACCTGAGACTGTGCCCCCCACCCTGGAGCCAGGCCGGGGACCTGAGGCTGTGCCCCCCTGCCTGCACCTCCTGCCCAGTGGGGCTTGATGGGGGTGGGGCTGGCTGGGTCTGAGTCTGGTGCGATTTCGAGGCACTCGCGGGTAGACAGGGACTTGAATCTGGGTCCCGTGGCATGCCCCAGACTCTGACAGGACTGAGATTTTCATATGCATTTTACTAATTTTCTTTCATCTCTGACACTTCTATTATACAGAAAGGGCAAATAACAATTTAAAAATATTTCCTCTAACTAATTCCCTTTCAATGTGCATGAATTTCGTGCACCGGGCCACTAGTATATATATAATACAGGCAGTCCTCGGGTTATGTTGGACTCGACGTACCTTGTTTTGTGGTTACATCTCCATCTCCCATCCTATCTAATAATGAGGGAATATGCTAATTGACCCTCACCCTCTCAAAAAGATGGCGGCGCC
The DNA here is from genome assembly GCA_026230045.1 of Corynorhinus townsendii. Taxonomy (NCBI): domain Eukaryota; kingdom Metazoa; phylum Chordata; class Mammalia; order Chiroptera; family Vespertilionidae; genus Corynorhinus; species Corynorhinus townsendii. Next base: position 116,424,913 of record JAPDVU010000006.1, on the reverse strand, counting down.
CACAGCCAATAAGGAGGGAATATGCTAATCGACTGTCATGCCCTCAAAGATGGTGGTGCTCACGGCCACAAGATGGCAATGCCCAGTCTCCCTTCAGCCCCACCAGGGCAGCAGGCGTGCAGAAAGGCTGGGCACGCCCCTAGGCAGGCCTGGCCACTCCACACACCTGCTTCCAGAGTCCCCCAGTCCTCTCAGCCCTCCAGCAGCCCAGGGCTGGCCCAAGGCACAGGCAAACCTCGGATGGCAGCTGCCCAGCCACCCAGGGCCGCCCGAGGCTCAGGTAACCAGGGCTGGCCGAGGCTTGCACTGCCAGCAGTGGCTGAAGCCGGTTGCCGGGTCGCCCCCCTGAGGGCTCCTGGACTGTGAGAGGGGGCAGGCCGGGCTGAGGGACTCCCCTATACAGTGCATTAATCTTCATGCACCGGGCTTCTAGTTTATTTATAAAAAAAAAAAAGTTCCATCATTTCGACATAAGTACATATGTGCTTTATGTTTTTTATTATTTACTTATCACAAGTAAAGGTCGGGAATTGTTACCTTTAAATTTTTTTTACTGTTTCACTTCATTACTGCTGTGTATGTGCTCCCTGTGAGTGACGTAGGTGCTTACGTAGGTGGGTTCCGACTTATGGCAAAAATCGTGTTACATCGCCTCGGAGGAATGGATCTTCGATGTAACCCGAGGACCTAGGGTATATTGGACTGTGTGTGTATGCACACGTGTATTGCTGTAATCTACAGAACAGGCAGGCAGAGTATTGTGAGGCTCAGTTCATCTGGTGATTGGCTTAGATTAGAATCCAGTCTGGCCTACCTGGAAAGCCTGTGCTCCTTCTTCACCATACACATGCTAAAGGTGTGTACAGATGTTTCATATTTAAGAAGCCAGTTTTAATATATAGTAGGATTCATTCATTTATTCTACAAATATTAATGAATTTTTATTATGTTCTAAGTGCTGTGATAATAGCTCAGTCTACACGAATGAACACAACCAAGCGGCCCCTATCCACATGGAGTTTTACTATGGTGTGGAGGAGTTTGTTACTAACTCTTCTAGTAAGGAGGAAAACATAAACAGTTGGTATTAATAAGTTCTGTTTCAAGTCCCCAAATGCTTACTATAAGAACAGAAAAAGTAAAAATTATGAAAAATAAGAATATAATGCAGCCATTTTGATTCTTGCAGTTTGTCTCTAAATGTTGCAAAGATATTTCTTATGCAGATATTCTTTTGACCCCTTTTTCAGATAAAGTCATTCCTCCCCACATATACACTGGGGACTCCTTCTGAAGACTCCCCATACTAGTAGATAGTCGCCCTAACCCCCTCCCTGAGAGTTAGGGTCTCTGACTACATCTAGAACTTAAAGTAATTAAGAATATTTCTGTTTTTGCTAGGAAGCCACTTAAAAAATACTGCTACCATGAGAGTGACAGAGATACTATTTTCAGGAATTGACTTTTTTTTTTTTTTTACTAAACATTTCCTGCATTGTTATTAGTTAGTAAAGAATTAAACATCACCTCTGAGTGTTTATTTACTTTGGGAAATATGAACTAAATTAAGAGTAGCATTTATATATCTAACTAATAGTTAAAATTTATAGTCCTTCCCCAATATGTGTTTTTTCATTTCAAAATACAATGTAACAGACTCTACTATTCATTGTCCTAGGTATCAACTAATGAGATTTAATCTATTCTTGATCTCATCTCTCTATCAAGCTCTCTGCCTTACTCATGCTAAATTTGGTCACATCTTAAATCCAACAGTCCTGCAGTTTCATTCATTACTAACCCCAACCAGGCTTTGATGCACCTGTTCCTATTACAAGTGAATCTCTAAGTGAAAGATAATCATAGTCAATTTTCATTCTTACTGAGAATGAAATTTTTTTGGTCAAGTGGAGAACTTCACTGTAAAAATTTCAGCTTCCTTTAAATGGGGCTCAGTGTAACTAGAGTTGCCCAGGTGTGCCTGACAAAGAGTGTCAAAAGGAGATCAAAATAAAGATACTAATGAAGCCAAGAATAGTTGCCTAATGTTCTTAACTCTTAGATCCTTTTTTAAAAATTAAAATGCTTGACTGAGAAGGATTCAAGGATTTCTTAACAAGGGCTAACTCAATGTGTGGACATAATTGTAAAAAAGTGTTTTACTGAAGTGCCAAATAAAACAATCAGCTATAAGCCCCAATGGATGTTACACAAATATAATTCCATATTTCTTTAAAAAACTTTAAAAAATATTTTTATTGACTTCAAAGAAAAAAGGAGAGATAGAAACATTAATGATGAGAGAGAATCAGTGATTAGCTACCTCCTGCACACTCCCCACTGGGGACTGAACCCACAATTAGGCATATCCCTTGGCCCTGGCCAGAATCCAACTGTGACCTCCCAGGTCGATGCTCAACCACTGAGCCACACCAGCCAGGCTCCATATTTCTTAAGATTTTGCAGCTATTAAAAAATTATTCCTAAGACATTTAGAAATTCAAATTACTGGAGATAAATCTTGGCTTCACTTCTCTTGACATGTTCATGCTTGAACTTTCTTTTGATGTCATCTATTGTGGTATGATCACCAACATTTCCATTACTTACTCAATTCTTTTTTAAAAAAATATATTTTTGTTGATTTCAGAGAGGAAGGGAGAGGGGAGAGAAAGACAGAAACATCAATGATGAAAGAGAATCATTGATTGGCTGCCTTTTGCTGTGGATTGAGCTGGCAACCCCGGGCATGTGCCCTTGGCCGGAATGGAACCTGGGATCCTTCAGTCCACAGTCTGATGCTCTGAGCCAAACCAGCTAGGACTCTCACTTCTTATTCACATTTTTATTCCTATATTTACTCTGTTTTACATTATAGCCTGAGGTCTGTAGGAGTGGAAGGCAGCCTCATATTCAGACTTTGATAAAGAGAAGGTTCATTTAAATAAAACTTTCAATAGTCCAAGTTCCGGAATTTTAGGTTGGAGGTTATTCCGCCAACTTTCTCCAAGTGTAAGAAATGACTTCAGAGTGTAGAGACCTTTGTCATGACATTAAAATAATGAGTCATGTTGTGTGGATTTCCAGGATGGAAAGCTAGTTCCTCTTGCATTACTCCCTCTATGGGCAGAGCAGAGGGTCCTCCTCCCACTCTTTCCAGACTTTAAAGAAAAGGCTATATTCCTATTTCTTCCTACTGTCAGGATGAGGTAAAATTAGGGAATTTAGACAGACAATGTCCCTCTTTCTAGAACCTTACCTAAATTTCTATATATAGTTTGCTATATAAATCTTATTTATGTGTCTCAACACAGAAACATATAAGAAATTTATATAGAGAAACATATCTAACACGTATGTAATTTTTTGAAATTTTGAAAAAATATGTCAGTAATCCAATTTACATTGTAGAGGAAAGAACGCTGAAATCTGAGTTAAAAAACTTGGATAGTCAATAGTCATGGGTCTGTAAGCAATGTATGAAATATCTCTAAGACCAGATTAGTTGACTCATCAGAATATTAATGACAATAACCTCTGTCTAAATTGCTAGGTTATTATTATGAGCATGAAACAAAATAACATATGTAAAAGTGATTTAAAACCTGTGATGCCCTATACAACAGCAAAGTATTATTGTTATTAGGTATGACACCTTATTTCACTTGCCTGCAATAGTCATCTGCTTAGCCTGTGTGTTTTGAGAACTTCATCTATGGAATTTATATTGTGAGCCAAAGAAAAGTGTGATTTGATCTAAAAAAAAAACCATATTTGTCTTGTCTATATAACAGTTATAGCTTGAGGAGCAAACAAATGCATGTGTGTAAATAATAATGTATAGAAGATTATTTATAAATGAAGTAGTTAAAAAAGGTTATTGCTATGCCCCAGTCAAGGGAGTAATTATACATTTAAAGGTGAAAAGTGCAAGTCTCAGGAGATGCCTATTCATTGGGGCCAAGACAGGTGTGTGTTTAGACTCACTAGCCCAGCCAAGTGGTATCAACTCTGCTTTTATTAATCATAGCTGGCTCCTCCCAATGCTGTCTGTGAATGTCATTGAGAGACTCTACCAACAATGAACTGTATTTTAGATTTTAAACTAATGAGACAGGCTAATAACCAGGACAAGAGGAATAGGAAAACTGAGACAGAGCGTTAAACAGCTAATCAGTTTACAGCCATCTGGTAAATTGCAAAATCCTATTTTCCTTAACCAAGGACACTTAGGAGTAAATAATTTACATTTCTCACCAACCAGAGGGTAAATCGCTTAAATCACCCTACTCAGGGAGACAGATAACAGAAATCCAATTAGTGCTCTTTACCAACCACACCCAAGGACAGATGAAGTTAAGGGAATAAATCTTATTTTGGCGCATGAATATTCTCTTGAGATCCTCCCCTAAGACCTCCCCTACCAAAAGCTCCGACTTTAAAAATCCCCCAAACAGAAGGACACAGTACACGCCCTCCTGGGAGCACACCCAACCCTTTCAATTTTCCCTCTTCTTCCCTCTCAGGCATGCATCTCTTAAACTCTAAGGGACTCCATGAGACTTGCAACCAGGGGAGCAATGGGCAGTGGCGGCTCGTCTCCAGCTAATGCCCTGAACCTGTCTCCAAGGCCCCATTTTCTCTTCTATTGCTGCTTCTATCCTAAGCATGTTCTAGTTTCACTGTTCCCAGCTTTAATAAACACGCTCTCAAAATCACCTGCACTCTTGTAAAATCTTTACTGCATGAAGTTGAGAACCCACACACTACCGGCAGCCCAAGGCAGACCTGCTCTGGGCCTGGCCCTGTCTGGTAACACTATCAATATGTTGACAATCTGAAATGACATCAATCAAATTGAACACTGAGGCAGAGTAATTTATTTGCACCAATTTGGACTCACCACTAGACATCAGAATTAGCACCTTTTTCCATGCCACACTTAATTCATTAGTAAACATACAAAGGCTAGACCACTCACCTTAGCTCGCTTGCTTTCCTTCTTTGACCAAAGACTCCCACATGTGTTTGCGGGCACTTTCATATTTCTGTCATCAGCCTGTACAAGTGTGCACAGCCTGTAGGCTATCCTCTCCCTCCTGATGTTTTCCAGATACACCCAGACACCATCCACAAAGGTACGTGACAAACTATTCAAGGCCCAGTTCAGAATGGCCAAGGGTCACTGTACCTCTTACTGTCTCCTGTGCAAACATGGCTGCTGCTTGGTGATGTTTATATGCTGGTGTGAGTTTGCTAACATTCTGCTCAATCTCTGGAGGTTCTGTTTATTCAATCATGACTTGTGGGTCTTATACTATGTGTATGTTTAGGGCTTAGAGTAGAGAATAATTACTGGTATTTCTTTAGTTCTGAACTACTTCTTCCAAAATCCAATTGCATATTAGTATTACTCAGTCACTATGTATTCTTGCCTGTGGCATGCTGTTTAAACATTTTGATATCTCTGTTTTTTAAAGAACGTATTTAAAATACCTTTGCAATGGTAAGTGTGCAGAGCCCACCAGAATAAATCTGTGACAGTTTCCTGCCAAACAAGTATCATGATATAGCATATTAAAAATTTAATTGAGATTGAATGAAGTCCTTTTAAAATTAGCAGAACAGCAACAAATAATAAAATTATGGTAGTGTTTGGCACATATTCACATAGTCACAAGTCTAATTTTCACTTGCTGAAATGGCAAATGCAATGTATCTGTGATCTATTGATCATATTTATGTTTCCTAGAACTACAAGTTCAGGTCTAATTATGCTTGGTTAAGTCTTAAATTTTGGGGAGGAATATTTATATTTTCAAAAATTCCCAAGTCAGAAATTTTACATAACATTTAAAAAATAAATCTCTATTTCATCTGTCATTAAAATGCAGTGGAAATTTTCAGATAGGTTACATTCTATATTACTGTTCATGGGTAGCATTTCTGGAATGCTGCTACACCCCTTACGAAGTATTTCTTACAAGCATGTTTAATATGTATGTGTTTAGAAGAACATAGGCTAGTGGCGGTAGTAGATATCAAGAGGAAAATATCCATAGCTGTGAAAAAAAAATCTACCTTTTCACAATATTTGCATTCTTAACATTTTCAATGTCCATAGTTATAAAAATGCAATGCTTTTTCATTGAATTAATAGCAATTTCAGGAATGTGTCTCATATAGACTTACATTTCAAACATATGAGTCATTTTCTAGAATGTGGTAAGTTTCTTTTCTTCTTTGTGTATTTTCCTTCAAAAAGTGTATGGTGAATATGAATTGCATTTTTTATGAGAAAATATATTTAATTATCTTATCAATTTTATAAATACCAAGCAATATCCAACACAACATTAGCTAAAAACTATTACATCTTCATACAATGAAAAAATATTCAGTCATTAAAACTCTTGTTGTAAATAATATTAGTGACATGAATAAAAACAAATCATATATTACATGATAAAAGCTGGCTGCAAAATAGCAAAAATTAAATTTTGGAAAGAAAATTATATGTGTATACACAGATAGATAAAAATACACAATGAAATATTAACTGTAATTGTCTCTGACTGGTAGGAATGTGAATGCTTTTGTGTTGTTGTTTTTTTTAAACTCTTTTACATCTCCTACATTTCTATGAGAATTATATATTATTTCAAAAGCAGGAAATATATATACTTTAAAATAATAGAGTATATAGTGTTTATATATGACATTTAAAGTTATATATTATAGGCACGACAGAGTACAGGAAATTTAGGCATAGGGATCAGAAGAATTCACAAAAGTATAAAACAGTACATTATGTTTGGGGAAGGCCAAATAGGTCTATAGACTCAAAGAGATGGACAGGGCCAGATCACATAAGAACTCATCAACTAAGCTATGAAATTCAAAACCTTTGCAGGGTGACTATACATACTGATTGACTGGAGAAAGCCCCATTTTAGTCCTATTGTAGTAGCATAATTATTAAAAGCATCCCCTTTTATTATCAAAACTATCTGGATTTAGGTAATAAATCATGTGGTTATCTATATAGCTACTGGGAAACCAATGAAAACTTACTACTAGGAGATCAACACAACCGGATTTAAATTTTGGAAAGAGACTCTTGGCTGCATTGTGAAAAAATGAATTTTGGGAGGGTGGAGGGAGTATGCAGGAATGTGGGCAGGGTGGTTGTTAGGATACTATTGCAAAGTTTATGGGCACTAAGTTGGTAGCACTAGCTTTAGAGATGGAGAAGACAGGAGAGAAAATTCACATGGAAGAACAGGTTTAGACATTCAGCTAAGAGAAATTTGAGATGTAATTTGTAGGAAATTCTAGAGCAGTACCGTGCAATAGGACTTTCTGCATTGATGAACATGTTTTCTGTATTTGTGCTGTGCAATGTGGTAGTTTTCACTAACCTCACGTGGCTAGTGAAAACTAGTGAAATTGAATTTTAAATTATATTAAACTTTACTTAATTTAGATTTGAATTTCAATAGCTCCCTGGACCAGGGCTTCTTTACTAGACACAGTAACTCTAGCTCTTTATCTGGAAGGTATGAGAGGGAGATCTGGCCTGGATGTGTAGCTTTGTGAAGGATCAGTTGGGTATTGGTTGACTAAATGCATTTGGCCAGCAGAGCTTGTATATTGAGAAGAGAGGAGGGTGCCATATTTAAGAGGCTGGCAGGCAGAGGAAGAGGAACCTGCAAAGAAGAGACTAAGTGTTAGAAAAAGGGTTGAGGGAGTCTCAGGAGAAGGAGTTGATTTGGTAGTCAAAGAAATTAGAGTGTCAAGAAAGGAGTGATTAACAGTAATCAAAATTCTTATGCTGTTGGCCATTTAAGGAAAATGGAGATATTTTGCAAGGACGGAAGTTAGGAAAATACAGAGGCAAGGAGAAATTTTGAAGTCACTAGAAGAGTCTGGGTCTCAAAGAGTTTATTAGCATCTGAATTAGGATAACGCGGTTGAAACTTTACTCTTAAAGGTGGCCATAAGGGAGAGAGTTCAGAAGTGAAATCAGTGGGATGTGACACTTAATTTAATCATCTGAGAGTAAAGGAGATGGGATTCAGAGTTGATTAAGAGGAAAACTTAGTGAAAAACAAGTTATCCTCTTCCTGTGAGGGTGAAGTTATACAGTTGGAAAGGTTGAAACATATAAACTCGGCCTCATTTCACCCACTACTACTATGCCCCAATCCTTAAGGAATTGTACAGATATCTTGATACAGCTTACTTTTCTTTTTAAAAGAGAATTTTTTTTTTTTTTTACTGATTTTAGAGAAGAAGGGCGAGGGAGACAGAGATAGAAATATCAATGATGAGAGAGAATCATTGATTGGCTGCCTCCTGCATGCCCCACACCCGGGATCGAGCCAGAAACCTGGTCATGTGCCCTGAATGGGAATCAAACCATGACCTCCTGGTTCAGAGGTTGACACTCAACCACTGAGCCATGGCGGCCAAGCTACAGCTATTTTCAAAAGAACTGATGGCTTATGCCAACCAGGAAGGAAAACTGTTTCATAAGTGCAAGGAACTGCATTTTTTTTTCTTTTTTCTTTTATTTTATCAGAAAAGAACCTGGAGGTTTGTTTACCATCTCAATAGGGCAATTGGTGCAAAGGCCCACAAATGAAAGAAAGGTGGAACCCAAGAAAGGAAGACAGAATCAAAACATTCTCCCTTCTCCCCATCCCCAAATAAAAAGAATTATTATAGAAAAAAACCCTTCAAAGAACAAAGTTTATTTTAGGACTGGAAAGAAGCACATAGGTCTGTATTAATCTATAAATTGCATTTGGAGGGGCAACATGCTGTGGTGGATTAAACAATTGAACTGGTTGTCCACCCAGTAGACTTAGGTTCTAGTGTTGATTCCATTGTTAATTATCTATATGACATTGGCATGTGTGCCATTGAACTTTTCTGGGTACCAGCTACTCATAAAACTAGACTAGTGTTCAAGTTTATGTTTTCAATTTCAAAATTCTATTAGTATAAAGGCAAGTTAAAATTATATCTCACATGTTAAAATAAGTCTGGGTGCATGAAACTGTGCTAAATTTTGTTGACTGTGTCACAAAGTTTCACTCACTGCTTCAATGAATATATTTTAAATGAATTGATTAGCTGTGTTAGCCATCCATCTATAGCAAATCAATGTTGAAATGGATAGTACAGAGAAAACCTGAGTTTTGTCAAGTTAAAAAATGTAAAATATATAAGGAATTATTTTCAAGTTATAAAAATATAAATCATGAGGTTGTACCTAGGCTGAGAACCTGAATGACAAGTTTTAGTTCAAAGCAACTGTTGAAGCTTCTTAATGGTGCATGATGGACTAGACAGGTTGGTGGTTAAGGAATGCAATACTTTTCATCTTTGGTTTCAACTTTTATTCAGTTGAAAAAAAGAAAGGAAGGAAGGAAGGAAATAGAAAGGAAGAAAGACAGAAAGAGAAAGAAAATGAAATCAGTTGTTTATTGTTGCAAGAAAAGTTGAGTGTGGTATGTATGGGGAGATCACTTTGTAAAGTACTAGTATATGATTGTCTAATCGCTGTGGTATACACCGAAACTAATACAAAATAATACTAAATGTAAACTGTAATTGAAAAAAAAAATTCTCTCCAGAAAACATCTCTCCAACAGAAAACATAAGTGCTCAGAGGGGGCGGGAGGAGTTTGGTGTGGTAGGCCATAACTAGCATTTCAGTTCTTAATCTCCCAGTAACTGTATGACCTTGGGCAAGAAATACCACAACTCTGGGCCTCCATTCCCTCATCAGTAAAATGAGGGGTTTGGGTCTGAACCTTTTAAAAGTCCCTTCCAACTATAGTGTTTCACTTTAGTGCAGATACTCAGTTGTAGGAAACTATTTTCAGCAGGCTGAGAAAAAAAAAAAAAAAGCAGTCTTAACAGTTAATGATTCCCAATCTTCCAGCTGAAATGGATAGAGGTGCCAGGAATCACTAAATCTGGCCAAGGAGGGAGTCCTGGGAATTTACCTCTTCTACGCTCCCTGCCACCCTCTCACTAACAACATCAGTCCAAGAAGAAAGACATGCTCATCTCTACTGCAGAAAGCAAAGGAAAACCTCTGTTCTAGAGAAGGAATGTGGAAGAGAGCTAAAAAAAATATCCTGAAACACTGGACCTGTCGAAATTCTTGTATTTTCTGCAATTAGTAAATGTTTAACCAAGATTTATTATAAATAATTAGCCTCTCCACACTCATGCAGTTTGATTAGTCCTTTGAAGCACTTGAGGTTACTCTGCAATGACATGAGAAATATCCTTGTCAAAGAGAATGCTTTCCCTGGTGCTCATGTGCCAAGCTCCTCCCTTACACCAAAATAAAAAAATATTTTCTTTGAAGATATTGCAAGTTTCCAAGAAACACAATTTTTTTTTAAGTAAGGGGTTTTCTCTCAATTTTTTTTTTCTTTCTGGGGCAGGGTTGGGCAATAATTTTACTGTAGGAACTATGCTCATCCACATGCTATGCAAGATTCTGGAATTGTAATGGTCCGCATGTGTGAGATTTCCAGATGTCACTTGAGTTTGGACTGTCATTAAAGGCAGAGTGAGGGTAACGCAAGTTCATTCTGTTTAGTGTCCCAGGGTGCATATTACTTCTTTGTTTCATGTAAACATAACTAAAATGATAACATGTGATGACTCTTTACAGAATTGTTGTATTTTCTTCCCTTTATTATAGAGATAGATAAAACACTTTAAGTGATACAAGAGGCAGTGCTTTCTTTAAGTATTAAAACTTGTGGGACTTAAAATATCTGATTTGAGTTTAATGTTCTTGACCATTGGGTGTTAGGCATAGCTCATGTATAACTGCTTTTTACACTTGCATCTTGATTGGTTGAGGCTATAGTATAGAACTTTCCCTTTTTTTGCACAGAAACATTACAAAATCCCTTGACTACCTGGCACCACAGACATTGAGCATGGGCATTCCTTTGAAATCAGTCCATTGTCTGCTTTATTAAAGCAACTTCCTTCAGTATCACTCAAAAGCCAATGATCTTAATCAATCCTAACTTTCCAGGACCACTATTCAAATAGGACTTGGCTGATGAACTCTTCCAAGTTCTTCCCTCTTGAAACGCTCCTTCTTTCATATGTCAAACATCATTACTCTGGTTCTTCCCCTTACATTTCACCTTTCCTAATTCATTTTTGTTGGAAAATTTTTTCCACTTTCCTCCCTCTCCAAACTTGACACTTTTCTCTGCATATTTCTGGAATGTGACCTCTTTCTTATGGGTTCATCTACCATTCCTAGTATGATCATTCTAAATTGAAATCTCTGGCTCTCTGACTTGATATTAGAGTTACACTCTTGAGTCTCCAGTTGCTTCTGATATGTCTATAACGTTTGTAATCTGTGTTTGTAGGGGTTAAGTGTATTTCTAATGAGTAAACTGCATTGAAAGTCACTAGTAGTTTTTAGCTGTGGAGGCAGAACTTTGAAGAAGATCTTTGCTTTCTTAAATTATACAACTACCAGAGGCCCGATGCATGAAATTCGTGCAAGGGTCTTGGCCCTCGAAGCCCTGGCTTCCTCTGAAAGGTTCTCCTAACGGTCGTTCCGCTGTTCAGTCTCATTAGCATATTAGCTCTTTATTATATAGGATAAGGCTAACATTTAATCTTAGGGTGGCTCTGAATGATAGTGAAGTTGTCTATCTTAGAGATGTCAAGCGTTCTGTTTACGAAGATAAAAATATTTTCTTATGTCACTACACATACTACTGATAAAATTTATGACAATAAATTAGAAAATTCAGATGGAGTAAATAAGTACTTTTAGAACCACAAATTAAAAGTGATGCAAGAGCCCTAACCGGTTTGGCTCAGTGGATAGAGCATCAGCCTGTGGACTCAAGGGTCCCAGGTTCAATTCTGGTCAAGGGCATGTACCTTGGTTGCGGGCACATCCCCAGTAGGAGGTGTGCAGGAGGCAGCTGATCGATGTTTCTCTCCCATCGATGTTTCTGACTCTCTATCCCTTTTCCTTCCTCTCTGTAAAAAATCAATAAAATATATTTTTTAAAAAAGTGATGCAAGAAAAACAAAGTCTGGATAATTCTATTTAAGAAATGGAATCCCTCTTATAAAATCTTCTCAGAAAGAAATATCCAGGCCCAGTGAATGCTCCATTTATTTAAGGAAGTGATATTACCTACGGCCACTTATCAGGCCATTACAAAAACCATCAACAGCCATTCTCACTCATGAGCATAAAAGTAAAAATCCCAGGCACAATATTAGGGAAGTGAATCTACAGTATGTTAAAAGAATGATATTTCACCAGTGTTACAGATGTGGCCTGTGAGAGGGTCAACTTGCCCCTTTGAGTATATGCATTTCTTGCCTGAGGGCATTCTCTGGAGCTGAAGACCCTCTCCCTCAATGCCTGGAGGCCACAGATATGAGAGAATTAATACTTGCCAGGAACAGTCCTTGACAACTGATTATTTGGTGGGGTGGTATAGGTTTTAAAATTTTTCAGTCCCCTCAACTGAGGTGGGATAAATCTGAGACATGGGCTACACCATTTCCCACAATTTCTTGGTGGACTTAAGCGCTAGTCACTCCACCATGGTCACTGGGTTGATAATTCACCCTTTGCTGGCTTCCTTCCCTTCCCTGTCTCACTCTCTCTACTATCAGAAGTTTTTCAACTCCCTAATAAACTACTGACAACCAACTCCTTGACTTGGGGTCTGCTACTGGGGGAACTTAAGCTAAGACAATAATGAAGTTGGATTATTCCAACTGCTCAAAGTAGTCTTAACAATCAAAAATCAATGTTTAATCCTTACATTTACAGAATGAAGGAGAAAAAATCATCATACGATTATCTTAATAGGTGCAATAAAAGTATTTTCAACATAACCATACTTGTTCATGGTAAAACAAAAAAATCTTAACAAACTAGGAACAGAAAGGGGTCTATCAATCTGACAAATAATATATACAGAAAAATCCTAAAGTAAACAATTTCTTTGTAATGATATATTTAGTTCCTTAAGATAGGAGACAAAAATATTGCTCTTACCACTTTTATTCAACATTGCACTAGAGGTCCTATAACGCAAGGAAAAAATATCAAGGATTGGCACAAAGAAACAAACTCTTATTATTCACAGACAAAATGATTGTTGAAATAGGAAATCCAAAAGAATGTACATATACTGTAAATTATTTGAATTAATAAGTGAATTTCACAAAATCACAATATAGGGTTAATATCAAAACAAATTTCATTATCAGCTACAAAAAATTAAACCCCTATAAAATAAGATTTAAAACATAATACTATGGAAAATAGCATCAAGAGCAACAGATACCTAGGAATAAATCTAACCAAAAATGAGAAAAATTTCCACACAAAACTATAAAATACTATCAATATAAACTAAAGAATAACTAAATAGATAATTTTCCATGTTTAGTAATTTTAAGACTCATATTGTAAAACTATCAATTTTTCTCAAATTTGTCCGTAGATATAATATAAGTAAAATGTAATTTCAATAACAAATTTAAAAAATGATCTTTGTTTGTTTGCCCTGGAAAACTTGACAAGCTGCTTTTCTATTAATGTGTCAATGTAAAGACTCAAGAACAGCCAGGGTAATCTAAAAAGAAAGTATAAAAGACTTACATGATCAGGTATGAAGACCTATTATAAAGCTACAGTAATTAAAATAGTGAGGTATTGATGTGAGGATATTTTAAAAGGTGAAGAAGATAATGGAATCCAAAACCTACCACAAATATATGGTAACTGACTTATGTTAAAGGTGCTCCTGCTGGGGGTAGGGATGGGGAAGGCAGAGATGGGAAGAAAAGCCTTTTAAATGGTACAAGATTGATTGCATATCTAAATGGGGGAAAAGGAAACATTTATCCTTATATACTAACTAATGAAACAAGAAAAGATAGTATGAATAGTTATATTCAAGAGATGTCATCTCTGATTGAAGACATTCCCAGAAATAAATATCCAAGCCCAGTGAATGCTCCAGATACTTAAGGAAGAAATATTACCAATAGCCAATTACCAAGCCATTACAAAAAATATATATAAATAAGATCAACTGTCTAATAATATCACTCATAAACATAAAGGCAAAATTCAAATACAATTATAGCCACTAGAATGCTATACTATGTTAACCATAGAAAACATAACACCACACACACAGAAATAGATTATAAATCTAAATGAGATAAGTAACCTGATAAAATCTCTAGAAAATAATATGGATAATATTTTAATGACTAATATATTCTTAAATAGGGCAATATTTCTTTTTTCTTCCGGATTTATTGAATTATAATTGGCATGAAACATTGCTTAAGTGTAAGGTGATGATTTGATATATTTACATATTGTAATATGATTACCATACTAGTGTTAGCTAACACCTCAATCACTTTACATAATCACTATTTATTTTTTATGGCAAAAAGTTAAGATTTACTCTCCAGCAACATTCAAGTATATAATACATTATTATTAACTACTAGAGGCCCAGTGCACAAATTCGTGCACCAGTAGGGTCCCTCAGCCTGGCCTGAGGCATCAGGCCAAAACTGACTCTCCGACATCCCCTGAGGGGTCCTGGATTGCAAGAGGGTGCAGGCCAGGCCAAGGGACCCCTCCAGTGCATGATCAGGGCCAAGAGGGATGCAGGAAGTTGGCCAGCTGGGAGGGACCATGGGAGGGCTCCAGGGCATGTCTGGTCTGTCTTGCTCAGTTCAATCGGCCGGACCCCAGCAGCAAGCTAACTTACTGGTTGGAATATCTGTCCCCTGGTGGTCAGTGCACCTCATATTGAGTTGTCTTAGCATATCATTAGCATATTATGCTTTGATTGGTTGAACAGTCAACCAGCCGACTGGCCACTTAGCTTATTAGGCTTTTTTTTTATATAGGATAATCACCATGCTATACATTGGATCCCCAGAACTTATTCATCTTTTAATTGAAGGTTTTCACCCTTTGCCAACATCTCCCCATTTCCTCCACCTGCCAACCCTGGTAACCACCATTCTACTCTCTGTTCCTGTGAGTTTTTGCTTGTGGATAGCTGTGGAATTGTTTTTCTTTGTGAGGGGACAGAGTTTGGCATCTCCTATGTCACCATTTTGGTTAGCAAAGATTTCTAAAATAGTATTTAAAAAGCTCTAACTATAAAAGAAGAGCTTGATAAATTAAACTATATTAAAATTAAGACTTTCACTCACTAAAAGATATCCTTAAGAAAGTGAAAAATTGTTGTTAAATTATGGACTTTGTCATAAAAATAAAAAACAAATGCTATAGAAGTCATTATTGTTCCCATGACTGAGCTCAAGTATATACCTTTATATGATATTTATTTCATATACTAGAGGCCCAATGCATGAAATTCATGCACGGGGGGGTGGGGGGGAGGGTGTCCCTCAGCCCAGCCTGCACCCTCTCCAATCTGGGACCCCTACCGGGATCAGGCCTAAATGGGCAGTTGGCCATCCCTCTCACAATCCAGGACTGCTGCCTCCCAACTGCTCACCTGCCTGCCTTCCTGATTGCCCCTAACTGCTTCCGCCTGCCAGCCTGATATCCCCCTAACCACTCCTCTGACAGCCTGATTGATGCCTAACTGCTTCCCTGCCAGCCTTTTTGCCCCTAACTGCCCTCCGCTGCAGGCCTGGTCACCCCTAACTGCCCTCCTCTGAAGGCCTGGGTGCCCCCCAACTGCCCTTCCCTGCAGGCCTGGTCGCCCCCAACTTCCCTCCTCTGCTGGCCTGGTCACCCCTAAATGCCTTCCCTTGCAGGCTTGATTGCCCCCAACTACCCTCCCTTGCAGGCCTGGTCCCTCCCAACTGCCCTCCCCTGCTGGCCATCTTGTGGTGGCCATCTTGTGTTTACATGGGGGCAGCCATCTTTGACCACATGGGGGCAGCCATCTTGTGTGTTGAAGTGATTGTCAATTTGCATATTACTCTTTTATTAGATAGGATAGAGGCCTGGTGCTTGGGTGGGGGCCAGCTGGTTTGCCCTGAAGGGTATTCTGGATCAGGGTGGGGGTTCCCTTGGGGTATGGGGCGGCCTGGGCAAGGGGCCTGTGGTGGTTTGCAGGCTGGCCACGCCCCCCAGCTACCCAAGCGGAGGCCCTGGGATTTATTTATCTTCTACAATTGAAACTTTGTGGCCTTGAGCGGAGCCAAGCCTCCTGCTTGCTCTGTGGCCACAGCCATTTTTGTTGGGATTTATTTATCTTCTATAATTGAAACTTTGTAGCCTTGAGTGGAGGCCTAGGCTGGCCAGGGTATGGGAAAAGCTTGGCTTCCTCCATTACCAGGGAAACCCAAGTCTCCTGCTTGCTCCGTGGCCACAACTATCTTGGTTGGGTTAATTTGCATACTCGCTCCTGATTGGCTGGTGGGCGTGGCTTATGGGTGTAGTGGAAGTACGGTCAATTTGCATGTTACTCTTTTATTAGATAGGACTAGAGGCCCACTGCATGAAAATTCATGCACTTTAGGGGGGATCCCTCAGCCCGGCCTGACCCCTCTCACAGTCTGGGAGCCCTCAGGGGTGGGAGGTGACATGGAGATCAGGGGAAGGTGACACTCCATCACACCCCTGCTGCTGCCACTGCTGGCAGCACAAGCCTCAGCTGGTCCTGGTTATCTGAGCCTTGGGTGGTCCTGGGCTGCTGGGGTTGAGGGCACTAGGGGACTCCAGAGGTAGGCACCCTGGTGGGGATTAGGGGACTTGGTGCTGCCATCTTTGAGGGTATGGCAGTCAATTAGCATATTCCCTCCTTATTGGCTTTGGGTGCCACCATCTTTGCAATGGCATGGGGGTCAATTAGCATATTCCCTCTTTATTAGATAGGATAGTTGCTCTCTCCATGTCTCCTGTTTACTAGGGTTACTATTCTGCTGAATGTTGTGTTCATCTTCTCCCCATAGATTTTTCCAGTTTTATAAGACACATAGCCTGACACAATACACAGTACTTTATTAGCCAGGAACATGATGGCACATTCAATGGAGTAAATGGAGATTTTTATTTTCAAAGAAGCTAGAAAAGAAATTTTCTAGATTCTACATTGAGGAGGCACAAATTCTTCAACATAGAAAGGGCATTCAAAAGTTCCTGGATGGTGTGACAAATGTCCAAACATTCCCTACCAGACATCACTTTAATGTTCATTCCTGCCTCAGTGCCTCATATTGTTGCACATAACCAAAGGGGCGCACACCTCAGGTGCGTTGTATAAAGAGATCCCTTGCCATAGCTGGTTTGGCTCAGTGGATGGAGTCGGCCTGTAGACTGAAGGGTCCTGGGTTCAATTCCAGCCAAGGGCACATGCCCGGGTTGCTGGCTCGATCCCCAGTAGGGAGCATGCAGGAGGCAGCTGACCAATGATTCCCTCTCATCATTGATGTTTCTATTTCTCTCTCCCTCTCTCTTCCTCTCTGAAATCAATAAAAAGATATTAAAAAAAAATAAAGAGATCCCTCTTCTGAGAGTACTTGCTTTATGTGAAGCACCTGGACAAGAAGTACCTTCTTGTCTCTGTAATCCTCCAGTGCTAATTAGTGGGGCCATTCAGTAGGCCATTAATTTTGTCTTTTTAATGATCTTTGTGATTTTGCTAAAATAATATAAAATGCCATTTTGTTATTTGCCATGTATTTTATTGTTTGGTCTTTTCATTAAAATTTCAGGGATCCTTGGGGGAGAACGATAATCTTTTCCTTCACAAAAGAATTAGTATATTGCTATAAAGGTAGGAGGTACAAAAGAAATATTTGCTTTTTGATTGCTCATTACAATTCCTAGTTCTCTAGGAGTATATTTACTATTTACTAATACATTTTAACATTTCTCCCCCATACTCCAACTTTGCCTTAGATTATATAAAAGCTAGGAAATACATGGTATTTGTAAAGATCCAATAGGAAATGAAACTTGGGTAATAAAATGTTTAACCTCTTTGAATCCAAATTTTTAGATATAACCAATAAGATGTTTTTAGAGGGAGAATTTATACTGAGTAAGAAACACGAAGCTGGGTAAGTAGGGTTTCAGTAGGAATATGTCTTTGGGATTCCAAAACTCTAGTCTTGGGAATAAAGAACCAACTGACCAACAAACCTCTAAGATTCTTGAGGTATAGGGCATAGAAAATTGGCAAATGAGTGATATCATGCTGTGAACCCATATCTGCACAACGAAAATACTAGTATAGTTGGTGTACTCAAGATGAACGGTAATGAAACATATGAAAAGCTTGGCAAAAAAAAAAAAAAAAAAGGATCACTGGCTTGTTATAATTCTGGGAAGAACAAAATCATATCCTACCTTGTAAAGAGGAACCGATGTAGTCAATAAATTATTTTGAAAGGGAAAAGTGGTCTAAAAAGCCATCACGGTCTTGGATGGGCGGCTCCGTTTATTGGAGCATCATTCCATAGACCAGAAGGTTGTGGGATTAATCCTCCATTGGGTGCATGGAGAAGGCAGCCAAGAGGTCTCTCTCTCTCTCTCTCTCTCTCTCTCTCTCTCGCTCTCTCGCTCTCTCGCTCTCTCGCTCTCGCTCTCTCTCTACCCACTTTCTCTTTCCATAAAATCAATCAACATACCATCAGGTGAGGATAAAAATAATAAAAAATAAAAAGCCATCATGATTTTTGTTACTTAGGCAGTAACAAAAATCTCCAGGAGATCCAGTAAGTAGAAGTGGAAAGTAGAATTAATCAGAAGCCCAGTGTTCTCCAAGGTTCAGTGGCAGATAAAATTTGTGTGTATGTCTGTGTGTGTACATGCATATGTTTATATATATACACTATATAGTATACACATATACACATATGATTAGACATATATATTCAGACTGCAGCATAAACTGAGGTTTTCAAGAATTCTGACCTGCCTTAGCAACATTTATTAAGCACTTATTAAATGCAAAACCATTGTCTAAGTGATGTTAAAGAAGAGATGTTCTCTCTGCTCCAAAGTGTGAAAAAATGTGAATTGCTATAGTAAAAGCCACACTATGGCAGTGACTCTGTTTACTACTATATTTCTGGCACCTAAAATAGTGTGTGGTGCTTCAATAAATAAGAAGTAAGTAAATGAATAAATTATTTCTTGAATAGGTTCATCAGTTCCTCTTGCTTTAAAGAAGCAAGTCAGGCAGGGCTAACCTAAACTTAGCTAGTGTATATATATTCTTACAGAAGCATGAGGTATTGAGACTGGGCAGGTGTGAGGAATGTATGACAGTAAGAGACTCACATAGATGCCATTTGCTAAACTGAAGGATGATAAGCAAAAACGGAGTGAGCAGAAGAAAACTATAAAACCCCCACAAACTAAAACTTCATGATTCAGTGTAATTCTGGAATTCTGAGTGCTAATAGGCAGCACACCTTTACTTGAGTATAGCTATTTATGAATAATGGTAATGGGTAGGGTATGTTTTTAAAAGATGAAGTTACAAATAGCTGTGGTTTCTGCAAATAGGACTACAGCTGCCAACCATAGAATAGTCTTTATGTGTGTACAGTGTGGAAAGAACAGTTGGTCATGGAAAGGTTTTTTCAGCCACACCTGTTCACTCAGATAACAATCACCACCGTTAGTATTATCTCTAAATATAAAGGTAAATATATATATTTGATAATATCTATGTCTACATCTATACACACAACTTATAAATGAGATAGAAGTTAGATTGGCTGATTTCATTCTTTTTAAAGAAGACTATAAGACATTATAGACACTGGGTAGAAACGGTCAAATGTCACTTATGTAGTGGGATCTCTTAGTTGAGCTGATTCTTTCAGTTATCAGCACAGTCTCATTTATGAGTACAATACTGGTAGAACCTTGTTATGAAATGACTCATTAATTATATCGAGTCAGTTATATCATGGATCAGATCACATCTCTTAAAGTACAACAACCGCATATCGTAAAGCCTGAAACAATGCAATTGGCTCATTAATCATTCACTCAATAATTCATTCACTTGCTCATTCAACAAATGCATATCAAGAGCCTCCTAAACTGGAGGGATTATGAGCAACACGAAGATGAATAATTCATAACCTTTGTCCATAATTATCCTAAGAAAACTAGTTTCATATTGTGAGATTGGTACTCTAGAACTCTGTTAAATTTTTTGTGTAAATATTAATATCTATTATGAAATATTTTCATCCTAGTTTTTTTAGAAACATCTATGGCATCCTTCTCAAAGCAGGTTTTAGAACTTCTATTAGAATTTAAACAAAATAAAACAAAAGACCAGCAATAAGTATCAGTGTGCTATTTGTAACTGATTATATGTCTTCATTACAATTAGGAAGTTCAAAAATGGGTAGCTACAGGGTGAAAACTGGTTAGAACTTCTTGTTTCTCAAGTCAGACTTAATCCAAGCTATTAATTATGATTACAACTCAAGATACTTAATTCTCATGATTTAAGATATATCTATGCACTCTAAAACCTGCTTAAGTAGAGTATATTTTTCCGGTTAAAGTTACAGAAATGGTAAAGTTTGCCTGCTGTAAGGTTTTCTTCCTCTATCAAAGGTTATAATTTAGGAGTTATTTAAAACAAATAAAATGATTTTTTATTCAACTGTAGAAGCTGGTAATATCAGCTACCTATTGATGCTTAACAAATCATCTCTTAACTTTGTGACAAAAATGATTTTATTTGCTCAGTTTTCCTGATCATCTGGGTGGCTCTCATATTCTGAGACAACTTTGTTAATCTCCACAGAGCTGGCAGTTCAACTGAGGCTGGATGGTCTAAGATGATTCCTTTGCATGGCTCCTTTTTGTGCAGATGGTCTCTCATTCTCCAGTAGGGTAACCTGGACTTCTTCACAGGGTGGTGGAAGGTTCCCCAGAAGCAAAAGAGGGCAAGCACCAAAGTACAAGCCCTATTCTAGTCTCTGCCTGTTATCATGTTGGCTGATGGCCTTTTGACCAGACCAAGTAAAAACAAAAGAAAACCCCAAGATTCAAGAAAAATTCTCCCTCTTGTGGGGAGAACAGCAACGCCACATTGCACAGAACTGTTCTTACAGAAATAGGAGGAATTTATAGACATTTATTTGTAATCTGTCATAGAGTGTTCTACAATAATCAACTTCCTTCTCTTCTGCCAAGGAATGTCAATGAACATATTTAAATATTAAATAACCTGTAGATTAATTACAGTTCTTAAAATTTTAAAAGTAAGCAAATATTTTTTATCTAGGAGCTGCTTTTAAAAAATAGTACTTACTAAGAAAAATTATCAAGAAAAACAATAAAAAATTAAAAACTATTTTGACTGTAATGCTCATGGTGAGTTGATTAGGATAAAGAAAGGTTGAACTCTAACTTAATCTTAGCCTGTTCAGCCCCATTAATTAGGACACTCACTATCTTTTAGTTTGTATAATATATGCAGGTCTCTGTTTTTTTTTTCTTTTCTTTTCTCTGCTTATTCTCTTTGTTCCACTTTCTGTGGGCCATAACTTGATTCCCACTCACCCAAATTATGATGATTCCCAATCTAAATGTCCAATTTTGACCTGTCTCCTGAGTGACAGATCTACTTAATTCATTGACTGCTTGGTTATCTCTAGAATGCTATCCCCATAGGCATTCAGAACTCAGCCTTTCCAAATCTGAACTCATTGCCTCTGCCCAAACCCTTTTATCCTACTACAATGTCTACAGTGGTAATCCCAAAGCTCATTCCATGTCCAAATTGGAAACTAGAGAATTATCTTAGGCTCTTCTTTCTCTCCAATCATTGCATCCTTCTCATTAATCACCAAGTCAGTGTTTTTGACCATTTAATATTTCTTGATTTCATGTCCTACAGTTCTACTCCATTTGTCTCCATCAGACTCCTCAGCTCATCTCTTTGCTTTCAAGTTGTACCCAAACTTCCCAATCCATCTAGAACATTTATTCTAAAATATTAATTTCATCTTATATAATAAAAGGCTAATATGCAAATCAACCAAATGGTGGAATGACCAGTCGCTATGATGCATACTGGCCACCAGGGGGCATATGCTCAATGCAGAAGCTGCCCCCTAGTGGTCAGTACATTCCCATAGGGGGAGCGCCACCTAGCCAGAAGCCAGGCTCGCGGCTGGTGAGTGCAGTGGCAGTGGTGGGAGCCTCTCCAGCCTCTGAGGCAGCGCTAAGGATATCTGACTGACAGCTTAAGTGGGCCTAAGCTGTCAGTTGGACATCCCCCAAGGGCTCCCAGAGAGGGTGCAGGCCAGGCTGAGGGAACACCCCAAGTGCACGAATTTCATGCACCAGACTTTAGTCATATAATACTAGGTGTACCAATTAATAATAGTGGATTTTGTAATCAAAGAAAACACAATAATTTCAAGAGAAACATCAAAAGTGCTTTATTCAAAGTAGTGTCCATTGCTAGCTACACATTTCCCCATCTTTCAGGTAATTTGTGGATACCGTCCCAATAGAACTTGTCTTGTTTTGAGGCAAACCATTCAGAGACCTAATTTTCCACTTCTTCGTATGTTTTGAAGTGCTGCTTAGAAAGTGCTTGTGCCATGGATCAGAACAAGTGGTAATCTGAAGGATCAAGGTCTGGTGAATACAGCAGGTGGGTTAATACTTACCAGGCAAGATCTTTTAACGTGTTTTCAACTGGTTTTGAAGTGTGTGATGGTGCATGATCATGAAGCAAAATTACTTTGCCATGTCTTCTGAACATTCTGGTTGTTTCATGATCAAAGTGTGGTTCAAATTGATTATTTGTTGTCGATAGTGATTAGTATTAATGGTTTCACCTGGTTTTAGAAGCCCATAATACACCACACCTTCCTGAGCCCACCAAACGCAGAGCATTGTCTTCTTTCCAAAGCGATTTGGCCTTGCAGTCGATGTTGATGGTTGACCTGGATCAACCCATGATTTTGTGCATTTGGGATTCTCAAAATAAATCCACTGTTCATTGCCAGTCACAATTCAATGAAAAAGACTTTCTTTCGTGCCATTGAAGCAACATTTTACTGATGACTTTTCGGTTTTCCATTTGTCTTTCATTCAGTTGATGTGGCACCCATTTTCCTTCCTTTAAAATCTTTCCCATTGCTTGTAAATGATCAGAAATTGTTTGCTGAGCAACGTTTAATCTTTCTGCATGTTGTTTTTGAGTTTGACACACATCTTCATCTAATAATGCTTGTAATTGTTAGTCTTCAAACTTTTTCGGTTGATCTGTATATTCTTTGTCTTTCACATCGAAATCATTACTTTTAAAGAGTTTAAACCAGCATTCACAAGTATCTTGAGATGGAGCATGTTCATCATAAGCTTCCCGAAATATTCAGCAACACTTTTCTTCAAAATAAAGTAATGAATTAAAACTTCCCACAAATCCTCTTTTTTTTTGGCAAGAAATTCAACATTTTTAAGTGTAAAAATATCTACGATGTTAACATCTTCAGCAAATTTGACATACAAAGTTTTGAAGCTTGTTGTCAATACAACAAAATAGCATACCTATCAAATCACACATATATTAACATATGAGTAACTCCAACTAGTGAAAAAAATCCGCATTATTAACCAGTACCTCCTAGTGTTTATCAATAAATCCCTATAATCTTCAGTACATAATCTACTTTCTTACCTTGGCATACAATCTCTTCAGGACCTGCCCCCTGTGCTCCATCGGAGGAAACCGCTTTCTTGAATGAACTGTGACATTTCTTACCTCTTTGCCCGAACTGATCCCATCCTTATCCTTTCGGATCCCTTTCTTTTTTCACCTGGTTACTCTTACTTATTCTTTAAGAACTCAACGGTCAACTTCCTTGGGAAGTACAGTATTCAGAGGTTAACACAGGACAGATGGGTAACCCACTACTTCCCTTACAGTACACAATTATCACATATCATATCTCATATAACCAGTTACTAATTGGCATTTACTTAGGTAATCTCTGTTGTTTATCTGTAGGATGTTAGCAATTAACCCAACCCCTGACACAAAGTAAGTTCTCAGTACTTGAAAGATTACTGAGGTTGAATGAACTGATTGAATGAATGAGTGAGTAGATGACAGATATGAGGGGGGTATAATTAGGTTAGAGTCAGCCACTTTTCTTGGTTACATCCTCATCCAACACACATAGTGGAACTATTTATTATTAAGAAATAATTTATGTAAGCCTGGATATTGGGAGGGATGCATTTAGAGTTTAAGTCAATATTAAGCTTAGGGTGAGAGTGAGATCAGTTTGGGATGGGAATAACTCTGCTTCTAAAAATTTGGGGAACATTTATTTATCAATTATATTAGAATTGAAAAAAAGAACTCTGTTAGAAATTTGTCTCAATATATTTGAGAAAATTTGTTTTCTTAATTATTTGCTACAAACTGTCCATCTCTGTTTGGATTCTTTCTAAACGATAGTCATCTCTCCCTGGTAATACTGAGTATTTTCCTAGAAAATTCAAACTCGTTTTAATAATTTTCTAAGAAGGCGTATTAGGAATGTAAATTTAATGTAAATAATTATGCTTTTTCAAAACCCAAATTAAGTCCTTTTGGAATATCTGCTGTTTCAGATTATTCAGATCAATGCTTCTAGCATCTAACCATACTAGTAGATAGTGTATTTGTAGGTGAATAGCAAATTGAACTGAATGTTCTACATTTATAAGCATTTGGTAGTAGCAATTGATGTTTCTAGATTCTCATTTTGGACAATTCTACTTTGAAGGAGAGATTATTATTCTATTGATGGACTTCTTTCGATTTGCATCTTCATAATACATCAAAAGTGCTGTTAAGAGGCTATTTCTATCATTTGTATACATGTGTGCATAAAAGTCATCTTATATTACTTTAATAATACCTACTCAGTGAAAGAAGAGCTCTGTAACTAACTTTTTGTCCTACTGTCTTTCTTTTCCAGACATAATAGGCTCCAAGTCAACTTCCTCCTTCTTCCCAGCCCATTTCTCTACCATTCATCTTGAACCACCAACTGCTCCATTTTTTTCCTTTATGCTCAGGCAATTAATTTTTCTTCTGTTTCATAAGAAGTGAAACTATTAGACCAAACACTTTTAATGTTCTGCTATTAAATGGATAAATTTGCCAGTGACTATACTCTTTCTTATCTTCCTTCTTCCTTTCACAATGCAGGAGGAGTTCAATCCCTCTAAGGCCTGACCTAGAACCTTTGCCTAGAACCCTTCTCTCTATCAGTATTTAAATACACCCAAGACTGTCGCATCTTTTAACTTCACATTCTAGTCCAGCCTTTGCACTAACTCTCACTTTTGCTCCGGATCTAAATTTCTTGATAGGGTTGGGAATATTCATTGTCTCCATTTCCTTCCTCCTGACCTAAATTTCTAAAAAGAAAACATTTTAATTTCAACATATGTGTGAATTCATGCTTTATAAATATACAGTGAGTGGCCAGATTATTATGATCTCTGAACGCATAATAATCTGGCCACTCAGTGTATATCCTATATAATAAAAGACTAATATGCAAATTGTCCCGTCGACCAGTAGTTCGACCAGCAGGCAGGCTGGCCAACTGCCCATATCCCCTCCCCTGGCCAGGCTGGCCGGACCCCAACCATGCATGAATTTATGCACTGGGCCTCTAATACACACAGACACACACACACACACACACACACACTGAGTGGCCAGATTATTATGTGTTCAGAGATCATAATAATCTGTCCACTCAGTATATATATAAACATATAATTTAATTTTAATATTCATATATATACAACATAAGTTGCACTTCCTTATGGGAGAGAAAAATACCATAATCTTTTACTATTTCTAAAATATTTCTGGAACTCTTTTCTAGTGCTTTGTAATTCCACCAGCTTCTAGTTTCTCATTAACATCTCTGATTGCTGTCACTTACTCTGCAGGGACTTTAAATGTTGGTGTTCACTGGGGTTCTAGCACCTCTTCTCTTCTAACTCTGACCACACTCTCTGGATGAGCCCATCCACATCTGAGCTTCAGTTTTTGTTTCTGTGATATGCCTCACAAATCTTCATCTGTGAGTAGACCTCTTGCCTGAATTCTTTATAAGAATTCTCAACTGTCTCCTGGAAGTCACTGCTCAGATAGATACTAGGAGATGATTCAAGCTCAGTGTGCCCCCAAATGGCCTCAATACATTTCTCCACAATATATTTCTCCTCAATATATTTCCTCCCTCCTCGGATCTCACTATTTTAGTAAATGACACTATAGTCCAAACTGGAAACTTGGAATTCTGATATACCTCTTTCCCACTCTTTCATTGTCATACCAATAACCAAGTCCCAGGAATCTGTTTCCTTTTATGCCCTGATTTATGCTCATTTCCCTCCACACACTAATATGCTGTTTGAGGCCACCACAATTTATCTTCCAATTTACTACAATAATTTAATAAGTATCCCTGCAGTCTATTTTCCAATTTAGCACCAGAGTGATTTTTTTAAAGCAATGTGATCCTGTTTCTCCCCTATTTAAAATACTGAGGTCAATACTTTTACAATGACTTCAAAACTCTCCATGGGTACATGGAATATCATTCAGTGCTTAAAAGAAATGAGTTATCAAGCCATGAGAAGACATGAAGAAACCTTACATATTTATCATATTACTAAAAGAAAGAAGCCAATCTCAAAACTCCACACTATCTGATTCTAACTATACGACATTCTGGAAAAGGCAAAACCATGGAGGCAGTAAAAAGATCAGTGGTGCCAGGAGTTGGGGAGAGAGAGGAATAAATAGGCAGAGCATAGAGGACATTTTAAGATAGTGAAATTATTCCATATGATGATATAATAGTGGATACGGATCATTATACATTTGTTAAAACCCATCCTAATATATAAAAACCCAGGGTCTGTAATCACTGAAGGCTCAACCAAGTGGAAGTCAGTCCTGCAGTCAGGGCTAGGTTGCTGTGGTGACCCAGCACGGACTGCCGAGGGGGCTGCAGATCAGGCCCAGAGACAGGCCTGGAAAGAGAAGCAGGGTTTGATCTATAGCCTCCATTGCAGCTGTTGATCTGCCCTTGCCTCTCTCTCTTTCTCTCCAGGCTTGGCCAGCAGCTGCACCTCTCTTTCTCTCTGGGCCTCTGCAGGGGCTGCTGATCAGCCCTACCTCTCTAAGCAGGCCTAGAGATAGGCCTGGAGATGCTGACTGGCATAGAAACCAATCAATCAGAACCAAATCTGGATGAACTGTGAGGAGCCAATGGCTGCCTCGGAGGTGGAGCTTTTGACACTGACTGGCATAGAAACTGACCAATCAGAACTTAATCTGGGTGAACTGCGAAGGCAGAACCTAAGGTGGGGGCTGAGGAGGGGTTTTAAGGGCAACAGCTGATTGGCGTAAGGTGTAAGAAAGCGGTTCAATTTTTTAATGACCAGTTTGGCAGTATAGTGTATATGGCTGGCTATCAGTCCAGATATAGGGATTATATATTTTTGTCTGCCAAGAGCATCTCCTCCAGCTGAAAAAGGCTTCCGCCCCCACCCCACTTAAGCAATCATATCCTATATAATCTCTCTATACTAATAAAAGGGTAATATGCTAATTAGACTGGGTTGACCAGCCATCTTCTGGATGTCCGACTTCCTTCTGGACAAAGCCATTGTGGTGAGGGCTGAGGCAGAGAGGGCAGTTGGGGGTGAGATCAGGCCAGCAGGGGAGGGCAGTTAGGGGTGATCAGGCAGGCAGGCAGAGAGGTTAGGAGTGATCAGGCAGGCAGGCATATGTGTTAAGGGCAATCAGGCAGGCAGGCAGGTGAGTGGTTAGGAGTCAGCTGTCCCAGATTGTGAAAGTGATGTCTGACTGCTGGCTTAGGCCCGATCAGCAGTCAGACATCCCCCAAGGGGTCCCCGATTGGAAAGGATGCAGGCTGGCTGAGGGAACTCCCGCCCCCCCACCCCCGTGCAAGAATTTTGTGCACTGGGCCACTAGTAGAATATATGACATGAAAAGGGAAACATTGCAAACTATGGACTTTGGATGATAATAATGTGTCCTTGTAGATGAACTGACTGTAACAAGTGTACTACTCTGGTGTGGGATGGTGATTATGAGGGAGGCTCTGTCCATGTAAGGACATGGTATATGGGAACTCTGTACTTTCTGTTCAATTTTCTTGTGACCCTAAAACTGCTTAAAAAAAAATTTATTAAAAGACACACACACAATCCACCATGGTCTAGCTTTTCATATTTCTTTAAAAAATTTCTGCTTCATTATGCCCTTGCTATATTTTTTTCATGTGAAGTTTCTTTGTTTCTTTGAACTAGCCATGTTCTTCTTCATCTCTGAGCCTTTGCCCCTCTCATCTGACTTTTCCTCTCCACTTGCTATCTTCTTGTCATCCTCTGTTATTTATCATATGGATTGTTAATGCATTTTCACTTGTGTCTTTCTTGACAGACTCCAGTACTGGACATATAAAAACTGAACAGATGAATGGGTGACATAGGGCTTGAAAAAATTTTTCCTCCTTCTTATCAAGATCTAACCTAGTTTTATTTTCAACTTCTCTGAGCTCTTTAAGCAAACATTCTAATAATAATAATAATAATAATCACCAAAGTTACCAGATTTAATAAGAACAACAAAAAGTACAGGACCCAGATAAATTTGAATTTCAGGCAGATAATGAATGGCATTTTAGTATAATTATGTCCCCAGGTATGTAATATTTTTATAACATTTAATTCAATATTTTATAAATATTTGGGGACATTTGTACTAAAACTCTATTTATTGTCTGGAATTCAAATTTGACTGAGGTTCCTGTATTTTATCTGACAATCCTACGCAGGCCCCAACAACTCTTTGCTGGTTACTGGAGTCATTTGTTTAAACATAGATGACAGACCTGGGTAACTGCCTTGATAGTGAGTTCTCTTCAGCCAGTTTCTGCTAAGCACTCCCCTTTTTCCTTACAAACATTCATTTTTCAGTGCTTGCAGCAGACCATTTTGTCTTTGCCCATGGAAAAAGATCCTGTCAGTTTCTAGGGGAAAAAAGTGTTGCCTTTAAACTATTGCCTTGTTTTTTGAAATGGCATTATTGACATATAATTCACATACCATACAATTTACCCACTTAAAGTGAGAGATACAAATCAAAATGACAATGCGGTACCATCTCACACCTGTCAGAATGGCTATCATCAACAAATCAACATACGACAAATGCTGGTGAGGATGTGGAGAAAAAGGAATCCTCCTGCACTGCTGGTGGGAATGCAGACTGGTGCAGCCACTGTGGAAGACAGTATGGAGTTTCCTCAAAAAACTAAAAATGGAACTTCCATTTGACCCAGGGATTCCACTTCTAGGAATATATACCAAGAAAACAGAAACACCAACAGAAAGGATATATGCACCCCTATGTTCATAGCAGCACAATTTACAATAGCTAAGATTGGGAAACAGCCTAATTGTCCATCAGCAGATGAGTGGATTAAAAAACTGTGGTACATCTACACAATGGAATACTACGCTGCAATAAAAAAGAAGGCGTTCTTACCATTTGCAACAACATGGATTGACATTATGCTAAGTGAAATAAGCCAGTTGGAGAAAGATAAATATCACATGATCTCACTCATTTGTGGAATATAATGAACTACATAAACTGATGAACAAAAGTAGATCCAGAGACAGAGAAGCATCAAACAGACCATCCAACTTCAGAGGGAAGGCAGGGGAGGGGGGTGGTAGGAGAGCAACCCAAGGACTGTATGCATGCATATAAGCATAACCCACGGACACAGACAGTAGAGGGGTGAGGACATGTGCTGGGGGGTGGAAACGGCCTGGGAGAGGTCAATGGGGGGAAAGGAAGACTCATGTAATACTTTAAACAATAAAGAATTAAAAAATAAAATAAAATGCCCAACTTAGTATATTCACAGAGTTGTGCAACTGTCTCCACAATCTGATTTAAAAATATTTTCATCGCCCTAAGAAGAAACCTTGTACCTGTTAGCAGGCACTCTCCATTCGTCACAGGTCCTCAACCCTAGGCAATCACTCATCTACTTTCTATCCATCTGGATTTGGACATTTCATTTAAATGGAATCATACATATTCTTCTGTGACTGACTTCCTTCCCTTAGCAAAGATTTACAAGGTTTATCCACGTTGTAACATGTATCACACGGCATTATTTTTTGTTACCAAATATTATTCCACTGTGGCCTAGATATGCCAATTTTTTTTTTTACCCATTAATCAGTTGATGGACATTTGAGTTGTTTCCACTGATTTTTGCAGCAGCAACATTCTAAAATTGATTTTCATAAGTTTTGTGTTTATGGTCTATGGTCAAGCTTTATGGAAAAAGCAGGGAAAATGCTCTGCTTGTTTTAACAGTTGTAGAATTTTAAAAGTAATTCTTTTGAAATTTTAGGGGATGCCCTCATCTATCCTTGTTTTCTTTTTATTTTATTTTATTCTTTATTGATTAAGGTATTACATATGTGTCCTTATCCCCCATTCCCCCATTGCTCCCCCGAGCCCCACTCATGCCCTCACCACCCTGGTGTCTGTGTCCATTGATTAGGCTTATATGCATGCATACAAGTCCTTTGGTTGATCTCTCTCCCTTCCTCCTGCCCTTGCCTACCTTTCCTCTGAGGTTTGACGGTCTGACATCTAAATGTTTTCTTTCACGTGGGAATGGTTTAAATACAGAGGTATATTGGGTATTGTGATGAGCAAGTGAAGTTTTTATGAAGCTGTACCATTCTAAGATGTTTCAGAAACTTTAAACTTGAAAATAATTGGTGCAACCAGTTTGTCCAATAATATTTTCCATGACGACAGAGGATATTATAGACTAGGCCACCTGGAATTGATTATAGTCTTTGGCACAGATATGTTAAATTGTGGTGTATGGCTGGAGTTTTTTATGGCATATATATTTGTGTGTGTGTGTGTGTGTGTATATATATGTATATATATATATATCTTTAATATAACATATTCTGATATAATCTGTGGATGACTGCACTGAGGATGGTAAATCAAAATATAAAACCCAAAATATAGAAAGACAGGAAAGGATGTTTGAGTCTTCACACACACAGAAATGCCATATTAAAAACAAATAATTTCCTGGAGAAGGTAAGTTCATGAAATTTACAATGATCACGGTGCTACCCTCCTCCCAGCATATTAATTATGCTGTGGGAGTCACATGGCTGTGGCTACATTAACCCTCCAAAATTAAGTATATATCTGCTGTGCTTATGCTATTAATGCATGGTTTTCCTTCTTCACTTTCTCCTTCTCTCTCTCGCTGTCTCTTTCATTCATAATTTTCCTAAAATCATTTGGCTAGAAGGAACAATTGGAAATTGCTTAAAGGAAGCACAATACCTTGGGCAGTTTTTACATAAATATTGATAAATAGGTGCTGTGATTACCTAGAAATATAATCAATTAAATCAAGGGGCGTGAGCAAATCTCAGATAAGATGACTATATATATTCACTTCAATTTTTAAAAGTACCCACCTTAATTGTTGCTTAAAAACTACAAGATGTGAAACAAAAACTGCCGGAATATCCACTCTTTATAATGCTTGCATGACGTCTTAATCTATTGGAAGCTGTGCATCAAGCAGTTTGGAGCACACTCCTTTTTACACATGTACCTTGTTCATACCTGTCTTAAAGCTGATGCTCAGAGATTAAACAATTAAGAAGCAAATAGACCGATCTGGCCTACAAAAAAAGTGTATTGGACTTTGAACTTCCAATCAGGAATTACCGAATATTCATTATCTGGAATTCCATATGTTAACATTTTAGTGAGTCTAAGATTCCATTGATTATGTACCACCAAGAAAAAAGAAAGAGATCAATTCATTTCAATAAGTTGTAAGTTGTAGTCTGATTTCAGGGATGTAAAAGTGAGGAAAAATATGCATTCAAGAATTAATGAAAAGTAGTAGCACTGTTGGAAGTACACGAATATACACAAAAGGCAACTGGACACTAAAACATATAATGCAGTGATCAGTTTCATTTAATTAGTAATTAATTAAGCACTTAAAATATGCTTAACTTCAGGCTAAATCCTGGTCTAATAATTGAGCTGGAACCTTTTAATTAGCTAGAAGTTTCTTTCTGGTAATCACCTTCTGTGTGCATCTCATTAGACCGGTTGGAATAGCTGGAGTATGTAGGGGTTAAAATGCTCCAGTAAAGCCTATGTCCTTACTATTCTCTTACTGATCATGTCTGAAAATCTCAGGTAAGCGTTTTCTTCCTTTGGCCTGATGTCCTTTGAACATGTAGATATTTTTGGAGGGATGCATTGAGTGTTTTAACCGTTCACTCTCCAGTATGGAATCACTGATTACATTTTCCCAATGAAGTAGCAAATAAGGCATTTTTTTTTTTTACAGCACACTTTTGTAACTCATGAGGAATCAGAGCGTCAGAGAGCTTATGAAATTTCCAGTATTGCACAGCACGTGGATGGTTTAAATGAGCTTTCATGCCTGTGCTAGCTACTGGTTCTGAATGTCTTTCATGAGTAACTCAAATATAGAGAAATGAGGTCTCTTATATAGCTGTGGTTTTGAAAAGTCAGAGGATAAAGAGACAAGCTGAGTGCACGAGGTATTGCCTGAGAGCATCAACCACAGGTAGCCATGGAATGAGGCGTTGGCTTGGGCAGGAAGGCAAAGGTTTCTGAAAAGGAGAGTGGAAAGATGCCAGAAATAAACTTGTTGATTTATGTTTCCCCCGTGCTTATATGTATCTAAATCACCGATTCCTAGAACTGAGCTCACCTACCTTTCACATTTGTTAGGTTTAGTTCAGTTCCATATTTTACTGTGATTCCTCAGAAAGACTAGGACTCACTTAGAAATACTAGCAAGATTTTAAACTAGAGCTGAAATGATACCATTTTAAACCCAAGATTTGAATGCAAACTTTTTTTTTTAACCAGTATTTAAGACTTTGGGAGTTCCTCTTATTCACTTTTTTTTTTTTTTATGACTGGGATCAAAGGACAATTGAGAAACTGTACGAAATACTAGTGTGCAAACATTTGAACACACCCACACCCATGTCTGTATAGCTGAATCTTAATGGCAGTTCATAAAGTTTATGGAGAGATAAGAATAGTAATATCATTTTCCCCTTGAAGTGGATAATATTCATTGTCTCTGTCTGCTAATAACTCTGAAGAGTAAGCTGCAGCATCTGACATGAACACATGGGTGACATATACTATTCTATAAGCGATGGATTCTTGATATGCATCAATGGTACCAATGCAAACCCACAACTTTAATCAATAGAGTTCCTGGTTGGAAGCCATCCGTGGAAAATAACAGAGCTGAAATTTATTGGTTCATTCCACAAATGTTTATAGTGCTCCTACTGTGTATCACTGTACCTGTGCCTTTCTAGGAGTTGGACATATAGCAGTGCATGAACCAGACAAATCTCTGCCCTTATTCTACTAGAGGGACAATAAGAACCATTATGTTTTTTGAGGACTACTAAAAATACAGTAGTCTTCATATATGCTATTCCTTTTGCTTCAGAAACCTCTGATGCAGACTTTTACTATTCTTACTCCTCATGTCTTCATTTAGGCATGGCTCTTCTCTGGCAGCCTCCCCTGAACCCCAAGTTCAGTAGACCTGCTTTTCTCATGTACTTTCATAAAAATTTGCATTATTCATTTTTTAGATCTTATGCTACATTGTTCTATTTATTAGATTTTAAACTCTGAGATAACAAAGAACTACAATTATTTGTTCATCTTTGCATCCTTGTTTGGCACAGGATAGAAACTATTATTTTCTCAGTGAATGAATAATTGAATGAAATGTCTTATTCTCACACATCTGTCACTTAGACAGTATCATTCCAAGTTCTATTTCCTCATGTTACAGATTATTAGATATTTTTTGGGAAGAATTCACCAAGCATGTGAGATCCCATTTTATCAAGAGTCGAATGCACTGAGATTCTAATCAGTGTTTCAGTGTGGTGAAGTGAGTGGCCGGCAAGATTTTAAGACCTTCTTGCCTGGTGTGTGCACATCTGTGTGTGCGTGCACACACATGTGTTCGAAGATGATAACTTTGATTTGCCACATCTTGACACGTGAAATTTCAACATATATTTCATAGTTCAACACCTGAAAATATCTACATACTGTATATAAAACCTTAATATGCAAATAGACTGAACAGTGGAACAACTGAACAACCAGTGGCTATGATGTGTGCTGACAACCATGGGGCGCACACAGAACATGGTGGGCGGGACATGGTGGGCATTGGCTGTGGCTGTGACGGGATGGTGGAGCAGGTGAGCGGGGGTGCCAGATCAAGGCAGAGTGCCTGTCGCTGTTTCGGGGCAAGCCTCTGGTGGTTACTGAAAATACTTTGCTCCCGCACACCGCAGTCGCTCCTGGTGCTTGCACCCACTGCCAGGGCCAGCCCCACTTACACCTGCTGCTGGCACCAGCCCAATCACTTCACGCCATCAGCAGGTAGAAGCAGGGCCAGCACCATCAGCACGTGGGGCTGTCAGCAGAGGGGGCAGGAGACCCGGGGTGGGGGCGTGGAGGATGGGCCGAGACCTACCCCTGGGCCCACCACAGCCTTGTGGCCCACAGTTTCTTTCAAGGTGCATGAATTTGTGCACTGGGACCTAGTATAGTATAAGGACACTGAGGAATGACATGGCATTAAAGCAATGATATAAGATAACAGTCATAGTGATAGCAACATACACCTACTTATTCTTACTAGGTTCCAGGAAATGTATAAGCACATCATACACACTTACTTATTTTTATACTAGAGGCCCGGTGTGCATGGGGGGAGAGGGTGTGTCCCTCAGCCCAGCCTGCACCCTCTCCAATCTGGGACCCCTCGAGGGATGTCCGACTGCTTGTTTA
Organism: Corynorhinus townsendii; assembly: GCA_026230045.1. NCBI lineage: Eukaryota > Metazoa > Chordata > Mammalia > Chiroptera > Vespertilionidae > Corynorhinus > Corynorhinus townsendii. The sequence goes on along the minus strand of JAPDVU010000006.1, from coordinate 116,389,847 downwards.
GGCCTGATCCTACTGGACATCCCTCTCACAATCCAGGACTGCTGGCTCCCAACTTCTTGCTTGCCTGCCTTCCTGATTGCCCCTAACCACTTCTGTCTGCCAGCCAGATCACCCCCTAACCACTTCCCTGCCAGCCTGATTGATGCCTAACTGCTCCCCTGCCAGCCCAATTGCCTCTAACTGCCCTCCCCTGCCGGCCTGGTCACCCCTAACTGCCCACCCCTGCAGGCCTGGTCCCCCCCAAAAATTGTTCTCCCCTGCAGGCCTGAGTCCCCCTCAACTGCCCTTCCCTGCAGGCCAGTTGTCCCCAACTTCCCTCCTCTGCTGGCCTGGTCACCCCTAACTGCCCTCCCCTGCAGGCCTGGTCTCCCCCAACTGCTCCCCCTGCAGGCCTGGGTCCCCTGCAACTGCCCTTCCCTGAAGTCCCGGTCGCCCCCACCTTCCCTCCTCTGCTGGCTTGGTCACCCCTAACTGCCCTCACCTGCAGGCTTGATTGCCCCAAATGCCCTCCCTTGCAGGCCTGGGTCCCCTCCAACTTCCTTCCCCTGCAGGCCTGGGTCCCTCCCAACTGCCCTCCCCTGCAGGCCTGGTCACCCCCATCTGCCCTCCCCTGCTGGCCATCTTGTGGCAACCATCTTGTGGTGGCCATCTTGTGTCCACATGGGGATAGCCATCTTTGACCACATAGGGGCAGCCATCTTGTGTGTTGGTGTGATGGTCAATTTGCATATTACTCTTTTATTAGATAGGATATGCACAACTCTATGGGGAAACTGAGGACCAAGGCACTTGACTGCATAGTGAGTAAACAGTGGAAGAGAATGTAAACTTCAAAGTTTGCTCTAGAGTTTACATTTTACATTCCAGTCCTTCAATGTGAAAAAAATCTATTGATTTGAAAACAAAAGAAAATAAAAAGAATAAAACAACTAAAGGAGTACCTCTTGACTTGGACTAAGGCATTCTCTTGACATATTAAAAAATAATATATTAAAAACTACCACTGATGCCTATTTTTTTGTCAATGGAATTAATTGCTTCCTAGACAGATGGAAGAGTTCAGTTGAAAGAGAAAGTATTAAAGTATGTAGCCCATGTGAGAGAAAGGGCAAGCTTGGCATACAGTGATATGCCAAAAATACTTGCAAAAATATGTCAGAAAGATAGCAGACAAGTGACTAGCATCCCAAAGTCCACATGACTGAGGCCAACAGGGGAAACAAAAAGAAGGCATTGAAAAGAAAGATGACAGGTGAACAAAAGCCTTTATCTTTAAAAAGAAGTCTTGTGCAATGAAATAAAAGAGGTAAGTCACAGTATTGTAATTATACAGGGAGAACATTGTAAATCACAGATTATTAGTAGAGTAAAATATTTTAATGACTTAACCAATTAATATCAAATACTATTTTAAAAATAATTTTATGATCACCCTTTGATGAGCACTCTATAGAAGCAAAGTAGATTTATTAATAATTTGCAAATGTTGAAGGTTTTCCCCACAATCTAGAGTTAGATTGGGTTATGAGAAAAAAGATATATTTGTAAATGCCTTCAGGGGATCTTAGCCACAAATACATACAATAAATTAAAACTTGAACGTAAGCAACTTAGTTTTTAGGCTATATAAACTTGAACATAGGCAATAAATATTTTATCTATAAGAATTATTATTTATTATTTTATTGAAACATTTACAAACAGAATATAGATATTTCTTCTGCTATAGTATGATGTACGCTTTTCTGAAAAACCTCATGTTTGGAAGAATCATCTCTAAAAAATAACAAAGCTTAATGAAACAATAGAATTGGGACAGGCCATTCCAAAGCTGTACAACTTCATAAGCAGTGCATAACAAAAAATGGCAGTTCTAATTACTAACACTAATGCAGTTAAAAAGACATGAAACACTTTTTAAAAATGCTACAGTAAACTTTAGATTTCACCCGTGGTAAATAAGAAAGGTAAATGTAGTTGGATGGAAGTGGATGCCACAGAGGGATGAAGCTTCTGAATTATGGACGAGAGATAACTTGCAGGTTGGGGAAGAGTTTTAGGCTTTGCACAAAATGCACAAAAGGAGAAAAACCTCCCACCAAGTGCTTCCAAGATAGTGCTTCTTTCATTGCGGACAGTACTGTGTCCATTTGTAGCTTCCTCCAATGACCTGTTATTGTATGGTATTTCGCTGCTGTTACTAAGTGACACAAAATAATAAGAGTCTGGGAAAATTCATGTATGAAGCAAATTGACTTTTGTGTACTATAAGCTACCATATTGTAGAGAATCTATTCATTGTAACTTTGAATCCATCCATCCACTCATCCTATATAATAAAAGACCACTGACCTAGACTCTCGATTCCAATAATTACAGACTGTTGTTGTTCCTTGTGATTAAGCCCCTATCCCAGTGATCGGCAAACTCATTAGTCAACAGAGCGGCAAACCACGGCTGGTGAGCCGCATGTGGCTCACGAGCTGCAGTTTGCCGACCACTGGTTTAGTTTATTCGCATATTAGCCTTTTATTATATAGGATGAGTGGATGGTTGGATTCAAAGTTACAATTAATAGATTCCAGTTTGCCGACCACTGGACTAAGTGGTGGAACATCTGAACAGCCCTTCGCTATTACCTGTGCTGACCACCATGGGGCATGCGCAGAACATAGTAGGCGGCAGAGCGTGGAGTATGGCAGGCATCGGCCATGACAGGATGTGAAGCAGGTGAGCGGGGGCGCCAGACCAAGGCGGGGTGCCAGTCGCTGACATCGGGATGAGCCTCTGGTGGTTACTGAAAATTCTTTGCTCCTGTGAGCCCTGATACCACCAGCACTCGCACCTGCTGCCAGAGCTGCCACTCCCTGATCACCCCTGAGGGCTTCTCCACCTCCCCCTGCTCCTGAGGGGCAATTGGGACAGCAGCCGCCTCTTGAACCTCCTGATGATGCAGGCCCCACTTGCACCCGCTGCTGGTGCTGGCCTCAATCATTCTGCATTGTCAACGGGTACAAGCAGGGCCAGTGCCATCAGCATGTGGGAGCAGTGGCAGCAGGAGTGGGGCTGCCAGCAGATGGGGACCAGGGCCGCGGTGGGAGGGGCCCGGCGGGGGCACGGAGGATGGGCTGAGACCCACCCCTGTGCCCACTGCAGCCTCATGGCCCACAGTTCCTTTTAAGATGCACACATTTGTGCACTGTGCTCATAGTCCATTAATATTTCATCTCTTATCTATCTATCTATCTATCTATCTATCTATCTATCTATCTATCTATCTATCTACTTACCTACCTACCTACCTAGGTAACATGAGAAACTAAGAATGTCTTTCTCAGTGCCCAGAAAATGATGACCCTCCCTCTCTCATTGTATCATATTAGAAAACTCCTATTTGGATCTTTTACTACTCAAAGCTGTTCCTCATGTCTATCATGCTTTGCCTTAATTGCTGACTTTGGAGGTCAAAAATCATGTTGATATTTTTTAATTCAAGCATATTCAAAAATTAATATTTTTCTCTTTAAAATTTAAAGCATCTTCAAATACTCCTGATTATAATAAAATTAGTCTCCAAAATGTCAACAAAAGCCCTTAAGAATATGGAAAATCTGAAATATATATTTATCCTATGAAATTAAAGTAAACAGTCAATTTCTCCTTTGTTTTGAAGTACCTTGATGTTAATGCTTTTTCAGTTCTATTTTTATACTAAATGACTAGGCTATATGAATTTTTCTTGCATGATATTTCCTTTGCATTGGTAAATATAATTTTGAGTGAATAATTACTTCTCTTAATATAGGTTAATTATTTCTGAGGAGTTGGCAGATGAAAAAAACACACAGGAATATTACTGTGTTTAGCTTTTAGCATATTTAACAAGTGTAGCTGAGATAATTAGAATGAAAAGAATGCTCTTTTTATTTAATGAATTAATGGAATGGGCATCTAGAAGTTGCACTGCACAAGTTCAACCAAAGCTGCTTAATCCTTCTTCCATAAATCAACTAGGTTGGTTCAGTAATTTCATAGCCAATAAGATAATAATATCTTCCTTTGCTTTGCATTCGAGTTACATGTGTGCACTCATTTGATATACAACTTCTTTTTAAAGTTTATATGAAAGATGCAACATAATTTTATTCTAAACATGGACTTGACAATATGGATTCAAATTTGATTCACTGATGTGCAACCTTGCATGTGATATCTGCAACCAGAAATGGTTTATCAAAAAGGTAAATTAGCATTTGCTCAGTGCAACCTGATATGACAGATGGGTAGGAGGAGGGCTGTTATCCTAGAGAAGAGACTAAATATATTATAATTTGGATGTATACACAAACTGGATAAAATTTTCTTAAAAGAATTTTCTATGCAAAATCTATTTTTTACACTCATAATAATTAGTTAAGCCATTGCCATCACTCACTTTTTTCTATGCTTTTATGAATTTCTCTGCAAAGCATCCATGCATAAATATTGCTTTACAGAATTTGTGTTTATCGAGCACATACTAATTTCAAGACACTATGCTGGGCTCCATGTAATATATTAGTATATCATTTCCATGATAATAATAATAGTAATAGTAACCATAACAATACTAATACTGGTAATTGCTAATAGCTCTTGAGCACTTCTTATGGCCCAGGAACCATTCTAACTACCTTACACATATTCTTACTTTCACACACAGATACACACAAACACACACATACACACACATACACCACACAGTCACCTAACAACAAATGACAAGTGTGTGATGTGGGCAACACTCGTTTTTGAAGATCAGAAGAGGATTAACACCTGAAGGGTCATATGGAAAGGATAGACTGAGCTAGGACCAGAAAGAAGTTTGAGTTTGAGAAACAGCATGGAGAGAATAAGGCATTTGGGAGCAGGTGTTGGAGAGAAGCTCTGTGAACTAGGACTTAGAAGTGGGAAACTAGTCTGGATGCAGGAACACAATTTGTATTAGGAAGTAAGTAATGGTAAAAAAGGTGGGATTTGTGTCAAGATTAAGGGTCTTGAGCTCAATGATAAGGGGTATAGATTTGCTACTATGTAAGTCTGTGGGATCCATTGAAGGCTTTTGATAAGGAAGTGATTTGAAAGTAATAATTTTGGAAGATTTACATGGTGACAGTGCACATTGGGTTGAACAGAGAAAAAGTAAAGTTATAGAGACTAATGAGGAGACTGAATTTGTCTAGAACTGACATAAAGAAGGGATGATAGGAAACTCCTTTTGCCAGCAGAGGTGAGGAAAGAGGAATCAGTGATGACTCTGATTTCTTGGTCTAGATGACTGTCGGGAGAGGACCTGTTTATTTTACACTGTATATTTAAAAACACACATTTTTATTGATTTCAGAGAGGATGGGGAGAGGGAGAGGGAGACAGAAACATCAATGATGAGAGAGAATCATTGATAGGCTGCCTCCTGCACGCCCCCTACTGAGGATGGATCCTGCAATCTTGGCACAAGCCCAGGCCAGGAACTGAACCGTGTCCTCCTGGTTCACAGGTGGACACTCAGCAGCTGCGCCACCACAATTGGGCTATGTTGTATATTTTTATTAATCACAGATTACTTGATGTTGTCAGTTGCCAGCATTTTAATAGTTCCTAATAAGACTAGATTGTCTAGGAAAAAATGTATGTCTTCAGGGTTTCAACAATGATGTGGACAACAGACAAAGGAACAGGGCAGGGCACTACTGGAGACTATAGTATCACACTAGACTCTTTATATTACCACAAAATAATGTGAGATGCTTGGATTTATTTAATGATCTGTTTAAAACGATTCTTCTTAAGGCAGCCAGAGAGCATATATAGGCTAGTGTCTAATCCTATAGTATTTAGGTTTTGAGGAAAGTCCTCCTACTTAAGAGGCCTTTAGCATTTATTTATGTTCTTTAAAAAAATATATATATATATTTTTTTATTGCTTTCAGAAAGGAAGGGAAAGGGAGAGAGAGAAACATCAATGATGAGAGATAAATCATTGATCAGCTGCCCCTGCACGCTCCTCAGTGGGGATCGAGCCCGCACCTCCAGCATGTGCCCCTGACAGGAATTGAACCTGGGATCTTCCAGTCCGCAGGCTGATGCTCTAGCCAGTGAGCCAAACCAGCGAGGGCTGTTCTTGAAACTATTTAAAACAAAATATGTTTTGTTTATGACTCTTGGGATGTTGACAAACTTAAAATCATGAACGTATTTCCATTTACTAATAATTTCACTTGAAGGGATTAAAATTCAAGTGCCAGCATTTCTCCCAAATATCCAATTCTGCCAATCAGAACCAAATAACAAAACAAAACCAAAAAAATCCAACACAAAATTAGAAAAAGAATTTTTTCAGATGATAAAGGTTGTCTTTCTAATGCTAACTGGTGATGAAACTATAGGCCTGTTCAGTAGAAGTTTAGAGTGGCTAGATATGACTATTTAAATGTAAGTTAATTAAAGTTAAAAGTTCAGTGCATCAGTTGCACTCACCACATTTTAAGTGCTCAGTGGCCAGAGAAGATAAGTAACATTTCCATCAGCACAGCAAGTTTTATTAGATAGCACTGGTATTTTATAATAGACAAACATGTAAATTGACAAACATGTAAATTGACCGTACCTCTGCTATGCCCACAGCCAATCCGAGTGAGTATGCAAATTAGAAGGCCATAGATGGTGGCCCCCAGTTGCTCCAGGCACGGAGTGGCCAGGCTGGGCAGGACGCCTGCTATGAGAGGGAGGGCGGGGGGCAAAGGGATCCACAGGAGCGGAGTGCCGCAGCGAAGACAAGACTGCAGACTCTGGAGTCTGCAGCGAAGATGAAGAAGGCAGTCTGCAGCGAAGGTGGCAGACTCCGGAGTCTGCAGCAAAGATGAAGATGGAAGACTCTGGCCAAAGCTAAGGCCTGGGTCCCAGGTGCCAGAGGAAAACCGGTGCTGGAAGCCAAGGGAAGGAAGGCCTATTGCATGAATCTCTTCGTGCAATGGGCCTCTAGTAATCTATAAAACCATAAAAAACCCAGCTTGGTATCATAACCAGATGCAGAGTGCCATATATAGATAATAATTTCATTTTAAAGGCTATAGCAATATTTCAACACTGCTTTTGTGTTTGTTAAATCTTATTACAAGGGGGCTTATTTCTTACACTGTCTTGGGATAAATTTTCTTTTACAATATAAGTAGTTTTTGCAAATAACAAGAACTGTTTTCCAAACAACTATAGTGGGAGTGAGGGTGGGGCATTGGATAGTGGAAACAGCAAAGGAAGATGTTTGATGAAAGAAGGGGAAGGGATTGGCCAAAAAACATATAGACATAACATACAGACACAGATAACAGTGTGGTGATAGACAGAGGTGGGCAAAGGGGCAAAAATGGGGACAGAAGGAGAATTTGCTTGGGGTGATGGGCACGCAATGTCGTGTGCAGCTGGTATTTTCTTGCATTGTACAGTTGAAACCTGTACGGTTTTACAAACCAATGGCACCCCAATAAATTCAATTTTTTTGAAAAAAGAAGATGTTTGAAGAACCTTAAGGCATGAATTTCTTGGGATGGGGCAGGATGTTGCTGTCTGGGTTTATCCTGTCAGTCATTTTACTTGAGTTCTAATGAGTCCCAAAATCTAGCTCTCATAATTTCAAAAGATGTTCTTCAATCCCCTGTGCATAGACATCTCACTACTATATCCATCTAACATCTCTAGAACTTGATTTGTCACCAGCCTTCCATAAACAGGCCCTCTCCTAATATTTGATGAAGAAATCTGAGTCATCAATTCCTCTTTCCTCACGTCTGATGACAAAGGAAGTTTCCTGTCATCACCTCTTTATGTCAGCTCCTCATTAGTCTCCTTGACTTAACTATTTCTCCATTTAATCCAGTTTTCACTGTTACCCTACTTCCAAAAGCATTACTTTTAAATCCCTCCCTCCCCTTACCCAAAACCTTCAATGGATCCGAATGACTTACTTAGTAACACATTTACAGCCCTCAGTTTTGTGCTCAAGAGTCTTCTCCTTGATGTGAACTTCACCTTCTCTTATCCTTCAGGTTTTAAGCCTCTTATGACCTTCAGAAACAAGTATTGCCCACATCACACACTCGCCATTGTTGGTTAACTGTGTGGTGTGTGTATGAATGTGTTTGTATGTATCTGTGTGTGAAAGTCAGAATACTCACAAAGCACTTAGAATGGTTCCTGGCCCATAATAAGTGCTCAAGAGCTATTAGCAATTATCATTATGATTATTACTGCTACTACTACTATTATTATTATCATGGAAATGATCTACCAATGCATTCCATAGAGATTACCATAGTGTCTTGAAATTAGTATGTGCTCAATAAATAAATGCTATAAAGCAATTTTCATGCATGGGTGCTTTGCAAAGCAATTCATAAAAGCACAGAAAAAGTTGAGTGATATCAAGGGCTTAACTAATTATTATGAGTGTGGAAAATAGAATATCTTATGGAGAGTGAAAGCTTCTTGTGAGCACTGAAGTTAAGTCTGTGCCACAGGAGCCCATGGGCTTGACACAGCCTATTTTATAGAGTGTCTCAGTAATGAAATAGTACTTTTTAAAATCCTCATCGGATGATGTTTTTATTGAATTTTTCAGAGAGAGAGAAACATCAATTGGTTGCCTCCTGTAGGCACCCCAACTGGGAATTGAATGTGCAACCTAGGTCTGTGTCCTGATCAGGAATTGACCTTGCATCCTTCTGGTGTACAAGCTGAGCCACCTGGCCAGGGCTGAAATAGTATTGTGAATAGGGCATAATTAGGCATGTGTTGGAAAGAAGTGGGCTTGGAGATGTAAGAACAGGGGTGCCACCCATTTTAAAGCAGAAATTTTCTGTTGGGTAGCAAAGGGTGGAAAAGCCAAGGTGAAACAGGATTGTGACACAAAGCCACAAATTCTGTTCTCCACAGCCACACGAGATTGTATGATAATATACATACATGTATGTAGCAAGATACAAATCACAACATACAGTATATAGCATTGGCTGAAGAGGAGCCTACTAGTATATGGTTGGGGGCATGAGGAATGGACATTTCATGGAGTCATTGCATCTGATTTCAAAGGGCAGTTTTCTGGTATTGGTTATGGTCTTGGTTTGGGTTATCTTGAAAGCAGAACCTCCTATGGGGCATCCAGGCAGACAGTTTACTTGAGCAGTGATCACAGAAAGCTGGAGAGAGAGAATAAGATTATGAGATGGAGATGAGGAAGGTAATGTGAAGGTCCATTATTATGGCCACTGGTATGAACAAGGGGCCTCTCTTCTGCTGGAACCTCCACAATTCTCCTTCTGCCAGACAGTTGCTGCTTGCTATCCATTATTTACTGAGGGTTTTTTTCAGGGGTCTTAACTCCCCTACATTCCTGGGTTGCATGTCTAGCTGGCCCAGCAGTGCTCCCAGGATCTGGGGCAGAATGCAGAGAGGTACTGAGATGGGGTGCTGTTTGTGCATCAGGAGGCTGACACACAGAAACCTGTCCCTCTCATCTGTGCCTGAAATCAGGGTGAGCCTGGGGGATGGGACATGGGGCATTGCAGGTATCTGCTACAGCTACCATTATTCAGAATAATCATGATGTGTCAAACACTGAGCTCAGACAAAGCATATACATTTTATTAGTTGGCTATACAGCTCCCTATGGAGGGTTACATGTCTGCATTTCACAGGAGATGTGCAGACTTTGAGAGGTGAAATAACTTGCTCAGGAACTCAAATGTATCAAACGCCTAAGATCATACCCACATCCCCAGCTCCACTATACTTTACCCTTTGGTAAAAGGCTTGGCTCTAATCTTTGCCCTCTGCCTTCTTACTAATTTTTGGTAATTCCTCCTCCCACAGCCTTCTCTCCCATTTACTTTTTATAGTACAGCATTCTGCAAGTTTTGGCAAACATGTAGCCAAAAAACCACCCTCACCTTCATAATCTATATACTGTTAACCCTTGCACAACACAGGTTTGAACTGAGTGGGTCCACACATACACGGATTTTTAAAAATAAATGCCTATAAAATGTTTCTGAACCACCACGTGGAGTCCATATAATGCAGATTATATGCATTGATCTACCAGTATATCATTTTATAGAGGGGACTTGAGCATCTTCAGATTTTGGTATCCAAGGGGGGCCCTAACACCGATATCCCGTGGATACCGAGGGACAACAAAGCTTTGGGGGAATCAAATTGATATCTTAACAATATTCCCCTCATTTTATTATTTTATTACTAATTAGTTGTCACAAAGAGGGACTAAACATAAGCAGTATAATGAAAGGAAGACATGCTTATTAATGTGTGACTCCTAACTAGTTAGGAAATTGCAAACTTCTGTTTCAGGTGTACACCCATATATATTAAGAAAATAATACAACCTTGTGTTGCTGTCTAGGAGGAGGAAACAGTGTGTGTTAATCCAGAGGGAACAGTGATATTTGAGAGTTGCAATAGCCCCTCCAACTTTGCTAGTGTCCCCTCCTGTGTGACCGAAATACCTCTAATCTGACAAATATAAGTTATATATCATTTGTAAGTCTTCAGGGAATCCAGTACGTTGTTAAAAAAATCATTACTTCTTAAAATATGTTTTAAAAATGAAACATTCCCTACTCCTAAAACCAAAAAGTGGGTCTCTTACCGGAAACAGATTTAGTTTGTTATCATGTTTTAAATATAGAATAGGCAAACAGATCATTGTTAATGCAGGTCTCTGGCATTGAACATGTCAGTGTTTCTTGAGTCTGCCTGCTTCTCAGTGGCAGAAAATTGCCACTGAGTGCTAAGTGCAGGAAATTTCTCAATGTCTATGATTAGTTTTTAATTGATAACTGAAAAGAAGTATACATCTTTCTGATATAGAGGGAGTGGCTTTCTTCAACATCGGTAACTTAGAATTTTGTCACCTTTGCGTCTGGGCACCAGGCCTCCTTTCTGTTGTTTGTGCCCCAAATTCAACTTTCAGAACTCTGCTACTTGCCAGCTCAGTGTTTCAACCTTCCCCAGCCCATTGCTGGCTTCCTGGCAGAATGTCAAATCTGCCCAGGCAGGACGTCAGACCCATCCAGATTGAACTAGCTTGATCGGAGAGACAAGCCAGTGCAAAACAGCAAGATCCTCGTTAGTTTTAATTAACAGTTCCAAGCAGAGTTGCACAACAAGGTCATTTTCCCTAAATGAATTATTAGAGATAATATAAGAGGGAGACTTCTCCAAGCAGTATTTTTAAACCCCAGGAGTTGGCAGAAACTGTCCAAGAGAATATCTGTCCTTCCAAGTGAGTCCACTCTCTGAAGGTTGAAGTAAGTATTCCCTGGAAACACTGAAATCATGGTCTATGTCTGGTCCCCCCGCACCCTGCCTTTCCCTTAAGATTCCAATTACAAAGCTCCAAGCTTTTCAGAGAATGCTATGCAGTGATACTTCCACACAATGACGAGAAAAATGTAAACATATTGGAAAATAATTTTTTCGTATAAATTGAGAATAGCCAATGTCTTCCAGAGAACTCCAAACTATGCCCTTTCTAGATGGTTACTTGCTTACCTACTTACTGGCATTTTGCTTATTAAAAATCAATTGGGCACATTTTTAAAATAAATTAGAGCCTTTTTTTTTTTCACTTTTTCCCTTCACTTACTTGTGTGTGATATCTTAATCTTCCCCAAAAGCAAACAATACTGTTCCTATGAATGGGATTTAATTTATAATGAAATGCAGAGAGTATATATAGTATTTTTCTATGCATTTGAGATCAAACCTTAAATTATCAGTAAAGAAATGCTAAAAAATTAACTTGGACATATAAATATAAATGTCATAATAAAGTGACAGTTTTGCAAACTTCTCTAGAAACTGTCAGAAAAAAGTTATTTATAAGTCCTAATCATTTATCTGAATAAATATAAATATGCATGACCATTGTTGGCTTTCTTGGCAGTCTGATATCCTAGTGAAGAGATAAAGCACTTAGCTTAAAAGTTTATCTAAGAAACTCAGTTAGATTCTGAGTTACTGTAACAATTCTTGTGAAAAATCAAAACACTGCCAAAAGCAGCTGAAGCCGCTGACCTAGCAGCCTGCGTCTGAAAGAGGCACCCACTAAAAGCTGCAGGGGCTGAACTGAACATACGGTATTGGATTACTATTAACCTGGAGAAATAGACCATCAGCAAAGTGAGAAAACAATCTCTTATTGCAAGCCTTTGAATTTTCATCTTCACTCTTCCTATCTGATTTGTCTTCTGCTGTTTGCCTTATTGTCATGTAGGCATAATGGTTTTCACAATGAATGGACTCCCCATGCAAATGCTTATACACATGTTCCCACCAATAAACTGTCAAGTTTCAAACTGAAACTGACATATATGTGTATCTATATCTATATCTAAATCTAATATTTTTTTAAAAAATTAATCCTCTCCTCAGGATATGTTTTTACTGACTTTTAGAAAGAGAGGAAGGGAGGGAGAGATAAACATCCATTTGAGAGAGAAAAATAAATTGGTGACCTCCTGTAGGCACCCTGACAGATTGAACCTGCAACCTAGGAATGTACACCAAACCCACGACTTTCGGTGTATGGGACGATGTTCCTATCAACTGAGCCACCTGGTCAGGGGTCTATAATATTTTACATATAACACTTGAGGCCCGGTGCACGGATTCCTGCACCCGTTGGGTTCCTCGGCCTGGCCTGCAGTAATGGCTCTCTGACATTCCCTGAGGAGTCCTGGATTGCGAGAGGGCAGTTCTTGGGTGATGCACCCTGGAATTGGGCTCCCGCCTCTCTGGTGCTGGGTGCATCGCCTGAGAACCACAGCTGCCAAATCTCCACACCTCAGCAGCTCCTGCATTAAGTGTCTGCCCCCTGGTGGTCATTGCACATTGTAGCTACCGGTTGGATGATTGGACAGTCGCTTAGGCTTTTATATATAGATATATAGATATATGTATATTTCTATATGTTATATATTGACTATATTATATATATTTAAAATCAGGCAATGCTTTTTAAAAATATATATTTTTATTGATTCCAGAGGGGAAGGGAGAGGGAGAGAGAGATAGAAATATTAATGATGAGAGAGAAGCATGATCGGCTACCTCCTGCACACCCCACACTGGGGATTGAGCCTGTAACCCAGGCATGTGCCCTGATCAGGAATCTAACTGTGACCTCCTGGTTTATAGGTCAACACTGAACCACTGAGCCACCCTATCTGGGCAATACTTTTATTTTTTTAAATTCATAATTAGTTTAACATTTTAAAGAATTTGTTCAAGGTGAATTTGCTCAGTGTCCATAATAATCTGTGCATAATAGTGTCTGCACATGGTGAGGAGATGGCTTATAGGCTGAGATACACTTGGTGATGATGGTGTTTCACTCTGTAAATTGTTTTATCTGTGCATGAGTAGAACAAGTTGATTGTTTTGCCTTGGGCCTTCTGACTTTACTGAATGTAACATTTTGGGTGAGCTTTTGAGATACATGGATACATGAAGATGGAACGAGAAAAGAATAGTTAGCCTGATTTTGGCATAAAATGATTTAAAAGAGGCTACATTTTATTAAGCGCAAAATAACCCGATGGTTGGCTAATTTATATATATAAAACCCTAATATGCAAATAGACCAAAAGGCGGAACAACCGAACAACCAGTCGTTATGACGTGCCCTGACTACCAGGGGGTGCATGGAACATGGTGGGCATCAGCTGCGGTGGGATGGTGGAGCAGGTGAGCGGGGGTGCCAGACCAAGGTGGGGTGCTGGTCACTGTCATTGGGGCGAGCCTCTGGTGGTTACTGAAAATTCTTTGCTCCCATGCGCCGCAGTCCTTCCTGGCGCTTGCACCCGCTGCCGGAGCCTGTCACCAGTCCCAATCGCTCGGTGCTAACAGCGGATGCAAGAGGTGAGGGCCAGCCCCAATCACCTCTCAGGGCTTCTCTACCTCCCCCTGCTCCTGAGGAGTGATTGGGGCTGGCAGCTGCCTCTTGCACCCACTGCTGGCGTTGGCCCCAATTGCTCTGCGCCGTCAGCGGGTGCAAGCAGGGCCAGCACAGTCAGGGCCTGGCAGCAGTGGCTGTGGGAGCAGGGCCACCAGCAGACAGGAGACCGGGGGCTGTGGCGGGAGGGGCAGAGAGGGCCTGGAGGATGAGCCAAGGCCTGCCCCTGTGTCCACCACAGCCTCCCAGCCCACAGTTCCTTTCAAGGTGCACAAATTTGTGCACTGGGCAACTAGTAATACAATAAAAATCAAATCAATACAAACTAACAAATAGATTTGTCTCAACACATGCAAAAGATCAATTCAAAGTGAGTTCCATTAGTAGCTCTACAGAAATAATTTCATTTACTTGTGATGTATTACAATCTGATAATTTGTTCATTTCCTAAATACACCATCAAAGTATCTGATATTTACATATTGTATCCCATATCATTTTATGTCAAGACACACCATTTTAATGGTTGTATCTACCATCAGACCCTTGAGAAAAGGACAAGTCTGTTCCCCCTCATGTTTCCAGGGTTAGCTCAGTGCTCACTCAGCACATTGCAGAAGGTTGATGAGCAGAGTGTCAAGTACAGTAAGCAGTAAGTTGTTGAAAATGGCTGGAACAGGACAGAAGCTGCAACTCCTGAGAGATCTGGGTCATACCAAGTCAGGGCCTTCATTCAGAAACTGAAATTAAGTTCTTTGCTGTGATTACATATGGCTCTAATTCCCTATCCAAGGCCTCTATATTTAAGAACCTGTGAACCTATAATGAAAATTTGCCCTGAATGTAACTTCCTTCTTGTTTTTAATTTATTTATTTTTCCTTAAACTATGGTCTTTAAAAATATGAAAGCTTTAAGCAGAGGCCCATATAAGTTATATTAGTCTTTTATTTGATTATAAGCCACTACTAAGAGAGCATCCTTCTCTGTAGGATGAGTAAGTAGAAAAACCATCAGACTTATGGAAAATCACTGAAACCCAGAGAGAAAAAAGAAGGGAAGGGAGGAATAAAAAGGTGGGAGAGAGAGAATATGTATGAGAATTAGGTTATAGGAGCCATTATGGAAAAAGAAAACAATCTATGATTATCTGGAAATATTGCATGTAATTTATAGAAAACTTAATTGTTTAACTTTCAGATAAAATGTAATCAGTAGAAGCAACCTAATGAAAATTGAGTTGATGTAGTAAAAGACAAATTTATTCACCCACACTTTAGAGATTAAGAAGAGAAAAATGTGGGAGACATGGATGATTCATCCCACAGATTAAGCTATATAAAATGAAACTTCCACCAATCTATACCAATAAAAGAGAAATATGCAAATTGGTCAGGATGCCCTCACAGTAACGACCGAACAGCAGGCTACGTGGGGCAACCAGGCTGGCAGAGGGGAGCAGTTAGGGGTGACCAGGCCAGCAGGGGGGGCAGTGAGGGGCAACCAGGCCAGCAGAGGGGGGTACTGAGGGAGACCAGGCCAGCAGGGGGCCAGTTGGGGGCAACAAGGCCAGCATGGGGGGCTGTGAGGGGTGACCAGACCGGCGGGGGGGGGCAGGTGGGGGTGACCAGACCAGCAAGGGGGGCAGTTGGGGGCAACCAGGCCAGCATGGGAGGCAGTTAGGGGCAATCAGGCTGGCATGCAGAGGCAGTTAGGGGTGATCAGACTGGCAGGGGGGGCAGTTAGGGGTGATCAGGCAGGAAGGCAGGTGAGCAGTTAGGAGCCAGTGGTCCCGATTTGTGAGAGGGATGTCCCAGATTGGAGAGGATGCAGGCTGGGCTGAGGGGACCCTCCCCCATGCACAAATTTCATGCACTGGGCCTCTAGTAGGAAAATAAAAGGAATGAATCAAGAGCAATGGTCAATAGAGAAAGGAAAACTCCAGTACAGCCAAAAGGATGACCTTAGCACCAAAGCTAGAATGTACAGGTAAGTTCATTATAGGTCAACTTTATGAAAAAGAACCACATTTAGATATTCTTATTCAAGTCTTAAAAATCCAAGATCACATAAATATAATGACAAGACAAAGAATCAAAAAAATATGTTAACTAGGTTGCCCAAGTTCCCTAGAGAGGATACTGGTTGTCTTTTAATTCCTTTGTTATTAAATGTTACAATATAAAGGGATAGAGGTTAATGATCAAGGTCACGGAGGATGGTGCCACACTGCCTGACTTCAAAACCTACTTTGCTGAATATTCGTTATTGGAACTTGAGTATAATCCCTACCCTCTTTTGTGCCTCATTTACATCAACAGTACATGCAGATAGTAAATGTACTTTTTATGGGTATTGTTAAGAATAAATAAATTAATGTATTTAAAATATTTAGAAGAGTACCTGAACCATAGTAAGCAAAATATATGTTCTTTTCCTTCCTCTTCCCCCCTCCTCCACCTTTTCTTTTTCTCCTCTGTCCCTACCCTCCTTCTCCCCCTCCTCCTCCTCCTTTTTCTTCCTCTTCCTCCTCTTCTTCCTCTCCTTCTCCTTCCTCTCCTTCCTCTTCTTCCTCTCCTCCTCCTCCTCCTTTTTCTATTTTTATTACAGGGCTTTGTCAACTTACCAATGTGTGAAAGCAACAGAAAGGCATTCTTTGATGAGTATGGATTAATAATAAGCTATCCAGGCAATGTAAATAAATAACTCAAAAATCTGAGTTATAAAACAAATAGTGTCAAAGACCGGAATTCTTGACAAGGAAAAGCGTGGCTGAAAAGGGCCACTAGACTACATCATTATTAGTCTAATAACTTTTAAAGTTACAAAATTTGGTTTCCATTTAAAATACATAGCTTCTATTATATATGATATTAAAAAGGGAAAATAAGGGGTTAATATTATTAATTAAGTTAAAATCTAGAAATTGGAGAGTACTTGAAATCAAAGGCACAAAGCATTTTACTCTTCATCAGTGGTAGTCAGCAAATGATTAGTTTGCCCTGAACTCATGGAAACTTTACTATAATTTTATGCTGTCTTTGAAAGCTTTAAGGTATTTAGTTAAGGAATAAGTATAGGTTTTCTTCTTTCCCAATTAAAGATAATAAACAACAACAACAAAAAAGAAAACCTAAACCTCAAAACTAAATCCAATTCAGGAAAAATAAATAGGGAAAATTAGCAAGCAAGTGTTTTAAAAGGACAAAAAGAAAATATGCATTGATAAATCATGACTAAGTATTAGTTAGATCAATAAAGGTCTATCAGCTAAATATCTCAATGAAAGAGCAAATCCAGAGATATGCTATTGATAATTTCCTCACCTAAAACACATGTCTTTGAAATATTGGCAAATACATGCAAGGCAAATACTAATTTTAAAAAAGCACTATTAGTATTACATATGGTAGAATTTAAAGCAAAAATATGAAATGCTCTAAGAGGGCATTTTAATCAAAAGTTGGTGGTATTCATAATAAAAATAAAAACATTTGAAAATCCTTATGCATGGATTAATATAGTAACACTAATAGAGAAGTAAATGCTTTTGGTAATTCCAAGTAGTTTTAGCAAATTTAGTTGTTGTGAGAGATTTTAACTACCATGGTAGATCAATTATCGAATTATTAAGCACATAAATACTTAATATCATTATAAATAAAAAAGATTTTAAATAAGGTACCTTTTTCTAGCTTTCAATTAAGCAAATGTTTTTTGAAAATATAATAACCAATGTTAACAAGTATTATTGAGATGGACCTCTTATGGCTGTTGCATGTGTAAATGGATACAATTTATGAGAAAAACAACTTGGTCAGATCTTTCAGGAGCCTTAGAAAAACTCATGTTCTTTGTCAGAGTATTTTCAATTCTTGGACAGGTTGGACAAAGATTTGTATTTGTGCACATTAACTGCAGAATTCTTTGAATAGAGAAACAATATAAATAAAATACCCATTAGTAGAGGAATAATAAGTTATTTTTGCCATATTTAAAATATACTATAACATTATTGAGTAATATGATTGACACAAAGAAAAAAATTGCAATAACATTTGTAACTATTATAAAAGAAAAATTATTACACAGGATTCAATAAATAGCACAATCCTATTATTTGGTTAAAATATCCTATATAATAAAAGTCTAATATGCAAATTGTCCCCTTGACTGTGAGTTCGACTGCTTGCTATGATATGTGCTGACCACCAGGGGCGGCGCAGGACATGGT
The DNA here is from genome assembly GCA_026230045.1 of Corynorhinus townsendii. Lineage (NCBI taxonomy): Eukaryota > Metazoa > Chordata > Mammalia > Chiroptera > Vespertilionidae > Corynorhinus > Corynorhinus townsendii. Next base: position 116,371,607 of record JAPDVU010000006.1, on the reverse strand, counting down.
GGGTATTGGCGACATGCTGGGACCTCTCGCTGGGGGTGGGGGTGATGAGGACGGAGGTGCGGTGAGAATGCAGGGAGTCCACCGAGCTCGCTCTCACTCCCCCTACTAACCTCTCCCTGGATACCAGGGCTCTCGCATTGGGGAAGCCCCCGTGCTGAGTTGCCAGGTGCCAGCAAGGAGCCTGCCCCACACCTGAGCAGTCTCTTTTGGGTAAGCCAGGCCACAGCCTCTGGAACCACAGGCTGGGCTTCCTGTGAGTTCGCGCAGGACCTGGTCTGCGAGGCTGGCGGGAGAGAGCATGTTGCCCACCTGGCTTCTGTGTGGTGCTGCTGGGTGGCCCAGAGGCCCACGCTGTGCCCCAGCCCGTGGCATCTGGCCACACTCACCACATCTCCACATGGGGACTTGGGTGCCGTGACTCAGGTGGAGGGGGGCGCGTGAGGGTCTGGGGGCCCAGGTGCTGCCCAGGGACCAGAGGTCAGCTGGGATCTGCCCTTCCACTCAAGATGCTTGCGCTTTGATCGCCGGCCAGGCCTAGGGACCACACCTGTGTACGAATTTTGTACACCAGGCTTCTAGTAGAATTATATGGAAAATATCCAAAAATAAATATGACTAAATATTAACAATGTTTTTATCTGAGTGGTGCTACAGGTAATTTTTCATACTCCTTTTGTATACTTTCTAATTTTTCATTAAGGATATAGCCCTCATAATGAAAAAAAAACACATTTTGAATAGAAAGAGCAAGGAGAGAATTGTCAAACAAATGTGCAAAATAGAATGCTTTGAAAAGTACTTTCTGAAATGTGTTCATGTTTTTTTGCTATTAAAGAAAGAGTATATATAAACAAACACAGTACTCTAATGTCTTCCTTTCCCAAGACCTATAAAACTGAAAAATTAGAACATCAGCTAAATAATCACATTTCTCTATCATATTACTAAATATTAGCATTTATATAGAACTCTATATTAGGAAACACTTTCAAAATCATTATCTTATTTAAGTTTCACAGCTCCTCTCTGGAAAAAAATAAAAAAAGGTGGTACTATTATCTCTAATCAACAGGCAAGGAAACTGCCTGGGAGAGATAAAAGTTACAAGCCTAAGTAAAGATAGGCACACAGATAGGATCTCCAGCTCTTTCTACCACTCCACCTGCACTGTTTTTGCGGATATTCAAACGTGCAGTCTGGTACTCTCAGTATCTCTTCTCCTTGTGTTTTTATTAGGATCTTAGTATCACATGATATTGAAATTGCATATACAAAGATGGAGAAACTTATTCCTAAGAGTAATATAAAAAAAAATTAGTGATATAAAATTGTGATTGGTTACCTTTCTAAGAAAAATCCATACTCCTTTTGTTTTACTTTTCATTGACCTACTGATTTTGAGGCATATAGAATTAAAGTATGCTTGTAAATTTACACCTATTATCTGTTTTTTAAAAAAGTGTTTTATTTTTTATTTTTCTTTATTGATTAAGGTGTTACATACGTGTCCTTATCCCCCCATTGCCGCCCCACCGCCCCACTAATCCACCAATGGCCTCACCTCTCTGGTGTCTGTGTCCGTTGGTTAGGCTTATTGCATGCATACATGTTTTATTTTTTAAAACAGTTTTAGATGCACAGCAAAATGGAGAGGAAGGTACTACACCTATAATCTTGATGTCTCTCTACAGGCTGCAAGTCACAATGGCTAGTTTGCACTTTTGTGACTGAATTTAACATTCAATTTATCAGGGACTTTGGTCTACATGGGACCCTCAGCTGGGTAGTAATGGAAGAGCCACCGGGTCCTAAAAGTGAGTATATTCAGCATTCTGTCTGGGCTAGAAGTCAGTCAGAATGCAATCATTCATGAAGACTCCTGCAAGCAGTAGCCACTGGACTCTGCCAACATTCATCAAGTGAAGGGCCAGGAAATGTGAGTGCCAGGGCAGATCTCACAGAGACAGCACAAAAATCAGCCCGTCTCAGTTACAACAGCAATGGCCGTCTTCCTTGAAACTACAGCATACTCTCAGGAGGGAATCTGAGAGGCAATTCCGATCTTTCTCATTGGGTTCATTCCCAGCAGAAATACCCTATCAGGAACAAACCAGGATACTTACTTTCCTGTTCTCCATTTTCACAAAAATTGTTGGAATAGGGTGTGTACATCTTGCTGACTCAAGAAATCAAAGCAGCAAGAATGAAGAGTAGTGGCTCTTTTGTGTCATGTTGAGGCAGAATATTGAAGTAGGACAACTCAACAACTTTTTAGGGGGACAGTTAAAAATCTTAGCTCTACATCTTGCTAACTATGCACTCCTCAGCAAGTTCTTCAACTTTTCTGATTGTTAGTATACTCATCTGTAAGCTATCTACTCCATAAAATCATTCTAAGAAATATATAAAACGATGTAAATTAAGAACCTGAAAAAAAGTATACAATATGTGGCAGCTATTATGATCGGGCTAAAGATGTCACGGAAATTAGAATATTGTCTTTCAGTTGAAATTTGGATGTGGATAGCTATACTTTTAACACAGAGTTAAAAAGTCTGCAAGCAAATGGTAGTGATCAAAAACGTAAAGAAGTCCAAAGAACTCCGTAGGGAATGAAATCCTCAAGTCCCATTTGTCTCATTATAAAATACAAATGATGTATGCTTCTCTCATAAGCCTATGAAAATGTTTGAAACTCACCTGTCAGGATGGAGACATCCAGAATAATTACTGAAAACAAATGGGGCTTTTATGAGTCCAAGATGTTTTGACAGCAGAGGAAATGACTAGGAGCAGGCTTGACTTTTTGTAACCCTCACTCATCTTCATAGTTTTTGTGCATGTAAACATGTATGTGTGTTATGGGGCTGTTAAAGTATGAAACCTCAACTGTTTATTCTGCTTTCCCCAGAATTAAATGTAAATGGGATGTAGTTTGCTATAAATTAAAAAGATATAAATATAACAATGGTGTGAATATTATGCTCAACGTGGTAACATACTTTGTCTCTATTCTCACAATGATTTACTGCTATCGTGAAGTGGCCCTGCATCATTTCTGGAACAGTCACGTGGCAATGAAAATTCTAGTTGAATTCATGGTCTATTTCTCCCACTGGCATGATGAGGAAAGCCGTGGTACAATTCACAATCAGAGTTTCCCCTTTCACTCAGAAGCCTATAGCATGAGAGCCTATAATTCTGGTATGTATGACTCCATGGATGAGGAATTAGAGTTTTGCTTCAAGGGTTGGGCTTGATGTTACTGTACGGCACATGGCCACAGTGTTGCTAGGCAACAGGGTTTGTTTTCTGCTGCTGGGATTCCCACTTCTGCTTCCATTGACACATGTTACATAGTTTATCTGTGTGGTGTGTTCTAATTCTGTTTATCGAGGGCGGCTGCCAGCAACCCAGGCTTGGCAAGGGGTGGGATTGGAAGGCTTTGGTTATATAACATCTGCCTCTTTTCTTATTAGGTTAAGGAATAATATTTATCTTCCATTATAAAGATGAACTTTACTGATGCTGCTGTCACACTCTTGCTTGCCATCACCTGTTTAAAGATCTCTGACCCCTGACCCCTGGCCCACCCTTCTGTGGGTGCACTCAGTTTTAATCTCTGAGGAGTTCATGTAAAAGTAGCTGAGAGGATAAAGGAATGATGTGTGTGCCAGCAAGGATGGTGTTTCCTAGAAACGTATCTCAAACTAGTCTGACAGAAAGTTGCTTACTGGTTCGACATAGATGTAACAACGTTCTTTAGGGCATTGGTCATCTCAGCCAAAAATACACAAATCTAGAACTACTTTCATATGCTGTCCTGTGGGGAATCAGAGCTATTTCCATATGATGGGATTATCAATAGGTTTGGAGGGGCAAAAAACAATCAGAACTTTATATTACCTAAGAAAAGCAAAATTTTACAATTGTCTCTTTCTGCTGCTTTGAAAGTACTACAAATGTTTTGTTCTGCTCTCAGATTGCTACACTGTACAGCAACATTGCAGGAGTACTTTCCAACTTCTTATACTCGGTCAATTCTACTCTTTCCCCACCTTCTTTTAGTGATTTAAAAATAATTACAAATTTTAGTATTCCAGGAGTAATAAAATTTTGATTTATTTATGGATTACAAATGAAGAATATAAAAAAATTAAAATTAAGGACAACCAGATTCTAGGCAAAGGAAGACAGGTGAAGCTCAACTTCCCCATATCCTATGAAACATTGAATCTGCGGGACTATAGTGTTCAGAAGAACGTTTAACATGTAGCTTTGGTGGTAGGTAGAGTGCTGATTTGTTTGCTGATTTCCATGGTGTAAATGCTTCCACTATGGCTGATTCCAAACTACCCACCTAATGTCATTCTTTTTTTTTTTTTATTGCACTGAGTAATATTTCATTATCTGAACATATTACAGTTTATATATCCATGCACCTACTAAAGAACTTCTTGTTTACCTTCCAAGTTTTTCACTTTTGAAAGATAACATCACTGGCTACAGACTTTTAGGTTGGTGTTTGTTTTTCTCTCTCTCGATACTTTTAAATATTTCACTTCACTCTCATTTTGCTTGCATGGTTTTTGAGGAGGTTTCATGTAATGCACATATTTTTCCTTCTTTCATGTAATTTTTGCTCTTTTGCAACTAAAGTATTTTTCCTCTAATTTCTTTCAAGATTTTTTTCTTTATCATTGATTTACTATAGTTTAAATATGAAATGCCTAACTGTATTTTTTTTTATTTTATCCTACTTGGTATTTTATTATACTTTACACATATAAAAGTTTCATAATAAAGCTAATATTACTAATTATGATTACTGATAATACTTAAACGTTTTCAAAATGCTACCTTAAGCTTTGCTGTGAATATTTTGTTTTAGGTCTCTAGCTTCTTTTACTATTTTTATGTGAGGACTCAGAAAGATCTAAATGCTGTACTACTGGCATCATCTTTCTAGAATGCACATATTTTTCCTTCTTAAAGGAAATTTTCCAGGTCAATGCACATAGACCCAATACATTTTTATTTTTAAATAATTGAGTCACATTGAGTTTTAAAATATAATTTATTCAGCCATTATTTAGATCATAAGCTTTGTCATACATATTGCAAGTATTTTCTCCCAGTGTATTTTTGAATTTTGACAGACAGTTTATATATTTATGTACTTAAATCCATTGATAATTTTCTTTAGGCTTCTGAGCTCTACAATTTTTTAAACTCATTTTATTAAATTTATTGGGATGGCATTGGTTGAGATTATATGGATGTCAAGTGTACCTTTCCATGATACATGATCTCTATATTGCTCTGTGTTCCCACCACCCAAAATCAAATCATCTCCTGTCACCACATATTTGACCCCCTTTACACTTTACTATACTCCCACCTTCCCCTTCCCTTTGATGACCATCACACTGTTGGTTGTGTCTGTGAATTTCAATGTTATATCCCACATGAGATGAAATCATATGGTTCTTAGCTTTTTATGACTGACTTATTTAGCTGAGCATAATATTCTCAATGTCCATCCATATTGTTGCAAATGGCAATATTTCATCTTTTCTAATAGTATTGAATTGTAAATATGTACAACATCTTTATGCAATCATCTATAGAAGAACATTTTGTTTGTTTCCATGTCTTGATCACCATAAACAATGATACAATTAATATAGGGGTACATATATTTTTGCAAATAAATGTTTTCAAATTTTTCAGATACCCAGAAAAGGGTTTGCTGACTCATATGGAAACTCTATTTTTAGTTTTTTAAGGAACCTCCAGTATGTTTTCCATACTGGCCGTACCAGTTTATATTTCCACTTATGATTAAAACACTCAACAATATGGGTATAGATAGAAGAAAGTACCTCAACATAATAAAGGCCATATATGACAAACCCTCAGCTAATATCCTACTCAATGGTGAAAAACTGAAAGCTTTTCTTTTACGATCAGGAACCAATACAAGGATGTCTATTCTTACCTCTCTTATTCAACATAGTTCGAAAATCCTATCCACAATGTTCTTAAGCCATTCTCAAAGTTACACAAGTATTTTAAAAAAATATTTTAATACTATACTTACTTTTTTAACATTTAATTTTTAAATTCATGTGTGATTTATTTTTTAATGTGGTATCATATAGGGTATAATTGTATTTTTCTGGGTGGCTAGAGAATAAAGTGCATATTATTCAATATACTGTAAAATCACTTATTATACATAAAACTCATATGTAGATGATAAATTTCTAGACTCTATATTCTCCTCTTTGACCATTCCTGTGCCAACATATTCTAAGTTTTATAGTAACTTGATGGTAATGCAATGTATTTAGTTAGACAAGAATCCCTTTTCTATTTTATTTTCAGGTTTAGTTATTGTCAATTTTTTTTATAATTGCCTTTGTGCATAAAATTTAATATAATTTTTACATTACAAAAATTATTTATTTTAACTTAAATGCAATACATTTGATAAATATATTAATGTGGGGAAGACAGGCATTGTATATGATATTGCCTTTGGAATACACTATGCCTCCATAGTTACTCAGGTCCTACTTTTGTGATTGTGTGTATATATAAACATAGAAATTTGCAATTTTTATTTAATGTCCATGGAATATTTTAAATATTTGTTCATGTACTTGGTTACCAAAAACTTTTACCTTCTAAAAAATAGGTGTTTTTTTTTCCCCCAGAGAATTGTCTCTGAATACCACCAAATAAAGGTAGAAAACAACAATAAAGTTTCCTAGAATAATTTTCATAGACTGCTGGTGAAGGTACACATTGATTTAACTAACTCTGAAAACTGACATATTAAAGCTAAATACTGAATATACACATACCCAATGGACTACACCAGTGGTCGGCAAACTCATTAGTCAACAGAGTGGTAAACCACAGCTCGTGAGCCGCATGTGGCTTGCGAGCCGCAGTTTGCCGACTACTGGTCTACACTAATAAAAGAGAAACATGCAAGTTGACTGTACCTCTGCTACACCCACAAGCCATGTCCATCAGCCAATCAGGAGCAACTATGCAAATGAACCCAACCAAGATGGCAGTGGCCACAGAGCTGGAGCCAGCAGGAGGCTTGGGTTGCCCCAGCAATGGAGGAAGCCAAGCTTCCTTCCCACCTGCCCTGGCCAGTCCTGGCCTCTGCTCAAGGCTACAAAGTTTCAGTTCTAGAAGATAAATAAATCCCAGATACTTGCTTCCAGTCCTGGCCTCTGCTCTAGGAGACAGTGGGAAAAAAAGAAAAAGAAAGAAAAAAAGGAGGGGCTGGGAGCTTGGGTCGCCAGGGGTGATCAGGCCAGGATGGGACGGCAGTTGTGGGTGATCAGGCTGGTGGGGGGTGGGGCCATTCGGGGTAAGCAGACCAGCAGGGGGCCAATTGGGGGTGGAGAAGGCCATCAGTGGGGGTCAGTTGGAGGTGATCAGGACAGAGGGGGAGGGCAGTTTGGAGTGAGCAGGCCAGCAGGGGGACAGTGGGGGCGAGCAGGCCATTGGGGAGGGAAGATGGGGGTGAGCAGGCCAGCAGAGGGGGGGGGCAGTTGGGGTGAGCAGGCAGACACAGGGGGCAGTTGGGGGTGATCAGGCTGGCAGGCAGAGTGGTTAGGGGCAATCAGGCAGGCAGGCAGGCAGGTGAGTGGCTGGAGCCAGCAGTTCTGGATTGTGAGAGGGATGTCTGACTGCCAGTTTAGGCCTGATCCCTGTAAACCAGCTGTACGACATCCTTCGAGGGGTCCCAGATTGGAGAGGGTGCAGGCTGGGCTGAGGAACACCCACCCCGCATGCATGAATTTCGTGCACTGGGCCACTAGTTTAAGTATAAGCCCTGTGTATAGCTGTGTACCAAAACACAATATAAGAGTATACACAGCAGTATTGTTTATACTTGCTCCAAGCTGGAAACAACCCAAATATCCATTAATACTAGACTATATAAATAAGTTTTGATATCTTCAAACAAAAGAATACTATATAGCAATGAGAAAAAATAACCCATTGTTACAAGGTAAAACCACCATGACTCTCATAAAGATAATATTAAATAAAAGAAACCAGATAGGAAAGAGTGCATACTGCATGATAGCATTTATATAAAGTTCAAAAACAGGCAAAACTAATTTACAGAAGTTGAGATAGTGGATCCCTTGGGGGAATAGCTCTTTGGGAGAGAATCTGAATACTACTGCTGTACCAAGATTCTCTGTTGATCACTTTGTGAAAAGCTATTAAGCTATACATTTATGATTTATTCACTCTTTTGTGTGTATGCTATGCTCTTATAAAAATACATTTAAGAATATGTCCAGGAAATATTGTTAATTGCACTTATTTCTTAAACAAACAAGCAGAAAGCCACTCCCCAATTCACACAACCAAATAAACAGATCTATCAATTTCAGTACACAAATAAACAATTTTCTTCAGATGGAACAGATGGTTTTTGTTGTTGTTCATCAGTTGTTTTTTGTACCTCATTTTTTATCAAAAGAAGTTTTGACAAATGGCTCTGGCAGAATTACAATGTTGAGAAAAGATGAATATTAATACAGAGGAAGGAACTATCTGGTCCTGCCTGCTTCTTTTAAAGGTGACCCAGCGCCATGGAAGCAGTGTGCATCCTTAAGAGCAGCATTTCCAATGACCTCTCCTTGTTTAAGGTTTTAAACCTGAAGTGCTGGCTCTATTTTATCCCATACCATGCTTTCCAATATTCTACAAGTCTGAGTGGCTTATGATCCCATGATTCTTTTCATATTCAGGGCTCCTAATGTGACGTACACACCTCTTGCACCTCTTCTCTTTTGACCATGGTTATAACCTCCTAATTATGTGGCTCATGTCACCCCAAGAAAATCGATGCCTGCCCAGCAACATTCTGCATCTTTTCCCAGTGTCTCTAGATTGTTCTTGGGCCTGAAAAAAGGGTCCTGCTTCAAGGGTGCAGATTTTTTTTCACTTTAAAATTCAGACATATAGGAAAGCTATAGAAATAGTGGAAAGAATTCCTGTATAGTCTTCTTCCAGATTCGCCCAACTAACGTTGTAACTACATTTGCTTTCTTATTCTCTTCCTGTCTCTCTGTATCCTCTTCATTCATGGTATTTTGGTTCTATGAATCGCCACAAACACTGAATTACCAAATACCGAGTTCCTAGGGAAGTACAAGGTTGGGTCCCCATAAGCCTCTGCTCACAGCATTTCCTTCAACCCATCAATACAAAGCCTTTTTAATGCGTGTTTCTGTTTAAAGACACTTTTAAAGCATATTGTTGATTCGTTAACCTTGACCTCAGGACAACAGCCCTCTAACAGTCCCGGAATGGAGCTCATGTAACGCACATCTTTTCCCTGTAAGGCACATCACAGCCTTGTTGTCCTAGGGACACTGGACAGCACTTCAGTACTATGTGGGGGCCATTTTAAACAGCAAAATCACCAACAAAACCCCCCGCAAAAATGCAAAACATGTGGCACTAAATTGACCACAAAAAGGACACTAATTTACAGTATGACAGTAAAAACGAGAAGGCAGAGCAACGTTTATTGGACCTCAACTGGAAGTGTGTGTTTGGTGACAACTTTTCACCACTCTTCATGTGCCCACAAATGACTGAACAAGCACTACAAATATTGTTTTTGTGGTTACAAAATAAATTTTAGTGAGGAATTAAAAAATGAAATATATCATAATAAGGATTAACTATATGTATATTAAATACACTAAAATACTTAGACTAAAGGAGTATTATATGTGCAACTATAAACAAAGATATTATCTTATATAACCACATTACAATGGTCACCAAAGATCAAGAAATTAACGTTGATAAAGTACTGCTATTGCAGCTAGACATTTTATTTATATTTCACCAATTATTTGACTAAAGTCCATTATATATCAGGATGCCACCCAGAATCACAGGTTACATTTAGTTGCCATGTCTCTTTAGTTTCCTTTCATCTATAGCAATTCCTTAGTCTTTATTTACCCTTAATTGATGCCACCATTTTGGTGGTGTCAGGGTATGGAAGTAAAAAGGAGAAACTTGTAAAAGATATATATGGATAGAGATGGTAGGCTATTCTTTATTAAATATGATTCAATCCTCATGATGATAATGCAGAGGAAATATAGCAATGGGAAGTAAGAACTAATGTTTTGCGACCTACACAGGCTTAATATCATTATGTCTGAACTAATTCAATCTTTATGCAAATGAGGACACTGAGGGTCAGAGTAGTTAAGCATTTGTGAAAGGTCACATACTGGTAGCTAGCAGTGGTGGGATTAGAGTTAAAACCAGGTAAACAAGGCACTAAAAAGTAATGCTCTTTTAAACATACATCCTATTATTATGATGATGGCATCCAGTGAAACATAAAGTAATCTCAGGGGCTACATCATTGCAAAATTACCGTTATTTTTTAAATCCCCTACCTTAAAAAAATATCAGAAAAGCAATATTAAGAAACACAGAATACACGTTGACAAACCAATTGTAAATCCAAACAGAACCATAAAAACTTTCAACAGGAGTGAACTAGAAGAAACCTCATCATTTTCCCCATCAGCATCTCCCATGAAGACACATTGAAGTTCATTATTAAATAAGTCTTTTACAAATTGTAAAAAGCAGTATTTACAAGTTGTTTGCAGGGACTCCTTTAAGGTAGGGGATATATGGACTGTATCAGTGTTCTCAGGCATGTTGGAAATGGATATATTCTGGGAATTAAGTTTGAATTTAGACACATTAATTCCAATCAAGGAAAAGTCTGTCTGCTTAACTAGAGTATTTATTTTTTGTCCCAGAGCTTTAGTGAATATTCTGGATGGTATTGCAGTGTATAAGCTAAAACCAATAGTATGTGAGCACGCCATGCTATAGATGGGTTGTTTGGTGGCATCTGAACCTCCACATAAGAGCCAAACATGAATTGCTTCCCTGATTCTTCTGTTTTCATTTGGAATTATACAATCAGAAAGGCAGAACTGGAGGGAATTTAACTAACCCTCTAATTTGGGGGGATTTATTTTTCTATTGAAATAGATTTTTTAAGCTAACATCAAGTGAGCCCTTATCATGTGCTAGATGTGTTTCATTACTTAATTTTCATAATTCTCTGAGGTATCTATTACTATACACAGTTTACAGATGGTGAAACAGAGGCTCAGTAACTTGTCCTAAGTCACGGAGTTAATGAATTGTGGACTTAGGTCTGGAATCAGAGCTAACCAAAAAGTTTGTGTTCATTTCATCACATCACTGATTTTCTGGGTATTATGTTTCCATCCTCTCTAAGGAACTATACTGATAGTTATTCATAACTACTACTGGTCTAAGAAAAATTGTGAATTAGCTCTTGGTATCTTCTTAGTTATTATTTTAGGCAAACAGGTCTGGTTCATATGTCCTGGTCCAGTACCTTTGAAGATTTATTTCCATTATCTACTACTCTGATTTTCTCAGGTCCAAAGGTGTCACCTAGATGTGTCAGGTAAATTAATACCTGGAAAGGTGAAAATGGGAAATAACTAGATGAGCATGTTTTGGAGAACATATGTACTAATTCCCTCTCAAGACAGAGTTAATATTGGTGCCTAATTCATTGAGGTGAGATTTTTCAGGACAGTTTACCGAAATTGTATGGGATCAACTTTGCAAATGAAGTAGAGAAAAGCATACCTTTAAAAATGAATAATTAATGCTCAGCTGATCATCTCTTCTATGTTATCTGTTTTATAACTCTTAACAGGTTAACAAAATAGGTATGGGAATTAAAAATGGATATCGGGGAAGGTAAAGGAAATCTGAGTTCTGAGTTCAAACAGATTATTGTTATGAAATTAGGCATGGAGAAATTTAAGAGTGTTTTTCTAAAGGGTTTTCAGTATCTTTTAGCATTGATATTGGAAAAAATGTAAAAAGTAATAGCAGATATATCAGAGTCTGAATAAAGTAGTCATAACTTCAACTGTGTGGTGAAATCAACTAGTAATATCTAAACCTACAGACTTGCACAATTTCATTATGCAGAAGATCTTGAATGGGTGAAGAATTTATAATGCCCTTATTTTATGATATAGAAACATAGAAAAGTTTTGTTCCAGACACAATGTCTGACGATTACTATATATCAAAGGAAAATGCACATCAAGACTCCATGTGTTTAACATCAACAGAAGACGGAAATAAAATATTTGACCTATTTATCACAGAGCTTTAGTACAATTACTAAACCCATGTACAGGAAACAGAAAATGAAATGGGAAATTATTGTTATCAAATACATTTTATGCTTAGTAGTTTCAAAGGAGAAAAACCATACACATATACATACAAATATACATGAATACAAATTTTCTATTATCGAGTCCTAAACTGAGTGATAAAATATGGTAGAGAGCAGGAGAGTTAACTAGCTTCAAGGCATCATCACATTGGTGGAGAAATAGATGGGTTACATAATGAAGAACAATGGCTATCATCTGAGGAAAAAAGGAATTGGATCTCCCTCTTCAACTTATATAGGACTAAATCTCCAATTTAAAGAATAAAAAGTAAACAGCAAAATAGTAATCATCCTAAAAAATACTGAATGCAAACATGCATGAAAATGAGGCCTAACGGAGAATACAATGCAGAGATAATTCAAATACTGCAGTTACCAAATAAGAACTTAAAAAAAATACTATTTTGAGTATGATACAGGATATAGAAGGAAAGATGAAAAGGTAGAAATTTCAACAGAGAACTCAATATTATAAAAATAATTACATGGTCATTCTAGAACTGATATACACAACATTTAAATTTAAGAATGCATTTGTTTGGATTAAACATAGGCTGGGCATAGTAATTCAGACACATGTCAAAATGATATATGGAGAAATAACAGAAAGAAACAGAAATGAGTGAAAGAAACATGGGGGGTTAATGCAAATTATCTAATATTCATGTAATTGTAGTCTCAGGGAAAGAAGAAAGAGATCAGGACAGAGTAATACATGAGAACTAATGGTAAACATTTTCCCCACATTGATGAAAGATATCAACCTATAGACTAAAGCATTTTTGTGAACCCTAAACAGAATAAATACAAAGAAACAATAACTAGGTACATCATATTCAAACTGGTAAAAAAAAAAAAAAAGATAAATATAGATCCTTTATTTGTTCTGTTTTTCTGAAGAACCCAGACTAAAATAAGCTGAATGTTTGAATACGTCAATAAAATTTATCAACACCTAGCAAGACTGATCAAGACATAAAATAGACAGAAAACAGTAATTACCATTAAGGATGAAATGTTTTTAACTGTGTGAATTTAGGATGTATGAAATTAAATTAAAATTATAATAAAGCATATTTTGCACAACTTTTTAACAATAATTTAACACCTAAAATATAATGGGAAAATATATTGACAAACACAGTTTACCAAGGCCGACACAAGAAGTAATTTAAAAATCTCAATAGGTTGTATCTATTAAAGAAATTAAATCCTCAATTAAAAACATTACCACAAAGAAAACTCCAGGAAGAGATGGCTTACTGGCAAATTTCTCCCACATATTTAAAGAAAAAAATGTCAATTTAACATAAACTGCAGAGATTCTAGAAAGAGATACCACCTCCTGTTTAATGAGACCAACATAATCCTAATTCTATAACCTGAAAATTAAACAGCAAGAGAATGGAAAATTAGAGAAATTCTTTTTTTAAAAAATATATATTATTGATTTTTTACAGAGAGGAAGGGAGCGGGATAGACAGTTAGAAACATCAATGAGAAAGCAACATCTATCAGCTGCCTCCTGCACACCCCCTACTGGGTATGTACCCTCAACCAAGGTACAAGTCTTTGACCAGAATCGAACCTGGGACCCTTGAGTCCACAGGCCAATGCTCCATCCACTGAGCCAAACTGGTCAGGGAAAAATTGGAGAAATTCTTAAACATAAGATTAGCAAACTGAATCTGGGAAAATTGGAAAAGGCTAATATTTCATGACTAAGTAAAGTTTATCCAAGAAATATAAGGTTAGCTTAACATTAAAAAGTTAATCAATAAAAAAATAAATCTAATTCATCACATTAACAGAATGAGAAAAAGACACATGATAATCTTAGTCTATACCAATAAAAGGGTAATATGCTAATTACACCGGACATTTTCTGGACATCCTTCCTGACAAAGCCGGGGGTGTGGGTGGCCTGCAAACTGCCCCAGGCCCCTTGCCCAGGCTGGCCCTGTCCCAGCAGGGACCCCCACCTCAATCCAGGGCCCCCTTCAGGGCAGGCCAGCCAGCCCCCACCCATGCACCAAGACTCTATTCCTATATAACAAAAGGGTGATATGCAAATTGACCCTAATGGCAAAACAACCAGAATGACTGCTGGACCAGTCATTACAGTCATTATGAGGTGCACTGACCACCTCTTGGTCCCTTTCCCTGACTGGCAGGCTCTGATTGCCTGATGGTCAACTGTTTTGGGGAGCTGGGCCTGTGAGACAATGGGAACAGCCAACCTCTTGGTCCCTTCCCCTGTCCATCAGGCACCAATCACCTGATGACAAACAGGGAACCTGGGGTGGATGGCAGCAGGGGGCGGGGCTGGCTGCGGGCATCTGGGGAAGATGATGCTGATCGCAGGTCAGGCCTAAGGACCATACCCATGCATGAATTTCATGTGCTGGGCCTCTGGTAAATATATAAAAAACAATTGATAAAACTCAACCCACATTCATGATAAGAACTCAAAGGAAACTGTGACCACAAAGGAGTAATTTAAATTGATAAAAGCATATATAAAAAATGTCAAACTACCCTCACAATTAGTTTAAATATTGAATGCTTCCCCCCAACCTTATTTTGGGAAGAAGAGAGGATGCTCCCTATCACTATTTCTATTCAACATTATTTTGGAGGTCATATCCAGGGCAAAAAAGCAATAGAAATAAATATTTGGAAGTGTAAATACCAAAAAGAAAGAAGTAAAACTATTATTTTTTTAGATCACCTGATTATGTACATAGAAAATCCAAAGAAATCTACAAAATGGTCTATTTAATATACAAATTTAGCAAGATTTTTGGATGCAATGTAATTTAAAATTATTGGTATTTCTAATGTATTTCTGATAATAAATAATTAATACTTACAATAGTAGCAAAAATCATAAGCATTTCTAGGAATAAGTTAGCAGTGTGAAATACGTATAGGAATTCTATATTAGAAAGTACAAAATGCTGTTACTAGTAATTAAGGAAGGTATGTAGAATGACATACGTTTTCATGGAGTGGAAGAATCCTTATAAAAAATTGTATTCAAGCAGGATCAAAGGTCTAAATATAAAAGGCAATCCAGAGACATAGAAGCATAGAACAGACTGACGAATCTCAGAGGGAAGGGGGATGGAGAGAAGAGATTAACCATGGTATTTGTATGCACATATGTATAATCCATGGACACAGACAATAGTTCAGTGAAGGCCTGGATGGGTGAACTATGGGGTTAGGGGGATGTCATTGTGGGGTTGAGGGTATCAATGGGGGGAAAAAGGGAAATCTGTATACTTTCAAAAATAAAAATAAATTTAAAAAATAAATCTAAGAGGCAAAATAATAAAGCTTCTAGAAGAATATCTCCATTACCTTCAGGCATGTAGTTTAATTAAATAAAATACAAGAGCACTAACTATAAAATGAAAGATTGATAAATTGAACTTCATTAAAATGAAGAATTTTTGTTTTTCAAAAGAGACCATTGAAAGAGTGAACAGGGAAGACACATGCTGGGAAAAAATGCTCATAATACATACTTCCAACAAAGGCTTGAGTTCAGGATATAAAAAGAGCCTTACAAATAATTAATTAAGAGATAAATAACCTCATTACTAAATGGCCAAAGGATTTAAGAGTCTCATGCTCTACCGACTGAGCTAGCCGGGCACTTCCAGGCCAAAGGATTTAAATAGACACTTCATAAAATTGTCTTCAATAAAACCAACAAGGGCATGAGAAAAAGCTCAACATCATTACTCATTAAAAAATGCAAAGTAAAACCAATGAGATCCTATTACACACACATCAGAAAGACTAAATTAATAAGATTGCAAATTGGGACCACATATGGTATAGGACAGTGGTTGGCAAACTGCGACTCGCGAGCCGCATGCAGCTCATGAGCTGCGGTTTGCCGCTCTGTTGACTAACGAGTTTGCCGACCACTGACCTAGACTCTCAATTCCAATAATTACAGGCTGTTGTTGTTCCTTGTGATTAAGTCCCTATCCCAGTGGTCGGCAAACTCATTAGTCAACAGAGCAGCAAACCACGGCTCATGAGCCGCAGTTTGCTGACCACTGGTATAGGATATTAGGCAACTGAAACTCATATGTATACTTTGTGAGAGTGTAAATTAGTACAAGCTCTTTAGAAAACTATTTTGCAGTATCTAGCAGCTTATCTACCCAGTAGTTCTTGTCATAGTATAAACCCAAGAGAAATGGTTGCATATACCCACCAAAAGACACATAAAATAATAATTTTAGCATATTCATAATCGTCTCAAAGTTAACAGATCCAAAGTTAAAAATAAATAGAGCATCTACACTAATAAAAGAGAAAGATGCAAATTGACCATACCCTTGCAACACCCACCAGCCAATCAGGAGTGAGTATGCAAAATAACCCAACAAAGGTGGGTTAATTTGCATACACAGGCACCTAGTGGCCGGGGGCGGGACACTTGTGTTATTGCCATGGTGACAACACAGGCGTTCCACACCGCCCCAGCCGCTCCAGGCCTCTGGGCAGCATGGGAAGGCAGAAAGGCAGCTCTGGGCTGGAGCAAATGCAGTGCCAGCAGCCAGGGGAAGGAAGGCCCATTCTTGCACGAATCTTCATGCATTGGGCCTCTAGTTTATATATAAAAAGCAATAAAAGGACTGAAGAATTTCCATCCTCTACAATATAATTACAATTCATATATGTAACATTTAGTGAAAAAAGTAGACAATAATGAGCTTTTTATATGAACTATTTACATAAATTCAAGAACAATCAAAGCTAATCTGAGATGCTAGACGTCAGAGCATTGATTCCCTTTGGGGATGGAGTGAGGGAGCAGTGTGTATTATTTGCAAAGGGGCACATGGATGCCTTCTGGGATGTTAATATTTTGTATCTTGGTAGTGGAGGTATGTTTATGCAAAAATTCATCCAGCTGTACAAACAATATTTGTGCACTCTACCACATGTATGTAATGACTTGATTTAAATGTTTAAAAAATGTAAACAGAAAAGTCTCAGAAAAACAAATCCAAGTGGCCAACAAAGTATAATGTGCTCAAATTTACAAGTAAGGAAATTCATGTTAAAGTAACAATGAAGCATCACTTTACACATGTGAAACTGCCAAAAAATTAAAAAGCAGGTAAACACATTGCTAGTAGAAATGTGAATTATTACAATAGCTTGGAATGCAAACTGTCAAGGTCTAGTAACACCAAAGCCATATATACTTTAGACCAAAAATATCACATCTGAGAATTTCTCTCATGGGCAGAAAGAAGTTCTAGTACTTGATTGGTAGTTATAAAAGTTTATTGCAGCATTGTTTATAGAGAGTAAAAATAGAAACAACGTTGATGTACAAATAGAGTAATTGATTTTAAAATTTTCGATACATATACATCATGCCATAACAAAGAAAAATTAAATAGGGTAAATTAAAGCTATGTAAGCTGACTTAAAGTGTTATAAATGAGAAATGGAAGATATAGAGATGGACACATTTTATTATATTTTGGTAGCAAATGAGAAAAATTCAGTATTCTTGTGTATTTGTATAAATTGTATGTCAGAATACGATTTAGTTTTTTAAATTGAGTAAAGTTTACTGTAAAACTAATGCATGATATGATGCTGTAATGGTGGATACTTGACGTGTATTTGACTAAATGCACAGAACGTACAACACTAAGAGAGAACCCTAATTTAATCTACAGACTTTGGGTGTATTACCCTGGTGGGAGATGCTAATCATGGGGGAGGCTATGCATGTATGGGACAGGGGTTAAACTGGAACTTTGTACTTTCCACATAATTGTTCTTGCCTGTGTTATAAGAATATAAGAAAAAAATAAACAATGTAGTATTTTATTTTAATTATTATTATTTTTAATCTTTACCCAAGGACATATTTTTATTGATTTTTAGAGAAAGAGGGAGGAGGAGACAAAAACATCAATGTGAGAGAGAAACATCTTACACTTATGCCATCTGGGGTGGGGATAGGACCTGCAACCTCTCGGTGTACGGGAATGTAATATATTAAATATGAATCAAATGGTGGGATAAGTGATGGGAATTGGGGATGTTGACTAGGATACTAATAAAAGAGGAAAATATCAGAATACACAAAAATTTCCATTATAAAAGGATAGAAATACATTTAGGAGTCTATGTCAAATTATGTCTATATGTGTATATGTAAATTCAAAATTGGCATTTATTTTTTAAAATTATCAAAAATTAAACAAATTATTATTTCACTTTATATATCAAAAGTATTTTTACTTACTTAGTAAATCTATTACTATCATTGTTAGGTTATGCAATTGTATATTTTTCTCTTAATTTAATTTTTTCTTTTAATCCTTTTTTTTGTTTTTGTTTTTAAATAAATTTTATTGTTTTTTTACAGAGAGGAAGGGAGAGGGATAGAGAGTTAGAAACATCAATGAGAGAGAAACATTGATCAGCTGCCTCCTGCACATAATGGGGATGTGTCTGCAACCAAGGTACATGCCCTTGACCAGAATCAAACCGAGGACCCTTCTGATCGTAGGCCGATGCTCTATCCACTGAGCCAAACCGGTTAAGGCCTTTTAATCCTTTTGTATCTTGACCTATATGGTCCTATTTTAAAAATTACATTTTTGTAAAAAGTGAGAAAAATTCCATATATATATATGTGTATGAAATTATATATTTATGTATGATGTACATGGCTTTGTGTTATAGAATATGGGAAAATATACTTCATATTTATTTCTAGATAATTTACTTTTTCTGGGTGCTGAATCATTTACTTTTTAAAAATCAGGATTATATTAACATCCTTGCCAGAACCATTTTTGGCCATATAGCATTCTTTCCTTTAAAAAAAAATCATTTTATTAACTTAAATTCCTGGGAATATGGTTATTGAGTCAAAGGTTATAAACATCTTTATGACTCTTGGAATGTATTGCCAGATTTGCCAGAGTTTATCCCCTAAGAAAGTAACAATATGTACTAATACCAGAAATGGGTGTCTTTGATTTTTCAAATTTTACCTCTTTTTATTTTTGCTAATTCAATAGATGTGATAGGCATACTTTGTTGCTTAGCAATAAATATTAATTTTTTTCAACATTGAGATAATATTGTCATTCCATTTTATATGCCTTTGAACTACATTTTAATGAGGCTTTGGCATTGCTCTTTGTAAATTGACATTTAAAATGTATTTTAGATTTTTACTACTCTGAGAGCCTATGGGGATTTCATGAGGAATAAAGAGATTTGACTTGTACAAATGGAGTCTTACGAGGGTACATAATGAGGACAGTGGACAACTACGGAGGGAGAAGGGAAACCACAAGATTGCTGTGCAATGCATTACCCTTTGCCACTATCATTTCACAAGAGAAAGTGCATTTTATTGAAAAAGTTAGCAGAAAAAATATAACTTCAGAATAAGGTTTAGTTTTTAAATTTTAGCTTTTTTAAAAAAAATTACAACATTGTGTGTATATGTGTGTGTGTGTTTTTGGTCTGCTTGTTTGGTTTTCTATAAACTGTAAAACTAATCCATGATATAATGATGGATACATGACATGTATTTGGCCAAACTCACAGAATGTGCAACACCAAAGGAGGCCCCGGTGTAATTTACAAACGTTGGGTTTACCACCCTGGTGAGGGATGTTAATAATGGGGGAGACTATGCATGTGTAGGGGCAGGGGTTACATGGGAACGCTGTACTTTCCACTCAGTTTTGCTGTTCACCTAAAGTTACTCTATTAAGTCTTAAAATACAAAACAAAACAAACACAAAACCCTAAAACGTGGACCGGTATGTGCTAACCCCGATTGACGCTGTTATGTTGCTTCCCTATCAAAAGGTAGAAACTTTAGCAGCTGTTCAGAAAACTGAAGCAGAAGATGAGTGAGGTTCCAGAAGAAATGTTAATTTGACACCCTGAAATACAATGTAAAGAATTGCCACATAGTTAAAATATTCTGGGTATAGCAGCAGCCAAAAGGCCTACTTGGCAGTGAGTTAAATCCATGAAGCTCTTTTGGAACTAAGACATCAGTAACCTATTGAGTACAGAGACAGAGTCATGAGAAATGATTTGTTCTAAAATGGTCCCTAGAATTACAAAAATAGGACAGTCCTCCCATGCATGTGCCCTTGTGGCAAGACTGTTAGTCTGCCTCTGAGATTCTTAACCTTATCCATATATACAGCAAACAACTCCGTCAGTAGTGTTATCTGTGAAGGCAAACTACAACAATACATTATACATGTGCACTAACATATTTGCTGAATTTTAAAATATGCAGCATATGAGAATTGGAGTGAGGCTCTTGTTTATAAAGTATATCATGAAATGAAGAACAGATGATCTAAGAATGAACATTTGTGGGAAAGATCTCTCTGGGCTTAAATATTTATTTTATTTCCTCTACCCCCCTCCCTTCTTTACAAAGTATTATGTTTTAAAAAATGTACAATATGGAATCATGGAAAGTTGATGACAAAATCACCTCAAATTGCTACCATAAATTACCTCACACAGTCTTTTTTTCTGCAATGTAAAATTAATCAAGAAAACAATGTATTCTTTCTAATTAAAGAACTGGTTTGAAGAGTTTCAGGTGTGAGAAGTAAGGTTGATTTCTGAGGAAAAATACATCATTGCCCTATAAATGTACTGTGCTTCCATTTCTATCTTCAAGGTTTAACATATGATACCAAAGAAGGTACATCCCTTGTCCTATTCCTCAGGTAAATGGGAACTCATTGCTGTAAAAGTTTAAAGTTTTGAAGAGTCTTGAAGGAAACAATGTCTCAATAGGCAGTTTACATGGTAGATTTCTGAGACACACTTAAAAGAGTTGTTGATCTCCAAAAGGTGGAGCTTATTAGAGAGGATAAAGATTTATTTTTTTCTTTTAACTCCTGCAGGGTATGGTTAGGGTTTCATTGCCTATTTTATAGGTTCCTGGGTTTTTTGTTTGGGTAAATTATTTCACTATAAATGCATTCATTCTTGTGCAATGATTCACCTATTTATTCATCCATCTATCCAGTCATCCTTCCATCTATCTCTACATCCAACCATCTTTTAACCAACCAACAAATAAATATTTATTGAGCACCTGCCAAATGAAGTGTAAGGTTCTTAAAACCTAAATATGAATGAGAAATGATCTCTGGTTTTGAAAAGCTCACTCATCAATATAATTGTGCAAAATAACATTTGCCTCACTCCTAAATTATTTTTAAAAACATGTCAATAACTCTTCAAGGGGTCTCCATTGCTATCAGAATAAAACTAGTCAGTGTGGGATTTGAAGTCATCTGTTTTTTTAAAAAAATGTTTTTTATTGATTTTAGAGAGGAAGGAAGAGGGATAGACAGAAACATCAATGAGAGAGAAACAGAGTGGCTGCCTCTAGCATGTCCTCCAGTGGGGATCAAGTTTGCATGTGCCCTGACTGGGAATTGAACCGTGATCTCCTGGTTCACAGGTTGATGCTCAACCACTGAGCCACACTGGGGCTTGCAGACATCTCTGAATTCATCTTCAATTACTCAATTACTTTTGTAGCCTCTCTGTGGCCCACATTCCTTCCCAATGCCCACAATTTGGCCCAGTCTTTTACTTTGTGCTTCTCATACATTTGTTCTTTGCATTTTCCTGTCTCCTTAACCTTATTCATGTTGTTCCATCAATCCTGAACAGCATTTTTCCAACTCCAGGGCACAGCTCAAATTCTTCCATTCTTTACAATCCAACATTATATTCTGGGAATTGATCCATTCTTTACAATCCAACATTATATTCTGGGAATTAATCCATTTTTTACAATCCAACATTATATTCTGGGAATTAATCCATTCTTTACAATCCAACATTATATTCTGAGGTGTGAACGCCACATCCATTTGCAGCTAGGGTGCAAGGTCTGGTGAAGGGGCTGCACACAAATGAATATACTAGACAAGAAATATAAATTTAGAAGGCATGGGGGAGCCAGGCCTTTCTCTCTAGCAGAGGCTCTCTGAAACCCCGGACCCATTAGCTTTTATTTACTAGAATACACATTTGCCCTTTAGCAAAGCAAACAGGCATATCAATGGAAAAGTTTGGTAAACAATAAAAGGATTATCAGGTTAGGGCAGTGGTCGGCAAACTGCATTTGCCCCGCTCTGTTGACTAATGAGTTTGCCGACCACTGGTAGGGGATTGCCATCAGTCATTTGGCCAAAAGCAGGGCACTATTATGCTGATTTTCAGCCCTTGCTGAATATCAAAGTCCATTAGCCTTCCACCGGACTTCTTGCATAATTATGCTAACTACTTGTTGGTCTTAGCCTCCAGCATGAGGGACTCCATTCTCACGATTCTACAACCAATTATCAGAATGATCTTCTGAAGCACAAACTTGATCATGCCCTTCTTCTGTTAATGACTTGCTGTGGTCCCTTTAGATAAAGTGCCAGTCTTCAGCATGGCATCCCAGATCCTATATGCCCAAGCTCCTGCCTCCCTCTCTAGTGGTATCTCACTGCTCTCCTGCCCCAGCTGTATAGAATCAGGTCACATTCCTTGAGCACATGATGTCCTGCATATGTAGCCAGCAAATCTTTCAAAGAGTCTACTAAAAAGCAAGTTGCTGATTTGAATTTTGTGCCTTTTCTTTTTCACTTGTTTATTCTCTGATGGAGTTGTTAAAGGTCATTGAGATCCTCAAAGGAGAGAGGAGATGGAGAAATCAGGGATTTGGTAAATTGGAGGCTACATTCATGCATTTATAAAAGCTTTAGGTTTCTGGTTTGCCAATCTGTACTCTCCAATTACTCTATAATGTCATTTAGCATTGTTTAAGTCCTGAAATCATTGTACATGCATGTTATTTTGAATATGCAGAATGTACACTGTTTTAAACAGTATTTTTGCATTGAACTTTGGTAATGTAGCCAGTCTGAGCTCAAAATTCATGAACTACATAACAGCCAGGCGCTACAAAAAAAACTGAATTTACTATTTTGTAAAAATAAGACAAAAAAAATAATAATGGTTCCTTATTAATTAAAAATACTGCCAATTAAATAAGCCAATCAGAGAAAGGTAAGTACCATATGATTTCAGTCATATGTGGAATCTAATGAATAAAACTAACAAACAAAATAGAAACAGATGCATAGATACAGAGAACAGTTGGATAGCTGTCAGAGGGGAAGAGGGTTGGGGAGCTGGGTGAAAAAGGTGAAGGGATTAAGCAAAAACAAAAACAAACTCATAGACAACAATATGGTGATTACCAGAGAGAAGGGAGAGTGTGCAGATAGAAGAGGGTAGAAGTAAGTATAAATGGTGATGGAAGGAGACTTAACTTGGGGTGGTGAGTACACAATACAATGATGAATTATAGAACCACAAACCTGAAATCTAGGTAATTAACTAATGTTGTCCCAATAAATTAAATAAAAATATAAAAAATGCAGCCATTTAAGGCATGCTAATTTAAGTAAATGGAAGAACCTTAAATTTTGCATTTCCTGACTGATAGAGGATTAGCTTCCCAAGAAAGTGTGAATTAATGCAAATGTTAACATGGCATCTCCTAAATCCCTTTCTACTTTTACCACCAAGAACAGAATATAGAAAAGTAAAAATATATAATGAGAGGCCAATCTTTGTTTGTTCTGTCATTTACTCAAGGAATACCAAGCATGCTTAGAAACTGTGGAAAAATTAGGAAAATTTCAGGTAGCCAACATCTCATCTCTCTCTCTCTCTCTTCCCAACTCCATCTCCATCTGCATCTCCATCTCATCTAACTTGATATATTGGTCTATATAATAAAGACCTGAGTTCATGTAACGGGACAATGCATTTGAGACACTGAGAGGAAATTTTTGACTGGCTTTCCCTTTTCAGAGACTGTCATATTTGGTGGACCCATTCCTTCAATGACACCTTCCTCTTTTTATTTTCTACTACAGGCCCAGTGCACAAAATTTGTGCACTGGGGTGGGAGTGTCCCTCAGCCCGGCCTGCACCCTCTCGCTATCTGGGACTTCTCAGGTAGGGTTGCTAGGCCAGGCAGGTGATCAGGGCCTACTAGGGCTTTCCTTCCCCCGGCTGCCGACAGCTGGCTCTGCCCCTGCCGCTGTCATTGCTTGCCATCTGTGTGGCACTGTCCCCCCTCACCACGACCCATCCCTCCCTCTGTGTAGCAGGCATGAGGTATGATCAATTGGTTGGCCTGGGCCTCCCTCTGTGGGGCAATCAATTGCGGGGCTCCAAGATCAATCACCTCACAGAGGGAGGCCCTGCCCACCTGTCACAGTACTGCAAGCCAGGTGGCCTCGGCCTCTCTCTGTGGGGCGATCGTGGAACCCCACCCCCACTCCCCGCCATCGATCACCCTGCTGGCTGGTGGTCTGGGCCTCCCTTTGTGGGATGATCATGGGGCAATGGCAGGACTCCCCTTACCAATTGCATTGAACCAGCCTTGGCTGGTCTGGCACCAGTGCGTGTCATAGCATGGTCATCCAGAAGGTCATCTGGATGGTCGTTCTGCTGTTCGGTCATTCGGTCAATTTGCATATTATGCTTTTATTATTATAGACTAGAGGCCCAGTGCACAAAATTTGTGCATGGGGGAGTATGTTCCCTTAGCCCAGCCTGAACCGTCTCACAATCCGAGACCCCTCAGGGGAAGTCAGACTGATGCTTTAGGCCCACAGGGATAGGGCCTAAAGCATCAGTCAGACATCCCTCTTGCAATCTGGGACTGCTGGCTCCTAACCACTCACCTGGCTACCTGCCTGCCTGATTGCTCCTAACCACTCTGCTTGCCTGTCTGATTGCCCTTAATCGTCTCTGTCTCAGCCCCCAACACTGTGGCTTTGTCACGAAGGTTGTCCGGAAGGATGCTCAGAAGGTCATTCAGCTATCTAGTCTAATTAGCATATTATGCTTTTATTATTATAGATAGGATAAGAGCTTGCCTCCCCTCTGACCCTAGCAAAAGGCTTGTTTCCTTCTTTGTTTTTCTGCTTGTTGCCTCTAGGATCTAGTCCTGTGATGGCAGTCCATCTTCTTCAAACTAGTTTGTTTTCTACCTGGATTCCCACACTCATTTCCCTGGCCCTGGGAAGCTCAGGTCTCCTTAGGGCTATTGGGCTGCCTTTGGGTACTGGTGACCCTATAAGGTCAGGAATGTTGCCAAAAAGAAAAAAAAGTCATCCCAATTGGAGCTTGAGCCCCACAATGCTAGGTTTATGGTTACAACTATGGCTGTGTTGACTGTAAACTGCGTAGGGTATTTGGACATTTGGATTCTAGATTGATGCTTATTCACTAGATTGTATTTGGAGATTGGTAAAAGGGGCTATACTGTAGAAGGTCTCTACTTTTCTCTGCTTTGCATGTTTGACACTGCTTAATATTCATGTGTATGTCTTCTCATCTTTACCTGCTCATTTATTGAAAATCTCACTGACATTGAATATTTTTTAATCAACAAATGCAAATACTTATGCTTATTTTCATGAAGATTCATTTAAGATACAATTATCAGAAGGGGTTTGCATTGTAAAGACTGAGGCATCTGTCAAAAATAAATGCATAACTGCTAAACCAAAGACACAGAAGAATAAATACAGTGTTTGAAAAATGCGTTTCCATAAGAACACAAATTATAATGACCCATAAAACATAGTTCTTTGTACACTATCATGTGCAAACTCTTTATTGTGTTTCAAATATCTTTTAAATAGTTTCATGCCCACTCTCCCACTACAGTAAATGCATTTAAATTTTTAGTTATCAGAGATGAAAATCACTTGTGAAATACAAAGTTTCATGGATGTGCTTGTGTTGCGTGCCATTGAGTTGCTCTGATTCTTGGCAACTCTATGAATGATGGCCACATGTCCTGTCCTTAATAGCCTTGCTCAGCTCCTGCAGACTCATACCTACAATTTCTTTTACGGAGTCAACCCATCTCACATCTGGTCTTCCCTTCTTCCTTTGATCTTCTATTTTTCCCAGCATCATGGTCTTTTCCAGAAACTCTGCCTTCTCATGATGTGCCTGAAATAGCATACCTTCAATCTTGTCATTTTTGTCTCCAGCAATGTTTCAGGCCTAATTTGCTTCAGGACCCACTTGTTCATTTTGCTGGTGGCCCAGAGTATCTGGAGAGCTCTCCTCCAATACCATGTTGGGATGACTCACTGCTAAAAATAACCGTGGTTCATGACCTCTTGGTTCAGGATCTCACTCTCTTGTAAAGCACCCAGGGGTATATCTGCCCCCTTCCTGTGATCCAAATTAACTGAGTCCCCACAGAGTTTTTGAGCCAACATTCAATCACAGCGTGGACTTGTGCTTGAGCTCCCCTGTTATGATGCAAATGTGTGGTCAGAGATGATTCAGTGTGGCTGGTGAGAGGTGAGGAAGGGCGGCCTGGAACCTCAGGGTGCGGGGATTCTCAGCTTCCTTGGATTGTTCAATTCCTGCCTTTTATTTCTCACAGACAAAGCACTGTACTCTTTTTTGGTTTGTTTTTAAATCCCACAACTTACTTCCCATGAAGCCTTTTTTTTTTAGTTTTAAAAATTATATTGTTTTTATTTCTCAGTTTGAATAAGTCATTTTCAGTGTTTCAGGAGCATTTTTAATTTACCACACAGCACAGCCCTCCATGCTTTAAGATAGAGCTGACATTCCTTGATTTCCTCTGTCAGCACTCTTCCCCAGGGGTCTATGGGCTCCACAAACCCCTTCTAGTTATGTCCTGTGTGGAGTGTTAGAACCTATTTAACTCCACCAATTCCTTTTTCTCATCTGCTTTCTACCCGAAGGGGCCCTTTTCCAAGTTGGGTTCTCCAGCAGCAGGTGTTGAGACAGAGACTGAAGTAAAGGATGTATATTAGGGGTGAACACCTGTGAAAGGAAGCAGGCTTTGGCAGGAAGAGGAGTTGGGTTGCAGTGATGGCCAGAGGAGCTCTGGAGTTTACATATTCCGTCGGGTCCATCTGTGGGCTGAAATGGCCTGGCCTTTATAAACTTGCTGCAATCAGTCACTGGCTGTGGATCACTCCTGGGAGCACATGGCTGGGCTGAGGAGGGTCTCCGAAGCTGAAGCAAACCTTGAAGTTGGCGACCAAAGGCCATTTGCTGACAGTATTCCCAGCAGTTGTGACAACAATTTCTTCCCTAGAAGGGGATTTGGGCATCATGTCTCCATGTCCCTGAAAGCCTTTTAGTTAGGCTGGTACTCATTGTATGCTACAAGAGTCCCAGGCTTTCTCTAGGTAGATATATGGACAGAAATAATTCTTTTTTGAGGGGAAGGAGCGGGAGGAGGCTGTCTTGCCCACTGTAGGATATTTAACAGCATCCTTGGCCAACACCTATTAGATGCCAGCAGCAGTCCCCCCTTCCTCAAGTTGTGACAACCCAAAATGTCTCCAGACATTGGGAAATGTCCCTTGGGGACACACTTGTCCCTGATGAAGAACTACTGTGTTCCATGGACAAGAAGGCAAAGTATATTTTTGCTTTTGTAATTTACATTGGCTGATATACTTGTGCAAAAAGAAGGAAAAACATCTTTTCTCAATATGAAGAAACATTCATTCCTACCAATTGTGCCACACAAATGGTTGTTACAGTAGTTAGGAGGAAAACAATGCTGTGCTTCCGGATGGAGATGACTCGGCATTGGGTAACTTTGATGGGAATAGAATGCAACATCTTCCTTTTTTTCTTGACTACGCTATAAATTTGCTAGGACACTTTTTTCTTCTCTTGCATCTCCAATTTGGCTTTGGTGTATCTTGTCACAGGGGAAAATTCTATGCTGGGTGAGATATTTGGTGAAAGTGATGTCTACCTAAACAGTTGTCACTGAAGTAAAAAGAAGAAAAAAAAAACCCTCATGAAATTGCAGTAAGACATTTTTCTTTCTTGCTTTTTCCTCAGTGCCCGACGTGGATGACTTCAACTTATATCTAGGGATCATTTTAACAATTGATCTAAAACTGGTGTTGATTTAGTATGTATTTTGCCAAGCTTGCTCTGGGAGAGCAGTTGATATTTTCTCCTTTTCAAGTATAGAAGAAGGAGGCATAGGAAAACAGAAACTTTGATACATCTATATGCTGGACATCAAGTTTCCGTGAATGTTTTCTTCATGATTGCCGAGGAGGTGATGATTAACCCACGGGGATGTTTTAGATATGTTTTCTTTAATAGCATGAACTAGATGCAGAGATATTCTCCAAAGGGAAGTAACAAGATTTGCTCTGAATGGTAAGTTCATATTTGATATGTCTGTGTGAAATATATAAGCTATAATATTTCATTTTGGAGCAGGAGAAAGATTAAGGTAAAGAAAAGTGAATTAAATATTTGAATTAAATATTTTATATTTGGGAGAGGAAAATATATTTTAATTTTAGAAAACATACAAATTATATGGGTAAATTTTGAAACCTTATGTATTTACAAATATTAAAAGTTGCTTTTTAGTATATATCCCTTTTCAGTACCTGTCACTTGCAGATACTTCTCTTTGTTAGTGATTTATAATTCTTCCTTGAAATTATCAAGTTCCATTAAATTGACAGGTATTATGAAGTGTGTTCAGTGCCAGGGATATAAGACTAATACAAAACACCTGCTCAAATTCTTCAGCTTAAAGTACTACCAGAATCGTGATTGTTCAAGAGATTTAAAGTTTATAACAAATCTTTTTGAAGAATTCTCTGAGAATACACAATAAGATCACTCTGATCAAAATATCAACACATTTTTTCATTGCTTCAATATAACCCTGCTGACTATAGCTGACACATAGTAGCAGTCACATTTCTTATTCAAGGATAAAGCAAGCACTCGCCTACACAGTCTGACTGAATCTGCACAGAAAAAGGGATCCAAAGTACATATACCCCACTGGGGAGCATGTCCCAGGGCTGGGTGGCTCTGCTAGAGGTGCATTTGTGGGGGACTTAGGTTGTGGGGTCATTGGTTTGTAGATCGCAATCCCTTGGGAAGTTACTGCAAACCCTGTTTGCACAGTTATTATTATGTGAGAGTTTTAATAAACCCTTTTAGATTAGAAAAGGTCCTCATACTGAAAAAGTGTTGGAACTCCACAGAGGTTTATGCAAAATTCAAACATTCTTTAGAGCAATAAACGTAAGTTCTGTTCTCCCTATGAGTGGCTTGCTAAAATGGGAATCTGATAAAGAGAAATTGGTTGAATAATTCAATCAAATAGTGACTTCCACCATGCTGGGCAGATTCAGCATGCTTGCCCTCCTGTCAGGTCAGTGCTGAGCACACTCTTTAGCTCCTTTCCTTAATGAAAGCCCATTTGGTTCTGGTGAAAACCTTTTATAAAAAATTCTTCTTAGCCCTGGCCAGATGGCTCAGTTGGTTGGGGCATCCTGCCATTCACCAAAAGGCTGTGCATTCGATTCCTGGTGAGGACATATATCTAGGTTTTGGGTTCAATCTCCATCAATGTGCATAGTTAAGGCAACTGATCAACCTTTCTCTCTCACATTGATGTTTCTCTCTCCCACCGCCCCTCTTAAATCAATCTAAAAACAAACAAACAAACAAACAAACAAAAAACGATGCTTCCCAGCAAGGGAAAAATATTTGTAAAAATATTTATGAGGGATTTGTATTAATAACATTGTCAGTCTTCCCACTTTTTCTTTGTAATAACTTTACAAAAATATCCATGTTATGTTGATTATATTTTGAGTTTTTCTAAACCTCTTCAATCTCCTACATTTTCATTCCTGAGGCCATTATATTTTAACATTTTCTGATGTATTATCTGCATAGCAAAGTGTACATATTGTAAGTAGGCTTTCACAAACGGAACTCACCCATGGAACCAGCCCCAGGTTAAGAAACAGAAAATTTCGAATACTGAGAGGCCCACCATGCCCACATCCACTCTCTACTGTAAGCGCTCACTTAAGGGTCAGCTCTATTCAGACTCCTGTGGTACAGGAGAGCTCTGTTGAGGCCAGGATGGTGCTTCATCAGAACTTTGTTTCTAGACAGCTGTGTTGATTTCAACCTTGTGGTTGCCCGTGTCCTGCACGTAGGCAGGACACTGCTTAAGGAAGGTCTACCAAATTGAACTGCTTCAATGGTGCATGTGCTCTGGGTAATCAAGACACAGGTAGAAGGATGCAGCTTAGGAAGAAGTGGTTATTATAGAAGAAGGACTTAGAAAAAGTGAGATGGGCAGAGGCAAAAAACCCCCAAATAACAAACAAACAAAAAAAACTTCCCTGTCTTCACTCCTCTGCTTAGGAAAAGCTCCAGAGAACAACGTTATCTTTAAAAATAACAACACATCAACAACTGTTTGTTTGTTTTTATTTTAAAGAGGGAGGGAAAGGGATTAGCAACATCATTGACAGAGAAGCATCTATTGGCTGCTTCCTGCATGCCCCCTCCTGGGGATCCAGCCCGAAATCCAGGCATGTATGAGGAATTGGACTGGTGACCTCTTGGTTCATGGGTCAATGTTCAGTCACTGAGCAACAATGGCCAGGCCTTTTATTTATTTATTTATTTATTTATTGCACCTTTCCTCTTGATGCTTCCATGTGGTTCTTGTGGTTGACTCTGCCATTTGTGCTTGTGGAGAAAGATCACGTGTTGCTTTCAGTACAAAATAACTTGGTGAGTATTAAAGATATAAATACTGAGACTTATAAGAACATTGTGCTCCCATGAGTATTTTATTTTCATCCATTTCCAAGGAATGTCTTTTTCAGGGCTGAATAGAACCCATATTTTCAATTCACCAAACAGATCATTAGTCACTAACAAGAGGTACAAAGATCAGTCAAAGCATACGATTGTGTCATTAACAAGAGGGTGGAGGGTGAGTAGAAACTGATGTACAGGTTTGAACTCCTATTGAATAGTAAGAACTGCTGAGAAAAAAAACAAAACACAGAGTAACTTACAGGAATACCTACCAGCTCTCACTTGCTAAGGGCTGAGGTAATTCATTATTTTTTTCTTTCTCTTTAGGGAACATCAGTCTAGAATGCCCCTTACTAAAGATGGGAGCAGTCAATAGCAGTGTGATTTATCCAACATACGCACAGTCTGAGGGCTGCACCTATTTTCTTGTCCTCAGCATAATTCTCGGAAAGCACACTTCCCAGAAGAGCATGACTCAAGGAAACTCCTCTATAGTTGCAAATGCTTCCACTTTCATTTATTGGAGACAGACTCCATCCTTCCAAATGTGATAATGGTCTCAGGTATTAGAACATGTGACTTAAGGCAAATTAAAGGAGTGCTTGCTTATCTGTTCTGTGTGATCTACTCTCACAAGTTTCCCTGTGTTCTCCCCTGCAGAGCCAGGGGAGAGGGAGAGCTACAGGAAGCGAGAAGCTAGAGACTCACTGAGCCAATGTCCATACCTGTCAGGTAGAAGTGTGTCTGTACATCCATTGAAGCCTTGGGAATCCCTAGGCTGGGAAGAAAAGACCTCTAAAATGTTAGGTCTGGAATTTTCTCTTCAGGTTCATCCTGAGCCCTGAGAATTTCACTAAAACCACAGACACACACACACAAAAGCATGTTCATAGTTAAAGCTTATTTTCTTGAAACTCAGTTCTCTTCGCCTTCTCATTTTTTATTGCTATGTATTCCCCCACCCCCATTTTTGTCACTGCTCAAATTTCTCTCTTATGACCACTAAGTTTCTTATGACTTCTGATTTGACTCTTCATCTGGTAGTCAATTTAGCTCCCACTCTGTGAAGCTGTGTCTCCCAAGGCAAAACTGACAAATCCTGCTCTCCGTCCTACTTATTCCCAAGGCTCAAGCTGTCTCTTAATGTTGGGCTCTTGCTCTTCTTTCTCCACCCCATTAATAAAATGTGCCAATTTATTAATTTATAATGAGAAATATAAATGTCAAGTATAATTTAGCCCTTATTTTGTTAGACTGGTTAATTTTTCTCCCTGTAGGCAAAAGGAAAACTTGCTTAGTGAACATGAAATCAAACACAGGGTAGTCAATTATTATATGACTAGAGGCCCGGTGCACAAAATTCGTGCACTTGGGGTGGGGCTGGGGGGTGGGGTCCCTCAGCCAGCCTGTGCCCTCTCACAGTCTGGGAGCCCCCAGGGGATGTCCTAATGACAGCTCCTGTGTAGAGCATTTGTCCCTTGGTGGTCCGTGCGCGTCATAGCAACTGGTCATTTTGCCGTTTGGTCTATT
The DNA here is from genome assembly GCA_026230045.1 of Corynorhinus townsendii. Classification (NCBI taxonomy): domain Eukaryota; kingdom Metazoa; phylum Chordata; class Mammalia; order Chiroptera; family Vespertilionidae; genus Corynorhinus; species Corynorhinus townsendii. Next base: position 116,338,978 of record JAPDVU010000006.1, on the reverse strand, counting down.
TGCATATTAGCCTTTTATTATATAGGATTCTTCATGTCATGTGTCATATCTTTATATAGGATTCTTCATGTCATGTGTCAAAACAGGAAAGCACTTTCCACTTGTGTCATATGCTGGTACTGGGGACTCCTTGTACCATGCTGGATCGTATATGTTCTGTGTGTTCTGTGGAGCCGGAGGGCCCACCTTGTCCAGGCATGCATGCAAGAAGTATATATGGCTAAAATTATGGCTTTGAAAGTTCTTCCACCTTTTCTAAGTCTCCTTGATTCTCTTTCCTTTTATGATGCTTTCATGATGCATTTCGGTCTGTCTCTCCTTTTTCTTCATCTTCCTATCTCTTATTCCTTCCCTTGGACACTGTCTTGCTTACACATGTTTCCCTGTAGACTCCTGGCACTGCACCTCCACTCCATCCTCTGCTTCTGTTTTCCTATGCGGGAGGGACTATTAGTTTCCACAGGAAACCATATGATCATTGGTAAATAAAGGCAGGTATACTGCAGAATCTATGTTTCTTTAGCATTTCCTTGAAATAGAAGCGTACGATCACCACTACATCTTAATATCCCTAGCTGCAGCAATGTGGCAGGGACCAAGGCACAGCAAAGGCTTTTAGACAAACTCAGCTAATTGTCAATCATGCTAGTGATAGAAAGAATGCTACTTTCAAGCTTGATATGCAATACTACTTATAGTGAGTGCTATACAATGACATTTACTTTTAAGAAAATCTTATCTGCTTATTTACCTTACCAAGGATGGAGGGAGAGGGGAAGGCACATCCCCTCTCCCTCCATCCTTGTGTGTGTGTATTTGTGTGTGTGTGTGTGTGTGTTTGTGTGTGTGTGTATTTGTGTGTGTGTGTGTGTTTGTGTGTGTGTGTGTGTTTCTGAATAACCAAGCAAGTGTGTGTGTGTTTGTGTGTGTGTGTGTTTCTGAATAACCAAGCAAGTAAGTAAATGGGGGTGATCTCACACCTGATGGGAAAATGAATTAAAAAAGAATTAAAGATCGAAAATATAATCATTCTTTTTTTTTGCTTTTAGTTGTCCATATCCCACATGTTCATTAACTAAAATGAAGGTGCTATAAATGAATGAAACTGGAATGAAAATTGGGCAAGGTACAGTATTTTTAAAGAAAAGCTTTGTTTTCATGTTTTTGCCATGTGAATTAACTCCAATTAGCTGTTTACAACATGATGCCAAGTAGAACTCCTACCACAACTGTTTGAATGAATATCAAACACTTATTTGTAGGTAGTCATTTTCCACCCCCAGAATATGGTAAAAGTGTGTTTTTGGGTTGGTTTATCATTTCCCCCTCAACCAGGCTTATGCCGATCTGCTCAGATCCTTGCTACTCAAAGTAATACTTGCCCACTGGTAACATAGATATCAACAAGGAGCGATGCAGACTAGCAAGGCCCCATCCTGGAGATACTGAATCAGCATCCGCATTTAACAAGATCCCTAGGTGATTCCTATGAAGGTTAAAGTGTGAAAACATTGACCTAGATCCTAAATTACCAGAAAGGTAAACTTTCTTCTACAGGAAATTATCTTGGATTCTGAATTAGTGGAGTAAAAAAATAATCAATTTCTATTAAATTTTATCCCTATTTATAGATTTAATTTTAGTGTTTTGATTTTATTTTTATTATCTAATAAATAAAATTATTTTCCTGAATATCTTATTTCACAGGCTGATCTACCTTAGATAAAATATCTATTAAAAGCTGGAGACATACTAAACTACTCTTTTAATCCATTAAGCATAGCTGGGCTTTATCCATAGGGTTGTATTGTAGAGAGATTTTGACATCTTGGCATTTTCTTTTCTCTGGTGTATTGTATCTTTCCTCTAATTATGTGTAAATAATTTCTTCAAGCCCTTAAGAGGGACCTTTGTATTATGTTTTTTATTTCCTGAAATAAGAATTCTCAACAGACTTAGAGAAGTCTCCTGATATATGTTCAATGGACAATATGTGGAACCTATCTGATGAGGTAGAAGGTACTTACATACTATAAAATACATTCAAAGACAAGTTTCACCTCTTTGTTCAAATAGGAATAAATGTGTATAGTAGTAAGGAAAACTGCGCTTATCATGATATATACTTTACATTTCTTATATCCACTTTGTCTTTTATCTTTGTACTTCAAATAATACCTTTAAATGGTTTAAACATGTGTAAGCCAAGAACCTATGAGGCAAAATAAAAATAGTATAAATCACATCAGCCTGCCATCCCTTTAAAAGGACAACTTATTGATCAATTGTGAATCCATATTTTTCTCTTTAAAGACACATAATATTGTAGCTATATAGATGGCATCCTTAATCCTACTTATTTATAAATGCTCCCTGAGGTAAAAAGAGTTCAGGATTGACACTTTCTGAAAAGGAAACACTTTTTAGACATTAATTTATTTGCATATGAATCTCATATTATTGTAGAACTAGAATATAAACTCTGATGGCAGATACTTTTGTCTATTTCACTGTTGTATCCTCTAGCACCTAGGACAGTGCCCCACACGGTATATGGTAAATACAGAATAAATGAATGAGATTAAAAATGTCTCTTCAGAATTAAACTGTTGGAATTCATTCCTTACTAGTAGCATTTTTTTTGTATGTGTGAAAAGTTTCTTTGAGTAATAAGATTCTCCCTGGTCACAAGATCTTATCTAAACAACTAAATAATTGAAGCCAAAGATAATTGTGATTCTAAAAAGTACTATGCAGGAACGGCCCCAACAATATGTCCAGTTTACCTATAGCTCATCTGTTTTTTTATGGTTTTTATTTATGACTAGAGGCCCGGTGCACGAAATTTGTGCCCGGGGGTGGGGGGGGTGGTGGTGGTGGTGGTGGTGTCCCTCAGCCCAGCCTGCACCCTCTCTAATCTGCGACCCCTTGAGGGATGTCTGACTGCCCGTTTAGGATCGGGCCTAAATGGGCAGTCGGACATCCCTCTCACAACCTAGGACTGCTAGCTCCCAACTGCTCACCTGTTCGCCTTCCTGATTGCCCCTAACTGCTTCTGTCTGCCACCCTGATCACCCCCTAACCACTCCCCTGCCAGCCTGATTAATGCCTAACTGCTCCCCTGCCAGCCTGTTTGCCCCTAACTGCCTTCCCCTCCAGGCCTGGTCACCCCTAACTGCCCTCCCCTGCAGGCCTTGTCTCCCCTCAACTGCTCTTCCCTGTAGACCCAGTCACCCCCAACTTCCCTCCTCTGCCAGGTGGGTCACCCCTAACTTCCCTCCCCTGCAGGCCTGGGTCACCCCCAACTGCCCTTCCCTGTAGACCCAGTCAACTCCAACTTCCCTCTTCTGCTGGGCCGGTCACCCCTAACTGCCCTCCCCTGCAGGCTTCATCGCCCACAACTGCCCTCCCTTGCAGGCCTGCTTCCTCCCAGCTGCCCTCCCCTGCTGGCCATCGTGTGGTGGTCATCTTGTGTCCACATTGGGGCAGGATCTTTGACCACATGGGGGCAGCCATCTTGTGTGTTGGAGTGATGGTCAATCTGCATATTACTCTTTTATTAGATAGGATAGAGGCCTGGTGCATGGGTGAGGACCAGCTGGTTTGCCCTGAAGGTTGTCCCAGATCAGGGTGGGGGTTCTCTTGCGGTATGGGGTGGCCTGGGCGAGGGCAGGCTGGCCACACCCCCCAGCATCCCAAGCAGAGGTCCTGGTATCTGGGACTTATTTATCTTCTACAATTGAAACTTTGTAGCCTGGAATGGAGCCAAGCCTTCTGCTTGTTCCATGGCAGCAGCCATTTCTGTTGGGATTTATGTATCTTCTATAATTGAAACTTTGTAGCCTTAAGTGGAGGCCAAAGCAGGCCAGGGCTGTAGAAGCTTGGCTTCCTCCATCACCGTGGGCAACCCTAGCCTCCTGCTCTCTCCAGCTCTGTGGCTGCCACCATTTCTGTTGGGATTTATTGTCTATAATCAAAACTTTGTAGCATTGGGTGGAGGCCTGGGCCAGCAAGATCAGGTGGAAAGCTTGGTTTCCTCCATTGCCAGGGAAACCCAAGCCTCCCTCCTGCTCTCTGTGGCTGCAGCCATCTTGGTTGGGTTTATTTGCATATTCCCTCCTGATTGGCTGGTGGGTGTAGTGGAGGTACAGTCAATTTGCATATTGCTCTTTTATTAGATAGGATGGTATCACAGCTGAATGGCATTTTCCTTAAAGCTCCATCTCTTCCCATTTCTTGATCTGACCCCATCACACAGACTTCTAATAAAAAAGTTGTTCAAAGGGATGCCTTTTTACCTCTCATCTGTCACTTTCTTGGCCATGACATGGAGCCTATTTTTCCTTTTAACCTTGAATCATCATGCCCTTCTCTCTACTTGCTTGGCTGATGGCATGGCTCTCTGATAAATATATCTGATAGGCTCATGACCTCAATATATTTTCCTTTTACCAAAGGAAGAACACACTTTATGTTGATGGTGGGGTATGTAGACAAGTATTAGGAAATGATGAAGTGACATTTTCCCTTTTGGAGGAGCTTTTGGCATATAAATAGGATTTTAACAACGAGCCTGAAACATGAAAGAGTAAGATATGTCCAGTCATGCTAGATAATTCATATGGCTAGAAAGTTGGCTGAATTAGGTGAAAGGCTAAGGAAAAAACAGGAAAGTCAGAACCACATTGCAAAGGATTTTGAATTTAACATAAGTGCCACGAGAATCCAAACACATGGCTGTTTTGGAGGTACAAAAAAAGCATAAAAGTTGGTACCTATTTTTAAGATGCTCAGTTATGTGGAAGAGTCAGTTATAAAGTGATGTATAAATGCATTATAGGCAGAGAGAACTACCTGGACAAAAACACAGAGGCTTGACAATGCCTGTGATTTCAAGGAACAATAATAATCTAGTGCTGCTCAATGTGTGATAGGGATGGTGGAGATACATCTTAAAGAGTAGGTTGAGATGAGATCGGAAGAACATTATATGTCATATTTAGAAGTTTGGATTTTCTGCCATAATTAACAAGGGGCTATACAGATTTTAACGTGAGGACTAACATGGTTCATAACTGATTTATAACTGGTAACTTTGGTGGTGTTTTATAAGTTGTGACTTGACAGAAAGGTGAAAAGAGATACTAAAGATGAAAGAGTAGATTAAATCTATAAAAATGGTCCAGGTGAGAAGTTTTCTGATCTAAGGCAGTATGTTTTGTCATTAATTGGAATTGTATTTTATGGATCTTGAGAGGAAAGGGAAGGATAATTTTTTTCCTTTGCTTGATTTTTGGTGAGAAAATAGACACCTTGCGTTTGAGGCATCTGGGTCATTCAGGTAGAGCAGTGAAGTGGTCAGCTGAAAATATGCACCTAGAAAATAGTTTAGTCTAGTTTGGAGATGTCTATTTGGTGTCAGCAGCTCATAGGAGGTAAACGAAGCCAAGTAAGCAGCCAGAGATGAGCTGAGGAAAATCAATATTTGAAGATGAACAAAAGAAAAGAGCCAAAGGAGACAAGAAAAAAATAGGAGGAAATCAGGAGCGAAGAATATTTTAGAGGTTTAGATTCTCTTCTCTGTTGACTTTAGAGAGAAAAAATAATTTTAAGAGGAATAGATTGGTCAACAGTGCTAAGTACTGCAAAGATGTCAAAAATGATAAAAACAAACAAACAAACAAAAACGAGAAACATTTCTAGGCTAAGTTCCACTAGGGCAAGGACCATTGTACTTGACACATATTAGGTGCTCAATAAATATTTGTAAAATGAATAAATAGATTTACATTCTGGATTCACCTTGAAGAAAATGTCATCTGTTCTTCAGTTTATTTTTGCTTATCTATGGTATTACTTATTATTCAAAATGTAACCCATAGTAGATATAAATATTTCTCTGGTTTTCAAAGAATTAAGAAAAAATTAATTTAAAAAGAACATGATCACATTTTTTAGTTAAAAAATAAGCATTATTCTGCATGATAAAGGTTTTTCCCCATTATCATTTTAAAATAAATGATACATTATGCATTAAACAATGGATGATGAATTAGCACATACTTAATTTCCTATGTCATCAGAAGTATGTTTCTTTTGACCTTTACAAGTTAAATCCAGAAGTTAATTCAATTTCCCTTAAAGGCTTTTAAGGCTCTGAGGAAGCATTTAGGTTGCATTCAGAAAGACTTTAATGAGTTGGAAGTGGGTCAAAAAACATTTACTACTGATTTTAAAATTGCTCCTGATTTATCATGACTTTCTCTCTAATATTGTCATAGTTTGTTTTCTATCAAAATTAAATCCTATGAGCTGATAAACTGCTATATTAATTTGAAAGTAGCCAAATCTTTTTCAATGGTTCTAAGAAATACTTCACAAATCATTTAAAAAATATATCATTTGAAAGAAATTTGACATATTTTTTATTAGAACCTTCAAAACTGTTACAAATCTAAATATGATTTTTAAATCTCCACTAGTTTATACCCTTCCAATTTTCAATTTGATTTTCATATGCAATAGGATGATGTTTAGTTTTATATTCTCTTTGAAGGAGAGGTTTATGAAGGTAATTAATAGAATTTTAATTGGTTAATATAAACTAATTCAGGGGAAATTCTGTTTTTGAACATTACATTCAGATACTCCTCTACTTATGTTCTGGTAAATCCCTCGTAAGTTGAAGATATCATAAGCATTTAATACACCTAACATACTGAACATCCTCCCTTAGCCTAGCCTACCTGAAGTGTGCTTACATTGGCTACACCAGGGCAAATCATCTCATTGCCACTGAGCAGCACCACAAGAGAGTATCACACTAATACTGCTAGCCCAGGAAAAAATAAAAATTCAAAATTTAAGTATGGTTTTATTGAACGCATGTTGCATTCTGCACCATTATCAAGTTAAAAAAAAATTGTAAGTCGAACCATTGTAAACAGTATACACACATGCATCTAACTATACATTGGTAGGGGATTTAGACAGTGTTTTATTATTGGTTTGAGCTACTTAGATGAGTTTCTCCAGAACCAGGTTCAGAGAAGAGGCATTGTGGCCAAGTGATTTATTACTTGGGAGAAGCTGGCAAGGGAGTGGGAAGCTGGGCAGGGAAGGGCCAGGTCAAACAAAGAGGGGATTTCAGGCAATGTCTTTCTTAGCCTCAGCTTGAACCCAAAGAGAAGCTCTGGAGTATTACTTCACCTCTGAGTGTCATACCCTAGGCAAACAACTGGGCTGTCTAGACCCCTATCAATTGCTAGGAAAGCTTGTGGTGATGGTGGGGAAGAGGGATAGGCAAGGGGGATGCATTCTCAGAACTTCCTTCTCCTGCATGTAAGCAAGGCAGAGCTTCCCGTAGCCCAAAGGCAAGGCTCTGAGGAGAGTGCAGGCTTTGGCCATTGAAATCACAAGGGCTGGGTGTGGGGTGAGAGTAGGGTGGCTCAGAAATGGTAGAAGTGATCTCTCAGTGCAACAATAATATGCTTTATATAGTCAAAACCTAATTTCCTCAAAAATATTACAATTTCCACATTTCTCTGATTTCAGTTTCCTTCGTGATCTGAAAGTCCACACAAATGAGGTTTCATTAACTACCAATAGTACATTTGTTGCTTGGTTGCTAAGTTAAAAATGTCTTCTTTTCTCTATAGACAAAAACCAAGTAGAAATGCATTTAGAGACACACCAGCTAGCTAGAAGGAAATGCTCTTTATTGCTCCATTTTTATATAGAGAGGCACCTTTCCTGTTCTAGCACATACTATTCTACATGTAATAGAAATAGGTATGTGATTCACCAAAAGAACATCCGTATCATATTTGACCAATGACCTTTTTTTTTTTTTATTCAAAAGAGTTTTTCCAGATTCACATAAAGTTTGTTTTGCTTTTGTTAAGGGCAGCCACGTCTCTTATCTTTGCCTTGCTAAGGTATTTGTTAGTGCAAAGGTAAAGAAACCATATAAATGCATATTGTGATGTATTAATTCAAAAGTATTTTACAGCAATCTCTACTAGTAAGTTATTAGTTTCTCTTTATTAAGAGTATGAGAAGGAAGCTGGTATAAAAGTTTCTTCATGGTTTGGAGTAACTGCTGGGAATATTAAGAGAATTAGTTTAAAGGCTATGATTGTTGGCTTTGTTTTTGTGACAAAAGGGACATTCTGAGCTCCAGTATCCTCTGAAAAACTTCATATTTTGATGAATGTCATAACAGTTGTCTCTATATATAAAACCCTAATATGCAAATAGACCAAAAGGCAGAACAACCAAACAACCAGTCACTATGACATGAGCTGACCACCAGAGGGCATGTGTGGAACATTGTGGGTGTCGGCCGCAGTGGGATGGGGGAGCAGGTGAGCAGGGGCGCCAGACCAAGGTGGGGCGCCAGTTGCTGTCATTGGGGTGAGCCTTTGGTGGTTACGGAAATTCTTTGCTCCTGTGCACCGTGGTCCCGCCCAGCGCTCTTGGCACCATTAGCTCATGTGAGAGGCGGCTGCTGCCCTGATTGCCCCTCAGGGCTTCTTCACCTCCCCCTGCTCCTGAGGGGGATTGAGGCTGGCAGCCACCTCTCACATGCACTGCTGGCACCAGAGCTGCCACTCGCACCCACTGCTGGCCTCAGCCTCAATCACTTCGTGTCGTCAGCGGGTGCGAGCAGGGGCAGCACCATCAGCATGTGGAAGCAGCTGTGGTGGGAGTGGGGCTGCCAGCACACAGGGGACCAGGGTCTGTGGTGGGAGGGGCCGGGCAGGGGTGAGGAGGATGGGCTGAGACCTGCCCCTGTGCCCACCCTAGCCTCACAGCCCACAGTTCTTTTCAAGGTGCACAAATTCGTGCACTGGGCCCCTAGTCTTAATATAATAGCCACTATTTTTTGCTTCAAATGAGAGCACCTATGGCTGCAAATATTTCACTAACTCATTGACAAGCCATGCTCAACAGGCAAACCATATTGGAGACTGGCAGTTCTTTCCAGTACAGAAAGGCAGTGCTAGATTCTCCTGTCTTTCATTACACAAAACAAACCTAAAATCAGGGCAGGTTTCCCTTTCAGGACAATTGCTCTGTCCCTCTGGCATTCTTCCCTTCCCTCACCTTCATTCCTTTCTATATTTATCCAGCATGAGGAGAAGGGAGAAGAAGGAAGCAAAATGGACTCATTTCTCCAGGACACATGACCTTGACTTACTTCAAGGAGGATTTTACTAGTTTGTTTTACTAAGGTAGTTTAATCACTTGAAGAAATAAGATTTGGTTTTATTTATAAATGTTTCCCCTTACCCCCCAAAAAGTCATTACCAAAATGACTCTAAAAGACACTAAACCTCATACTTTCTATTGTCCAGAATGTAAGCGAAGTAGAGGATGCAGAGAGAAAATGCCCCCATTCATTTAACTTCAACCCTCTGGTCATTTAAGGTAAAAGAAAAACATTTTAGGCTCTCATTTGCCCTTGATATCAGATCACTTTAACCTAGAAAAATGGGCCACACACTGAAAGGAACTTGGCTGTGTTTTTCCTCACCAATTTTGTCCTTTTCTTTCCAAATTCCAGTCCAAAATCACAAATTTCAGGTGAAGATTTTACATGTGAAATATACATAATCTAAACACTGAAAAAATAAGGCCCAGAAGTAATGTGACTGCTAAAGAATGTGCAAGGCCATGGAAATGGACTGAGACAGCCCCCACCCCAGACCTTGGACTGATATCTTCATCAACATTTTGGTTTTGCAGTGGAGTGAAAGCTATGTTAGAAACTGGGGGGGCGGGCGGGGGGGGGGGACCCTGCTTGGAGAGCAGGTGAGCAGCCAGGTGAGATCACCAGCTCCTTTCTCACCTGATCCCTCTCACTCTCCATTCTTCTTTATTTAAGCATCTTACTTATCATTTCCTATGGTGACTTTCAGGGAACATAATTTGGGTACCACCATATCTACTATGGCCAAACTATAATTTGATAGCAGACAAACTATTGTTCTTTTGTGCATCCATTTCCATCACTGTAAAGCAAGGAGGCTAGTCTTTGTCTTCTTGCTGCCTCATAAGAATTTAAGGAGGAGGAAGAAGAAAGTGCATGGGATGTTCTAGTCATCTGGAGTAAAGGTGCTACATACCAAAGGTTATCTACCTATCTCATGAGGATGTCATGAACTAAGGAAGATAATATGTGAAATATTTGAGTTTTATGAAATACAAGTAGCATATATATTTGAGCTGCAATGATTTATGTTCTATGTAGTTATATTAGCATTTACTTAACATGTTCATTCACTCCTTCATTAATTCTATAGCAGACTCCACATGGGCACTGATTCAATAGTGGAAGAAAGAGACTGCATTAAAAAATTCCTGTGGAAATACACAGTCATACAATAACTATTGCACCCTCTGTATACATAGCACCACCAGGCTGTCTGTTGTGATATATATTTTCCTTCCAAGGAGGAGGAGTTTGGGAGAGGAGAGGTGGTAGTGAAGGAGGGAGTGAAGAAAGGACAGTGTGGCGAGGTTTATATTCACCTGATTCCAGGTCTCCTCACACCCAGCATGCCGAATGTGCCTCCAAACATTAAAATACTGATATGTCCCTTTTGGAATGATTGATCAGTGAAATGAATTTGAATTTCTTTGTTTTCTACAGAATGAGGAGCCCCTCCCCCCTTTTAGAAAATTATAATTTCATTAAATTCTACTTTAGGAAACATGGACCATAGAGAGCAACCTCCCTCTGGCCCATTCATGTACCAAAGTACCACAAAAATGTCTGTTTAGACAATGTTTAAAATTTATTGTAATTAGAACATTACTTTTTGACAGGCTAACATAAAACAAAACAGACTAATTTAATTAACAAAAGCTATTCTGGGGGAAAGCTGGGTAACCCACATAATCCAAGAAAGAGCTGAACCAGCAGACCTTGAGAAAGACAGGAACACCTGTTCCCATCTGTAGAGCTAGAATTCAGGGCTCTCTGCTTTGGTTGAGGCTATTACCCACATTCCTTTCTGTGTTTTCTTCCCCTCAAGATTCATTTCCTTGGGTGAGGGTATAATTAGATTAGTTTGGATTGGGTGATCATCTTGCTGGTGGTGGTGGTTGTGAAGAGGTACCTGGAATTGGCAGTCCCACCAGACATAGTAAAGTTGACTTAAAATGTGGTAAGTACATTTTACAGCATATAGGACTCCCTGGAAGTGTTTCTGCTATATTTATACTAGTGTATGCATTGCTGAAAGCCTATGCAAAGGATGCAGTGGGATAAAGTAGTCAGTAGATCTGGGTTAGCCTTGCTATGGCCACTAATTAGCTGTATGACTTGGATAGGGACCTTCATCTCTCACGGACTCTGTTTCCAAAGTTGAAAAATGAGGGGATTTATAGGTCTTTTATTTTCATTTATTTTTTTGTTGTTGTTGATTGAAGTTACATAATTGAATTAATTATGCACCTTAATGTATGGTATACCATCACATTCTTCTAAGCAAGATGCCTTTCTTGTTTTACTTTATTTTTCTACTTATATCTAATCTCCATTTTTATTACCACTTTGACAACCATTCCAGTATTTTCAACATGTATACATGCACATATATACATGTTTTGTGTATGTGTAATATATATTTTTCTGGTGTGTGTGTACATACATGTACATCTTCATAATATATACAGGTTTCCACCACTACCTGAAATAGAGCATTCCTACGAAACCATTCATAAGCCAAAATAGCATAAAGTAAATAAGCAATTACAATTAATTTATGTGGAAAAATTTTTTCAATGCTCCTAGGCTCCCTAAATAACCTACTAAATCATACCAAATAACACACAAAACAGCACTAACATATAGTAAGTGACAGCACTAACATATAGTAAAATATGACAGCACTAACATATAGTAAAAGCAGGAATGATATGATACATATACACTGGATATAAATAGAAACCATGTATGAAGAAGCAATTTCACTTACTAGGGTGCGCTGCCTCTGTAATGACTTGCTGCAAAACAAACCCTGAGTACCATCTTCACTTTTTGCCTTTCTTTGTAAATGTGGAAATCCTCTTTGGATTTCCTTTGGCTAGTAAACACAGGAACCTTTGTAAAAGCAAAGTTGTTTAAAGTGAAATTTCTAAATGCAGGAGATACCTGTAAATACATATACATTTAAACTGTGACTGGTGTAATACTATTGATCTCATACTGTTTTCTTTTTCTTAAATTGTTTTCATGCAATTTCATGTTTTTAAGGGCTATCCCCATTGGCCTTTGTATATCTAGTACATTCTTCTTAACTGCTTTATGGCATTTTACTATATGTACCACTATAATTGTACTCATCTATTCCTCTAGTGATAAATACATAAAGCAGTTGCAAATTCTACTAACACTAGCAAATTGCTTGCTTGTACATGCTTTTGTAGGTCTTTCAAGAGTTTCTCTGAGATAGTCCTATGATAGTGAGATTAAGATATGAGAATTCATAATTTCACTAAGTATAGTCAAATTGCCTTCCAGAAATATCTTATCACTTACCACTCCATCAGTTTTACATAAAAGCTTTTGTCTATATTTTCTTCAAAACTTGGTATTCTCTGACTTTCTATAAATATGCACACACATATATACATGCACATATGTATTAATTTTTCTTAATGATCACTAAGATATTTCCCTATAGTTTCTTCTATTTGCATTATCATCTTAACTTGCATATTCAGGTTTTTAATCCATTTGAAACAAACCTTTGTTTTTCACTTTGCCTTTCTCTATGTACACTTATTTTTTCAAGACTATTTACTGCAGCGGTTCTCAACCTATATGGGTCACTACCCCTTTGGGGGTCGAATGACCCTTTCTCAAGGGTCACCTAAGACCATCGGAAAACACATATTTCCGATGGTCTTAGGAACCGAGACATCACTCCTCTGTCTGTCTCCAGGCAGGTCCTCCCACATGCAGATATGCCCACATACGAGTACCCGGCATGATGACATCATCGCGCCAACCCCGTCACATACACCCCATACAAATACAGGTGTATGTGACAGGGTTGGCACCATAATGTACTTATGTGGACCAGTCACACACGTGTAGAGAGCAGCTACTGTGTAGAAAGCAGCTGCTGTGTTGAAAGCAGCTACTCTATTAAAAGCAAAACCAGCAGTATTGGAGGTAAAATGACACTTCATGAATTATAATTACTGGGTAAATGTAAAATCATGTACTGCAAAATCATCAACTACTGCAAAAATAAATCTGTACCATGGGAACTTAATCTGGATGCTGATCGGTCTTTTTATATTCAGCTGTGGTTGATGTGAATACTGCCCCCTTGTGATAGTAACAGGTATGTAAAAACAACAACACAGAATGGTAAATCATAGGAAACTTTAATGAACTGTATTGACTGAACTATGCCATGTATCATCTTTCGTACTATTAAAGCTTTTATTATATATTATTTTCTTTAGCAAGCCATCCCATGACAATGGATCATGCAGAGAAGAACGTTAAGAAAAAAAATATATAGTGAGGATTTTTTACAGTATGGTTTTACCTCAGTAATTATAGTAGGAATTGAGAAACCACAATATGTTATTTGTTGTGAAGTTCTATCAGCCGAATCTACGAAGCTGAACAAACTAAAATGCCATTTTGATAGCAAGCATTGAGCTTTGCCGGAAAGGATACCAACTATTTTAGAAGCAAAGCTGATGGACTCAGGAAAGCCAGACTTGACACTTGTGGCAAGTACCACAAACAAAACGTAGCAGCCATTGAAGCTTCATATTTGGTGGCACTCATAATCGCCAGAGCTATGAAACCTCACACCATTGCTGAAGATTAACTATTGCCAGCAGCCAAAGCCATTGTTCAAGTTATGATCAGAGACTAATTTGTTACAAAATTGAGTGCAATTTCCTTATCTAACGACACAGTCGACTGTCCGAAGAAGAATAGATGACATGTCTGCTGATATTCTTGATCAGGTAATCCAGGAAATTAAATCTGCTCCACTTCCAATATTTATTATCCAGCCTGATGAATCTACAGACATTGCAAACTGTTCACAGTTACTGGTTTACTTGAGGTATATTAATGATGGCAACTTTAAAGATGAGTTTCTTTTTTGCAAACCTCTTGAAACGACAACTACTGCACGTGATGTATTTGTCACAGTTGGTTCATTTCTGAAAGAGCGTAAGATCTCTTGGGAAAAGGTTTGTGGTGTTTGCACAGATGGTGCTCCAGCTATGCTAGGATGTCGATCTGGATTTCAACGTTTGGTACTGAATGAGTCACCAAAAGTCATTGGAACTCACTGTATGATTCATTGGCAAATATTAGCAATGAAGACGCTGCCACAAGAGTTACAAGAAGTAATGAAAAGCATCATAAGTTCTGTCAATTTTGTATAGGCAAGCACTTTAAACAGTTAACTGTTTTTGCAACTGTGCAACGAGTTAGATGTGCAGAACAATGCTCTGCTATTTCACACTGAAGTGAGATGGTTGTCGAGAGGAAAAGTTTTAAAATGTGTTTTTGAGCTTTGTGATGAACTCAGAAAGTTTTTAAATCAGAAAGCAAGACCGCAGTTCGAAGCACTTTTCAGCGATAAAAGTGAACTACAGAAAATAGCTTACTTGGTTGACATTTTTGCCTTCTTGAATGAGTTAAATTTATCACTGCAAGGACCAAATGCAACATGCCTTGATTTGTCTGAAAAGATCCAATCATTGCAAATGAAACTTCAGCTTTGGGAAAAAAAAAAAATTGGATGAAAATAAAATTTGCATGTTGCCTACCTTATCTGCTTTCTTTGAGGAACATGACATTGAACCAGACAAAAGGATTACAATGATAATTTCTGTGAAAGAACATTTGCACATGCTTGCAGACGAAATTTCATCATACTTTCCAAATCTACCTGACACCCCATTTGCACTTGCCAGAAGCCCATTCACAGTCAAAGTTGAAGATGTTCCTGGGACAGCACAAGAGGAGTTCATTGAACTTATTAACAGTGATGCAGTGAGAACTGATTTCTCTACAATGCCAGTTACAAAATTCTGGATCAAGTGTTTGCAGTCATATCCTGTTCTGTCTGAGACTGTGTTGCGCCTTTGTCTTCCATTTCCAACAACATATCTTTGTGACACAGGGTTTTCCAGCTTGTTGGTTATCAATTCTAAATACAGAAGTAGATTTGTTGTGGAAGATGATCTTTGTTGGGCTCTTGTAAAGACTGCCCCGAGAATGTCTGATCTGGTGAGAAAGAAGCGATCTCTAGCCTTCGCACTGATGTTGGCTTTTTGCGCATACTGTTGCAAAATGTATCAATGTAGTTTACTGTTGTTATATTAAGACTGTTACCCATGCTACACCATGCTTCAAGACAAAATTTCATTTATTTGTAATTAGAATAAATATTTCACAATATATAATTACATATTGTTTTTGTGATTAATCACTATGCTTTAATTATGTTCAATTTGTAACAATGAAAATACATCCTGCATATCAGATACTTACATTAAGATTCATAACAGTAGCAAAGTTACAGTTATGAAGTAGCAACGAAAATAATTTTATGGTTGGGGGTCACCACAACATGAGGAACTGTATTAAAGGGTCGCCGCATTAGGAAGGTTGAGAACTACTGATCTACTGAATAAGCCACCTTTCATCTTTTTCGGTTATTTTTGCTGTCAATTTTAAAATATAGTAAGTCACACAAATATTAGCCTATTTCAAACACTCTGCTCTATTACACTGAACTGTTTGTTTGTATCTATACATACTATTTCAAATTATTGTAGCTGTGTCATGCCTTAATATCTAAAAGTAAAGTCCCTGCCCTTTGTTTTTGTGTGTTTTTTATTTTAATTGACCTAATGGCCCACTAGCTATTCATAAGAAAAATATGCTCTATTATAAAAAAATCCAGATAAATGAAGACTTAGAAATAATAGTAAATAAAAATTTTTTGAAGACCTGTGAGAATAAAAACACAACAGATAGATCACTGAGATCTCCAAGCAAATGGAAATCCAGAAGCTGTAAAATGGGTTATGTAAATAAGTGACTATATAAGACTTAAACTGTTCATATGGCAAACGTTTCATAAAAAAATTAATAAACAATGATGAAATGAGAAAAACATATCAGTAACTCAGACAAAGTATTAATTTCTATATTATTCAAAGATGAACAACTTAATTAAAAATGAACATAGATGTGAAAAGAAAATTCAGAAAAAGAACACATTTAAATAGCTAGCAAAAGTAAAAAGGTGCACAAATTTTAAAAAAGAGAAATCCACATGAAAGAACAAATGAAATATAATTTCATACTCATTGAACAAGGCTAAAGAGAAGTGTATGATATATAATGATTATGGGAATGTTAAGCTATATAGCATTTTGGGAAAGGAATATAGAACATCTGTGGGAAATAAGTATACATATTCCTTCTACTCAAAACTTCTGTTCCCAGAGATCTATTATAAAAATGAAAGTGGAGGGAGTTATGTCTAATGGTATAGAGTTTCAGTTTTGCAAGATGAAAGGAGTTCTGAAGATGGTTGCACAATATAAATGTATTTAATACCACTGTGCTGTGCACTTAAAAATGGTTAAAATTTAAACTATATATATTTTACCATAATAAAAAAGTTTTAATTAAAAAAGCAAATAAAAATACCACATGAACTAATAAATAATTCAGTACAATTACAAAATAAAGATCAACTTATAAAAGGGAAAACTTTTTTATCTCAAAAATAACTACAAAATAAAATAGAAAATAAGAAACATTCACAATAGCAAGAAACATGATAATGTATTTAGAAATTATCCCAATAGATGAAAATGACCTTTATAAAGAAAAAGTTTGAACTCTCTTAAGTGTAAGAAGTAAGCAAATCTAGATAAATATAAAATACAATGTAATATAAATATATTAAATCTGAAAATAATTTTCTTGAATTTATTAATGCAGTGAGATTTACTGAAGGTTTTGGTATATTACCTTTTTCATGTGGTGAAAACTATCTTCTATTCATGGTTTATGAGATTAAAATATGTGGTGTCAAACTTTTTATTTATTACGGTATTATATGTGTGTCCTTATCCCCCCATTGACCACGCACTGCCCTCCCCCCTCCCCCAGTCATGCCTTTATCCCCCTGGAGTCTGTGTCCATGGGTTAGGCAGATACACTAGTATGCATGCATGCAAGTCCTTTGGTTGATTTCTACCCCTAAGCCCCACACTCCCTTACCTTCCCTCTGAGGTTTGATGGTCTGATCTATGCTTCTCTCTCTCTGGATCTGTGTTTGTTCATCAGTTTATAATGTTTTTTATATTCCACAAATGAGTGAGATCATGTGATATTTATCTTTCTCTGACTGGCTTATTTTGCTTAGCATAATGCTCTCCAGTTCCATCCATGCTGTTGCAAATGGTAAGAATTCCTTCTTTTTTATAGCAGCATATTATTCCATTGTATAGATGTACCACAGTTTTCTAATGCACTCATCTGCTGATGGGCATTTAGGCTGTTTCCAAATCTTAGCTATTGTAAATTATGCTGCTATGAACACAGGGGTGCATATATCCTTATCAAATGCTTTCTTGACATCTATTGAGTTATATTTTGTCTCAGTCCACCATTTAGTTTAAACTAAAATTCCAAATATTTATAATTATTCATTTATTATTCATTAATTATGCTATTCCATGATTCTGTTTACTTTTTTCTTGCTACATATAAGAGTTTCTGAGAAGGTTGTGGTAAAATATAGAACTATAGTTATTGATTGATCCTCTTTTCTAGATAGTAGTTTTATTAATTTATGCTTTATATAATATGAAGCTATGTTGTTTCTTTATATCAGCATATAATATTCCCCTTCGTCTCTTGTTTGTTTTTGGTACTGAGTTCAATTTTGTATGATATTAAAATTGACATCATATACATTTTTAATAAACTTTTAATTTTATAATAGCTTTAGATTTATAGAATTATTGTGAAGATAGGACAGAGAATTCCTGTTGATAATATTCACACTCACTGATTCTTTCCTTGGCTGTGTCCAGTCTACTGATGGGTCCATCAAAGGCATTCTTTATTTCTGTTACAGTGGTTTTAATTTTTCATATTTACTTTTGATTTTTTCCCTGAGTTTCCATCTCTCTGCTTGCATTATCCATTTGTTCTTGCATGTTGTCTAATTTTTCCTTTAGAACCCTTTATAATTTAATCATAGACATTTTAAATTTCCTGTCAGATAATTTTAAAGTCTATCATATTTCATTCTTGTTTGTTTGTCTCTTCTGATTGTATTTTTTTTCCTGCTTTGTGGTATGCCTTGTAATTTTTTGTTGACTGCTGGACATTTTATAATAAGTTACAGAAACTGAAATTTAATGATTTATGTTCATCTGTCTAGGAGTTGAACTTCGTTTAATGTTTTCTGTAGCCATAGGTGCCAGAGGCTTTAAGCCCCTCCGGTATCCTGATTTTTGTCACTTTTCTTGACTTTTGGCTTCTCTAAGTATTCCTCCTCAGAAAGAGTCTGTTTCTTGCAGCTTGTTCAGCTGTACTCTACTATTATTACACTGGAATTCCAGTGGTATGGTCATAAGTTGTGAGAGCAGGAAAGTATTCTATAATATTCCAATTATATCTCAGTCTTTTGGTGAGCCAATGCTTTGGTTTGTGACCTTCACAAGAATTTCTTCTTGTGTAGCCTCCCCACCACTTACCCTCAGGTGAGACAAGAAGATTAGAGGAGGCTTGAGTGAGAGGAACATTCTTCCCCCCACAACTATTGCACAGGCTCTGGTAAGGGATTTCCTTCTGGAGACTAGACCTTCATTTTAATTAGAGAAGGCTCCTCCCCTCCCCCTGGTAGAGCCACCAGGGGGTCTTTCTTGGATCTTTACCTTGAGAATCTGGTGAAGTTTCTGGAGATAAAGACCATGTGGCTCTAAGATTTTTTTTTATTATTATTCTCAAACTAGTACACACTCAATCTCCAGAAATTCATCAAAATTACCACTTAAGTGTTCCTATCAGTTTGTGGCTTCAGCAGCTTCCGTTCCAGGTAAGTAGATCTTAGTGGCAACTCTCTTGGTTTTCCTGTCTGTCCAGATTTCAAGGTAGCCATTTGCACTGGAAATTCAGTTCTCTGATTTGTTTAAGAAAAGTCATTGATTTTCTGTTTGTTCAGTATTGTGTTATTGTGAGGACAGGACTTTACAAGTTAGAGCTGAAACAAAGCTTATCTTACATATTTATTTGATACATCTTCCCTTCCCCTTCTATCGTTTTTAGGCTTTCTATATTCTCCTGCTCTTAGTGTTCCTCCTATGTTGGATGTACTGTTGAATGTTGTTCCTCTGAGTTCAATCTAAAAGTTTGCCTTTTAATTCCTGAATTTAAACAATTATATTTATCATATTTCTGCTAAAATGTAAATTCTTTTGTGTTATTTTGTATTGCTGCTTGCTTCTTTTTCATTTCCTTTCTTGTCTTACATCTATTGCATTTTCTTGGCTTTAAAGCTATACTTTTATTTTTATTCTTTGGGATATTATTCCTATTAGGGTCATTTTTAAATTTATATTCCTTATTGATTTTTAATTTTTCTGTATTCTGTCTTCTCCCTGAATTAATGAATACTTTTGCACACATAGAACTACTTCTAGTTTATTATTACCAACCCTCAATATGCCATCCCTTCATGTTGTATGTTGGTATTTTTTTTTCAAACATATTTTATTGATTTGAGAAAGGGGGAGAGAGAGATAGAAACATCAATGAGAGAAATACATCAAGTGGATACCTTCTGCATACCCCCTACTAGGGATTGAGCCCACAACCCAGGCATGTGCCCTGACCAGGAATCAAACCCTGGACCTCCTGGTTCATGGGTCGATATGCAACCACTGAGCCAACCGGCTGGGCGTGTTGGTATTTTTCTAGTGAAGTTCAAATGAAGGAGCCACCAATCAAGCTACACACCATTGTATTAGATACTAAAAGATCTTTGCTCAGCATTTAGTGGGTCAAAACTCTCATTTATACTCCATGTAGCACTTGATAGGAGCAGTATGATGCCCTTTGTCAATTTGGAATTAAAATCACAGAGTTTTTGTGCAGAAAGTTACCTTAGAGATAATTAAGTATAGTAATCCCCATTCAGTAGATAATCATTATCCTGTGGCTTTCCAAGCAGGTTGCTCCCACCAAGCCCATGTTGTAAAAAAGAAACGCAGGTCATTACAAAGTTTAGCTACTCTACACAGTATATTTAATGGTACTCCCATCTATAAATGAACTTCTGGAAATTTTCATGTAAAAGGCAAACATCAATGTAATAAGGGACACATGATTTAGTCAATGTTTTTTTTTCCATTTTTTTTATTAAGGTATTACATGTGTACATATCTTACCATTGCTCCCCCCCCACCCCACTCCCATACATGCCCTCACCCCCCAATGTTTTGCATCCATTGGTTATTCTTATATGCATGCATATAAGTCCTTTGGTTGATCTCTTATTTCCCCCACCTCTCCCTAACCTTCCCGCTGTAATTTGACAGTCTGATGCTTCACTGCCTCTGCATCTATCTTTTTGTTCATCAGTTTATAATGTGTTTTTTATTATCCACAAATGAGTGAGATCATGTGGTATTGTCTTTTTCATTGACTGGCTTATTTAACTTAGCATAATGTTCTCCAATTCCATCCAGAGGATATATGCACCCCTATGTTCAAAGCAGCACAATTTACAATAGCTAAGATTTGGAAACAGCCTAGGTGCCCTTCAGCAGATGATTGGATCAGAAAACTATGGTACATCTACACAATGGAATACTATGCTGCCATAAAAAAGTAGTCAATGTTTTTAATTCAATGTTTTTCAGATAAATAGGTACAGAACTAGGGAGATTAGTGACTATGATCCAGGTTATGTAGTGTGTTAGAAGCAGAGGTATAGCTGGATTCTGGATTCTAATTCCTGTTCCAGGGTTCAGTTTTTAGAACCATAATGGCTTCTATTTAGATTCTATGTAGTGCAGAAGCATAAGAGGAAGTAGCTACATGTGAGTATGTAAGAATTCCACATTACAATACAACGCTGTGTTAGAAGGAGAAAGTAATTTTCATTATAAGCCATTCCTTTCAGCTGTTCAAAGCCTTCTGAAATAATCTGTTTTAGATTTAAATTATCCATGCTTGAAAAATGCATGGTTGAAGCCCAGAGGTAATTTTATTTTAAGAAATTGAAAATACCAATAAGCATCATGGCCCCTATTCTTGTTTCAGCCAGCACCACTTTTTTTTCTTTTAAAACCATCACACACACACAAAAAAAAACATACACAAACTTATAATAGGTAGATCCTTTGAACACTGTACTGTCAGTAGTTTTCAAAAGTAAGGCTCTTTCTGAAATAAAACACAAATCAGTATTTCTTGCTACTTTCTCCTTTTTTCTCTCTGAATATTTAGTTAGGCATTTTGCTTTGACTGAAAGAGAATTGCTCTAACAACCCAAGTGATGGGGGCTTATTGGGAGGATACATGTGGTCTGGAACCAGAGGAAGAAACCCACTGAAAGGAAGAGCTCTGGACTGCTCTTTCTCGAACTCGCTCATGGAGTCTTAGAATCTTTCTGGGTGTCTGTTTTGACTCCTTTACACCTTCTAGCAGATTCTTATATTTAAAGCTTTCCCTTACTTCAGTGTTACAAGGTCACTGCAGTCTCTCTGCATATCATGGCTCTTCATCTCACCCTTATCCTTGGGAAATAGAACATACCCGCCCAGAGGTCACAAGTGATGCACTTAGTTTGAGGTGCCAGTGAGGTCATGTAGTGCCAGCTATGACTGCCTTGGTTTCAAGAGCTGATGGAGGGTACATAGAGTCCTTTATGTCTCTAGAACAAATATGTACTTATGTACATATTTAACAAGGAATGACAAATGGATACATAGACATTACCATGCTTATATGATCATCATAAATTACAGTTATTGGAGACCACACTGGATTATTCCATGGTATCAAAAGTGATAGTACATGTAGGGTACAACTATCTAAGGTATGGGTACTCATTATAAATCTCTTACTAAGTATTACTACAGTATTTTATGTACTCTAGACACATTGCATGAATCTCAACATACACAGTTGCTACACATCACCACATCTAAAGAGTTTCTAGTTACAATTTCATGGTGGGTGGGGCGAGGGAGAGAATACATAGTTTTTTAAATAAAAAGGAGGAACAAGGAACTAAGTGTCAAAAGCTTGTTCAGTTTGATCAATGTGTGTACACAAAGGTAGAAATATTAAATGGGTCTTATCAGATGATCTTTGAAGCCTGGGATTCCTCCATGGACTATTCTTAGCATATTTTCCCCTGAGACATTCTCCTCCTATTTTCAGTTGCCTCCATTTGAATCCCCAGGAGGGACAGCTTGAACAGCTATCTTGTCCCTGGTGCCATTGCAATCTTTCACCGGAACCCAAGGACCATGGTGTTCCAAATAAGCTTAGAAAATAATAAAGGAGATAAAAAGAAAAAGGCCCTGCACCTGCCACTCTGTGCTTTCACAGGCCCAGAGCCACAGGGGCAGTAGGGCCAGGGGGCATAGAGGGCAAGAGGCCAACCTCCTTCCAGAGCAGGGGCTTCTAAGGATGGAGCAGTGAGGTCAGGGACTGATGGTCTACATGCTTTGGAGTTCCTGCAGCCTGCTGGAATAACCAAGTGGTTCACGTGAAAAACATAATGCTATAGTTTGAAAAAGCTCAATTGAGGTTGCTAATTTTATATTTATGTAAATAACCTAGGATTTGTAAATCTTCTGCAATAGCAAAGGTTCTGGCCTGAGTGCATTTCTATAGCAGGAAGATTTACTGTGTTGTAATGAAAAAACCCTGGAACAGGCATCAGTGACAGAACCCTGATTTGTCTCCATGAGCTGTTTGACCTTGGACTTTTATAGGACTGGGTTCTTCATCTGAAAAATGCAGGTACGTTTGTTTTAAACACCCTACTTTTCCTCCACATGAAATTGTAAATTGAAACCTAATACATATAAGATTTAAAGCTCAGATGGGATACTCATTACGCTTTCTCCTACAGCAATCTCTGAACCACCCTTGCAGAACCCTAGGACTCAGGAAACCTTTTGGAAATGATTAGGTTATCACAGTGGTTCCTGGGCTCTGATCCCACAGATTCTGATTCAGAACTTGAGGGTGCTGCTTAGGAATCTGAACTTTAAATATTTCTTCTCCCATCAAATGATCCTGATGTAGACCTTGATGATTTAGTTACTTAGGCTGTTACTGTAGCTTTGTAAAATTCCATTTTGCTCATCTGAAAATAAGAAGATTAAAATATCACTCTACTTCAAAGGTTTTTTTGGTGAGGATCAGATGAGATAACAGATACAAAATTATGACTTTTAAAATGGCATCTGCTGAAAGATGATTTAAATACCTGACAGACTATAGAATACTATACTATTTCGAAAATAGCTCCATGTAAAAATGCAATCCAAAGAGTGTAAAAAAGAGCCTTTAATTCCAAAACTTCTATATCAAGATTTTCTAGAACAAAACAACTCTATTGGGCATTTTTCTTCTGTTAGCAACAACAACAAAAGAAGTGATAACATGCAATCTAATTGATTAAAGTAATACTGGTACTAGTACGGTTTTTAAAAGAATACTACTTATTTTTACATGTTGTTCTAGAACTTTTCTATGTAGTGAGGGAAGAGACAAAAAGATCCTGGGAATCGAACCTGTGCCCTCTTGGTGCATGGGTCTATGTTCAACCACTGAGCCACACTGGGTGGGCAGAACATTCCTTCTTTTGGACAAAAACATATTTGTGCATATTTGAAGAAGTTCAGCTCTAGGATATATTATGTTCAGTTTGATACTCAAAACACTTTTTCATTTAAAAAGTCTCTGAACCCTTTAATCCCTCATCTATAAAATGAGTGACCAGATGATCTCTGGGTCTCTCATGCTAAGCATAAGCTTCTGTAGTTTGTAAACAGCACTTGAGAGGGGAGAAGTCACCACAAAACACCTGTGTAGTCAGGAAGAGGTCGAGGCTATTGTTTGACTCACTGTCATGTTAAGCTTTATTTTTTGCAACAGCCAATATTCTGATGACTTTGTAGAATTGCCTGATTAAATATGGTTATTAATCAGCCTGTAACTGGAAGAAACATTAAGCCATTAGTCCCAAACCAGGCTCCTCCCAGACCTATTGAGTAAAATTCTGTAGATTAGCCAGGTTTGGAAACCACTGTACAAGAGAAACATTTGTTGAAAACATAATTTCTGCTGATGTAACTCAATTAATTCTAGTCAGTCCATCACTCTTAAACATAGCTATAGACAGCAAGTTTTTCTATGTGCTGCTTCCAGTGGTGTGTGTGTGTGTGTGGTTTGTCAATGGTGCATTCACTGTTTCTAATAGTTCTCATAACTGTTCACATGTGGATGTTAATAAATAAATACAACATATCTTGCTGCAATATATACATATACCACTTGCTGCAACAGAAATCTGAACTTTCATCACATAATCACACCAAGTTTCTCTTCCTAATGGTATTTTCCTTTTGATTTAATCTATACAACAATAACTCTATTGGGAAGTAAAGACCTTTTTATAATTTTACAGCTATGCAGAATAGAAGTCTACAAATAAGTCAGGTCATATTCTATCTCAAAACAGAACCAAATGAAAATCCTTCCAGGAATTTAGTGAATATGCCTACAGTTTCTGAGCCTACACTGCTTTATGCATAGGCTAAGGTGTATTTCTGAACAATTCCCTATTTTGAAAATTTTATTGTTGAAAGTATTACAGATGTCCCCCTTTTAGTCCCTTATTGATCCCATCCCCCTGCTCCTCCCCCTTCAGGCCTTCACGGCACTATTGTCTGTGTCCATTGGTAATGCCTGTATGTTCTCTGGTTAACCTCTTCCTCCCTGCCCCCCCCCGACCCCCCGCCACTCCTTTCCCTCTGAGATTCGTCAGTCTGTTCCATGCTTCCATGTCTCTGGATCTATCTTGTTCGGCCCTACTGACACCACGTGATAGGTGCTAAGGGCTCAGTTATTCCACTTCACTCTGTAATTCCTTTGTAAATGAAGAAGACTAAGATTTTAAGGGAAGTAAAATAGAAAAACTTGGAGAATAAAAAGCTGCTGTTGAAATAATTTATTATATATCAAGGTTGTAAGTATTTATTTAAAAACCTATAAAATATATAGCCCTCTTCAAGCCCTGGCATCTTGGAAAAAGACTGATTTAGGACATTTTAGTAGATTTTTAAAATGCCTTTGACTATCTTCTATGATTCCTCCTACAGCCTGGACATCTTCCTTGCATCTATGTTTTTGAATGTCCCTTACAACTGGCTTTGAAATGTTTTTATTGGTTGTGAGGCAGCTGGTAACCTTAAAACTCTTACCTCATTTTGTTCTTCTGAGCTCACTGTTTTGATGGCAGCCACTGCCTAAGCTCTGTTATTTGGAATCCAGTACAAATACGTATCATGGGCACTCTGAGAACTTCCTTGGGTCTAATCAATACCAAGTCATAAAAAATGTCCTTTTAATGTATCACATATTGTTATCACAAGAATCAGAAAGGAAAAGCTTCAATCAGAAATTTTGAAATATTAATTTTTATAGCTTTTTTAAGGATGACGTCAGCAAAAATAAAAACCCACTCAAGCTGGCGTCAATGCAGGGCCTGTATCTCACGATCTCTCACTGGGGGCTAGAAAGTCAGAATTTTCCTCTTTCCTTGTCACTATAGATCTAATAC
Organism: Corynorhinus townsendii; assembly: GCA_026230045.1. Classification (NCBI taxonomy): domain Eukaryota; kingdom Metazoa; phylum Chordata; class Mammalia; order Chiroptera; family Vespertilionidae; genus Corynorhinus; species Corynorhinus townsendii. The sequence continues at coordinate 116,313,080 of JAPDVU010000006.1, read as the reverse complement.
CTTCAGCTAGTTTCTCTGACTGCTGACTCCCAGGAGGGAGAGGCTGATTGGCTCAGGTGTCATAAAATCAAGTCACCCTTCCTGGGGCTGGTGTTGCTGGGAACAGATAGTACAAGAAATAGAGTGGGGACTGAGCAGAAGTGATAGTATTTCTGGTCAGTGACTATTGCTGCTTTTTGAATTTTGGTCTTGATATTTATAACTTTTTTCCTAATGTACTTCCAAGATTAAAGCATTTTTAAAAACCAGATTAAGTCACCTCAATTGCATCCTTGTTTTATTACAATTATTTTATGTTTTCCTTTCTAATAATAGGTTGGGCTTACACCAAACTGCTCCAGACCTTGACTGTCCTTTACCCGGCGCTGGTCTGCATCACAGGGGTAGCTGATCACACTGTCCCATTGCTTAGCCTCGCATGAAAGCTTTGTTAGGCAATAAAAGCATCCACCAGAGTTTGGAGGATGTGTGAAAGGGAGAAGCATGGGTTTTCCTTCTCCTTTTGTGTCCATGGGTATCATTTATGGTGGAATAAGTACCTTTGCTTCAGCTCCAGTGCCCACAGTTCACGATGGGTCCCACTTCTCTATGTCCCTGCCCCTGACCATTATACCAAGGCTTCTTCCCTTTGTCTTTTCAGTTTAGGGGCGAAACTGCTTCCTGTTGTAGGAAATCACTGCTCCCCCATTCCATTTCTCATCTCCCACCTCATCTATGTAACCAATCCTTGGTATTAAATTCCCTCTGGTTTAAATATTTACAGTGGTTTGTTTTCCTGTTGGACTAAGATTGAAATAGATTGAGATCTGGATGTGCCATCAGTTTATCTTTGGATAAAATGTGATATGATAGTATAGAACTAATTCTGCTAGTCTCTTGTATTTTTTTTATATTAATGGATTTATTTTTAGAGCAGTTTTAGGTTTACAGGAAAATTAAGCTAAAAATACAGGGTTCCTCATATATCCTCTTCTCGCCCCCACATACAATTTCCTCTATTATTATTTTGCATTGATGTGTACATTCTAAAAGACTGATGAGCAAATAGTGATATGTTACTATTAACTAAAGTCCATAGTTTACATTAGAGTTCACTGTTTGAACTGTACATTCTATATGTTTTAACAAACATATAATGACATGTATCTGCCATGATAGCATCTTAGAAGAGTTTCACTGCTTTAAAAATCCATTGTGTTCCTATTTATCTTCCCTTTTCCCTCCCAGCACTCTTGATCTTTTGCTGTCTCCATAGATGGCCTTTTTAGAAAGACATATCATTGCCATTCGAGAGCATTTTCAGATTGGCTTCTTTCACTTAGTAATAAGCATTTAAATTTCCTTCATATACTTCTGTGGCTTGATAGCTAATTTCCTCTTATTGATGAACTAGAGGCCCAGTGCACGAAATTCGTGCATGGAGAGTGTCCTTCAGCCCAGCCTGCACCCTCTCCAATCTGGGACCCCTTGAGGGATTTCCGACTGCCCACTGGGATGGGGCCTAAACGGTCAGTCGGACATCCTTCTCACAATCCAGGACTGCTGGCTCCCAACTGCTCTCCTGCCTGCCTTCCTGATTGCCCTTAACTACTTCTGCCTGCCAGCCTGATCACTCCCTAACTACTCTCCTGCCAGCCTGATTGATGCCTAACTGCTCCCCTGCCAGCCTGTTTGTCCCTAACTTCCCTCCCCTGCAGGCCTGGTCACCCCTAACTGCCCTCCCCTGCAGGCCTGGGTCCCCCCCAACTGCCCTTCCCTGCAAGGCCAGTCACCCCCAACTTCCCTCCTCTGCCGGTCTGGTCACCCCTAACTGCCCTCCCCTGCAGGCTTGATCACCCCCAACTGCCCTCCCATGCTGGCATGATCGCCCACAACTGCCCTCCCTTGCAGGCCTGGTCCCTTCCAACTGCCCTCCCCTGCTGGCCATCTTGTGGTGGCCATCCTGTGTCCACATGGGGGCAGGATCTTTGACCACATGGGGGCAGCCATCTTGTGTGTTGGAGTGATAGTCAATCTGCATATTACTCTTTTATTAGCTAGGATAGAGGTGTAGTGCATGGGTGGGGGCCAGCTGGTTTGCCCTGAAGTGTGTCCCGGATCAGGGTGGGGGTTCTCCTGGGGCATGGGGCCGCCTGGGTGAAGGGCCTGTGGTGGTTTGCAGGCCAGTCATATCCCCTGGCAACCCAAGCAGAGGCCCTGGTATCTGGGATTTATTTATCTTCTACAATTGAAACTTTGTAGCCTGGAGTGGAGCCAAGTCTTCTGCTCCCTCTGTGGTGGCAGCCATTTCTGTTGGGCTTTATTTATCTTCTATAATTGAAACTTTGTAGCATTGAGTGGAGGCCTGGGCCCCCTAGGGTGTGTAGAAAGCTTGGCTTCCTCCATTGCCAGGGAAACGCAAGCCTCCCTCCTGCTTTCTGTGGCCACAGCCATCTTGGTTGGGATATTTGCATATTCACTCCTGATTGACTTGTGGGTGTGGCTTGAGGGTGTAGCAGAGGTATGGTCAATTTGCATATTACTCTTTTATTAGATAGGATAGTATTCCATTGTATGGGTGTGCCACAGTTTGTTATCTATTCACCACTGAAGGACATCCTGACTGTTTTCAAGTTTTGGCATTTATGAAGAAAGCTGCCATAAACATTTCTGTACAGGCTTTGTGGAGGCAAATTTTCAACTCATTCAGATAAATACCAAGGAATGCAATTGCTGGATGATGACAAATGCTGGATGATTCTTAGTTTTATAAGAAACCACCATCCTGTCTTCCAAAGTAGCTGCACCGTTTTGCATTATTACCACCAGAAATGAATGAGAGGTCCTGTTGCTTCACACCCTTGCCAGCCTTTCTTGTCAGTGTTTTAGATTTTAATCATTCTAATAGTATTTTAAAATATTTTTTGCTTATTTTATTGCATGATAAGTGTAGTTGGTATACAATATTATATTAGTTTTAGGTATACAATATGGTGATTTGACATTTTTATACCTTACAATGTGATGGTAACTTAATCTTAGTTTTTTCTGGTGGTGACATGATTAAATTGGAGGCTGTGTCCTAGCTGTAAGCATGTTTTGTTAAACATCACTATAAGGTGTTTTGAAAAACTTGATATCCATTTGCTTCTTATGGTTCCTATTGCTTTTTTTGTCACTTATTCCTGCATTTTCTTTCTTAACTAGAGGCCTGGTGCATGAAATCTGTGCATGGGTGCAGTCCCTAGGCCTGGATGGCAATTGAAGTGCAAGCGTCTGGTTTGGAAGGACAGGTCCCAGATGACCTCTGGGCAGCACCTGGGCCCCTGGGCCCCCACGCGCCCCCCTCCGCCTGAGTCATGGAGCCCAAGTCCCCATGGGGAGATGCGGTGAGCATGGCCAGATGCCATGGGCTGGGGCGCAGCGTGGGGCTCTGGGCTGCCCACTGGCACTGCACGGGAGCTGGGTGGGCAGCGCGCTCTCTCCCGGCTGGCCTTGCAGACCGGTTCCTGTGCAAACCCACGGGGAGCCCAACTGGCCCTGTGGTCCTGGTGGCTGCAGCCTGACTCACCCAGAGGAGGCCATGCGGGTGTGGGGCGGGCTCCTTGCAGGCACCTGACGCATGAGCCCTGGTATCCCAGGAGAGGGTAGCAGGTGGAGTGAGAGCAAGCTTGACAGATAGTCCATATTCTCACCCACACCGCTGTCCCTGAAACCCCCACTCCCAGGTAGCAGGCGAGAGGTCGCAGCCCCCCTCCCAGGAGCCGTGGGAGGTTGGTCACCACCACCCACCTTTAGTTCCTAGGGCCAGTCCCATCAAGCAATCAGGGCCTGTCAGCTGCTGGTCGCCATCTACAGGGTGATTGGTCAGGGCTGGACACCCTGCCCAGCTACCATAGTGCCTGGGAGCCGGGCAGCATCCCTGCCTGCCCCCTTCCTCCCCCTGCCATCTCTGTCCGCCGTCTGCAGGGCAATTGGTGGGGCAATGGGGCCCTGCTCGCACCTGCCTTGGCCTGGTGCTTCCCGCTCACCTGCTCTGCCATCCTTCCACAGTCCCGCTCTCATTGGACCCATCGTGGCTGGCAGTGCCTCCACTGCCACCTGCTGGCAGCACCAAGTTGCTGACGTCTGCCATGTTCCACACTGCCCCCTGGTGGTCAGTGCATGTCATAACAAGTGGTCAAACAACCACCCGAGGGAATAATTTGCATATTAGGCTTTTATTATACGTATAGGATTGGTAGTAAAAGTAGGACTTAAAGGTGGTATGTGTGTGTGCACATGTGTATGCCTAAGTATGGATTCAAAGAGAAAATAAAATATATTTCCTATATTTTTATTAACAGTTTCCCTATACAAAGAGAGAATAAAATATATTTCCTATAAGCAGTATTCCTATTCCTGTTTTCTTTGGTGGATATGTAGACCAATAAGCCTAATCATTATTTACTATGGTGACTTATAAATCATGAAAGAGAAACAAGATTGTATTTTTTCACTAGCACTTTTGAAAATTTTTGAGGACTTAACCTATTTTTGTAGTGTCTTTGGATGTCCATTCCCATTGTGGCAACCTCAACTCAAGCCTTCACATCTCACTTGGTTCACTCCAATAATCTGCTGAGTAGTATTCTTGCCTGCATGCTTTCATTCATTCACTCCATAAACAAATGTTATGAAGAACCTATTATGTGTCAACAATGTGCTAATTGGCAGGGACACACTGACCAGTGAGCTACAGTCTCAGCCATCACAATATTATATTGTAACTAGAGGCCTGATGCACGAAAATCATGCAAGAGTAGGCATTCCTTCCCTAGCCACCAGCACTGGCTTCCCTCTGGCACACGAGACCCGGGCTTCCCTCGCAGATCCAGCTTCATTTGGAAGGACATCTGGTCTAATTAGCATATTATTATACATATTATAGTGCAATATAGTATTATATTACAATATATTAAGAGAGAAAATTAGGTAATGATGTGATCAGAACAGAATTTGGTATGTTAGACAATAGAGGTATTACATAATAGCCATATACTTATTCATGAACACCCCCAGGCAATTAGTTTTTGATAAGAGCCCAGTTACTATGCCAGCATTTTCAACAAAAAAAGGTGAGGATCTTAGCCAAGTTGTAGGCAAAGTCTACAATCACCTCAAAGTTTAGCTTAATAAGACACAGTGCAGACCACAGATGTTCAAAATCCTTCAGTGGATTTGCATTTACTATTAACCTAAAACCAAATGCCTTAGCTTGGAAATTAGGGCCATTCAAGCAGTGATCTTTGCCTCTCTATTCAAATTTATCTTATTTTATTCCTGCAAACATATTGTACCTCCTAACAGATTGGGCTATTCACTCCTCCTCACCCCCCCCCCCCATAAACCCCTGTATCCTTTGCTCATGCTATTCTGATTAGAAAACTTCCTTCTGATCTCTACCTGTAAACAACCTTATCTTTCCTGTTCAAATAACAGTACACCCATGAAGATACTTAGATCTTTCCAAACACATGCACTCTCTGGTTTACTCCTTCTAGCACCATATACTTTCCTCTTTATATTTTGTAGGAAGGTAATCTATATAATAAAAGCCTAAGTGACCATTATAGCAGAATGACCAGAATGACCCCTTGATATGATGTGCTTTGACCACCAGGGTACAGACGTTTAATGCACAAACTGCCCCCTGGTGGCCAGTGCGCTCCCACCAGGGGAGCGCCACTCAGCCAGAAGCCATGCTCACAGCTGGCAAGCCTCTCCCACCTCCACAGCAGCACTACAGAGCAGCGAGCAGGTGGGTGGTAAGGAGCGAGGGGTCCCGGACTGCGAGAGGGTGCAGGCCGGGCTGAGGGACCCCCCTCCGTGCATGAATTTCATGCACCGAGCCTCTAGTTATCAGTATAATTTGCATACTGGCCTTGTCTTCTTTATAGAGATTCTTGAAGGCTTTTCCCCATAAAGGATCTAGCACAGGGTGGTGGCCACAGCATAATCTAGATAATATTTGTTGAATCAGTGAAAGGACCAGTTTTCCCTCTCTAAATGCCAGCCAGATCTTAATATTTGCAGTTTAAGAAGGTGCAATTCTTTGAGAAGCATAAATCTCACTGCCCTGCCAACTCAAAGGCCCAGCTTTAACTGGGCAATAAAAAGCCTATTCTCTATGTTCTACTAAAAGAAGAAAGTTGCTGTTTAGAATATCGCTTGTTTTTCTCACAGGTTTCAAGTCATGTAGTATATAGTGCTCTATAAATATCCTGCATCCTGACCTACGATTCAACTACAGTTGTTTTCCCCTCTGGCTCTTAGGGTTCTATCCTGTGTCTAAAGATTCTTGGGATTGTGGAGAGGCAAGTCAGAAGTCTTCCTTGTTACAGGGAAAACAAAGAAGGTTCCATCTCTGGGGGCCCCTGTGGAAGGAAGCAAGGAACACACAGAGTCACCACATGGAAATGGCAAAAACAGACCCACACATGTGCTGGATCATGCAACCAAAAACTGTTCCCTATGGTTTCTAAAAATCAAGCTAGACACTTTTTCATGTATTGATACTTTGAAACAAACAGGCTACCAAGGAGACGGCTCGATTAGAGTAGCTTTGGGGAGAGATGGTTAATGTGTGGAAGAGTACACAGAAGGGTCCCTGTGGAGGAGCTATATTCAAGGCAGAAGGTAATAGGGAGACCTTGGCATGGGGGAGAAAATGAATAGAAGCAGTGCTTTGGGAAAATTTCCACAGCAGTCTTTTCCCTAGCCTGGGAGTTGATGTGAGAGATAGACCTTAGTAAAGAGGGCCTGCACTTGAGCTGAGCTGTGAAATTCTCCTTTGATACCCATGTTCTCTGGTGCATTTTATCATCCTTGCTGTGACTGGCTTTGTGTGCTCTGCCCTTGCAGTGTTGAGCTCTACTCAGCTCTGAAGATAGAGATGAAGGGGCCAGAAGCACAGATGGTCAAGACAAGAGATTCAGGACTCAAGGACTAGAACTTGAAGGGGGTCTTGAAGATGCAAGAGAGAAAGGAGTCAACAAAGAACAAGAGGGGTTTGTGACAAGATCAAGAGATAAACACTAAATCAGTGAGTTTTAAGAAGAAAGGAATGTTCTTTGGAATCAATGGCAGTAGAGTCTGTTAAGAATCTAGGAAGCTGATTACCACAACTCCCTCATCTCTGTTCATCCTCTATAGTACCATTTTTTTGAAGGATCAAATATATATAGGTACCATGACTTTCTTCACATACTATATTATCTATTTAATATAAATATTAAATAGCAGGTTTATGAAGTACGTATCATCAACATCATCATTTATTAATTGCAGACGAGTAAACTAAACTCGGAGAGGTCAAATAACTTGCCCAGGTTTACATAGCTATTAGGTTTGGGATTAAAACCCATGTCTGTTTGTTTCCATAGCCTGAGTTTTTAGTATGGGTCTTACTTTATGACAAATGAGTTTTATATCATCTCTCCATTCCCTTCACCCTCAAAAAAGTTAAGTCCCTTTTCCTATTGCTTCTTTGTTCTTTACCACCTTATGCACTTTGTGGTAATACAATGCATGTTAACCAATAGACTGAGACAAGTGGAATGACAAATAACAGGCCGTTGGGATGGATGACTGAGAAGAAATTGTTATCTCATGAAATCAGATTGCAAAGACTTTACATCTGACCTAAGCTTGGTTTACTATTCCTTCTCCCAAGTGAACTGTAGGCATCTCCAGATTCCCATTTCTATCTACCTGACTGGTCTAAGAATTATTGTGTAGCTACCCTTGACCTTATTGCTAAGTGTTACATTTGAAGTCCAGAATAATTTTTGACTCCCATTTTCCTGAATAGGCTATTTGCATAGAATTTCCCACATTTTTTTCTAAATGCTTTGTAAGCTGATTTTGGTAAAAGTAAACTCAAGGAGTGTTGAGTGAAATGTAAGTATTTTGCACACTCTGAATATAATATTTGATCAGCCCCTCTCTGATATCTGAAAAAGATACTACCTACACACTAAAGGTTAATAGAGTAGAAGACTGCAGATCCCTGGATAAACAAGATCTGCAAAATATCTGAATAGTTAACTCCATATACAGAAACTCCTGTGCAAATTGGTAAGTGAATGTTGGAGGATATTTAAAATTAGAGTTGTGAATGGCCTTTATATTAAAATAAGGAGTGTGTACAACAGAAGTTTGCATTTGCATGAACCACAGGGATCTTTGGATTCACATTGCTTCTCACAGATGAGGAAATTGAGATTCTCTAACTGGCTTTAAAATCACAAAACTAAGAAGAGGGGGAGTCCATCTTTTTCTATCCTGTTCTCTGGTTACCATAGCAAACTGTCATCCACAACTCTGCAGTCCCTCCTCTCAACATCCCTGGAACAAAATACTGAACTTTTCAAATGTTTCTAATCTTGGGTTATAATATTTATTTTGGGATATTAATACCAATGTTGACTCCTAGATACATATATAGAATAACTGGGATGATAAAGAACTTGGTTTTAGAGCTAGAGTGATTGACTGACTGAATTAATGCTTACTGAACTCCTGCTATGTGCCAGGCACTGTGCTGCATATGTTAGACCCAAGGAACTTGATGGTAAACAAGACACGACCCCTAAACACCAGGAATGTCAAGGACAGTGAAGTTGGTGTTTTGTTGTGCTATTTAGAAGTTTGACATTGGGTTACTTAGCTAACCTTTTGGAGTCTCCTCTATAAAATGGGATAATAATATATCATAGAATTACAGTATACAGGAACACATAAAAGTTGTAGTACACAGGAGCTCAGTAAGTGGTAGCTATTATTAGCAGCTTCATTTCTTAGGCAAAACCACCATAGTGCAGAAAGTCCAAGATATGAGCTAAATTTCACACAGTTGTTAGCAATATGATTTATTCATATCCTGATTTAGGTGGCTGGGACTCTCTGAGCATGCTCAAAGATGCACCCTTCACTTAAATTTTATGGAGTAACATCTTGTGCAATAGCTGCTTTCTGTAGTATTTTTACATTGCAATTTCTTGGTATGTGGAAGCAGATGACTGAATGCCAAAGATGATTTACCAGGTGTTAAGGGGAAAAAACTGGTATGCTAAAATTGAATCTTTCATCTCTTATAATAAAAGTAACTTTACAGACCATTTAATGCCGCCTCCCCATTTGGTCATTTGAATAACGTCTTTGTATAATTTTTTTAAAAAGCTATCTAGAGGTTAATTTTAAAGGATGCTTATTAAGTATCAGATAATCATCACCTCCAGGGACACTCATGGTTACAGAGCTTTTCATTTTACAAAGTCATGCATTATGGAACCCATTCAAATAGTGTGTCCTCTTCACGCTAGCCTGGTGGGTTTGCTGCTGGGTGAAAAGTAAAGAAAGGTGAAGAGGTAACTGGTGCCTCCTGAGTAGTATTCAAAAACTCCCAGAAACATTTAAATGTAAGAGCAAATGAAATTTTAATAAGTACTCCTATTTTCTGTTATCCCATACCAAACTTCATTCTAGGAAAAAAATGTTACCTCTTTCAGGACTGAGTTTTAGTGCCCTCACTCTGGACCAAGGCAAGGAGGGTGATCCTCAGCATTGCATTTCCACCTCTCTTCTTCTTCAGCGTCCTCATCAGTCATCTTCTCCCCAGGGTTTCTCCTGCCTCCGGATCACAGGAGAGCTTGTTATGATTGTAGATTCTTAGGGCTCATTCAGATCAGCTGAATCTGATCTTCTGGGGGTGTTGTGGGGTGGGTTTTGAAGAATCCATAACTTCAACAAGCTCTCTGGGTGACTTTTCCCCATAATAAAGTTTGAGAACAACCGCAGGTGTGTCTGTTTAGGGTCTCACTCTGACCCTTGTTTTAAACCAGTGGTTCTCAAACCTGGTTGCAGGTAAGAACCACCTGGGAAGCGTTGAAAACCTGCTGCCAGGGCCCCACCCCACAGAGATCCTGGAATAATTGGTCTAGGATGGAGCCAGCCATCAGGATTTTTGCCAAATGATTTTCATTTGCAGCCAGAGTTGGGAATTATGGAAATCCTTTTGGGACCTCCACGTGATGTTCTCATGTATCCTCCCTCTCTCCCTGTATTCTTGTCCTCTTTCTAGCACTTTCTTTCCAGTTTGCTGCTTCCTTTACTTGCCTTCTAAATTCCTGACAGATAGGATTCACAGACCGTTTGGCACATGAAAAGGGACACTGTAAAGCACAAAAAGCAGGAAGTCACTCAGTATTTAACGTCTCTAGTGCTTGCTTTTAACATCCAGGAAGGCTGTATTGTGGTCACCGTCCTGTAATTCAAATGATACACTTTGCACCTGGCTCTGTGATTCTGATTATGGAATTGACACACCTTAAAAATAAAATAACAGAAAAGGAGGGATTGGTTCTATTGCTGCTGCTGTTCCCACTTACTATTACAACATGGGGGGCGCGGCCATGGGACACACATTATCAGACCATATCTTGTATCTACTGTAACCTTAGGGGACTCAGTTTGAAGATTGGAGTTGGTCCATTTCCTTCATTCCATGATGGGTACAGATTTATTTCCTCTTTTGGATTTTAGTGACCATTGTTTCATTTATTGTATTCATTTAATAAATATTTATTGGGTACTACTGCAATGTGAATAAATGATCTATAACCACATGCAATACTATGAATAAATCTTACTAACATAATGTTGAACAAAAGAATCCAGACACAAAAGCAAATGTACTATATGTAAAGTAAAAGCAAATACAAATTTTTAATATATATATTTTATTGTTGATAGTATTACAGATGTCTCCCATTTCCCTCTTGTACCCCACTCCTCCTACTCCCTACCCATCCCACCCAGGACTTCACCACCCTATTCCCTGTTTCCATGGGCTATGTATATAAGGATCTAAGTTCTTTGGTTTAACTCTTCTCATCCCTCAACCTGCCCATCAAGGTATGTCAGTCTGTTCCATGCCTCCATGCTTTGGGTCTTGCAAATACAAAATTAATCTATGCTGTTCTAAACCAGGATTATAATTACTCAGGGAGGATATATTTATTGGAAGGAGTACAATTGGGGACTTCCTGGTGTGAGCAATATTTTATTTCTTAATCTGGATGCTGGATACAGAGTGTGTTTGATTTTTGAAAATTTATTGAGCTTTTTACTTATGATCTCAACATGTTTTGTAGCAATCTTATATTGCATTAAAAGTTTAAAAAAACTATACAAAGAAATACTATTTCATGGATTCTGCAAGACACTAGGGATTCAGCAGTGACTAAGTCACACCTGTATTCTGCTCTCATTGTATATGCAGTTGAGTGGGGAATACAGGATGTTAGAGCAAATACATTACAAAGTTTCCTGGAGAAAGTGGCTGCTAAGAGATCTGAAGTGTGAACAGGAGTTGGCTAGTATAAGGGATGAGGAAAGAGAGTGTTCATGGTAGCAGGAGCAACATAAATGTGGCTCAGAAAAATGAAAGAGGAACTGAAATAATTTTTCATGGTAGAGTATAGTAAGAGGGCAAGTGATGAAACATGAGACTGAATAGATAAACAGGGAACAGAACCAAAAGATCTTTATAAGATATTTCAGAAGTTGGACTATACAGTATATTATACCGAGGTCATGAAAAACATTTGAAGGGGACATGACAGGGTGCAATACTGATCGGATGTGGTTTTAGAAAAAATATTGTCACTGAAAGGCAAGAAATAGACTGTAGTGGGCAAATCTACAGGCTGGGATGCCTGCAATTCAGGCAAGAGATAATGGAGGTCTAGCTATGCTGGTGGTAGGGGGTGAGGAGGAGTACTGAGAGGCATTTAGGAGGTAGACTTGCCAAGATTTGGTGCATTCCATTGGAAGTGAGGGAGAAGAAGGGGTCAAGGGTGAGCAGTTGGACAGATGGTGAACACTGGTAGGAAGATGGTGAGTAGAGTTCTGGGCACAGAGAGAATGAGACAAACCCCAGCTGAGAACTCTTTTGCAATGGGTGGTTTCTCCTGCTCTGCCTCCAGTCCTCTCTAAGAGCAAGGGCCACTTCAAAACAGCCTCATTAATGGTGAAATGAGAAGAAGCTAATAGGCCCATTCATTGGGCAACTTGAGGCAAGTATCTTAACCACTAGGTTTCTCAGCTTCCTTCCCTATAAACGGATGACAAGTAGCAAGCCCACCCCACCCACCCACAGGGAAGTAGAGATGACAAAATGGAATCCTAATTGTAACCATGCCACCTACATGGAAGGAGTTATTATTCTTGTTACTATTTCATCATATTAAGTTTTGAAGAGTATTTCCCAGTAATTTCTTTTACAACTGATGCTAGATGATATAAAATGTTTCTTCTCCCTAGCATCACATTTAGATGAAAGGCATTTCCAATATGGGAATGCCTTTCATCTAAAGGGACTGGAATCAGACCCTCCTTTATTTTCACCTTTGTGATGGGGTCTTTCTGTTCCTATATTTGCCATTTTGGTTCCCCTCTTGTTCCTGAAAAGTTGTACCGGAGGTTCATGCTCTTCTTGGAGCTGCTCTTAGTATGTTTTGTTTATATGACTAGCACCGCCCATCCCATGGTTGTATATGCAGCCCTGGCATGCAACCTCATAGATTTGCAGGAAGGGCTGCCCATACACTGTCTCTCTCCCACTCGTTAATGAGGAAAATCATAGATGTTACTTTATGATTACTTCCAAATTTTATTAGTTGTATATCTAAGAAGATAAATGAAATTCTTTTTTTATCCTGTATGTTTTAAAATTGCTCCAGCATGAAAGATCAGATTTATGTTTAATCATGTTTTATTTACAATTTAAACTCTAAATCATAAAGTCAGAGATTGCTTGGATGGCGGCCTAAAGTGTCTAAGTTATATGTATGGCATTTGTGGGGGGACTGTGTGACTCAGCTATGTAGCCTCCAAGGATTTGGAAATAATTTTGTAATCATTATATACCACTATGGACATTCATTACTTTTAATATTAGGCAAAATATAAAAAACTATTTCATAGAAATATTAGTCATTAGAATCATTTCATATAGTTCTAAGAAATAATAAATGACTTGGTAGCTATTGAATATATATAGCCTTACATAATGCTAGAAAAGAGTTCATTTGACTGAAGAATTTATTACATGTTTAATTTACTTTCTAAGGTACTGAATTTGTGCCATGCTCAGAATTTCAGATATATTTTAGAACATTCTTTTCCTCACATCTATCCTCCAAATGCACAAAATCTTTTCCTTCCCTATGTCCACACTGCTCTTTAATATGTCCACTAAGATTTTCATTGCAATGATTACATTTTTCATTTTTATTATTTATGGTTAGTTGATTTTTAAATATGCTTGTAAATTATGTAATTTCCTTTGTTTCTTGTAACATTAAAAAGCACTTCAGGGTGCTTTTCATCTGTAAGTCTTAGATTGTGAATTATGCTGCTTGCTGCATCAGTAGATTCTTTGCCCTGATGACTTGTTCCCTCCTCTTTATAGTTTTTATTGTGACCTCCTCTTTCATGTAAATTCTACCACATGCCCTGGCTGAGGGACTCAACACTCAGTGGGACCCCACTTCCTCAGGACAGACTTTCTTGTACCTTCCCTTCTACCTTCTTTTTTTTTACCTTCCTATTTTCAGACCTGCCTTCATTTCTACTTTGGGAGTAACTGGTGCCACTGATTTTTGAACCACTGTACTATGGAACTACCATATTCTTTTCTATTTCCATTTCATCCATATAGCTGTGGATAAGAAAGAGGCATAGTTGAAAATTTCAAGTAAGAATATTTTAAAACACAATTATAAAGAGCATTAAATATGACCCTTGGAATATTGCCTCATTGTTCATACATTAATTAAACATACATGTGTTGATCATATATTATGTGCTGGGACTCCTCTGGTCACTGGAGACAAAAACCTGAGCGGGGCTTATCTAGTTGAGGAGATTGACAAGTGAATAATTCTTATATATGATAAACACTATTATAGCACTATGACAAAATGTTCTCAGAGAACAGGTGATAATTAGAGTAGTCGTTTATGGACACTTACTTTGTGCCAGGCACTGTGTTAAAGACTGAATTTTAGTAATAACCCTGAGTGGCAGCTGACAGTGATAGACACATGTTAATATTCTCATTTTACGAATGAGAAAACACGGCTCATCCTGTGAACAGAAATTACACCCCAAGTAAGTGGCAGAACTGTTTTTTTACAAGCGTGTATCTTCTGACTCTAAACCACTCCTTATGAGAAACTGCGGGGACTTCATAGAGGAGATGGCACCTGAGCTGGGTCTAGGATGAGAGATCTCAGCAAGTCAGTGATGTCCTTGGAAGGAGAAGTCATAAAAACCTGTGGAGGATCTAGAAATGAGAAGCAGCTAGCCCAATGGGGACACCGAGAATATGAAGGCAGGGAAGATGAGTCTGGAAGGCAGATCCTGAAGACCTCTCAGCCACCGTTGTCTCCAGTGCAGGGCAGCAGGGGCTGAAAAGTTAAAGATTGGGGGGTGGAATTGAGGTTAGAAATAAAATATACTATTGATGTGTATGTAAATAAGGAAAATGTAAAGATATTGGCATTGTGTCTGATTTCTCTGCTCCTGATTGTCTCATGTATACATTAGTACCAGAGACCTCGTACTAATGGCTGCACCCAGGATCCTGATGCAATGTTTGCCCTGTAAACACTGCCTTACAGCACCGTCCTTCCATCTCTGCACAGCATCTGCTCCAATTTATTACTGTCCTCCACCTCAAGGGTTTCAACCAGAAACTTTCTAAAAAATAATTTGCATAGGTGAAGTTTGCAAGGAAGGAATGCCCCCCACGCCCACACACATACATATACACATTACCACCATTGCTACCAAAACTGTACTTTGGAGAGAATATGCTCTGTTTAATGACTTCAGGCAACCAAGCTAAACACACAATAACATGCTTTGTGCTAATATTTAGAGAAGTGCCAGTGATCTAGGTATTACACCCTCTGCTGCATCTTCCATGCTCGGCTCTCACATAGGTAGAAATATCTCCCCGTACTGCACATCACTCAAATACTCTGCTACATTTGGGGGCTTTTTCAATGCAGTATTGACAATTTTCCCAAATTATCTGACAAACAATGTTTTGAGGTATTTTTGTATATGTATTCACAAAGAGATTCCTCTCCTCTAACAGTGTATATTTTTTGAGAAAGTGAAGACATAAAGAGTTGTTGCTTCCTGTGGCCCTTTGTTGATACAGATGTTTCCCTCTCAGGTACCTGTGCACAGTGACTAATCAGTGGGTATCTGAGCACATTATTTCACTTGAAATCCCAATTAAAGTGTCTTGCAACAATCGCAGGTTTAGTTGAACTGGTGTGCTTGGATTGTGCTCAGTGTCAGTGGTTGTTTTTTATTGCAGTGCTGGATAATCACTAAATTCTTGTATTTATTTCCATTTTGCCAATTAGCTTAAGTTGTTAGTGCAAATTTATATGTCCTGTTCTTCCAAGTTCTTGCCAATTACTTTGGAACATTGAACACTTAATTGTGCTTGCTCTGGGGCACTAGCAATGAAACAGTAATTAACTGAGATAGCTGCCTCTTTTCCTTAAAAGCCAGAGAATGGGATTGTATTCCAATAAACAGGCTTAAAGCAACATGATGGTAACTCCTTTGATAGCAAGTTTTTAATCAGAGCTTACATGTATAATTTGATTTTTACATTAGTTAAACACTACAGAAATGAAAACAAACCGAATTGTGGTTTGTCAGATATCATAAAATGCTAACAGATCAAATCTGGCTTGGCTCAACGAAGCTCTACAATCTACATGATGTTTTAAATGAAACATAAAATGTTAATCAGGCAGAAATCTTGACCAGAAATCCAAGTAATCTGATTCAGGGCTGCTATAGATATAAATCAAATAGAATTTTCTTTACTAATTATATTCATCTTTAAAAAAATCATTTGTAGTTATTGAAGAACAGACATAGAAATAATTTTTAAAATACTTTAATCTCCTCCATCACGTTAAACATTTTGGTCATTTTCCTATGGAGAAAAGTGAAATGGGGATAAATTATCCCCAATGTTGCCTCAATAGTTAAGTTAAATTTTAAACACTCTTAGGGACAATCAATATAGTAGCAACATTTGCTGAGTCTCCACTAATGTATCTAGATAAGAATGTTAAGGAACTGGAAAGATAGGGATATATGTATGTGTGTGTATATATATATACACACAATATATGCATATATATAGTGTATCTATGCATATATTGCATATATGTGCGTAAATATAATATTGTTTGTATATTATATACATATATATGTGTATATATGTGTGTGTATACTTTCCAACCCATCATGATTTTACAAATACTTAATATCTGTGGGGAACTTTAAAATATAAATTGCTCTAAATCCAGAGATGATGTGAGAGAATTTTTTATATTGTGTGACCTTCAGACACCTCATGGCAAAGCCTGAGGTGGAGGTGCAGGCAGTCTGAGTTGGGAAGTTCTGAGTGTCACAGAATATGAGATCCTCTCACTATACAGGGGGCAGTGTAGTCAGTGGGAGCAGAACTTATTCTTTCCCTTCTAAAGGTATTCAAGCAGTTTACTGGAAGATGATTTTTTTTCATGCCAATATATAGTCAACTTTATTATTTAAATTAAAAACATTGACATGGATAACTAATTTATGACAAAGGATCCAAGAACATACAATGAAGATTATTATGCTAAGCAAAATAAGCCAGTCAGAGAAAGACAAATATCACATGATCCCACTTATCTATGGAATCTAATAAACAAAATAAACTGATGAATAAAACAGAACTTGAGGCATAGAAACAGGGAACAGACTGTCAAGTCTCAGAGGGAAAGGGTGGGGAAGGGAGTCAAGGAGAGATTAACCAAAGAATTTATATGTATACTAGAGGCCCATTGCATGATATTCATGCAAGAATAGGACTTCCTTCCCCTGGTTTCGTTCCCAGATGCCGGGAGCCTGCGAGTCCTTGCTCTGGGCTGGAGCACCACTCCTGTAGCTCCCACCATCACCCTCCTTCCCCTCATAGCAGGCTACCTGCCCCTCCCAGCTGCTCTGTGCCTGCATATGCAAATTAACCTGTCATCTTTGTTGGGTTAATTTGCATACGCACTCCTGATTGGATGTGGGCTTAGGGGAGGTACTGTCAATTTACATGTTTGTCTATTATTAGGTAAGATATACACTGTCCATTGACACAGACAATTGGGTAGTGAAGGCCTGGGGCAGGAGGGAGGACTAGGTGGAGGGGGACAATGGGGAATAAAGGGGACAATATCTATAATACTCTAAACCAGTGGTTCTCAATCTTTCTAATGCCACGACCCTTTAATACAGTTCCTCATGTTGTTGTGACCCCCAACCATAAAATTATTTTTGTTGCTACTTCATAACTGTAATTTTGCTACTGTTAACGAATCGTAATGTAAATATCTGTGTTTTCTGATGGTCTTAGGCTCTATAGCAGCGGTTCGCAACCTGTGGGTCACGACCCACAGGTTGAGAACCACTAGCAGGGTCACCTAAGACCATCGGCTCTACAGCAGCGGTTTACAACCGCTAGCAGGGTCGCCTAAGACCATCGGAAAACACAGATATTTACATTACAATTCATTAACAGTAGCAAAATTACAGTTATGAAGTAGCAACGAAAATAATTTTATGGTTGGGGGTCACCACAACATGAGGAACTGTATTAAAGGGTCGCGACATTAGGAAGATTGAGAACCACTGCCTTAAATAATAAAGATCTTAAAAAGAACATATAGTGGAGAAAAAAAGTATCTTTAGTAAATGGTGCTGGGTAAACTGGATAGCACATGCAAAAGAATGAAACTAGGTTATTGACTTAAGCTTTTTACAAAAATTAACTCAAAATGAATAAAAGACTTGAACATAAGACCTGAAACCATAAAATACATAGAAGAAAACATAAGTGATAAGCTCCTTGACACCTGTTTTAGTGGTGCTTTGTGGAACCAACTCCAGTGGCAAGGGAAACAAACTCAAAAATAAAATTAGAGGGACAACATCAAACTAAAAAGCTTCTGTGCAGCAAAGGAAACTCAATAAGATGAAAGGCAACCTACCAAATGGTGCAAAAAAAAAAAAAAAGCAAATCATACACCCAAAAAAGGAGTTAATATCCAAAACAGATAGAGAAGTCATACATCTCAACAATAATAAAACCTGATTAAAATATGGGCAGATCTGAATAAACATTTTTCTAAAACAGATATACAGATGACCTAAAGAACATGAAAAGATGCTCAACATCACTAATTGTTAGGGAAATGCAAATCAAAACCACAATGAGGTATCACTTCACACTGTTGGAATGGCTATCATCAAAAGATAAGAAACAAGAGTTGGAGAGGATGCAGAAAAAAGGGACCTGCCTCAGTTTTACAATCTTCCAACATCCATTAGAACCTGGAAAGAAATCTCTGAGTCTCAGAGGAGATCTCAGCTGCAGCCCACACTGTGGTTACAGCCCATGAAACCCAGAGCAGAGGACCCAGCTAAGTTATACCCAAACTCACAGAGGACACAGACCCATACAAATTACGAAAATAAATGTATGTTGTTTTAAGATGCTCAATTTGTAGTAATTTGTTACACACACACACACAAAAACATTAAAAAAGATCTAAGCTATTTATATGTGCTTTTCATTAGAAAATGAATGGTGCATTAGGACATTTGTTTTTCTTTAAAGATTTCCCATTTTCCCCTCAACCTCTAAATGAGTATGACAGAAATCACTCTCCTGCTTCAATACAATATATAGTGAAATGTATCATCAGATACTTATTTCTAATAGTTATCTCAACCTTGGCATATCCAAAATTGAGCTAATCTCCAAACTCCAGCCCACATACCCATGACACTCCCCTCTGCAACCTGCTCTCCCCTCCCCCACCTTCCTAATATCTTTTAAAGGCAACACCATCTTTCTAGTTATGTAGTACAAAAACTTTGGTTCAACCGTCCCCCCTTCAAACCATCCTATCCTTGTCTACCCTATCCCTCTTATTATGCTCTATTTTTTCTTTTTCCCCACAGCACTTATCTTTCAATATACTATCTGATTCACTCCTTTATAATGTGTATCATCTTTTATCTGTTTCTCCACATTACAATGTAAGATTCTCTAAGACACTAGGACAAGGACATAAAATAGTGCCTCTACAGAGGACACTCAAGAAATATTCAGGAATAAATGATGAAATAAGCTATGAATACTTTCCATAACAAATTCTTGAGTTAGCTTATTTTATTGCCTAGAAGTCGCTAAAAGTATCCAGTATCAAAACATCTCTTGCTGACCATCACATTTAGAATATTCCCAGAATTGCAATGATTGGGCTTTCAAAGTAAGAGTGAGCTGGGTTAGGCTGGTTTCTAGAGACATCCTGCAAGTGAAATTAATAATGAGGACTAGAAGAATGTTCTCTAATTTTATTGGTATATCTTTGATAAATCTTTTATATATAACATTTTGAGAGCAGATGAGTGTAGAGAAAAACATTTTCTACAGTCTTGAGAAAAATCCAGTTTATATTTTGCTGTTGTTCCTGTAATTCAGCATAATCACTTAATTCAAAGACTCTAGCTTCAACCTGATAACACTCTCAGGAAAATTTAGTCTGAATGACTAAATTATTTCTGCTTAAACTTACTCAACTGAGCTATAGGAGCTAGGATTAGATGGTTTGTACTTATTTCTGCCACCAAGCAAGAAAATAAATTTAATCAGTTTTCTTTAAAAAATTCTTAGAACATGGAAAAACAGTAATTCATGAGACATTTAATTTTCTTTTAAGATAATTAAGAAAAAAGGCTACTGTTTGTAAGGTAAATTGTACAGATTATTTGTGAGATGTAAAAATTTATTTAAAAAATTATCTTTATTGTTCAAAGTATTACATATGTCCTTTCCCCCCCCCATTGACCTTTTCCACCCCACACGTGCCCTCCCACCACCCAGGCCTTCACCACACTATTGTCTGTATCTATGGGTTATGCATATATGCATATAAGTTCTTTGGTTAATCTCTCCCCACCCACCAAATTGGATTTTTATAATTAAAAGTTTTATTGCTATTTTATTTTTTCCAGAAGAGTTGGCTTCTATTTAATCTGTTTGATTAAAATATCTGAATCTCAGATACATAATTTTGAGTAATACCCGTTAATTTATTTTTACTTTACTTTATAGGACCAGTATTTCAATTTACATGATGCTCCAAACTGATACAACAGAAATGGTTGGTGTTTTAGAAACAAAGGGGCACGGGTGAAGTAATTTAACAATTTATAAAAAATCTGCAGTTTTCTAATCTGAGACACACAGCTGGAAATTCATACAACTTCAGAACTAGAAGAAACTTGGAGATCTCCAAAACACTCATTTGATATATGATGGAACTTTAACTAAGAGACATCTAGGATTTGCCCAAAGGGTCCCCATCACACAGCTAGTTCATGGCAAAGCCAGCACTAGAATACAGGAGTGAGGGCTGCCAGGGCAGACCTTTTCCCAATATATTATGTAGTTTTCCTTGTATATTTTTTTCCTTCTTAATTTAAGTGTAATTTCATTACTGCTATTATCGTCTATATTATAAAAGGGCCGTGGCTGTAATGCCATAACATCCAAAATGACCAGTCACCAGGAGATGCACTGATGGGTCTCGCGGTGGCATGGCGGGTCTGGGTCTTGCATGATTTCATGTGCCAGGCCTCTAGATATAATATAATTTCTGTGGTGTTTAAGACCAAAGGTAACTGTGGAATGACAAAAATTCTGGCCTAGGGCATACACTTTCACTTTTGGCAATCAAGCAATAATCATATATGTAATCTGTAATATATGATTTTCTGCATCTTTTATATTTTCTATAATGAGCATGTTCTATTTTACAATGAAAACTTAATTTTAGAAAACATTATTAAAATTAAAACTATTCATCATGCATATTAAAAATAAGCATAACATATAAAACAAATATAATAAGATAGACTAAAGTAGGTTCTATATTTTTCCCTTAAAATAATAAATTCTGTCTTATTTAATGTCATTTGTTACTTTTGATGTTTAGAAAGAAAGCATACTAAAATAAGCTTTGTGAATAATTGTCCTTCTATTTTCTAACTTCTTTTGTAAAATAGTTATTGTCTAAATATATCTGCCTGTTCATCATATGTTCAAAAACCAAACCTATCAAAAATGAGACATAGTTAACAGTCTACTGTAATTTTTTCATTTGTGAGATTTTCTTTTCTGGTAAATTTCTCTGTTCACCAATGGTAGTTGCTCTAGCCTTGGGCTCCATGCTCCTTGATACTGACTGCACAAAGGGCAGTGGGGTTAGAACCCTATTTAGGTACTCTGCTTTATTATTTTATTTTAACATTCCAGAACCTGAATTTTGGGCTAAATTAGCTAGCTACCTTGGAGTCTGACCTTTTATTTTAACTTGGCTGAGAAAAACATTCTTATTATAGAGAAATAATTCCTACCAGGAACAATTTGTATCTAAGAGCTATCATGTTTCAAACATCATTAGGAGAAGCATTGAGCAGTGCTAATCAATTTGGATAAATATCGAAGAGAAAACAGAAGTTTGTGAATTACAATGGGGAATAGAGTCTACAGATTGGTTGGAGGAAAGAAAAAAAAGACTAATAGAGGAAGAAAACAATATTCCGGATAAGACAGAATATGGAGTATACTGGAGGCACATGGGGGAAAGAAAATACTCTGAATTGTTCAAGTGCCCTGCTCCCTCTGGAAAGGAGCGTGAAATAGTCTGGCGGATGGTAAAACTCCAACACATCAGCCCAGGAGCACCGGGTTGAGGAGGCCACAGGAATGGAGAGGAGAGAGGGCAGTTTATCTGGAATCAAACTGAACTTGGCCCCAGAACTTGGTGGGTGCTAACTACAAGAACATAGCTTAAAGAGAGAATTTTTGCATCCACAGTTCATCTTGAGGAGCTGGCAAGATATAATAAAAAGTACAAAGAGCAGCCAACATACATTAAGATCTCACAGGTCAGCCCAGGGGGGACATAACCTGTGGGGGAAGTAAACTAGGTGTTTACCTGTTAGGTCATTCTGGACCTTTTCTGTGTAGACATAATCTATGTAGTTGGATTAAATATGTTCATTATGGCATATCATTTGTTAATATCCTATTGCCAGTCCTTCCTGCTGCGTTCCTCTTTCTCTCGCTAGATTTTGTTAGATTCTTGAGAGACTGTGCACCATGTTTTGTTCTATACCCTGGCCACCCACCTCCCATTGCACCCCCACCCCATGCACGCTGCAGTATTCCTCAACTCCCTGCCCTGCCCTATTTTCAACCCATTGGAGTCATTATGACATACTATTCTATACAATTCACTGTATGTCACATCTATAAGTAAAATATCTTGGTTGGTGACATTATCTTATGGTTATGTCATTCTCTTTTCCTTATAAGTAGAGTTGTAAAGGCAGATGTTTAAATTAACACAGCCGCTCTTGTTTTCCTGTGAGTTGGGAGCAAGTACAATAGGCATTGCCAGAAAGGAGAGAAAGAATATAAATTCAGATGGAAAGGATTGAAGCACAATGAACAGGACTTTCAGCTGGAGTATATCCTAATTCAAGGAAGTCCAGAATTTTCCTTAGTGTCCTGAGCTTAGAGAGGAGACCTTGGTTCTAGTTCTGTTCTGTCACTACTGTGTGACATTAAACAAATCCCTGTCTTAGTTTCACTGCCTATAACATGGGGTAATAATAGTTTTCCTGTTCTGTCTCACAGTTTTTCAAGATAATTCTATAAAGACATACTAAAATAGTTTAAAAATTTTAAGATACTATACTTTTGTAAACACATAATTATTATCAAAGATTTTATTTTTTTAAATGTTTTCTCTAAGATATATTTCTATGTGCAGAATAAGATGTTAAGGCCTAATATACTATTAGGTGATACTGTGTTTAATATTCATGTAAAATATTTCCTGATTTAAAATATCAATCATTTTTGTAAAGTATGAGGTTTTTGTTTGTTTTTTTTTTTTAATCTTCTCTATACCTGTGTATACTCTGTTGGCAATTAGAAAATGAAGTTTGGCTATTCGTGGTCACTACTTCTGGGTGGGAAAATACTAGATTTGAAGCGAGGAGCGCATGTTAAATGGAGGGCCTGTGGGGAAGGTTTGGGCGGGTAGTGAGCACTGGCGAGGAATGAGTTTGTCAGGAACTGGCCCATCAGGTGCATGGGCCATAAAATGAGGCCATGAGGGACACAATGTTCTTGATGCCAGTAATAAATCTGTTGCAAATAAAGTGAACTGTTTGCTTAAACTTTCCTATGTTCTGTCAGACCTTTCGCGCTGAGAATTGACTCAATATAGAAAGTAGCTTACCTAGAGGCTGTAGGGCAGAAAGACTCAGAGCACAGGTTGTTGCATCAAAACTGTGTTCAGTAAGACAAAGCTCTCGTGAACTATTTGGTATCTTGCTTGTTAGAACTTTCTAGTTTGAACATAATTGCCCCTTTTGATGATACTGCTCTTTTAACATCCCATTTGGAATAAAGTACTCACTTGATGAATAATGTACAGGGTGTCCCACCAAAAAAATATACATACACTTTAACATCTGATAGTTCAATTTTGAAAAGGAAATGTATTTTAATAAACACTGCCTTTATAATTATTCAAAGTTTGTGTATACATTTTATGGCACACTCTCTATAACCAGTTCTCTGACAAATCTATAATCTTTTAATTTCAACTTTACATTAATATTATATAAGGGAAATTGTCAAGCATTCATTGTACTTTTCCTTGTGGATACTTCATGTTTTATTTTTTATGTGGACTTTTTCTACTCTCTTTTCCCCAGTGAAGAGTGTTTCACAGAAAGCTGTCTGCTGGTGAGACATGGTTGCTATGGAGCCAGAGATGCCACGGCCGAGGTTACTAGGGAGGATACCAAGGTGAGTCTCTGATGATGGAAGAGAACACTTTTCATTCTCTTGTGAGTCTTCTTTAGGTCCAGATGACAAGTTCAGTAACTTGGTAAGACTAAGACTTCAGAAAGAAATATGAAATTTTAACATCTTTCCTCAGAGTAATATAAATTTGAAGGTACTCTTCAAGGATGAATGATTTTGGTTTATGCCCACCTGATCTTAATCTATGGTGAAAATGACTCAAAAAATCCCACATGGTACAGATATTTTGGTTATAAAACTAGGCAGGCTCTCCAAGGCCTTTGTCTCATCACCTGCGTGGGATGACAAATCTCCAATATTTCTTCCATCTTCACGTTTGGTTAAGTAAAGGTCAACAAAAATTTATTGAGATCAACTATATGCTGGTGTTTTACTAGGGACTTTTCATATTTTTTCTCATTTAATCCTGTCATCCTGATGCACAGTATTATCATTTCAATAAACACTAAGAAATATTATTCAGTGGAGAAGGTAGGATTTGAATCGTGTTCAGTATCACTAAATTCTTTCTGTTAAAACATTTCCAGCTAATGAAGAATAGAATATATACATAAATATAATGATTTCATATATGCCTCACAACCAGTACTTTTTCTGTTAGCTTTATAAATACTTTCAAAAATTTATAATTTATACAGTTTAATAAGATGCTTTGAGGAGATTATTCTGGGTTTTGAAAACAAAATGTGTGAAACACTGCTCAGTTTTACCTTTAGCACGTTTAATCAGTGCCTTATTGTTTGGGCTCCCTGTAGGTTGTTGTTGATGCCTACACACTTTAACTTAATTAAAAAAAAAAACTCACTGAATCTATATCTTGTATACAACATTGTGCTAGGATAGGTAAAACTGTCATTCTAAAGCTTTCTATATAAGGCAGTGGGCGTATTTCCAGATTGTAAAGGGAAAGCACCTTGAGTTAGAAATCTTAAATGCCCCTTCAATATTAATTGGCAGTTAATCCTATCAACAATATGTTACACTTAAACTTTAGATACCTTCAATTTCTAGTACCCTAAAATCCTTTCGTGGAGTCACAAGGTGAAGCCAAAGAAAATCTGCATCTTCTGGGATTATGGAGTTTTTCACTGTCACTAGTATTCATTTATCAAATCTGAACAAGGGCATGTGGAACAGACCGATGCCCTTTAAGAAAGAGTTATGGCCAAGATGCTGTGGCATCAACTTATGAACCAGGAGGCCATGGTTCGATTCCCAGTGAGGGCACGTACCTAGGTTGCAGGCTCCATCCCCGGTGTGGGGTGTGCAGGAGGCAGCTGATCAGTGATTCTCTCTCATCACTGATGTTTCTATTTTTCTCTCTCTCCCTTCCTCCCTAAAATTAATAACAATATATTTTAAAAAAAGAGAAAACATTGTGAATGTTTGGGTTCACATGTAAAAAAAGAATGAATTGACACACTAATAGCCTGGGAAGCCACATCTTTTGGCTCAGAATATCTTTTAGAAAGCAAAAGTGGATTGAAAAAAAGAAAGAAATGTTCTTGGAGATCAAGTAGTATGACCTGAGTGAGATTTTTTGAGGCAGTTTTTGTGTCTGGGTTTTCAAAAGTGCTGGAAAATTTTATGATCACCACAACGTACTTGTAACTTGGTCAGTGGAGATATAAGAGAAAGGTTATTTAATGCTTCTAAATATGGATTTATTGTCCATGGGAATTAGTATTGAGAGTTCTTTCCACGTAGTGCTTTTTCCTATGCTGTATTATTTTTTTAAGGAGTTAAAAAAAAAGAATGTTAGATCTCTTCCTCTGAAATACCCGTTTGTTGGTTACTCTTAGGGACAGGACATTTGATTAGGTGGACTAGGTCACATATAGCAAATGCCACCCTCCTTTAATACAGGTTGCTTAGAAACAGTGTTTTGGGATTACTACCTTAATGGTTATCTGTGAACTGAACACTGCCAATGTCTTATCTCACAGAGGGCGTGGGCAAGCCTTTAAATGACTCCAATTTTGGAGATTGTGACACTATGCATTAGACATCAGCCTTTGCAGGAGACCTGGGCCTTGAACACATACCAAGATAAGAGATTTATGTGAAAGATAAGACTTGTTTCTCAAACCACTGGGTGCTCATAAAACAGGACTATCAGATAGAGCTGTATGAGTTTTAGACATAGGGGAAGAGAGGAGGTGGATTAGGTATGTGGAAAAACAATACCTTGTGATTTTATCTATAAGCCAACTTTCCAGAAAAGCCTTATAAAGAGTTGCAGTAAGATACCCTATCTATGTAAGTAGTTACAGGAAATAGCAATATTAATACCACTTATAAGACTGCATTGTATAAATTACCTATGTCTATATAGTCTAGGGAGTGTATGTATATGTACAATTCACAAAGCATCTAGAAATTGGAAGGAAGTCTTGGACATGGTTTAATATGGACTTCCTTATAGTGTAGATGAGGAAACATTCAATTTATCCCTAATATATCTAGAGTCCTTCAATGCATGTCAGGCATTGAAGATGTGACTATGGATTAGGTATGTGGAAAAATAATCCTACTTAAAAAAAAAAAAATATTTACTAAACACAACATTGCCACTGAGACAGATTGTTAAAAAAAAATAGGATTATTTGTCTTTGGTTTCCACCTTAGCCATCATTGTCTATTCTAAATATATTGGTCCATCAAAGAAAAGACCCAAGAAACTTGCATATTTTAGGTTATAATCACAAGAAATTAAAAAAACCTGTTTCATAAATATTTTAAATATTCTTTGCTCTTCAGACATGCATAAATTATTGCTGCTACATTTTTTTCCTTTTCTTTTGTTCTCTGTTAGCAGGCAGTGGCTACAATTGATTCAGCACTTCTTTATCAGAATAAGCAAAGATTGATTTGTCTTGCGTGATATTAAATTAAATCTGAGAGATAAAAAACTTAAATTTTAATGCTTCATATTCAAGAGTGCATCTATGGTAATATTTAAATAACATAATACAGGGGAAAGCAAAAGTAGGTTTATAGTTGTTTATATAAAAATAATATAATAATTTAATAAATAATAATTCAAGAATAATCTCTGCATTTCATGTACTCACAGCTGTAAACCACTCTGTATATCTATCTTTCAGACTCTTGATTCTGTGCTTTGGTCTTTGGTTTTAGACTTTTGCTGAAAGCTCTACATAAAGAAATACAGAAAGGTGAGAGTATTGCTCTAAGCCTTACTCAGCTAGAAAAAAAATTGTGAAAATCTTACTTGAGATTTATTCACTGACTTATTTATTTTACTAGTGTAGATCAAGACTTAGTCATAAAGGCAAATAATATAAAGCAATGTTACCTGTAGTATTTTTTTAGTATGCTTGATAGAAGTTTAGGATGACCACATCATCAAATATGTGCCTATAAAGAAATGTGTTTCACATCTTTCTTCACCAATTTGATCTATTTCCCAGATCACTGAAAGTTAAGGAATGCTGTTAGGGTATCTATGTGAATATAGATTTTTTTTTCAGTTTTCATATATAAGATGGACCAGTGGAGTATCAATATATTTTCCTTTTCAATTTTTTCCCTCCCTTATATTGGTATATATTGTTGTTGAACTTTCTCCTTTATGTAAACTTCGCTTTATATGTGTGTGTGTGTCTATAGTATATGCATATATACTATTGTCTATAGTATATGCATATATACTATAGACACACATATGTATATATGTATATATGTGTGTGTATATATATATATATTATATACACACACACATACTCTGACTTTTTCCACATACATATACACACACATATATATACATTATGTATATATTATATATTAAACAAAATATGTATATTACATAATATGTATAGTATATATGCATCACATACACACATACATACACTCACTTGGCCTTATAAGACAAGCTATTGTAAGGAAAAAACAAAAAGATCCTAACTTGGGTAAAGTGTCTAAACCTCAAAGAACTTCAGTTTCTTATTTGCAAAATGGAGTTAATCATATCTACCTTTTTTGGATTTTATGAAGACTAAATTAATATGCAAAACAAATAGGACCTGACAAACTGTGGGCAATAAAAAGCGGCCTTTTCTCCTAATTGTTAATTGTTGAATACATTAACAAAGCAAAACAAACCATTCTTTACGTTTCCCACTAAGATCTAAGAGAAGTGGGAAGACTATATTTTACTTTTCATAAGGTGTAAGGTTGTCAATCAGAAGAAATATGTGGTTGCCAGTATGGTTCAGTTGGTTGAGTTATTGTCCCGTGCACAGTTGGTTGACTAGTCATCCTGTGCACTGAAAGGTAGCCGGTTAGATTCTTGGTCAGGGCACATGCACAGGTTTCTTCTAGATCCCAGGTAGGGTGTGTGTGGAGTTCCCTAATCAATGTTTCTCTCTCTCTTTTCCTTCTCCTCTTTCTAAAATCAATAAGCATACACACACACACACACACACACACACACACACACACACACACACACCCTATATAATAAAAGGCTAATATGCAAATTGACCAAATGGCGGAACGACCAGTTGCTATGACGTGCACTGACCACCAGGGGGCAGATGCTCAAAGCAGCAGCTGCCCCCTGGTGGTCAGTGTGCTTCCACAGGGGGCGTGCAGCAGCGACAGTGGCAGGAGCCTCTCCCACCTCCGGGGCAGTGCTAAGGCCCGGTGCAGACATTCTCTAAGGGTTCCCAGACTGCAAGAGAGCACAGGCTGGGCTGAGGGAACCCCCCCGAGTGCATAATTTTATGCACCAGACATATATATATACACACACACATATATATACCGAGTGGCCAGATTATTATGCATTCAGAGATCATAATAATCTGGCCACTCAGTGTGTGTGTGTATATATATATTTATGTGTGTATATATATATATATATATATATATATATATATATATATATTTTTTTTTTTTTTTCTTTTTAAAGAACTAGGATCCTTTGTGATGTTTCCTCTCAGAATCCATCTGCCTTGCTATGTGAAATCTGAGCCACATGGAGCAGCGTGTGTAGAAGCTCCAGCTAACAGCCCCAGAAGAGCCCTGTTGGTAGCCATCATCAATGGCCAGCCATGAAAGTGAGCCATCTTCGATGTCCAGCCCTGTCAAGATTTCCTATTAATCTAGCCTCAGTGGCCAATGCAACCACATAAGAAACCTCACGTTACAACCAGTCAACCTCCAGAATCGGAACAGAAAGCAATAAAATGTTTTTTTAAACCACAAAGTTCTGGGTAGTTTGCTACAGATACCTGCAACAGCATTATAAGCAAAATCATGGTGACTCATGCAAACACACTCACCTAAAGAGCTATATTTGATATATTAAACCTCAAAATATTAAGCAATTTATGCTCTAAAAGCCCAAATCCCATTTTTTAAATTCAATGTTATCAAGTTTCAAAAAATATAGTTAGTGTGTGGTGATAGATTAGAGAGGGAGAATTGAAATACAGCATTTTGGAACTCTGAGCTTCATATGCTTCCATCCATTCATTTAAATATTGATTATGTACATATGCAAAACAATACACCAGGTGCTGTGGGGGATAAAGGGATGAGTCACAAAGCTGCACCAATATTAGCATTTTGGAAGACCCTCCCTTTTCCCTCTGAAGACAATAAAACACAGTGTACAGGTTTCCTGCTGGGTTTTCATTGGTATTTTCTTCCTTTCTTTTGACCATTCCCCCACTTCCCCTCCATTGTTAGTTTGAATGTTTGAAAAGTGCAAAAAGATAAAACCCTTGATCTGAAGGAAAATAGTTACATAGTAATGACATAGTAATCTTTATAAAAAACCACTAGTAATATTAATAAACAATTTAGAATTTTGCTAAAGATCTTTATTTTTATTGGCTCCTATTTTTTTTAATCCTCACCCATGGATATTTTTCCATTGATTTTTAGAGTGGAAGAGAGAGGGCAAGACAGAAATATCGATGTGAGAGAAACACATCCACTGGCTACCTCCTGCATGAGCCCTAAGGCTGGGGCTGGGGAGGAGCCTGCAATGAGATGCCCTTGACTGGAATCGAACCTGAGACCCTTTGGCCTGCAGGCCGACATTCTATCTATCCACTGAGCCAAACCAGCTAGGAAGGCTCCTATTTATTTACCCCTTAATTTTGCTATTCTTTCAATGAGATTTATGTTCATGATCTGGTATAAATGACAGAATGAATTATAGAATTATGTGGCCTGGAAGCTTTAAATGTGATAAACCAACTATTAACAGCTTTTAAATATTGTGACTTTGTTAAATACATGGGCTTTGAAAGGGCAGAGATTTGACTCTATTTCTGATACTGACAATTACTTTTTATTTTTTTTATTTTAGGTCATTTTGAAAACACTCTAAGCCTAAATTTCATTATCTATAAAGTAAATTTAACAAAAGGTATTGATATCCACAGCTATTGTGAGTACTGGCTGCAATTATGCATTATACTTGTCAGGGCTCTAGCACATTGTAAGAGACTCAACCTTTTCTGAGATCAAGGTTATGGGGGATTACATTTTCCAGGGTATAAAAAAAACTGGTGATGTTGAGGGTTCAGTACAATTTTATTAAGGTTCCACAGTCAGTGGGGCAATTTAAAAGTTATCTATCCTATGTACATTTTACAGATGTTTTGAAAATTTAAAATAATCACTTTAAACAACAGTACAAGTTTTGTTAAATGAAATCCCATGTAGACAGACCATCTCTCTGGTTGAAATGAGGGTAGGGGCCAGACTCATTTGCTCTAGTGGTTCTCTTATAACAACCGAATGGCTTAGCAAAGTCCACTTTATAATCTATTGCACTAGGCTATTATTTCCATGTTCATAGCTCTATTTCTTTCCAGCCACGCTTTGCCATGTGTTGTAAGCACTTGAAAGTATATTTTATCCTAAATGTCCCATGTCACTTTTTGCCCTTCTACTGGAGTTCCTACTCCTCACTCTGACACCATAGTCCTAAACTTGCTTTGGCTTTTCAGACATCAGCCTCTTTGCTCAAGCTTGGAGATGAAAGGATATAAGGATGCCTTAAGAAAAAAACACACAAAACAAATCACACTTAATATGCATTAATTTACTATTGCAAGCATTTTATCCCAATTGCAAGCATATTTCACCTTAATTGCTCAAGCAGACTGAGCTTCATTTTCATTCCATAGTTTTAAATTTTGTAATTTGGGATATCTCCAAATACATTCTAGGGAAGTTGGTGATGGCACTACCAGCTGGTGAGCACAGATGTCAACTCATTTACATATTTAGCCAAATCTTGATGAATCCTAATATGCATTCACTTAAACCAGAAATGTCTTTTCCTTTAGTTTCTTTTCTCAAAAATTCCAGAAACTTCCAGGGATGTTGACAAGTATTGAGATTTGCCTGTTTTCTTACTTAAGTAAGTCCCATCCAAACTCCACAGACCTGAGTTGTTCTCCAATTCTTGTGCCCCTCAAGATTTGCCACTGCCATCACTGGTGGTGCTGGCTAGCCTTTATATTGGGCATAGAGGATCTTAGTGCCTGTTCCTGAACTTGTAAAGTATGGGTTAAAACATTTCTGATGTGCTCAATACAGGGAGGAGCTAAAAGTTTGCTGGAACAAACAGGTTCTAGAGTAGTTGCTGACAACTTTTTTGTTATTTGTTTGTTTGTTTTTGTTAATCCTCACGCAAGGATATTTTTTCCATTGATTGTTAGAAAGAGTGGAAGGG
Source organism: Corynorhinus townsendii (assembly GCA_026230045.1). Classification (NCBI taxonomy): domain Eukaryota; kingdom Metazoa; phylum Chordata; class Mammalia; order Chiroptera; family Vespertilionidae; genus Corynorhinus; species Corynorhinus townsendii. The sequence continues at coordinate 116,281,281 of JAPDVU010000006.1, read as the reverse complement.
AGGGGGAAAGACAGAGACAGAGAAACATCTATTAGTTCCCTCCCATATGTGCTGGACCAGGGCTGGGGATCGAGACTGCAACCAAGGTATGTGCTCTTGATCAGAATCGAACCCAGGACTCTTCTATCTGCAGGCTGATACTCTATCTACTGAGCCAAACTGGCCAGGGCAATGGCAGCTCTTTTAATTAAACAAATATTAATATGTTTGTATATTTTCAGAAAACAACTCCAAGACCATGTGGATTCCTGCAACAGAGAGGAATTGACAGGACTGCTCCAGCCATGAAGACAGAAGAGAAAGAGTCCAGAGATGGAAGACGCTGACGACGCCTTGCCATACTAGCAGTCAGCAGCTGTGCATCATGGCAGGTTGCCCAGGACCAAACCAGAGAGGGTCGGACCTGCATTACCACCATTTGTCCACCATCCAGAACTGAAATATCATTGCTGACATATACACATAAGGAACTGTTTGACATTGAAATTGGACTCAAAAGAACTGTTGGCCCAGAAAGAAACTCACTACAGACTGATTCATTTGCATCTCAACATAACCATTATTGTTTGTCTCGTTTTCGGTTCTTGTAAGTGTATTTCTAGTATCACATGATCTCACTCGTCTAGGGGAAATAATGAACAACATGAATTGATGAATTGAGGCAGACACGGAGACAGGGAGGCATTATCGGACTGTCGGACCTCGGAGGGTAGGTAGGGGAGGGTGGGGGTAAGGGAGAGAGATCAACCAAAGGACTTGTATGCATGCATATAAGCCTAACCAGTGGTCATGGACAACAGGGGCGTGGGGGCATGTGTGGGGAGGGGTTTGGGATGGGAATGGGGGGATGAGGACAAATAAGTGATACCTTAATCAATAAAGAAATTAATAAAAAAATTTAAAAAAGAATAAAATATGCTGATTTTAAAATTTGAAACAACACAGATACTACTGGGTCAGAAGGAGAAATCCTCCAATTTTTGTCCATTTTATTAAAATCTTCTACATATTTCTACTTTTTTGTTTGTATAGCATATGTTCACTTTTAAAAAGTCAGAGATCTTAAGAGGAAAGAAGAGATAACCAATTTTGTTTTGGTGTTTTATGATGTATCTTTACTTATGCTTTCGTTTTCAACCTTTATGATTTTTCTGTTATGTTGTATCTCATAATAAATGTATAGCTGAAAATTTTAAAATGTAGTGTAAAATTGTTTTGACCTTTAACTGGAACATGTAGTACATTTAGATTTAATGGAATTACTAACATTTCAAATTGTTCTTTTCTCTCGATTCTTTAAATTTTAGGTTTTTGGTGTTGTTGTTTTAATTCTAGTATTCCCTTCTACTAACTTGGAAGTTGTATATTATGTTTCCTTTCTTTTAGTGTTTTCTCTAGAAATTACATCTAAGTCTAATGTCAACAATAGCTTTAGCCATCTCCTAGACAATGCAAATCTTAAAAATCTTTCATTCCATTTGCTCTCCTTTTAATTTATGTTATTTTGCTAGATATTTAATTCTATTTTTATGCTGCAAAATACATTAATACAATTATTGGTCTTACAGAGTCAAAGTTTATTTAGATTTACTCAAACACTAATTTCTTTGTTGTTTATTCAGTTTCTTATCTTGGATTTTCCATTTGGGATCACTTTCCTTCTGGCTGAAGAATATCCTCTAAAATGTTACTAGTGAGGATCTACTAGTGGCAAACATTCACTATGTTTATGTTTATACAAAAAAACAAAAAATGCCATTATCTCTCCCTTTAAAAATATATTTTCTCTGGATATAGAATTCTAGATTGACAGTCACTTGTTTTCAGCCCACTGAAAGTATCATTACACTGTCTTTTAGTTTAATTAAGGATGTTATGAAATCAAATGTAAGTCTGTTGCTCCATTGAAAGAAATCTCTCTTAAAAATGTTTTTATTAATTTTAGAGAGTGGGAAGGAGAAGGAGACAGAAACATTGATGAGAAAGAAACATTGATCAGCTGCCTCCTGCATGCCTCCTATTGGGGATTGAGGAGGCAACCCAGGCATGTGCCCTGCCTGGGAATCGAACTGGTGATTTCTGGTGCATGGGATGACACTCATTAACTGAGCCACATGGGCCAGGCAAGAAATCTCTCTTTTCCGTTAGCTTTTGTAACACCATCTCTTTGTCTTTGGTGTTGCACTGCTTTATTATAATCAGTTTTTCTTCTGATAGGCATGTATTAGGCTTCTTAAATCTGTGGATTGATGTCTCTAATTATTTCAGCCATTATTTTCCCAAATACTGTCATTACTTCATTCTCTCTCTCCTTTTTTTCTGGGGCTTTAATAGAAAATATGTAGACATGCTAACTATATCCTCAGTCTCTCTTGACTTTCCTTTTGCTTTCCACCTATTTCTTTATTTCTTCATATTGCATTGTAGATATTTTCTTCTGACACATCTTCTAGTTCTTCATTTTCTCCCCAGATGTTTTCAATCTACTCACAAACACATCATTTGTACTCTTAAACTTAAATAAATGTGTTGTGTGTTTTTTTTAATTTCTAGAACATCTAATTCTTTTTCAGATCTGCTGGGTCACTTTTAACAGGCATGTTGTAATTTATAGCTAATTATTCAAATACCTAAAATCTTAGTCTGTTTGTTTTGTACATTAGAAAGTTTTAATTCTTTCTTTCTAGTTTAGAGTTATTTCCTTCTACAAATTCTTTCTTATTTTCAGCTGTTCCTGCATCTTGTTATATCTATTTGTAAATCATACAGCAGTCCATGTAGCCATTTTAAGAAAAGTCTGATTGATCATTAGAAATTAAGTATACACATGAAATAGTTTTTTTCAGGAGTAAAAGCAGCATAAAATTTTAGCTATTGTTACAAGTGTATATGCACAATATGCAAACAGTAGTTTTACTGAGATATACCGGTTCTAACAATGCCATTTGTTTAGATATAAATACCATTCATAGATAGTGAAGATTGGGGTAAGATAGTACATTTCTATTTATTTCTTTTGAGATAATTTCAAAGAGCTTGAAAATTAAAGAAAAAAATTGTGATGAAGATTAGTACAGGAGCTATTTTGAGAATGTTTCATATCCTGCTAGCTGTAAAAAATCCTGCTAAAAGAACAAATACCCTTCTCTTAGTATCTGTGATGTTTTTATTGGGTTAGGGATGAGAGACTTCAATGAGCTCTGCACAAGGAATCCTGGAACTTATTTGTTGGCATATGGAATTCCTATCACATTTTTACTACTCGGTGGAAGGAGATATTTGGCACATGATTAAGAATGATAACTCATTTTTGATATCATTAATGTCCCATAAAGTCAAGGTTTAACCCGAGAAAAAGTGCAAATTTAATTTGGGCAATAATAATGCCCAGAGAAACTATTGAGACCTTTATAATTTACACTATAAGAGGTAAAGAACTTTACAAAAAGATAATGTGGTATCCTCTAACGGGAAATATTTCAGGTCATATGATGTTCAAGAAAGGCAAAACATTTCTTATTTTATGGAGAAAACAAACTGATGAAATGTGTACCAATTATATTCACTGGCAACTTTATATTGATTCCATTTGTGAAACCTGAACTGATATTCCCTTTTCTGACTCAATTAAGAGCTCTTCCCGTGTGCGGTGGGTCTACAACACGTCGTGGAACAGATTATTAGTATGTGAAATGCAGACTGAGACCACAAGTGAAAAGGCTGTTGATTCAGGAAGATCTAAATATTCAGCCCACTGTTGAAATGTCAGCATTTGTGAAAACTGCAGCCAGAAAGGCAGCACTGATTTCTACTGTAAAATCCTAAGGTAGAAGGAGGTCCACCATGGAAGGATGTCAGTGAAATGGAGGAAACCATAAGTTTAGCAAAAAGAAATGCATGTCTGAGTAAATTTATTAATGTTTCATTCATTTCTGGTACATCAAGGACAACTTCGTGGCTCTCAGTCCACAGCTCTTTCTACTACATTTGGTAGTTCCTTTCTCTTAAAGGGAAAGCCTTCTCAGGAGCCGCAGGTCAACAAGAGACTCTCTATGGATGGAAACATGAGGGGAGGTAAGGAGTATGGTAATTAAATATATTGGTCAACATAAGAATAGTAAAAGTAAATTTTGGGGTAGAATGTGGTTAGAAAGCTCCTTTTCTGGAACTGGGTGAAATACAATTTGAAAAGCCAAATCAGTCAATATCAGAATAAAATCAGAAAATTAAATAAATTGAGATACAAATATTTATAATGCAAAAAATATCTTTGCAAAAATTTTTTTTTCTTATTAAGAATAATGGCTGCTTAAATAATTATCAATGCTTCTATATAGGTAGTTTGATTGTTACAAATTGCTAAGAAATATCCTTGGCCTGTGTTCACTGTACCACTTAGCTTCAGATTATAGTTGGCATCCTTTCTTGACAATCTATTCTTTTCATTCATGGGCACAGAGAGATGTTACTGGGAGAAAAGCACTTTTTCCACTTTAATTTTAATGTAGGTGTTTGAACTTAATTACACAATTCATTAATTAATTCAGTGTATATTTATTGAAAACCCGTTTTGTACCAGATACTGTTCTAGAAATATAATGGTAAGATAATAATGATCCTTATCATTAGAAGATTTCTGTCTGGTGGGCTTTAGTAGAAGAGTAAAATGTCTCCTCAGAGTTTTTTAGAGCACTCCCTATCCTAATAAATAGTATTAATGCAAAATATAGGAAAAAGAAGATAAATAAATTGTATCAATTTTATCTCTTGGAAATAACCATTATTTACCTTTTGATATGTTGCTTTCTAATTACTTTTTTGAGTGTGTGGAGATCTGTGTGTCAACACTAATATACCTTTATCTGCTTTCTATGTATTCATCATCAACCATATATCTATTCCTCTACACACACACACACACACACACACACACACACACACTTTAACATCTGCTCTACAATGTTTCCTCATGCAACATCTCTGTGACTCCTTAAGATGTCCTTTTTAATTGAACCAAAAGCTCCTAACCAGAACACCTAACTGCCTCCTCTATTGTCCCTCTTGAGTGGGTCACATCCATCACACCACTTAGCCCTCAGGAGACGTTTACACCCTTGCCTTGCAAAATGGTTGACTTACAAACTGCTCTTTATAACTGTCCTGTGTCCTTACTAGTATCTTGCTAACTCAACTCGGTGATCAGCCTGCCTGCTTTGAGATTGAAAAGCAGGTTCTAGTCTCCCCAGATCCCAAGACATACCCATCAGTCTCTGCTAAGAATTCTCGCTATATTTCAGGCCCATGCAGCAGTGAGGACTGCCATTCTACAGGATTGGGACACATGGGTGACTGCGTCTCTATCTTATAGTTGCCCTATCTTTAATATGGGTGTTTCCTTTGGAGCATTTGAGGGAGAGCTTGGAAAGGGAGGGAAAGGGAAGCGGAAAATACCACTTTACTCCCTGTGAGTTTGATCACTCTTGTCTATTAAAGGTGCTCTTTATTCAACTTTTGAACTTTAGACTTCTCTTAAGTAGGATAGAAGCCATGGTGGAGGTTGATATTTGCTGGACCAGCTCTGTTCCCTTCACTAAATCCTCCCTGGATAGGTCCAGCATCTCTCTTTAGAATGTACCGTTATTTATAACTCATTGTTCTCAGCTTTGGGGCTTCAGCCAAAATTTGAAGGCCTAAGACAACAGGAAGAGTCCTATTCAAATTCCTGTATATTTATATATATGTGTTTGATTTCACATTGCTTATGCAGTACTTTTTATTCTTTTTACTTATATCACAAGCATTTAATAAGGTCATTAAATTTTTTTGGAAAGGAAATATTAATAGTTACATGTTATTTCATTTCATGAAAGAATCATAACATTTTCCTTTTTAACTATTTAAAATAATGGGGATTTTATTTGATTATAAAAGTAACTAGAGGCCCAGTGCATGAAGTTTGTGCACTCGAGGGGGGTCCCCTCAGCCTGGCCTGTGCCCTGTCACAGTGCAGGAGCCCTCGATCAATTGCCCCAAAGAGGTAGGCCCCGCCCACCCATCTGGGGTTCCTCGATGGATTGCCCCAAAGAGTTAGGCCAGAGCCGGGGGTCCTGCCTCCACACTGTGGGGACCCAGAAGGCGGGACCCCTAGGGCCCCAGGAAGGCCTTGCCACGCAGAGCTGGGAGGAGGCAGGACTCCCAGGCAGACTCTGTGCCACGCACACAGCATCAAGCCCAGCCCCACCCAGCTGTGCATGCCCGCTGAGCACGCAGCCATCTTGTGATGGTGTGAGGGCATCACAGCGTGATGACCACTTAGGCTTTTATTAGTAAGGATAAGTATTCATTATAGAAATTTGGCAAATACAGAAAAGTACAAAGGAGATAAAAACATAATTTGAAATCCCAAAGAAAAACATCTACCTACATTTTAATATGTTTCCTTCTACGTTTTTTCTGCCTAGATACAGATAGATATAGATATAAGAAAATAGTTATGCCTATTATGTATATGTGTATTTAATTTCATTAATACTTTGTCTTAAAATACATCTGCATTGAACAATGAATGGGGTTCCAACTGTATATAGTTTTATATACTAGTTTCACTTTCTATTATGTTTTAATCTTTTTAATATTTGCAGAAGTATTGAAAAACTGGATTTATTAATATAAAATATATATTAATTACAAAAATTTAGACGATACCAATTATCAAAAATAAAGTCACAATAATGTTACCTTTTTGTTACCTATCCAATCTGAATCTTTCAAACAGACTTTAGATAGAAACGAGGTAAATAGAATGAATACAAAATTTGTACTAGTTCTAGACCGCCCTCTCTTCTGTGAAGCTTTCTCCTGTCCCCACCCTCTTCATTATGGTCACTCCTCACACAAAATGCTAATCAACTTCACTTTTGCTGCTCATTAACATATTGGTAGAAGGTATACTGAGATGAGGGGACCAGAGAACCTGATGGGTGGGTGTAGTGCTAGCTGCTATGCTCTAGTACCCAACCCACTTTTTTTCTACCATCACCTGGGACCTCAATTCTATTTGTCTTACTGAGTTCTTTCTCTCCTTAAGATCCGTTTAAGGAACACAATAGTAACTCCCTGAAATCTGGCCTTTGTGCTATTATTCCTACACCTCCAAGAGTCTGAGAAATATGTCTGTATATGTGTGCAATTCAATTGTAGACACAATAAATCTATTAGAGGGGGTGCTTCAGCCCTGTTTTAATTCATTAGAAGTTGTTAGGAGGAGAGTTGGCACAAGCAGTATTTGGTTACGCACACACATGCACACATATGAATAATTATGGCATAAATTTTATAATATAAATGATATTTTATATACCATGTAATTTTGATGCATTTATTATGAAATATTTTATATATACTTAAATATTTTTATCTGTATATGTTATGTGTACATGGTGGTTTTAAAGATGTGTCTACAGAACCTCCATTCAAGACGTGGAGCTTAATTACCCTCCCCTTGAATGTGGGCTGGACTTGGTGACTTGCTTCTAGTGTTACGAGGTTACTCCTAATATTAGATTTAAAAGATTGCACATGCATCTTAAGTGTGCATGCTTTCTTTTTCTCACCCTCCCTGCCTCTCTCTCACTCTCTCTGGAGGAAGAAAAGTTTTGAACAGTCCTATGGACAGGTCCATATGGTCAGGAAATAAAGCTTCTCCTGAGCTTAGAAGAGGATCCTTTGATCCCAATCAAGTCTGTAGAGACTGAGGCCCTGGGCAATGGCTTGACTGCAACCTCATGAGCGACACTGAACTGGAACCACCCAGCTAAGTTACTCCCAGATTCCTGACTCAAAGAAACTGGGAGAGAATAAAGATGATAGTTGTTTTAAACTGCTTAGTTTTGGTGTAATTTATTTTTTATTTTTTTTGTTAATCCTCACCCAAGGATATATTTTCCATTGATTTTTAGAGAGTGTGGAAGGGAGGGTAAGAGACAGAGAGAAACTTCAATGTGAGAGAGACACATCAATTGGTTGCCTCTTGCATGCATCCCAACTGAGGCCGGGGATTGAGCCTGTAACTGAGGTACATGCCCTTGATCAGAATTGAACCCAAGTCCATGGGTTGATGCTCTAACCACTGAGCAAAACCAGCTAGAGCAGTTTTGGGGTAATTTGTTACACAATAATAGATAAGTAACATGAATAGACAGATCATAGATATCTAGATATATGGATAGAAAGATAGATGATAGACAGATAGGTAAGTAGATAGATAAAAATAGACGATAATACGTTATAAAGAATGTATAAAAACAAATTTGTGACCCAGCACTCAGCTTGCAACATGGTTTGCCACTCCATCATTAACACTTTTGTATGTTGTTAAATTTATGGGGGAGTGGAGGTGGCAAGATGGCTGTGTAGGTAAACAAGGTACTCACATTCTCTCACAACAAAAATTAAAACTAAGCCACAGGACAACCATCTGCAACCTAAGATAATGGAAAGGCTCCTTAAGTTTTATCTACCACCTTTATAAATGTTCTAAATGGTGTGTGTGTGTGGTGGGGGGAGCGAAAAATAATAGAGGGTCTTTTTTGTCCACTTCTTAATGACAAAAAAGGGACAGTTCCAAGGTGTTCATTTTTTGGGTCTTTGTAGTGGTGAGGAAATAGTAACAGACTTGTCTTATTCATCCTTTATTAAAAATCCCCTGCCAACATTTTCCTGTTCATTCAACAAATCCTCCATCTCTTTTCTTGTTTGCTCAACATTTCATCTGGAGTTTCTTTGTCTCTCTTCATACACATTTCCCGTAAGTCTTTCCAAGGGTATTTACATAAACATAGTTTTTCACGATTAACAAATAATACTCAGCAGATGTCACATTTAAAACATTTTAAATTCCAAATAATAGCAAATATTACTACAAGATACAGGTAATTCAAATTATGAAGACTATCTGATACGTTAGTGTTAGATGAATCTTATACTATACTTATAAATACATACCTGCACATATCTATAATTAGTATAAAACTTGTAAGTAAAATTACTGGGTCAAAGGGAGAACATTTTCACAAGGGACTGGAGCAAACTTGTCCCAAGAAAATATGAATTTATAACACTACCAATAGTGTACAGAGACTTTATTTCATTACACCTTTGTTAACCTTAGATAGTACAAATAAAACAATCTTTGATGAATTTGTTAGGTAACAGATATTACTTCCTTATTTTTTTAATGTACAAATCACATATGTTTATAAGTTACATATATAATTTTTCCCATATTTTTTAAGAAAATATATTTTATTGATTTTTTACAGAGAGGAAGGAAGAGGGATAGAGAGTTAGAAACATCGATGAGAGAGAAACATCGATCAGCTGCCTCCTGCATACCCCCTACTTGGGGATGTGCCCGCAACCAAGGTACATGCTCTTGACCGGAATCGAACCCGGGACCCTTCAGTCTGCAGGCCGACGCTCTATCCACTGAGCCAAACCGGTTTTGGCTCCCATATTTTTTTAAATTGATTGTTTGTCTCATTGATTTCCAAGGATTATTTATGTTGAAAATATTAACTATTTACTTGTCATTTATATTTAAAATATTTTGTCTAGTTTTTAACATGGCTCTAGTTAGAAAACATGTTTTAAGCATATCTGTGACAAAGGTATCTATCTATCTATCTATCTATCTATCTATCTATCTATCTATCTATCTATCATCTATCTATATGCATAGATGGCAGTGTATAGAGTCAGTCTTTCCTAGTATCTATGCTAAATTTGTATAAATGTTCCCCTATAATTCTTGTAATACATTTTTGTTTCATTATTTCAATATCACCCAATCTGTAATGTGCCCTGTGGTGTATATTTTGTGGGTAGTGATCCAAATTCCCCACCTCCCCAAATGATAAATTGATTTTTCTAAACTCCATTTATTAAATAAATTGTCCTTTATCTCCTGATTTAAAGCACTATTTTATTGCACACTGAATTCTTAACTATGTTAGTACTTGGCCAGTGTGTGGATATACATTCCTGATGCCATTGTTTGGTATGACTCTATGTCTACAGTGTTTTTATTATACCAGCTTTTAAAACATTTTATACATCACTAGAGGCCTGGTGCACAAGATTTGTGCACTCAAGGGGGTCCCTCAGCCTGGCCTATGCCCTCTCACAGTCCAGAAGCTCTTGGGGGATATCCTATTGATGGCAGAGTGGGCCTAAGCCATCAGTTGGACATCCTTAGTTCTGCAGCGGAGGCAGGAGAGGCTTCCGCCACCGTGGCGGCACTTGCCAGCCATGAGCCCAGCTTCTGGCTGAGCGGTGCTCCCCGTGTGGGAGCACACTGATGACCATGGAACAGCTCCTGCGTTGAGCGTCTGCCCCCTGGTGGTCAGTGCCCATCATAGCGACTGGTTGTTCTGCTCTTTAGTCAATTTGCATATTAGCATTTTATTATATATGATATTCAATTCATAATTTTACTTTGTTTTTTTTTTTTTGTTGGAGAGAACATTCTGTTTTCAAACAATGTTATTTTCTAAAATGACTCAATTTGTCAAAACTATTTAATCTGGAGTTTTATTTTTAGGATATTGCTATAAAGTTTGAATTGGCATTATACTCCTATTTTAAATAATTATTCATGACATTTGTATTCATCTCCATAACTATATTAGCAACACTTATTTAGCTTTAAAAGTGTGTAATTGGTTTCAAGTACTATCTTTTCCTAATAGGTAACGTATTCTATGTTCCAGAGGTCTTTGTTTTGATTCTCTTCTTAGTGTGTTAAAATAAGAATTGAAATATTTTGTTTTCAAAAGGGTTCATCAGCAATATGCATAGGGACACACATGAGCATAAACTAACATAGGTATAAGTATCTAAAGCTCTCTCTTTGTTGCTAGTACACAAGTCTATATTTTAGCTGGGTATAGATTTGGGGAGAGATATAAATTTTTTTCTTTAAAAATATCTGCTGATGTCACTCACTTTTTAGTATAATTTATAATTTTGATTCATTATTCAGATGGCTCTAGAATACTGTTTTATTTTATCCCGAGGAACTGTGTTTTGGTATTTACTCTATTGCATATCTTAGATTATCATTTTGTTATTCTCATGTAAAATGACAATTCTATTACATAATAAATTATTAGTTACTCCATTGTTTTTGACAACTCATGTTCTGGAGTATACCGCTGAGAGTTTCCTACATTTGTTTTTATATGTAGCATACACCTTTTTTTTTTTTTTTTTTGCCTGTATGCTTATACTTTGTCTTTGCAGTTCAAAAATTTTTTCAAGAGAGTTTAGTAGTTGGCATACTGTATTTTCAGTAAAATTTTCTGCAGCATGTAGAGCAACAATAGTGTGTGCACACTGCAGTTTCAAAAGGTTTTCTATAATTATGTCCTTGATTTTTTCCTTCTGTTTCAATGTTTTATTTTTTCTTGTAATATATAATTTGGTTATCCTTTAGGTTAATACACATTATCACTGTATTCTTCATTATACTGTACTGATTTTAATACAGATTTTAATTCTACTGAAATGCACATTTTATCCCATTGTTCCCTACTTTCATTCCAAGGCATATCCTTGGACTTTCTCTCTATTCTGCATTCAATCATGCTCAGTTTTACTTCAGTTTGATGTCATATTATTTCATTTGTTTGTCTAATAGAGAGCATGCTTTCAGAAAATTTCTGATAATATTGAGTGATGTGTTGTCATAACAGTAAGTCTTCTGTACCAATCCCTTCAAATTTCCTATTTTTATTAATTTATAGCTACTAATCTATACTAATAAAAGGGTAATATGCTAATTAGAGCAGACATCTTCTGGACATCCTTCTGGAAAAAGCCATGGTGGCGGGGGCCAAGGCAGAGGTGGTTAGGGGTGACCAGGCCAGCCAGGGAAGGCAGTTAGGGGCAACCAGGCTGGCAGGGAAGGGCAGTTAGGAGTGACCAGGCCTGCAGGGGAGGACAGTTGGGGGCGACCAGGCCATCAGGGAGGGCAGTTAGGGGCAACCAGGCAGGCAGATAAGTGAGCAGTTAGGAGCCAGCAATCCCAGATTATGAGGGGTCCCAGAATGGAGAGGGTACAGGCTGGGCTAAGGGACCTCCCCCCGCCCCCGGGGCACAAATTTCATGCACCGGAGCCTCTAATTTTTTAATAAAGGCCCAGTGTGTGTCATTAACTTACTGAACTAGATTTGCTTAGATGTCTCTTATTATATCTTAAACTGATATTCAAGTGATGTGTACAACCATAAGCCTGATTTTGGAGGATTGTGGTAATTCAAGTAGCATCAACTCTTACTCCTTGTGCCAAGCTTTGGAAGGTAATCTTTTCCTCCTGAATAACTTGAAGCATTATGTATTTCCTCCTCTGTTAGAAACAGTGCATTTAAAACTTCAATCCCTGCATTGCTCTGAAGTTGCTATTGTCTCTGTCCCTTTTAGGTCTGATCCTATATCCCAATGCCACCACTGCCCCTTCACCATAGCTCTGACAGCTGTTGAACATTATTGAAATTGTTTATGAATAAAAGAAAAGCAGGAAGGATGAGTGTAAAAGAGAAGTGAGAAGAAGGGTGGGGTATTCTCTTTAGTGTTAGTAAAGAAATTTGATGTGAACATTGATTAATATTCAAACTATTACTATTGCAAGGTTGCATCTCTTTCTGAGGCAGTGGGGTGAAGATGGTATTCTCAGAAGAGAGAACATGCGTCTAGGCCAATAGGTGGGACACACCATCATGGGCCTGGGGATTGCAAGCACATTATGTGAAAGGACTGTATATAGAAAAGAATGGGAAGCAACGTGGCTGAGAAGGAGGTCAGGGGATTCATCACAGTGAACCTGCTTGTGGAGTTTAACTTTATTTTAAAAGAAGCATTAAAATGTTTAAAGCAGGTGTGTGACACAGTGGGATAGAACGATCTCTTTGGCAATAAGTTGATTGGAGCAGGAGACCCATGATGAAAAGAGCACATAGGAAGTCAGTGTAATCATCCAAGCAAGAAAAAGGTACCAGCCTGGGGCAAAAATGCAAAAGACTTGTTTGTGATTAGAATAGAGGGCAAGGGAAAGAGGAGCAATCTAGGATGATTCTTATACTCTTGGTTAATGTTACAGGGTCAATGAGTGTGACATTCACTAAAATAAACTGGTTTGTTGGGGCTGCAGTATGGAGTGAAAATGAGTTCAATTTTGGAATCTCATTAGTGCTTTAATATAGACAATTTTTACACAAACAGTGATCACTTTAACTTTAGTAGAACAATAACAACCAAATGTTTCCAAGAATAAAATAAGATAAAATTTTAGAATGCATATACTGCCTATTTTAACAGTTTGCATTGTGGTATCTTGTTATTAAAACCAATGAAAGGGGAGAAATTAACCATCATGATCAGTATTTAAAGTCAGGCTTGAGTTGGTAGCATGAGGGAGTGAGAAGGAGCTTAGCTTTGGAAGACAGGAAATTAATATCCTTGAACGGATTTTACCATTAACAGTAGGATTTGGGGCAAGACACTTAGTCATTTGGCTCCTCAGGTCCCTGTTTGTAACAGATAGATAATATCATCTTTCAAATTATTTCACGGAGTCTTAAGATCTGAACTGGATAGTTGATATGAAATTGCTTTCATATGCTGGTTTCATATCTGATGAGAAACAAAATATTAGATGTTTGTTGGAAATAGCATTGGGGCAAAATTTTTCTGTATGTAAATAAGACCATAGTATGTAAATAAGACTAGCCTTTGGGACACTTTAATACCACTGTTAACAAGAGAATCTATTTAATTCAGTTTTTAAAAACATAGTAGTTTGGAGACTAGAACATTATAAATGCAAATTCTAACACATTACAAATAAAATAAAGCTAAATGACAGTACTTAGTGCCAGAGAGGATTTTTTTTGCCATCAATTTTTGAAATTAGCAATCTTTTATTAAAAATATAAGAAGGAACAAAAGAAAATAGTTTTGCATTCAATGTTAATATAATTTTCATCTCCTGGCTATGACCACATCATAAATAGCATAGCCAAACATCTTACAGAACTAAATACAGAGCATTTCATATTCTTCCAAACAAGTTCACATAATTAAGAAAGTGTTTTTCAAATGAAATAGAATTATCTCGTTTACTCTGCTGTGTTTACATATGTCTTTCATGAAGAGCTATTTGGCAGTAAATCTAACTGTTCTTTAAATAAGTACACCAAAATACTTCTTCAGAGTCTAGAGTTCTGCTACACGGGAAAAAATCCACACCAATTTTGCCTCTAAAAAGATATTATCAGTGCTCTTTTTGCTGGTCTAGAGCAAAAATGTTGGAGAAAATGGAATTTTACCAAAAGCAACTTATGAATTCACTTCCATAGAATCTTATCCCACAGTTTTTTTATAAGCAAATAAAAATTAATGGATTAGAAAAAAAAAGCCTGCCTATTTGCCTCCAAGTATTTTAGCATAGAGAAACTGATATTGGTTTAGCCCAGTGACAATCTTGGGTAAGCTCCCCAGGGATAGAAGTCCAAATGAAAGATGTAAACATTATAAATTGTGTTTGTCACCTAAAGCCCTACAGATTCAAAACTCAAAACAAGCCAGCTCCACAACTGATGGGTAGGTGTTGTTAGCTACTGTCCATTCAGCACCTTAGTTTGAATAGATTTCATTACCAAGTTTTACTTTTGGGGTGTTCACAGAATTTATTTTAACTCTGTTGTTAAAAAATGGAAGATATTTTAACAGTTGGATGGTTTTGAGAATAACAACTTTCAAGCTTGTGCCTGAGGGTCAACTGCATTCCAGTTGATACCAAGGGATTAGTCTAGTGCTGTGGTAGGCAAACTGGGGCTCGCAAGCCACATGCAGCTCTTTGGCCCCTTGAGTGTGGCTCTTCCACAAAATACCACAGCCTGGGCGAGTCTATTTTGAAGAAGTGGCATTAGAAGTTTAAGTTTAAAAAGTTTGGCTCTCAAAAGAAATTTCAATCGTTGTATTGTTGATATTTGGCTCTGTTGACTAATGAGTTTGCCGACCACTGGTTTAGTGGTTCAGAGCTGGTCTCTGCAGCAAGGCTGCTTGGGTTTGAATCCTGGGTTTGGCCACTATTCACAGCTATGTGATTTAAAACACATTACCTTAATTCTCTGTTTCCTTAATGATAAAAATGGGGACAATCATATTACCTATCTCATAGTTATTGAGACCATTACATGAGTAAATATACCAAGTGTTTAGAACACTTCCAGACACATAGGAAGTATTCAGTAGTTATAAGCTCTAGTTACCAGTATCAGCTCAAAGAATTGTGAACACAACATGAAGCTGATAAGCAATGAGAAGGAAAAAGTTAGGCTCTTTGGCTGAGCCCTTGACATTGCAGGGGTTTGGGGAAGGAACGAACCATTGATGGGGGCTCTACCAAAGGGTGCCTCTCTTTTTCATCCTTGGGGTCAATCTTGGAAAACCAAGAGGAGGAGGAGTGTATCACCATATCCCTAAATGTTGGTGACTTAACCAGAAACATCAGTTATTTTCTTATCGGTAACATTCATTCTTAAGGGACTCCCTCCTCTTCCCTTCCTCAGACCCCCACCCCAAACATGCAAAACCTACATGCCTCACTGAAGAAATGCATGTGCCAAGTTTGAAATTTTAAAATTCAAATTCTTTTAGGTTTTTTTTTTTTTTTGCATACACATAAATTCTGGCAAATTTCAATGCTGGTTTAAAAAAAACACATTTTGCTTGTTGGAATGCTATAATTGCTCTAAAAGATTGAACAGATTTCTGCAGCGTTTCTAAATGTAATTCATTTCTGAGAAGACAATAAGGATGAAGAATTTCTTCCTCAAGGGTCATGCTGGGGTACTGAGTTTGTGCACAGAACATACAGAAAAAGTTTCCTTTCATAATTGGTTATTATGTATACTCCTCTTTTCAAAACTCCCACTGAGAAAACATAAACCTGACAAAATGAAGAATGAGTTTCGACTGCAACCGATACACCCCATTGTGATAGATAGTTTTATGTGTTCAGTTGGGTAGACTGTATTACCCATGTTTTCAATCACATACTGATCTAAGTATGGCTGTCAAGTTCTTTTGGAGAAGTGGTTAACATCTACATTCAGTTAACTTTAAATGGAGGAGACTATACTAGATAATGTGGGTAGGCCTCATCCAACTGGTTGAAAGACCAGAGAGCAAACTGAGTTTTCTCTGAAGAAGCTGTGTGTGCAGTCCGATGCACCAGCTCCTGCCCAATTGTTTCCTGCCTGTAGTCCTGCTCTATGAATTCTGAACTTTGCCCAACCAGACCCCACGATCCCATGACCATTCCTTGAAATAACACACACACATTTTCAATCACTGGTTCTGTCTCTCTGGTAAGAAGAACCCTGACTGATATGTACTTCATCTCAACTGTGATATAAAATGCAAATTACAAATTTCACTGGTGTAAGATTTTTTACACAAACTGCAACAACATTACTTATTTTCAGAAGAATTTAAGCATTTCACATAGTTGGGTTTTAACTCATTGAAGTATTACACACACACACACACACACACACACACACACACACACACACACGAAGAGCACATTTCAAATTGAACACATCTGGTTAACCAACACCTAGATCAAGAAACAACATAATCTGCACACCAGAAGTCCCTTGATGCTCTCTCTGGTCAGCATGCCCCATGCCACCTCTTTCGATTTTAATCTGTGTCCTGGCTTCTAAATGCACAGTTTAGCTATCAGGCATAAGAGTAAAGTAAGGTGTCTTGAAGCAAAGAGGCAATCTCATTATTCAGAGGTTGCTATCTGTTAAGGCTCACTGAAATGTAGAGCAAATGATGAGGTTTTCTTACTATTTTAAAGTCTTAGTTACTAGAAAGTTTTTAAAAAATGTTTATTATAAATTCTACTCCAGTTAATAGTTAAGAAAAGCTAAGTCTGTAGAGCTTTTAGTAGGCAGATTTCCAGCCTCCCATTATTTAATAATTAATTCCAAATATAATTCAAAAAAATAATTCTGTAAGATGGAATTTTATGTTTCATTTCAAACTTCAAACCAGTGGTAATGTAGTGGTTTTATTATGGGAATATTCCAGCTTCCCCATGGAGACACATAGATCAGTTTCTTTGAAGAAAGGGAGCTTTCTATGATATACACCATAAGAAAATGTCCCAATTGTTGACATTTACAAGATCTATTATTGGTAGCACTTGACGACTTTGTGAAACTCCCTTAGGTTTCTGCAGCTGTTTCCCAGTATCGCATATGCAATCAATCCACAAAAATTCCTTACTGGCGAATTCACTCACAGTAATTTCATTTTAAAATTCAATATCAGAAGATTAGTGGTGTAACTAATGTTACTTCAGAGCTTGCAAAATTGCTACCTCGGTAGTAGAAATAGTACTGATTCCCAGGCCCAAAAAAGTTTGTGGAAAGGTGGATCCTTAGGAAATGATAACAGGAAAGGACTCCAATGCTTCTGTGTCCAGTCCCTTAAGTACTATCTCCTCTGGCTCGAAGTCTCTTGGGCACCTGTTAGAGCATCCCTTTTCTCCCAATTGAGCACCCAATCCTATCTCTCAGAGATATCCCATTACTCAGATATAAATATACACCATTCCCCAGTCCCTTAGATTATTAAAAAATTCCATGGTATTTGATTTATTGCCATGAGAAAAGAGAAAAGCAGTTCAGGGGAGTGAAAAGCCCTTGTTAAATAGCTTGGCCTTTCTAGCTTTCAGTGTGATGAAGAGAACAAAATCAGAGAAACCTGGCTGTTGAGGATTTCCATATTGGTAAAATGTATGTATTGATCTCACAATTATATAGGTACACATCTTCTCTTCTCTAATACACCACAGGCTTCTCAAGGAAAAGATATCTTCCCAATAAAGCTGTGTGTTGCCCCTTGCAGAGCATGGGGCAGGTGCTCAACCAGTATTAGTTAAATGGATTTAAGATAATAACCATCATTTAGTTTTTAGTATTAACATGTTAAAATTGGAGCAAATTATGCAGTTTGGGGTATGAACACTGTTTATCCTCCAAAGAGATTTAGATTTCCTAACCATTGCTTAATCTTTTAGAGAATAAATTAACAGAACAAATCTAAATAAAGCCTTGATATGTCAGCACCTGGGATATTGCACATAATTCTGGTTATTTCATCTTCAGAAACAGATGATCAACAGAAATAATCAGGGGGGACTGGTTTCCTTATAGAAAAAGAACCAGGAGGTCATGAAAGAACTGTGACAAGGACATGAGCAATTCCTACAAATTCTTGATCTCATTTCTTCCTTTAGTTATAAACCTTCACAGCAAAAGTCCTTGAAAAGGTTTTCCTTTCCACTTGAATCTCATTTCTCTTCCACATTCTCCCTCAGATCTTCCCCCATCTACTTTTGCCTGCACCAAATCGGCTCTACCAATAATGACCTCTGGGGGCCACACATCTCAGGGTTCTTATGTCTTGTCTGGCCTACTATTAGACAAAACTGTCTCCTCCCTCTTTTTTGAAGTTTTTGGCTTAGCTTTGAGGACACAGTCCTCTAAAACAGCTCCTCTGCTTGCTCCTTCTCAAGAGTTTGTCCTAAACCCTCCTCAGGCACTTAATGTTGGAGAGCCTCAGGGCTCACCTCTTGCCTCTTCTCTCTGATTGTCTTCATTCTCTTGATCATCTCAGTCTCATTGTCCGATTAACCTTCTGTATATTGATGACTCTCAAATCTGTAATTCCAGGCTCACCTCTTTTAAGACCTCCAGTTCCACCTGCCTCTTCAAACTTTTACACAGATATCTCATAGGTATAGTAATATTAACGAGTCCAAAATGACCTGTGACTTCTCCTAAACTTCCCCTGATCTTTCACTGCCAATTTCTCATGTATCCCTCGTTATCTCAGACTCAGACTCAAATCTCATCTTTAGCTGCTCTCTCTCACATACTCTATATCCAATTTATCAGCAAATCCTAGTGGCTCCATCTTAAAAATGTTTTCAGAGCTTAACCATCTCTCACCAGTTCCACTGCACCCATAATCTCTCACTTAGATTATTGCAGTTGTCTCCTAACAATAGCCTCTCTGATTCACTCTTACCTTCCTATAGTCTTTTCTCAATGCAGCAGCCAGGGTGATCCTATTAGAGTAATCAGATCATACTCCTCTGTAAAAACCCTACATTATCTTGCTGACACATTCAGAGCAAAACCCTAAGTCCTAAGATTGGCCTCCAACATGATATGCCTTTTCCTTCCCTTGTCTGTCTTTTCTTCTCTACCTAGATTTATTCTTGTGATGATCCCTCCAGCTACATGGCTTCAGTTACCACAAGAAGTATAATCACAACTTGTTTAATAATTATTGCAATGTAAAATATATTTAGAGCCATCTGCTCCTATTCAGAAAAGGAGCCAGGCAACATAGAAATAAAATGTTTTTTTTAAATAATTGATAATTACCATATGGAACTTATTCCTACTACAGACAACTTCATTCAGTCTCTCATCATTTTTGCTTGGATTATTAGAATAACCTCCTACTTGTTATCTGTAACTTATGTGTGAATATCTCCAACTTTTTCTTCACATAGTTGACAATGAAATCATATCACACACCTTTAAATATGTTCCATTGGTTTCCTATAGAGGAAAGTGACAATGATGCTAAATGTGTGGAATCAAGTACTTTGAAACTGAAATGAGCCTTGTTCTTTCTCTCAAAATCAAATATATTTTCTATATGAGTTTACTATATCAAGACATTCTGAAGAATGCCTATATGATATGTGTACATAATATTTCCATTGCTTGAAAGATACTTTTTAGTTGAATCAAACAGCTGATATTGCTATTAAAACACCAACATTTCATTCTTTTAAAGTAGAACTAAAACTGAGACCTATCCCAAAAGTCGTGATGCATTCCTATAACCTGTGGACTTGCTCGTCATTATGCTCCAGTTTTGGTTTAGTCAGCATCTTCTTCACTGAGAAAGTTATCCATGAAACCCATTTTAGATTGATTCTTTTTTTTTTTTGTCAAGTTGCACAATATTTTAATGGTGCAGAACAGGGATAAGTTTTCTTAAAACACAAAAGTAGAAGTGTTTTCCAGATCTTTCTCTACTTGAGTGGCATTCTTCACTGGCCCAAACTTCTTTGGCTAATTAATTCTCTAAGCAAGACCTCAGCCAACCCTCAGAGCAGCTGTTTCTGGAATAACGGAGACTGGCAAGTGAGGGAATAACTGTGGCTTTAACAGGCATGCATTTGCTTTCCACCACATTCTAAATTGCTTCTCTGAAAGGGTTGCTTTTGATGACCAAATGCATCTTGTTTTCTCTTGGTTAAAAAAAAAAAAAGAAAGAAAATACAGCCCTATTTTTTTAGACCATGATAACACAAAGCAGTCACTGGAAAAATTGGCAAGAGTGAGTAGAGTTCCTAATAGGCTGGCCACTGTGACTTGGGACATTTTTCTGAGAAACCCAGTAATGCCTGTTTCATTTTGGAATAGATTCCTTTCCCCCAGTGGCACTCCAGAAGCCTTGCTGTCTGTTTCAATTACAAATCCCCAGTCTTCTCATCACAGACTCAGGGCTATAACTGACTTCTGGCAATTTATGATCAAACCTAAAGCATTTAGCTAGTGAATTGTACCATTTGTTGAACATGTAAAAATCTCTGACACTTGGAGCTGAAATTAAAATGTCATTTAGTAAATGAGTGTGTTAATAGCCAGGGAATCTCATAAGAGAGATAACCAGTGTCTCATTCAAAATCCTAGAATTTTAGAGCTGGAAGGGAACTCAGTGATCATTTACTCTAACCTTAATTTTACATAGGAGGAAACTGAGGCCAAGGGGGATTAAGCACTTGGCTCAAGGTCACATTCGGCTTAAACAGAAAATCAGTTGCCTGATTCTCTCAAGTGCCTATTTCATGACCCATAATTCTCTTCACTCTAATTAGCTTTTGTAAAAGAGCAAAACTGGGAGCCAAACCAAAGATTTGAGGTGATTATTTTCCTTCCTTAATGATTCTCTTTTTATAAGGTGGGCTTAGGGTAGGAGACATCTATTCCAGTTGAAAGGCACCTGAGACAATATTATTTAATTTCACTTAGGGGTGTTACTGTTGCAGGCAGAGTGAAATGAGGGCGATAAAATTATCCTTTATGGAAATACAAACAGATAAGAACTTTTTGAAGTCTCTAAGATAGAAGACATAGGGGTGTTTTGAATGGCTGTTTTTAGTCAGTGTGTCTGAACACATTGGATCATTATCAGTTATTTTTTTATGATAAGACAACTAACTACTTTTAGGAAAACATGATCCTGAAAAAAAAAAAAAAACTTAGAAGGGCCTTTCCAAGTCGACAGAACTTTTGGAATTAAGCCATTTATTATTTATGGCTGAGACGCTGGAGTTTTATAGACAAATTTGATAGGAAGTGAGAAGAATATTTTTACAGTCTTATACCTATAGTGTTGTTACACGCAGAATCAATCTACTAAAATGGGTGCATCCTTTCTGCACCAGGACATATGCTATATGCTATCTAGGGTCTTGAGTACCCTAGAAATGTATCAGGATTTGAGTTTCCCAATAGTTGGTAGTGAGGCTGGCTCTGCTGTAGGACTATAGGTTGCCTCTCTGATAAAACATCCTCTCCCCCCCCCCCAAATTAATCCTGAACATTTACATTTAATTGTATTATCTTCATGTCTTAATTATCAGGATATCAGAGTATCTGCCACATGGTAGGTACTTAAGTGTTTTCCAAATGAGAGCAAAATAATTATGAATTTCGATTTAATTCCGAGTGGGCCAGGGAACAAATGAAAGGTTGTAATACTGGATTTGGGCATGTCAAGGCTAGATAATCTTTCCCAGAACACTGGATCACATCACACAGAGGTTCATAGGGATCCTTGTTTCTCTATTGCTTTCCATCCAATTTGGGAATAAAAGAACAGGTTGATTTTCCATTCCATCAAGCCATCAAATAATAACCAACAATATTCTATGGTGGTCAGAGACTAATGTTTTGATGTATGTAAATTAAGGAATAGAAAAAAAGTGATATTGTCAAGGGTCACCAAATCCTCTCATTTCTAGTAATTCATCTACTATGTTAATAGATTCAATTGTTCTCAACAAACATTTGTTGATATCCTGCTATTTGTGAAATATTTGACTTCTCTAGAGAAGACCCCATATGGTCCATTGAGAAAGTTCAAATTAGAATCTCTGTTAATTTTTATTTTAATCTGAAGGTTTACTTGAAAGAAGACAAGAAAACCTGACACTGTACCAGTATGTAAAACAATAAATTGATTCCCCTTTTATTACTTGGAGCAATTCTTCCCCATTGACTGATTCTACTAGTATGATTATTAGAAAAGATCCTGGCTCTAGTATGTTAGTTTTGGTAATTACACAGGATTTCATACACCATACAAATGCAGAAGACAATGTTCATCATTTATATCAGATAATGAAAGAGAATTCAGCATTTAAAGAGCTGATTTCTTAGAACAGCTGAGCTCCCTGGAAGGAAGTGCTGATAAAGGTAAAAGGGTTTTCAAAGCAGAAAGGTATCAAGTCAGTAACACCTCATTAGGTGTAAGTGCTTTGTCTGCAGGGAAGACAAATGAATAATATCTCCACATCTTGCAACATTTGTCTGTATAGTGCAGAAGCACAGAGATCCTAATTCTGTACTAAAAGTCTCTGAAAAAAGTATATTTTACCTTCTGGGAGTGGGCCTCATATCAAAAGTTCGAAAGCAGTGAGAAGTCACACTAAAATGTTGCCAGTTCTATATGGTACAACATACAGAACTGGTTGTTGCTTATTGAGGAGTATAGACAGGGGGACTGAGTGAGCAGAATTACCTGGGCTAGGTAAGGAGTGGGAGTGGTCACAAGGAATATAAGGGGTCTCTTTTCTCCTTCGAAAGCCAAATCTGGTGCTGAAATATTCTAACCCTTGGAAAACTTCCCAAATAGCTAAGAATGTAAAAATAATTCATAGGTAGGAAGTGTTTTTTAAATAACTGTGTTTTTTTTGTTTTTTTTTTACCAAACAAGTATTATATGATTAGGAAAGAAGATGAACCAGTACAGTTTCTTGGATCCTTTCCCAACCCCAAAGCCAGAGAAAACAGAGGGAGATTGATGGGTCTCAGGGCTATTGTAAGACACCACAAGAAAAACTTGGAGAAACCTGTGGGAGGCAGAAAATAGTTGGGTCTTGATGTGGAGATAGCTGATGTAAGGCTGATGGGAGAAACAATCAGAGCTCAAAAAGGTAGCGGCCGAGGAAGAATTCTCTGGTCATGCCCCTTCCTGTTCCTCATGTTGCGCTGGGCAAGTCATGGTCCTGCCCTGTTGTAACTGGGACAGGAGAGCCGCTGAGCCAACCAGACACAGGGGTATGGACATGGCAGTGCTGGCTGGGTGAAGACCAGCCATGCAGGCTGCGCTGAGCTGGGCTGCTGATCTGCATTTCCTCTTTGCCCCACAGCCTATCTATCCTGGATGCATCTTATCCTATGGTCATACTGTTTATTTCACTGTTTCAACCTCTCTAGCTTTGATGCTCAGAACGAGTGCTGTGTGACTTTCTGCTGATGTCAGCAACTTGAATCGACTGCAACTGCAGAGGGATTCAGTCTCTCTGGTGGGAGAATTCATAATTTTCTGAGTACTTTTTTACACTCCAGAGATTTGAAGGGGATATTTTAGACCAGAGTAAAATGGTAAAATTCCTGAAAAAAATGGATTATAATATGTCTCAAAATAATTGGGACCCATAGATAGAATTCCTAAAGAAGGAAAAAGGCATTTGTTCTCTTCAAAAGCACAAGTGAAAATACCCATGCTTTATTCAATAAGCTGTTTGCCTAGATAGCACCATTATTTTACTTTCAGATAATATGCCCAGTAGAGTAAACCTCTGGCACATTTATAAAGTTAACCACCAAATTAGAATAATAATAGGACCATTTGTATCTGAATATTCAAAAGCAGATACAGATAATAAAATAAGTTCTAAGGATAACTGGTCTTGTTAGCTGACTGGTTTCGGCTACAAAATAGCAAGTTATTCCAAAGAGATTATTTTATTAATTTAATTCTGACCTGGTTTTCTTCTAGGTTGATTCTGTTCTGGTTCATCACTTTTGAGATCAGCTATGAGTACCACCCTCAGTGCCTTCATGCTTGGATCATGGCTGTTTAGAGAAAAATCAGATGACCTATTAGTCCAGGGAATGAATAGTCAGTTATCTGTAACTCATACAGTATGCCTGATAAATCCTGACTTGTACACAAAGAATGAAGTAGAGTTCATTTTTTTGACACATCTTAAACTTGATTTTCCATAACAGATGACTTGGAATTTGGAGGCTAAAAAATTTTTTTCTTTTTCTTTTAAAACCTGGTACCTTTATTTCATATTTTACTATAATGGAACATCTGAGGATAGTCACTTTGCTTTAGATTAATGAACTTGGCTGATAGATTGATGGCGATACAGGGTACTTCTTTGTTAGATAAAGACATTTGTTTCTCACCTCCATGTAGAGAATGAATGTTGTCTTTTTATAGTGCAGGAAGGTAATTAAGCAACAACTTTTTTTAAAAAGGAGGGTTGGGGATGAAGAAAATATCTAGAAATTATTAAGGCTTCAAAATAATCATCCCAAACAGCAATAGTTTGCATAGACAGTGCTTTGAAGTTAACAGTGATACTCATATATCATCTCTCTTTCCCATTCAACATTTATTTATTCACTCATTTATTTAGTACTTACAGAGCACCAACTATATAGGAGACAATGAGCAGCCTTTTGATCACAAACCATTCTCTTTGGCTGCCATCCACATTTAAGAAGTACAGTATATGTTTCTATGTGAGTTGTATGAGTTGTTTTATGATGGGATTGTATTATAGATATTTCTTTTTATTCAGTTTTTCTTAGGGCTTCAGATTTATGAGGCACATGAATCCAAGTGCTTTAACCATGGTGTGTCTTGAATGAATAGCTAGCTGCACACTCTCCAAGTACCCACTATGTACAAAGCAAATAGATGTTTCCTTGGATTTAGACATAAGATTGAACAAAATATACTCCGTATAGCAGACAACTATGAATATAATGTACACTAGTAGGTATGTGAGGAAAATAGAACGGGTTCCTAGAAAAGACCACTTTAAAATATTTAAGAATAATGTTTTCTCTGTGCTCCATTTAAAATTAAATGCCTATGCCAGGCACTTTAATATAATTTCCAGTTGGAGCAAATACCATTTGATTGATAACTTAGATTTTTATCATAGCCACAGACACACTGGTTTATTTAACCATCTCTTCCTCTAAACAGTGTTCCTTAGAACATTTTGTATCTTTCCACTTGCACTTTCCCAGCATTAAGAATAGTATTTGGGCCTGACAATCGTGGCTCAGTATTTCACGGTTTGAGTCCTGGTTGGGGCACATGCCTGGGTTGTAGGCTTGACCCCCAGTGTGGGATGTGCAGGAGGCAACCAATCAATGATTCTCTCTCATCATTGATGTTTCTATCTCCCTCTCCCCTTCCTTTCCTCTCTGAAATCAATAAAAATAGTATCTGGAACCTAACAAGCATTCAATTTAAGGTTGGTTTTAAAATTGATGAGTGGCTATATCATAGATCCATCAACCTAAATTTTCAAAGATTATTTTTCTACCTATGAGCAGTCCCATTCAGAAATGATTATCTTAAAGGGTATTTTTTCTCTATATCTGTAAAACAACAAAAAAATGAACTCTACTCATCTCATTGAACTTCAGTGGCAAAAATAGGTTGGCTGCTTTTAATATTTGTATTGTATTAAATTCAGAGAACTCCCAATTTCACAAACAAGTTCCTTATCACAAAAAAAAACCTCAGTAAACAACATTCAGCTACAAACAAAAAAAAAGGCTATTATAAGTGCATCATTTGACCACCAGGTTGGTACTCACCACCTTCTTTCTTTCCTTCCTTCCTTCCTTCTCCTACCACCACCTCTCCCCATACCTCTTTCTGAGAACATTTAAGATCTACTTTTAGAAAATTTCAATTATATAAGGTACTTACAGTATATTTCAAATTTCAAAACCTCCTTCTTTATGTTAATTTGTGAAATATATCCAAAATGACTAAATCTGGACAGCCTATCACGTTTCATCTGAAATAATTTGGTACATGAAAACCTGTCTTGGTTTGATTGAGTAGAGTAAGAGCAAAGTGGCCAGATATAGAAAAGACTTCTTAAAAAGCACCATTCTTTCCTCCTACCCAAAAAGCTCAATGTCATAAATTCATTGGTACTTCTTACCTTGAGAGAATACAAGAGAAATATAATTTTCACTTTCATAAGACAGAGCCAAGAAAGAATCTAAAATGATGTAACCATTTGTATTCTCTCCTTTCCTATTCAGTTAGACCAGTACAACTGCAAGGGTGAGAAAGGATACTTACTAGGGCTAAATGCAATATACTCCTAACAAAGGCCTTAAACCTGGTATTAATCACAACCCTTTTATTGATGCCCATGTTAAGGTTGAAGACTTGTAATATAAAGAGTGGGTCAGTTGTGAATCTTATCATCATTGTGCTGGCGACAGACTTTGTTACATGTAAAAAGAAAAATCAGCTTCAGAACATTTCAAATGTGTTGGCTGAACAGAGATAAACAAAAGGAGATTGGCATCCTTGTAGCTATTTCTTATGTATTCAAAAGCCCCTTTTTGTTCATGGGTGAAAAAAAAGAGTTCATTATGCATTTATGAAAAACAAAATTACTTTTTCATAAAAAAAATCAAAAGCAATATGCTTTGCTTGTATCAACAGGCAAAATTAATACTTTTCCTATAATAGTTCATTTATTCTGACATAATTTTGAATATTAGAACATAATGTCAAGAAGAGTTACAAATCGAAATAAGAGATAAAATTCTTCAAGTAAATTGTTTTCTCTATAGACTCAAAGAAGTCAATTATTTATTATTCATGGAAATGTTAGCACTTCTAATTTATACAATGGCTTTCATCTTTACTTATGATTCACCTACAGGGCATGGCCCAGCTGTAAACATCAAGGTATATTATTATTATTATTATTATTATTATTATTGCTGGCACTGCCTATTAATAACTGGGTATCAGAGCTGTGTTTTCAGGGACATGTTTAATCTGCTTTTGATTAAACCAAGCCTTCAATTATTCTTGGATATTATTCCCTTGAATCATACTCTTTTTGAATATTAGGAGCAGCAACCCTACCCTTCTTTTTCTCTTTTATATTTTATTTCTCTTTTATATCTGTCCCTGTCTTGTAAACATGACTGCAGATGGATTGAAATTTCATGCTGGCCACTCTTCCAGATCAGTGCACCTCTCCCAGAACATGTAGGGATGGGTAAAGCAACTTCCTACCAACCAGACAGTGCTGGGTAGGATTATTCAATTTCTGAAATTGCTGCTGCTACCAAGGTTGGTAATTAATACCAACCATGACAGCTTGTGGTGTGATTGGGCTCTTGTTCAACACAAATAATCATTAGCTGCTAATGACTTTAAATCACTGTGAACAAGGCAGAGACTGACCTTGTGACCTAAGTGTTCCAGGGAATGCTTAGAAGTTACATGGTCTCCAGGAACTGATGAGTCTAGGTGTCTGGATTGAGAACTGGGATTTTTTTTTTACTAGCCACAGAAATAATTTTTTGAACAAATAATATATAATATTGCGGTCTCAATTTACTTAATTTAAACAATGAATATTTTATCTGATGTCATACAGTCTGTGTATAAAATTAGTGGCATACAAAATAATCATGTAAGAAATGCATGAAGCACTTTCTACAGATTGAAGTTTACACCTTTATTAAGTTATAGGTGACACCCCTTTTATTTTTCTTTCCAAAGTGATTAGGATGGCTAATTTCTACCCATAACCTCTACTTAATGGATCACTTGATTGTCTTGGCTAAAAATAGAATGAATAAAGAGAAAATGAAAAATGACTCCTTCAAACATTTTGGAAGATAAAAAAAATGATGAGTTGGTAATGTAGTTATTCACATATTTTGTGTATATTTAATATTTTGTGTAACAGTTATTGAATGGTATATATACAACTATCTCTAGAGACAGACCTATAAAAATGACATTAAAATACCAGAATTAAATAGAACAGCAATTTGATTTAACAAGAAGAAAGTTTCTAATATATAACATAAAAACGTAAGAAATAATAATGAAAGAACTATAAAAATATAATAAATAAAATTCTGAGACCTCCCAATGGCACTGATAAATAACCTCATTATAGCATTTCTAGATGCTTTAACTGCTAAACTGGTAGAGCATATAAATTGGCATGGGCTGGGAATAAGAGTCTTGGGTTCCACTTTTATTTTATTTGCCACTCATTTGTTGCATAACGATGTCCAAAACAGTCACTGTGCAGAATCCCTCCAAGATGGGTGATTATTGCCACTCTATCAGTGGTGACACCGGAGACATAGGATTGTTGCCACACTCATCAGTAGCCAGTGAATGACACATATAAACATCCAACATTATACATGTACTTTCCAAAATGGAATTTTACTTTCAAACAAGCATAATTGCTACTTTCCTTTGCTAAGATTTCCTATAAATATATATACATTAAGAGATTATCTTATATGGGATTGTCTTAAGGATTAATCATCTCCACTGAAAGATAACATGGAACCAATGAAAATGAAATAACTTGGAAATTTGCCTGTTTTTTTGGGGATGAAAACTCAGGGAGACTTAGTGACAGGAAATAGGAATTCTTAGGTTTTTCAGAATTGAATTAAATGATTTTGATATTCTTGGATGAAGGTGAGGCTTAGAATTTTTATGGTAACAGTAAGTGTGTATTCTCAGTTTTAAGTATTTTATTCTAACTAGCTCAACTAAGATGTAACTTCCTTTACCAACTGGTTAAATCCTGCTTACAATAAGAAGATGCTTCATATAGTAGTAAAAACGTATATTTATTGGAGATCTGCCACATCCCAAGAATTTAGCAAGGTACTTTCACATATATTATCTAATTTTCACAAAAGCATAGTCCAAATTGATGGAGGAATTAAAAGCCAAATGTAAATGTATCTCAATTCTCATGAGGCATGGAGCTGGTACTTGGCAAAGTTGTCACTGTTTACCTCTGTTCTTTCTAGCCTTCTTTTTTCTGCATTATTTCCTAAATTCTTGCTTCATGAATACCTGCTCTAAAGAAAGTATATGATATTGGCTTTTTGTATCTTATGAATATTTAAGCAATATCAAAGAGAAAAATCCAAGGTGTTTTAATTCTCATCCTATATAATAAAACCCTAATATGCAAATTGACAGACCAGCAGAATGGCCAGTTGCTATGATGTGTACTTACCACCAGTGGGCAGACATTCAATGCAGGAGCTTCCCCCTGGTGGTCAGTGGACTCCCACAGGGGGAGCACCATTCAGCCAGAAGCTGGGCCCACCTCCAAGGCAATGCTAAGGACCCTTGAGGGGAGCTGGACTGCGAGAGGGCACAGATTGGGCTGAGGGACCCCCCTGTCCCTACCAATACATGAATGTCGTGCACTGGGCCTCTAGTACGTAAATAATAGTAAGAACTTATTTTAGGATAAAGCCCTGGGTGCTCCCTAATGCATAATAACCCTGAATTATCTGAGATACAGAGACAGAGAATCACAGGTGCAAAAGCAGAAGGTTAATAGTGGACCTGGAAAAATAAAACAGTGTCCTTGGTTAAGGGTGAAATGATGGAATCATGATGCCAGAAATGCTCTACAGAGGTACTTTATTGTTATTAAAAGCCCCAGGATCAAAACTATAAAAGTGAATGTCTAAATTAGTGCCAAATCAAAGAGCAAAAATACTGTCAGCATTTGTCCTCCTTTCATGAAGGAACCATAAATACATGGCATGTTCATGTGTGTGTCCATGTCTATATGCTCACATCTCTGAGCCTCTGCATGTGAATGATTTGTCAGAGAGAAAAGCACAAACAGTGCAGAAGCCCACAGTAACTGTCAGTGAGTGATTATAGCCCAATCAAACAGAATCAGAAGTTTTATTAAGCTTTACTCTGTCTGTGGATAAGTGCTATCAGGTTAGATTCATATAAGAAAAATGAAGCAAACATTCAAATGAAATAATAGGTGTAAAAGACAGGGAAGGAAAAAAGAAAAAAAATCATCCTAAAATTGTCAGTTTCAAGCCAGGAAAATATGATCAGAGCCACAAAAAGTCTAAGATTTAAGGAAACTCTGAGTCTAACTAGACAAGGAGACCCTCGATACATCTAGCTGGATCCTGTTTCTATGTCTGAATTGAGGATAATATTTGAAGAGAAATGTGGGCCTTCTGACTGCCTAGATTTTTCTCCTAGGATCAGCACTGTAATCCAGATCAATTAAAGGAAATTGGTAGAGAGTCTGTGGAAAACAAATGCAGGTTTTTACACAACATGTGCTATAGGTTAAGCAATGGACAATGGGCTTCTAGGGACAGAATGCACAACTGGGTATGTGCTAAGCTCATTACAGAGAGAGAGCTTGCAGCCTCCACCAGGGTTACAGTCAAGAGTTATTAAATCTATTTCCCATTTATGTCCCCAAAGGTTCATCTCAGACCTCCTTCCAGAAGTGACCTGATTCTTCCACTGTGAAAGTATGGTGAGACTTGCAAAGCTGCTCTCAGTATGATAACAGTACACTCTTTTCATTGCTATCCTTTACTCAAGGCCTGGGCATGTTCTCAGCTGGTACTTACCTAGCTCTTAAGAAATCAAATCCTGTCCTGGCTCTGTGTATATCACCCTACTGCCTTAGTGTTTTATTATTATTATTTAATAGTTATAGCTGTGACATCGTGATCATTATGTGCCCATTGCATACTTCGTTATCCTCATTGTGACCGTCTGTATCCACAGGGCTACAAATGCCCTGTGAAAAAAAAGAAGGTGCAGCTTTCAGAGACCTTTACTGAGATACCATTAGCTAGTTTCTAATTAGCATGTTTTCTCTGCAGTATCTTTGATGGTTTCAGTCTTGCTTTCCCATTCTTTGCAGCAAGCAATCTTCTTCTTGTTGTTCTTCTTATTATTATTTTTCCTCTCTTAAGAACACACCATCAACTTTCACTTCATGAAATTACATCTGAAAATAAATCAATCATTTTTCAGTAATTGAGTGTGGCTATTTCATTGCTGCTTTACTATCTGGTAAAATCACAGAATGTCCTTAAACATTATACCAGAATGTAATCCAGGAGAAGTATGATCACAGATATTTAAAAGTTTGGGGTAAACTTAATGAGTGCTCATGATAATTTGGGTGATGCCTTATTAGAATTCCCTGTAGTAAAATTAAGCCCTACCATCCTGCTTTTAATTGAGGGGAGGGAATTCTGAACTATAACCACTTTATGAAAATTTTAAGACAGCAAGGCTCAAACAGATAGAGATTACTATTATGTAAATTATAAATTCACACACACCTCCATGTGCACACACATATGCAGACATACACACATCTGCGGCAGATGGGACTTTGCCTCGAAATCAATATACAGATACCTTATCATCAAGTCTTTCATGTAATCAACACCTTCTCCACCCACCCCTCCCTCTTTATTTCATCTGCTACACAAATCCATAGAAATCCAACCCACTATCAGTATTCTCAACTCTAATTGGTTTGTTCTTCCATCTAGTGTTACCTTTGATGCTGGAATTCCTGGCCTGTCCCCAACATAACACCTAGGACTACTTTTGCCTACATATGAGTCCCAAGGACGCATGACCTGCCACAGAGAGTGCTGGGCAGCAGTAGCCCCGCCTATCTTTAAGCCCAGGCACGAGATCAGCTCTGAAAGCTGGTTCCCTCTCCATCCTTGCATGAGAAATACATGCTTGAAAACAGCTACAGATGTGTCCTATCTTGCATTTACTGGGTCTCCAGTGCCTACCAATGTATTATGCATAGAATTCATCTGTTGATGAAATAAGTACAACGATAAAAATTTCTCAATATAATTTAATTTTTATTGAGATAAATGTGATTTTATGAAATAATACATGTGGTTTTATGAAATAATATAGAGAGCTCTTTCCTGGTGCTTGTCATCTGTACATTCTTTTCATTGAAAAGTTTGCTCATGTATTTTGCCATTTTCTAACTGGGTTGTTTGTTTCTAGATTGTATCCTTTGTCAGATATGTTGCTTGTATTAATTTTCTCCTAAATAAATATACATCATTTGCATGTCATCCTCTTTGCATATCTCCTTTCAGAGAGCAACAATTTTTAATTTCTTGACATAATGTTAACAATACTTCAGTGAAGAAAGAGGGAAAACTTTGGGGCTTGTTATTTAAAGACCATTATCAAGACATACATTAAACTTCAAAGTCTACAGAGATGGTACTCCCAAATCTAGTTCAGTATATGGATAACAATAGCTGGTGGCAAAATGAGGCCATGTTGTAATACATGGGTCACTTATTCATTTAATAAACAACGACTGAGTGAGTCTTATGTGTTAGGCCCTATGTTGATGATGTAATGGTGATAAAAGTCACAAGAATGTGTAACTAATCCTATATAATAAAGAGGTAATATGAAAATTGACCCTCATGCCTCCATAGATGGCTGCCTACGACCAGGCTGTCAGGGGGGTAAGGGACGACCAAATGACTGAACAAAGAGGCTGCGTGGGGCAACCAGGCCGGCAGGGGGGTTAGTGAGGGACGACCAAACGACTGAACAGCAGGCTGTGTGGGGTGACCAGGCCAGCATGGGGGTTCAGTTGGGGGTGACTAGGCCAGTGGGGGCAGAGAGAGTTAGGGGCAACCAAGCCAGTGGGGGGTGCAGTTGGGGGTGACCAGACTGGTGGGGGGAGGGCAGTTGGGGGGTGATTAGGCTGGCAGGGGGGCAGTTCAGGGTGGCCAGGTTGGCAGAGGGGGGCAGTTAGGAGCAACCGGCCAGAGGGGAGGGGGCAGTTGGGGGCGACCTGGCTGGCAGGGGTGGCAGTTAGGGGCGATCAGGCAGGCATGCAGAAGCAGTAAAGGGTGATCAGGCTGGCGGGGGGCGGGGGGAGAGGGCAGTTAGGAGCAACCAAGCAGGCAGGCATGTGAGCGATTAGGAGCCAGAGTTCCCGGATTGTGAGAGGGAAGTCCAACTGATGGTTTAGGACAGATCCCTGGGATCGAGCCTAAACCAGCAGTCAGACAACCCCCAAGGGGTCCAGGATTGGAGAGGGTACAGGCTGGACTGAGGGGACCTCTCCCCTCCCCCTCCGCCCCCATGCACAAATTTCATGCACAGAGGCTCTGGTACTAACATAAGAACTTTGAAATAATAGAATTTGTACAATAAGACCATTTAACAATGAAACTAAAATTCCTCTTAGGAAATAATGTCTCAGTTGAGAGCTGATGAATGAGTAGGCGTTAACAGTGTAAGAAGGAGTGGAGCAGAGGTGAGGCAGTGAGGGTGGGAGTTGGGGGGTATATTGTATCAAAGGAGGTGCTGCAAGTGTAGTGACCCCACAATGGGAGGGAGCATGGAGGGCTGAGGAATAAAGAGAAGGGCAGCTGGAGGGTGTGGAGAGTGAGAAGAGTGATGCAACATGGGGCTGGACTTTGGTATCTATTCCAAGAACTAGTCAAAGGCTTGATAAGTTTTATGCGGAAG
The DNA here is from genome assembly GCA_026230045.1 of Corynorhinus townsendii. Lineage (NCBI taxonomy): Eukaryota > Metazoa > Chordata > Mammalia > Chiroptera > Vespertilionidae > Corynorhinus > Corynorhinus townsendii. The sequence continues at coordinate 116,247,432 of JAPDVU010000006.1, read as the reverse complement.
AAGTGAGCAATGACATAAAACTTGCCTTCTGAAAAATATACCCCAAATGCTGTGTAGAATGAGGAACAGAAGGAGCAGGGAGTGGTTGTGGGCCCATAGTACACGCAGAGGCTCTGTGGTTGTCTAGATGAATGCTAAGGGTGGTTTGAACTGAGATGCTTTTGATATGCTCTCAGTATTTTCAGAGAATTCATAGTCAATCTCAGACAGAGAGATTCAAGATGAAATTCTGGCTGCATTTTGTAGAATTAGGTATTCATAGAAATGGTGGAACACCTATTCAACACCTGGTGAAAGGATCACTGCAGGAGCATTTTCATCTTAGGGAAGGGCCAGGACAACTACTCACCTGCCTTTGGGGCTGACTCTAGAGGCCTCAATGCTTTGCCTTGCCACTAATTGCTGAGGGGACACTCTATTCCAGTCAGTTTTGTGACACTCCTCTTCAATCATACCTAAAACATTCTGTAGAACTACAGCCCCAAACCCACATGCCCTCAATAGCTTTCTTAAGTTCTATAAAAGTCAGTATGTTAGAAAAAAGGAGAAAAGGTCAGGAAAACTAAGGGAGAAAGAGAAATGGAAGGGAAAGTGGGAAATATAAACAGAATCTGTGATAAGTAAGAATGAGGAATAAGGATGCACCTACCAAGGAATGCCATCCATTATCAGTTGCATTTCCTCATAGACAGAGACTCACAAGTGTATAACTTCCTTTCTCCAGCCACAATGATGGCAGGACTGGTAATTTTGTGGGAGAAGAGTGTGGTAACCCAAGAGCCACATTGGAACCCCCTAAGAAGGAGTTTTGGGAGCTGGAAAGGTTCCATGATGAAAAGCAGCAATTATGTTTCAGAAGCCACTGGAGGGCTCAAGCAGGAGGGGCTTCAGACTTAACATGAACCAAAGAATTTGAGATTTTACTCTAAATTCACCAAGTCAGGTTTCCAAGCCTTGTTTATACTTTTCAAATCATAGTTTGCTTTATTTGAATTTTTAATAAAGAGCTTAAAGAGAAAAAATACTTTTAAGGCTTTTGGATGGCAAATTAATTTAACAAAACATTTTTTAATAATCTAAGTATAAATGATTCAAGAGCATATAGACTAAATTTCTCAAAATACAAAGCACAGTAAAAAAACACACAAATATGCAATGAACAGAAATATATTGTTCTTATAAAATATTTTAAGATTTCTCTGGTTAATATGCAAAAGATCCCCAGCCCCAGTTGTGTTTACCTGCATCAAAGATTAAAAGATCTAAGAGACAAATGAAATCTAACTTACTTTGTATATATATGAATAAATATGTATTCAAGAGGCCAATTACGTTCCAGTGATTTAGGCTGCTATAAGTACTTCCTTTCAGGTTCAGAGAGACTCTTTGTCAATACTGTTGACCTTTAGAAAACTGTCCTTTTTTTTCTTCTCTCCCATTGGCCTCCATATTCACATTCTAATTCTAGCATATGGGAAAGATTGGCAGAGCTGGTAGTCTGGGCTTTGGGGCAGAAAGGGCAGCTGGCATCAAGAGAAAAAAGCTGCAATGCTCTGAAGGCATTTTAGAAGTTATTGCGACTGTGAATGGCTATCTCAGGCAGTGTCGATGCAGACTTACCTTGATGAATATAACTCCCTTTTCATGCCTGAAAAATTCAGGAAGATGCTTACTTTCTACTTTAGATAATCTCTACACATTTCCCTTTTCTATTCTATTGAAGGCAGCACCTATTGGAAACTGTGTCCTGAAAGGCATCCACAGACCAGTGCTGATCAAGTGGTTACATGATTAGTTAGTCCATCTGTAAACTATAGTGGGGCAAGGTTTTCTCTCTCATGTTATTAAATGAAAGAAATAAAAAAATACCTGAAGATAGGAGACTCACAGCAAAAAGTATGAATCAATTCTATTTCTACCCATTGCACTCATTTCCTTGACATAGTATCCTTTCTAATAAAAGAGTAATATGCAAATTGACCATCACTCCAACACACAAGATGGCTGCCCCCATTTGGTCAAAGATGGCTGCCCCCATGTGGACACAAGATAGCCACCACAAGATGTCCAGCAGGGGAGGGCAGTTGGGAGGGACCAGGCCTACAGAGGAGGGAAGTTGGGGGTGACTGGGCCTGCAGGGAGGGGCAGTTGGGGGGGGACCCAGGTCTGCAGGGGAGGGCAATTAGGGACAAACAGGCTGGCAGGGGAGCAGTTAGGCATCAATCAGGCTGTCAGGGGAGTGGTTAGGGGGTGATCAGGCTGGCAGGCAGAAGTGGTTAGGGGCAATCAGGAAGGCAGGCAGGAGAGCAGTTGGGAGCCAGCAGTCCTAGATTGTGAGAGGGATGTCCGACTGCCCTCGAGGGATGTCTGACTGCCCATTTAGGCCCGATCCTACTGGGCAGTCGGACATCCCTTGAGGGTTCCCAGATTGGAGAGGATGCAGGCTGGGCTGAGGGACAACCCCCCCCCCTTGCACAAATTTCATGCACTGGGCCTCTAGTTAGATTTATAAATGTTTTTATTGTTTGAACTCAGAATGTTTTTCTCACAATACTGTTTTGCCTTAGGAATCCTAGTCCATTTTGTATAAAGTCATCTAATTTTGGGGAATCTTTTGATAGTACAGGATCCCCTGTTTCTTGGTTGTTCCCAAATTTTCTAAAATGTAGTTTTGTTGTGTTACCTAAAGAGAGAGAAGAAAATTTCCTGAGGGAGAATTTACTAATATAGGAGAACTCTCCTATGATCAGGGGTCCAGAGAGTTGATGCTGTCATACAGTTGGAAACCACTCTTAAGAGCTTGAGAAAAATCATGGCCCAGATAAAGTGAAGTTGAATGCCAATGCTATGGTACAGACAGTAATCAAGGGATTGAGAGGCCCAGGGAAGTAGATATGCTAAGGAAGCCTGGAAAACCTGCCTAATGACTATGTTATAAGGGAAGTCCCAGAGGACACTCCATGTATCAAAATAGTAAAGAACACTTTGGCAAGAGACATCAACATCATAGAGGAGCTCTGTGGTGGCGATGCTTTATAGGTCAGGAGTTCCCTAGACAGAACTGGGCTCTCCAAAGCAGAAGGTAATAACAGGATCCTGAAATAATATAGGCTAATTATTGAATACTAGAGGCCTGGTGCATGAACTTCATGTATGTGTGTGTGTGTGTGTGGGGGGGGGGTGCCTCAGCCAAGCCTGCACCCTCTCCAATCTGGGATATCCCTCTCACAATCCAGGACTGCTGGCTCCCAACCACTCGACTGCCTGCCTGCCTGATTGCCCCTAACCACTTCACTGCCAGCCTGATCAATGCCTAAGTGCTCCCCTGTCAGCCCGATTGCCCCTAACTGCCTTCCCCTGCTGGCCTGGTCACCCCTAACGGTCCTCCCCTGCTGGCCTGGTCATCCTCAACTGCCCTCCCCTGTAGGCCTGGTTGCCCCTAACTGCCTTCCCCTGCTGGCCTGGTCCCCTAACTGCCCTCTTCTGCTGGCCTGGTCACCCACAATTGCCCTTCCCTGCAGGCCTAGTTGCCCCCCACTGCCCTCCCCTGCAGGCCTGGTCACCCCCAACTGCCTTCCCCTGCAGGCCTGGTCACCCCCAACTGCCTTCCCCTGTAGGCATGGTCGCCCCCAACTGCCCTCCTCTGCTGGTCTGGTCACCCCCAACTGCCCTCCCTTGCAGGCCTGGTCTCTCCCAACTGCCCTCCCCTGCTGGCCTGATCACCCACAACTGCCCTCCCCTGCTGGTCATCTTGTGGTGGCCATTTTGTGTTTACATGGGAGCAGTCACCTTTGACCACATGGGGGCAGCCATCTTGTGTGTTGGAGTGATGGTCAATTTGCATACTACCTCTTTATTATATAGGATGAAAATACAGTTGGGTACACTTACTCTAATGAGATGTGAGGCTGCACTGGTAGCTGATATGCAGAAAGCTCAGGAGATGGTTAATAGAATATGTCATGTCTCGGGGCAAGATAAATGGGAAGCCAACAAAGATATTGCTCAATCTACACAATTAAAATAAATCAAGAACAGATCATCAATAGGCTAAATAACTTCTCCAATAAAAGCTCAAAATCCCTTACCCTTTTTCTTGATTTGAGCCAGTTTACCAATACATAACTCATCATGGGACAGACTAGATCTCCAGAAGGGAGGCTATAGCAAGATCATGACAAGTGTATATGGAAATAATTCCCCTAAGACTTCCACAAAGAAATTTATGGGCATTTACTTAGTAACTATATACTGAGAACAGGGGAATATCCAAACATTTTGAGGAATGTTGGATACAGAGTACATAGAAAATAATAAATAAAGTCCTAGCTCAGGTTTGGCATAAGGAGTCTAAAGATCCACACACTGCTTATTTCCCTAGTCCCTAAAATCTATACTAATGAAAAGGTAATATGCTAATTAGATCTAACATCTTCCAGACATCCTTCTGGATGTCCTTCTGGACAAAGCCATGGTGGCGGGTGCCAAGGCAGAGGCAGTTAGGGGAGACCAGGACAGCAGGGATGAGCAGTTAGGGGCGACCAGGCCAGCAGGGGAGGGCAGTTAGGGGTGACCAGGCCAGCAGGGGAGGGTGGTTGGGGGCGATCAGGCAGGCAGGCAGGCAGGTGAGCAGTTAGGAGCCAGTGGTCCCAGATTATGAGAGAGATGTCCAACTGCTGGTTTAGGCCCGATCCTGGGATCGGGCCTAAACCAGCAGTCGGATATCCCCCAAGGGGTTCCGGAATGGAGAGGTTGCAGGCTGGGCTGAGGACCCCCCCACCCCCCCATGCACAAATTTCATGCACTAGGTCTCTAGTATAAGTAATAGAAGAGACCCCACATTGACTAAGCCTAAGCCTGTGGGGTAAGAGCAACCATAATAAGGAACACCAAGTACAAGCTTCAGAAACAGTCTCTGGTCCCATCTTTCCTTCCTGGACCTGAATTTCTCACTCCCTCAGTTTCTGGGAGTGCTGAAGGTCAACAATGCAAAGCTAAGCTCCCATCTCCTCAGTAAGTGGGCCATTCCCTCCCAGGGGAGCCTGAATCAAATGGTTGATGAGAAGAATATAAAGGTAGACTTCTTTGCCCAATTTTTGACAACTCTACTATCAATACTCCTAGCTACAGAGCACCCATAGATTGGCTGAGGTGTTTGTCGTGCTCACCTTCTCTCTATCCAATCTTGTTTCTTTTACCATTCCACAGGGGGTAATGCCCAGGGTACTCCCCAATAAACTTTCAAATGCAAATCTCAGTCCTTCAGAGTTCACTTCCCAGTGACCTGACTAACAACATTATCCTTTCCCTTTTTAATAAAAGAATTGTGAAACTTGCTCAGCAAAATAAACTCATTGGTTTACTTTGGTCAACTCATCCAAAGTGTTAGGTATATTAAGTGAACTTTTGTGGCTTTCTTAATGTGCAAATAACCTTGATTTGGTGAAATGTAAATTAGGAAAAAACATTGATTATTTTGTTTGGGATTAGCCTAGCAGCCCTATCAGAAGTTAACATCAAAGGATTCAAGGTATAGAGGTGGTATTTCTTTGGGGAGTTGTCTACCTGCCTTCCATTGTTAGGAATTCAAACTTGCCTTGAGCCCCACCACTGAGTAGAAAGGAGCCTCTTTTTCTCTTTGCTCATTATGTGAAAAATGGTGAGAAGCTCTGTTGAAATCCTCTGGGCATTAAATGAATAGGTTGTTTTTTTTCTCTCTCTCTTCTATACAGTAATTAAATTACTGTTTTTAATAATAGTAAATCAAGAACAATTTCACCTCTCATTTTGATATTTTAAAATTAACTTCAATTAAAAAATTTGGGGTTCAGACTGGCTTCTATCCATTGCTTTTAGAAGACTTTATAGCCATTACAACCTAAGGATATAAAACCCTAAATAACTGAGAAAGGTACTCATGTTTACCAAATATCTAACATGTGCCTGCCATTATGCTTGGCATATTCATATACATTATTTAATTTAATCTTCATAACCATCATATATTTTATTTTAATCATTCTCCCTGTTACATAACAAGTAGAGGGGAAAAATGACTTGGCTAACGCCAGACAGCTCATCAACTGAATAATCAATGTTAGAACCCAGGTCCTAAATCCAATGTCAAAGGTCTTTCCACAGCTAATTTGATTGTGTGTTTTGTGACTAAAAATCATTTCCTATTCATGGCATTTTTTAATGTCTTAAAAATTGCATTATGCTTACCAGAAGTATTGTGATTTTATGGAGTCAGGCTATATTGACATTTTTATTTCATTTGTCCAAAAATCATAGAGAAATTTGTGGAATGTTTGATAAGAAAAATTTCATTGTTTGCCTCTGAAAGCAGTAGACTGTATCATTATCCTTTTTAATTGTTTGGTCTGAACTTTTGTAACATCTTTTCAATTGTGCAAAATAAGAATTTTGTATTTAAAATATAATTAGCTGTGAATATATGTGTGAGTCTGTGCTTGTTTGTGTATTACATGACATATTATATTGCCTCCTGGAAGAGAATTAATAGACCATTAGAATGGTTTAGAAATATTCAATGTATTTGAGGAATTACTCTCTGCCTATTTCATCGGTGGTTTTAAAAGACACCAGGATGATGGGGCAAAGCCATGGTTTTCCTAAATGAATATGAAACCAATGACAATGACTCTCTCAGACCATGATTGTGCAGGAGAAAGGGTATCACTCTTCCTCTTGTGGTTGTTCTCTAAATGTTTGATACAATTGACTCCAGCGCTGACTGAATGGTAATCAAAGGAATGACTTCAGGAAGTAAATCCTTTTACTTGACCAGTTTAGTTAAAAGACACCTTTCTGAGAGAGCTAGGAGAGTATTATAGTAATAGCCTGTAGGGGCTCTAATTTTAGTAAAGTAAATAGCTGGAAGAAGAAAATGTATTTATCTTGATTCCAGAAAGTATTTATTAGTGATTGTATGTGTTGCCTTAAATAAAAAACAAGATTTTGTTAGCAACAAACACCTCAGTTTTCTTTACCCTCTGGAGAAGAAAACCAGGGACTGCAACATATCATTCATGTCAGTATATCCAGAGCAACTTTCCTTGGTTCTAGGTCTGGAGCAATGACTCAGGGTGCATTAGATTGTTATTCATTAAGGAGCATTTCCTGCTAGTTGTTACGAATACTTCATTTTAATATTTTTGGTCAGTGTATTACTATGTGTTAAAACTCCAGGCTACCCAATGTAGTCTATTTTGACACTGACTCAAGAGGGTGACACAAGAACCCGATTCAGTCCTCTAACAAATGGCTAATTTTATGTAACACTGCAGTTATTCTGTAAGTGCAAAAGCTTTGGTTTAGTTACTAAAGCAAACACTGCATATTCTGTCCAATGAAAGCCCTGATGTCCTGCAGTTAAACTATTAGAGTGATAAGAATTAATTGTTGTGTGTTTACATTACAACTTCCTAAACTGCTCTGTTTTATTTGATATCTTGAACATTTAATATAACTAATAGCTTCTTGCTCTGGAAATGAGCATGTTCTTTGATATATTGTTTGAGTGTTCAGGCATATAAATTGAAAATATTTCGATTCTTGACACTGTAGAGCATAAAAGTTGAAAGAGAACCTCATTATTACATGCCACGCAGGTTCTTCAACATTATGTACTTCCAGAAAGATTGTTGAAAATTAACATAGGCTTTGGAAAGTTAACCTCCTCTCATTGCAAGATTAAAAAACAACAACAACTATAAACATCTGAGCCATCACTGAACAGGTGGAAAAAATCATGAAGGTCTACATTACACACAAACATACACACACACACACACACAGCCAGTAAATAATTTGTATCTTCTGAAGTATTTGTGAAGGCTAAAGGAAGATGTTGAAATAACTATAGATGGTGGTAGTGATGGGGGAGATAAAGCAACAGTGCCACCACTTATCTTTATCAGTAATGTCACCCCATTATTTAAGTCATAGAGATATGTAGATATATCTTGATAGATTGGCTTTGGTTTATTTGTAGACAGATGTTATCATTTATGTTGAACCCAGCACATCGCACATTCATAAAGCCAGATGGATGACACTGCTTACAGGGAATTTAGTGCCTATCTATAAAGGCCAGATGGGTGCCGCTCACAAAAAGGTTTATATTGGCCAGCTATGGCTGCACTCCAAAGAGTAATGAAATGTTCTCAATTCTCCAAATAACTTCTATACTCTTTTTGGCCTATTGTAATTGTCTGCAGAACTTTTCAGGACTGAGACTTACCATTGATATAATCATATACATTCTGTCTAAAGACAGTTGCTCTTATGATTGTACATGAAAAAAGGTAAGGCACTCAGTAACCACTGGAGCCAGAGAAAATAAACCAGTCAGATGGTAAGCAAATTTTATGCTGGAGTTTTCTTTCATTTATATATGATTTTGAGTCTGTAGATATAGCTAAAATTATGTCCAAATGTACAAGAGATCTTTTTGATGGAAAACACCCCAAATCCATTCATTTCACCTGTATTAACACACAAGATTCCAAAACCTTATGGTGAGTGAAAATCAAGCCAAAGCTGAATGGAGACTGAATTGATATTCCATCTCTATGTGGTTTCCTCATAAAACATTAATGTTTGAGACTTGTTCTCTTTGATGACATGGTGACAAAATTTGTTATGCTTGGTTTCTTAAAATTTCAGTCTCATAGTTTGCTGTGGTATAATATTATGGTTACTTAAAATTCCTACTTTCACAACAGACTCTTTAAATTAAGAAGAGAACCATCTCAAGGCTTTGTAAATATTCAGATTTCTGAATATGACAATAACAAATTATTTTCCCCATGAAACTTTTTATATTCTAAGACACATAACTTTCTTAGGTTGTTTCACATTCTCTTTCACTTCTGCCTTTAGAAGTAGCAATTCTCTCTCATTTGAGGACTATTTTTTCACAGGGAAACACAATGAGTATCACCTCATGATTTTTACTGTGTACATGATGACAAGTAGAAGATAATAGATCTTAGCTGTACAAATGAGGTCAGTAAGCTTCCAGCTTGCATTACGTCCAACATATGACTGAAATCATATGATACTTTTCTTTCTGACTGGCTTATTACATTTAGCATAATACTCTCCAAGTCCATACTTGCTATAGCAAATGATAAGATTTTCTTTTTTATGATTGAGTAGTATCCTATTGTGTAAATGTACCACAATTTTTTTATCCACTCATCTACTGATGGATACTAGGGCTGTTTTCAAATCTTGGCTTTTGTAAATAATGCTGCAATGAGCATAGAGGTGCATATATTCTTTCGAATCCAGATATTTCAATATAGCTTCTCTTCACGCAAAGTTTGAGAAACAATGAACTAAACAACAAATTGAAAATTCCTTCAAGTTTCAGGTGTTGGGGCCAAGGGTTCAGCATGGATACCACTTAGATTGTTCATTGAGAAAGCTAAGAGCAAAAAGAGCAGTACTGTATAATCCATCCACATGGCTTAGGGGCCAGCAAGCCAAAGAAATGGATAGACAACTATGTTACCACATCTGGCTCTTCTAGTTTTCAAAGTAGTAGGATTTCTCTGCAGTTTAAAATACAACATTATGGTTTTGGCTCCATTGCCACCCCCACCCAAATCATGAAGCAGAATCTATGACTCTAGCAGTAGTTACCTCAGTAGTCTTGGCACACTGAGAGACGGTCTAAAGAGTGAAGAACTTGGGTTGGCATTGCCATGTGGGCAAGACAGTTTATGTTAGTGCACTTAGGATAATATAAGAAAGTGGGACAAGATCTCTGAGATTTTGCAAATCTGATCTCCTTAAAGATCTGTTACAATTAGAAATAAAGCATTGTACAATATTAGAAATTTCCATGGCTCACTATTATAGCCTTTTCCCCAAAAATAAAAAGAGTTAGCTTTATAGATAAAATAATGTTTTTTTAAAGTTTATAAAGTATTGTTATTAATTACATACATATATGTAGTTATTATAAACCAGCTGCTTTAGGAAATTTTACAATGAATAGTATGTTCTTAATTGGACTGATAAATTTTCCCTGCCACATTTAATACTAACTTTAGTGACTGCACTATTTCTAAAACTTAACAACAGATTTGGATGCAGTGGAATAGGTTCAGAAGCATATAAATATGGGGGTTAGAAATGAAGTTCAAGAGGAATTGTAATTAGTTTTTTGGTTTGTTTTTTAGCTAGAAGAAGATAAGCTGTAATTATACTGATATTTATTATTCAAATATCTGAATAAAATGATACTATTTGGAAACAATAAGAATATTTTGTTTGTAATAATCTGAATATTTAGGCCCTAAAATAGGCTTCTAAAAGATGATTCTAAAGTCTAAGAACTATAGAGATAATTATTGCAAAAGCAAAATTAAAATTGGCATTTGATTTTTCTTGCTTGATTTGTATAGGTTTCTATTTCTTTAGGCTGTACATAAACAAGGAAAAGCCAATATTATAATTTTTTATCAATTATTATTTGGTCTTTACTAGATTTTAATCACACAGAACAAAAGTGACCCAATTTTAAAGACTTACAATTGGTTCCAAACACATTACACATTTACAAATTTTTCTAATGTCCTAAATAATTAGAAATAATTGTTAATTTGATTTTGTGACTGAAGCAGATGTATAGCATTGATAGTAACACCAAAGGAATGTTTTAATTTATTAGAATGCTATGGCATCTTCAAGGTTGGTACCTAAATGTAAGCTAAAGCACTGATCTGTGAATTAGTTTCTATATTCAAAGGTAGAGTTGCTATGGATATTAAATAGGATTTGACTGAAAAAGAAAGTTCTCTGGCTAAATCAAAGCATTACAACATTTTAGTGAAGTTTAGATTTTGTTTTGCTTTCCAACCTTGAAAATGCATTTCCCCAAGCATGAAAGGCAGAAGATGAGAAGGCTGGGAAGAATGTAGTTTCTATACAGTGAAGCACTGATTTCTATGTAATTGCCACCATTCCACTTCAGTCTTTATTTCTGAAGTCTAATCTGGATTTCTTTTGTGGTCATCTACAACTAAAAATGTCGAACTGATAACAAAGAACCATTAAGTTGTTCTAATAATTGGATGGCAGACAATTCATTTTGCCTCAAGAGACTGGAGGTGAACCTGACAAAGAAACCGAGGCAATTCCTTTTCAATTCCAAGAACTCTCAAGACTGAAATTGATTGAGAAGTCCTGGACATAGAAATGATCCCTCATTCTCTGACCAAATCTGGTCTAGATCATCTTAACCAGAGATACAGAATGGGGATGAGAAAACATCTAGGATAAATAGCTACAGCATTTATCTCTTTCATCTTTGGTTCTACTTAGACTGACAGCTCTGATCAAATTAAAGTTGGTGTTATATTTTGTACAATTCCTTCCTCAAGGGAAGCTCCTTAGTAAGCAGGGTGTGGGGAAAGACAATACAAGTTATGACATGCATTTTTGGAGGCTCCCTGGCCATATACCAACTGTTCATCATGTGTGCACCATTTCTTATTAGTTTCAGTATCTAATGCTTTTCTTTAGGCTGAAAATGAGTACTTTGCTGGTGATTGAATAGAATGTGTAAATTAAATCTTTACAATTGATAGGAAAAAAATATAACAGGTAAGAACAGAGAAAATTAGAGGAGTGGGTAGTGTTAGTTATTGGGGAATCAAAATATAAAGAAGAGATGACTTTGAGTCATGACAGATGCAGGTTCCCCTCTATAATACTCATTATATACTACAGGCACAATGCACAAATTCGTGCGGGGACGGGGAGAGGTCCCTCAGCCTGGCCTGCGCCCTCTCTCAATCTGGGCTCTCTCTCTCTTAACAGCCGTCCTGCTTGCTCCTTACCGCTTAGCTCACTGCTGCTTAACGTTGCTGAGGAGGTGGGAGAGGCTCCCACCACCACTGCTGCATTTGCCAGCGTAAGCCTGGCTTCTGGCTGAGCGGTGCTCTCCCTGTGGGAGCACACTGACCACCAGGAGACAGCTCCTGTGTTGAGTGTCTGCCCTCTGTCAGTGTGTGTCATAATGACTGGTTGTTCTGCAGTTCGGTTGATTTGCATATTAGGGTTTTATTATATAGGATGACCTTAGAAAACATTAGTGTATGCTACCAAGTGAAATGAGACTATAGTCAAGAGGAATCTTGGACTGCAAAACCACCCCCAAAGATACACAATATGAGTAAAATTGATCTACATTTTTAATACGTTCTCACCAGAGATCCTTTTAAAGGAATGCTAGTTTTATAAAGCTAGTTCAAATTCCCATGGAAGAACTAGAAATGATCACATTTTCTTTGATAGACTTATGCAAATTGTGAGTAAACCAATACATCTAGGAAGAATAAAATTCATAAAGCTTGGGTCTTAGATCTGTAGCTTTCTTTATCCCTGGTTCTCTAAAAGATGGAGTCTGTGACAAAGCTTACATGCTCAGGCTTTATTAATAAGTGCAATCCTAGAGCAGAAGGTCTGAGGCAAAAAGGAAAGTGAGGCAGCGAATGAGGATCTGTAGACACAAAAAATATATAACCAAGCTGGCCATAACTACATAAGAAACACAGCTGATGACTTGGTTCACAGTGTTTTCCGAACAGGTCTGCCTCAGAGCAAACCTTTAGGGCAAGGTCCTGCAGACATTTTCTGTAAAGAGACACATAGTAAATATTTTAGACTGCCAGGGCATAAGGTCTCTGTCGCAATTACTCAACTCTGGTGTAGCATGAAAGTTGCCATAGACATAAGTAAATGAATGGGCATAGCTATGTCCTAATAAAATTTTATTTACAAGACTAGGAAGCAGACCAAATTGGCTCTTTGGCTGTAGTTTGACAACCCCTGTTTCAGAGGGAAAGGGGAGAGGAATTTACTTGCTCATTTTTTCCTGTCTTCCTTCTCTTATTGGTTAAAGTTCTCACCATGAAGCATTAATACTTCCAGATTTTTTGTCACCTTCCCCTCCACATAATTCCTGAGGAATCAGATTCTACACATACCAGTGTGGTGTATCATTTAAGCTTGCAAATGTTGGAGGAATTATTGCTTTCATAGGTCCATTCTGTTTGTATCTGGTTCCAAGAACCACTATGGCTGCCACCATAGTAGCAGAGGCTAAGATGTTGGGGATAAGGGACAATGTTGAAATCTCAGGCTGTCTATTTGATCAAGCAGCCATGGACTGGGGACTTGTACCCTGGTAAGGTTGTTTCAATCTGGGAAACTACTGAAACTGAGTCTGGTAATGTATCCTATTTAAGGAAGAAATAAAACTCCCCATAAAGGATATGTAAGTGAAAAGTTCTGATTGAAACATATCACACTTATGTGCTTTGTTTTAAAGTTTATTAAATTCCACTCTAAAATGGAAAGATTTTGCTTATTTCTTAATGTCTGAGTCTTAAACAGCTACTGAGAAAATTGGGATACAACCAACATTTGAAAATAATAACCAAGATGGGGATGCTATAATCAGCAGAAGAGTTAACTGATGTGTCTACATCAGTGGGCCAAACCCAGGTATTGGTGTCAAAGAACCTAGGTTAAATCCTGGTTTTGTGTCGTAGATCAGTATGACCGGAGCTTGTTTCCTTGTTTATAGAATATAAAATTAATACCCATGGCTGTGAGGATTAAGTAGCATGGTAAGTAAACTTTCAAACACAATGCCTGGCACACATAGCCATCTAATAAATTGAAACTATTAGCTACTTCATGTTTATGCTTGATAAGGTTACTCTCATTCTCAACTTGAGTCTCCTTAGAAGAAGCTTCCTGTGGTTGACTTGGTAGGTGGTCATGCCCACTGCTATCATGAACGACTGACTGTAAATATGCATCAGGGCTGACTGGTCTGTGAGCTTCGCTTTTTCCATTTGTCAAATGAGCGTAATTTATACCTCCCTATAAGCTTTTATAGGGACTATAAATGACTTAGTGATGTTTGTGAAGTGCCCTGTTCAGTGTTTCATATATAGTAGAATTAACTCAATGGTAGTTACTATTATTACAGTTATAATTTATAATTCATCTCATATAACAAAATCATTCACTGTTTAGTGTCTGTCTTTTCTCAATAGCTTCTCCTATGTAGATATAATGAGTCAGGAACAAAATAGTTAAATCTGAAAATTTATTAGTTTTCTGTTTCAATCCTTATTAGAGTTGTCTGATAACATCAGTACCATCACGAGCATTGTACCATGTAGTGAGCTAAACAGCATTTTGAGATGATACAGGCTCTGACTTCTAGGAGCTTTCACAGGATGATGCTGTGATGGTGGGGAAGAAGAGTAAAAGCCCCCCCTGATTTTGAACATCAACTGCCTTCCAAACATTCTACTGGCTTGCTTTACATATAGTTAATCATCAAAATAATCCTATAGGTAGGCACTATTACTAGCATTTCCAGTTTACTGATCAGAGAGTTTATATAATATCCCCAAATCTACACAGCTATTTTATGCCAAAGTTGGAACCCCAAGTTGTCCAGCACCAAAGCTCTTGCCTTTTAATTATTCCACATTAAGCTTCTGCATGAAAATAGAAGTCACAAAAATTCCCTGTTCTGCCTGGGCAGTAAACTTGGTTTATGACCTTAGCAAATCCTATACATTTTTAAGCTTCAGCCACTCCTAAAATTAGGTGGTTTGTATTATCTGAACTTTAAATTCAATCCAGATCTACAATTCTGTGTATATTTATTAGAAGAGATGAATACAATGATAATGAGAAGTGCATCTGTGGCTGGGAAGGGGTGGGGGTCAGGTATTATTGGAGAGAGGGGATAGACAAGGTGTGCCCCCTACCTCCCCATCCCTGCCTCTATAGTTGGAAGTACACATGGCCTCAGTAAGCTGACAAGCTTATGCTGTTCAAACAGACTAGATTACATCACTCCAGTATCTTTCCATCTCACTTCATGCAGAAGGTCCTTGGAATGGCTTATCACAATTCCTGTCACCTCATCATCGCTCTGCCTCACCTCCAGCTCTGGCCCTTGCTCACTCCATTTCACCATGTTGGACTCTTGGCTGGCCCTGGAACACACAGGTACAATCTTGGCTCAGACCATGCAACTTGCTGTTCCCCTGTTTGGATATCCTCAAGACTAGGCCACCCAGCTCATTGAGAATCTTTGAGGAAATGACACCTGTTCCATGGGGCCTTCCTGGACCACTTGTTTAAAATTAAAAAAAACCACTCCTCCTTCTTCAGCAATCCCTATACTGCTGCCTGTTTAATTCTCTCTATAGTACTTATATCATCTAATACATGACACCTATAACTTTTATTTTTATCAAGTGCTTATCTCCCCTTCTATAGAGAGGGGAAAGATTTCACCTTTATTGGTCACATGCCTTCAATTATCCTAGCACATTTTTTAATCAGTGAAAAGTCAGCATTTGAAAAGTACTGTGTAGGATAAAACCATATATATAAATCTCAAATAAACTAGTTAATTTTGCAAAATAATATAACATTTACCTTAATTATTAAAAATCTCTAATGAGTATCCAAATAAACATGAGGTGAAGAATGAGTTTGTAGAAGGATGCCAAAGCCCGTGTGGCTTAGTGGTTGGGCTTCTACTCATGAACCAAGTCACAGTTCAATTCCAGGACAGGGCACATGCCTGGGTTGTGGGCTCAGTCCCCAGTAGGGGGCATGCAAGAGGCAGCTGATCAATGATTCTCACTCATCATTGATGTTTCTTCTCCTTCTCCCTCCTCCTCCTCCTCCTCCTCCTCCTCCTCCTCCTCCTCCTCCTCCTCCTCCTCCTCCTCCTCCTCCTCCTCTTTCTCCTCCTCCTCTTTCTCCTCCTCCTCTTTCTCCTCCTCCTCTTTCTCCTCCTCCTCCTCCTCCTCCTCCCCCCCTCCTCCTCCTCCTCCTCCTCCTCCTCCTCCTCCTCCTCTTCCTCCTTCTTTTTATTTGTTAATCCTCACCCGAGGATATTTTTCCATTGATATTTAGAGAGAGTGGAAGGGAGAGGGAGAGACAGATAGAAACATTGATGTGAGAGATACACGTCGATTGGTTGCCTCCTGAAAGCACCCCAATCAGGGCTAGGGAACCTGCAACCAAGGTACATGCCCTTGACTGGAATCAAACTCAGGACCCTTCAGTCCTCAGGGGCTGACGTTCTATCCACTGAGTCAAACTGGCTAGAGCCACTGATGTTTCTATTCCTTCTTCTCTGAAATCAATAAAAACGTATTTTAAAAAAAGAATTATCTGCAGGCTTCAGTTTTTCTATCAACAACACTCAACTAATTACAATTTATGTGCAAGAAAATGCTTAAAATCCTAAGTTTACATATTCAGTGGAAGTTGTATATCATGGCTGTCAAAATCATTAAAACATCTTTAAATGAATTAACATATATTATAGATTAACTTTATATTGCAAAAAAAAAAAAAAAGAGAAAGTCATCACAATTTTTTTGAGTTAAATTGCATGAAAATTATCTTGGTTTGTTGCCAAAACCAGTGTTGAAAGCAGACTTGTTATGATTCCTGGTAGAACTTCTGACTATTTTAATCATTGGTCCCCGAACTTTAATATGTACATAGTTTGAGCCTAATAAAAGCAAATCACCTCCTATCTTATTAAAATGCAAATTCTGATTCAGAAGGCCTGGGGCAGGACCTGAGCTTCTCCATACCTTGAAAGCATAAAGGTGAAACTGATGCTGGTCTTTAGACGTCTTAAGTGGAGCCAAGTTCCTAGTGCATCTGCCTTCTCCTAATATTTCCATTATGAGGTCTAATGAACTTGAAATAGGAGAGACAGTCTCTCCAGAAGCTTCACTGATGCATTGACCAACTGGTGTCATTAGTGCAGGAATGAAACAGATGCTTATGGTTATGGATGCCATTTCAGCTGGAGAAACAAGTGGGAGAGGACTGGGTCACAAGTATTAGGCACCTTTGATGTCTAAAGAGATATTGTGAGGCAGCCTAACTCTTCTCCACGTGAAGAACTTATTTCATTGTTGTAGCCTAGCCTCAAACAGACTTAAAACAAAACAATAATTAAAATTAATATTTCAAAGCTATGTTTTTATTTTCTAATAACACAGCAGAGAAAGGAAGAGAACTGACCATGTTAGTCCCTAAAATATGCAGTGAAATTGAAAAAGGGGTCGGGTTGGGAAGAACTACCACAGATATGTTTTTTACTAGTAAAATGACAAGCGTAGGAATTGCACAGAAAATAACCCAGGCTTGCTTCTTGCCTCTTTTTGCCATTGCTGTCATTCAGCATGGCTCTTAGAACTCTGGGTAGAGGATATATTCAAGTGGCTTCACATACATAGGGCTCAGTTTTGCAGGTGGTATGCAGCTCAGGGTGGAGTGACCCATATGCTGGCAGTAATTCTGTTGAATAAACATCTACCACTGGTCACCTCCCTGGAAGGAGTTCTGTTTCAAGTGGGCTTACCAAAGCTTTGCTAGTGGTTAGTGACAGAAACCTATTCTCATCCTGACCCCGCATTGACAGAAAAATGTGAGAGGATAGCAGGGTAAGATTTGTCTTTTTGTGCCCAGAAGTCTCCTTTGCTGGCATTCAAAGGGGATAATTAATTCAAATATATCTTCAGGCTGAAACTGAAAGTGGTTAAGAAAAGAAGATGGTGCTTTTTCATTTGTTTGGTTTTTGTTTTTGAAGTCATCAGGGAACACTTTAATAAAATTAGCCTGTCTTGTCTTCCTCCTGACTTCTGGTACATGGTTTGAGTCTAACAAAAGCAAGTCCCAGAACAAACCATTATGGTAAGGAGAGTGGTAAGATAAAATCTTCCTATCCCCTTCTAGGTTGGGTGGCACCAAATTCATCCTGAATTCACTGCATTGTGCAGTCTCAGATTCCTTTCACCAGGCCCAGGGAAGAGAGTGTAATGGTCTCCATTCTCCAAAGTAACTAGGGTAACATTCAAACCCTTGGGAGCATCCTCTGAGAGTAGAATAACCTTAGCCTTTCTCATTTCCCAGTTATGAAACCAGCTCCTCTGTTCCAAGGATACCTAAGATCTTAGTTTTATTTGATCCTTTAAACAACATTGGAAGTTAAGACAAATTATTTTCTCCTTATTTTCACTAGCAAAACTCATCCAGTGATTATTGTGATAATATATTTTCCCCAGTAGAGCCAATCATGGGTCAGTGTTAAACACTGCACAATTTGGTATATTTCTTCAAGTAGTCTTATTTTATTCTCATAACAATATTGCCTTTGTTCTTAACCATTTTCTCCTAAGTATATAGGTTTTGTCTTTGTTAAAATTTCTATATATAAAGAACCAGAATTGGAGGATGAGATGTGATTTTGATACAATAAAAGATGTTGCCATTTTTCTACAGAATTTTTCTTCTGAGTTTGGTCAAATAATAATAATAATAATAATAATACTTATGATGTAGTAGGGAAAGGATACTATTTCTCCACATTCCAGATGAGGAAGCTGAGGCAGAAAGAGTGAAGAACTAGTTCAAGGCCATGCACCAAAACAAGTGCTAAAGCTAAGATCTGAACCAAGCAACCTACTAGCAGCTTAGTCAATGCTCTTAACCTCCTTGCCATATCTTTTGTCAACAATAAAGCAGATTCATGCAGTACAACTGCTAGTCTCTATTAAATTACTTTATTCTTTTTTGAGTCCTATTTGGATGTGTAAGTTCTATGATGAAGTGATAATTAAATGATTTTTTCAGACAACCACCTTATCTTTTAAATAAGGTTGGATTCTGGTTCTCCTCCTAATTCTTAATACTTTTATTATGTATCAGTGAAAATACTTCTGTTTCTTACTTGCTAACAGATTTCATGACCACTTATAGAAAATCCATAGTAACTGTAAGGAGAACCATAGAAAATTTATTCTGGTATGTTTTAGGATTTGAAAATAGTGAAACAATACGAATATGGGTAAAATGTAATTTGAAGACTATAGTTTTACATGTCTTAAGAAGAAATTTCCGTATCAGAAATCCTATTTCCCTTTTATAGGCAGGCAGTGGGCATGCAAGCCTCCTATGACATACGAATATGTTTGCTTAATGACTTACCAGATCTAGTGCCAGCTCTGGTTTATGAGCATGGCCGTGTCTATTGCTATGTAGATGATGAACTGTAATAAATGTGTTCAAGGACATTAGATCACATCTGCAACGAGATTCAGAGAATAACTACTGTGTAGTGTGGAAGGGAGTTGGAAACATTTCTGCTTAACAAAAAGCTACAGTTTTGTGGCTGTATTACTTCATCTTTCTGTCCTTTAATCTTTAACTAGTATTTGAAAATTCTCCAATTCCTTTGTCATTAAATTAGCCTTTTGAATGTACTGAAATATATCTTAGTATATAACTGGCTACCATTAGATAACAACTATGTTTGACTTATATTCATAGACTTGACTTTCTTTCATTTACTTTTCATCAAGGCATATATTGAATGAATGCATTTTATGGAGCAGTAGTTGCTGAATTCTGATGTGTGCATGTATGTGTTATATCTAGGAGCATACTTGTGTTTCAGGGTGAAAACTTGGCATTTTGAGTTTCAGTCAGAATCATTTTTTGTGACTTAAGTTATAAACCCACAAAAACATGGCCTTATAATGTAAATGCTGACATTACCTTTACATATACTCAGCTATAAATCAAGGTGCTATAAAACACCATATTTGAAAAGTCAAGCTAGGTAAAATACTAAGTTAATATTTGTTGGGAGAAAGAGAAAAGCCAACTGGTTAAACAATTTCCATTTAAGTTCTGAATGGAGTATACACCTTTTGGTTATCTTCAATAACAAAACAAAATGTAAAATGATCATCACATATCAGTGAAATTGATGCAAAAATACTCTTTAAGGAAAAAAGGGTACTTCATTTAGGGGGCTCTTATTTTCCAATCCAGAATCAAATCTCTGCATGCCATTGAGTGCTACTTCCCTAAGGAATTAAATTTCCGTCTAGTATGTTTTGTTGGAGATTGAAAAGGTACTCAGTTCTCACTGAGAGCTGTGAACGGCAAAGAGCATGTGTAGTCCAGTGAAATATTATGCCAGCAGAATTCTTATTGAACACTTGATGTCATATGTCATCTGACACTGGCTTTTCCATCAGGTCATTTCAGGATAAGTACTACTGAAAAAGCAGAACCAACTTAGTGGGTGAACTGCTGACAAGTTTCAGGGGTTTGGCTGGCATTCAAAGTTTATTTGAGTTAATCTTCATTCTCATTGGCCTGCAGAGCTCAGTGAACACTGGCTTTTTCTGCGAACACTTTGATGGCTTCCTGATTGTACTGGTATCAGAAACAGCACAAGAGAAGTACTTGAGGGACAGATTTTTATTGGAATAATTTTATTCAGGTAAGGGAAAAATTTTCTGTTAAAAGCTACAGAGTGTCTGTTTATAGTTAATTTGTAACACATGGCAACTGCAAGTAGTGGTATGTAATTGATGTGTTGATGACTTGTTCCTGGGTATTATTTGGAATTTATACTTTCTACAGTAAGGTTCCAAAGAATTGCCATTGATTGATTAAAGTACCAACAGATACAATCAATTCCACAATAGCACCCTGAATCTGTAGAAATTTTAGTATTTTTAAACTTAATAGATGATGATTCAACTGAGAAAGTATTAGGCTAAATAGAAAATACCAAATTTATTGAATCTTAGGGGGCTTAGGCTTAAAGGACATGATAAATTATATGATGATTCTCACATTCTCATATATTCTATGTCACCATTTACATTGAAAAAACCTGGATTCTTTTATGAGGGTAAGGGTATAAAGTTATAAAATTCTGCATATGCTTTAGTAATGGTTATGTAAAACTCATATTTTCTTTAGACCACCCTGCCTACGTGTGTCACCCTGCCTGTGAGTTTGGTCAAATTATTAT
The DNA here is from genome assembly GCA_026230045.1 of Corynorhinus townsendii. Lineage (NCBI taxonomy): Eukaryota > Metazoa > Chordata > Mammalia > Chiroptera > Vespertilionidae > Corynorhinus > Corynorhinus townsendii. Next base: position 116,226,488 of record JAPDVU010000006.1, on the reverse strand, counting down.
TTGTGGTTTTGATAATAGCTGAGTAGTTAATGGCTGGCAAATAGAAACACACCTATTATTGGGTTTTGTTAGACAGAGTTGAGAACATAGTTTAATACTGGAAGCCCAGATGCAGCCTTTAGCTTCCTCTTTAGGAAATCTCAAACCCCAAAGATCTCATTTCTCCAGTGGAAAATAGGCGAGCCTGTGATACCCCTTTTTGCCAGGGGAAAAGGGGAAAGGCAGCAAGAAGAGTCCCCTTTCCACTGATGGCTTGTTGCCAGCTGACCTAGGCTACTTGCCCCACTGCTAGACCTGACTTACTTCAGTATCAAGAGAAGAAATGAAGCAAGGCCCTGGCCCTGTGATATGTGAAGAAAAATTTAAAGAGTAAGTAGGAAAGACCTGTTATGAGTGGATACAGGAAGCAAAAGAAGGAAGCAGGACACACCCATTTCTTCTCAAGATACAATAACACCCTCTGTTCAAATATGATGCCAAAGATGCCAGCTTTTGTCAATCAGACTGGAGCTTAGTGGGAGGGGCTAAAGCTCGAGCAGACATTTCCTTCTCTATGAGCAGAGATAGGAATGGTAGGAGAGAAGTGAGAAATGTTCCTGTCCCAACACCACACTCCCTTCTGACAACAGAACCCTTTGTATAATTTCCACACCCAGTGACTGTCCAGAACTTCCCTGAATACCTCCAGAAGCAGGACATCGTATGGAACCCAATCTGCCTTATGTCTTCCACCATGCACTTTGGTGTTGTCCAGGAAAAAGCAAGTCTAATCACATAACTGATTTCCACATATTTGTGACATTATTTCTCTCCACACACTCCTCTACCCCTAAACACCACATCTACCCGTGAAATCCAAGTATACTCTTTAGATAGAACTAGGAAGTATCTTCTGAAAATGTAAGAAGACAAAATCAGTTTCCTCTGAGAAGTACTTGTCCCATCATCATGTTGTGGAGGGGACATTCAGGTTAGCGACTGTGGGAAAACTGGTGTTGATTGGCAGTGTACCCAGTAGCACTGTGGGATTGTATGGTGCCTCTCCTCCCCTCTCTGCATGTCTCCTTTTGCCTGTTTTCAAAAGTGAAATTCTGCACAGTCGGGAGGACTGGTGCAGAGTGAAGGCACTTAGAGCAAAGAAAATAAAGAGTCAGATGTCCCAGCAGCTTTCATTGCGTCCTGATTCTCACCACCCCCAGATCAGCCATGAAAGTAGGAGGGACCAGATGAAGACATTTAAAAATTGGTCCTGCTCCACAGTGATCCGGATCAAGCTGTGGCTCGGCTACTCCGAGGTGGTTTGAGAGCCTGCTCCTGGGGTTGGGACACTAATGTGGCAGCTCTGCTCCCTTTGGAGACCTCTCTGCCTCACCATAAACATGAGGTAGAAAGAACGAAACTTTATTTTTTTTCATTATATATAACTTAACATAAATATAATGAAACTGAATTCCATGAAAATCCAACAGAAGTATGTATTCAGCATAACCATGGCCAACTTCTAGTCTTTCACATGGATCTGTAACTGAGGGAAGTGTGTGGGTGTTTGTGTGGGATCCATGCCATTCATTGGGTCTACAGTGAGATCTGTGTGAATTAAGAATTCCATTTATCCCATACGTTACTAGGGGAGAAAGGAAGTGCACTTATGTGCAGTGTTAAAAAACAAACACAATAAAACCCCCTACAATGTAAAGGCCCACACTTTCAAAGCTGTGTGCCAGCTGCTGAAGAGTGGATTTTATAAACCCGGGGCCTTTCTCTCAGGTGGATCAGAAATGAGATATCTATTGCTGCACGGTCACTTATGAAACAATCATTTTGGTGGGGAATTACCTATGGAGTGTTTTGCATGACTACTAAAGAAACATTCATAAAAAAGAACAAGTGTAACATGAAATGTAGATAAAGTAAACTTACTCTTTAGCCACCTGCATATGACTTGGCAAAAGGTGAACTTCTCTAATCTCCTTGTAAGAATTTAAAGTCTTTCAAGTTCTTTAGTAACCTTGGGAATTCATTAAGAGCGTCAGGGTCTGTCACGAGGTAAGTGTTGAGTGGATAAGGTTGAAAGAGCAGTAGATTAAACTTCCTTTATTTCTTTTTCATTACATCACACAAATGTCTGTGTCCCCAGCCAAATACATTAAGAAAAAAATAAAAGAGGAAACTCTAAATAATGATTGATAAAATGCCAAGCAACTTCAGACCTTTGTTGACGTTTGCTCTCTTAAACAGAATTCTAATGATTATATAACATGTAACTCTACAGTAAAGTAACTTAAAAACCCACCAAAATCCTCAAAACATACCAGAAAAAGTATACAAAAGTAAAGCATTATTTCCTTTGGATCAGTCATCTCAGAATGCTAGCTTTTAACCCAATAATTCTGAAAATTTTGAGAACCATTTTTATACTATATCTCTGCAAGTATATACAGTTCCATGTACATTTATGTAAATCTCTTAGTATGCCTGGACCTTACAGCCTGGCACGTGCTTCTTATCTAACAAACTCATTTTATGGAGATACTTAATCTAGAAAGTTCAGTTGATTTGTCCAAAGTCACAGAAAGCTGGTTCAAGAACCAAGATCTATTTTCCAGGATATCATTTTTTGCCACAACATCCTTCTGCCTTTTTCCATTGTGGGTGGACTTAATTTGGGGGGAGAAGAAAAATTGTAAGTTATTCAAAGCAAAATCTAGTGAATATGATGGATGATCAACTTAGCGCAATGGAGTAAACAATTACTTGGCACCAACTGTATACAAGGCATCCTGATAAGTGCTGCACAGAATACAGGAGGTTTTAAAGCATGGGCATGACCTTAAACTAATTCCAATAGATGAATTAAAAAACTGAGCTGTAATCTACACTAATAAAAGAGTAAGATTCAAATTGATTGTACCTTTGTGGCACCCACAAGCCAATCAGGAGTGAGTATGCAAATTAACCCAACAAAGATGGCGGGTTAATTTGCATAGGTAGGCACCAAGCAGCTGGGGGTGGGGCAAGACACTTGTATCATCGCCATGGTGATGACACAGGTGTTCCACACTGTCCCAGCCACTCTGGGCAGCGTGGGAAGGCAGAAAGGCAGCTCCAGCCAGAGTGAAGGCAATACAGGAAGCCAGGGGAAGGAAGGCCCATTCTTGCACGAATCTTCATGCATCGGGCCTCTAGTTATAGTATAATTGAGAGTGGTTTCCTTGAGTTCCTAATTCTGTATTATATCCCTTCAATCAACAGTTTTGGATTTATAAAACCACCAGAGAAAGCACCCATTTTAGTTAATCCCTATCTGTTTTGCTCTTCTTTCAAATTCACAATGACAGGATTGGAATGAACAAAATTGTTAGCTAATGAAAAGAACTGTGAATCTTGCAAATGAAAATAGGACCTAACATTTTAGGTAAGGGTGCAATTATTATTTTCTGTAAAGACCATTAGAATTTTGAGAATATTTGTGTACTGCCAAGTTGCTATGTGGATACCTTTGGGAAACAAATCAACACATGCAATCTGTGGTGACAGACCTTTAATCAGTCCTGTGCTATTCTAGTCTTTCAAATCTGGTCAGCTCTTCAACCTGCTGCTTTTCAAAAGCCTGTGATAAAGATAATAAATACCTTATTTATCTACTCTTTCAACTAGTTTATATTATGGTGACATCACTATCCTAGAAATATAAGCTCATCATCTACATCTTTTCCTATAGTTTATGCAATAAATGTCTTTCTATAAGAACATCTTACTATTGACCTATCACCAGAGTTCTGAGTTAGTTTTTTTAGTAATAGAAAACACACATTAGATATTTGGAACATTTTATCAACTTTTAATTGCTTTACTTATATGTTTAATCCTCATCGTAATTTCCTGAGATAAGTGTCACTAACTCGTAAGAAAAACTGAGCCTCAGAGGTAAAAATAAATGACCTAAGTTCAGGAAGCTATGCTGAGATTCAAACCCAGATCTGTGGGTCCCTATTATAATTAAGGGCATACATTGAAAGATGCCTGGCCTTGTGGGAGGGGAGACTTGGGAATAAATGGTTGAAAAAGAAGTAGTAATTCATTAGAACTCCTAAATATAGTGCTTGGCCTACCGTGCTTTCCTAATTATAATCTGAAGGATATATATGAACAGAACATCATGTCTGGTAAAGATGAGTACCTTATTAATATTTGAACACACAGTTTTGTGCATTTTTGGGGGGATCTAAGCTGGGCTTTGTGGAAAACCTCTAAAGTCTGATCTTTGGTCAAAAGCTGCCTAAGTTGCATCCTTTTTCCTCTGCCTCTCTCTGGTTCCCACGTGGCTTCTAAGTGGGAACAGAGTAGAAAGGAAGACACTAATTCTCGAATGATAACAGGGCCTGATTCTATTTTATCATGCAGGGAGGAAGCAAATCCAATGAGATAGGTGTTTGTATTCTTTCCAAGAGAGAACACATCCTAGAGCCTGTGTGCCCCAATCCTCCCCTCTGGTACCCTTAAATTTTAACTCTTATCAAACCTGGTCAAAATTATTAGTCCAGGGACCAAAAGAAATGTTATCAGTTGATTATTCTATAATGAATGGATTAAGAATAGTAGAAATGGAGAAAGGATAGTGCAGAGGTGGGTAGGATAGATGTCAGGTTCCCTCAAGGAGTATCCAACTCAAGATGTTTTTTTCATTCATCTGGTGTAATTATCTCCTGGGTTAAGTAGCCTAGATATTCTTTAAAGTGAGGTGAATTCATTTCAATAGAGACAAGGGTAAAATAAATGCACAAGAATTACCTCTGACCATATCCTTTATGCATTTTAGTGTAAATAACTTGACATGCAATTTGAGATAAATATCTTCAGAAAAGAGAGTCACTTATAAAACACCTGAAACAAATATTTTCCAAATCTGTGGCTAATGGATTAAATGATTATGGCAGTTTCAACTCTTTCCAAAGCTTTCACTAACGTTATGCCAAAATTCTAAACACATATCAAACTGATCAGCTCCAAAGGAGTTTCCAATCTATATTGTAGAAACAAGGCTTAATATACATGTGCTTCCATGAAGCTAGGCTCATCTTTTCATGCATAAGTATGGAGCTTCATTTATTGTCCTAGTCGGAATAAATGGCTAAGCATGGGTAAAGAGTTTTGAAGTTGTCTTGATGATTTGAAATAATTTTAGAATAAAACACCTTTTTGAGGCCCCAACAAATAAATATAACTATTTTATCACCACCTATATAATTTTTATTGCTTTTTATAGTTCTGGTGATGTAATATTCAAGAGTGTGTTTAGTACTTTTATTTTGTAAATCTAAGTGTGACAGATACTATTATATGACTGCCCAAAAGCTATAGCCTCTTCCTGGCTAACAAAATCCCAAGTTCATTTAGGTAGGCCATGTACCAGCTCCAGGACATGAATCATGATTGAACTATGTGAGACAATCCTTTTTGTTTTATCAGACACTTGCTTTTCCAGCCTTCCTTGCAGTGAGGGATGCCTTATAAAAAGTTCTGGCCAATGAAACTTAAGAGAAATTATGATGGGCTTTCCCCGCTCCTTTCCAATTAAAAAATAGTAGCCCTCTTCACCTGCTGCCATGTTCCTCCCTGCTTGAGACACTGAAATGAGTCTGTGATTCCTTGAAGTGGTCATTATCTTGCAATCATAGGGTAATTAACCTTAGGACACTGTGGACGGCAGAACAGAAGGATGGTTGAACTGCTGCACTCAACATGAACCACACGCTCCAGAATAAGACATGGTCTCTGTTAGTGAGATTGGGGATGTAGACAATGGCAACACACTTGCATATGGCATGTAAAGGAGCCCCAGGGCTACAGTAGCAGGAACGAGGGACACCAATCTCATATTCCAAAAGACGGTGGAAGGCAGATGAAAAGTTATCCAGAACAAAGTAGGCAGAAAAATCCTGTAAGGAAAAGACTAGCACATGCAAAGGTAGGGCAATGAGAGAGAACATGGCCTGATCGCTGAATGCCAAGGCATCAATGGTGAAAAATGAGGGTAGAGATGGGGCAGCACCCTGATTCTAAAATGACTTTTCTGTCAGACTGAGATTTTTGAACTTTCTTCGAATGATAGAGTGCTACTGAGGGACTTGTATATATTATATGCTATATTTTATACTCTAGAACAGCAGTTCTCAACCTTTCTAATGCCGCAACCCTTTAATACAGTTCCTCATATTGTGGTGATCCCCATCCAGCAGCACTCACCAGCCATGAGCCCTGTGTCTGGTGCCCTTCCAAGGGGAGTGGCCTGTGGGATTGGGCTAAAACTGGCTCTCTAACATCCCCTGAAGGGTCCCATATTGCAAGAGGGCACAGGGCAGGCTGAGGGACCTCACTGGAGCATGACTGGGCTGGGGAGGGTCTGGGGAAGGGCTCCAGGGCGTGTCAGCCCATCTCTCTCAGTCCTGATCAGCAGGACACCAGCAGCAAGCTAACCTATTGGTTGGGGCATCTGCCCCCTGGTGGTCAGTGCATGTCATAGCTAGTGGTTGAGTAGCCTTAACATATCATTAGCATATTACTTTTGATTTGTTGTTTGGTTGTTCTGCCATTCGGTCTATTTGCATATTACCCTTTTATTATATAGGCCTAGTAGCCCTGCACATGAATCCGTGCACCAGTAGCTTGCCAGTAGCTTGCTGCCACCCTCCAGTAGCTCTCCACCTGCTTCCCTACCCTCCTGTAGCTGCCCCTGTCCCCCCATAGCTTGCTGCCCTGCCGCCTCCTGTAGATCTCTGCTGCCCACTTGTAGCTGGCTGCCCCACCCTCCTGCTGATCCACAATCTGGTCATTACACAGTCAGTCGTTAGACTTCACGGCGTAATGACCATTTGCATATAACATCTTTATAATATAGGATATCCAGTATAACCAGAAATGGGATTGCTTAATCATATGGTAATTCTATTTTAATTTATTGAGGAATCATTTTTTACAGAGGCTACATCATTTTGCATTCCCATCAATAGTGAAAAAGGGTTCCTCTTTCTCCACATTCTCATCAGCACTTATTATTTTCTGATTTTGTTAGATTGTAGTCTTCCAAAGAGTGCAAGTGATATCATCTATTAGTTGTTTTGATTTGCATTTCTCTGATACTTATGGTAAGCATCTTTTCATAGCTTGTTGACCATTTTTATGTCATCTTTGTAGAAATGTCTATCCAAGTCTTTTGCCTAATTTTGAGTTGGGTTGTTTTTATTGTTGTTGACTTTTAGAAGTTGTTTGTATATTCTGAACATTAATACATCATTAGATACAGGATTTGCAAATATTTTCTTCCATTACATAGACTGCCTATTCTCTTTGTTGATTGTATCCTTTGATGCACAGAACTTTTCATTTTGATGTCTCATTTGTTTATTTTTTATTTAGCTGTCTGTGCTTTTGGTGTTTTGGCTATTTGGCATCCATTAAGATTCTACATAAATTTTGAGATGGATTTTTCTATATCTGAAAAAAATGTCATTGGGATTTAGATAGGGATTGCATCATATACATAGAATCACTTTGGGTAGTGGAATAGACTGAATTGTGTCTCCTCAAAATTTACATGTTGAAGCCCTAACTCCCATTGTAACTGGATTTGGAGATAGGCACTTTAAAGAGATGATTAAGTTTAAATGAAATTGTAAGGGTGGAGCCCTAATCCAATACAACTAGTTATAAGAAGTGGAAGAGATCCCAGGAACGCATGCACACAGAGAAAAAGACAATTTGAGGACACCGTAAGAAGACAGTCATCTGTGAACCTAGGAGAGAGGCCTCAGGAGAAACCAAACTTGCTGATACCTTGATCTTAGATTTCTAATCTCCAAACTGTAAGGAAAAATTTTTGTTACCCAGTCTGTGGTATTTGTCTATGGCATCCCTACCAAACTAATTCAGGTAGTACTGTCATCTGAACAATATTAAGTTTACTTATCTATGAACAAGAGATACCTTTCCATTATTTGTGTCTTCTTTAATTTTCTTCAGTAATGCTTTGTAGTTTTCAATGTACAAGTCTTTTACCTCTTTGGTTAAGTTTATTCCAAAGTATTTTATTATTTTTGAGACTGTAGTGAAATGAATTATTTTGATTAATATCTTTGGAATGATTATAGGAATACAAATACAATGATAAAAATTCCTATAAAATAAAAAGGGTTCATAGACTTCAACCAGGTGATCTAAGTTAACATCAATGGTGATGTTGCATTGAGAGTATGTACCCTTGATATAATGTGATGAAGATAACACTTGTTACCTTCACCATGTATCTTGCTGTTTCCACAGACAGCATCACAAATAGGCTATCTCAAGGGGCATGGAGGGGTGGAGCAGGCACATAGCAATATCAGCAGACATATTCCTGAATCTCGGGATAAACCATTATGAGATGCCTAGAAATAACTGGAAGATAGGTTGGGGAAAGCTGAGGTCCTATGATCATGAACTTGGGGACAAGAGCTGCTGTAGTTTGGATAGTAATGTTATTAAGACTCCACATAGGAAGGAGGCCTGGAAGTATTCAGGTTATAGGGATAGCTACCAAACCATTTTTGTATTACATACAAACTTGGATATTTAGATAATTACCACCAGGAAAGGCCTAAATAAAAACAATACAGGCTTCTTTGACACGAGGAGAAACTCCTGTGGAGTAACAGGTGAGTCACAGCCGTGCCTGGCTGGGGTTCACTAAGAGGTAACGGGATTGGTGTGAATGCTGTTATTTAACTGGCTTGAGAAGTAGGCGATAACCAGCATTAACAAGAATGTTCTGCAATAGCACATTTCAGTTCTAAGGAAACAGTGGCCAGTCTTCTACACTCCACTACTTAAAAATAGTCATGGGCTTTTATTGTTACTCTAAAATTTATTGCTTCCTTTCAAGTGGTCATATGGCAAAGTTATCTCCAACTTGTTTATTCCCAAACCTTAAAAGTTAGGTGGCTGGTATCAACTGGTAGTCGCTTACAGCCTGGGCCAAGGAGTTTGAGAAAAGAAGTTTCAGTGGGAAGCACAGGGCCAAAAGAAAATTAAACATAATGCACACACACATACTTTCTCTTGACACATTGAAAGAAAGTGTTTCTCATCATTTATAAATCCTCTCTGAATTAAAAGTATTGCAGGTAAACAAATGAACAAATAAGGAAAACAAAGAAGAACTCACAGTCACAGACAGCAGTATACTGGTTACCAGAGGGAGAGTAGTAAAGGGTAAAGAGCGTCAAATATATGGTGACAAAGATAATTTGACTTTGGGTGAAGGCCATGCAATGCAATATAAAGATCATGTATTATAGAAATATACACTTGAAACCTGTACAATCTTATTAATCCATATCACCCCAATACATTTAATTGTAAAAGTATTGCTTATGGGCTGCTCTTTAGGAAAATTAATTAGTCTTCCAATTATAGCTTTATGAAACCTCAGATTCTACAATGAATATTTTTAGACATTTAGAATAAAATTGATTCAATTACCACTATACTAAAAGTAACAACTTTTATAATTTTCAGATGAAATGGATTATTTCCAAAATCTTGTTTTGATAAAATACTTTGTTCATGGTTCCCACTGACTTTTCCCCTCCTAGGCTGAAGTGTTTTGAAATAAAGCCCTTTGTTTCATCTTGACATATTTTCCATTGCTGTACACTTAGTAGGAACTTTGATATGTCTCTGCTCCATCTCATATTACTTGCACTTGATAGGAACTCCATTACTACCTGAATCACCGAGAAAGTGGCAGTGGTTGCTTTGTAGATAGTGAAATTCTGTTGTAGTTTTCTCTCTTCTTCCCAGTGTTTAATATTTATGTAACTTTAAAATAAATTGAGTTTTATCTGTGGAAATATCAGGATTCAGTTTACAAATGCTGGAACTGCTGAAGTTTAGTTAACACATTGCCTGTCTTAGCACTCTTGCACACAGTACATCGTTGTGAACATGTTTTTGTTTTTTTTAATTTTTTTCACTTTTAAGATAATCCTAGAAACAAGTTCATCATTATTTCTGGAAGAAATTAAAACTAATAGAATTAATATTATTCTTCCCCAGAATATGTAATGTTCTTCATAGGTGGGAAATCCAATACCATACCAATCATGTTTTGGCATCTGAAATTAACTCCATTGTTCCTGTTTGTAATAGTATTTTCTCTCCTATCCTACCTCTGTACCTTGAATAAATGGGGGTGCTAACAACTGAACCAATTGCCATGGTTACAGGCAATCTGTGTTATATCTCCTCAAAGTAATAAAAAACAAAAACAGGGTAATTTAAGGTAAATATTACCCCTTTTAGGATGAACAATTCTCTCATGACTGTACCCCACTGAAAACAAGAATGCATTAAGGTCCAGATTCTCTCCCACCCTCTCACCTCACTCACAAATGCACACCCTTGATGCCTAATGCTATTTTCATCGCAAGAGGACTAGTTGGTTTCTGGTATATGGGGTTGGGAGCAGGTTCAGATTTGCAGACACAAATAAATCTGTGAGACCTGTAAAGTTATATTTATTATTAATGCATAGTTGGTAAGCATTGGTATTGTCATTGGCACCAGATAACTGAGCCCTAATGCTTTCGATGTTGCAATAGCTCGCATGAATAGTGTTGATACTACTAGCTCACACGAACAGTGTTGGTACTAATAGTGGTGCCTGCTTTTCCTCAACCATACCTCTCTCCTCAGAGCTTGATGGGGGGTTGGGTGTTTAAGCCCTGTGGGTAATGGGCTGGTCTACACTCAATCTTACTGAGTTCATCTCAAAAGCATGTATTGAGAGCCTGTTGTGGGCAGGTGGTCGCCTAGATTCTGAAATTACAAAGATGAAAAGATGAACAAGTCTCTTCCCTCTTGGAGAGTTGAGCCAGATAATCAGTATTCTTTCCAAGGACAAAAGGGTGAGTTCTGAAACAAGACTTCTTTATATTTAGGTTTTACATAATAAAATATGGCTGAGAGAAGCTTATTTGTGCATAAAGAGAAAGGTTGCAGGTGTGAGAGACCATGATCAGCTAAATGTTTCAGCAATTCTACAGGCTGAAGGTAGAATCCTAGTTCTTACTCTATAAATGTTTCCATATATTTTAGCCCATATTTCATGTTTCCTTATGTCTCCTTTTGGTTTACATTTTCCTGTATTCTTTTTTGTCCTCCTGGTAATATATCTATAGATGATTTTTAGACCTCCCCCCCTTTTCTCTCTCTCTTATTTTAGATAATCCCCTTGGTAATTGCAGCTCTGTTGAAATTGGAATTGAAATAGGGAAGTTAATGTTGTAATTCATTACTAATGAGTTCATACTTTTCTTTGCATAAGAAAGATATTAATGGCATGAACTAAGCTGGCTGGTTTGCTCTCTGGAAGAAAGAGGTTTTACTTCTTGATTACAAATCCAGCTTTTGGGCAAGGGTTGCTGTTTTGTACAAAGCACATTTTAAGCCGGATTCTGTTGTTGTGCAGGAAGCAATCCAAGGTTTTAGGTAAACTGGTCAGTACCAGATCTTGGTGGAGATGTATTTATTCTCTTTCTGTTAGTTTAGAGTGGACTGGTCAGACCTTGCAAAAAATGTCAATCTTCAGATTTGAACTTGGGCAATGAATCTTACTGTCCTGGCAGTGAAGAAAGAGAAGCTACTGAGAACTGGACATGTAGTCCAACAACTTAGCTTCCATTCCACAAATCAGAGATTTTTAAAGAGCTATCTAGGAGAATTTTTATAGTGATGTAAAAATTTTCAGTGCAATCAATATTAATGCCAATTGCTTTCCTTTATCAAAGTGTGACAAGTTTTTATTTTGTCCAAAATAACACAGTGTTGACTTTTTAGGCTGCTCAGACTTTTTAGGCTGGCCATTTTGATTTCAGAAGGCCTTCTGTCCCTTTAGTTCATGCCAACATTATTGAGATTATTTTACTTTCTTCAAGGATTTAAAAAGGGAAAGTACAGTGTAAAATTGGGCACACCTTTCCCCCTTTTAGGCCATAGTGACTACAGTTCCAGGGTTTGCTTGTGACAGTAGTTCACCTACCACCTTGGAACTGGACATGAGCCAAGTATGAAGGAGGTGTACCCATTCATGGAATGAAGAAAAATTATGAATAGCCAGAGTTTGGGCTGAATTTTTAGAAGTACATTTTTTTGCAAAACTATGGTGGATCACAGTTTTAGAGCCCTAACATTTCACTATGTCAGTCTCCTTGCTTATTGAGGGTAATTACTGTGAAAGGTGTTAATCAGTTTCAGGAAGGGGAGTGTTGGAAGCCTAGTAGGTAGGTCTCTCAGGGTTTTACAGAGAAGTCAGTTGTACTTTAGAGGTTCCACCTCAACCTAACATGAAATTTACTCCTGGCAGACCACACTAACAGAAAGTAATTGGCAGGATTCACTTCCAATCACTTCTAAGGAAGCTTTATAGCAGCGATATTCAACCTTTTTTATCTTAGGTCACACATAAACTAATTACTAATATTCTGTGGAACACCAAAAAATGTATTTTTTTGCCAATCTGACAAAAATATATGTAATTTTGATTGATTTATGAAAATAATAAAAACAATAGTAATTACCTACCTTTTTTTCTCCAAAGTTACTTTTTAAAAAATCAGGTGCCTATTCCTGTATATAAGGATTTCTGGTACCAAGAATTAACCAATCAGATGCAACTTTATTATGTGATGTGACCAATAAGATGCAACTCTATTATGTGTCCTATATACGGTGTCCCCCAAAATGTATATATACTTGAACAACTGATAACTTATTTAATTTTCACTCCTTTTTGGGTTTAACTTATTTGAAAAATAATGAGTGAAGCCAGACTAAGCTTTGAACAAATAAGATTTATTCTAAAGTGCCACTAGACTTTTTTATAGGGATATCTAAAAGATAAAGTTTACAGTACAAAACCAGCAACAGTCAATGAATTGAGGGTGCAGAAAAACCGAACGAAATGATTCTTGATGTTTGCAATTCCAGTGCTTCACATTATCAGCAGTTCCTGGACCAGAACTGTCATCGGTTTGAAAACATGCATTGACCAAAAGAATTATTCATTTCTATAGATTACTTTAGATTTTGAAAATGAACTGTATGTGTAAACACTAACTTTATAATCATTAAAAGTGTGTATACATTTTTTGGAACACCATGTATGTTTATGGTTTAAGACAGGACATTCACAGAAGATGGCTATTGTTGTGTTTATTGTTGGCATTTTTTTTTATTTGACAATCTAATCTGATAGGGGCTTAATCACAAGGAACAACAACAGCCTGTAATTATTGGAATGGAAAGTCTAGGTCAGTGGTCAGCAAACTCATTAGTCAACAGAGCCGCAGTTTGCTGACCACTGATCTAAGGGAAAAAGAGTTCAGTGCCCCTGACTAAATAGTCAATTATTGCATGTTTTAAAAATTATTATGGCATACCAGTTGAAAATTGCTATTTTACAGAGATGTTTGGCTGTTTAGGAAAAATTTCAGGGAGGTTTATGGAAACAACTGATGATTAGGCATGATGACTTGGAAATAACTACAAAGAGACATTTTATGTAAAATGAATAATGATGTAGCATTTAATAGGCACCAAACATCAACACAAGAGCAATCTATATTAGGGCCTTCAGTTATATATTACAGCTGCCCAAACTGGACTCTTGAGTTGTGTCCTAACTATATTTTGAAGTTAAAACAGAAATAGTGCATCTCTTCTTTGTTATTTCATTGCTTAAGCTGAGAGGACTTAGATGCCTTCCCTGAATATGGAATTCTTTCCAACACTCTGACAAACAAATTGAGGGAGATTATGGGTTTGGTATGCATGCTGGTCAACCAACTGCATCCTCTACAGGTCCTTTTAAATATTTTGTTTTTCTTCAGATTTTATTTCTGACTCTCAATTTGTGATGTGGACATTGGCTAGATATCCTAAGATTCAGAGTAGGTAGCTGAAATATTCCAAAACAGGCAAACATGAAAAGAAGTCTAAGCTGTTTTGTTTGTTAGTTAGAAAGGGGGTTGTTTTATGTTTTCCACCAAACATTTCTCCACCCTTACTTCCCAATTTCCTCATCCCCAGAGTAAATATGATACGTGACTCTTTTATAAATTAAAATTTCGTTTGTAAAACTTAATAAAATGTCCATGTAAACTAAGCTTCTTGTTCCTGGTGCTGTGTATTTACTGTTTCTTTACTCTTTGCTTTTTTATTTAACTGGCCACCATGATCAGTTAGAAAACAGGATTCCCAATTAATTATTAATGATACCATTTTGACAAAAGGACAGAGCCCTGCTTTTCATGTAGCTGTTCTTAAACTATTTGTAAGGGTTAAGTCTTCAAGTAACTACATTCATAGAAGAATAAGGTGCCGTTAAAATGACACTTAGTCAATAGATATAAATTCTAGAAATAAAACTTCCATTAGATTTCTGACAAGATGGTAGACTTTTCTAGGCCTCTATTTTCTCGCTCTGACAAATGAGAATTCTGTGCTAGATGTTTTCCTACTTTTTAACCCTAATATTCTATGGTTTAGAAATTATAATCCACAGATGCTGATTATAGTAATTAAAATGCTCTATTTTGACCAAAGTGATATCTTTATATTAACTAAAATGTTAGAAATATACCTCTATGAAAGAAATATTCTTAGTTCAGTTAAACCAAAGCCTTCAAGAATTCCACTTTTAATAATTCAAAATTGAAAAAGCTCTTCACTCTCAACTAAAAGGAAGACATTTCTAGATGGGCTGTGTTGGGCAGTATTTAGAAATCTGTGGACATCTGGAATGAATCCTTTTCCACCTTTTCATTGCTCTTCTTCCCTCACAGGAATCCCAAAGACAGCATGCTCTGAAACTTCACATTTCTGCACTATAAATTTGTAGGTAATGGAGTTTGAGTATGCATTTTTAAATCCCCCACGGTTACAATCATCTAGAAGTAGTGTTCATAACAACAACAAAAAAACACCTCTATATTAAAAATAATATTTTAATAGAGCAGTATACAATTTAAAAAAAGAGATATATAATGGAATATTGTTAAAGGAACTCTTAAAAGGAGATAGCAAAATAAACTTTCTATATTTACTAGAATAAAATTCCTTCAGTGATTAAAATATTTAGGAAAAATGTCTGATTTAGTTAAAAATGTATAGTCAGATTCAAAAGGGGTTGATTTGGAACCTACCATGTCCCAGGCACTCCGACAGATGCTTACTTTTTCATCCAGCTTAATCCTCAGAGTGATACTGTAAAAAAAAAAAAAAAGTATTATTTCTTTTTCAGATAATGAAAGTGAGCATTGGTAAATGTAAATGCCCAAGCATTTAAAAACTGCATCTCTTGACTCCAAGTATCAAGGACAAACATCATCTGACTTTTTTTCCTCCAAAAAAATTAAGTTCTCCAAGTCCTCACAATTACAGATGGAATGCTGACTAAGTGTTGTCCCAGGGAAAATTTACACTAAAAAGACAAATCATTTGGCATTAATATATCAAAACAGCCACATCATGTGTTTCATTTACATAATTTGTATATAAATGGATTCACTTAGGTAAGTATTCCCCTTCTGGATTTGCCCATGCCATAGTAATTTGCTTAGCTATGCCTTTTCAAGAGATAGTGCAAAGGTAAAAATCAACCAGTGATGTCTCAACAATTACCATATTCATGAAATCCATATCAATTCGGATTTATCTTCATGCCACTATGGGACTATACTAAAATTATTATAGCTTTACTCTAAGAGATCAAATTGTCTTGGCTGGTGAAGGTTGTATAATATTAAATATATGTCTTGGAAACTGGTAAATAAAGTTTTTATAGGAAACCTGTTTGCCCACTTTTCAAAGTATTAAATAAAGAAGCATTTTTGAGGTTAAAACCGATTACATCAAAAAGTTAATAAAGCTTCGCAATTTTTAAATATCTTTTAACACTCAGAGAAAAGAACTAAGTAATCAGTGCCAAAGGTCCTGTAAACATGCCCAAAAGAATGGTATGAAAATCCAGTTATACTTTTTGCTTCTCTTTATGTCATTAGATTGATTAATGAAACATTTTCAAAGAGAGAAATGTCTTGCTGTGTGATTTTTCTGGGCTGTGCCAGGAAGACATAAACCTTGCAGGGAGGGGTTTATGAGGAAGAAGGATGAATTTTTCACCATTATTGTGCCTGCTATTCAGCACCTTCTTGACTGTTGGAACCCAAGTGCTGGGAGGGCCCATGCTCTGGTAAGGACTGCAGTGTCACAGGCTCAGTGCCTAGTCAGAGGGGAATGGTTTTTCCCCCGTATCTCCATGCAGAAAGGCATGGACCAAAGGTGTTGGGAAGAACAACATTACAACATAAAAGGTTTGCTTAAAAAGCACAACAGAAATAGCTACCTTACTTGTGATTTAATAACAACACATTCATATTTAGCTCCACACCATAATTGTTGCTTTTTTCCCTGCCTATGGGAACACTGATTTCAAGCACAGCCTTCCCCCTGAAGATGACAGGACTTCTCCTATCCTAGACTGACTGAAACCTGGACTGAGGTGAAGTGTATTCATTAAAAACAAAAGCTAAGAGATTTATCTTTCCATGTTCTCAAATATCTATCTGATGCTGCATGCAGTATCCTTCATAAATGTTTGAATCTCTACATACACATTTCTCTGTTCCCAAAAGACTGGAAAACAAGAATGAATCATGATATCTTACTTTCATTATAAACTGTACGGGGAAAGATATAACAGAATACCACTCTTTCAGATTCTCTGCAAGGGAATAAAGGGAAGAACGTTTTAAAAAACGAAAACACAAATCTCTAGATAAAGACGTCCTCCTGTTTAAATCTCTGAGAACAGCCTCCCTGATCCATCCTATTCCCCAGGAAACACCTGCCTCTCCAGTTGGCCCTTTGTTGGTAATGACAGTGCGTCAAGGGGAAATAGCATTTCCTCTGTGTTAGATGTTTCTTTGTTAGAGCTATATCGTATTCAGGCATTTTTCTTTCCTTTCTTTAATGGAGGAAAAATGCAGGATGATGAGAAAGCCCTGATTGACATCACTAGATTACTTTTGAATTATAAGGCCATTCCAGGAGAATCACTGGAGCTTGAATATGCCTGAGGCTCAGAGTACATAATTGGAGTTTTCTCTTGTAGTCCATTTTCTTCTGAGGAATTACTGAATTAGAGCTAATAGATAGAGAAAGGGTAGTCCAGAACATTACATTTAATTTGGATGCATTATTCATAAATGTCTCAGCCCCTTCACATACACGTTTTCTGTTGATGCTTCCATTGCCTGTTTGGAGGCCATGATTCCATTATCAAATAGACTTTCTTTCCCCTGAAATGTCTTCTCCATTTTGGAGTTGTAGGGAATTGTGCTTATTTTTGTTTTTACATAATCATTAGCTTTTTGGTAGTAATACTTGCAACTTTTTTCTTTAATACAGTGAAACTTTGACAGTGTTTCCCAAAAATTTGTTAGGGCTATAAGTAAAAATGATAAACAATAGATTCCCTTTCTATTTTCTTGTTTCCCCCACTTCCAGTCACATTTGAAGTTCCCATACTTATATTTGGTAATCAGATTGCTTGGCCTTTCCACTGTTCTCCCTCTACTATGGATATTTTAGTCATCTTTATTCTATACCCAAGAATCAGGAATGTTTGTGATGCTGAGAAGTAATTTGAAGATGTGCCCAGGGAATGGAAAACACAGGGGAGAATTAAAGTATCTATGTTAATGCAGTGTAACTAACAGTTTTGTTTTTTTTAATGAGGCAAAAATAATTTTTCTCTAAAACAAATTGGGACAAAATGGCAAAGGGATCGAAATACAGAATTCATAAATAGGCCTGGAAAACATAAAGACATATATATATATATATATATATATATATATATACATATATATATATATATTTGATTGAGTCTTATTTTGACATTTTATTTCTCATTTATCAGATGCAACTTATAGTATAGTCCAGCGGTCGGCAAACTCATTAGTCAACAGAGCGGCAAACCGCAGCTCGCGAGCCACAGCCGCAGTTTGCCGACCACTGGTATAGTCACTCTTATCTGTGGATGATAGATTCCAAGACCCTCAGGGGATGCCTGAAACCATGAATAGTACTGAACCCTATATATACTATATAATATATATGTATGTGTGTGTATATATATGTGTGTGTATATATACACACACACACACATACATGTATACCTATAATAAGGTTTAATTTATAAATTAGGCACAATAAGAGGTTAAGAATAACTAATAATAATGGAATGATTACAACAATATATAATAAAAGTTGCATGAAGTGTTCTCTCTCCCTCTGATAACTGAGATGGCTACTGAGTGACTAGCCAGAGAGTAGTGTATACAGCATGGATATGCTGGACAAAGGGATGATTTATGTCCTGGATGGGATGGAGCAGGATGGTTTAAGATTTTATCACACTATTCAGAATGGTTCACAATTTAAAACTTATGAATAATCTCTGAAATTTTCCATTTAATATTTTTTGCACCATGGTTGACTATAGGTAAGTGGAACTGAGGAAGTAAAACCATAAAAAAGAGGAAACTACTGTAAATAAAATTGTTTGGCAACTGATAGATATCACCAAGTCTCTCAGAAGCATTATTGTGTTAAATTATGATTGTGTTTATAGTGTGTATTGGTTTTAATTTAATAAAAGGAAACAATGAGAAGTGGGAGAAAACAATGAAGAAGTGGGGAGTAAAAATGAAGACAGATTTTGGCATCATGGATTTATGTAACCTCAAGGAAGTTACTTAACCTCTTTAAGCTTTAGCTCCTTACCTTTAAAACCTCTTTCACAGTTATGAATGTGAGATAATACAGTTGGCCCTCCTTATCTGCATATTCAACCAAGCTCAAATAAAAAATATTTGAAAAAATGTTATGTTGTACTCTGTGGATAGGCCTATAGTAGTTGCATCTGTACTGAATATGTATAGACTTTTGTTTCTTGTTATTACTTCCTAAGCGAAATGGTATCATGACTATTTATATAGAATTTGCATTGTATTACACATTAGAAGGAAACTAGAGATGATTTAAAATATAAGGGAGGATGTGCATAGGTTATATGCAAACACTCTGCCATTTTACATAAGGGACTTGAGCATCTAATGATTTTGGAATTCTTGGTGGATCCTACATTCAATCCCTTGCAGATACTGAGTGATAACTGTACATCCAAAACCTTTGGTGCAGTACCTAGTACCTAGACATGCACCTTAAATCTGTTATTTTTAATACCATTATTGTCATCTTTACTGTAAGCTCCTTAAAGAAGGAAACATATCTAATATATCTTTACATTTCCATTGTGTTTCATAGTAGGTGATTAAATTTGTTTGATAAATCAATAAAATTATATAACTCACATTTCAAAACTTCTATAAATTTTTTCATTTGATAATATTAATATTTGAATTCTAAAGAACAAAAGTATTTGCATCAGTTCATAGCAACATCTGCAAAGAAATAATACATTAGAGAGGTCATTAAAATGTGTAACTGAATTAAAATTTACACTGGAGTCAAGTAAATGCAGAATTGATGCTTAGAAATATCAAATCAATGCAGCAGAGGAAATTGTGAGGAATCCAGCCTAATGTATATATTTTTTATGCAACAAAGAAAAAGATGAAATTAAGACAATAAATAAGAAAGCCAGTCTCATCTAATGAATAATCTCTGAACAAATGAAAAAATACCAAAGATATATACTGAAGAAAAAATTACTGAGCTAAAGAAATAGCCATGTAGCTTCCTTATTTCTTTTTTTTAGTTATTGCTGTTAAAATTGTATCTTACTATCCTCACATATCTCACTTGTATAATTATATAAAAGTTTGTGATACTTTATGTGGATTATTGGTTATGCAAGAAGAGTATAGCTTTTTATAATTTTGGAATAATCAGGATGCTTTTTAATCCATTTGTGTAAAAGCCAAGCAAAGTTAAACAGAGATGACTAAAATATCATTTAGCTTGATTTATAAATTTGAGCTAAATTTGAATTAAAGCGCTAGGTAAAGCTTTGAGTTATTACACATGGGAAGTAATGATAAAATTATGTGTCCTATACAAGGATCTAAAATACTGGCCATGGAGTTCCATGGTTTGAGCTTAACAACACATATAAGTTTAATAACATACATGTTTAAAAATACTCTTCCTGATTTGTGACAATGTAGGCTGTAAAGGTGAAAAACACAAAATCCTTGTCATAAAGAAACCTATAACATGGTTGGAGAGACAATCTGTGCACAAAAAATAAAGAAATGAACCAAAAAAATGGTCATTAAGGTTGCAAAATGTGGTTTAAATACAAAATTGAGCTTCAAAATTTCATGTTAGACCACTAGTTGTATGAAAGGGACAATTTCAAAGCATATGTCAGAATTATCATTAATTTGAAAACATTTTTCAGGTTCTGAAGACTGGGAATCCTTGTGATGGACAAAACTGTTTTAGATATTGTCAAGGTGGCACAGGTGTTTTGGATTATTCTAGTGCTTTTGGAATGGAGCCATTTGTTCTGTTTTTCCTTTCACATTCTATCTCTTCTAGGCTTCCTCTTCATCATAATAATACATATTGTTCATTAGACTTCTTAAACAGCTAATATTTGCAGTTATATAATCTATGCTGGGTACTGTCACAAGTGTATTATCTAATAATCAATATGTGTTATTCAACAATCTTCATAACAACCTTATGAGTGAGATATTATCTTTATTCCTATTTTATAGATGGGGAAATTGAAGCAAAGAGAATTTAAGTAACTTTCCCAAAGATACAACTTCCAAGTGGCAGGGCTGGGACTTGAACCCAGGCAGTCTGGCTCTAGATTTTATGTTCTTAATTGCTATGCTGTACTGCCTATGACCAAACCTTGGAATTGGTGTTATAGCAATCTTCATCAGATCTTCATGAGAACCTGCCAAGATAGAGAGTATTATCTTCATTTTCATATGATAAAATTGAAGATTAAATAAATCTCCCAAAGTCAGAGCATGAGCAAGTGATAATGCCAGAACACAAACCCAGGTTTTTATGAGCCTGTTTTCATAACCTAATACTCTCATTAAATTTTACGTAAGATATCCTCTAAGCAGAAATTTTAACCTAAACAAATAAATTCATATACTTTGAGTGTGTAATATATTTTAGATAGGTGTTTTATTCTTTTAGGAGATATTTTCAAAAAGATTTTTTTTAATATGAACACAGTTAATGCTTGGTAACAAAGTTATCTTATATAATAAAGAGCTAATATGCTAATTAGGCAGAACAGCAGAACAACCGTCCGGACAACCTTCTGGATGAAGCCGGGGCTGCAAGGGCCAAGTCAGCCAGGGCTGTGAGGGCTGAGCCCCTTGAATTAATTTCCTGCATCGGGCCTCTAGTTTATTTAGAAATACAGGCCTGGAAAAGACACATGTTTCTTAGTTTCCTTACAAAGGGGAATCTTGAGAACAACAAAAACAAAAGTCATCTCAATATGTTAGACCACACTCAAGCTGCAGTAAGGTTAGAGCTAATTAACTAAGGCTTATTATGCTTTTACTCTGTTATCTGATATGAGAAAATTCTTTTGTGTATGTGACATACACAAATTAAGAGAATTAGCACTTAAATCACCATATCAAGTCTAACAAAGCAGGTATTTATTACTAGGAGTGGTTTCCAATGAAGAGAAATGATAATAGGACCAGTGTCCTTGAATCTCATATTGATGTTCAGTGTTCTTGAACCTTCATGTAAGCCTGAAGCTAATGACCAAGTAAGTTGTGTGCCTCTGAGTTTTCCCAGAGACAATGAAGGGTTTTTTTAAATTAAATTTATTGGGGTAATGTTGATTAATAAAATTATATAGGTTTCAAGTGTATAATTCGGTAACACGTCATTATATATTGCATTGTGTGTTTACCACACAAAGTCAAATCTCCTTCCATCGCCAAATATTTGACCCCTTTTACTACCTTCCCCTCACCCCTTTTCCCTCTGGTAACCACCATACTGTTGTCTTTGTCCATGAGTTTTTGTTTATTTGTCTTGTTTATTAATTTGTTGCTTAGTTTTACATCTCACATGTGAGTAAAATCATATGGTTCTTGACATTTTCTGATTTATTTTGCTTTGCATGATATTCTCAAGATCCATCATGTTGACCCCTATGGCATTATTTCATTTTTTCTTATGGACAATGAAGGTTGTTTTTTGTGTTTTTTTTGAAGCCATCCTCATTCTTGCTTAAAGGCTCCTGGTGTCATGGACTACCCATTGTATGACAGCTGGCTAACACCAAGTTATCTGTGGCAAACTGGATGAAACTAACTGCTCTGCCATATAAAATGATCCTCTTGTTTCACATTTCTTGTCACTATTGTTTTTGTTTTATTTTTAATCCTTCCCTGAGGATATTTTTTTTTCCAATTGATTTTTAGAGAGAGTGGAAGGGAGGGAGGCAGAGAGAGAAACATCAATGTGAGAGATACATCAATTGGTTGCCTCCCACACTTACCCTGAACTGGGTGGGATTGAACCTACAATCAAGGTAAATGCCCTTAACCAGAAATTGAATCTGAGACCCTTAGAGCACAGGCCAATGCTCTAACTGCTGAGCCATTCTGGCCAGGGCTTGTGACTATTTTTTAAACTGATCTATTTAATTCAGACTGTTTTCTAATTTGGTTTATTCACCTTGGCTACTTGTGTGATTCTAAATAAATTTTTCATTCTAAGCCCTGCTCTATGTATAAGGTTAAGAAAAGCAATATACTACATTTACTTATTTTATACCTTTGAATAGTAATATGATTAATACTATTTTTTGAGTTGTCAGATAAAAGTGCTATAAAAAGTTATTTTATTTTATTTTATTTTATTTATTTATTTTTTAAACTACAGTTTGCCTTAAGTGTGAGCCAACTTCAGTTCTCTTTGGGTAAAAGCCAAGTCAAAATATGTCTCAAGTTCCTGACATGAAAGAAACATTAAAGGCAGGAAATTTAAGACCACCTAGTGATTTTTAATATCACAGGGAAAAGTCTTGTTGATTTTTAGTATCTTTTTACCTTTAGAAAAATAGATTTAAAATGCTAATAAAGCGCTTCCTTTGAACATGAAAAAGAAAATGGGGGCATATATCCATTTATTTAATGATGGATATATGAAAATGACAGTATCCTAGGGAGAAGAGCAATGATATAAATATTTTAAAATGAGGATATGAATGATTTGTTCTTGATATGCTAAAGGCAATGCATACAGGGAATAGTTACAATGCCCACAAGAGGGTCAAAAGTTGACCTGGTTTGTTGGAATGGGTATTATTGGGATGTATCTTTTTTTCTGATGGGGCTCAAATAAATGATTAATTAAATACATGTTGAATGTTTATTTTTGAAAAAAGTTATACACATTTTAATTTATTAGATGGTCATTTTTTGATGGAATTATATGTGCGCCCCTTCTCTGGAAGATTTTATCTTCTAGCTTTTCTTCCTAGTGTCACAACTATGTCATATGTCTTATTCTTTCACTCTTCAGGCATCCCATAGGTTCCTGGTGCACAGGGTCCTGTGATGCCCCTTATTAAATGCAACACACAGGTATCTAGATTGGAGCTTCTGTTGTCCCTAGCTCCTTTCCTAAAGCATTATATGGATATTGCTGAATAGTCTCTTAGGTAGATCTATGCTTATCTGAGTTTATGGACAATCTCTCAGGATGATAAAGAGGTTAAAAGAAATCAAGAAAAATTGAATTTATTATATTTCATCCCTCTTAATGAATAAATACCTTATTAACTTCTATCTGAAAATTTTTCTTTTTGAAACTTTTCCCTTAATTTCACAGTACTTAAAAATTTCCTTAATACCAACTGGTAATTATAAAGTTCAATTAAAAAAAAAAAACAGAAACAACCAATAAGATGATGACATAATCAGTCTTTTGGGAAAAAAACAAACAAACAAATCAGTGGTATTGTTAAAAATATTTGGTGTAATCTCTATGCAAAATTTGTGTCACCTGTCACATCTATCATTGAATAGGTATATTCAGTTAAACTGACACATGAGGTGCTAACACTGATGAATGAAGTTGAAGTCGTAATCCAGAATTGGATGATGGACTTGTATAAAACCCACTTATGCTGGAGGAAACAGGAAATGGAGAAGAAACACTCCCAGTAGGAACAGTGCACTACATGTTCTTATGAACATTCACAGTTGTGACTGGTAGACTGGCCAGATCAGGAGAGGGCTGTCAGTGGCTCTCCCATCCCTTCCTTTAACAGATTATTTTGTAAGCTTAAACTTGCATTATATCAAAGCTGCATTAATGGCTAATTCTAGCTGAAGAGTGCTTTACTTGACCAAGGGGTACACACTGGAGGAGAAACGTTGCAGGGTATGAAAAGAAGACCATAATCAGTCTCCTGATTTACATGGGTGTAATAATTACACACTTTGAAGGGAGAATTGAGCAGAATATTAACATGCTCCTTTGTATGTTCATTTCTATTTTCTTACCTTTATAATAAATATACTCTTTCACCTTTGGTATGCAATCATTAGTAGCTGAGAAAACTTTCATGTCAGTTTACAAAATGAAGGAGTCATTTAAATAAGCTTAACCTATGTAAGTACTCATCTTCACAAAGTATTTTTTTTTAAGCAATGATCACAATACAAAACACTGTTTAAAATACGATCAATGAAAGTTCATACATTAGCCAGAGAGATTCTCCCTGGCATGAGTCCAGGCTTGTCTTCATGAGTGAACAGAGAACATTCTGTATTCTACCTGGCAGGTGAGAATCTGAGTCATACCTTCCAGACTGGTGTTTTTGGAGGCAGAGAGCCAATGATAAATTTAAACTGTAACAGTTCTCCCTTCTTAATATAATGCATAAAATATTGACAGAGTGTGCAACATGGATGATTTTTAATGTCAAGATCTGGTTATAAAATTCTAATAAACGATCTAGAAGAACACTAGCTCATTTAGGACATAATTCTTAGAGGAGTGTGTTATGCCCCATAGCTTTGGCTTTGAGAGACCTTTGATAATATTTAGCATTTCTCCATTGAGACTTTTGAATAGCATAATCTGGGTAGCTTTGTGTGAGGATGTTTCATTTCATTAAAACATTCCTTTCCTAATTAGCATTCTCAAGTTTTTCTAATGGGTATAGTATGTGATTGGATTGATAAAAGGTTTTCTAGAAGACTACTCAATTCATTAATGGATTTTTATTTTCAAAATCAACATTTAAAAAATATTTAAATGCCACAAACAATGTCTGATTCATAGAAGGCACACAATGTTTGCTGGAAAAAAATGGAAGGAAGGGAAGAAGGAAATGAGGAAAAGAAGGAAAGGTAAAAAGAGAGAGGAGCCCTAACTGGTTTGGCTAAGTGGATAAAGCGTCGGCCTGTGGACTGAAAGGTCCCAGGTTTGATTCCAGTCAAGAGAATATGCCTTGGTTGCAGGCACATCCCCAGGAGGAGGTGTGCAGGAGGCAGCTGATCGATGTTTCTAACTCTCTATCCCTCTCCCTTCCTCTCTGTAAAAAATCAATAAAATATATACTTTTTCAAAAAGAGAGAGGAAAAGAGTGAGATAAAGGGAGAGAGAGAGAATAATTATCTCCTGTCTCAACAGGAATTTAAGTTTTTGAAAGATAAGGACTATCAGACTTTGTGCAAAAAGAAACCATAAATATACATTGCAGAATTGTAGGTGCTTAAATATTCATTCATTTAATAAGTATATATTAAGTTACTGCTTTTCTGTATGTCTGAGGCATTTTTGCTCTCTAATTATAGAGAGTACACCCCTGCTATAAGTCTCATGATCTCAACAGTAGCAAAAATTAGTTTCTTCTTACCAAGTTTTTGGTGAATACCTGTCAGCTATGCTGTCCCTCTCTATATTGATGCAAAAAGTGAATGTTTTCTCATAGCTAATATTTTCACCATGAAATATATTATAATTAAGACTTCCAGATAGAATATCTAAATCATCTTCTAAAAATTAAATTTAGATAGATAGGACAAATGATTATGATGGGTCATTGTTATAATAAGAACATGGATAAGGAAAGCCTCAAGTAACCTTCATTTTTCATGGGTATAAATATGCATTCTTTCAGTGCCAGACAACAATCTAGACCTTATTGAAGTATATTTACACAGGATGCATATTCTGATCTTAGTGGGTTCGTTATCTGTGTGTCTTCATCCTACTTTTTTTTTCTTTCTCCGTGGCCTTTGTAAAGTAAAATGGGGCATATTTTCACCTCTTCGTTTAATGTCATCAGTCACCAAGGCAATAATGACTTTCCGAGTCTACTCTGCCAGTAAAAAATGGTCAGAGACCAGGTAGATTGCTCACAAATGGTTTCTACTAAACTTGCATATTATATCAGTAGGATATGCTCAATAGGATGTAACAGAAAACTCAAGTACAATGGCTTAAGCACTATGGTGGCCAGGATGATTAGCTTAGCAGTTCAATGATGGTTCTTTCCAACTCTTTGCACTTCTGTCCTAGGCAGGTTGACTAGTTCCTCTGCATGTTGCTGAAGCTCCAAGAATCACATCCTAGTCATCAATGTCAGAGAAAGAGACAGAAGAATTTCTTCTTTTGGCATTGAAAAATATTAAAAATGAACAATCTTTTCCCCAAATCTTTTAATACTCCATGTTTTCTATTAACTTTATTTTTTCTCTAGTTAGCATCTGGGGCCCATGTGGGCAGAGACAATTCTGTTTTGTGCACTGTTGTTTTCCCAGCACCATGTAGCTGCTCAGTAAATATTTGTGGAATGAAAGGATAAAGACTGGACTACATATGCCCTTTCCCCAAACCAATTGTAAACAAGGAAGATTGACTGTGGACCTTCAGGGTTTATCTCAGTTGAATGGGGAAAAGGATACTCCAGAACAAATTGGGGCCCTAACAGCATGGAAAGGTGGCAAATGGCTGTTAGGATGACAATACACATGGTTTGCAGCAGGTTTTCAGTGCAGTAGGAGTAATAAAGAGAGAAGCAAGTATGAGTTAACCTAGAAAAAAAATGAAACAATGTTCGATGCAGTAAGGAGACTGAGTTATGCAACCTGAGGTTGTCGCACTGTTTTAATATCTTTATGTCCTCTATCAACTTAAGGCTTTATTATGCCCAATGTAGAGCTATTTGAACTTCATGTAAAATTTTGCTTTGCTTGTCCCATTTTTCAGATATTATTAGGATTACTCAATCATATCATTAGGAAGTATTATCTAAAGTTACTTGGGGACATCAACTGCACCAGATAGTTTACTTCTATTTATCCACATTATATGTTATCTTTCTACATTTAGGCCTGAATATCCTGTGGTGAACTGTTTAAATTCTGATTCTGCTACCTACTCTATTTGCTACAACTTGCTATGAGACTCTTATTTTGGACACATTTGGACAATTAACCAATTGGCTTAGGTTTAATGGTTGAAATAATCAGTTCTTCATCAAAGTGCATAGTCATTGACCTTGGGTTTTGTTGTTGTTGTTATTTTGGTGTTTTTTTTTTTTGTCTTGTATGCCTTCCCCATAAAATATTTTGCTAAATATTTATCCAAAAATTGGTATCAGCAACTTCAGCAATGTTCATATACATTGATTCATCAATAACAACAACAACAAGAAACAAATTTTCTCTTTGAAATCTAGTTCCATCTAGTTTTTTGTTTTAAAATGATAAATGCTTTTAATAATCTCCCCTGAAATCTTGCTCATGTTTGCTAAATGCACCTAGATATACATTTTCAGAATCTTTCTCTTCCTGGAATGTCAAATCTCTGACTGTTTATTATAAACACATTTACTTGATTCTCCATGATTCCCTCAAAAGTGACGTTACACAGTCTAATGTATTCTTCCAGGATTTTGGAGAGATCTTGAACACATTTTGAAGGGTTAAATTTTCTTCCTTGCTTCAGGCTTTAGAGTTTCTTAATGAATATTGTGCCTCCAACAACCTGAGAAATACATTCCCTGGCTATAAGACAGAAGCCAATGGAAGGTGAGTAGTTCTAGTCTCATTTCCATGTATTAATAGGGTGCTATCACACTGATCTGAAGGTTTCTTCCTTTAACATTCTGAATAAAATAGATGATGTCCTGTGAGCATACATGCCTGGATTTGAGCCCTGGTTTTGCCACTTATTGGTACTGGGATCTCTTTGAATCTGCATAATGGGAATAGTAATAGCATTGATTTCATAGCACTGTTGTGAATGTTACATGAGATAATGCTCAAAAGGTACTTAGCATAGTACTGGACACATTGTATTTGCTCAAAGATTGTAGCTGACTTAATCATGCTAAATAAGTGATATGGTACTAGAGGAAGGAGAAATAAAATTTGGAGGGACATTCCCTACATATGATAAAAATGCAGTGTTGCTCAGAGATCAAGCATTCTGCCAGTGATCAAGGTGTAACATGTGCCAGTGCACGTTAGCTACTCTCATATATAGCACTTGCTATTAGATTCTACTGTTATTGTTTAACACTCGTGACAAAGGATGACTATAGCAATTTAGAGGGTGTATAACCCCTAGAGAGCCAGTAAACTTATATGTGCTTTGACCTTTACTTCCT
Organism: Corynorhinus townsendii; assembly: GCA_026230045.1. Classification (NCBI taxonomy): domain Eukaryota; kingdom Metazoa; phylum Chordata; class Mammalia; order Chiroptera; family Vespertilionidae; genus Corynorhinus; species Corynorhinus townsendii. The sequence goes on along the minus strand of JAPDVU010000006.1, from coordinate 116,197,726 downwards.
TCAAACACTTGGAAAGTGTCAGAGTTTTTCATTTTCCTGAATCTGACCTTAGATGCCCTTGGTGTGTCTGATGTTTCGGGCACTCCTCTTTGAGACATTGGTTTTCTACTCCCATTGATCCCCCCACTTTATAAACATGAACTGTGAGTCCTAGCCTGTATCTAAATGAGCCCTCTCCTTGTTGAGAGTATGTTAAGAGCCACTGAGCTTCAGAATCGCCAGTTCAGCGGTAGCCCACTATACTGAAGTCCATGGTGGAGGTTTTGTTCTGTAGGATCTTACCCAGCTGTGAACTCTGCAGCTTAACCTTGGAAGAATAGTGAGGTGCTTGTCTGATTCTAGATTGTGGATTTGTCAGGCTTTTTAGAGTAAATTGTAAAAATAAACCTATGATAATAATTTATGGGCAAGAATGTTTATTGCAGCATTATTTGTAATGGTGAAAAATTGAAAACAGACTAAATGTTTATCAACCAGGGAATGATTAAATAAATATGACAAATCAATAAGATGGAACACTAGATAGACATTAAAATAAATGAGGCAGATTTGTATGAAGTTGTATAAAAATCTTTCTATAATGTTGGGTGAATAAAAGTTAATTGAAGAATGTCATGTTTGGTATGACTTTGTTCTATGTATACAAACATATAGGTATATGAAAAATCAAAAGGGTCTATAAGTCTAGTAATTAAACTGTTAATAGTGGTTACCCTGGAGCACTGTGGATTGGGGGCAAATGAAGAGTAAAATTTTCACTTTTATTTAATACCTTTCATAATGTTTGAATGGTTCCAAGTGACCATGAAATATTACGATAATTAAAAAAATAAAGCTTATCAAGTAAAAGCAGATATTTTACTCTATATCCTTTAATTATCAGTTACTTATTATTTTTTAAAATGAAATAACCAACTGTAATTGCTATTCTTTCCCACTGAAGAGAGATGGGGATGGTGGACACTGAGAACTGCATGTGAATCTCATAGTCCAGAGGCACGGCGTATTAAAAGACTAACCATAGAAGAACAGGCATATATTGGAGATAGTGTGGGTTTGATTCCAGACCTCAGCAATAAAGCGAGTCATAATCTTTTTGCTGGTGGGAGGTCCTGCCTTAAATTTGTAAAAATTGCAACACCTGTGAAGTGCAATAAAATGAGGTATGCCTGTATAAAGCACTTCCCCTCCTTCTATACCTTACCGAAGATCCACTTATAGCAGTTGTTTGTACCCAATACAGCATGCCCAGCTCTCAAAAAAATTCACAAAGTAAGCTGAAAGACAAATGCATTTGGAAAATGCAAATATCTGAACCAGATTTAGATATGGCAGGAATATTGAAATTATCAGACCATGAATTTAAAATATTTATTAATATGCTAAGAGCTCCAATGAATAAAGTATACAACATTCAAGAACAGATGGCAATGTAAGCAGAAACATAAAAATTAAAAAAAGAAAGAAATGCTAGAGATCAAAAACACTATAATAGAAATGAAGAACGCCTTTGGTGGGCTTATTAGTAGACTAAAAAGAGCTGAGGAAATACTCTGTGAACTTGAGGCTATCTCAAAAGAAACCTTTAAAACTAAAAAGCAAAGAGGAACACCAATCAGAAAGGATATATGCACCCCTATGTTCACAGCAGCACAATTCACCATAGCTAAGATTTGTAAACAGCCTAAGTGCCCATCAGCAGATGAGTGGATTAAAAAACTGTGGTACATCTACACAATGGGATACCATGCCACTATAAAAAAGAAGGGACTTTTACCATTTGCAAGAACATGGATGGAACTGGAGAGCATTATGCTAAGTGAAATAAGCCAGTTGGAGAAAGATAAATATCACATGATCTCACTCATATGTGGAATATAATGATCAATATAATTTGATGAACAAGAATAGATCGATCTAGAGACAAATGGTAGGGGAGGGAGGTTAGAGAGCAACCAAAGGATTTATATGCATGCATATTAGCATAACCAATGGACACAGACACTGGGACGGTGGGGGCTTGCCCTGAGTGGGAATGGCTGGCGGGGGGGGGGGGGGGAGAGGGGCACAGGGAAGGAGACATATGTAAAACTTCAGACCGAAAAAAAAAAAAAAAAAAGGCAAAGAGAATAAAAACTAGGGGAAAACCCATAGAATCCAAAGACTGTGAGATAACTATAAAAGGTGTAACACTTTTGTAAGGTGAATACCAGAAGGAGAAGAATGAGAAAGAAACAGAAGAGCCCTAGCCGGTTTGGCTCAGTGGATAGATCATTGGCTGGAGGATTGAAGGTTCCCTGGTTCGATTCCAGTCAAGGGCACACAGGGGGCTGTGGGCTCGATCCCCAGTGTGGGGTGTGCAGGAGGCAGCCAATCAATGATTCTCTCTCATTTATGTTTCTCTCTCCCTTTCCCTTCTTCTCTGAAATCAATAAAAAAATATTAAAAAAAAGAAACAGGAGAAATATTTGAAACAATAATGAATGAGAATTTACCCCAAATTAATGACAAACAGAAACCCACACATTCAGGAGCTCAGAGAACAACAAGCAAAATGCAAAGAAAATTATACTTGAGCATATCATTGTCAAACTATGGAAAAGCAAAGATAAAAAACAAATCATGATATGCATATATGCATAACCCATGATCATAGACAGTAGTATGAAGGTAGTGGTAAAGAAGACAGTAGTGGTAAAGGCCTGGGGGGGTATAGTGCAGGGTGGAGGGTATTAATGGGGGCAAAAAGAGGGACATCTGTAATACTTTTAACAATATATATAAATTATATATATATATATATTTATTTTTATTTTTATTTTTTTAAGAAACTCCTTTTCTCTTTGAAAGAGATAAGAAATAAGCCAGATGGGTAGAAAAATAGTTCTTTAGTGAAAATTCAGTTGCCAAGAAAGAATCAATAAATGATTCATTTTGGGGTTCTTCTTCAGCTCCCCTGGATGGAATGCATAAAATCTGTAGAGAATATCATTGGCTGAAGTTTTACTTAGCAATTTTGTTAAAGTCTAAATATAAATTACACTTTTTTTAGTGACTGCTTTAATATACATAATTTTATTCTGAGGCCCAGAAGAGCTACAACTTCTACCCAGTACAGTCTGGATCTGCCAGCCATGGGGCAACTTCCTTTAGTGAACTGTCAGTTTCTGTTTTCTCTCACCGCCCTTAACTGGGTGTGTGGGGATGGCTAGAATTGCCTTTGGTCATGTCTCCTAGACATTAACCCTCAGAGAAGCTCAACAAGAGGACCAATTCCTTGAAACAGTAGCAAAATCCAGCAGCCCTCCTCAGAGTTATGACAGCAGTTTTAAATATTAGGAATTTTCTTTTGTATTAGTGTATATATCAGATAGCCTAGGTTTTAGAAAAAAATGTTTTTTAAGAAAGAAAAAAATCCTGAAAGAAACCAGAGAGAAAAAACACCTTACTTATAGAGGAACAAATAATTACATTTGACTTTTCCTCAAAAATCATGCAAGTGAGAAGAAAGTGGAGTGAAATATTTAATGATGAGAGTAAAAAACATCACCAACCTAGAATTCTGTACCCTGTGAATTATCCTTCAAAAGTAAATGAGAAATAAATACTTTCTCAGTAGACTTAATTTGAAAAAGATATTCAAAGAGGTTTTTTAAAGAGGAGGGAAATTATATCAGAAATTCAGATGTACCTACAGAAAGGATGATTATCAGAGAAAGAGTCAGTGGGGATAAAATTAAAAGAAAAAACTTTTATTTTTTTGTATCAAACCAATAATAGTTTATTCAAAATAATAATAACATTGAATTCAATTATGTGTATACTAGAGGCCCAGTGCATGAATTTGTGCACAGGTGGGGTCCGGATGGCCCAGCCCCAATTGGGGTGGATTGGGGCTGGGCCTGTTGGGAGGAGGAGATGGCAGGAGATTGGCCGGCTGGCCCACCCCAAACGGGGCCCAATCAGGGCTGGGCGGGCTGGGGGAAGGGCCAGCAGGCAATTGGGTGGGAGGGCCAATCAGGGGTCAGCAGCCAGGGGAAGGGTCATGGGAGGTTGACTGGCCAGTCCTACCCCATTGATTGGTGTGTGTGTGGGGGCAAACAAGGCAGAGCTGGCTGGGGGGAGGGGCCATGGGCCTGGGCCGATTGGGGTGCTGGGGGCCCATAGAGGCGGGGCTGGCTGGGGAGAGGTGCTGCAGGCAATTTACCGGCCAGCCCTGCCCCTGATCGGGGTAGGGGGAGCCGATCTGGGGTGGGGCCTGCAGGGGGAGGGGCTGTAGGAGGTTGGCCAGCTGGTCCCACACCCCATCAGATTGGTTTGTTGGCCGCAGTGGGCGTCATAGTGACTGGTTGTTCCAGTCATTCTGGAGTTCCAGTCACTGGCTTTTATATATATATAGATAGATATATATATATGAGAAATGAATGAATAACAACAATAATAAAAGAGACAAGAGAAATTATTTTATTATTATAAGGTTCTTACACTACCAGTAAAATGGTATAGTGTTATTTGATAACTGACTTGGATTAGTTGTAAATGTATATTGAAAACTCTAGGGCAACTACTAAATTTTTTTTTAAAAGAAGTACAATTGATATGCTAAGAAAGAAGAGAAAATGGAGCCCTATAAAATGCTCAGTTAAAACCACAAAAGGCAAATAAGAATGGAAAGCAAAAATAGAAACAAAGGACAAAGACAAAAACTATAAAATAGTAACAAATATGGTAGATATTGTTTCAACTATATCAATCATCACTTTGAACAGCAGTGGTCTCAATGTACCATTAAAAGACAGAGTAGATAAAAAAACAAGACCCAATTCTATATTGTCTATAAGATATCCACTTTAAACATAAGGACACATGTAAACTAAAAGTAAATGGATAGGGAAAGATACACCATGTCAACACTAACCAAAAGGAAGTAGCTATATTAATTTTAGATCAAGTAAGGAAAATTCATTAGAGATAAAGAGGGATGTTAAATATGCTAATGGGTTCAAATCTCCAAGAAGATAAAATGATCTTTAACATGTATGTTCCTTACAACAGGTTTTCAAACTACAGGAGGCAAAAACTGATTGAAATGCAAGATGAAATACATGAATGTATTATTACTAGAGGCCCAGTGCATGGAATTTGTACATGGGGAGGGTTACCTCAGCCCAGCCTGCACCCTCTCCAATCTGGGACCCCTCAAGGGATATCTGATAGCCTGTTTAGGCAGTCAGACATCCTTCTCACAATCCAGGACTGCTGGCTCCCAACTGCTCACCTGCCTGCCTTCCTGATTGCCCCTAACCGCTTCTGTCTGCCAGCCTGATCACCCCCTAACCACTCCCCTGCCAGCCTGACTGATGCTAACTGCTCCCCTGCCAGCCTGTTTTCCCCTAACTGCCCTTCCCTGCAGGACTGATTGCCCCTAACTGTCCTCCCCTGCAGGCCTGGTCCCCCCTAACTGCCCTCCCCTGCCGGCCTGGTCACTCCCAACTTCCCTCCTCTGCCAGCCTGGTCAACCTTAACTGCCCTCCCCTGCAGGCTTGATTGCCCCCAACTGCCCTCCCCTGCAGGCTTGATTGCCCCCAACTGCCCTCCCTTGCAGGCCTGGTCCCTCTCAACTGCACTCCCCTGCTGGCCATCTTGTGGTGGCCATCTTGTGTCTACATGGGGGCAGCCATCTTTGACCACACGGGGGCAGCCATCTTGTGTGTTGGAGTGATGGTCAATTTGCATATTACTCTTTTATTAGATAGGATAGTTGGATACTTCAACACCCCTCTATTGGTCCAGAAATGGACCAATCCAGCAGACATAAAATCAGTAAGGACAGAGTTGAACTCATAGCACCATTAATCAACTGGCTACCAATGACATCTATAGACTATTTCATCCAAAACCAGTGGAATACATATTCTCCCCCACTCACATGGAATATTCACCTAGATAGAACACATTTTAGGCCATAAAATACTCCTTACCAAATTTAATAGCAATAATAGAATCTCTGCTCTCAAACCACAATGAAATTCAGCTAGAAATCAATAACAGAAAAATAACTGAAAAATCCAAAACTATGTGAAGATTAAGTAACATACTTCTTAATGGTACATGGGTTAAAGAAAAAAATCTCAAGAGTAATTTAAAAAAATCTTAAACTAAATGAAAATGAAAACACAACATCAAAATTTGTGGGATGCAGTAAAAGAAGTGCTTAGAGGGGAAATTTATATCAGTGAAAGCATGTATTAGAAAAGAAGAAAAATTTAAAATAAATAATCAAATCTTCTACCTTATGAAACTAGAAAAAGGAGAGCAAATTAAATCCAAAGAAAGAAAAAGAAAAGAATTGGAGCTAAAATCAATGAAACTAATAACAGGAAATCAATAGAGAAAATCAACAAAAGTAAAGGCTTTGAAAAGAACAACAAGATAGATAAGCCTTCTTAGCCAGCATAACTAAGAAAAAAAGAGGACACAAATTTCTAATGTCAAATGAAAGAGGGACATCATTATAGATACCATGGACACTAAAGGGATAATAAAATAATACTATACAACTCTCTGCCCACAAATTTGGTAACCTAGGTAATGTGAAGCAATATCTTGAAAGACACAAATCAACCATGCCATCAATTTTAACAAATGTATTGCTCTCATGGAGGATGTTGACGTTGAAGTGTTTATGCATATGTAAGGACAAGAAGATATATGGGAAATCTCTTCATCTTCTGCTAAAGTGTGCTGGGAATCTAAAACTGTTCTAAAAAATAATGTCTACTCAAAAGTATAAGCCTTTAGGAAAACTATCCAATCATTTATTTTTTATTGAAAAGAAGATAATGAAAATGTATGTTCAATTATCCTCAAAGAATTAGAGAGATGGAAGGGAGTTTTTAGGTCTTCAAATTCAAACTTTTATCTGTTAAAAAGGAATTCTATGTGTCCTTACATATGTAAAAAATAAAAATTAAAAAAATGTTTAAAATAAAAATAAAATACTAAACCTAATCCATACTAGTGGTCACCATAACCTTAAGAGAAATTGTTTCATGTGACAAAGATATCTAAATGAAACTCTCTGTAGCCTGAAAATTATTTTGGAAGGAAACAAAGAGAAGTTTCCTTCAAAAGTCATAAGGATTATAATTGAAAGTCAATATATTTGGCCTCTCAAAATAAAGTAAGTAATTTGTGATTTTGCCTCCCTGACAAAGTTTATATAAAGTTACAAAAAGAAATTGACAGCCCATTTGAAATGGAATTGCCAGGGCCTAGAGCAAAGAATATCCTTACATGGTATTATTATATAATGTCATTATAATTTTAGATATTTTACAACAGCATATTGTACAATTATCCCAAACAAACTTACAAACGAATTCTTTGAATGGTTAGCAGCAATTAAAAAAAAAAAAAGGACATGAAAGGATTTAATCCCTTTCAGAAGGAATTAAGGCACTGGGAAGGCACTTGAGGATCCTATATTGGCCCCTCTTGCCTTTTGTGCCAAGAGGAACCCTCTTCTCACAATCCAATTGCTCTTAGCTGTTGCCTGAGCTTTCTATTCATGCTGAGCTTGAAGCCTTGTGGTAGCTGGTACCATGGATCCGTCTCACGCCCAATTGTGTGAGCTAGGCCCTCACTGGAGAAGAAACCCGAGTTCCCCGAGATTGTGATCAGCATCAGGACCCCGCCAGCAGGCCAGGGGATCCCAAGGCAGGTGCTGGGCATGGAGGCCATGGGGGCATAGGCTACCAAGGAGACAGAACTGAACCTCACATCACCCTGCTTGGCCCCGGAGGATGACTGGTTAGCCAGAGACGGGTAAGATTCCTCAGAGAAGGAACAACCTAAGACAGGCACAGCCGCAGAGGGGCCATCAGGAGAGAACTTGGGGGTCAACAGAGGTGGGGCGCAGACCCTCACCCCCCCAACCCTGAAGGGGCATGAACCCTCATCCCTTATAAGGGAGGTCTCCTGCCCCCATGGCTGCTTTGCTTCCCACAGCCAGCTCAGATTGGGATACAGGTGACAGATAGAGACTTGGCCCAGCTAAGATCGGGACCTAAGTAACAGACAAGAGACTTGGACAGCAGCTGCCCTATATCTAAATTCAGCCTAGCATCAGGAATGCTCAGGGCCTACTCAAGAATGCAAATAATCCTTCCCATTAATATTTACAGGGTAAACTAAGATTGTTGGTAGAGTATTAAATTTGACAGTAAAATAGTAATCAAGTTTTCAGATTAATTTAAATAGGCTAATTGAAATAAGTGGATATTCAAGTAAATTTAATTATACTAGACAAAAAGCTGTTCTTAAAGTAATAACTAAAATTTCCATTGGTAGTTCATCTCATGGTAAAATTTCTGAACATGAAATGAACCTAAAGCAGTCATATTTTTGGGCAAAAAAATTTAAAATTTAAAGTTATCAAGACTGCATTATAAAATTTACAAAAGCCTCCATTAATCAAAAAAAGGGGGGGAATAGTAGGGTAATATCATGTAAGGAAAAATATCCTATAAGTAAATTACATCTAGAAAATTTTTACTTTACCAAATTAAGTTTCATTTGTAATGCTAACAGCAAGACACCCATGAAAAACACACATGGTGTCTAAATAAGACAAAGGAAAATCATTTGGGCAAAAATAAAAAGGATCCCAAATCAATTATATAGAAAAGATTCCTTTATTAACTTGTGGTTGAGATTATGTTTGTATATTTTCAGAAAACAACTTCAAGACCATGTGGATTCCTGCAACAGAGAGTAATTGACAGGTCTGCTCCAACCACGAAGACAAGAGGAAAAACAGTCCAGAGATGGAAGACGCTGACAATGCCTTGCCACGCAAGCAGTCAGCAGCTGTGCATGCTGCAGGTTGCTTAGGACCAAACCACAGAGGGTCAGACCTGCATTGCCACCATGTGCCCACCATCCAGATATCATTGCTGACATGTACACATAAGGAACTGTTAGACATTGAAACGGGGACTCAGAACTGTTGGACATTGAAACTGGGACTCAATCTTTTTGTTGTTGTTGTTGTTATTATATGTTTATTTCTAGTCTGCAAAGGCAAAACTTTTTAAAGGAAAGAAATGGTGGGAAAAAGATACAGAGGCAAAGAAGCATTGAACAGACTGTCAAACTACATCGGGAAGGCAGGGGAGGTTGGGCAAGGTGGGCTGTAAGAGATCAACCGAAGGACTGTACGCATGCATGTAAGCATAACCAATGGATGCAAGACACTGGTGGGGGGCAGGTGAAGGCATGTACTGGGGCGTAGGGGAGGCTGGGGGGAGGTCAATGAGGGAAAGAAAAAGGAGACATATGTACTACTATTTGTAATACTTCAAACAATAAAAAAAAAAGGAATTCTATAATACTTTTTGATCATCATATTTCTGTTTAAGCATTTCTAGCAGCAAGCAGTTCAGCCTTTTATTTTTTAAAATATATTTTATTGATTTTTTTACAGAGAGGAAGGGAGAGGGAAAGATAGTTAGAAACACTGATGAGAGAGAAGCATCAATCAGCTGCCTCCTGCACACCTCCTACTGGGGATGTGCCCACAACCAAGGCACATGCCCTTGACCAGAATTGAACCTGGGACCTTTCAGTCCACAGGCTGATGCTCTATCCACTGAATCAAACCGATTAGGGCCCAGCCTTTCATTTTCAGAGAGAATGTTCCAGAGCATGGAATTTTCCTAGAGAAACAAATGATGTCTATTCCAATCTCTGACATTCACTGGCAGAATGAATTCTGATGAGTCATTTAAACTCTGCAGGCCTGATATTCTTCATCTGGAGGGTGAGGCAGTTAGGGTCAGAGGCCACCTATTTATGTTTAAAGAGCTAGTTGAACTCCCTCCCATTCAGTGCTTTTTGTTTGGGGTATGGATCTTATTTAGCAGAGTTAGCATGGGATTGCAGTGAGTGAACTTGTGTGTGAATATTAACTAATATTTTCTGATTGGATGACCTTGGAGAGATCACTTGATCTCTCAGTCTAACTTCTCATATACTTACATTAAAGATAATAATACCTACCTTGGAAAACTGTTCTGGGTGTTTACTGAAATAAGGTTTTTATTTACTTATTTACTAGATGCCTACTGCACAAATTTTGTGCACTGGTAGGGTCTCTAGGGCTGGCCAGAAATCAGGGCCCATTGGGGACTTCCAGCTGCCAGCCAGGGCCTTCCTTCATCCCGCACTGCCCCTCTGGCAGTCAGTGTATGTCATAGCGAGCAATCCAACTCCCGATCTCCCAGTCGAACTTCTGAGGGGACACTTTGCATATTAGGCTTTTATATATATAAATTTTATTAAGCCTCACCTGAGGATATTTTTCCATTGATTTTTAGAGAGAGTGGAAAGGAGGGGGAGAGACACAGAGAGAGAAACATTGATTGGTTGCCTCCTGCACATGCCTGGACCAGGGCTGGGGATTGAGCCTATAATTGATGAATGTGCCCTTGACCTGAATCAAACCCAGGACCCTTCAGTCTGAAGGCTGATGCTCTATCCACTGAGTCAAACCAGCTAAGGTTAAAATAACACTTTTAAAGCACTTAGCAACATAGTGAACACATGTCCAATAAATGTTAATTTCTTCTTCCCTTTTCTCCATTTAAAACAGTAAATAATGTGAATAGAAATGAAATAAAAGTCAATACTTATTAGATTTAGGACAATTTTTAAAAATATAGATTTATGATTGGTTTTGACTGGGTAAAATTTGTTCAAAGTTGTTTAGATAATCCTGCTTGAATCCAGAAAGACTAGATTATTTTGGAAATTTATTTATCTTCTCTAACTTTTTATTTCAATATGAAATATTAAAAATAATATAGTGGTGCAAAAACATTTAACATGAACTAGTAAAAGAGTTGAATACTAGTAAGGTAAATCCTTTTCCGTGATCTATTGAGACTATCCTTCTATATGAACCTGTCTCTCAAAACAGTCCTTAGGAAAGGAATCTCCAAACTCATCTTTGTGCCCTCAGCACATAGCATAGCACAGTGCCAAGCATGTGCTAGGGATCATTAAATATTCTAAATATGTAGTAAATACAATATACACCTTCAAAAACTTAAGAAGGCCTATCTAATTATTTCATACTGAATTCATTGACAGAACATATAAGTTATTATTTCAGATCAGGAATCTGGGGTTTAAAATGATTCCTGGACTGACTGAAGGTTAAAAAATATATTCATATCAAAATGAAGCATGGTGATTCAGCAACCAACCAAACTAGTCAGCTTTTCCTCTCCAAAATTCAACAGAGAGCAATAAACTAACAGAAAGAAAATAAAGGAACTCAAATGTAGGCCATATAGGGAAATAATACAGCTCCAGGTGTACTATTAATAAAGAGAGAACACAAACAAACAAAAATGCCCAGACATAACAAGCAAGGAGTAGAAGAAAGAAAAATACTTGATGAATTAACATTTTGCCAACTAAGTTACAAAATGTACAGTGAGTTGAATCCTATATAATAAAACCTTAATATGCAAATTGACTAAACAGCAGAATGACCAGTTGATATGATGTGCACTGACCACCAGGGGGCAGACACTCAATGCAGGAGCTGCCCCCTGGTGGTCAGTACGCTCCAACAGGGGGAGCACCGCTCAGCCAGAACCGGTCTCCACGGCAGTGCTAAAGACCCCTCAGGATGTCCATCTGCCGGCTTAGCCTCACTCCCTAAGATTGTGCAGGCAGATATCCCCCAAGGGGTCCCGGGTGGTGAGAGGGCACAGGCCAGGTTGAGGGGACGCCCCTCCCCTCCCCAGTGCATGAATGTCGTGCACCAGGCCTCTAGTATAAGAATAAAGAACAAATACTCAAGAACAACATAAAAGGAAAAGGGAATATAGGGGAAAAGTGAAAGAGGAAAAGCTCACATTGCGTTCTGGGAAGCAAAAAGCATTACAGAGTAAAATGTCAAAGCTAGATTCATATCGCATGTGACTTACTGGAGAGCCTCCTCCAGTTATGCAGCACTATACTGAGCATGGCATTGGCCCAGAGATTCCAGACCTCTGAGATATGGTTTAGTACCCATGTCACATTGGTAGATTTCTTGTCAAGAGTCTTCCACAGGCTAGTGATGAATGAGAGCTAAATATAAATAACTATGTAATACTGCTCATCACATTAAAAAGGCATTTCTGTTTCACATTCAAAACCAAAGAAAACTAAGTTGTCAGATTTTTAAAAAATGAACATCTGTAAAATTAGGAAATCTGGCTGCCTTGAAGAGAAATGGTAAAAATTAACTCTGTGAATTTCTAAGGGGCCAGGCTAAGAATTGTGTCCTTTGTGGACACATCACAAAAATTAATTCCTTCATAAGCCATCTTTAAACCCTCATTGAGAAATAAATTCCCAATCACTGTAAAAGAGGAAATAAATGTGGGAAGTAAATTTGAGGGGTAATTACCACATTTTCATATTAGAAGATTTCAAGATCATCCAGATGTTTGTATAGTTCCCCAGAGAAAAATGAAGGCCATTTCCTGCCAGAATGGAATGAATTATGTAGTGTATATGTAATATCTATTCTGTCATTAACAAATACCCAACAAGTTTATTCAATGACAATGAGACATTATTAATTCTTGGAAGATAAAAAGCAAAATAAAACAAAAAAAACAAAAAAACACCTGGGACTATTTGTAGTTAATTTCATTCTTTTTTCTTCTTTTTTAAAAATTCCCATTTACTAATTTTAGAGATCACACAGAAGATTCCATTCACAGTTTACCTGACTTCTTTGTAATGTCTTTTTGTTCCCCTCCCAGCAACTTAATCTCAGTGGGACTTCAGTTCACCTAACTAACCCAACCAGTCTAATGGGGTGAGGAGAGAAAAGGACAACATTACAGGTTGGAGCTGGGCATTATGGTAGCACACTTTGGTAAAATCAGAAGGAAAATAGAATGACATATGAAGATTGAAAATAGAGTGACATCCAATTTTAGAAAATAACTTTACTGGTTTTAACACACTGCTTCCAATAAGGTATATGGAATAGATCTAAGGCCAGCACATGACCCCCTTTTCCCTCCTCACCACATTAAACTTCAATGATGTGATAATAGAAGGGGGAAAAAATCTTCCCACATTTTCAGGCAGGGTCAGTTCTCCAAAAGCCCTATCTTAGTGAAAATTGTAATTTAAATAAGAAGAATTCAATTAAAGAAGCATGAGCCACATATTTCTATAGAAAGGGTGAAATTCTCCCAGATTTATAACAATTGTGATATTTATTTATATTTACAGTAAACATTTTATATTTATTAGCTATAGTTTTGAAATCCAGTCTCATAATTTATATAGTCTGATTTATGGAATATAGTAAAACAGTCAGAAAAGATAATATTATAACAGAGACTGTTAAAATCAGTGTAAGTAAGTGGAATCAACCTTAGCAAAGTGACTTGCCTGAACTCAGCCAGCACCTGGTCCAAGACCTCACATGCAGGTGTGTTTACTCTCTTGCTTATTTAAAGGCTCCCATACATAGTGGCATTTTCTGAAATTCTCTGTATGGTGCCTTGCACATAATAATGTTTGACAACTTTTTGTTGAAAGAGTGATGTAACTGGAGAGGCCTGGCTGATGTTAGGGGCTTGGACTTCTGTGAGGGAAGAGCATGTGGGTCAGAGTGAGGATCACAGTTATGGACCATTTAACAACTGCACTGTTTGTGAAGTTCTTATTATGAATAAGGACTGTTTTTTTTTTCTCCTGCCTAAATAGTTATAATATTTAGTGCATTTAGTGCTTGTAAGAGTGCTGTGAAATAAGTATATCATCTTCATTTTAAAGATGATGAAAGAAAGTGAATAGGAAGCCCTGAAACATTAGGGCAGGTCTCCCCAAAATGAAGATTAGGCTCTTTCTCCTTAGACCTATGGTTCCCTCAAAGAGATTTGCTTAAGCAGAATAAAAGGAAATACTGTAAATGGGAGAATAGAGAGAGAAAGCTACGGTAATGCCAATATGCCCAACATAGTCACTCTGCATTGAGTGTAATTCCTGCCTTCAGACTACAGTATTAGCATGTCTCCCTCCTGTATTCTGCTTTGAAATTTGATGGGGATGCAGAAAGCGTAAGAAAGGTAAGACTAGAAGTGCACCCAATTCTCAAGTGGAAGGAAAGGAAGAAAGCTGAAAATGGCTGAAAGCCTTTCCCTATGTTAATGACAAAGTAGGAGAGATAAAAGGAAAAATGTCTGATCCTTTAGTTCACTTGACAGCTGTGAGTGCTTAACCCAAGTTTCTGTCACCCTTAAAATAAATGGAAAAAATATCCTTCACATTAAAAATAATATAAGGTATGACATTACAAAAGTTATAATACTGTTATTTCAAGAAATGATATTTCATAATTATAAAAAATAAGCTCAGTGCCTCCAGATATGTAAACATCCACATATGAAGTCAGAAAAAAAAAATGGAGTAAATGGTGTGTAGAGCCAACTGAAATCATAAATATATAAAATATTTAAATCTATGTTTATGCTATCCTATACATTCTGGAAGGAGGATGGCTCCTGGAAAATGGAAAAAGCAAAACCAAAACATCCAGGGGTTTGCCTGATCTTGACCCATTTCACAAAATAGTAGCTTACATTGAAGTTCTATAGTTTTCAGATTGAATAAAACTATAGAATGGTGCCACTAGCCTTCAACTCTACAAACCTTATTTTCCCATGGCGTTTGCTTTTAATATCGTTCAATATCTCTTGTTCTGCCTCTGGATGCTCACCTGCCCCTCCTCTAATTCAGGAGGTACCGTGTCATTGAGCAGCAGAGGCAAATGGGAGCCAACTTTCAGGGAGTCCTACATATGCCATAAAATGTAGTGCCATACCAGTACAAACTCAGCTGCAATATTATTGAAATATGAAGCTAACTTTAACATATTTCTAAAATCAAGCAACATGCAACATCAGACTAGTTTTATTTTTATTACTTCTTACTTCTGAATCCTAAGATCTGAAATCATCAGTATAGTACGAATTTATATGCTAGCTTTAAATCAGACCCATAGAGTACATTTATAGAATTTTAAAATAATTTTCTAGGAAAAAATTTAATCATAAAAGAGGGAATAATATTTTGTTCATTATTTCACTACTGTTTTTCACAGAAATACATGGCAGACTTGGAATTCTATGTTTGCTGGGTAGGTTACAAGGATAAATAACATTTTAAAAAGAAATACAGGGTATCCCAAAAATGTATACACATACTTTGAATAACTATAAAGGCATTGTTTATTAAAATACATTTCATTTTTAAAATGATGCTATGAGCTATTAAAGTGTGTATACATTTCTGTAATGTAGACACAAACCCTGTCTAAGTTTGGAATAACTATATAATCCTATATAATAAAAGGCTAATATGCAAATCGACCAAATGGTGGAACAACTGGTTGCTATGATGCTCACTGACCACCAGGGGGCAGATGCTCAATGCAGGAGCTTCCCCTTGATGGTCAGTGCGCTCCCACAGGGGGAGTACCACCGCTTAGCCAGAAGCTGGGTTCACAGCTGGTGAGGGAAGCAGCAGTGGCGGGAGCCTCTCCCACCTTCACGGCAGTGCTAAGGATGTCCAACTGATGGGTCCTGGACTGTGAGAGGGCACAGGCTAGGCTGAGGGACCCCCTCGAGTGCACAAATTTCATACACTGTGTGTCTAGTACAACATAATTATATATTACTAGAGGCCCGGTGCACAAAATTTGTGCACGAGGCAGGGGTGTCACTCAGCCCAGGCTGCACTCTCTCCAACCTGGGACCCGCAGGGGATGTCCCTGGGATTGGGCCTAAACTGGCAGTCGGACATCCCTCTCACAATCCGGGACCGCTGGCTACTAACTGCTCACCTGCCTTCCTGACTGATTGCCCCTAACCACTCTGCCTACCAGCCTTATAGCTCCCTAACCACTCCCCTACCAGCCTGATTGGTGCCTAATTGCTCCCCTGCCAGCCTGATTGATGCCTAACTGCTCCCCTGCTGGCATGATCATCCCCAACTGCCCTCCCCTGCTGGCCCAATCACTGCCAACTGCACCCCCCTGCCAGCCTGATTGCCCCCAACTGCCTTCTCCTGTGGGGCTGAGGGGACTGGGGGACTGAGACTGGATGAGGTGGGGCTGAGGGGACTGGGGGACTGAGACTGGATGAGGTGGGGCTGAGGGGACTGGGGGACTCCAGCTGGATGAGACAGGGCTGAGGGGATTGGGGGACTCCAGCTGGATGAGGCGGGGCTGAGGGGACTGGGGGACTGAGGCTGGATGAGGTGGGGCTGAGGGGACTGGGGACTCCAGCTGGATGAGGCGCACAGTGCCTGCCACCCCCCGGTGGAGCTGAGGGGACTGGGGGACTGAGGTTGGATAAGGTGGGGCTGAGGGTACTGGGCTCTGCCATCTTGTGGCTGTGGGCACTGCCATCTTGTGAGGGTGTGGCAGTCAATTAGCATATTCCCTCTTTATTGGCTGTGGGCACCACCATCTTGTGAGGGTGTGATGGTCAATTAGCATATTTCCTCTTTATTAGATAGGATATGTCAATGAATTTAGTTATTCATTTATTCTGTGGCTTTCCTAAAATTAAAAGATACATTTGAATAATTAAAAATACATATATAAAATATTATATCTTTAATTTAATCTTAAGTTATAAAAACAAAGTACACTGTAGGACCTAAGTCAATTTTGTCACTTAGGTTCTTATTTGATGCATAAAACTACATATTTACTATCTATGATGTCATAAAATTCCTGGGATGTTACTCATTGGATGTTGATTTCATGTGACCAAATACTTTACCGGATGGAAACTCATACATAGTTTTCTTGGTAGTTATTCTAATAATTTAACCATGGTGACTAGTTCTGGCACTGTCTGACTATAATAAATAATTCTATGGGAATCCTAATGTAATTCAGTAATAATTAAAGTTCAATAAGTTATACACACACACACACACACACACACACACACACACACACATATATATATTTCTGGCAATGCTGGAGTACAGATGTTAGTTGTCCATCATGGATTTATAAAAATTCAGAGAAAGCATGTGTACAGAAGAACTTAGAAGGATAAAAGGAACAGGTTTATCTAGAATCTCTTTCAGAAGTTTGATTTCCATGTAGAAAATAATAGTGATAATAGCTATCATTTATTGACCAGTTACATGTCTAAGTGTTTTACAACATGATCTTATTGAATTTTGGGAACAACCATGAGACAAAGGTATAATTGTGCTCACTTTACAAAGACAGGGAAATGATTCTCAGGGAGGTTAATGCATTAGTCCATGATCTCACTTGTAGTGAGAGGCAGAGGTGACTTTCCAAAACCAGGCTTTCTGAATATGAAGTCTTCCTCTGTTCCAAGAAGCTCTACTTCCACAGAAGATCATGATTTCCTAGTGCACGGTTACTTCTCAAAAAGGAAACTCTACCCTTCTAAATACTTTTCTTTATGCCCTTTGAATACTCAGCAATGGGAAAACCTGGTTGCTCTGCTTCAAAAATGGTTACAAGCACATAGGCCATTTGCCTTGAAAACCAGATGTTCTGATCAGGCAGAGCAAGAGCCTAACTCAGGGATATGATTTCAGACGAACTACAAGGCCCTTTTGTCAAAAGAAATATGTTGGTAGACTTCTTGCCCAGAGCTTTGCAGGGTTTCAGGGGAGGAGGGGAGAGGATGTTGGGCTGGAGGCTTAAGATGGAGAGAGTGGAGAGTTGGAGAGGTAGGAAGTAGCCAAGCCTTTATGCCTGATTTGTTCCTTGTGAATCATTTAAGTGGGGGCCGTGATTTATTCTTTCTTTCTCACATCTAACCTTAGGCTTGGCACATTGCTTTTGTCCCATTATTGTTCACTGAGTTTTATAAGAGTGATTTGCAGGTCTTTTAATCAGAAAATATATGGGATAAGAAGGACAAAAGAGAATCTGAAAATCTTCGATGCTTGATAGGACTTTCAGAATTGAGGAAGAATACATAAAGAGATTGGAAATGCAGGATAAAAATAATAGAATAATATAGTAATAGTAAAATACAGAGCAAAGTATTGGAGTCAGGGATTCTGCCTCTCTTCCTCCAATAACCATGGAACCCTGTATAATTTATTTAATGTAAGGTTCATTTTCTCTAAAGAGAGAACTGATATTCATTTCATCAATCAATACAACTATCCATTCATCCATGCGATTATTTAGAGGGAAACTGTAGAGATGGAATCAAATTTAGGAGTAAACTTATACTCAAGCTTCTCTTTTCTGATTTTGCATGTTTCATTGCATGACCATAAATTCTCTCCTTCGCACCTGCCAGGTAGAAAGAGCCTTAGACATTGGCAAGAAACTGCCTCATTACCAGTCCCACATTATAGGAATTTCTCTCCTTGCTTGCCAAGGCATTGGTTGCTCCTTTGCTTTATTTGAGGCGGTTTAGTTTAATTTTTCATTATGACAGGTATTCATCTCCAATTCTTTATTTAGAGCAGGGTTCTGAAAACCTTTTCATTCTCCAATCCCTTTGAGGGTTTCCACAACCCTCAAGCATACCTTGAACCACTTTGCTATCAAAATAAAAGTGTGAAAGAATAATTCAGCTGTTGCGAGGAAAAGCAGGTGACATTTTTACTTTTCTTGACACTGAAGAAGGGAGGGAAGCACTCAGGAAAAGATGGGAAGTGAAGGGAATGCAAGGTGGGCAGGAAAGTAGGCCTTGTGGTTCCAGAAGAAGAGCAAGAAGGGGGTGATGCAAAGGCAGAGGTTTTGCTGCAAACCTAAAGCTTCCCTTGCCTAACAGATGTTAGAAGTGTTGAAGCTCTGGTCCTATGACTCCCTCAGAATATCCCTGGGGAACTCGACATCCTCTGAGAAATACCGATTTAAAACAAGCAGCTTTTTCTCCTTTTGTCCCTATTCCCTGTCTTCCACCTCAAATCCCCTCCCATTCCACATTTTCTCTCCACCCCTCCTCCTCCTTCTGGCTTCTCCTGCCCTCACTCATCCACTCCTACTTAGAGAAATTCAGTGATTTAATATATTTTTCTTTGTGTGTTTTTTTTTCCAAGGAGTCTTACTCATAACCTTATTGACTCTGAGAGCTAACTTTGCCCTCTGTATATAAAGCCTCAGTTCCCAGTTCAGTTTTTGTCTTTTATACCGAATACAGATGAATAATACTGGGATTTTTGTCTTTCATTAGAGTGCAAAATCTGAGCTGGCTTTCTCTTTAACTTGCTCTCTTTCTTTGTACCTCGTTTTCCCAAATCGATCAAGTTGCAGCTGTTTTTCTCTCTAACTTCCGTTTTAATTTCAGCAAAAATAAACTACTTCCTGACTTCAGTGCCTGGCCATAGAGTGATGTTATCCTGAGTGAGTAGCTTAACCATAGAGTTAGGGAAAGTAACTTTCAGCATTGTTTGCCAGATGGGTATCATTTGTTTTTTTCTTTGGGTCAAAGAACCTAATTGACTTTCAAGGGCATCCGGCTTATGTTTTACCCCCAAATAAAGATTATGGGTGGTCACATAAGGTTCAGCTGCCACCAGGACTATACATGTTTGCAGCTGGCCTCCTGCCACTGGCTCATTCCAGTATCCTCCCTGATGCCTGGTTCTCATCTGGTCCTTCCTGAGGCCATTTACTTTGTGATATAGCAATGAGATTTCTGTCATCACCTACTCTGTAGTTTCCTATTCTAGCTGCACTCACAAACTCATGCTCAGTGACTCTATATCATGATGAATCAACATTACATCAATCTCACTGTCTTTGTATGTCTTTATATAATTTTAAATAGTTCTTTCTGCTCTGTTTTGCCACACCTTCCAGTTCTATGTACTTATACTGTCTGCTTGCAGGTTGTCATTTTCTAAACCATCTTTCCCCTCTCTCTTTGTATAACTGAAGTTTACTATGTCTCTTGGTCTTCCACCTAGGCAGTCTATCCTCCTTTCCCTACTGGAACAAGGCCAAAGTTATTGCCTCTTAAAATTTAACTTTGATTTTTCGGGGGGGTGGGGAAGGGAGATATGATGTGGGAACTTCTTATTCCTTGCCCAACAGGTAATATTTCTATCCCTCCTCCTTTCTTCTGTCTTTATTCCTTCAAAATAATTTTGTCTAGCAATTTCTGTCCTTAAATGTGCACATTAATTTTATAATGTAATCTAACACCTAAATGTAGTTCACTTATGTCATAGGTGATTTCAAAATCTAATTTTTAGCAACAATTACTAAAAAATTCAATATCATATGCTTGTTCCATCATATGCTTGTCCCATAAGCACTAAAAAATAAGAACACAATTTGCCATAAATTATTCCCATTCATTTTCCACTCACTAAGTTTTTCTTAAAAAATGATTAATATTCCAAGATTCTAGCCGACTTGTTTGGCATAAACCATTAGCTGGGTGAATGGATGATGTTTTCTCTAAAATATGAAACTGATACATTATCAAGTATACCTGGATGTTCTTTAATAGATTGGTTTAGATATATAATATACAAATTACTCATTTCCCTTTTCATTCCTGAGATTATGCAGATTTTGGCTTCTGCTCTTGTAAGATTGTACTGAATGTGATGCTTACTCTGTCACCACAAAGGCTTTTCCTGCCAAGGGTAACTTTTAGGGACTTACTGATGTCCCCACAACATCTGAAGTTGGTAAAAACAAACAGCACCAGAATTTTGGACCTCAGTTCAGCAACTTCAGTTCTTGAATTTGGCTGGGAAAGAATTCAGAGCCCAAAACTCTAATTATAAGAAAAAGTTTATTTAGAAAGTCACAGAGGTAGAAGTGAGCCATTGAAGAAGTGAGCCAGCTGAGCTTCATGGACTCAGGAAACAAGTTACAGAGGCAAAAGAAGGGCCCTTGGAGCCAAGAGAAAGAAAGGCAAAGACAACGTGCCTGGGGGAAGAAGAGAAGGAAAGGAAGGAATTCTCCAGAGAGAGCTGCCTGAAGAAAGACAGGGGTGAGGAAAGGCACAGGCATGCTCTAGAGAGAGAGAGAAAGCTCAAGCTGGGTCCTTTGTCTTAAGGAATTTTAACAGGAGGTCTCAGAGGACAATATCAATAGAATATGCATCAGCTTTCCAGATGTGTTTCTTCAAAGTCATGGTATTCACTGATTGGTGGGCACTATGGCAGGGGTCAATAGCCATCACAGTCACTCCACCTGGCCTTGTTGCTTTTCTGGACCCAGAGCTGAACACCATTGAGACCTAGATGTTATCTCTAGTTTGACAAAAACTGTCACTGTGGTCAACAGACCCAAGGCTTTGTTCCTAAGAATACTAGATGTGGGCCAGAACCTCACTGTCTTGAGCGCTTAGTGCATAAGAGAGTATTCATGCAAGTGAGTCATATGAGACTTTTCTCTGGCCCCCTTATTCCTCTTCTAAGGTGGTCTACCACATGACTAGTGCCATTCCAGGAGAGTAAAGGTCAGGAAAGGGTCCAAACCACATAACCAGCAATTTGAAAGATCAGGGGGTCTAAACCATATGCTAGGGGAGGAAGACCACCCTGGGGACAAGGTCCCACCCTACAACTGTCCTTTGATAGGCACCCAATAAGTCCCCCACCCCCCACCACGTGACAATCCATACATAGTTCCTACTCTGCTCATTTCTAACTGCCTACTATATCAAAGTGATAGCAGAAACAGTGAAGGTTGAATAAGTTAATAAACATTTTTGGATTGACCTATTTGCATTTCCCAAGATAGCTGGCTTTAAAATACAGAAAACAAAAGAAAAAGCTCTAAATTTCTATAGGGTTTATCAACCTCCTTAATAGTTGCCCCTCCTTCCATTTGTTCCCAAATTCTCTTTATTGTGGCCTTAACCACTTCTCAAAGCAATGATCACCTTTGGGGAAGAAGCATAGGAGACTGGAAAGAGCTTGAGTTGAGATAACCATCCCTTATCTGGGTCTGCAAGAATGAGTTCAGTTCTCGGGGCCTCATTTTCTCATTTGTAGTGTGAGGATAACAATTCTTAAGTTTCCATCAGGGTAATGGGATTGAAGATAATATGTGAAAACACCTATAATTGTTTAGGAAATAAAAGGTGTGGATCAAATATTGTTGGTTTATTTAATTGTACTACTTATTTTATTTATAGACTGACTAGAGGCCTGGTGCATAAAATTCGTGCATGGGGGCAGGTCCCCTCAGCCTGGCCTGCACCCTCTTCAATCCAGGACCCCTTGGGGGATGTCCAACTGCTGGTTTAGGCCGGAGGCACCCCTCTCTGCCCCCGTGCCAGCCTAATCACCTGCAACTTCACCCCCTCCACCAGCCTGATCACCCCTAACTGCCCCCCCCCCCCTGCTGACCTGGTCACCACAACTGCCTCCCCTGATGGCCTGGTCGCCCCATGCAGCCTGTTGTTCAGTCATTTGGTCATCCCTCACTAACCCCCTGCCGGCCTGGTTGTAGGCAGCCATCTTGTGAGGGTGTGAGGGTTAATTTGCATATTACCTCTTTATTATATAGGATAGCTACATCAACTTTACAGGTTTACCCACAGATAGGTGGAGTATCACATCCTTGATGTGATTTCTGGAATACTGTAAAGGCCCAGAAAACGTTCAGAAATCACTTCCTGACATACTGGCGTGATATCTCTATTCCCACCTTCAATGTGTTAGTTCATTGTTAAAATGTAAACACTGTTAGAAGGACTAATACTTTACCTTGTCAATACTTATCCTTTGATGTGAATGGATTTATCAGAGATCTTATTTAGGAGGGATTCGATTAGGAAAAAAAGTAGAGAAAGAGATGATTAAGGTCTTGGGATTCTGAGGCCTGAGGAGTAAGAAAGAATATATGAAAGGCCATTAAAGAACAACGCCTGGAGGCATGGGGATAAAAGGTTGTTCTAAATTCTCTCCTCACATTTGACCCCAGTTGCCCATCAGAATCACCCCAGAAATTTTTATAAAATATCAAGACCTAAGCCCCACACCTCAGTCTTTAGGATTTAATTATTGGGGAAAGGTATCTTTGGTGCTTAAAAGCCCCTCAGCAATTCAGATGTTTAGTGGAATTGAAAACCAGAGTGAGAAGAAATAGGAGCACAGGAATAGGAGCACATAACTAACTGTTATTGCTTTATAATGTATAATGCGGCTTTTTGTATATCATATGATTACGTAGATATTATCATTGGTCCCATTTGCAAGTAAATAAATAAAGGTTAGAGACTCTGACTTCCCCAGGTTACACACAGATGTTAAAATTTGCCTCTTTTGTCCAAGTTCATTATTTTGAAGTTCATTCTGTGTTTTTATTTATTTATATATTTTTAATTTTTAAGTTTTTAGAATATATTTTTATTGATTTCAGAGAGGAAGGGAGAGGGAAAGAGATATAGAAACATCAGTAATGAGAGAGAATCATTGACTGGCTGCCTCTTGCACACCCCCTACTGGGGATCGAGTCCATCATCTGGGCATGTGCCTTTGACCAGAATGGAACCTGGGACCCAAGTCTGCAGGCCGATGCTCTATCCACTGAGCAAAACCGGCTAGGGACATTCTGTGTTTTTAGATGTGTAGACTGTATTTTGCTATTTTTTTTGGCTTCAACTATTTTCTCTGTAATTACTAAGAATTCATGGATTATATGGCATAAAAAATCCTTGAGCAGAAGGGTCAGTTTTCTTTCTCTGTATCTTTATAATTTTAGAATACCAGAAACCAGACTATGCACAAAAGGGTGATCCTAACTCCTTGTTCAGCCTGGGACAGTCTTTGTTTATGCTGTAGTATGGGAGTGTTTCCTAACAGTGGCCAGCCTCTTCACTCTCCTAAAGGTCCCAACTAGGACATTAAATTATATGGTCATTCTCAACTCTGCCCTAATTTTGTAGAAACAAGTTATTGATTTGGTTGGGTTTTCTTTCCATCAACAGTTTCCATAGTTTTTTGTTTGTTTGTTGTTACTGTTATTTTTTAAAAATCTCCCACCAGGTTTTACATAGAACTTCACTTAGGTTTGAATATGTAGTGCATATAGAATAAAGGTAATGATAATCATCATAATAATTTACATTTACTAATCATTGATTTATCTAAAATACATACTTTACACCCATTACCTCATTTAATACTTATAAAACCTTGTGAAGTGGGTCCTGGTGCTGTCCTAATTTAACAGATGAGCAAACTGAAGTATAGAGAAGCTAAGTAACTTGCCCTGGGCTTAGGACCTAGGCAGTCAGGACTTTTGCCCATGTCTCAGTTCAAATCTAAGCTCCAGGTTAATACACTAAAATCCACAACCCTGGAACAGAAGTTCTTATACCCATTATTTGCCAGCTGAAGTAGGCTGTAACAGAGTGTGAGAAAAGGAAAGCATTTTAGTCATCATGCTGTTGGAAACTTCAAGTCTTTCTCTATAGTTGTGTCTATAGCTACAGGGATATTTGTGGAGAATATATAAAATTTAGCTCAAAATCATAACCTGTGTTCTAGTGTAGACTAAATATCCAGAAGATGGATGTCTTGCTCTTCATCCATATGTTTTAAAATAGTCTCAACCATTTAAAGTCAGTAACTTGGCCAGCAATTTGTAACTTGTAACATTCTGAGTTATATGAATCTAGATCTACCTTTCATTATTCATATGAACCTACTTTAAGAAAGGGATCAAAGGACAGTGTCTAAATAAATGGTGCTCAGCATAGTTGGCCAAATATTTGTCCCAGGTTTGAAACATTATAGGTACACAAATATACAGCAGAGAGATGGAATTTTCACCAAATTATTTGCTATTGGGCAGAAGTCTGGAAAATAGAAGTTTGAACACCAGAATTGGGGGGAAATATCTAAAACTCTGTCTCAGAAGTACCCACAAGAAAAAGAAAATCAAAATTGTGTGGCTAAAATGGCAGTAAATGCAAGTAGAGTTATTTAGTGCTCAATGACTCTTATTTGGTAAAAGGAATTTAAGAATTACTGATTTCAAACCCTTTCCTAAGGATGGCCAGGAGAGTAGTGAATATGAAAGAAATGTGTTGATCTTTTGTAAAGTTTGAGGCAATATTTTGAGGGCAGGGAGCAGAGAAAGCTTCCTGAATGTGTAGGGTTGAACAACAATTACAAAAATGAAGGACATTAACTTTGTGGACCGCAGGAACATGGCTGTGCTTGGGTGTGATAAAGGACCATTGATGTACCAGGGCCAAAGGAAGGTGGTGTATGGAGCTGTACAGAGCTAATGGTGGCAGTACAGTGGGTGGTGAGCACACAGATAGTCAGTGTCAATAGTAAAATTATTTGAGGTCAGTACTGAAGACTAAGTAATAAGTGGGAAATGATTGTGACAAGACACATGGTGAACATGAAAAATTCCTGTTGCAGGTGTTGCAGATTTGTGAAGGGGTCAGACAATAAACCAGGTATAACTTGAGCAGACTTAGATCAAGAGATTTAGTAGATGGCACTGCTGAGGGAGAATGTAGGAAAAGATAAATATGGAAGTGCCTGCGATTAGGAACAAAGCAGAGGTATAGTCTTATATAAATTAGAACAAATATAACTCTTCTTTTTTACAGAGGTGAAGTAGAAAGCATATTTTCTTCTATTCATCCAAACTAAACACTAATAAAATTGGCCAGCATGAATGCAGAAATAAATCATCCCAAACATGATTAATGTGCACGTGTAACAGAGTTTCTGAAAGCAGGTATAAAGTACAATGTATTTTTTCCACCATCACATAAGCTTTATAACAATTCCATATTTTGAGATTTCAAGACAAGAAAAAAAAAGCTCTAAATGTTGATTTCTTTAGAGCACTGATTAGAGATATATTTAGCAAATTTTTTTAATGAGTACTTAAAAGTGAAAAGAACAACCTTTGAAATTTGGTTTTTAAATCTAAATTTAATTGAGACTTTATTTTTTAAGAATAGTTTAAGATTCATAGGAAGGTGAAGGTACAGAGATTTCCCACATAACCCTTGCCCTCACACATTCATAGCCCCTCCTATTATCAACACCCCCCACTAGAATGGTACATTTGCTACAATTGATGGACCTACATTGACATATCATAATCACCCAAAGTCTGTAGATTACATTTGGGTTTACTCTTGGTGTCATATTCTATGGATTTGGACAAATGTATAATGAGGTGTGTACACCATCACAGTATCACACAGGTATACGCATTATAGTGTCAGACTGCCCTAAAAATCCTGTGCTCCACTTATTCATCCCTCTCTCCACTCCCAACCCCCGGCAACCGCTGACCTTTTTATTGTCGCCATAGTATTTTCTTTTCCAAAAAGCCTTAAAGATGGAAACATACAATATGTAGCCTTTTTGGAGTGGCATCTTTCACTTAGGATTATGTATTTATGTTTCCTCCTTGTCTTCTCATGGTTTTATAGCTCTCATTTTTTTTTTTTTTAGTGCTAAATAATATTCCATTGTCTGGATATACCACTGTTTATTTATCCATTCACCTATCAAAGGACATCTTGGTTGCTTCCAAGTTTTGGCAGTTGTGAATAAAGGTACTATAAACATTCATGTGCAGGTTCTTGTGTGGACGTTAGTTTTTCAACTCCTTTGAGTAAATACGAAAGAATGTGACTGTTGAATTGTATGGTAAGAGTATGTTTAGTTTAATAAGAAACTGCCAAACTATCTTTCAAATTAGTTGTACCATTTTGCATTCCTACGAATAATGAATGAGAGTTTCTCCATCATTACCAGCATTCGATGTTTTCAGTGTTCTGGATTTTGGCCATTCTGATAGATATGCAGTGATATCTCATTGATGTTTTCATTTGCATATCCCGATGACTTACCATGTGGAGCATCTTGTGATGTGTTTAGCTGCCATCTGTATATCTTGTTGAGGTGATCTGACTGTTCAGGTCTTTGGCCCATTTTTAATTGTATTTTTTCTTACTGTTGAGTTCTACAAGTTTTTTTTAAAATATATTTTGGAATAAAAGTCCTTCATAAGATATGTCTTTTGAGAATATCTTCTTCCAGTCTGTGGCTTATCTTCTTATTCTCTTGACATTGCCTTTTACAGAGTATAAGATTTAATTCTAATGAAGTAGTTTATTAGTTATTTCTTTCATGGATCATTCCTTTGGTGTTGTATGTAGGAAGTAACTGCCATACCCACGGTCATCTAGATTTTCACCTATGTTATCTTGTATAAGTTTAATAATTGCATGTTTTACATTAGGTATATGATTCATTTTGAGTTAATTTTTCTGAAAGGTGTGAAATCTGTGTCTAGATTAATTTTTTTATGTTGCTGTCCAGTTGTGCCAGAATCATTTGTTGAAAAGGCTCTCTTTGCTTCATTGTATTGTCTTTTCTTCTTTGCCAAAGACCATATAACTATATTTATGTGAGTTTATTTCTGGTCTCTCTAGTCTTTTAGTTTTCTTTATTGTGGGGATTTAGGAGGCTTATAATATTTTAAAAAATGTGTGCTTATTAAAATAAAAACTACGGTGTCTTTTGTCTCTATATAAAAGGCCTCATTAGTAGTTGCAGTGATAATAAAAAGCCCCTGGGTATGAATAATAACTCTCCTTGGAAGGCTGCTGAGATATTAGACAACCTCTCCACCAAAGGAAAGCCACAGAAGACTGAGTCATATTATGATATTCTCTCACTGCGTGTGTTCTTTCTTCTCTCACTTCCATTCCCAGCTGTGTTCCTTCTCCAACGCAGAAATGGTCCCCAGGACCATTCTGTCGATGTCCTATGCCCTTTGCAAGCCAAAGACCCTTGCTGGCTTCCTATTTCTACTTTCTGCCTCCAACAGAAATTCCCAGCCCATTTCTCCATCCCCCAGGGATTGTATTCTTTCCTATGAAAATGCTAATGAATAGACAGGCTCAATGTGTGTACAGACAATATTGGTGTTCTGCCCAGGTCCCTTTCAAAGCCTTGTTCCTATCTTAGGGACTCTCCTGACTTAGTGTACGGTAGCTTTCAATAGCCAGTGTCTATTACTTTAGGAGCCCCTTTACCCACAAGAATGTAGAAATTTACATTTTGGAGTAGGCTTTTAAGCACAGCTGAGTAGTTTTATGAAAGCTCAGTTCTCCCACCTTGGGTCAGAATCAATGCTGAAGCAAAGCTTACCCCTATTGAATCGGGCTGGAGCATGTGGCTTCCTCTTTGTACCTCTCCTGTTCACCCCTACTTTGCTGATATCCCCTGTTAGTATATACATATCTTTCCCATAAATTCTTGTCAGGGTCTGCTTCTGGTGTAGCACTCAAGATAGTAGCTACATGTTTTAGAATTATTTATATTTTGCCTTTGATTACTGAAGATACATGCTTTAGCTCAAAGGACTTATTCTTTAATGATGGAATAATATGCCATGAAGGCAGTGCGTGTGTGAACATGTGCCTATAAATAGTTCCTTTAAACTCTGCCGGTGATCACCTAATTGCTATGCATAAGGCAATTAGTTATACCTAAGTTACTATTTTTCAAAATGGGACCAATCTCTCAATAACTTCTTCATGAGGTTGTTGTAAAGTCCAAATAAGATAATGAAATTACTTAGAGCTTAGCCTGTGCTGAACACACAGTAGTCATTCTTTAGCATTTGCTAATTTCTTGCTAAGTAAATTGTATATAGCTAAAATTAACGACTTTAAATTAAACATACTAAATGGATTTAAATTACACCTTTCTTGGGTCCTTTGGAGCTACTCTTATTTGTCATATTATATATATGTAAATGTATACAGATATATACATATTTAATGGCCTTGTGGGATTTGTACTGGTGTGTTCACACTGACCAGTTTCATTAGTGTTCTCATTTTGAGCATTACAGATCCACATAATGGATCTACTTTACCTTTTGTAAATGCCTCAGTTACCACTATAGAGTGAAGGTCCTCAAATCATGGAAATTCAGTTTGAAATAGACCAATGAGCAGAATTATAAGTAGAAGATTTATAACAAATATTAACTTTATTTAAAAACTGAGGTCTTGTTAATTAATGACTAACAAAGTAATTATTAGTGGTAAATCTCAATGTATAGTTTATGGTACCACTTGATAAAGTCGAGAGCTATTAGTTAGATGTTACTACATGCATCGAATTTATCTTTTATTGTGTTTATGTCTTAGGACAATGGTTAGCTTTATTAATAAGGACTTTAATGAGACTAACTTTATCCATTTGATCTCAGTGTGGGCCAGTGAACTTTGCTTTGTTTCATGATCACAGACTGAACTCCTAATTCTTGCTAGTCATTATGTGGATTTCTAAATTTATAAAATAAGAATAGTAATATTGTTTAAGGAGAAACGAGGAGAAAATATTTTGGGTTCTTTAGAAGAAATGCACAATATTCAGCTAAGTGGGTGTATTATTTTTATGACTTAAATATACATTAGTTGTAAGAATGCTAGTAGGGAAAATATGTTTTGCTCTGAGATAACAAACCACACGGTTAATCAAAGTTGGTTTGAGAGATGTCAAACATAGCACAAAAAGAGCTATGTAAACTAACTCCTTGTTGCCTAAATAGGCAGGGACTAGAAGAACTCAAAGAACCATTTGAGCTCCATGATTCTCAATCCCCTGATTCTATAATTTCACACACACACACACACACACACACACACACACACACACACACACACGGAATGCCATGTTTCAAGATGCACTAATTAGACCCCTCCTCTATAAATGATTCCATTTTCCTACCGACTCCCTAATTAGTTCTTGAGCTTGATCATTGGCCTCCACTATGGGTTCTTTCATATAGGATTTATAACAGTTCCTAGGTTCTGAAACCTTATCAAACAAAAATGGTCCATCTGCTAGGAAATAAGAGATTATTTTTATTTTTAGAAAGAGTCCACTCTCAACTTTGTCTAGTATATTTCTTCAATGCTCAACTTTACTTGCCAGAGAATACTGATACTATGTGAAATCTAAAATTTTATGCTCCTAAATACAATTGGTAAGGATAAGTTCATAACTGATGTAGGAACAGATTTATTGGGCTTTTAAATTTTCAAAAACTATGAGATACAAGATAGACCAAGAAAAATGATCAGAGAAACGAAAAATTAAACACTGGTTGATGTTGCTCTGGATCAGAACAAGAACCCCCAAATGGAGCAAATATATTAGGTGAAGTAAAGAGAGGACAGCTCTCACATGCTTGAACTTTTCCTGAGTAAGTAAAAGACAGCTGCTGCTAATGACTAAATCTCCATTCTCAGACAGTTGTTCTCAAACAGGGTGTGGCCACAGCCCTGAGAGAGACCATTCTGAAAGACAATGCTAGTGCCTTTTTCCTAGATATTTTTTCCTTTCTAAAATCAAGTGTATTGCTAGAGTAGAAACATTTGGCCCATGCAGCATTGCCAGTGCTCTAGAGGGTATTGTGAACAATGAAAATCTTTAGCAAATACAGAAAAAAAAAAAGTTTGAGTTTCTTATTCTTATCTTTTTTCATTTAGATTAAAGTTTTTTTTAGAACTTTAACTTAGAGATAGAAAAGTGGTTTTTTTTCTTAGTTTAGTGGCATTTCACTGGGCATAATGGCAACCACAATTGCCAAGTAGCTGGAAGAAATGGTTTCTCAAGTAAAAGGGAATGTTATTAATTCCCAAGATAGAATTGTGGCAAACTCAATGGAATTAGTTTGTAAATTTGCCTTGGTAATGAACCACTAAGAAGAGAAATGGTGCCAGAAATTTCCCCTAAATCAATAGCTAATATTGGATACTTGAAATGCTATGACACTTTCACAGAACATTTTAAGTAAATAGTGAAAATAATATTAGTCAATTATATCATAGGGCTTGACAAAAAAGAACCACAGCTACTGAGGCTTGGAAATACAAACTAAGAATCTAAATCCAGGAAAAAAATTTTTATGAAAGTTGGGAAATAAAGACCTTTTTGTGTTTTGACTGGAGAACTTAAATTTTAAAAGGGAAAATTCCTTAATTCCTGTTTATAGGCCATATTTTCCCAGACAAAATCCTTTTTCTCATCTTCAGTAACCAGTAACCAGGAAAGGGGAATCTCACTGTCATAATGAGAAAAAGGTAAGTTATGAGCAGGGAAAGAGACAGTGGAAAAAGAACTAGAAGAAGCATTCATAATTTTAAATCAATAGGCCTCCATAGAGAGGACTACAAGGGTGGGGAAAAAGTCTAATCTCTATTTCAGGATATTTAGTACCTGAACTTATACAGTATAATGATGATCAAGACAACTTTTAGTGAAATAAAAATGTTAAATATAAATTTATATACAAATTAACACTTAGAAATATAATTTGAGGTTTTGAAAATTGAATGACTCAGTTTAGTTGAAAAATGTGTGTGTGTATATTATATATATATATTTTTTTTTTTCCTTACATATGCCATACATATATCACCTCTCCCACTTTTAATCAGTTAAATATTTGGTTTCCCCACCTTCCATCTACTTTCCTTCTTTATTACCTATCTGGCATTGGAGGCTCTTTGGTTCTATAATACCTCCTTTTAGAGCTAAAAGAAAAATGAATCCTTGTCTTACGGTTGATCAACAAATACACAATAGTAATTTCTCCTATGGGTATTGGTGATGACAACTAAAAGTTCCTTATTATATTCACTTGTTAGAAATACCTGTCATTCAATTAAATAAAGGGAGTCGTAGAGGAGATAGAATAGAAGTTGCACTTTGAGACCTGCGTGTGGAAGCAGTGCCCAAGGTGCTTCACATAGACTTGGAGGGCAAAGTGAAGTTCGCTCTCAGGCAATGCATACATCACTGCCAATTTCTACCCATAAAGCATTTTGAGACAGGGGCCATTTCATTTCAAAGGCTCGGGGAACAGTTCTCTCCTGGCCCTTGCGCAGTTAGCAGTTTGGGGTCACCATTTGTGCACTAGATAAATTGTAAAATTGAAAGTTCCTTTTATATTTGACTATTTTATGTGTGGTTACTAAGGTAAATGTTTAATAAGCAATCACAGATCAGTTATGGGTGCTGTTTCTTTTCTACACAGATGAAGTTGTGAGCAGCTCTGAGAAGAATAAAACAGATGCAAAAGGTTTAAAAATGAGTTTTATTGCTTCATTGAAGTTTTTGCAGTGTTTTCCTCCAATACTACTAACTGGATGAAGTAGGACAAGCTGCCTTCCCCATGTGCCTTCTTCAAGTGTCCAGTTCTTATTATCTCTTTATGTTTCCTTCAAAAGCTAACTTCTCTCACTTTTTTAAGTTTAAATTCTTTATTATTTAAAGTATTACATGAGTCTCCTTTCCCCCACATTGACCTCACCCCAGTTCTCTCACTTTTTATACTTATTGTTTGATACCTATTACTTGAACTACATTAAACTAAGGGGTTATTTTGCCCTCAATTAAAACAACCAAAAAAGAGACAAATGAACTTTCTGGACTTTCAATTCCCATGCCCAAACCCTTTTGCTAATAACAAAGGATGGCATTTTCTCTTGAACTTATTTGCATGTTTTTCTTTAAGCTTTTGCCACTTATTTCCCATAACTAACCACATTGGCTGGAACTTATGTACTGAGTGATTTGGATTTTCTCTTTACATTTTTCTGCTAATGGAGTCTATTTTTCTTATTAAAAGATGATCTAGGCAATTTAACTTCCAGCAACACTAGTCATAAGCCATTTTGTTCTTTATCTCACTTCACAAGTGGGCAATGATCAATGAACTGCTATTGAAATACTGCAGTAGAATATCTGTGATCTAGATTTGGCAGTTAACGCTTCGTATTGCCTGTCTGAAATGTGGGGTTCATCACTTTCTCTTGGCTTTTGCACTGTCTGCTTATGCTTTTTTTTTTCTTTGTTTTCATGTTCTTCCTCATGAGGTAAGTTCCCTTCTTCTTTGTAGAACACTAAGGCCTCATAGGTCAATGATCAACCGAACCCTAGATGACTATGCAGTTCTCCCACTCTGAACTACATACACAGATATAAATAACATTTTTACAACTGTAAGCCTACTTTTGCCCCATCCTGTATATAGACATAGATAATAGATACATATATATATGTATGTGTGTGTATAACTGTAAATATATAAATACAAAAATACTAAAGAATATATAAGTATAGATTTTGTCTATCTATCTATATAATCATCATCTATATCTTTTCAGAAAAGGAATTCAAGGATTAGCAGAGTTATTGCTTACCTCTATAGAAAAACATTTTTTTTTATTTTGGTGGAGAGGACATTGAAAATCCAAAACCAACAATTTATTTTTTTAAATATATATTTTTTATTGATTTCAGAGAGGAAGGGAAAGGGAGAGAGATAGAAACATCAATGATGAGAGATAATCATTGATCGACTGCCTCTTGCACACCCCTACTGGGGATTGAGCCCGCACCCTTGACCAGAATTGAACCCAGGACCCTTTGGTCCACAGGCCAATGCTCTGTCCATTGGACAAAATCAGCTAGGGCCAAAGCCAAGGCTTTAAAACTTGATCTATCCTTCAAATACCTGCCTAGATGAATACTCCCATGTTTTGACTTTTGTTCCTCTGAATTGTCACTGAGTAGCAAGTCTTATGGGTGTGAAGAAATGGTCACAATCTAATATTAAGGGGTGTGTGCAGGTGTCTGTCTGGATGGTGTCATGATGCTGAGAAGGACAGAACTGCCATGCTCTGTCATATTTGCCAGGAAGAGTCATGATGAACCTGTACTTCTCACCAGCCACTGAAACCAACTCCCAGCTTCCTTGGGCATGGTTTTCCCTCAAGTCACAAGTCTCTATTAAACAAGATTAATACAAGAACTCCGTTCCAGAGTTCCCTGTTCTCACCTATAGCATTTGTATTTCTCTGTGCTTTGTGGGGGTGAATTAACTTGCATGGGTTTTGGTGTCACTAATACCCATGACACACCAGCTGGTCTGTTTACTCCAGTAATAAATAAGATTAGGCAGCACAGCAATGCGTTCTGATGAGAACACAGGTACTTGTCTCTGAGCTAAGAAATAATCACCTGTGACACAAGTCACTGGTGGACTAAGATTTTAAGTTTCTTCAGGTAGAGCCTGGTATTTCCCAGGACCTGTACTAAGTCTGCCTTACCTTGTGATGATAGTTTCCAGTGTTCCAGGAGTGGTCTATGTGCTTTAAATATATGACTGCATTTAATCCTCACAACGTGCCTTGAGGTAGGTTCTATGATTATCCCTATCGTGCAGATGAGAAAATTAAGGCACTAAGAGACTAAGTCACTTCCCCAAAGTCATAGAGAAAGGAAACAGAAGGGCTAGAATTAGAATTCAGGCATTTTGACTCCAGACACTTGCCCTTATCTACTCGGAGGGACTGAATATATTTGGGGCAGGACGATTCTGGGAATTTGCCTTCTCTCATCATTTCTTTATAGTTATCTGAAATAGCAATGGGCTTCCAACATGTCTCTTTGAAGCCCTGAGGACATCCCATGAATTATGGTAGATATTGGCTCCAACACATTAAATGCATGATATTAGCCACAGGTGTTAATTTATTCCTGGGCTGCTGAGATATACACCAAGTGACTGAAGGGAGAGGAGTACACAACCATGGAAAACCTTGAGCATGGGTGCATAGCTTCTCTAAGTATAGGCGGCCATGGTTGAAAATTGACAGGGTATTATTTGAGGGGTAGTGAACAATCTTACTTCATGGAAACTATATCCAATGGTCATGAGCTTATGGTATAAGTTTCTCAAACGTTTATAAAATTTTGTGGGACATACGATAACATACTTTAAAAAAAATCCTCACCTGAGGATATTTTTAAAATTGATTTCTAAGAGAGTAAGGAAGGGATGAGGGAGAGACAGAGAAACATCCACATAAGAGACACATCTTCCAACATGGCTCCTGCACATGCCCCATCAGCACTAAGAAACCTGCAACCGAGGCACATGCCCCTAAATGGTAATCGAGCTTGCGAACCTTTGATCTGCGGGCCAATGCTCTAACCACTGACCAAAACGGTCATTTAAAGAAAATAATTGAATATGTATAAATATCAATAATTACTTTATTATGACTTATTCAAAAGAAAAATACTAGATAAAGAGATGGAATAATACCTAGCTTTTATATTATCAGATTATTTTGCCTAATCTTATTCATAGACTAGAAAGCTAGACCTTACACAGATAAAGTAACTTTCTCAAGGTCAAATATAATAATATTTTTGAAATCAAATTTGTCTGATACCAAAGTGCTCGATCTTTATAGATTGTTGTGTGTGAGGGAGGCAGTTTGAGGGGGTGTGAAGAGTGTTTGAAAATAATAAAAACCTATGAAATGGTTCCCTCTCATAGTTCCAGTAGAAACTGAGTGGAGTCACTTCTATATATACACATTAGAGGTCTTTCAGTTAACAGATGTTATTGAGAATATGAGTTACTAAGACTGTGAAAAATGCTGCTAAAAACATTATAGGACATGAAGAGATAGAAGAGCCCAGGAATGTCAAGTTATATAGACCCTCAGCACCTTATGCCACTGGTAGCTGGAACGTTTGACTCAGTATCTCTATAGCATCTATTTATTTCTTGTTCATTGCTCTCTTCCTACTTTTTCTTTGAATATCAGCTCATTTAATCCACCAAAGCAATTACTTTTCATTCAAGTATAAGTGATAGGGGCATACATCAGAGAACTCTCATTTGGAACTAAGTGGTAGAGCAAGATGTAAGAAACATTAAAAAGTAACAAAGCATGATTACTGATGATATGGGGATGGTGGAATGAAGGGAGATTTAAGGAGGTGCAATGATTTTCAAGAGAAAAATATCCTTATTCCAAACCTCTTTGTGTCAGGATGACTGTAAATATATATATTTGACCTGTTGTCAAGTGTACTTATTCTTTTCACTGATGTTCCCACTCTCTTTATGCATTCATTAGTAGATTTTTGTATATGTCCTGGTCTGGGATCAAACCCATAACCTTGGTGTATAGAAATGATGCTCTAACCAACTGAGCCACCTGGCCAAGGCAAGATATTGCTATTGATGAATTATTTTTTATTATTATTTATTTTTCTCTTTATTGTTGAGAATATTATAGATGTCCTCCCCTTTTTTTCCTCATTGCCCACCTCCACCTGGTTATTGATGAATCATTTTTTAGAATGACTGCAAAGATATTGCTATTGATGAATTATGTTTTAGTAGACAGATATTAATAGCTATTATATACAATGAACTAAGAAAACACTGCTCTTATTGAGACTAATGGTCATAATAATTATTATAGCTATAGCTAAACAGGCTTTCACACAGGAAGAAGAGATTATCAGGCTTCTAGTGGAATCATTGCCATAATTATTTTTTTCCAGGAAGGAGTAATTTCTGTTGATTCTCATTATGATATGGCTATAAGGTTTAGGTCTTACTCTGTGGCCATAGAAAATATTCAGGCTAGATGTAGATTAACATGGGATTGGGATCTAAAATTTATCCTCATTAGCATGGTGCATCCACCAGAAGAGTTACTTTAGTCACATATAACTGAATGTATTTCTTGGGAAGGGAAGTGCCAATTTTTCCTATCCCTCCACCCCTCCCCATACATACACCACACCTTTATTTGGTTCAAGAGTGCTTAATCAGGGAATAACTAAATTGGGAGTAATATGTCATATGATCAATGTGATAGGGGAGTGATAAGTACACACTGAGTATTCAATAAATCTCAACAGCCGGTCAATAAAAATAGGAGGGCCAGTAATTAAGATGAATCTCCACTTGGAAGAGGTAACCTGAGATAACCTGATAGGGGGAAAAGGTGTAGAGCTATGCTGCCCTCAGGAGTCAGCAAAGTCTTCATGCTCCTTCACCTCCAACATCTCCTTTTGTGGGAAATGCCAAGACATTAAGTAGATACACACATCAGGTATGGCAAACTATAGGGATCGTCCAGACAAGGTTTAGTTTCAGAGTGCCCTAAAGAGAAGGGGGCTGTGGCAAGGCTGATAGCAAAGCCTTAAAAGTCCTGAGAAGGTAGCATGATGGATAGATGAAAAATAAAATGTCTGAGAGATTCAGAAGGCTTGGATCTTCCTCAGAGAAACTTGTATCCACACTTAACTCCAGTTTCCTTGTCTGTGAAAGGAGGAGCATAGGCTGGGGTAGTGCCAAGGTTCCTTCCTGTTTTAGAGCCCTATGGTTCTAAACTAATGTCATTTCAGAATCTGTACAGACCTGACACGTCCTTGGTTACCAGTGAAATGTGAGGTTGCTTGCCTGACCCCAACAGCTCCCTGCCCACTCTATAACCACTTCCCAAACAGCACATTATTCTCTGGCAGTAACATTTATTTTTAAGGATTCTCTTTAGGTATGTCTTGATATAATTTCTAATATATGAAAAAGCTGCATGAATTGCCTAAGGAACTCCAATAAAATTTTTTCCAGATTCACCAGTTACTTACATTTTGCTTCATTTGTTTAATTAATCTCCTTTTCTGTGTATATGTACAATATATATTACATGTTTATAAATAGAGTACCATTTGAGAGTATATTGAAAAATTGTGACCCATTATCCTTAAATAGTTTATTGAATATTTATATAACTGCAGTCCAATTATCAAAACCAGAAAGCTTAGCATTTATATATATATATTTCTAATAAGCACTCCATATTAAATTTTAATTATTTATGCCAATAATATCCTTTACATATATTTTCTCTTGCCCAGTATCCAATCCAAAATCCCTAATTGCATTTAGTTATAATGTCTCTTTAAATATAGAGTGGCTCCTTAGCCATCTTTCACCTTTCTTGATTTTAAAAATTTTGAAAGAGCACAGGGCAAATGTTTGTAAGGCTGTCCTTCCACTTTAGCTTATTTAATGTTTTCCAACAATTAGATTCAGATTATGCATTTTGAGTGAACTTATACCCCTGAAGTTGGTATGCATTAACCACTGACATACTTCTCAGTTCATGGTTGGTATGCACTGTGTCCTTCTCAGTGTATCACATCAAGTGGTGCACAAATATTGGTTTATTCTAATACTAGGGGCCCGGTGCATGAATTTGTGCACAGATGGAGTCCTTTGGCCTGACCTGTGATCAAGGCCTATTGGGAGACCGGCTGGCTTTGGGGAGGGACCACGGAAGGTAGGCCTATAGGAGGGTGGGGGGGGGGGCGGGGAGAGGAGCCGCGGGAGGTTGGCTAGCCAGGGAGAAGGCGCCATGGTAGGTGGGCTGTGGGAGCTCACTGACCATCAGGGGGCAGCTCCTGCATTGAGCGTCTGTCCCCTGGTGGTTGGTGCACGTCATAGTGACTGGTCAATGGGTTGTTCCAGTCATTCCAGTTGTTCGGTCATAATGGTCAATTAGGCTTTTATATATACTGTATAGCTTGATAATAACTCTGATAATGTGATTAAAGAAGTGTCAGTGAGATGTTTTTACAATAAAGTTATGATTTTTCCCTTCCTAATTAATATAATTTTAATTAACATTATGGGATTCTAGTTACATATAATTTAGACTCCATTGCTACTCCATTTTTTCACTTTTTTTCTGTGTTAACATTTAGATCAGTGGTTCTCAACCTTTCTAATGCCACGACCCTTTAATTCAGTTCCTCATGTTGTGGTGACCCCCAACCATAAAATTATTTTCATTGCTACTTCATAACTGTAATTTTGCTACTGTTAATGAATCATAATGTAAATATCTGTGTTTTCCGATGGTCTTAGGCTCTACAGCAGTGGTTCTCAACCTGTGGGTCGCGTCGCGGCATTA
Organism: Corynorhinus townsendii; assembly: GCA_026230045.1. Classification (NCBI taxonomy): domain Eukaryota; kingdom Metazoa; phylum Chordata; class Mammalia; order Chiroptera; family Vespertilionidae; genus Corynorhinus; species Corynorhinus townsendii. Next base: position 116,158,841 of record JAPDVU010000006.1, on the reverse strand, counting down.
GAAAGGTTGAGAACCACTGATTTAGATGATTTCCATTGACCTGTTGTCAAGCATACTTATTCTTTTCACTGATGTTTCCAGTCTGTTGATAAGTTAATTGTATAGATTTTTTACCCCAGATACCATATTTTATTTGTAACAATTTTATTTGGCTCACTTTTAGAAATAGTTTCTATTTATGGGTTAAAACGACCTATCTGTTCACTCGTATTATGTACCTTTCCCCTAGATACTTTAATATATTTATCTAAGTTAGTTTACAGTCCCTGTCTTATCATTGTAATCTCTGGGGTATCTCTGAGTCTGCTTCCATTTCCTTTAAGAAATATTATTTTTCCATGGGTGTTTTGTAATTTGTGATTATACATAGGATGTTGTATATATTATAAAGTAAAACAACCAGCAGAGACTGAAGTAACTAATATTTCTGCTTATGAAAAGGAAAACTTTTTCTGGGCAAACCATAGTGGAGCTGGAACTGGAATTTTTATTTTAATTAGATTTAGTTCACCATTAAATTAATGATTCAGGGGGGAGTCAGTACTTTACCTTTGACAGGGGAAGACCTCTCCAGCTTTCTGAACCAACTGGAATCTCATTCTGCTCTATAAAGATACTTCTAGCTTTTTATATTGCTAAGGAGTTCCCCTTGCTATCCAGTCCTGCCCCCTGGCTTTCTGTGGTTCAAGGAATCTCTTTCTGCTCTTCTGCCTTGTCCTTCTCTTTGGAGTGCTGAGAAGTGCATTCAGTGAATGCTCAGAGTGCCTGTAAGGGACTGAGCATGGTATGTTTCTGACAGACAGAGCGGAATTACTAAGTAGCCACTCAGGCCCAGGGAGCCAGCTCCTCAAAGTGGTCTTTCCTAGCACTCCTGTCCTTCCTCCAGCTATGGGAAGTTTCTAAGACAGTGGTCGGTAAACTGCGGCTCGCGAGCCGCGGTTTGCCGCTCTGTTGTCTAATGAGTTTGCCGACCACTGACCCAGACTCTCGATTCCAGTAATTACAGGCTGTTGTTTTTCCTTGTGATTAAGCCCCTATCCCAGTGGTCGGCAAACTCATTAGTCAACAGAGCGGCAAGCCGCGGCTCGTGAGCCGATCACTGTTCTAATAAGTATATAATGAGGACCCACAGTGAGGTGGCGGGCCTGTCCTTCACTCGGCAATCAGCAAGAGCCTGTGTCTTAGGGGTGCCATCTCAAATCTCTTGCTCTGCTCCTAACCTTTTGCGTGAGCACTTAGTGAGAGCTCCTGGGGAAGATTTGATGAACAGGTGTAGATTCTCTTTGTGCATAGAACTCCTCAGGATTCTAAACATCATACCGACTGTTATTTAGTCTGTAAAATTCCTATAATATTCAATTAGTTTTTCCTTAAAGCCAGTCACGTTAGCTTCTTCCTATTTCCAATGCCCTACAAAAGATGATAGAAGCTTCAGGACATTTCCTATGAGGGGTTTGTCACTTTCAAGATTTTAGTTCACTTTGGTTTCTCCTATCCTCAGCTAACCGATAGACTTTCTAAAAACTAAAATGACCTTATAGGTTATTTGGTTTAGGATATCAGAGTAGAAGTAGAAGCAGAAATTAGGTTTTGGTGTCCTTTTGGTATAGTTTCATCATTCCTTGACCAATTTCTTTGTTTTAAAATAAAATTTAAAAAATTTCAGCCCTAGCTGAGGAACTCAGTTGGTTAGAACATTGCTCTGATATGTCAAGGTTGCAGGTTCAATCCATGGACAGGGCACATACAAGAATCAGCCAATGAATGCATAAATAAGTGGAACATCAAACATCAAATCTCTTTCTACCTCTCTCTCTCTCTCTCTCCATTCTGTTTCTCCTTCTCTCTCTCCCACTCCCTTCCTCTCTCTCACTAAAAATGAATAAATGAAAAAAAATTTTAAATTCAATTATAGTTGACATTTACAATTATATTAGTTTCAAGTGTACAGCTTAGTGCTTTGGCCACCTTCTTATTTTCTGTATACTAGATATTCCAGAATAATTTCCCTGCTCCAGCTCTGTAATCAGCCTTTTTCCATGAAGCCTAGGTTCCTTTTACTGTAGAAACCACTATTGTTTAGCAGCTAAATGAGTACTAGATATGTTCATTGCTGCTAGTGTCATTGCTTCTAGGTCCTTTCAAGTAGACAGAGCTGGGAAACTAATTTTCTTTCCTTCTTTCAATTTTCATTCATTTATTAAAAACTAAGAGTTTATACTGATGCCTCCAATTCCAATGTACATTCCCATCTTCCCTTTCCCATTGTTGTTAACTTTCTTTTATAACAGTGAGAAATTGGAATCTCATTATCCTTAATACATTTACTTACTTGCTCAAGATCAGAATACATAAAATTAGTTCAAGAATTGTTAACCCATATTACTGGGGAGTATAAAAACTAAAGCTACTAACTAGACTTCAACATTTTTTGGCTGCTTTTAAGGTAAAATTTACATATAGGAAAATAAAGAAATATTAAGTGTACAATCCAATGAGTTTGATAAATAAATAACTAATGTAATCTACACTCCTATAAAGTTATTGAACATTTCCACTATGCCAGAAAGTTCTCCTTTACAATCAATCCCCAAAACACCACAGTTTTAAGTTTTTTGCTGTATATTAGTTTTGCTTGCTCTACAGCTTTAAATAATGAAATAATACAATGTGCATTCTTTTGTGTTATTCTGTGAGATTTATATGTGCCGTGTATATCAAAAGTTCTTTTTCCTTTTTCTGAGAAGTATCTCCTAATATGCCTATATCCTACAATTTGTTTATTCAGTCTCCTGTTGACATTTGGGATGTTTCCAGTTTTTTGTTTTTGTTTTATTATTATTATTATTATTATTATTATGAATAAAGCTGCTGTGAACAGTGTTGTACAAGTCTTAGGGTGGACATATGTTTTCATTTCTCTTAGATATACAAAAATGGAATTGCTGTGGCATGCATGGTATATATATATATAACTTTAAAATAAGAAATTGCTAAATCTTTTGTCAAAGTGTTTGTGCCTCAAGTCTATTTTTGTTTTGCTTCACTTTAATGCCTTTCTTTTGTAACTAGTATGGGGCTTGATGGGACTTGATGGCCTCCCCCACTGTATGAGTGTCCTCCATAAAAGGACTGGATTTGTTTGAAGGTACACAGCAATCTCTGAACTACTTAGATTACCTCCTTAGGCTTCTAGGTAAACTTTAGTGAAGTGATAACAAGCCCACATTCTGACTCCCGGAGTTCCTGGTGTATCCCCGACTCCCCTTCCCTTCTTCAACCATGCAACTTGTCAATTCTTGACATCTAGTAGAATTGTCATCTTTCAACTGCAGCTGAATTTCACATATGTGAGGGAGCATTATTACCTCCACAGACTTCCTGAGACTTCATAGTTTCAGTTTATCTTAATCCTCTACAACCATGAGATGCTATGGTGCCAAGAAGTGGGTAGGTGGGCAGGGCTTTGCTTTTGGCTGATCTGACTCTTGTTTTTCTAGTCACCTTCCAGCAGAGCCATTGGAGGCTGCTTCATGGCTAAACCTGACTCTCGTCTTTGTGATGTCTGGGCTTCGTGAGCTCTGTGTTTACCTAAGAATTGTCAGAAGCAAAACAACTTAGATGTTTGAAACTCTGCAGTGTTCTGAAATACAGTAAAGCATCTATACCCCAAAATAGCACTTACACAACACCAGGAGTGTGCATTCCCCTCCTTTTGCTTTATCTCTGGGGACACTGTTGTTGGACTTTCTTCCCCTCACTAGTTCACCTATTACCTCACCCCTTTCTTTGAATGCACTATGTGCAGCAATTTTCATATCAGATTAAGACACTTCTCCCTAGCAACCTCCTCTCCTTCAGATTCATTCCTACTCTTCCTTTTCAGGTTGATTGGTGTCATATGATGTTATCATCTGTTATTGCAAGGCTGTGTCTCCTTAAATGCAGGAGACAATGAATCCTTGATAATTACAATGAAGAACACTTGTGATTAAAATGTTTTATGGTCAGTGATTGTCTTGCATAAGATTCTTTTTTAATGTAGATGCTGTGATGAACATTTATGCTGTAAACAGAGCTGTGATACTCAGCTAAAAAGAGCAGTGAAATTACATTTCCTGATGAGTCAGTTCATTTTAGGTAAACCAGACCTGGGTTACAGCAGAAATCGCAGGTTCAGAGACTACATGTCAGAAAAAAAACAAAACAAAACTACAACAAAAAACACTTCTGCTGACGATGAGAGCTGCCAGGCACTTTCCTTTTTGGCAATGGAGAACATGCCAAGAGCCCTGGTTCTCTTCAAAGAGAGAAACTGTTGCCACTACTAATTTGGACTCTACCTTTTTTCTACTTCCTGAAACGTGACATTGTTCTCAGGGAAATCTGAAGTCCAACCTGCAAAGAGCTCTTTAACCCCTCTTGCCTTAGGAGTGCTATGTTAAGTGTTCTTTCTTGGTAATCCAACTAGGAACAAGCTTAAATAAAACCTAAGCTACAACATACTCATCCTCCCACTTACTCCCCCAGCCTTCCATTCATCCTTCTAACAACATTTATTGAATAATCAATCTCTATGTGCTTAATAAATGTATTAAGCATAGTGGACAAATAACTGCAAATAAGGTAAGATATCCTTTTCCTCTAAGAGATTATAGTTTAGAAGAGATGGGGAGGAAACAATGCCTGTTTTTAAATGACTATAATAAAAGGAAGAAAGTATAATAGAGGTATAAACAGTGCTATGTCAGGTCAGAAGAGTAATCACACTTTTTGATTGTATAGTCCATTAATTATTATTTGCATACCTACCTGTAATACATACTATCTAATAAAAGAGTAATATGCAAATTGACCATACCTCTGCTACACCCACCAGCCACACCCACCAGCCAATCAGGAGGGAATATGCAAATAAACCCAACCAAGATGGCTGCAGCCACAGAGAGCAGGAGGGAGGCTTGGGTTTCCCTGGCAATGTAGGAAGCCAAGCTTTCCACCTGCCCTTGCTGGTGCAGGCCTCCACTCAATGCTACAAAGTTTCAATGATAGAAGATAAGTAAATCCCAACAGAAATGGCGGCAGCCACGGAGCTGGAGAGAGCAAGAGGCTAGGGTTGCCCGCGATGATGGGGGAAGCCAAGCTTCTGCAGCCCTGGCCTGCTTTGGCCTCTGCTTAAAGCTACAAAATTTCAATTATAGAAGATAAATAAAGCCCAACAGAAATGGCTGCTACCACAGAGGGAGCAGAAGACTTGGCTCCACTCCAGGCTACAAAGTTTCAATTGTAGAAAATAAATAAATCCCAGATACCAGGGCCTCTGCTTGGGTCGCCAGGGGGTATGGCCCGCCTGCAAACCATCACAGGCCCCTCACCCAGGCTTCCCCATGCCCCAAGGGAATCCCCACCCTGATCTGGGACACCCTTCAGGGCAAACCAGCTAGCCTCCACCCATGTACCAGGCCTCTATCCTCCTATTTAATAAAAGAGTAATATGCAGATTGACCATCACTCCAACACACAAGATGGCTGCCCCCATGCGGTCAAAGATCCTGCCCCCATGTGGACACAAGATGGCCACCACAAGATGGCCAGCAGGGGAGGGCAGTAGGGAGGAACCAGGCCTGAAAGGGAGGGCAGTTGTGGGTGATCAGGCCAGCAGGGGAGGGCAGTTGGGGGCGACCAAGCCTGCTGTGGAGGGCAGTTAGAGGTGACCTGGCAAGGAGAGGAGGGAAGTTGGGGGTGACCGGGCCTGCAGGGGAGGGCAGTTAGGGGCAAACAGGCTGGCAGGGGAGCAGTTAGGCATCAATCAGGCTGGCAGGGGAGTGGTTAGGGGGTGATCAGCAGTTAGGGGCAATCAGGAAGGCAAGCAGGCGAGCAGTTGGGAGCCAGCAGTCCTAGATTGTGAGAGGGATGTCCGACTGCCCGTTTAGGCCCATCCCAGTGCACATCCCTCAGGCAGTCGGACATCCCTCGAGGGGTCCCAGATTGGAGAGGGTGCAGGCTGGGCTGAGGGACACCCCCCACCCCATGCACAAATTTCGTGCACTGGGCCTCTAGTATTTATATAAAATTATGTGTATATAGTTTATAATAATATATTACATACATTATGATTACATATAAAACTATAAATTAAAAAGAATATGTAAATATGAAATAGATAATATTTTTGAAATTATTTTAATCTTATTGAACAATATAAAACTTTTTACTTTCCTTAATTTACTATTAATAACATTTTTGGTGATGGTAATATGAATTTTATGTCAGATATGATTCAACAGTTACTGTTTTTGCATCTAATGTGATTGATATAAAGTTCATATCAGAAGAGGAAATGTGATATCCCTCATTTAATTCTTGTTTGCTGGTGCTTACACTATAATATTATTTTTAAAATTTCAGGTTCTTGTAGGGGGAAAAAAGCATGCTGTGAGAGTTAGTTTAATTAACAACTAGGTAAGGTTATTCAAATACCTACATAGTCTGCAATATGTCATAATATACTGAAAACGATTGATGGGTCTGTGTCACAGCAAATGCTTCCTCCCTGTGGAATGCCAGACTTCCCAGTGGCTACTTTCCATGGTATCCATGTCTAATGCATGGGCCTGGTGTCAGTCCTAATGATAACTTTTATGTTAAAGAAAAGTAATCCTTACTTTACTTCCTATTTTTTAAAGTACTTATAACAGATGGTCAAATAGTTTCTTCCCACACTCTAGTAGATCATTGGCTCTCCCCCTAGAGTGTGTGCATATCAGTGCATATCAATTCAGAGACCCTAGATTCGAGGATGGTTTCGATATGAATCCCCTTGGTGAAAACTTCATTTAAGTACTTAACTTTGAATGATGAGTAGAAACTGGAGGAAAGTAAGCATTTGGAAGAGGGTGGATGGCATATATATGTCATGAAAGCACAGGGGATGCTGGAGGAATAATGAAATGTCCATTATATCAGAACATCAAAGAATTGTGGGATAATTAGAGTCAGAATATGAAAGGCACTGAATATCTTATTAAGAATTTGAACTTTACTTAGTAGGCTTTGGAAGGTGTTATGTATATACTCTTTGAACTGGGAGGTATTTAATTAAGGAAATCAACTTTTCCTTCTTTTAATATCTCCCTTCATCTCAAAGAAAGTGGCCTTCCTTTATCTGCATTACTTTCTCTATGCTGCCTGTTACTATAAACACCTGTCTAGAGTAGACAGGAGTTGCAATGAACTTGACATGGTGGTGGTGGGAGAGGAATTTTCAAATTAAGATGATTGTTACATAACCAACAAATGGTTTAAGTTAGAAGTAATGAAGACTTTAAAGAGTGTGATGACAATAGAAATGAAGGCAAAATGAAAGATTGTTTAATGAAGGAAGAGAAAACCCACAGTCCAGTTCACAAACTTTCCGGCCTAGGTAGACAGGAGAGTGGGGATCAAGAAAAATGGAGATTCCAGAGAAGCAGATTTGAAATGATAATTATTGATGTGGGGAGATATTTAGCTAGAGATGCCCAAAATAAAGCTGAAAACATGGGTTTGTAAGGTAAGACTTATGCCTGGCTGGAGTAAGCCTCACTGGTTGAGCCTAGAATTATGAACCAGAAAGTGATGGTTTGATTCCTGGTCAGGGCACATGCCCGGTTGTAGGCTTGAACCCCAGTGTAGGTATTTAGGAGGCAGCCAATCAATGATTCTCTCTCATCGTTGATGTTTCTGTCTGTCTCTCCCTCTCCCTTCCTCTCTGAAATAATAAATAAATAAACAAACAAACAAACAAAAACAAATGAATAAATATTTTTAAAAAGATTTGAATAATCTGAACAGGGGCATTAAAAAATTAATAAAGGGGAACTGGTTAAAAGAAGAGGACCAGACAATGTTGGGAAAACCTCTCAGCATTTTAACCCAGCAGCTCCAGTGGATCTGTAACTGGGGAATCTTGGTTCTTAGTCTCTTAATTCAATTATTAATATCTTTGGTGATTGTAGTTACTTCACAGATTCTTTTCTACCAGTTAAGTAAATTTAATTATGTTTCAGAAATCTGGTTTCAATAATCTTAGGGAATTAGTTTAAAAATCTCTATACTGAAAGGGCTTAAGGAGCAAAGCAGTACAAAAGAGCTAAGCATGGTTAGGCCTATGACTAGGGGCCAGAATCCCTAGGCCTCATTTGTAAGCTTTAAATTCTGCACTAAAGAATGTAGAGGATTCAGAGTTTTAAAAGATAAAAATAATGAGAAAATAAGATCTATATATACAGGTTAAAATAACAAGGATCATTTAACTAAATAAGAGAGGCCTGGGCTATTAAGAGTACTTTAAAAAATAATGGTTTAGTAATAATTGATAGTAATCCACCATTCTCCATTTATACAGCAGGGGTCAAAACAAGAGGAAATGAGTCCCTACTACAATGTGTGGGATTCAGATTAACTACAGAGAGAAGTGGCTGAGCGGGATGAATTACTATGGAAGGATATGGAATTTCCTACTTAGGAGATCTTTAAAAATAGTCTCTCAAGCGTCAAGGCTAATTTAAAAATTGAATCCTGTCTGAAGGGGTGAATTGGAAGGTGTAGGAGAAAAACATAAACCCTGAGGAGCCCTTCTAATCTGAATATATGATGATTACCTTGAAAATAATACTAGTTATGAAGTAGTATATTAGAAAATCATTGAGAACTAGTATGTGTGTTGTGATTTATTCTTATTATATCGTTCTTCCCCCCATTAATCTGGGAAACAATTTGGGCATTTGCCAAACAAGTTACAATTATCTATTGTTGAGATTTAAATCTCTTCATTATGCAACAAGCACCCGGAATGCCTGGATAGAGAGGTTGGGAAATTTCTGTTTTGAGCAACAGTAATAGCAACTGATTGCACTGTTCCTAAAGTTTATCAATTTATCAGTTTTTATTCAAAAGTAAGTTTTATTTTATAAGTAACTTCTAGATGCTCACTAATTCAACTAGATGATGTGGGAATACAGAAGGGGAACAGGACAAAGGGGTGCCTGGATTAATGCATGTGAAAACTAGTGCACAATAACAGACAGAATTATTTGGATTATGTGATAAGGACTACGTGCTGGAAGAGTTGGATAGTGAATGGGATTTATGGAATGAAAATGTCACAGAGTAGATAAACTATAAAGACTGGGGAAGAATTAAAGAGCAGGAGTATAGTCTGGTAGCATCATGAGCAAAAGGCTGGAAGTGAGAGAGAATGTGCTTGAGTTATACTTCTGATACACTTAAGAGCCTTGCATAATTGTAGCCCTGGGGAGAAATTCACAGTTGTTCATATGTCACACAAAGCTTTTGTGATTTGCAGGTTGCTGAAGTCTGTGACCTTATCTTATTCTATGTCTTTGCTCCCTCTCACTCACATTTCTTTGCCATAATCCCAAATCTGTTTGAGTTCAAATTCAAGTTCTGTCACTTAATCACTCTATGACCTTGAATCTTGGTTGCTTCATGTATAAAATGATGATAATAATAGCACTTTACATCTATTGATTTATTTAACCCTCGCCATAACCTCAAAGTGTTGTGGCGAGGGTTAAATAAATCAATAGATGTAAAGTGCTTAGAATAGCACGTAGCATGTTGTGAACATCCATAAAATATTATGTGTTATTATTGTTCTTTTTAAGCCTTTAAATCCAGGTGCTGTGTCCTCCTGGAAGCCTGTTCTTTCCTAAGCATCCTGTATCGGCATCATCCTGTGTGTGTGTCAGACCTTGTTCTTACCTTGCTCGCAGAACATACTGTTCTGCACTGTAATCCTAGGCTGGCATGTCAGTTTCCTCCAGACCTGGAGGTAGCCATGTCTTGATTATTTCTGTATCCTAGAGTTTATGGACAGTCAATTGATATGTGTGGAATAATTAGGTGAAACAATGAATAAATAATTGATAGCAGGATATAAATCTATGAATTCACACATTATGCTCTCCACCCACTTCCACTATACTCAATCTTATTTAGCTATTAATACTAAAAAGTAATATTAGGACCAAAAAATGCAATGTGGAATATGTAATGAAAGTGTATGGGTCAAAATTTAATGGCTTGCTAAAATTGGTCTCACTCAAGACATACAAATTGGGTTTACGTTTATATTTCAAAATTTAAAGGCTAACACTAACTATATAATCTTTATCATACTGTACTTTGAAGATTCACTTGTAGTAATCAAGACATATTTCCATAATCTAATTTAGTTGTAAACTGTACTTTCTATTTTTAATGATTTTTTTTCTTTATAAATTCTTAGACTTGTAGATGGGGAGGTATTACAGGTATAAGAATCAGGAGATATGACAATTAACTTCTCTAAGCCTCAGAATTTCTCCTTTGAGGGTTTGAACTAAAAAGCCTATAAAATATACTGTATTTCCTTCTGACTCCGGCCTCTCTGAGCTCAGTTAGTCTATGATATAGTGGAATTATCATCTAGTTTTACTGAATGTGTTCCATTAAAACCATGTGTTTGTTTTTTTTTTAATTAATCTTTATTGTTGAAAGTATTACAGATGTTCCCATTATTTGTTAGTTTGTTTTTTCCTATTGACCCCCTCCACCCCACACCCACCCCTCCCAGGCCTTCACCACTCTATTGTCTGTGGCCATGGGCTATGCATATGCATATACGTTCCCCAGTTAATCACTCCCCTCCCACCCCCTTATCCCTGCCTTGCCTCTGAAATTTGTCAGTCTGTTCCATGCTTCTATGTCTCTGGATCTATTTTGTTCATCAGTTTCTTTTGATAGGGGGACTTATAATCTGATACATAGAGTGCTTGAAGGCCTTCTCAATAAACACCTTATATGATTCAACACTGCCTTTGTTATTGGACACTGCGATAGGCAGCCAGAGCCCACTGGGGTGTTTCCTGGTAACAATTTTGTTCTTTGGATTCCACAAATGAGTGAGATCATGTGATACTTATCTTTCTCTGATGGGCTTATTTTGATTAGCATAATATTCTCTAGGTCCATTCATTCTGTTGCAAATGGTAAGAGTTCTTTCTTTTTTACAGCTGCATAGTATTCCATTGTGTAAATGTAACACAGCTTTTTAATCTACTTATCTGCTGCTGGGCAGACACAGAAGCAAGAAACAGACTAATGACTCTCAAAGGGAAGGGGGGCGTGGGTGGGCAGGTGGGAAGAGATTAATTTATATACATATATGCATAATCCATGGACACAGACAATAGTGTGGTGAAGGCCTGGCAGGGGAGGTATGTGTGAGGTGAAGGGGGTCACTGGGTGGGGAGGGGAAGGGGGACATCTGTAATACTTTCAACAATAAAGATAAATTTAAAAAATAAAACCATGTAGTATTATTAAGTTATTAGCCACTTTTTTAAATTGTTTTTAATAAATTTATTTTATTTGCACAGAAGCATTAATAGATAGAATTATGACAATGCAGATTTGTTAATGTCTTAATGAAAAATAACATGGTAAAGGTAGAATGTCTTATAGAAAAATAAAGGTAAAACCCTATAAACAATTAGCTAATAATAATCGATATTGCTTATTAGTTATCAGTGTGACAATTCAAAGGACTCTAGTGTACAAAATAATCACTTTTTAAGGCAATTTAATTTATGGTTACATATTTTTCATATTGGAGATAAAAGATAAAGGCTATATTTGTTTCAGATATAGAATCCATTAAAAAATCAGATAGGCCTAATACATATTTGCTTTCATCCCAGGCTGGTTCTTTTTTGAGGAAGAGGCATTTCAAGGCCATAATTATGTTACTGAAATAGCTAGAACACTGTACACAGTATTCCAGGTATCTTAACAACCAAGTAGGTTAGCTGCCTGATAGATCAGATCAATTACTAAAAAAAATCAACAGTCAGATATGAAATTAGCCATGGCACATTCAGTCTGCTACTTACTCTCATTTATTAATTGGATTGCTTAGTGATTGAACTGACCTACCATTTAGCCATCAAAGTTAATTAAAATAGCCAGACTGACTATTCTATGCTCTGGTTAACTGAGACATAAATATGAACCCCACTATCATGGTTCAGAGAAGGACAGCAAAAACAGGATGAACACACTAGTCTGGTAAAATTATCAAACCCATATTAGTTTTGCCATCAATATTCTAAGGAAAATGTTTCTCATGTCATTCTTTTCTTCTCTCATTTGTAAAGTTAGTATTATCTATTCTAGAAAGCTATAAAACATATGTTTCCTCTTTCCTTACAATAGCATCTTGTTCTCTGTTGGTTAGGCAGTCCAGTATACTTACTGCCTGTATCCTGGGGGTGTAACATGGTGGCCAAAAGCCTTTTTTCCCATCACTGATGGAAAGTTTTGGCTTAACTTTTTTATTTGTTTTTTTGCTTTATAATCACTTTTATTATTAGAAAACTAGAGGCCCACTGTACGAATTCATACATGGGTGGGGTCCAGCCGGCCCGCCCCAATCAGGGCCAATCAGGCAGGACCAGCCTGGGGGATGGGTCGAGGACAATTGGCCAGCAAGCCCCGCCCCTGATTGGGGTAAGGGGTTCGACTGGGGACGGGCCAGCCAGCCAACAGCCCACAGCCCCTGCACCTGGCTGGCCCCGCCTACTGGTTGAACTCCTGGTCGAGGGGACAATTTGCATATTAGGCTCTTATTATATAGGATAATCTTGTGACAGCATTATCACCTTGTTTAGAATCCAAGTTATCAGAGGCTTAAATCAGAGGGATTTTATTATTTTAGGATTCATTGTCATCTGAAATGGAAAATAATATCCCTAGATGAGAGACAATCTGGGAAATAGGGATGCATAGTATTGTTTAGAATCAATAGAATTTATTTTCCTCTTTTGTTGTCTAACTAGAGGCCTAGTGCATGGATTTGTGCACCAGTGGGGTCCCTCAGCCTGGTCTGTGAGGATCTGGCTGAAACTGGCTCTCTGATATCCCCCGAGGGGTCCTGGATTGCAAGAGGGTGGTTGTTGGGTGACAGCCCAGAATCCGGGTCCCTCCTCTCTGGTTCCAGGTGCATCACCTGAGAATCACAGTTGCCAAGTCACCATAGCTTGGCTGCTCCTGTGTTGAGTGTCTGCCCCCTGGTGGTCATTGCGCATCATAGCTACTGGTTGGATGGTCGAATGGTCGGATGGTCACATAGGCTTATATATATATAGACTAGTGGCCCAGTGCATGAAATTCCTGCACAGAGGAGGGGTTCCCTCAGCCCAGCCTGCACCCTCTCCAATCAGGGACCCATTGGGGGATGTCTGACTGCCAGTTTAGGGCTGATCCCACAGTCGGACATCCCTCTTGCCATCTGGGACTGCTGGCTCCTAATCACTCACCTGCCTGCCTGCCTGATTGCCCCTAACCCCTCGGCATGCCTGCCTGATCGCCCATAACCTCTCTGCCTGCATGTCTAATCGCCCCTGCCCTTCCCTGCCAGCCTGATCTTGCCCCCAATTGCTCTCCCCTGCTGGCCTGATCTTGCCCCCAACTGCCTCTGCCTGCCTGATCATACCTCTCCTGCCAGCCAGGTTGCCCCCAACTGTCCTTCCCTGCTGGCCTGATCTTGTCCCCAATGGCCCTCCCCTGCCAGCCTGATTTCACCTCTAATTGCTCTCCTCTGCCAGCCCAATTGTCCCTAACTGCCTCTGCCTGCCTGATTGCCCCTAACTGCCCTCCCCTGCCAGACTGATCTCGCCCGACAGCCCACCCCTGCTGGCTTGATCTCGCCCCCAACTGCTCTCCCCTGCTGGCCTGATCACCCTTAACTGCCTCTGCCAGACTGATCACCCCTAACTGCCCTCCCCTGCAGGCCTGATCTTGCCCCCATCTGCCCTTCCCTGCTGGCCAATTTGGTTCTGATTGGTCTTGTCTATACCAGTCAGCATCAAAAGCTCTGCCTCCTAGGCAGCTATTGGCTCCTCACAGTTCACCCAGATTTGGCTCTGATTGGTTGGTTTCCATGCCAGTCAGAATCTCTGGGCCTATCTCTGAGCTGTATCAGAGTGGCGGGGCTGATCAGCAGCCCCCGTGGAAGCCCAGAGAGAAACAGAGGCCCAGCTGCTGGCAAAGCCCATAGAGAAAGAGAGAAGCAATGGCTGATCAACAGCTGCCACGAAGGCTGCGGATCAGACCCTGCCTCTCTCTTCGTGCCTCTCCCAGTGCCTGATCCGCAGCCCTCTCGGCAGTCAGTGCTGGGTCACCACAACAACCCAGCACTGACTGCAGGCCTGACTTCCAGTGTTCTGTCAAGCCTTCAGTCAGTTGTTACGGACCCTCGGTTTTTATATATTAGGATTATAAGGTGTTATTAGTAAAAGGAGAGACAGCTAACCTGAAACCAGGCAAATAAAGTACTAGTCCCAAGGCATAAATCTCATTACTTGAAATACAGTTTACTTAAAACTGATGTATGTTGAATTAAATAATATTTTAATCTGTTGACAGACTTTTTCATTTAAGGTAGAAAATGATAGATAGAAGGTAAAACTGATTCGAAAGATGTCATCCAGCTTTGGGTTCTGCATTTGAGGGGGGGATAAAGACAATGTATCGAAGGTTAAGAGAAAAGACACAAAGATGCCAAGAGGTGGGTGGGAAAGGGAAGCCCAGGAGGACATGCTAATGGGAATGTGATTATAAAGTCTGGAGTGAAGGCTGGACAATAATGATACTAAAATCATTAAGAGTTGAAAAGGAATTGTGCAGCTTGGTGGTCTTATTTGCAGAGAAGGCCAGACCAGACTAATTCTGCTCTCAGAATGAGGAAGTCCACTTTCCTTACATACATCTTTCCCTTCCCTTTCTATATTACCCAACCTTCCTCTTTGCTGCTTTTATCTCCAGCATGTCCTGGTGGAAATAAGATAAAATTTGGGGCTAGAAGTTCAGAATATGAGGTTTCAGCAGGTAATTACTAGATGTATAAACTTGAGCCAATTCTGAGCTTATGTCTGCTAATTTGTAAAAGGAAGATAATACCTGCCTCATAGTGCTGCTGAGAGGATACTATAAAGTAAGAGGTACAAAAATCACTTCGTAACATATGAATGTGGGTTTTTAGCGTTATTAATGTATTTCCTCAGCCTTTACATCTTTTCCTCTCTCCCTTGCAATTCCAAGTAGCAGATAGCAGAGAAGAGATACAAAATTGCCTTCTTACCTTCCTTTATAAGATAACTTCTTATCTCCAGGAAAGGCTTAGTGATAGAGGAATGAATCTTGGGCTCTCTTAGGCTTTATTCCAGTCTTATGATTTCATGACAAATAAGCCTCCATATATTTCCTCTGTGGGGTTGCTTATTGCTTTTTCTTCAGGGCCCAGATAAATCACTATCTTCTTCTAAATCTATACTTTGAGACTCTGGAAATATTTTAAAGAGAAAACTAAGGAAAGGAAGAATATCAGAGGCATGATTTCATTGGTTTGAATTGTGCAGTAAGCCCATTCTATGTTTTTTTTAGAAATTAATCCTCATTGATTTTTAAGGAGATTGAAGAGAGAGGGAAAGACAGAGAGAATAATCGATGTGAGTGAAACACACTGATTGGCTGCATCATGCATAAACCCTGACCAGGCCCAGGCTAAGGAGCCTGCAACCGAGATATGTGCCCTTGATTGGAATCAAACCCAAAACCTTTGGTCCACAGGCCAATGCTGTATCCACGGAGCCAAACCGGCCAGGGCCTGTGGCTTGGCTTCTCTTCCCTCCCCTCCCCTCTTCTCCCCTCTCTTTACCTCCCCTCCCCTCCCCTTCCCTCGGTTTCCCTTCCCTCCCTTCCCCTCCCCTTTCCTCGGTTTCCCTTCCCTCCCCTCCCTTTCCCTTCCCTTCCCTCCCCTCCCTTTACCTTCCCTTCCCTTCCCTTCCCTTCCCTTCCCTTCCCTTCCCTTCCCTTCCCTTCCCTTCCCTTCCCTTCCCTTCCCTTCCCTTCCCTTCCCTTCCCTTCCCTTCCCTTCCCTCCCCTTCCCTTCCCTTCATTTTCTTTCCTTTCCCTCCCTCCCTTCCTCCCTCCCTCCTTCTCTTCCTTCCTTCCTTCCCTTCCTTCCTTTTCTTTTTTTTAACACTTATTTTAAATATTGAATTTTATTTTATCAATTTTTAATTTTATGCTTCATACTGCTACATAATTTCTAAGAAATCTTTGCCTAAGCCAGGGTCACAATTACTTTCTTCTAAAAGTTATATAGAAGCTGAGAAAATTTTAAAGCACAAAAATATACAAGCACACATACTATTAGCCCTGACAGAGTATGATATATGTCTGAATAGAGCCATACATCATGTAGACTAGAAATTTCCACTGTACACTCCTGAGAGGATGAGAGTGAAGAGGCAAATAACATCTTAGAATTATTCTGAAAAAATGACCTTAAGAGATTTCTGAAAGGGTCTCAGAGACTCCAAGGAGTTCCTAGACCACATTTGAGACTTATGGATCTAAAATATAAAGTTTAAATAATTTTTAGATCCATCCGTGCCATCCCAAAAGGTAAGATTTCTTTCTTTTTTATGGCTGAGTAGTATTTCACTGTGGAAATGTACCACAACTATTTTATCCACTCATTTACTGATGGGCATTTGGGCTGCTTCCAAATCTTGGCTATTATAAATATGCTGAAATGAATATAGGGGTGCAAATATTCGTTTGAATTAATGTTTTGGGTTTCTTTGGATAAATTCCCAGAAGTTGAATCGCTGGTTCTGATTTCACTTATACTTGGAATCTAATGAACAAAATAAACTAACAAAATGGAGACAGATTCATGTATACAGAGAACAGATCAACAGCTGTCAGGGGGAGGGGGAGGGGGCTGGGTAACATAGGTGAAGGGATTAAACAAAGAAAAAGAAAGAGATTCATGGAGTCAGACCATAGTATGGTGATTGCCAGAGGGGGAAAGGGGTGCAGGTTGTAAAAGAGGGTAAATGGGGATAAATGGTGAAAAAAAGGAGACTCAGCTTGGGGTGGTATTGTATTGTAGAATTGTATAACTGAAACTATATAATCTTAACCAATGTCACCCCCAATAATTCAACTAAAAATAAGTAAAAATTAAAAACACACATACAACACGTTACAGGTAAAAAACAACAACAACAACAAAACTAAAAACATTCAAACACAAATTATGAGTGCAATATTAAAATTCAAATGAAGTAAAACTTAAGGCCAAAATTTATAAAAGATTGCCAAAATCTCACTCTAAAGCAAATCCAGAGCCTTAAATTTATATTAGCCAATAAGGAAGAACTTTTCAGCATTCAAAAAAAGAAAAGGATAGTAATAGGTAAGTTCAAGTAATACTGATAATTAAATAATTAAATAATATAGAAGGAAATATAATAAAACACTTTGAAAAATCTTATAAAAAGGAGAGAAAATAAAATGTAAATATTTTAATCCTCTTTCAAACCTCTCTTGAGGATATGTTTTTACTGATGAAAGATGTGTGTGTGTGTATGTATATATATATATATATATATATATATATATATATATATATATATATATGTATCAGTTGCCTCCCTTATGCACTCTGATCCGGAATAAAACCTGGAACCTCAGTATGTGCCCTAACCTGGATCAAACCCCCACTCCTTTGGCATAGGGGACAATGCTCCAAGCAACCGAGCAACCTGGCCAGGGCAACGAAGATCTTTAAAAAAACAGCATTATGTATATAATATTTTCCTACTAATATGAGACTCCTAATGATGTATATACTCTTTTGAAGAAAAGAATTTCCAAAATTATCTATAAAGAAATTAAAAAAAATCAATAACCACTAAGACAAGAGGAAAAAACAGTCCAGAGATGGAAGACGCTGACAACGCCTTGCCACGCGAGCAGTCAGCAGCTGTGCACCGCTGCAAGTTGCCTAGGACCAAACCAGAGAGGGTCGGACCTGCATTGCCACCATGTGCCCACCATCCAGATATCATTGCTGACATGTACACATAAGGAACTGTTAGACATTGAAATGGGGACTCAGAACTGTTGAGCATTGAAATTGGGACTTCAAACATTTTTTTTTGTTTTATCTTGTTTTGTTATTATATGTTTATTTCTAGTCTGCAAAGGCAAAACTTTTTAAAGGAAAGAAATGGTGGGAAAAAGATACAGAGGCAAAGAAGCATTGAACAGACTGTCAAACTACATTGGGAAGACAGGGGAGGTTGGGCGAGGGGGGCTGTAAGAGACCAACCGAAGGACTTGTACGCATGCATATAAGCACAACCAATGGATATAAGACACTGGGGTGGGGGGGAGGGCAGGCAGGTGAAGGCATGTACTGGGGGGTAGGGGAGGTCGGGGGGAGATCAATGGGGGAAAAAAAGGAGACATATGTACTACTATTTGTAATACTTAAAACAATAAAAAAATGGTAAAAAAAATAAAAATAAAAATAAAGTTAAAAAAATCAATAAGCATAAAAGAAATTGAAAAAAAATTGAACAAAACAATCAATAAAAATCACTAGGACTAGTTGATTTCATAAGAGAATTTTTTTAAAACTGTCAAGGAAAAAATTAAATGCTTTCAATTTAAACTGTTTTAGAGAGCAGGAAAAGATCGTTTAATTTTGTGAAGCTAACATAAAACTTATGCCAAACAGAATAGAAAGAAAACTATACTCTTTTCCAATGCTAAATGAAACACTTGATTCCTGTCAGAGGCTAAGTTATTCTATATAGAAAGCATTCTGTATGTTTAGCCAAATAAATTTAATAAGCCATGAATAAAGCAAATCTACAAGAGTTCTTTAGCACAGGCCATCTTAGGGTCTATAGAATACTAAAATGCATTGCAAGTTTCTGTCATTTATTGACCAGATGAAACACCCTCCCTTATTTTTTCTACACCACACTGCACACCTAAAACTAGGAAATGTGTGGCCTGAAGTGTTCTAGGCACTGGGTGTTCTAGTTTTCTCACCTACTGAAGACTGGCAGATACCAATCTCCTTAATTAACATAGATGTTGAAATATTAAATGAAAGGAGTTCAAACTGACACTGGGAGGGTATTCATAGAATCATTCATCTTTATCCTGTAGATTTTATCCTAAGAATGCAAGATTGACATACTATTGTGAAACATATGCATATAAGCACAAAAAGGTTAGATTTACAAATGGGATAATTTAAGCCAATGAAGAAATGGGCTCTAATTAAACATCTATACTAATAAAAGGGTAATATGCTAATTAGACCAGGTCGACTGGACATCTGACTTCCCTCCGGACAGTTAGGAGGCGACCAGGCTGGCACAGGACCAGTTAGGGGGTGATCAGGCCGGCAGGTGAGTGGTTATGGGCGATCAGGCAAGCAGGTAGAGTGGTTAAGGCGAACAGGCAGGCAGCCAGGCAAGTGGTTAGGGGCCAGTGGTCCAGATTGCAAGAGGCATTCAGACATCTCCCAAGGGGTCCCGGATTGGACCCCCCCGTCCCATGCACGGATTTTGTGCACCAGGCCTCTAGTATAAATATATCTCTTTATTAAAGTGGCAAAGATGGAGAGAGCCTGGTTACAAAGCTGGGGATATTGCTGGGAGGTGGGCTCTCTCAGGTCCTGCTGGCAGGAGTGTCACTTGGTACAATCTTTCTTGGGAACAATTTGGTGACATATGTATTTAATATGTGGAAAATTCTTTAAAAATTAAACATTCTTTTATTTAATTTCTTCGGGGGAGGAGAGGAAAGGAGAGGGAGAGAGAAATGGAAATATCAATGAGAGGTAAACATCAATGGACTGCCTCCTACACAGCCCCCTCCCACTGGGGATCAAGCCTGAAACCCGGCATGTGCCCTGAATGGGAATTGAACTGGTGACCTCTTGGTGCATGGGTCAATGCTCAACCACTGAGCCATACCAGCTGGGCTAAAAATGAAACATTCTTAGAAGGCTTACATTCCATGAGAATTTATGAGAAAGTGAAGGAAGGCGAGAGGGAGGGGGAGAGAGAGAGAGAGAGAGAGAGAGAGAGAGAGAGAGAGAGAGAGAGAGAGAGATTTAATAGTGTCATTAACTTATAAACTTTCTCTAGCTCTTCAGAACAAGCCATCCTCTGCCCTGTCTTTCCCAACTGTCACCCCATAGCCAGGAGGCTGTAGTGTTAAGAAAAATGAAATTTAAGTATCCAACTCAAAAACACTACTGACCCCCAAGTGAGTGGCATGTAAATGGTTATCTGCAATCATAGGTTAAAATATTCCTGGGGTTCTCAAGCCATATCAGGAAGGCAATCTCTCACTTAGTTGGCTGGGCTGTAGTAGCCATGTTTTCCTCGAACAGTAATAACTCGAATTGCTCTATTGCCAAGATTCCTGAGAACTGAAAAGTGCTCATAGGAGAGGGCAGTTTACCAGCAGTTTCCTTGAAAGTCTAGAGGAACAAGTGAAGGGACAATGGTGGTTCTTCATCAGAACTTTCTCTCTTTGGGATTCTTTTTTTTTTTTTTTTTTTTAATATATTTCTTTACTGATTTCAGAGAAGAAGGGAGAGGGAGAGATAGAAACATCAATGATGAGAGAGAATCATTGATTAGCTAGCTGCCTCCTGCACACCACCTACTGGGGATCGAGCCCACAACCTGGGCATGTGCCCTTTGGCCGGAATCGAACCTGGGACCCTTCAGTCTGCAGGCCGACACTCTATTCATTGATCCAAACGGGCTACTGCTCCCTTTGGGATACTTAATGCTAATGACGTTTTGGAAATTTAAAAATGTATTATGTTCTCCATTAGCTTTCTGCCTCCAAAGTGTCAGCCAGAGCTGTAATGCAATAATTTCAAAGAGGTGGGCCTTTGGTTCCCCTGCAGTCGCAGTCTTGTAGCCACAGTGCCATGCTAATGCATCTCCTGCACAATCACAAAGAACTCATAATGTGGGCTGTGGAGGAGCCTGGATATCTTTTACACCTATTTGTTACCTTCAAGTTCAGTAAGGATGCACCTGGAAAACACAGATACTGTAACTCAAATACAACCTACTTACAAAGGCTTTCTCTAATTGGATTATTTGAATAAAACATTATTTGGAATCTCACATTATATATCAGCACATGCTTATTTTAAAAATCTGAGTTTTGTGTAATATGCTCTATTTTAAAAGATTCACTATGGTTCGCTGCCAGTTGCATATTTTACTTTGCTTTTTACAGACATCTGACAGCAGCAGCAATGAGCCACCTGAGGAATATTTCACATATATTGAATATAATGAGAATGTAGAAAAATGTGCAAGTACAAAAATACTGCTCTGTGTTTGCAAGTGTATGTGCTTTAGTTATGTATGTGTTTCCATGGCAACAATTAATGATGAAATAGAGCAATTAACAAAATTTGACAAATTAATTTAACTAATCCTTTGCCATTTTGAAATTTACCAGGATATGTACTTACTTAGGTTCCTCCTCTTTCTATCACACTTTCATGACTTGATGCTTACAGCAAAGGATAGTCAATTAAATACTAAAAAGCATTTCAAAGCAATTTTGTCACTACTATAGCAATTATAATTAATTTTTCAATTGGCCCTCATTTAAAGTCCTAGAGCAAATATTTTTTGTGTGTAGTGGAAGGTTTCTATTGCAAAGGTTTTATTTAAATAAAATATTCTGAAGCACATGATTTAAAATAATGTAATTTTATACTGCCAGTACAATTTAATAATGTCATTTACATGAAGTTCAGTGGAATGGCAGTGTCAGAATAGTGACATACACTAGAAAGCCATTAAGCAAATATTAAAAATATTGTTTATACCTTTATGTATATAAATAACTTATACTATGCAACTGAAATCTGGAAGAAAAGCAGGGAATGACTGTGAAAAATCTCTGGCCAGTGCAAATGTAGGGTCTGGATGTGTTTTTTTAAATTTTTTTTTCTTTATTGATTAAGGTATTACACATGCATCCTTATACCCCCACTCCCCCCGCCTCCCCCTCCCTACACACACACTCATGCCCTCATCCCCTTGTTGTCTGTGTCCACTGGTTAGGCTTATATATATGCATACAAGTCCTTTGGGCCTGGATGTTTTCAATGTATAGTCTTGAGATTCATTCATGGCACGTTAAAGCAAATAATGCTAAAGAAATAAAAAATGCAAGTTCTGATGAAGGGTCACCAAAAATTAACTTGGGTCAGTCACTTATCCACTTAGTGCTCAATTTTATAATCTGTAAAATGGGTTCATTTGGACCATGGACTGTGAAGAGAAATGCAAACACACTTTGAGAGTGTTGCTATAAAGGTAATGGAAAAGCAAAGGTGGTAAAAGGGACCATGGCCAGGTCAAGCACATAGCCTTGTTGTTAATGCTGCTTATGAAGGTAAAATTATGGGATAGGTTTTAAAAATACAATTGTATTTTAAGGAAGCACTGAGAGGAACATGTATTGCTCTTTGCATATCTGTTACATTTTATTATCTCAACTACAGGCCCATCGCATGAAGATTCGTGCAATAGTCCTTCCTTCCCCAGGCTGCCGGCACCAGTTTTCCTTCAGCACCTGGAACCTAGACCTTTGCTCCGGCTGCAGTGTAGAAGCCAAACCTTGAGGCTAGGCTTCTCTGCTGCTGCCAGAGCACAGAAGCCAAGCCTCTTTAGTCTTCAGTCTTCAGACGTCAGTCTTCTTCAGTCTTTAGTCTTCAGTCTTCAGTCTTCACTCAGGCTTTAGCCTTCAGTCTTCGCACTGCGCCTGCATATGGAAATTAACCAGCCATCTTTGTTGGGTTAATTTGCATACTCACTCCTGATTGGCTGGTGGGCATCACAGAGATATGATCAATTTGCATGTTTCTCTTTTATTAGTGTATATTAACCTTTTATCCTTACTAACAACTTTCATTCCTTCACAGTTTTATCTTGTATATGTCCTATCTTATACAGTTTTAATTCTCAGTCATATCTTGCTCACTTTCTAATGTTTCTTACTTCAGATTTCTGAAAAAGGAAACTTATTGGTCCAGTTTATTGTCCATGCTAAGCTAGGCGGAAGATTGGCTGTTATTGAGATAGTGCCACCCCTGGTTTGGCCAGTTCTGGTCAATGAGGATTAAAGGTTTATATGGTACAACACATTGCTGACTAGGCAGCAAGAGACTCTAGGCATGGCAATTTCACTAATAAGTAGCTGTGGACTTGTAGGTGCTGATGGATATCTTATGTTTATCTAGATAGACTGAACTATTTCCAGCTTCCTAAAAGTGACACAATCTTTCTTTCCTCTGTGTCTTTGTAGACACTGATTTTTCCGGTTCCATTTTCTGTAATGGATCTTGAACTTGGCTCAATAAATAACTTACTTCATTGAACTTCCAATGTCCTTTCGAGCATGGAACTCTGCCTTGGCACTCACTCAAGGTGCTTGGCCATGTGTTTTTAATGAGCTGTGCTCATTGTGGGTTGGGGAGACGGACTCTTGACAGGTGGTATGAAGAAAAGGGACACCAGTAAGTTGTAAATACTTTCCTCTAACTGGGTAAAAACAGCCTCTCAACAACATCATGCAACTATATAGCTATTTCCCCATGTTCTGATTCTGCAATGTGCAAAAACAAAGGAACAGTCAAATGAACAAACAAATGAAGGAATGAAGAAACAAACAAAATAAACCAAACTGAGAGAAAGTTAAAAAGGCCCTAGGATAGTTTGGCTCAGTGAATAGAGCATTGGCCTGCAGACTGAAGGGTCCCGGGTTTGATTCCTATCAAGGGCACATGCCCAGGTATTGGGCTCCATCTCCAGTAGGGGGGCCTCTAGGAGGCAGCTGATCAATAATTCTCTCTTATCATTGATGTTTCTATCTCTCTCTCCCTTTCCTTTCCTCTCTGAAATCAGTAAAAATACATTTTTTATAAAGGAAGTTAAAAAGGTAAACTGGGGTATCTCTTTTATTAGTATGCCAGTGTAAGAAAGGTGACTTGGCTGAGAAAAGAGTAAACCAAGATTTCTAACAAACAAGCAGCTCAGGGAAACTTAGTTAGAACAAGCTTCACATTGAACAACAATCTGCCGAGAAGTGATTTTGACTTTCTGAAGGGGTAGAAATAGTGAGAAAGCTCTGAGAGTGCACCTTAGACTTTTTTCCTTTCAAAATATATCTAAAATATTTTCTACTATGTGGTGAATATTGCTTAAGTTAAATTATTTTAATACTATATTATTTTGGAGCAAAAAAGAAGAAAAATGTTAACTTATCTCTGTCAAGCAAATTAGCCTGTAGTTTAAAGCCTAAAGCTTGGGTCATGTGACTGACACGCTACTGCCACCTTTTGGACGCTCATCTATTTTGTAGGTCTATCATTTTGAGTCATTAAACTCAACTCAGAATCTGTAAAATTAAAGGTATTTAGTAATAATAAAGTAAAATTGGGTAAAAGCAGTAATAAATAGGATAATGGAAAGGACCAGGATATCATTTCTTTCTGAAAGAAAAAACTCACAAACACAAAAAAATTAACTGTTATATCTTAGAAGGCTGAATTCACATTTTAGTATTTATCTTTTATGTAACCTCAAGCAACTTTCCTCACTTATTTATTAATTTATCTACCATGTATATAATACATGTTCATTATGTGCTAGGTGCTAAACATAATAAAGAGCAAAACAGAACTCATGTTCTTCAGAAGTCTAAGCTAGAGACTAGTATTAACTGTATTTCAAATATGAGTAAAGTTTTATTTCTCATTTTTTTAGATTAAGAGATATATATTTAATCATTGTAATCATTTTAATTTGAAAGATTATTGTGAAAATTAGATACTATATAAAATAAGCACTATAACTTCTTAACACATTGTAAATATTCATAAGTGCTATTTATTATTCTATAATGTCTTCTAAAATGTGTAATATGGGATTATTTAATACCAGTATTATTACTGGTAATAAATAAATTGATATTAATAATATAATTAACTGAAATTTTAACTTACTTAAGTCAGAGAGAAAAGTGTAATAGATAGTGTGATATAATTTGTCTTGTATATAAGAATAATTTTTCCCAACTGATCATACTTGCCATTAATTCTCTTTTGGGAGACATTAGAAAATAAACTATATATATATAGTATTCATTGTTATAGAAAGCCTTTATGAAAAATAGTTTTCTATGAGCAATTTAAGTAAGGAGAGGGAGAAAAGTAGATGAATGTAGACAGAGAGGATGTTTTGCGTTTAGAGTGCAGCTTGGGAGAAGGTTTGGTTGTGGGTGGAAGTGGAATGCAAATAGGAAGAAGGCTGTTTGCCCATGTGCTCAGAGAAGCAGAGCAAAGCTCCACAAGGGAATAAAGGAATCTAAGGGAAAGAAGCACCAAGAAGCAGTGATCAAACAGGTAAATCCTAATCCAAAGTGTAACATCACTCCAAAGTGAAGTAGTGTACTCCAGTGTTACAATAATGGCACAAGTAAAGGAAGGACTTCTGAAGTCATACATTTCCCTGGTAGGCTTCTGAGAGCCATTTACTTCCGAGAGATTAAAAGGAGAACAAAAATAAGATGCTACAAATGGTAGAAAAGTAGCAGTTTTGGGAAATGCTGCCTGGAATTACAAGTAATTTATTTGCCTTTTTATTTCCTTTTTCAAAAATTATAATAAAATTGACATAAATTTACCATATTAATCACTTGAAGTGTACTGTTCAGTAGCATTAAGGATATTCACATCATTGTGAAACAGACATCCAGAACTTTTTTATCTCACAAAACTGAAACCATGCTCATTAACAACTCCCTATTTCACGCTGACCTGAGCCCCTGGCAATCACTCGTTTCCATGAGCTTGACTACTCTTGATACCCCATATAAGTGAAACCATGTAGTATTTGTCTTTTTGTGACTAGTTTATTTTACTAGCATTGTGTCTTCAAGGTTTACTGACTTTTTCTAAATCTTTGGGAAACGTATAACTAACCAGAGAAGATACCTTCGCAATGGCAATAAGTAGAAAGTTTCTTCCTGGAAACTGAGGGAACCAGATCTCAAACTGGGCTTGAGGACTTGGCAGAGGGAAAGATTAAGGGATGGAGGTGGAACAAAGAGAACAAGCAATATGGATCAAACTTAGGAAGTACACAGAGACTGGAAATATAACTAGAGGCCACCAGAAAAAGGAAATGGAAGCCTTTTATAGTGTGACCTAGATTGAGCAGTAGGTCTATGGAGCAAACAGGAACTCCTAATGGAGCCAGTCTAGTTTGGACTTTGCTACTGGACAAGGGATCTGGAGAGCATATCTGTAAAGTGGGCTATGTACCAGTAAAAGTCAATCTGAGCTGTCACCAGGGCAGAGACTAAGAAGTCCTAAAGAAAAGTGGACTAGACAAAGTGGCAAATGCAACTGTTTGGGGATATTAGAAACAAGAAATTTCCCTTAGAAATGTCTGTGAATCATATAATGCTTCTTGAAAGTCTTTTACATGACACTATGTCATCTTTCATTCAAAATAGAGAGTGAAGAGGTGGCACAAAAATGAGGCCATATTTTCCAAGTGATCTCAATTAGTGTGTGCTTCAGGGACAATCTAAGATTATCATGCTATATGTAGAAAGTGCTGCTCCAGCTTGTCACAGATACTGGGCAGATTTTATAAGAACACAACAGAGTTCTAGCTGTTGTTAGTTGAAATATGTAAATAAGTTGTTTCTAAAGCAGACACACTGACATGGTTCTTCAAAGTTGAGTTGAATATTCTCCAACTTTTTAATAAGAAAAAGTCCATGCATAAAAAGTTTGAAATAATACTATAATTAAAACTATATACTGAGTACTTAGTTCAAATAACTGTTAACATTTATAATCAGTTTTCTTTAAATATCTCCCTAAACATATTTTTTAACCATTTGAAAGCAAGTTGTAGACCTCATGAAATTTAACTAAATGCTTCAGTATCTCCTAAAAATACATTCTCCAATATAACTTTAGTATTACTAATCATACCTAAGAAAATGATCTATACTAATAAAAGGGAAATATGCTCATTAGACTGGACATCTTTCGGACATCTTCTGGATATCCTTCCAGACAAAGCCATGGTGGCAGGGGCCAAGGCAGAGGCCATCAGGCTGGCAGAGGGGAGTAGTTAGGGGGCAATTAGGCCAGCAGGGGGGAACAGTTAGAGGTGATCAGGCCAGCAGGAGAACAGTTAGAGGGGCAATCAGGTCAGCAGGCAGAGGCAGTTAGGGGAAATCAGGTTGGCAGGCAGAGGCAGTTAGGGGTGATCAGGTGGGCAGGGGAGCAGTTAGGGGCGATCTGGCAGGAAGGCAGGTGAGGGGTTAGGAGCCAGCGGTCCCGGATTGCGAAAGGGATGTCTGACACAGGGATTGGGCCTAAACAGGCAGTCGGACATCCCCCGAGGGGTCCTGGATTGGAGAGGGTGCAGGCCGGGCTGAGGGGACCCCCCCCCCGCACAAATTTCATGCATTGGGCCTCTAGTTAACAATAATTCCCTAGATAATATATGTAGTCCATATTCAAATTTCCTTTTATTATTTTGATAAAATATTCATAATAAAAATAACATTGCCCTTTTGATCATTTTTACATATACAACACAGTGGCATTAAGTATTTTCATGTTATTGTGTAACCACCACCATCATCCAATACTAGAATTTTTTCATCATCATCTTCAATTTCTGACTCACTGGATTTGAGATAAAATTTGTAGGGACAGTGCATATAATTGTACACCTGGATCTAAAAACCAACTTCATAAGCACAAAGCTGAAGAGATGGGAAGAGATCTATAGCATGAGTAAAAGCAGTTAGAGATGTTAGTCAATAATAAGTTCAGAGGTTGAGTGCAAACTTAGGCTGAAAGTGCAGTCCTGGAATCAGAGAGGATTCTGCTGTTTTCTGCTCTGCTCAGACCCTACTTGGAGTATTGTGTCTAATTTTGGGACCCATAACATTGGGTAGTCAGAAAAGTTATCAGGAGGAATTTCAAAAGACATCATCTGAGAAAGAGAGAAAGAAATTGGATATTTCGCCCAGCCGGTGGGGCTCAGTGGTTGAGCATTGACCAATGAACCAGGAGGTTACAATTTGATTCTAGTCAGGGCACATGCCCGGGGCTGCCTGTTCAATCCCCAGTAGGGGGCATGCATGAAGTGACCGATCTATGATTCTCTCTCATCATTGATGTTTCTATCTCTTTCTCCCTCTTCCTTCCTTTCTGAAATCAATAAAAATATATTTAAAATAAAAAGAAATTGGATATTTGGAGTTGGTGGAAGAGCAAGTTAACGCCTTGAGGAAGAGATGTCATTTTACCTGCCTTGGAATATTTAAAGAACTGCCATTTGGAAGGTATATTTATTCTGTCTAAGGAGTAGTACAAGGCCTAATAGGAGGAAGGTGCCCATGGGAAAGACTTCAAATCGGTATAATTTAATAACAATGGCTAGAGTTGGTGGAAAGTGTTGCCTTAGGGAGCAGCTAGTTCTTATCACACGGGCATTCACTGGAAAGCAGGGCAGAGGAAATCTAGGCATTGAGAGGCTTTTCAGGATAGATGACGTATCTCCTCTGGCTATGTTTTGTTTAGGATTCTTTTTCTCGCAAATAACAGACCCCAGTAGTGCTCTCTTAGGCAAAAGAGGAAGTTACTGGAAATATTTGCGCTATTGCATATCATCAGTGGGATGGTTAATACTGAAATTCAGGCAGGACATCTCTCTCTCGTTCTCTCTCTCTCTCTCTCTCCTCTCACTCTTGTTCCATTCTAGCTCTGGGTCTCAATTTCTCTCACTGGTTCACTTATAGCCTTGTCAGGGAAAAAAAAAAAAAGGCTGCTGTCTGTTTCTGAATCTAAGATGCCTGGTTGAAAATTCCAGGAGAAAATGACTCTGTTACCACTCAACTCTGGCCAGAAAATAATAATGATGAACAAATTTGCTTGAGCTGTAAATTGTGAGTTCTCTCAGATAATAAAGGACCCTACGATGAGAGACTCAGATGTTACAAAGGACAAAGGTGAACATTAAAACCCTATCCTGACTTAAATGACACGAATAGCCTGTCCTGAAGGAAAACACCAACTGCAGAATCCTTCATGACAACCTCAAGCCACCCTGAAGGAGAAAATGCTTGAAGGTCACCTGGCAGTGCCACATTAAATATTGTAGCATAGTTGGGGTGACTGGGAAATCCCTGCTACCCACAGACAGGCCAGGAATGTAGCAAATAAAGTAAGGCTTTTCTTTTCTGAGAAAGTAGGAGAAAGCTGTGAGACAAGGGCAGTGGTGCATACCAGCTTAGGCTCTGCAAACATTTGCATTGTGGCTGAAAGCCAAGGGTGAGGCCCAGGACCCATGGGATTGTAGTTGAGATTCTAGCATCTTAGTAGAAAAGTCCATTCTTCTTTACATGCAGGAGACCTAACGGTCCTCAAGTTGAAATAACAATTCAGTAGCAGAAGTGATCCTCAGCATGGGGGTCTCCTGGCTCCTGATATTTCATCTTCCCTATACACTATCCTGCCTTTGAGAAATTACCTTATCTCTACAGAAGCCTGGCATGCCTTCCTATGGATTATGGACTGAGAAGGACCCAGGCTTGGCTCTCTGTGTGGAGACAAATGTCTCCAAGTACCAGTTTATGAGGTCATTGCAAGGACACTAATAGAGGAACTTTCAATTTTAATTTTTGTACTAGTTATTTTTATATTTGCTGAATATCATGTGCATGAACACAAATTTTTCTATGAAATTATTCATTTCTGGGGGAATTCTAAAAGCTGTAGCATAGAATTGGGAGAGAGAACATTATACATTACAAGTTCCTGGGAACTAGGTGCCCTCACTTTGTCACTGCCCACCTTCCAACCTTCCACGTCCTGTCTGTGTCTCTCCACCTCCCATTAAGGCTGACCTGGAACCAGGAGTGAATGAAGTGGGGTTTACAATAAATGGCTGTCAATACAGCTAATCTGGCTTTTGTATAATCCCCCATGAAAGAGGAAGTAGAATGATGGTGGTGATGATGATGATAATGACCATGAGGACAATGATGATAACAGGTTGCCCCTGCCAACCAGCAAGTACAGGTGGATCTGCTTTGCGATTCTGAGAATGCTGTTGGAGAGTGGAGGTAACTAATGAAATGAAAGCTAAAGCGTTTGCACACTGTTGCTTCTCTGAAAATCCATAAGTAGAATGTCAAATGTCTGAATGTTTCATTATGTTTTATATTTCATGAGATGCTGCAGGGTACAGAAAGAATAGAAAGTAATGGTTAAAAAATGGAGAAGCAGAACTGATGAGTTCTAGAATTGAAAATAATCATCACCCTTGGTTACTATGGGTAAACAGCACACTATATCAATCTTAGGAGGAAAAAAGGCAGTGACTAACAAAAGTAGCCCTGATGTGGATTTAAATAGGTCTACCAAAAAACCCACAAAAGCAATTAGGACAACAGAGAAACAACCTTATTTCCACTGCCTGTACATTGATGCCAGAAGTAGAAAAGGGGTACCATTTCGGAGAATTTGCTATATAACGTTATAGTAGCAGCAGTGATAATAAAAACATGCTTGCTTCCCAGTGAGTTCTGGATAAGGCCTAGTCTATGACAAATGTACCTCATGTGAAAGCTGTAGCGCTTAAAAATATATGTTTTCCCCCTCCCTGTATCTCTGGATATGGAACACACCGCCTATTAAAGACATATGCATGTTCATGCACAGAATAAATCAAGGATGAGCCAGCAGCCTTGGGACCTGTGTTTCTGTCGGAGTAATCTGATAGCCTCCCAATATGTCACGTCTAAATGACTGCTTCCAGAGTAGGCTTCTAGAGGGTGGCAACATGTCTTTAATCTGAGCAACAATACAACCTTTAGATGACTGCTTGAGCGGTGGAACTGGGGCAAAATGTGGGAAGGAATCACAATTTTCTCCCCATAAAATGTGTGTTTAAGCACAAAAGGCTACTTGCTGGACAAACTGAGCCCCATTTGTGTGAAGCATATTTTGCCATAGGTACCTGAGGGAGGGTAACATAGATGGTGTGCAGTTTATGAAGGCAGTGTCTTCCCCCTTATTTGACTTTTCTGTGACCTACAGTTAGCACATTTGGCACTGAGATGCATCACACACACACACACACACACACACACGAAACAAGATTTCATGAGACAATAATTACCCTAGCTATGTATAATACTTACCTATTTTTCATCCTATTCCATTTCTTTTATGTTTTTCCCTTCCATCCCTTCCTCCCTTCCTCCCTCCATTCCTCCTTCCTTCCTTTCTTTTTTCCTTCTATATATGAAACTGGCTTGCTCACTCTTTGAACTCTGAATTAGAGATAAAAGCAGAGCTCCTGTGCTCTGTCCAAGAGGCTGACTCCAAGAGGGTAGAGACATCCCCTATGCTGAGCACAGGGTATAGTACATGATAAGTGCAAAATAAATGTTAGTTGTTAACAACACCATCTACTAATTATTGATCTTGGTAAAGTCACTAACTGCTTTGTACCTCTATTTTCTCATCTGTTAAAAAGATACTAATAATATTCAAGGAAGAAAAGAATTAGAATAGGGCTTGATTCATAGTTAGCCATGGTTTTTACTGA
This sequence comes from Corynorhinus townsendii, assembly GCA_026230045.1. Lineage (NCBI taxonomy): Eukaryota > Metazoa > Chordata > Mammalia > Chiroptera > Vespertilionidae > Corynorhinus > Corynorhinus townsendii. The sequence goes on along the minus strand of JAPDVU010000006.1, from coordinate 116,127,222 downwards.
TAATGTTATGATTAAAGACTCATTGGCAAATGCTATCAACTACACACCATTTACTTGGCCATTCTCTCATTCATTCATTTCTGCAGTGCCTCCTCTGTTCCCTGAAATAAAATGCACACCATCTGTGACTTAAGAAAGGAATAAGTATAGGTTTACTCCTTTTTGGGTTCCCACAAAAGTATTTTCTTTCAGAAGATGCTGCCCCTCAGTGCTGTGGGTGTGACACTGCCATGGTGGGCAGGTTGGAGTCATCCACAAGGGATCAGAACTCCAAATTTGTTAAAGGTCAAGGAAATGTGGCCAGAGATAGCTTACTTGAAAAGCAGGAACAAGAGAGAGACAAGGTCAAACAGACAAATCCTATACAAATGAGTGCCAAGTGCATAAAAAAATAGATGGTTCTCCCTGAACCTCGTGTTGTCAGGGAGAGCAGACTGATGGGCAGTGACTAATTTCCTAGGGTGGGTTTTGTCTGCCCAGCGGCCACTTTTGAAGGGCTAGGGCTACCCCATCTTTGGCCCAAACTTCAATCTTTGGAACCCAGCTTTGAAAAGGATGGCTTTACAGGTACCAAGTTCAGGAGGTGGTGGCTCTTTCTGCAAAATTCCACTCTTTATTAATTATAACTTACTTGCTTATTGAAAATTTCTTTACCAATTTATATCTTCAGTGGAGTGAAGCATCTTTATCAGATCTCCTGTCTGGTTCTCCAAGATGAGATTTGAAAAACAATTTATTCTTGTTTGTCTTGGAGGAGACTGAGGTCTGTCCACCTGTTGATCTAGTTTGGTATCACAGGAAAAGCAGTTCTACATAGCCTGTTTCTGAAGCAAATGGTTGAGGTGTTCTTATTTTATTAACTGGGCCACTTGCAGAATGAGAAACTCTTGCTTGAGGCAATACGAGAAACTTTCTTTTCTAGATATATTCTTGTTATAAACTTTTCACCCGACTCTGCCTATCCTGTAAAGTGTGCTGAACTTTCCTGATGCATCCTTGGCCCATCCTAAATTATATCTCTCCCTACTGGGAACCCTAAGACTAAAGATCATTTGATAGGAATGACTTTCATAATCTGGTGCCTTCTATACACCAGAGAGCTGGGGTACTATTAAACCCCCTTCTCCATTGCCTGCGCTGCTCCCATTCTTATCAAACTACCAAATATCCACACACGTGTGTGTGTACATACTAGTATTAAGAATATTTAACCTGGTCCATCATAGGCCATGGACACTGGCCTTATCAACCCCCTTTGTATTGACTGACTAATAGCATCGCTCATTAGCACTTCATATTAGCATTTCAATTCCGACATATCTGGGAAAAAAGAGTTATTTCTTATGTGAGACAGGTTTTCCCTACTGGTAAGAATGAGAGGTTTGGAGCTAGTATTCCTGAACTGTCTTTTCAATTTCATGCTTAGTCACTGGAATTGATTTTGTCCATAGTTTTCTACTCTCAGTGTAGTCTTTATGAGTAAGTGTTTGCTTATACTCTGTATTAATATTTTTATGAGTAGCCTTGCTGAGATTGATAGCAACCACATTGCTTATGAGGCTTCATGGGAAGATATAAGATTTTTCTTCATTTTTCAGCTATGATTTTCACGCCAGCTGGGTCAAGGGGCCATCTGATGTATATGAAGAGTTGTTGAATCTAACTTCCACAGGACTCTGATTAAACTGATTGGCTTGAAAATATACATTGGCTTTAGTGTGTCCTTATTTCTGAGTTTGAATAGATCATGAATACATTTTAGTTTGCATATTTAGAAATAGGTCTCTTATACATAGTATGCATATGTGTAAAAAAATAAACTATACATTAGCATTTGAGCCAATGGTCTTGGCCCAAACTTATAGCAGTAAAATACTGCAACATTGATTTCTGATTGATAAACTTCACACCTCCAGGTGTGTTTTTGGCAAGCATACCTTAACTATTTCATTTTTTCTGTCAATAAAATTGACAAAGAAAATTATCCTTTGGGGTTCATATATTGGCTACATGTATATTAAATGCATAGTATTGTTATTAATAATAGACACATTGAAGTCTGAGAATTGATAAGTATTTGAACTCACATACTAAATTTAACACAGCTGATTAGGTAAATGTTGATTTAATAGAATGACTTTCACAATCTTCTATGCTTCTTATTCTAAACTTTTCATTTGTATGTGCTTTTGTACCTTAAGGGCTCTGCATCTCAAAATTTTAAAGTATGCTATGTTACCTGTCACTATTACACTGTCACCCCAGGAAATGATAAATGTTCCCTATAAACTTATTTGACACAAATATACTATTAAGAATACATATATTTTAAAGATAGTGTCTCATTTCTATATTTTAAATTATGTAAAATAGAGGATGAATTTATTTGTTTCAACTTTAGTGGTCAGCAGCTTCATTTACTGATTTTGTGTGGAAAAACCAACAAAAGCTCCATGTCAAATAAAAACAGCCTGAAAAATGATGCTTATGACATTGGTGCTATTATGAAACACAATTCCTGTGCTTTGAAAAACAATAGAGTTTGTTATGAAATTGAGTTTCCCCAGAGAGTGCCACATGACTGTAGGCTATTAATTATAGAGTTTTATGGTTATCTTTGTTCGGAACAATGGTGCTCCTGAGGTCCTGAGGAACTTCTCCTGTGCAATCTAGTCGAGTTTTGATTAAGCGCCATTATATACAGTTCATTAACAATGTATCTTAAAATGAGTTTTTGATTGAACATTTTTATTGGTCATTTACTATAATTGATGGATTCTGTTGGAATTTCACATAGAAAATTTGCCAGGATAGTTACAGTATTTTTCATTATGTATCATTATGCCTTTTTCCCCTAAAAGTACCCAAGTTTCTCTAAAAAAATTAACTTTTGAAAATTAGATATTGATCTATTGCTGATGCAGTTGCTCTTTCCATAGTTCAATTAGGGGAGAGAGAGAGAGAGACAGAAACTGGTAATACTGAATAGAAATAAGAAAAATTTGGGACATTAAATAATCCTATTAACTTAGCCCTTTTTTTTCCAGTGCCCAATCACTCTTTAGGACAGTAAATGAACTCTTGCTGGTTGATAAGTGTCCTTTTAATGCATTATTAAACATGATCTGTTTCACTAGTTCCTCCAATTTTATAATATTAATCATAATGTTTACCACTACTGTCCTTATCTTAATCAAAAGGTTAAAAATGATTTGGCAATGGGTCAACTAATTACGTTTTATAATGCCTGTATATTTAAATAATAGCAAGGAATCTCTCAAAGTATTCAATGTGTCATAAAAACTGCCCTGCCATCTTATGATAGTGAATTTATTCTCACTAAAGGGGTCAAGCAAATCCTTGTAGCTACTCATTGGAAAGAATTAGACAATCTTTAATTTGTCTTCAAATTCTAACTTTGTATAAATCCCTCAGGTAATATAGAATAAGACAGAAGAGAAAGGCAGAAAAAAACTGGAGAAGTTTTAAAATGGATCCTGTTTGACTTCAGGCAAGTTACTTATCTTCTCTGGGTTTTAGTTATAATGTGATAATAAGGATACTGGATTAGATTATACTAAAGGTTCCTTCCCACTGGAGCATGTCATAATTCTTTATTTCCTTAATGGCTGAGAAGTAACTAAAAGTCCTCCAAGGACCTAATTTTCATTTAGGAAACATTAGATACTTGGGGCAATAGTCCACTAACAGATGTTGGCAAATTTGTAAAATTCCATTGAACTTACAAGTTCATTGGCATCTATTACATTAAGTTATACTTAGACTAACTTTCTGTATAGCATTCCTGCTACTGAAAATGTAAATAAGAAAAAACATTAAAGAAAACAGTTTTCTCTTAATAATTTTCTATATTTTTCTTTGAAATAGCAATTACTGCTGCCACTCAAAACTTCTATGAATTGGAACATGCTTTATCACTGTCATCATAGAAAAAGGGTCAAATTAAAATTTTAGTTGCTGATCTTTGGCTGATATTTGGAAAGGAAGAGCTATTCACTGTATTTTTCCAAATCTCATCTACTATCCTTATATTTCCCCTCATATCTGCTTTCCTCTTTTTCCCCTGGACAGAATATAAGGATATATACAATACATTAGTGCATAAGTATACTTCTAACCCAGGTGCAATCACAAGATTTAGTCAACCACCCAAACATTTTGGGGACCAAAAATGCTCAATCTTTTGAAACTTCAAATACCATAAAAGGAACCCTTTATAAAGTTAATTATTTTACCTACTACAGAACTCTCTTCTTTCTCCTCTTTTGACTTCTCTTTCTCTTATTATCTTACCCCTTTAAGCTGCAAGGTGCCATTAAAAGGAGAAAAATATGCCAGGAATTTACCAGATTATAATTAATTTGATCACTGTCTACCCTATAATATTGTGTGGATCACATTTCCTCTTTAACTTGTATCTCACACTTTACTTGTTAACTCAAGTGGTGGCCAACTAGGACACTTTTTCCCTCTTGTTGCCTTGATTCTTTTATGATTTAACTGGGGGAAAATTAATGGAAAAATGTAGTGTGAAGAGAATCCATTGTAACAGGTTCATGGGTCAAGTTTAAGACTATATTTGAAATTCAATCACATAATATTTTTATTCATTTCCCAAATCTGAAGTAAATGAGCAAAGTAGCTTTGTGAGTATTTAATGTTTTATCCATATGGGAAAGAATCACTTTTTCTGTTTAAATGTAAAACAAGAAGATGAGATACATTTTATTGCCCATTTTATTATGGGTTAAGATCTACTGAAATAATAAGAATTTCCTACCCCACGGTATATCTGTACATATTTGGTAAAATAAAAATGTTCCAGAGTAAAAAATGGCAGCTTGAACACCAACTAACCATCCTGTTAATTAGTATTCTTGGCCATAAGGAAAAAAAAAATAGGCAAGTGTGACTTTATGCATTATCTATGCTTAATATTGAAAAATAGCTAAGCATATGTATACCCTATGGGTTGTCAATTAGTATTGTAACCTTTATGTAGAGAGAAGGAATATAAAACAGAGTTCAATGATCCAACCTGGGAATAAGATGAAAAGATCAAAGTGTCTTAACTTTATGCCACCAATAATGTATTCTGGGAAAAGCATAGAAATTCAGTGGTTAATAATCCTGACCTCTAGCCTTTGGTCTATCTTGACTACTTGGGTGACCTGGGCAAAGTAACTCATCTCTACTAGATTTACTTTCTTAGTCGGCATATGGACAAAGACATGAGACCTCATTGGAAATCCCTGGCACATTGCCTAGAATACAGCAGGTACACATGAAGTGGTCATGGGTTCTGAATCTTCTTCAGTTTCCTCACCCATGAAGTGAGGAGTTTCTATAACACAATAGTGTTCAAGATTTTTTTATGTGTATGACAGCAACACAGTTTACATGGAATAGCAATATATTAAACAGTTAAAAGCTAAACTGTCCTGACTGAAGTGAAAGTAGAAAGCCCAGAAACACCTTTCTTGCTCATTTGTGTTAATTATGTCAAAGGCTTGACACTCCTTCAAACTTCCAATTAGTGCAGGTGCACCAATGTGTGCATACAAGTGCATGCCACACACACATGCACACACACACACACACACACACATCTTTTCAGCACCTTAAAATCTTAACTATTTCTTGGATCAATACATGTCCTATGTGGATTACACATGACAATGGTCTTTAGAGTTCCACCTGCAATTTCCTGGAAATTCCCTTGACAATTCAAGATGAAAGGGGGTTGATATTGATGTGGTAAATGATCATGATCCTTTGAATTGTGTTGGAGATCACACTTCTGTAAATAAAGGATGGTACACCCAACTGCGAGAAAGCCTAATTCAGGCAGAATGCTATAATGGATGTCATCTATCTATTCTCTGGCTGTGAGTACTGGAATTTTTACTAAAATTATCAATTGGGCCTACCTAGTTCAGATATCTATTTTTAACAATATACAACAATTTTTTTAAATTCAAGACTAAAGAAAAGGCAAAAGAAATGTTTGGTTTCATGTAAATCAGAGTATCTTAATAATTGTACATACATTACTAAATATTTAACATTTTTATACAATAACTATACTTAGCAGCATGGCATGGTTGGGAAAGGTTTTAGAGTCAGATTAAATAGATTTAAAATCCCAGCTCTTTCACTTACTAGCTTTGTGACTTTGAGCCACAATTTCCTCATTAGGAAAATTATTCCTTATTTGGGTTGCTATGAGATCTAAAAAAAAAAAAGCAAACCTATTCTGGAGCCTAGAGTTGAACCCAGAATATAGTAGATGCCCAATAACTATTAATTCCTTTTTCACTTAAAATGTGGTGTGGTGCTGATGTTCAACAAAATACTGGTAAAACTTAAGGACCAATTTTGGCTAAGGAGCTGCACTTGTATAGTTTGGGTCCTTTTCTTATTTTTCTTTACTTTTTCTAACTGTTATTTACTGATTATCCTCAGAGTTGTGAGAGGACTTGGATATTTATACTAATTTACAGAGATTCTCAATTGTTGTTAAATATTTACAAATAAAAAGAGATAAAGAAGTAAATGTTTACACTAATTGTATATCTATATTCTTATGGACTTCTAATAGCCACTGCAGATTTATGCAAAGTTAGAACCATAAAATGTGCTTTGCAAAGGACCTGCTATTGTCATAAGTTTTCCTAGGAATCTCTCTCTCTCTCTCTCTCTCTCTCTCTCTCTCTCTCTCTCTCTCTCTCTCTCTCTCCCCCTCTCTTCCTCTCTCTCTCTCTTCTCTCTCTCTCTCTCTCTCTCTCCTATTAGATATTTTACAGGAAGTAATGACTTCAGTTATATACCATATGAAAATGTTTGTTCTCTGCAGACAGCACGAACAGTAGAATTAAATTCTCACAAGCTTAATGTGCAGACAAAACACGTGGGGATCTTGTTAAAATGCAGATTTTGATTCTGTAGGTCTGTTGTAGGTCCTGAGATTTCACATCTCTAACAAGTTCCTTGATGGTGCTCATGCTGCTGACATGCAAACCACAATTTGGTAGCAAGATTCCAGGTACATTTTAGGTCACCTTGTCAATCATCCATTGCTTTCCTTTCACCATGTCCTTTCCCCATCCAGTTAGAATAAGAATACTTAGGTTTTTGTTATGTTTCAATTTTGTTTATTTATGTATTCCATGCAAGCCATGTTTGAAATAAAAACAGGTCCAAGAAAACCCTCCTGCCAACTAGGAAATTTTTAGCTGTTTATCTCCCAAAAATTATCATCTAAAAGAAAAAACAAACAAACTCACAACCTTTTGTCAATTTAAAATGATGACCTAGTTTTATATGACAGCCTTTTTGAGAATTTAATCTTTTTTTGACCATCTTGCAGGTTGATTTTTCTAACCACAAAGAAAGTCAAAATCCCTCATGGAAAAAAACCGCTCTATGACTTTGAAAACTACAAAAATAACATTGGCATGTGACTGAGGCCAGCCATTTATAACAGCACACACTCTTCCTTCCCGACTTCCATTCAACAGTGAGATGTCTGTGAGCCCTGTCCAATCAATGAGAATGATGCAGATATAAAATGAATCTCCATTAATTTATTAATTTGTCAGTAGCCACATTAAGTGGATAACCTCCCCAAATACCCATGACTTGAGGATGTTCAGAAATGCTGTCATTCACTTCATGATTTTAAGAGCTGTTTCTTAAGAAAACTCTGGGCCAAGCATTTAGAATATATTATCTCCTCGAAACACAGATTTTCATTGATGACATTCCATGGGCATCCATTTAATATTAATATTAAGCCAAAGAAATAATGCTCCTTGTTTCTTTCCTTTAAAATGACAGGAATAGTGGGTATTTGTTCCTTCTGAAAAACAGGAAATATCTAAGCCAGCAGTATTCACACTGGTGTCATTACTTGCATTACTGCAGTTATTGATTGAACCTTGCCAAATTCTCCATGATGCATCTGTCTACCAGAGAGGAGGCTTGTGTGAGGGATTGACTTGTAAAGGTTATCTCAGGATTGATTATATGCAGCTTTCTGCCTTTCAAAAACTTATAAAAGGCTGGGAAATCAGGTAGTCACCATGGCACAGAAAATGAAGCATCTGGCTGTAACCTTCTAAAATTACTATTGTAATATTTTTAAATGATCAGTACAGAATTTGGACTTAATTTCTTTAGAATGGATGTGCAAACCAAATAGGCACTCATCAGTGCTGTTTTCTGTCACCTTGAAACAAATAAAGTCTAAGTATTTTCCAAGGTTAGAACTCAGGAATTCCCTAGGAGTTTGCCAGAATTCTTGAAGTTCTTGCTTACCAGATAATTTACGAGGTGGGAAGGGAGTGAGAAATATCTCAGGAAGACTTCTTGTTGGTACTTTGGTCAACATATGAGTGTGTTTTAATTTATTTTGTCCCTTTTGTTGAATCTAGACTGGTAATATGCCCCCCAAAGCTCTTGCTTTGGCATCTGTACATTTATAAACACAAGAAATGGAATTGCTGAGACCTCAGTTTTTTGTATTGATTTGGAGAGTACTGCAGGGAGTCCTATAATCAATAAAGTACTGGCTTCCTCCCTCTCACCTCTTCCTTGCCAGTTTCTACTGCCCCAAATTTGCCTTTTTTCCTGTTCTTGCAGTACCACATGCATCTGATCTCTCAATCTCTCTCAGTGAAGAAAATAATCCTAAATGCTGAATGATTATATCAGGATTTTACAAGCAATACATTTTAAGTGGATGAGAGGCATACCAAACTCATATGACTTCCTCTAGGTCCAAGTTTCTTGTGTCTACCTTCACCTTTATATGGTGAAAAGGAGCTTTGGGTTTCATGAGGGCAGGTTTGGCTATAGTTTTTCTGGCCTAATTATTAGAGGCTTGAGTATAAGTTTATGCAGCTCTGTGCACACCCAGAATGTTTCTTTCTGTATTCCCATTCCCCAATCCCATTTGCATGAGCCTACAAGTTTTCGTGCATACACGTGTAAGCAAACACACACACACACCATGTATGAAAAAGAGAAGGGAGATAATAAAACTCAAATGAAGAGACTATTTCCAGCCTCAGGACAAACTGACACCTTGATAATTCAGTTCTACCCAAGATCCTTATTTTTCTCTCTAGAAAACCACTTTACCTTGGACAAGTCTTTCTTTAGCTAAATAACCAATAGGTGTCAAAGACACAACTGCACAAAGAAAGTATTCTGTAGAAAATGCCTTTCATCTCCCTAAGAGCAGGGATGAGTTTCTTTTTTTCCATTCATTCATTCACTCACTCATTCATTGATTCTGCTATAAGAAGACCCAGAGCAAGAATGAGTTTTCTCAGATGCACTTCTATATTCACACTTACGGTGTCTTTATGTTACCCTGAATCTTTCTCTTCTCCTTATGCCCACAACTAATACACAAAAGCAGAAAGTGAAAAAATATGCTCATAGTAAAAGGAGATTTGGTTAAAGTCCTCTTCCTAAGTAAAAGAAATAAAATATTACATTACTTTCACTATTACAAGTTACTCCTGCCCCTCAGAAAAAAAACTTACTACTGATTCTGTTAGATAAAGTTTACAGAATGTACTCTTACACCTCTTGCAACCAGTCTCTAAGGGGACTCTCTCCTTTGCAATTCTGTGCCTCCTTTCTAGACTCCAGTCTCACCTTAGAGCAGTGGCTATTCCTTCTACCTGGGAAGAAATGCAATCAATCTGGTACCCATCCAGAGTGGACTTTTACATTAGAAACAACACTTCCTCAGTGACCAACGGATGGCACATCTAAACTGGGTCCTGGCTAAGAGAAACAATGAACAAGGTAGTCCCTATTTAGTTGTTAATTTCTCTCTACCTCTAATTTAAAGAAAAATTTAACAGTCTTTCAGATTGATCCAGGAACTTCTTGAAAGTGAATAGACATGGAGTTGCTCCAGTTTAACTTCTGATATTAGTGCTCTTGATCCACATGCCACACTCCAGCTTCGTGTTCAGCCTTCCCCCCGACAGTTCCTATCCTGTACCGAGGAACCATCTGTCTCCACAGTTCGCCCACACAAGGACGGAACTGTCATTGATACAGCAGCCAGGACTGTGGCAACAGGCACTGATGCCAGACGACACAGGTGGTTGGGAGCACTGAGAGTCACCAAGGAGACTCAGAGAAGACATTATGGGGATGGGATGCATCTGAAGGCATCCCAATCCTGTCTCAGTTTAAGGAAATCAGAGCCAAATGATGGATACTGATCCAAAAAGTGTGATCATCACATTCACGGAGATGTTAACAAATGTAAAATCAGTTACCATTCACTGAAAACCTACCATAAGTTTTCACTGTAAACTACCAGACTTTAGTGATTTCTTTGATTTACAGAGTTAAGACAGAATGTATCTTCTGGGGGCCAATGTCTCTAACTCTAGGATTCACAGTATAATTAGAAAAATATACAAAAATATTCCAATTATTTCTTTCAATATGAGCCATGAAGATCATTGGACAACCATTCAGCTGCCAAGAAGCCATTTCCCAGAAACAATGATATTGTTGGCTATACTGAACTATTTCAAGAAATTTAATCTATTTGGTACTTCTTGGAATATCCTCTACAGAAGTCGAGCAACATATACTAGTAACTGTAAACAAATTATATAACAAAAACTTGACTCTTTAACTTCACTTCCTAATGATGACTCAAATTCTGATGAGAAAACAACATAATCCTTACCCTTCATTTTCTTCTTCAATCTAATAGCTAATACATCACCAATGGAGTCCTGTTGATCCTTTCAAGTCCATCTCCTTCTCTTCATTTCTATTGTATAATCTCAGTTCTTAGCCTCTTCATATCTGCAAGAATGCTTTAATGGAACCTTAACTTATATATCTGTCTCCAGTCTCTCTCTAATCTCTTCAAATGATCCAAAAGAATTGCTCTAAGCCATTTCTTTTCACTTGTTCCTGTTTTATTTCTTTCCTTAGCACTTACTGGCTTTAAATGTACTATATACTTTTCTTATTTATTTTGCTTATTGTGTGTCATCCCCCATTTGACTTATCAGCTTCATGAAATCGGGAATCATTGCCTGTTTCTTTGTGGCTATAAAGCTGAGCCTAGAACAGGTCTGGCATATACTAGGTTCTCAATAAATACATGTGAATGTCTGATATTCTTGATTAAAAAATCTACCTTGCCTTTCCATTTCTTTCAGGATGAAGTACAAACACCTTAACATTGGATTTAAGACACTTTGCATATTGACCTCAACAGGGCTTTCTACCTCATTTTATCGCATCTTCTTCTGTACAAACCTTCTGTTCAAGTAACCTGAAGATCTTGTCATTCCATAAGCTTGCCATGTTTTTTAATGCATCTCTACATCATTTGCAAATGCTGTTCTCCTTATCTGAAAAAATCTTCCCAAGACTGCCTAGAACACAACAGGTATGGTGATTGTCTTTTCAGTCATCCTGTCAAACCATTCATTCATTCATTCATTGCCTGACCAACCTCTCTACATCCTTGAAGACCCAGGTGAAATTTTTCAATTCCTCTGTAGCCCTACCAGACTTCCTGAGTTGGGATCCATTACTTTTTCTCAGTGTTTTCATAGTACTTTGTATATAACTCTACTTTGGTTCCTATTACATTGAGTTGTAATTTATCTAATATGCTTTCTTTGTCCTTCTCTGGACTATGGGATATTCCACAGTAAATAATGAGTAATTTATCAACTTTTCCCCAGAATATTTTACAGTGTCTGGCACATAGTAAGTACTCAATGCATATTGAATAAATGAATCACTAAGCTACTGAGAGTAAGATATATATGTTTGGGGAAGCAGGGCTCATTGCTCTGGATTGAAGATTCTGCAGATGAACTCCACAGCATTCTATCCAGCTATCTGAAAACCTGCAGGGAGGACTGTTAGTATTTATGTGAAATGCATATTTAAATTTTACTAGTATAATAACTTACCTATGTGAAATTCATAGAATAGCAAACAAATAACCTAAAGATCTTGGAGCTGTGGACCAAATAATATAATAGTGAGTCATTTATACTGAGCAAAGGATAATGCAGTCCACAAAAATGTTCAGGGCTACTTAGGTCTCAATTATTTGTACTTAATTCTCTACAAAGCCAATGAGAATGATGCATGACTAAGTAGCACAGCATTTGGTTTCTAGAGCAGAGAAGTTAACCATTTCAAAACAAAAAATATACAAGTGTGGTGATTATCCTCATGTTTCTTTTAAAAGTGATGATTCTGCCAAAAAATGACTTATTTAAAATTAAATGTAATTTTTTTTTAAGTAGATACTTAAATGCCAAAAGAGAAGAGCTGCCTAGTCATTTTGTTTTCCAATCTTTCGTTCATGCTTTGGACGTATGCTCCTCCGTCAATGAGGTGTTTTGAAGCTGCCCACAGAGAAAACAAAATAAAATGTTTAAAGGACATTATGAATGAGCAAGCAGCCAGGCTTTCCCCAAGAAAGAGTACTTCTAAATAATCTGACAGTTTTCTTTGTTGGTACAAATGGAAAAGCTAATATAAAAATATCTTCTATGCTTTACTTTTAGTTTTATAAGAATGGAGACCAGCTTTGACACATTTCTGTGTGCCTATCTTAATCCTCCAGGACTGAGGATTCCGAGTAAACTGCTGAATTGCAGTGTTTGCCTATTTATCTATCTTCCATCTGCACACAATATAGACCTCACATTGCTCATTTGGGAGTCCCTATTATTGTCCAAATGCCGATCACAAAGTAGGGCGCCTTAGTCCTCTGGGGTAACTGGACATGGTACCACAGACACAGATGGTGAGTGAATGTATTAACATGCTCTTCTCATGGTTGAAATTGTGCAGAAATAATATATTAACTGAAAGGACTGCTTCTCATCTTCCTTTCAGAATTTTTGAGTCCATGTCTGTGTGAATAAAATGGAGATTCCAGGCAATATCTGAGTAATATTTGGTGTGAAAAATACAGCTACCTGTTAAAGAATTTGTGATTGATTTTAATCTGAAATCGCTCAATTAGCAGCCTTTCCTGATGGATTTCACTTTGTTTACCCTTTAATTTATCCTGCCATGTTTCCTGTGTAGTCAGAATCATAGTGTGCCTAGGATCTTGAAATGCAAAGCTGTGTTTCCTGTGCCCTTAGGATAAAGGAGGAAAAAAAACAGGAAATGTTCCAATGTGACTCAATTATCATTTGTAGTTTGTTAAGTAAAGAGCTTAAATTTAATCTATAAAGTGGGAAGCACAGTGCCTATCCCCCCATAGGAACAGTTCGTAACTGCAAAGTCCTTTACAAATGGAATGCCACTGGATATAATTGTGGATAGAGCCGGAGTTATAACAGGAGATAGCTAAATAGATCCAGGTTTAATATGAAATTTTCAGCGAAAAGGAATCCTGTCTTTTATTAAATCAGAAGCAGACACTTTGGAAGTCATATGGACATATACAAGTGCCATATATATATGTGGCCAAACACGGATTCTGCTCCATACCTGAGTGTTGGCTAATCTTGTCTGGGAGGACAATGCATGTGAGAAGCTGGTATGCTGCCCTCTGTCTTGAAGTCCTTTTAACCCCATCTTCTCTCTGCCCCTTGTGCTAATTTTTGCAGTAGTTTTTGTGTTTTCTTTTACCAAATTTCCCTGAAAAAATTTAAGAGCAAACCATGTTTTCTGCCATCAATGAAACAATGTAAATACACATAAAGAAAAGGAATAATGAATATTTTCCAGCTTCTCTCTCTGCACCCCATTCTTGATGGCCACAATCAACTTTTAGTCAGTTGTGATGTTAACAGCCTAGAATGTATCTTTGTATACTTCTCTTCATACCATGCATCTATATGTACAGGGAAAGTATATACACATGTATATTTTGGGCTGGGTTTTTTGTTTTTTTTTTTGGTTTGCTTTTATGAACTTAGACTATACTAAATTCATCCCTCTGCAATTTACTTATTTCACTTAAAAATCATAATATACAGTCTTCTTGGACAATAATGTATTATTTTAATGGCTTCACATTATCCCATGATAATGCACCACTATTTGTTCAATCTATTCTGTATTCTATTCATAGTAATTTTACCTCTAGAAAATTATGCTGTAATTAACACACTTATTCATATATTGTTATGTATTAGTGTGTATACACAGAGGTAGATAAAATAAAGTATATTTTTACTTTTCATGTATTTTATGTGAATTTTTTACTCTTAATACATATTAACAAAAAATTTACAAGGTGGTATATAGCAATTCACATTCCCACCAAAATGGAAAAGAGTGCCTCTTTCCCCTCAACTTTTATCAGTACTGAACTTAATCCCTTGTTTATTTTGCCAATCTGTTAAAAATGTTCTCATTTTACTTTAAGTTTGCAGTTTTCTGTATTTTAGTGAGGTTGAGCATCTTTCACACATTTATTGGCCAGTTACTTCTAGTTTGCTGATATTTGAATCCTTTTTATAATGCCAGTGCTATGCACATAGGGCCTCCATCAATACTGGTTGAATGCATAAATTAAAATATCTTGCCCAGCCATTATAGCTCAGTGACTGAGTGTCAGTCGATGACCCATGAATCAGGAGGTCCTGTTAGATTCTAGGTCAGGGCACATACCCAGGTTGTGGGCTTGATCCCTACCAGGGGGTGTGCAGGATTCTTTCTTATCATTGATGTTTCTATCCTTCTCTCCCTCTCCCTTTCTTTCTCTGAAATAAATAAAAACATATTTAAAAGATAACTACTTCCCCACAGTTTAAAAATATCTGAAAATTTAGAATTTTCCTCATCAATTTATAGAAGTTCTTTGAATACTGAGGTGTTAAGTTTTTTACTCTATCTGTATTTTTCTCCATTTCTTATTTGTCTCTTGGCATTGTTTATGCCATAAATTTCAAGCCACAAAAGAACTCTTGGAACATCATCAGTAAAAAAAAGCTGATAAAAGACATAAAACCCTCCATTCCTCTAGATATGTCTAATAACCAGATTACTGCCCATCTTCTTGTATGCACAGCAGGTCTAGCACTGTGTCCCCATGACAGATTAATGGCTCTGGAACAAGGCCTAACATGTCACCTGTGGGTTTATTTAACAAAATCAGAGAGCAAGGCACAAGCAAAAGAACAGCCTTTTCACCTCCATAGATTGGAAATGGGAGTGAGAGTGACTGCAAAATTAAGGGAGAGTGCATTTTAAAAATACATTTAAATGAGTAGTAAATGAACATAATAATGATGATAATAATAAATATATTCTAAAAATAAGTTTGGTTTTTCTGTATAATGGAGTACTTGGTATTTTTTCACTGGTAACTTAATCTCATTTCCATGATCAGCATTTCTCAAATAACTTGAAAAAAGAAGGTAAATTTAAATATTTCCATTTAAATTTGCCACTCATTGAATTGCCTTTTTAATTCTGTGTTGCTTTGAGTTGAGATTTAAAGCAACAGTGCTATGTACATAGGTTCTCAAAAAATACTGGTTGCATGAACATACAAAAGTATCTCAAAAAATTAAAATTTTAGAAATGGGAGGAAATTTTATGCAGTCTGATTCTCTCACTTTATAGAATTTGAAGTCAAGGAAAGTGGGTGACTGGCTGGGGTCAGCCAATGAATTTGTGGTGGTGTCAGGATAAAGAGAGATCCGTTGCTTTTGGGATCTCAGTCCAGCACCCTTTAGTTAACTGAAGACTTAATAAAACTTAGCCATTTGACTAATTGAGCATTGGATAGTTGCTGGAGGGAAGCTTGGGTTTGCTCTTATTTAATGGGAAGCATGTACCATTGATTTTGTGATTGATTCTTTGATAATTAAGAGTATGCTTACCCAACATAAAAGGAAAGCTGGGCTGAAGGAGGTTAAGGGACTGGCAGAGGCACTTAAGGGCTGAGTTGGGACTTGAATATCTGCTTGTGATTCTTATATTGTTTCACAGGACCCAGCTCTTAGATTTGTTAATCTAAGAACAAATTAGCATCTCTATTATTGTTTTTATTTTGCAGTATACTGGTAGTTAACATTTTATGAGTTATATAGACTTCTGCCATGGATAGGACTATGGTTATCAATAGTTTTCAACTCCAGTATCATCATCAAATATCTTATCTGGTAAGAAGCTTAGTGGAGATCTAAACCCAAATCAGCATTGATCTGAAACTATTTCTGGGCAGATGAAGTTTTTATCCATCTTACAAAATGTGTATGTTTCCTCTTGTGCTGGTACCGATGCCCACAGGCCTCAGATGCCTCATCCAGTTCATTAGCAAAGCAATCATGGCTCTACACAGCCCCACTCAGAATTCCCAAGGAACTCAGAATTCCAGGTGAGGAAAGGGAGCTGTAAGCACATTCCTTTTATTTTAATTATTTTTAAAATAAACAACTTAAATCACTTTCTTTTTATTTCATTCTATTACTTTGCATTACTAATATATCCATATGATGGTTCACAGACACTGAAAAGTAAATAAGACAAAGTACACAGAAGTCCCCGCTTATCTGTGGTTTTGCTCTCCACAATTTGTTACCCACAGAAAACCATGGTCCAAAAATATTAAATGAAAATTTTCAGAAATAAACAATTCCTAAATTTTGAGTTATGTGTGGTTCTGAGTAGCATGATAAAATCTCACGCTGTCATCTTTAAAATCTGCCATGGACGTGAGTCATCCCTTTGTCCAGCATCTCCATGCTGTAGATGCTTCCACCCATTATTCACTTAGTATCCTTCTTGGTTATCAGATGGAGTGCCAAGTATTGCATTGCTTGTGTTCAGGGCACCCTTATTTCATTTAATAATGGCCCCAAAGTGCAAGAGTAGTGATGCTGGCAATTCAGGTATGCCAAAGGAGAAACTATAAAGTGCTTCTTTTAAGTGAAAAGTTACAAGTTTTTTACTTATTAGGAAAGAAAATAAATTGTATTCTGAAGTTGCTAAGATGTAAGGTAAAGAAGTAGTCTATTTGTGAAATTGTGAAGAAGGGAAAAGAAATTCATGCTAGTTTGCTGAGAGAGAGAGAGACTACCTCCAGCAACCCGGGCATATGCCCTGACCGGGAATTGAACCATGACTTTCTGGTTCATAGGTCGGCACTAAATCACTGGGCCACAATGACTGGGCCTGTTGTTAATCTCTTACTGTGCTTAATTTACAAACTTTAGCACCTGTATGTATGTATAGGGAAATATCATAGTTGTACATAGGGTTCAGAACTACCTGCAGTGTTAGGGATCAAATGGGGGTCTTGGAACTTTTCCTCCTCCCTTTCTCCAGGTCATGGTTCAATTCCCTGTCAAGGCATATGCCCAGGTTGCTGGAGGTAGTCTCTCTCTCAGCATACTAGCATGAATTTCTTTTCCCTTCTTCACAGTTTCACAGATAGAACACTTGTTTTACCTTAGGTCTTAGCAACTTCTGAATACAATTGTTTTATTACCTTATAAGTCAAAAACTTGTACCTTTTCACTTAAAAGAAGCACTTTATAGTTTCTCCTTCCTTGTCATCAAGTTTTCTCTGTAGGCAGATTAAGTTTCTTATGCATCCTTTCAGAATTACTTTATACATATACTAGTGTGTGTGCATGTGTATATGCATATATGTATACTTACTAGTATACACATATTTAATTCACCTTTTATTCACAAATGATTGCATTCAATACATGCTATTCTGCTCTTTGATTTTTTCAATTTATAATAGAACTTGGAACTCTTTCATTACGTAGTTTCTTATGTATTAATGGGTGCAGAGTATTTCATTGTGTGGATATATCATAATTTGTTTAACTAGTCTCCTATTAATAGGCACTTCAATGTTCTTTTCAACACTTGACATTACCAAAAAAAGGTTATGATAAATAACTCTCCACATTGGTTATTTCATTCACATGTGAAAATCCATTTTAATTGGATAAATTCCTAGCAGTAGAACTGTTAAGTCATGACACAAAGTACATTTATTTTGAAAGATATTGCAAATTTCCTACATATGAATGTTAGTAGACAAATCACCAAATATAAACTGCTTGTTTTGTTAAGAACCTGTGCATCTAATGATATATGCTGTTGTTATTTTTGATTAAGGAAGAGATTTTTTATAAAGTATAGGAAGTAATACCAGTAGCAAATATTCCCATAGGATTAGTATGTGCCAAGCATTGTTCTAAGAGCTTTGCATTGATCTGTGAGTGAATCTTTCATCTGCTTCCTCCTTCAGGCCCCTAAACAAAAATTATCCACATTCACCTAAAATAGTTTTGTGTAATTTTATTTTTAAACATTTTCAGTGCAACATTTTAATCTTTTGTCATGTGAGTGTTTGAAAGAATATGGATTCCTTCCTTACTTATAACTTCCTTTTCACCATCTTGCCACTTTTTCCCCTCTTAACAGTGTACTCCCTGATGTAGACTTCTTTCTGTGAATGCCACTAGAGCACAAGGCTGTTAGGGAAAAGCAGGTACTGAAAAGGTTTCATGAGCAGCTTCTTATTTCCAGGTAAAGCATGGATGGACTTGCTCCTATCACAGAGTTGAGCAGCTGCTGATTTCTATGTTCTCTATAATTTATCCAAGATTTTTTTCCCCACCAAGAATGAGTCATATTCCCAGATCTTTGGCTTTATTTTCTTTTATCACCAGCACAATCCCTTGGCTTTATATTCAGAGCTTGTTTTGTCTCATCTCTCTGTGGTTTACTCTACAGGCAAGCAGCAGTGAACAAGGATGGAAGCACTTGGACAGTGTTTGTCATGTGCCAGGCTCTATTCTAAGTACTTTGCAGACTACTAGGTGTACAAAGCTTATGTGCCTCCTCAGATCCCTCAATCACTGCCTGGCTGGCATGGCTTCAGGGGCTGCGCATTGACCTTTGGACCAGGAAGGTTGGGGTTCAATTCTTGGTCAGGGCACATGCCCCAGTTGTGGGCTTGATCACCAATAGGGGGTGTGCAGGAGCAGCCTATCAATGATTCTCTCTCATCATTGATGTTTCTATCTCTCTTTCCCTCTCCCTTCCTCTATGACATCAATAAAAACATATTTAAAAACAGTTCCTTGTTAACCTATAATAATCTATAATAATAAAAGCATAATACGCAAATCGACCAAATGGCCTAACAGCAGAACCTTCCAGACGAAGCCGGGGCTGCAAAGGCCTACTCTTACATGAATTTTGTGCATCAGGCCTCTAGTGTATCTATATATCTATATCTATATCTATATCTATATCTATATCTATATCTATATCTATATCTATACCTATGCTAATATATATATGTGCACACACACACACACACACACACACATATATATATATCCTATCTAATAAAGAGGGAATATGCTAATTAACCCTCACATCGTCGCAAAGATGGTGGCACCCATAGCCAATAAGGAGGGAATATTCTAATTGCTGCCCCCTTCAAAGATGGTGGCGCCCACAGCCAATAAAGAGGGAATATGCTAATTGACTACCATGCCCTCAAAGATGGCGGCACCCACAGCCATAAAATAGTGGTGCCCAGTCCCCTCAGCCCCACCGGGGTGGCAGGCATGAGGAGTCCCCCAGTCCCCTCAGCCTCCCAGCCACCCAGGGCCGGCCCGAGACACAGGCAAACCTCAGATGACAGCTGCTCAGCTGCCCAGGGCTGCCCGAGGCTCAGGTAACCAGGGCCAGCCAAGGCTTGTGCTGCCAGCAGTGGCAGCAGCAGAGGTGTGATGGGAGCATCGCCTTCCCGCCCCTGAGGGCTTCCGGACTGTGAAAGGGGGCAGGCCAGGCTGAGGGACCTCCCCCCAGTCTAGTGCATAAATTTTCATGCACCGGCCCTCTAGTATATATATATATCTTTATCTTTCAACATTCAATTTGCACTAGATACCTCCTCATTTTCAGACTTGGCTGGGGAAGAGGGTGGGGTTTCTAAAAATGCCTGTCAAGGAACCAGATGAGGCTATTGGTAGAATAGGGGAGTTATCCATTATGAACCACTGGAACCATTGGAACTCAGGAATGAACCATTGGAACTCAAGAATGGAGCCAGACTGGTAAATCCCCTTCCTCTATGTCATTTGAGGATGGCTGTGAAGTGCAGCTCCTTTCTGACACCCTTCCACACAAATCCCATTAAAGTCTTGTGTGGAAAGAACACCTGCTGAGCAGTGTGCTGTTCTCTTAGCTGTTGGTGGATTAGCCAACATGCTAAGATGTCAAGCTGCAATGCACTGTATCTTCTTGTTTCAACTCCCTTTTACCCTCACTGTTACCACTTCCCGCCTGTAACGCCCACATGAGCATCCTCACCATAATGTGTACCTCTGGATCCTCTTCCCAGAGGACTCTAGGTAAGATCTTTACATCAACTGATTTAGTCCTCATAAAAGCTCTACTAGGTAGACACTACTCTTTCTCCATTTTGTAAATGATGAAACTGAGACACAGGGCCTTACATGACTTGCCCAAGATCACAAAGTTACTTTGATGCAGCACTAGGTTTCCATACAATCTAGCTCTGGAATGTATGCTCTTCACCATTGCTTTCAGCTGCCTTTCAATGTAAAGACTCTTGGAGCTGAGATGTGTAGCAAGCACAAGGCTCCCACACTAGTGAGGTGACTCCTAGTGCTAAGTCACTCTGGAGTAACTTCTTTGCATCATAAAATGTACATGTGAACCTCTGCCAAATGATACGTTGTTACCTCATGGACCTTTAGAGGTTCTTTGAACTGATTGGTGAAACTGAATCCAAGGGTTTGCTGTAACTGCGGTAAGCCCCACATTTACTTTTCTGAAAAGTATATGTTGCAACGCACACAACAATCCAGATGATAATCATATTTTCTGTTCTAAGCATTAGCACGTGTGGACTAACATATATGACACTTTAATGTCTCTCCCATGCTACATGAAAAGTGACCCAGGAAATCTGAGACATGTGGTTATACAGGCCATATACCAGCACATTATATTGTTAAAGCTAGTGGACATAGGAGAAAAGGTCTAAAAGAATTTTTTTACAGGATTTTTCTATTAGAATAAGGTTGGTTCTCCCCTCCCCCAATTTGACCTTTAATTCTTGGGAAACCTGGGTTTAACTGCTTTGATTTACTCCCATAATAAGGTGATCGATTAATGTAAAAGGCCGACTTTATGAGACCTATTCTGGAACAAAGTTGGAAACTGCCGTGGTCAGAGAGTTATATTGCCACTACTCTAAAAAAAGTCATTGAAAAAGAATCCAAGACAGCATAAATGATGGTTTACACATCAGGAATCTCTGTAAAACAGTCAGAGAATGTTGAACATCATACCTCATGGGGGTTGGTGCAGATGTTATGTAGTAAATTTAGTTTGAATTCTTGTATAGATTACTTCACTGTCAAAAATTATGCTCTGTGAGGCCCACCTCACAGGCACTGTCCAGTGACAAAATGAGAAAAGCCCAGAGAAGCTCAAAAGTTACTGAGTGGAAGTCATTGCACTGTAATCAGGGTCTGTCAGAGCTGTTTCATAACCCCGAATGACCAGTCCTTGGGGTCAAAGTTCAAAATGACAATTTTTGTACCAGAAGGAAATATTTAAGTTAAAAGAACAATGTTAGAGTGAAGCCCAGTTAGAGGTGATCTTGACCCTGTATTTTGACATTCACTGACCACTGAGAAGCGCAAAAAGGCTTTGACAGGCGTCTGTGTTTGTTGGGAAGGAGAACAGCCCATTTGCTGTGGCATCTCTAAGCATAACATTATGTGGGTACGTGTGTGACTTGCTGGCCATCTGAGAACAGATGTTGGCTTTCTAAAGCTAGTGGCTCTCCCTGACATTCAAATTCCTCCCAGGCTCTGTGGGCTTGCCAGGACCATTATTGTCATTTGTTTCATTTTCATCTTCCTGATATAATATGGCAAAGCACAAGACCACAGCTGCGCCTTTTCTCAAATCCTTTCATATTTAAACTTGTTTTTTGTTTGACGAGGAGAAATTTACCATAAAACATGAGGCAAAGCCAAATAGGATGATACTGTCACCTGGCTTTTGAAGAGGCTTAAACACTTGATAGGCCAGTTTGCAAGCCTCACATATTTTGTCGCTGACACCAAGCTGGGAAAGAAGCTAAAATATTTTGATCACTGGGTATGGGTGTTTGTGGCAGATGGTCTCTTCAGCAGCATTACATTTTGGGGGTCAGTGCGGGGAGAGAAGAGGATATTCAAATAGAATATTTAAAGTCAAAGAGAGAGAAACATGGCCTCATTTTACAAGGCTCTGTGCCAAATCTTGGAACACCCATGCATCTCCAGTCAAGTGAGAAGAGGTTCCCAGTCTGAGCAGTGTGGTGGGGATGCCGGTTCATATAAACAGCCTGCTGGGAGCATTTGCTGTGTTCAAAACCCAGGACCCAGACAGCCTAAAGAGGATGGGGAAATGTGTATGCCCATACCATTGGTCATACAGGGGTGGGCTTCCAGAGTGCCTGCATAAATCCTTGGTAGGAAGAACACTGTCAGAGGTATGTGTCTATGGAAAAGGCTTTGATAAATGCAGCCAAGGACCGAGCTGAATGACCTGACCTCACCTTAGATGACTTTGCATAGGATTGAGAAATCTCCTGCACATCTCCTTATCTTAAAACCTGGACACTGCCAGCCGACCAGCTGGCTAGCTGGCCAGCAAGGGTGAAGAGACTGAGTTATCTAGAAGATCTTGCCCTACTCCCATTCTGACCAAAAAACATTATGATAATGCAAATGTGCTCAGAGAAAGCATGGACACTGCAAGCTACATGTAGAGCCAGGGCTCTTTGAGGTCACAGGACTTTGCCAATTCCCACTCACCTGGGTTTTCTGTCTTGATATTATTTATTTATGTGCCTGGAAACTGCAGGGTTGTTTTGTTTTGTGTGAAAACTCTTGGGCAGAGGCAAGAAAATAATTTTTTTGGAAAATCATGTTGTCAGAAGGAAAGCAAGAGAATAAAATCAGTGTCCAGAGAATGATATCAGTGACATTATGATGAATCACTATTGCCCAGCGGGCCTCCTGGTTAAAGGTATCTTTCCCAGTCATCTTTAGTCGTTGGTGGACTTGAACTTGGGTGAACCTTTGTTGTCTCAAATATCAAAGGCCATTTTGAGGCTTCTCATAAGGCAGCTTAGCGAACCATAAAACACTAGTGCTTACCTGATGACCAGCTCAGGTAATTGATAGCTCAAGTGATAACATTTTCTGAGCAATGGCTGTGCACTAAGATTTGTTTCACTCTTAGGGGAAGAGAAAAGAGGAAGTTGGACCCTAAGGAGCACATTGCTTATAAGTTATAAAAATTGTAATTTGCTGCTCTTTCTCTTGATGTAAAAGACTAACTAAAGCCACAAGGTCGTTATTCAGAGCCAGCAGTAGAACACCTGGTTTGCACTGCTCTTCCCCTTAACCATGTGTTAAGAGTGACAGGAAGACAAGACAGAGATGAGTTTTCTTTCTTTGGTACACTCATGTAAATAAACAGTAACACAGTATATTACAGTTTGTGAAATGCTTCAGGTACATTTTTATGCAGCATTTCATATTTGAAACAATAGGTATAGCTGCCTCTGTTTTCAGATGTGGAAACTGAGTTTAAAAAAGGTCGCTTGAGTTGTACAAAGCATAACAGCTCATTAATGAACAGCTGGAATGAAAAGGCACAAATTCAGTATTTCTGAAACAAAGCCTGGCATTCTTATTCCTTTTCACAGTTGCCTCACTTACAAAGAGAAAGTGCTAAGTGAGTACATCACTGTGAAACCTATAGATTTTTAACTGGGGAACATTTAAAATGGAAATAGACTAGCACAAAACGAGGCTAATTTTCCCTGTTTGCTGAAGGAGAGGTTAGCATGGGAAAAGCTGTACTGGCAACCAGGATACGTCTGATGTGAAGAGGAGACATCCTTGCTGGCCCTCCCTTCCCTCTTCTGGAGCACAGAGGCTACTGGAGGAAAAGGTATTTTTGCACATCGTTGGCACATATTGCCAATCAAATTTCATCCCTTGCTGTGATTATGCAGCTTAGGTCTTGGGTGGGAGGTAAGACAGGAACTTTGAGTTTCTCTGTCTTTCCTGAAAATTCCAACAGAACCTGCTGGAAAGCTTCAAAGGGAATGCAAAATATTCAAGTTATCTTCTATTTTTACTTTTAACTTTTATATAATTTCAGACATACAGAAAAGTCACCCAAATAGTATACCGAATTCCAATATATATTTCATCCTATTTTACTACATTTCCTTTCCTTCTTTCTATTTTATTCTATATGCATACAGATGCATAGATACATCCCAACCCATGCATATTTTTTTCTGAACTTTACAAGAGTAAGTTGCTGATACAGTGATAATAGTGTTCTTTTAAAAAAAATGTCTTTTTATTGATTCTATAGAGATAGAAATGGAGAGGGAGGGAGGGAGGAGAGAGAGAGAGAGAGAGAGAGAGAGAGAGAGAGAGAGAGAGAGAGAGAGAGAGAGATCCCTGTACACTCCCCACCAGGGATCAAGCCCAAAACCTAGGTATGTGCCCTGACTGGAAATCAAACCAGAGACCCTCTGGTTCATGGGATGATGCCCAACCAACTGGACCACAGTGTCCAGGGCAGTGATATAGTGTTCTTTCTACTCTAAATACTTTGCTGTGAAATCAAGACATTCCATAGTGCAAATATCAAACTCAGAAATTTAGCATCAACACAATATTGCCTAATCTATAGACATATTGGGGCAAAAGCCGGTTGTCCCAATATTGTCATTTATAACAAAAGAAACTACTAGATCATGTTTTGCATTCAAGAACCTGTCACTTTAGTTGTCTTTAATCTGGAAGACTTTCTCAGTCTTTCTTTGACTTTGATGTACTAGATACTTTTGAAGATCACAGGTCAATTACTTTGTAGACTACTTCTAAACTTGCTCTTGTCTGATAATTCACATTCTGGTTGACTTCTAAAAGTGAAGAAAAATGTCACTCTAATAAAAGCATAAATAAATAACTGTCCCTAATTAAAAAGTTGCTTGTTTCTTTTCTCCTTTTCCCCTAATTTACTATTTTCCATCCTTAATACCAATTTCCTTTAGGTCAAGAACACTATATATAAACTAGAGGCCCAATGCATGAAGATTCATGCAAGAATGGGCCTTCCTTCACCTGGCTGCCAGCACTGCCTTCGCTCTGGCCAGAGCCGCCTTTCCGCCTTCCCACACTGCCCAGAGGTCTGGAGTGGCTGGGGTGGTGTGGAACGCCCGCCCCTGGCTGCTCAGCACCTGTGTATGCAAATTAACCCACCATCTTTGTTGGGGTTAATTTGCATACTCACTCCTGATTGGCTGGTGGGCGTTGTGAAGGTACGGTCAATTTGCATCTTTCTCTTTTATTAGTGTAGATGCTCATTTTAACTAAAAAAAAACCCCTGCTTTGTGCTCTTTTAAAGTTTTCTCAGCACTTTCTCTTTGTTTGAAATGGAACAAGTTTGTTCCTTTATCTTCTTTCTCATTAGTTTCTTGTACATTTACATGAATGTTTGTGTGTGTGTGTGTGCATGTGCGCAGTGTCCCTAGATGTATAAATTACTTCTTTCCTTAGGCACTTGCTCTGTAAGTCCCTTTTGTCCCATGTTTAAACACTTCTGTTTAGGGTGATTGTTTCTCATTTGCTTAGTGATGTGACTCTAAGGGTATGGATCCATGTGGTATTTAGCAAAGTGTATAAGCAGTATGAGATCTCTTGGATGCCAGGCTCTGAACCTCTGAGAGTCATTAGCAGGGCCTCTATAATTGGCCATGGAGGGGTGGGCCGAACAGAAAGTGCTTTGTGGAATAAGTAGGCTACACTCATTTGGAAGTGGAGCACTTTCTGTTTCTTTTTACTACTTAGCTAAAGGTGGCTCTGAGAGAAATTGCTAGCAGTTTTCTGGGTGATTCCCATGTCCCCTTCCTCACTACCAATCTATCATACACACACCCTCTCATACACCCAGTAAATACTAAGGAGGGACAGGAATTCTGAAGCGCATGTTCTAAAATTATTGGAGAAAGAAAAGAGAAGCTCAAATATAAAGGGTCCTAGAAAATAGAATGTAAATACATCCATTCTGCTCTTACTATTTTATCATGGAATGCTGGTTAGAGATAGTGACAAAGAGAGCAAGGTTGTGGAAATTATGGTTTGCTATAGAAATGCATCAAAACAGTAGTAAAAATACAGTAGTTAAAAATGAAGTGTGTATTTCCTGTGTCCTCATAGATTTGGAAATGTTCACAAATGGTGTCATGTAGAACAAATTTTGTGGGTTGTCTCTGATTCATGCCAATCCTCCTGCAAACTTACTCTTAAACATGATATAACAGAAGGGAGGCCAACTGGATATAGGTTGATTAAAGGGCTGTTGGCTAAAGGTTATTATAACTATTGTTGTAGAGCCAAGTTGAGCTCCTTCCATTTTATTGGTAATTCAAAATGCAGGATCCATGATTTGGAAGGAAGCACAAAAAGTAGGTGATGGAGACCCTGTGAAAATACAGCTTTCCTTATGTTCCCGAGTTCTTCATCCTAGATGTGTTTTCCTGCACATGAGTTTGAAAGCAATAACATAACTCAATGATTTTGAAGGATTCGGCTTTTAAGTAAAGGCCATTGACATTGAACCTAATTGTGGTTATAAAAAGAAGAAACTAAAAACATTCTGTATATAAATAAAAATGTTATTTGCACCCTTACTCTATAATGATCTCCTCTTGTTTTGATTCCAGACCCTCAATATGTTTATACTGATCTTTATCTGTTTTAGTACAGGATCATATAAAATTTCAAAGCTTTAATGTTTTCACATACTTAAGAACTCAGTTTAATTCACACCAATTTAGCCTCTACTTTGCTTCAGACACTGAGCTAGATGTGGTACAGCATACTATGAGAACTAAGTCATGGCTTCACCTCTAACAATGTCATCTTTTAACACAGGATTGCAATCTAGAAATCTTAGACATGACCAAACATAACAAAGTAGGAAAATTCAGGCACAGTCATCCTGGCTCCCTCAGGTTCATAGACAAAGTCCCAGTGGAAAATTCTCCCAGCTCCTTCCAAGGCCCAGTTAGCCTGGAATACTCTTTATACTCACAGGGTTCATAGGTCATACATAGCCCGTCTTTCCATCCACAAAGAGTAGAAAAAGAATGGAAAGGAAGTTTTACTGATGAAACAGAAAATGGGGGTCAAATTATCTAAGTTTGGTGTTTTTAGAACTATGAAATCTAAGGCAAATCAGATAAAGTTTTAAAAGAGAAAACATATGGAGATACAAAAAGATATTGAGAAGCAATGATGATATGGCTTATGTAATGGACTCATTTTAGAACAAAGGGTAAATTAGCAGATTATTTTTCATACAATGGGGTGCAAGGACCTCATCTATGCATGCACTGACTCTCATACTATTACTTATTGGTCCCTTCCTGCAGCACACGAATGTTTTGTAACTACAAACAAAATTGAGTCCAAATGCAGATGCTCTAAGATAAGTGATAGAGTTAAAATTATAGCAAGATATCTGAAAATTGAGAATACACTTATTTCTAATTACAAAATGAACACTTACATTGACAAAACTTTAAAAAGTACAGATAAAAAATTACAAAATAAAATCCATTCACAAAGTCAAACACTGATAACATATTTATACCATGTAATCTCTCCTCCCAAACTTATGTAGGCACATGTAAATATGAAACCATTTATTTAAAGATGTAATGTGTCAGTCTCTTTTTCTGTCTTCTCTCTGTGTCTTTATTATATCAGTCATCATAAAAATATTGATCAGTGTAATATTACTTTATATTATGTACCATAATTTATTTAGCTGATATTGTTGAAAATTATATTTGTATAGTTTTTAATCATTTACTTTTATAATAATATCTACCATTTATTGTTTACAGCCTACTATGCAGTTTTTTTTAAGAAACTAGAGGCCCAGTGCATGAAATTCGCACACAGGGGGAGGTTGTCCCTCAGCCCGGCCTGCAACCTCTAGCAATCCAGGACCTCTGGCTCCTAACCGCTCGCCTGCCTGCCTGATCACCCCTAACTGCCTCTGCCTCAGCCCCCACTGCCATGGCTTTGCCAGGACGGACATCCGGAGGTCTTTCGGCTGTCTGGTCTAATTAGCATATTATGCTTTTATTATTATAGATAAGCTTATTGAGTAGTCTCACTAGGCCTTGACATGGAACAAATTCATTTTTCTGCAATCATTCCCCCCAAACTTGTTATTTTAGATATTTGTTCTTTGCTGCACAGCAGTTCCATGCATGCCATCCAAAGAAAATTTCATAAATTTCTGATTATTTTCAATTATTAAATATCTTCCTGGTTTAAAACTCAAACTTGAGTTCAAGAGACTTCTTTTGAAGGCCCTGTAGGAACTTCTCCATGATGGAGTTCCCTGATGTGGAAGAGCCTGGGACTGAGTCTGACTGAACAACTTTCAAACCCCTCAGTTCTGACCTCCTAGTCTTTGTTCCTAGGCTAGCTAGCACTCTGGATAGTAAATGGAGGCTCAAGCCTGGTTATCTCTAGCAGTGTTGCTTGGCATATAGCAACTCAGGTATCTGAGCCCCTCAAAATATAAGATATGGGGTTTCCCTGCTGCGTGACCCCTACTACTTCCTCTCAGTTTCTTCTTTTTTGTGTCAAGTAATCACAAATGGATCAGAAAGTTAGCTATCTAAAATGTCAACTTCCCTTCTGGTTGAGAGCTTAATCTTTTCAAGTGATTCCTTTGGGACCTGTTTTACTCCGTTTGAGCTGCTATAACAAAGTACCATAGACTGGGTGACTTCTAAACAATAGAAATTTATTTCTCATAGTGCTGGAGATTAGGAGTCTAAGATCGAGGTGACTTGTAATATCCCACTTCTTGGTTCAGAGATGGCATCTTTTCACTGTGTCTCAGTGTCTTCTTTCATATCTACCACCATCATCTTCAATAAACTTTAATTATATTACCTCTGTTTACCAATGAAGAAACGGAGGCTTTGAGAAGTTAATAACCCAACCAAGGTTATATAGCTATACATATCAAAACCGAGAAAAAATCTGGTCTGTCCAATCTCTTTTCAAACTTTTTTCACCTAAGGGTTATTGCTAGTACAACAGTACTCACACCTGACATCCAAGCCCAATTTTCACCAAGACTGTCATGGAATTGCTTGCCTACAATAACAAAAATAACAACTGAAGTTTATTAAGCATTACTAAGTGCCAGGGCAAGTGCTAAGGACTTTATAATATCCTCAATATCTTATTAATTTTACTTCTACCCAAGAGTCGGTACTGGTATAATTTAGATTCAGGGATGTTAAGGAATAAAAGAAGCTGGGATTAGAACTATAAACTGTCTCACTCCAAATCCCAAGCTGTTAACCATAACCCTATGTTGTGGTATATATTGATACAACAATATATTTTTTTTTTGTTTTAATCCTAGAAAAATAAAGATAATTCCAGTGGGCTGCAGAAAGAAGGATAGAGAGATGGTTGTTAATAAGATGCTTCTGCAAGTTGTACTAAAGAGATTTGTCCCCAAGTATTTGGTGTTTTCTATAAATTTTTAACATACACTCACCGAGATGTGATGATACTTTTTTAGATAGAAACTGCTATGTGAATTTAAGTGTTTGTAATTACACAAGGTGGTATTCCTGGAATTATACATTTTTTGAGTCTGCTGCTAATTTGAAGTATGAGTGGGGGGTTTGTCACTTAAAATGCACATTAATCTTTTCACTTGTAACATATAGAAAATTATAATGGAATTGAATATCTGGATATCCAATGGCCTGGTAAAATTTACGTTACTTTTCCGGAGTGACCACTGACTGTCTGGAACTTGACCCAGAATCCTGGTCTTGTGGCATTCAGTCCAGGTTTTATTCAACCAGGTTATGTTGCATCTCCCTTTGTACTTACTTTTGGGAAAATGTGCTGGTCCAGAATTTGGTCTCTATTACCTATTGAACACCCTTTAAAGGATTGGGTACATTAGGTCTCCAAATTACAGTTTGTGCAACTGATACCAGCTTCTGCTCTCTGAGCTCAACTCCTTGCCAACATGTGAGGTCTTGGAAAACATCAGGAGGCCCCGGCAAAGGGCATAGCACTTCCTGGAAACATGAGCCTGCTTTAACTGTATACCTATATGCTTGTGACCGGGCCTCCTTTTGCCTTTACAAGATTTTGCAGTGACAGGATTGGAACAGATTGCTGGCATTATGGCAGCCAGGATATTGTCAGGAGGAACTTGGCAGTGCTGATAGGTGTTATGATGCTGGCTCTTTACTCAAGGGCAAGAATATTGAGGGGAAATTAGAGATGAAAGAGAGAGTGAGAAGTAATGTCAGAAAAGTTCAGAAGATAAAACTGGTATCAGTAAATACATGGAATTTATTTGAGGTTTACATACTTTGAGCCTTTGGTGACTGAAGATATAGAGCCAAGAACTGCTTCAGTGCTATTCCTTCATAAATCTGCATAATAATATCTCGGTGGGGATTTGGGGAAATTACAAGTATTCATTTACTAAATTGGGTTCAGTGTGTGTATCATGCATGCCATATGAATATTCAGTGCAGTGAATACTTCCCAAGCTATGTTGAAGTTAACACATAAGCTGAATATAATCAAGTAGAACTCAAAATTGCCTGCTTATTTTAACTTAACAGAGGTCCTGTCTTAAAGAATTGGACCCATCCCACCCCTCATTCTAATAAAGCAAAATATAAAGCCTTTTCAGTACTTGTATCTGATTTTTGGCATAAAGTAGTTTTCTTTATAAAAGAGGATTAGGATAATATATATACAGGGCTCTGAATGGTTCCTTAGAACACAGTGGCAGCTGCCAAGCAGATTCAAGAGGAATGTTTAATTACAATGCTCAGCAACAGTAACAAAGGAAGAGTTCAATGAGAAGAAATGACTCTATTATGGACAGAAAGGTCTGTGCTGAGTGGAGGAGGTACAGTGGAGTCTTTTCCAGATCACAGACATTTCTTCTAGCTGAAGTTGCCCTGGAAGCTGATGGGCATTTTACCTTAAAATCTGATTTATTTTTTTCCCTCAAAGAAACTCAGTTGGCCTTTCAGGTTAAGAATACAAAATTATTTCTATTTCCAAAATATGTACTTTTCCCTGAACTGAAAACTATTAATAACTTTTAGGGAAGAGTCTACTCCAGTTCTGTAGAACCAAGGATTTGAGGGAGCAAACTAAATGTTAGATCTGAAAGATTTATTTTAGCAGCTGACCAGGTGTCAGACACTCTGAATTCTTGTCCAGACTATAACAAAGCTTCAAATGGACAATTAACTTCTCAACCTCTTTCAACTATGATACTTTCCATGATATTCTTCTTTTAAAATTAATTTTTATTTTAATGTTTAAAGTATTACAAATAGTAGTACATATGTCTCCTTTTTTTCTCCTTATTGACCTCCCCCCATGATATTCTGATTACTAATTTATTTAAAAACATTCCTTTAGGAACATTTTTGGTCATAATATTTTAAATTGCCCTAAAATATAATACAACTTTAGATCCATGGGAAATGGTCAAATGTAGTATATGACATTTTATTGAAAGGTAATATTTATTTATACTTATTGCATGGAAGGTATTATGCTAAATGTGCTTCACATGCAAAATGGTGGCATATAAGATGGATTTATTATTTCATTTTATATAAAAATTGAAGCTCAGAAAGTTTAAGTCACTTGCACAATATCATATAGTTAATAAGTAGCAAAATTGACATTCAGTCTGAAGTTTCTCTGATTCTAACAACAATAGCTTTCACCATTCTGCCTCTCCTTCCTTTAGGACAGTGGTCGGCATACTCATTAGTCAACAGAGCCAAATATCAACAGTACAACGATTGAAATTTCTTTTGAAAGCCAAAAACCGACTTCTGCGCATGGACCACAAAGTTTCAATCACACTGTACATGCGATTGCAAAATCCTTTAGTATTTTGTGGAAGAGCCACACTCAAGGGGCCAAAGAGCCGCATGTGGCTGGCGAGCCGCAGTTTGCCAACCACTGCTTTAGGAGAACTTCTGGATACCTGGTGAGCTGCACATGTCCATTACTAGTGTGTGCTGAGGAAAGTGGATTGGGTTCTTTATTGAGTGTGTTACTCATCTAAAGAGATATAGAATGAGAGATGGGAGCAAAGTAATTGGTAAAGAACTAAGCCTTGCATTTCAGAGGAACACAAAGCAGGAGTGCTGGAAGTACATTATCACTGTGCTTAACAATAGCAAATAACCAGTGAGGTCTGTATCCTATCTTTAAGGATATTACCTTCTTATCTCTATAACTGCAGGACAAACATGACAGACACAGACTTATGCAAATACACAAATGGTCCCTAGAAAGACAGTTCATGACAGTGCGTTGCAGATATAAAGCAGGAAGAAGTAACCTCACTTTGAATGGGTTTCACCAATTTGGGAAAGTGTTAAAAAGATAATATAAGAACCTGGGGGAGCAAACTAAATGTTAGATCTTAAAGAAGATTTATTTTAGCAGAAATAGTATGTACTGATTAGAAGACATAGAGTTGCAACTAGAGAATGGGTGTGGAGTTGTCTTGATGATGTAGGATGATGAGCCAAATCTGAGGAAAAGAATTGGTGGTTATCAAGAGACATGAATAAAATACCTGGAATAAGATTCATCAGTCTCAGGTGGTGAGGTCTCAAGATTGAGCTCTGTCATAAGGAATGCCTCTCAAAGGGAAGATTTGTACTTGTAGAGGAGCCAGAAGAAAAACATGTGCTGAAGTCAGCTTCACAGCAACTTATGTAGAAAATAAAACCAGATTTCCCAAACATGAAACTAAACAAAATTTATTTTTCTGTAAAGAAGTTCAAATTTCTATCCCATGGAACATGATAATCATATATGGAAATATCTATGATTTGTTAAATAAAATGATAGAAGAAGAAGAATATAAAGATCTTTGGGGATTGTTGCAACTAGTGAGAAGACTGAAGAGTATTTTGGAGAGGTAGGTGAGACTTAATTTGTCAATGCTGAAAAAAATGTATAGAATATAATTATGCTGGGCAGTAAGCCTTGGCAATTGGCCTGAAAGGTTCTGGGGAGACCAAAGTGGTCAGGGGCAAATTGAATAGACATAAATTTCTCCTTCAATATTTGCAACTAACATATACCATTAGGATCAGTGTAAATGTTGGGCTATCATAAAGATTAAAGTAAAAATTCTTTATTCTTAAACTCATAGAATCCAAGTCCAGTATTAGAGGGAGGTCTTTCTACATTCAAATGTAAGTAAAGAAACAATCACATATAAATGAAGTTGTATAAATGATCTGATACTAGAGGCAAAAATACATGTTTTTGTTTATAAAAATAATCTAATTCTAATACCTTTATTTTTGTTAAAATTATGAATGTTATTATGGTAAAGTTAGCAGATGTAAATGTAAATCATGGAAAAAAGTAAAAAAGGGTCATTAAAAAGGTACTAATTGTAGCAATGCATAGATGAAAATGGTGCTTATAAAGTCAAAGGGGAAGCTCTTTCCATTTCCCAGTAAGTCTCCTTGTAAGCATGAATTTAGGCAATAATCATTGGAAGTGTGCATATCCAGGGTTAGATGGGCCTTCACTATGCTCTGCTTAGCCAGCTAACGGAGCATGGAACTCAGCCCCAAGGAGGTCAGACTATTTATGGTCCTTGGTGACTTTACTTAGATTACAAATGAAGCAGCCTTATTTAGGAAATAACATTCAATAGGAGGCCTGACCTTGTGCAGACAAGGAATGAAGCTGGAAAGATGCACTCCTAGGTTAGAACATTTTCAGTCCAGTTGACTTAGGTTCTTTTATTTAAATGTTTTTGTTTCAACAAGCAGTTTTGGGTTTGTCTAAGAGAAATGATAAAAAATAGTTTGAAAAATGATCAATCAAACAAAATAAAACAAAGGAGATATTTTAGGTTTATTCTCTAGAACCTTCTCCTTTACTAAGGTCACTTTTTCTGTGGGTATAATGATCAGATCAGTAAAATGCAACCATGAACCCTAGCAAAAGCAAATGGAATTATCTGATTTGAAAAGCAAAAGAGGGTCATCTTGTTTTTGAACATTTTGGTTATGATATATTAAACTTAGTGTGTTATATAAACCAAGTTGGAGTAACATGTCCAGATATGATAATTTTTCATGTTGCTGTCTTTTAATATGGAAAAGGCTAGGCAGCATATCTTTGTCAGCATTCAATAATTTTAAAAATTATTTTAAAGGGGCTCTGGCTTTTTGAGTCAGATGCCTAGATAATAAATAGGCTTCAAACTTTTCAACAAATGCCTGCCTTTGTGTCCTGTGGATGACAGCAGAACTTTCTTTAATACTGGTTTAACAGCAACTGAACATATCCAATGACCTTGAGAATTGGTGGAGAGTAGATGAAGTAATTCACATTCACATTTTCATTTAAAGTTTAGTAAACAGAGGTTAGCTGCTTTATGAGGGAAACTAAATTACAATAGAAGAATAAAATTTTAAGAAGCAAAGAGATGGAAATGCAATTTCTTAGAAGAAAAAGAACGGATTTGATTCAGTTTCAAATTTCCCATGGCTGAGTGATTTACTTGAAAGCCACATATATACAGGTATTTTATTATATACAGTACATCTAATCCTATCTAATAAAGAGGGAATATGCTAATTAACCATCACTCCATCACAAAGATGGCTGCACCCACAGCTGAGGCCAAGTTCCCATAAGGAGCCTTAATGAGCAATCAGCAGGGACCTGAGGCTACGCCCTCCCCTACCCCTATGGGGCTTTACAGGTTACCTTAGGCCATGTCCTCCACTCGGCCGGGCTTGACAGGGGACCTCAAGGTGCACTTCCCATCCTGGTGCTGGGCTAGGGGACCTCAGGCTGCAACCCCTGCCCCAGCACCAGTCCAGGGGACCTGAGGTTGCACCCCCCTGCCTGGCAGGGCTTGACAGGGGACCTCAGGCTATGCTCCCAGCCCAGCGGGGCTTGACGGGGGACCTCAAGGTGCACCCCCAGTGCTGGGTCAGGGGAACTCAGGCTGCACCCCCGCACCCAGCGGGGTTTGATGGGGGACCTGAAGCTGCACCCCCCTGCCAGTGGGGCTTGACGGGGGACCTGAGGCTATGCCCCCTTTCCCCCCGCCTGGCAGGGCTTGATGGGGGACCACAGGCCATGCCCCCCACTCAGCGAGGCTTGACATGGATCTCAGGCCATGTCCCACACCTGGAGGGGCTTGACAGGGACCTCAAGGCATGCCCCCCACCCCAGTCTGGGCTGGGGGACCTCAGGCCATGCCCCCATCCTGGTGCCTGGTCAGGGGACCTGAGGCTATGTCCCCTGCCCAGCAAGGCTTGACAAGGGTGGACTGGCTGGGTCTGGATCTAGCCCAATGGGGGGGGGGATGTCTGAGTCTCACACAATTTTGAGGTGCATGTGGGTGGGCGGGGACTTGACTCTGGGTCCCGTGGTGTGCCCCAGACTCTGACAGAAGGAAGGTTTTCATATACATTTTACTAATTTTCTTTCATCTCTGACACTTCTATTACAGAGAAATGGCAAATAGCAATATTAATTTATTTCCTCTAATTAATCCCCTTTTAATGTGCATGAATTTCATGCACCAGGCCACTAGTATGGAAATAATAATTCCATCCTGCCCTATGTTAGAAATAAATAACTTTTAAATGGATCTTTGAGATCATGAGATTAACAATGTGAATGATTCAGTCACTTAAAATAAATCAAACTGAAATTATACTTTTAAAAAGGGTTTTTATAAATGAACTAGAGGCCTGGTGCATGAAATTCGTGCATGGGGGGAAGGATGTCCCTCAGCCCAACCTGAAGCCTC
The DNA here is from genome assembly GCA_026230045.1 of Corynorhinus townsendii. Classification (NCBI taxonomy): domain Eukaryota; kingdom Metazoa; phylum Chordata; class Mammalia; order Chiroptera; family Vespertilionidae; genus Corynorhinus; species Corynorhinus townsendii. The sequence continues at coordinate 116,091,198 of JAPDVU010000006.1, read as the reverse complement.
TCCAATCTAGGACCCCTCGGGGGATGTCTGACTGCTGGTTTAGACCCATAAACCAGCAGTCGGGCATCCCTCTCACAATCCAGGACTGCTAGCTCCCAACTGCTTGCCTGCCTGCCAGCCAGATCACCCCCTAACCACTCCCCTGCCAACCTGATCAATGCCTAACTGCTCCCCTGCTGACCTGGTTGCCCCTAAGTGCCCTCCCAGGTATCCTGGTCGTCCCTAAGTGCCCTCCCCTGCTGGCCTGATTGCCCCTAACAGCCTCTGCCTCAGCCCCCACCACCGTGGCTTTGTGCAGAAGGACATACAGATGGATGTCCAAAAGATGTCTGGTCTAATTAGCATATTTCCCTTTTTATTAGTATAGATTGAATCAATTGAAATTTAAAATAAACATATAGCAATATACTCTGAAGGAATTACCTTTGAGAAGCTAACCTTTACTTTAATGGTTATGAAAGAAATAGATAAAAGACAATAGATTAATTTGCATTTAAGATATGACTGTTTTTGCCCCCATCTCAAGTTAGAAACAGTATTTCCAGAAATTTCAAATGATTGTTGATATGTAGGAAGAATTTTGCATTTGGGCTATAATTTAAGTACAGAACATTTTTAGGTCATCCATTAAAATTTAACAAATCACTTCTAATGTATCTTCTGTGTTTTAAGCAACATGCTAGACACTGGGAGTTCTGTGGGATGGAAACAATGAGATGACCTAGGGCCTACATGCAGGCCATCATAAAGATCTGATTTGAGTCCCTATTTCTCGTGACAGAAGACCTATCAAAATACTATTGAAAAATATGATATAAGAGGACAGAGCATCATCACATGAAATGTTTCCAGGACTGTATGGCTGAGTTTTAGAACATGGACTCAAGATAAGAAAATGTAGAATGTAGCCAATGGACAAATTTAAGGAGCATACTGTGATGTGTTCTAACTGTTGCGTTTTTTGTTATTTTCCCCAGCAGGTCTACAAAACAAAGAGCTCCAGCACTGAGAGCAATATAGAAATGGTAAGTCTAATTTGCTCTGAACCCAGATATATAAAGGGCTAATCATGCTGGAGGATTTGGGAATCCTGTATCTTGAGACCAGGAGTACCTTAAAGATAATTTCCAGGCCATCAATTTGAAACCTGAAATTCATTAGAGGTCTCTGAAGACCACAGAGAGGATTCTTCCACCCTCCTCTGAGGAAGGCAAAATACTACATCTACCTGATTTCAAGTACGATGAGGAGACTGACTTGTTATAATAATCCTCTCTATGCTGACATTAGAAAGAGGAGTGGAGTGTATGGCTTGCTCACAACCTACTTTTGCCTCTATTCTTACTTCACACAAAATTGGCAACTTTTAGTTTGTTTCTCTATTGAACACTAGGGTGAGTGGGAAGCAGGGGTTATTTCCCCTAATATCTTCTGGTTGTTAGGGGATCTGTTGAGATACTACATCAAATTTGCTCTCATCTCTGAGCTAATCCTGTCTTTTCTAAGGCTACTGAGAAATTTGTAGAGCCTAAAGATCCTTCACTTTCCCATCATGTGCTAGAAGTGCTTAATGTGGGACCCTTTAACAACTAGTGAAGGTGTAGAATTTTACTTGGGTTTTCTTGCTGGTTAATCCTAGTAAAATTTACTTCATTAATTTGTTCTTAATGAGTTCATCAGCAATGATTTAATACAACTTTGAGGAACAGCTTTCTTTAGTCTTTAATTCGCAACAGTTCCCCTTCTATTTGGCAGTACATTAATGGAAATGGAAAATTGCCTCATTCTAAATGTCAGAATAATACTGCACCAAAAACAATTCAGTCATGTCTTTCAAACCACGCACATATGGTTCATCACCAAATGTCACTGTTCTCCCCCCTTCCCCCTGTGTACCCCTCCCGCCTGTATCTTCCCTCCTTATTTTCTTCCTATTTGCCTGCCTCTGTGGATCACTGGATAAACTTTATGTTTTCTGTTATCCAGGAACCAGTTCTCATTACACAAGTTTTACCTAGAACCTTGGAATTGGCAGAGTTCACAGATCAGGTGAACACTGATCAGCTATAGCTTTCAGTTTTGCAAATACTGCTCTCAAAATAAATTTTAAAAGTTTGTGAAGTTTCTTCAAATAATTTTTGTGCATAATTTTAGATGGTTTTGTGAAATTCTCTAAGTAAAGCTATATTTCTCACTCTGTCCATATTAGAGCAATTCTTTCTTTTTCTTCTTAGCACTCTGTTCAAGCAAGTTTTTCTCTAAAATAAATGCTTTCATTATGAATAGTTTAGTTGTGATTTATTAGGTATGTTCATAATGAGAACACCCAGCACAGTTTCACTTATACATAAGGATATACTTTTAATTGCAAATCATATTTCATTAACTCTTAAAGGACATTTCAATTCATTAAAAAAAAATTAGTCTATATTCTAAACTATCCAAAGACTGTCCACTTTTTCTAAGGGATAGCTAAAAAGTAGTAAAGCTGTATTTCTCACTCTGTCCATATTAGGGCAATCTCTTCTCCCTCTTCTTCTTCTTCTTCTTCTTCTTCTTCTTCTTCTTCTTCTTCTTCTTCTTCTTCTTCTTCTTCTTAGCACTGTGTTCAAGCAAGTTTTTCTCTAGAATAAAAGGTAGAGTGATTGCCAAAGTTATTAATCAAACATCCACTTTCACGGGTTAGTTAACCTCTAAATACTATCTTAAACTAGGGCCCAGTGCATGAATTTGTGCACCTCGAAAGGAACTGTAGGCCATGAGGCTGCGATGGGCACAGGGGCGAGTCTCGGCCCATCCTCCACACCCCTACCTGGCCCCTCTCGCTACAGCCCAGGTCCCCTGTCTGCCTGCAGCCCTGCCCCTGCCACCGCCACTCCCACATGCTGATGCCGCCAGACCCACTTGTACCCGCTGATAGCACAGAGCGATTGGGGCCGGCGCCAGCAGTGGGTGCAAGTGGCAGCTGCTGCTCCGATCACCCCTCAGGAGCAGCGGGAGGTGGAGAAGCCCTCAGGGGTGATTGGGACCAGGCACTGGTAGCGAGTGTGAGCAACAGCTCTGGTGCTGGCAGTAGGTATGAGCAGGGCTGGCACTGGCAGCAGGTGCGAGTGCCAGGGGGGACTGCAGCACACGGGAAAAAATAATTTTCAGTAATTTTCAGAGGTTCACCCCTATGACAGCGACTGGCACCCCGCCCTGGTCTGGCATCTCCTCCACCATCCCACCAGGGCCAACACCTGCCATGTTCTGCCTGCTATGTTCCATATGCACCCCGTGGAGGTCAGTGCACGTCATAGTGACCTGTTGTTAAGTTGTTTGGTTGTTCTGCTATTTGGTCTATTTGCATATTAGCCTTTTATTATATAGGATGATAAATTTCTCTTTCTGTAAAGGACCCCTTCTTTAGATACTGCTTGTTGGGATAAAAACATTTAAGAAAAAAAATCCGCATTCTCAAATGCATATTTTTTATATCCTTATATTTAAAGTGCTTGTCTGAAACTAGAATTCTGAATCTTAGTTTATTGGTTTTGCTTTTGATTTATACAGGAAAAGCTGACTCATCTGTGAAGTTTTAATATTTTTATTCAAGTAAATGTTTTCTACAGCTAGAGGATCCCTTGGTTAAGCAGTCAGAAGGCAATGAGAGGGTGACCTTTAGTTTTGCATTACAAAGGTAGAATCAGAAAACACCAAGAACAATACCTGACTTCTTTGTCTTTCTTTTCCTTTATCTAGTGGTATATATTTGATACTTGCCAGTTTTACTCTGTAGAGACTATATTATTACTATCAAAATAATTACATATTTTTCATGATATATTTAGCATACACTATATGCAGGTACTTTATAGAGGTTTTTTAATTTAATTTTCCTGAAAACAAAGAAGGTTTGTTTTTGAGAAAAGTTTTTACAGATATTTAAAAGGCTGTCTGACATCATAGAGATGGTATGTATTTGAATATATGCTTTTCTTATTTCACATTTTTCTGTTATCTATATTATTTACCTTAGAGCAGAAAATGACATAAAGAATTATCCACTCTCCCTCATTGTCAGTAGTCATCCAGCCCCTACTAGCACTCATGTATTCCTAAGGCAGGCAGACCATTGTTGAACAGCTTTAATGGTAGAATATGATTCATTATATACAAGTGAAGCATGTCCTATACTTTCACCTATTGTCTTTTTTCTACCTTCTGTAATAACATAATTAGTCAAATCCTTCCTCCCCGTGATACTTTCAGTTGTTTGAGGACACTACCAATTCCCTGCATTGATTGCTCCTCTGGGTAAATCCTTTCCAATTCCTTGCTTCCAGATAATTCAGGGGACTTCATAATAAATTCAGAACAGGGCACTCTAGAGTCATAGGAAGTCTACATGAATGTAGAATAAAATGATTTAATTTGGGCAATATATTTTTTTACGTGTAAACTCAGGTGGTTGTGTGTATATGTGCACCTGAATTATTATATAAGTTGGGGATCAAGTGAAAAATAAATAAGAACATAAATCTCTCTTGCAAGTAGCTCTCCCATTCTGAGATTGACTTTTTGAACCCAACATGAAACTTTATACTCTTTGTATAAGTTTATACACAATGACCTGGCCAGCCAGTATGCTTTTTAATTGTTTTCATCATTTGATGTTTGAATCCTCTCTTGGCCACAGCAACTTTCTGACATCACATAGATTCATAGATTTTTCCCCCTATATTGTCAATCCAGTAATTGATACAAATGTCAAAGTAGGCCATGCTTACAAGTCCATGTGATTGGCTGTCACTCAGAGTTCACAGAGCTATCCTGAACTCTGCAGAGAAAATGGGAGGTGCCCCTGAGGCCCCTGCCTCTGTCTCCAGGCACCACTTTCACTTTCTTGTGAACTTTAGTTTTGCTTTTAAAGCCATATCTGGATGTTAGCTTCTCTGCTACTATTTCACAGTCTTTGTTCTTGGCTTTCTCTGTGATAATACATCTTTGGTTTTATAGCCCATTTCTTCGCACATTATTAATTCATAGGTTAAGTAAAACACAGAGAAACATACTTATTTATTGGAGACTTTTTATGTGGATTCAGAAATGCATGCCAGGTACTATGAACTCTTTTACATACATCCAACACTTGCTTCCTGGGATTGTTTTATTTTAAGTGTAATTCAACTAATCGCACCACCTGTGGACACACAGGCATCTTAAGATTCCTCCCTCTTCTTTCTCAAAGAGATTCTAAGAGTTCTCTAGACTGGCTCAGAGCTCCCTGACTTATTCATTTTCACCTGCTGCTCACCTAATAGGAGGTGCGCAATACAGGTCTGTGGATCTCAGCCTAACTGAATTCTGATCACTTATGATTGTCTTCATCAGAATTTTATTCCTAAGCCTTTCTACCATGTTAATCTTTCTTCCTTTTCAGAATTACTGCCCTTGGGATGGTGTTTCCTTTTTTCTTCCTCTCTCTTACAATTTTTTATTTTACAGATTCAAGTTCATTTGCCTTGGCTTCATAGCTCCTTTCTCTACATCCAAAATGACCCCATCATGTTCTCATTTTCCTGACAATTTCACATCACCAAGAACATTCTTTTTGCATGCTCAAAATCAAGGACAGTTGTAAATAAGCTCAAGATCCAGAAGATATGATAGTTTCAATCACAACCACAGTAACTAATACAACAAGTAAATGAATGACTAAATTCAAAAGGGCTTTTCTTAATGTTAATTTTCTTTTTTGATCCAGAAAGTGTTTACACATCTTTAACACTTTCTGAGGTGCCTCTTCTTTGCCAAGCACAATCATTGATATGTTCATATAAGTTGTCTCTAAAGTATGTAAAAGACATTCTGGTAACCTGTTGTTTTAAAAAATTGTTTTGTTTGTATAGGCCAGTGGTCGGCAAACTGTGGCTCTTTGGTCCCTTGAGTGTGGCTCTTCCGCAAAATACCATGGCCTGGGCAAGTCTATTTTGAAGAAGTGGTGTTAGAAGACGTTTAAATTTAAAAATTTTGGCTCTCAAATGAAATTTCAATCATTGTACTGTTGATATTTGGCTCTGTTGACTAATGAGTTTGCCGACCACTGGTATAGGCTGATAAGGAAAATGAAGGGTAGATCAAAATATTAGGAAGAGGAGAAACCAAGATGGTGGCATAGGTAAACACCTGAACTTGCTGCCTCACACAACAACTTCAAAACTACAACTAAAAGACAAAATGGACACCACAGGAAGGCTAGCTATGTAGAAATTCTACAACTAGAAGGGAAGAGAAAAGCACACTGAGACTCAGAGGAGCTGTGGAAGTAAAGTGCAGAGGTATGGAGGCACATGCGGGGAGAGGGCTGGCAACTGAGTACGCAGCTGGCTTTTTCAATCGGCAGGGAGACACAAGCTCCTGACTACTCTGAACTCCACTTCCGGGTGAGACTCTGGGGATCCAGATTCATACCGGGAGAAACTGGACTGTTTGGCAGTGGGTGGAACTCCAGGGTGGCTTTCTCTCAGAGGTGCTTGGAGCTATTACCACGGGACACTGAGACCCAGGAGCCTCTTAGGGCAGAGCTGACGGGAAGCCATTGCTGTTTGCTCCGCCCTGAGACTCTGCCCCATCCAAGCTGTGGGCAGAGGCTTTTGCATATAAATGACCTTTGAAATCTAAACTTACCTAACAAACTGCAGCTGAGTCAGAGAGACCCAGAACATCCAAAAGAAGGCCCAAGGCCCCACAGCAGCTTGCATTGCTTCACAGCTGAGCCTCATCTGGGCACCTTCAAAACCCAAACAGAGAAGAGGAATCTGCAGATCTCTCCGTAGCTCCTGCTGGGTGGCCTCAGGCAGAGGCTAAATTAGCACCTCCTTGGAGATCCAAGAGCCAGTGTACCCAGGGTCAGAGTAGGACCATCCAGACTCCTCAGATCCATAAGGGACACACTCAAGGGGCAGACTCAGTGAGCACCAAAGCCCCACTGAAGCAAGTCTTGTCTCATAAGGGTTTCTCCAGCACAGAAGTTCTGCCATCATAGACACAGCTGATCCTCAGAGCCATTTGGCCTGGAGTTCAATTCCTCCCAGGGATACCAACAACAATCAAGGATTAACTACAACAAGACTGTGCACACAGCCCACAAAGGGGTGCACCAAGAGTGTCCATCTCAGGTAACTGGGGGGGCTGAGCCACTGGGTCGTATAGGACACCTAGCACACAAAGCCACTCTATCAACTCAGGGAAGCAGCCAAAATGCGGAGACAAAGAAACAGGTCACAAATGACAGAAATGGAGGAAAGCAAACGACTGGATATAGAGTTCAAAACCACAGTTATAAGGTTTTTCAAGAATTTTCTAGAAAAGGCCAGTAAATTTAGTGAGACCCTCGAGGATATGAAAAAGGACCAACTAGAAATTAAGCATACACTGACTGAAATAAAAAATAATATATAGAGATCCAACAGCAGACTAGAGGATCGCAAGAATCAAGTCAAAGATTTGAAATACAAAGAAGCAAAAAACACCCAACCAGAAAAGCAAAAAGAAAAAAGAATTAAAAAACATGAAGATAGTGTAAGGAGCCTCTGGGACAACTTCAAGCGTACCAACATCCGAATTATGGGGGTGCCAGAAGAGAGAGAGCAAGATACTGAAAATCTATTTGAAGAAATAATGACAGAAAACTTCCCCCACCTAGTGAAAGAAGTAGACTTACAATTCCAGGAAGTGCATAGAACCCCAAACAAAAGGAATCCAAAGAGGACCATACCAAGACACATCATAATTAAAATGCCAAGAGCAAAAGACAAAGAGAGAATATTAAAAGTAGCAAGAGAAAAACAGTTAGTTACCTACAAGGGAGAACCCATATGACTGTCAGCTTATTTCTCAACAGAAACTATGCAGGCCAGAAGGGAGTGGCAAGAAATATTCAAAGTGATGAATAGCAAGAACATACAACCAAGATTACTCTACCCAGCAAAGCTATCATTCAGAATTGAAGGGCAGATAAAAAGCTTCACAGTTAAGAAAAAGCTAAAGGAATTCATCACCGCCAAGCCAAACCAGTATTATATGAAATGCTGAAAGGTATTCTTTAAGAAGAGGAAGAGGAAGAAAAAGGTAAAGATAAAAATTATGAACAACAAATACATATCTATCAACAAGTGAATCTAAAAATCAAGTGAATAAAAAATCTGATGAACAGAATAAACTGGTGAATATAATAGAATCAGGGGCATAGAAAGGGAGTGGACTGACAATTCTCAGGTGGAAAGGGGTGTGGCGGTGAGGGAAGAGACTGGATAAAAATCATACACCTATGGATGAGGACAGTGCGGGGGCAATAAGGGCAGAGTGTGGGTGGGAACAGGGTGGAGGGGAGCTATGAGGGGGAAAAAGAGGAACAATTGTAATAATCTGAACAATAAATATTTATTTAAAAAAAACAAAAAAATATTTGTCACAAGTAGAATACAATTTAATTCTCCTTTTAAAAGTTTCAAATAATTAAACTGATTTGTAATTTAAGTAAAATTTTATTTATATAATACATGCACATAATTAATCCTCAGTAATAATAAATTAATGCTACAGTGAGTTAAAAACACACACAAACTTTTTTATTTCCTGTTGTTTTTTTTTGTGTGTGTGTGTGTGTGTTTTATTTTTCTGTGACTAGATGATCAGAAGGTCTGGTTCTGCCCTGGCACCTGCTGTCCATTGGACTCACACTTTCTAGTTTTCAGGTAAATTCCATCTCTAAGTGTCTTTTTCCTTTAGTTTAAAGTAAAAGGCTGTAGTGGATCTTCTCTAAGTGTCCTGGTATAAAAATACTGTGATTCTTGAACTACTAGTAGCACTCAGGGTTACAATGAATGTTTCCTTCCTCCCATCACCTGCCTGGCTCAGTTGAATAATTATCTTTCCATTAATATTTTCCTACATACTCTTTACCTCTGGGAGAGCCACTTGCTCTCTTTTCAGTGTCCCTACTCTATTATCCATGTATTTGTACCATACCAGGTAGATCAATCAGGATCATTGCAAGATAGGAAATACTAGTGATTTCAAGCAGTGTTTAATTCAGCCACTACTGGACTATGGATTTGAAGGTCCCACCACCATAACTGCTTCCCAAGGGTCAGAAATTGCTGCTACTATCATACTTTCTCCCATGGCCATAATGCTAGTAACTAGACTCTGGGGCATAGAGTCCTGTCACCACAAACACACCGGTTAACTTTGTTTGCTAGTATTAATAGAGGCAGACAGACGGTTACCACCTCACATTCATTTTAAACTATCATTTGAGCTATCTGGTGCATCTGAGTTCAGACATATACACTTAGCTTTAAGCACATATGAAAAATGTAGGAATCAGCTTTCCAATCTCTTTAAACAGAGGAAGGGTAGAATTGGTATTAAGAGGCCCAACCTAACTATCTACCATTTGGCAAGCTGAACTCAGAGGCCTAGTGCACAACATTCGTGCACTTGTGTGTGTGTGTGTGTGGGGGGGGGGGGGCGTCCCTCAATCAGGCCTGCACCCTCTCACAGTCTGGGACCCCTCAGGGGATGTCCACCTGCTGGTTTAGGCCCACTCCCAAACTGGCAGGCGGACATCCCCCAAGGGGTCCTTAGCTGGCAGGTGGACATCCCCCGAGGGGTCCTTAGCGCTGCCTCAGAAGTGGGAGAAGGTCCCACCACCACTGCAGCGCTCAGCCAGAAGCTGGGCTCACTGCTCCTTAGCGCTGCCTTGGAGGCAGGAGAGGCTACACCACTGCCGCGGCGCTCCCCCTGTGGGAGCACACTGACCACCAGGGGGCAGGTGTTGAGCGTCTTCCCCCTGGTGGTCAGTGCGCATCATAACAACCGGTCATTCTGCCATTTGGTCGATTTGCATATTAGGGTTTCATTATATAGGATGTGCATTCCCACCAGTTAGTAAGCATCTCAAGGGCAGGGGCCATGTCTTGTTAATCTTTGTATTAATAAATTAGGGAGAAGACATAGCTTGAAATGGACACACACAGTCCATTCAGAAAGTATAAACTAACTGTAAACAATAAAAAAGCACTACATACCTTTAAGATGGGCTGATAAAGTCCATTTAGAAGACCAGTGAAGGCTGGAGTGGTCAGGGAATCCTAATAAAATATGTAAGTTTCAAAAAAAGCTCTGAAGAGTGGTAGAATTTGGATGTACACAAGGATAAAGATGAGATGTCCCCTATTGAAAGAACCCAATAGTTGGCACCATGTGTGTCTGGAGTTACCTCTTCTCAGTTAGAAAGTTTCTTACATACACAAATATTTGTAATTTATTCATTAATTCATTAAGCATTTGTTTATTAAGTATCTACTATTTATGCCATCTATTTTTTCAGAGGTTGGGGATATAGCAATGAACGAAATAGAAAAAATGATCAGAGAAGTATTGAACTTTAGTATATAGAACAGATGTTGATATATTTTTTGGTATTTTTTTATTTATATTTTTTGGAATAGTTTGTGTGATTGAATAAATTTTTCTTTCTTATGTAGTTTAAATAATTCCTAGTGTGTTTGGCAATGTAGAAATTCTCATAAAGGCTCTGCCAGGTGACCTCATTGTCTAAATGTTTAACAGTTACATTACACTGCAATAGATGTTAACACAGTGATGGAGCAAAGGTTAATAATAATATATTAAGTAAGGAATATGCAGTGTAATAGGTCTATTTATTTCCCATCCATCCCATACTTTTTGGAAAACATGAGTTAAACATGGCATATAGTAAGTAGAAAGGGTATTTAATTTGAGGTTTGTGTAAAGATTTGTTCAAAGCCAAAATGAAATCTTTATAAGGAATGCTAAGTGAGTTTAGACTCATATCTGTCTCCTAAAAGTATATTAGTGCCCAATGTGTCGATGTATTTTTATAGTAAAATCAAATGCATACCCCAGACTTAACCAGTGTCTTCTGCCTTATTTTATCTGGAATGTAATCTAGTCAAAAGCAGCAACCAGACAAGCTCTAAAGGCCTCCACAACATTTCCTGATCATTCTGCAAATTATTCCCATGGTGACACTTCACCATTTTATTTTTATTTAGCAAACTATCCAGAGCCATCTACACAATTGGAAAGTTTCTCTCCACATTCCTAATCATTTATAAAAGTGCTACACAAAATTTGTTTCTTAGGGAAAATTGCTGTGTGAAAGACTATTTATCCAGTTGGAGAAGTGTCATTTAACTTTAGAAAAGATAATCCCAGAATGATGCATGTATGCATGTTTATATTCTGTCTTCATTACAAAGTATTTGAAGCATATTAATGACTACATTGAATAAGTTCACATTCTAGTTATTGTCATTTCTAATGTGTAAGCTGCTTTTAGAGAATTATAACATAAAACATACAAAGAAAAACTGAATTATCATGGAGTTCAAACAACAAAGATAAAAAAAAGTGTTATTATTTTAATGTATTTCTTTCTAGTCTTCTCAGTAACTATGAGATGAAAGAAATAGCTTTATATATTCTTACTAGTGGCCCGGTGAATAAAATCATGCACATAGAAGGGAAATAAATTAGAAGAAATATTTTAATATCGCTATTAGCCCTTTCTCTATAATAGAAGTGTCAACCAAATTCACAATTGATCGACAATGACAAATCGAAACACATGCGTGCGATTGGCGCCATTGAGGGCTTTATATATATAAACTTGCTTAATTAGACCTGCTTTCTGATTTACCTAAACTTTTTCCAGCCCAGTGAAGCACCCCAACTTCTCTTTCAGGTAATTGTCAGCAACACAGCAGTGAATATCAACACAAAGCAGATTATTATTGTAGATCATACAGGGAGAACAAAGGGTAAAATATTTAACTGAAGCAGTGTTTGACTATATTCTGTGCAGTGAGAAAACCTGAAATCATTTTCAAGGTCCACCATTTCTTACTTCTTTTCAGTCGGGTCAAGTTTCTAAATCTCTGTTTTCTGGCTAATGAAAAGAAAATAGGATTCCACCGAGTCTCCTATCTACCTGCTCCAGGACTTCTGTAAGGATCAAATGAGATGGAGCATAGGAAAATGCTTCACAGACATTTGGTTAAAGTGTAAAATGTTTGCACCTGGTATAAATCAAATCATGTTTCTAGGCTGAAGAAACTCCAAGGAGGCTAGTCGCTAGGGAGAAGAAGCTGGGTGTTGCTACATGACGTCATTACCCAGTACCCACAGCGACCATTTTCCGGGCTAGGCTGGGCTGTGGGCTGTATTTTGCGCCATGGGAATTCAGTAGTGTTGGCTGTGATTTGGTGGGGTGTTGCTCTGGAGTGGTGGTGGGGCCTGTGACCCACTTGGGGGAAGCCAAGTGTTACTTTGTGGGCACCAGGGCTGTGGTGCCGTTTCTCTGTAAATGGCCAGTGCACGTCAAGGCCACTCCTGTGTTGAGTGTCTGCCCCCTATTGGTCAGTACACATCATAGCGACCAGTTGGGTGGTCAGACACTTAGAATATGAGCCTTTTATGTATATAGATGGCATTTTTTAGATTGGTTACAAATGGTGCCTTTCCTCCAACAAGTCATTTTTAGACATTCTACCTTTTAATAATGGCTCTCATTCAGAGCTGTTTCTGATTTATAGCAACTGGGGTCATCACTCTAGATTTCATGCTCTGGGAAGATCCATAATTCAAAGGAGAACAAATTCCTGAAATGTGTGATAAATAACTGGAAGAGGAAAAGGAGGTATGTAATCCTAAACAGGGGCTAAAATTACCTAAAACACTTCTATGGTTACATTCAACAGATATAATTTTGATGTGTTAGAGATATCAAGGGAGACAGGACTTCTACTTCCTTTAGATTAACTTATTCCCCACCCCTCACCCTCACATCTCATTCCTTAAGCTTCAGGTTGTCATTTTGGGAGATACTACCTTCTTTTCTCTTTAAGGTGCCCTTCATCTGGCTTTTGACCTAATTCATTTGAATACATTTAAGGGAATGTTTGTATAGTGGGGGCATATAAAATACTGCTTATCATTGGTCCTATGTGTCCCTAAGTGTGAACTCAACTGTTTATCAAACAGTCTAGCACGTTTGTGCATTTTCTGATGTTAGAACTGTAATTACTAGCTTTTGTGGTAGGCTGTTTACAAAGAAGGTCACAATTATTCTTTGCATTCTTATAAGTACATCCCTTTGCTATGTGGCTTGATTGCTTCTCTCCTCAAGATATAGAGTTTATTTCTCCACCCTTTGAAGATGGCTTGGCATGTGACTTGCTTTGGCCAATAGAATAATAGGAATTATGCAAAGTCTAGAAAAGTGTTTGTACATTGGGGCTCATCTTCTTTCCCTGTGCTGGGCAAGCTGTTGCCATGTGAACAAGCTTGATTCACTTCCTTGAGGAAGAAAGACAATGTGTCGAGAGGTCCATGCCAGCTCAGCCCCTGTCATCTAAGGAAGGCCATCATAGACTTTCCAGCCTCCAGTGAACTGTTCTAGAGATTAGAAGAACTGCCTACTCAACCCACAGAATCATGCTCAAATAAATTCTTGTTTTCTAATAGCCAGTTTTTTATGGGAGTGGTTTATTATACAGTAAAATTAAACTGATATGGAAATTGGGACCAGAAGTGACAGGTTGCTGTAACAAAATTCAGAACATATATATAGCAATGTCTTTGGGATCACATAGCAAGTGGGGTATGAAAAAGCAATGAGGAAACTGCTGGTAAAATATGAAAAAAAAAAAAAAAAGGCAAACGAGCTGTGAGCAGAGGCTAGGAAAGTGGTAAGGAAACAGCAATAGCTGGCTAAGAAGATGGAGATCCATGTTATGTAGCTTTAAAACAATCAGCAAAACTGTCACCATATAAAAATAAATGTACCCAGTAAACTTGTAGATATGCCAAAGATGCTTTTATTGCCAAATGGTTAAAGCATCCATTGGCTTCTCCTAGTGGCACCTGAATATGCTATTGCGAGAGAAAGATGAGCTAAAGAAAGATTTGGCAAGCAGAATTTAGAGATGTACAGGAAAGCCAAATTTTCTGGATTAGGAAATAAAGTTGTTTTTCATCTCTACTCTATCCAGACAGCAAAAGATTCTCAAAATAAGAAGTAAAGGCTGAATCGAGACTATGGCTAACAGATCCTTTTAAAAGTCCTCTGGAAGGTTTAAGGTGGTGCCTAATAGACTTGAACAAAAGATGTTTTAGCAATGTTAAGGCAATTTTACCCTATCATTTCCACAGACTGCTCAAATAGACAGTGTCTATTTCCAAAGAATTTGTGGATACAGCTTTTGGGTATGGAGAGGACTCTATTCTGCTTCCTGGGGGAACTCCTAAAGCTTAATGAAAGCACTTCAAGGTTTGGCTGAAAAGAACAGAAACAGTTCAAAACCAAAGGAGGCTTGTGGGCCCCAACTTTCTATGAAGAGGACTTAGGCCTCTAGAGGTCATAGTTAAGAGCCACACAGAACAATGGACTTAGGAACCATTCCTAGGGATTAGAACTGGCCCTCAACTAAGGACCACTCCCTGCTCTAGGAGTAGAGGCCCTTGTTAATATTTGCTTGACAAGATTTCACGACTGTAAACCAATGTGACTGCTCTATACTTCTGTTCTTCCCATTTTGAGTGGGAGTATCTATTAGTGTTACCTGTACCCTCTCACTATTTTATGTTGTGTGTGTGTAAAGTAGATGAATAATTTTAATGTATAAATGTTTGGATAAAAAGGAGCCATACCCAAGGAGCTGAATCTGAAGATCCTCATTCCTAGCTGGACCTGTTTAGATAAAGATCCTGTACTTCAAGCTTGATACCATAGTAATAATTTGGGGGGAAGAGAGAGAATTTATTTTGCATGTGGGAAGAAAGTTTATTTTGTAGCCAGAGGGCAAACTGTGGTAGATTGTTTGCAGAAATGGCCACGATAATTCTTGCTATCTTTATATACACATCTCTCTGTATGGTAACTGCCATTCTAAGGAACAAGAGGTGGAGTTCAATTCTTGCTCCTTTGAATCTGGGCATAGCCAGACAACCTGCTTTGGGCAATGGGAAATGAGGAATATAAAACCCAAACCCAGGCTCATAAATGTTTGCACATTAGGAATTGCTCTCTGTGGCTGCACATGTCATCCTCAAACAAGGATGTCACAGTCCTGAGCTAGCCTACTGGAGAGACCACATGAAGGAGAACCAGGGAGGAGAAACTGAGGGTTTACAGACTGGTGAGTGAAGCCATCCTGACCATCCACTGTAGCCACATGAGTGAGACACAGAGAAGACTCATAGAGCTGCCCAACTGATCCCAGTCCAAATTGCCCACCCACTGATTCATGATCTATCAAATAATTGTTTAAAGCAGCTAAGCTTTAGAGTACTTTGTTAGGCAGCAAACATTAACTGACATAGATTTTCTGTTTAAAATACATGGGAAATACGGTGGTGAAGACCTGGGGAGTACGAGTTAGATGGAGAAGGGGGAGGGGAAGAAAATGGAGTTATCTGTAATACTATCAACAATAAAAAATATATTAAAAAATCCTATATAATAAAGAGCTAATATGCAAATGGTTGTCACACCCTCATGCCGTCACACCGTAACAGCTCAGACACTCAATGTCAGAGACAGAGTAATGGTTACCAGCCAGGCACAAATGAGCTCACGAGAGAGGAATAGGGACCAGCCAGGCTGTGGGTTGGGAGAGAGACAAGCTGCCCGTCCCATGGTCCAGGGCACCAGTGACTGCACCTGCAGCCTGGGAGAGGGACAAGCCACAGGCCCCGTGGTCCCGGGAGCCAGTGCCTGCGGCTGCAGCCCAGGCAAAGCCGCCCGCCATGGTCCCCGGTGGTTGCGGCTGGCCCAGGTGAAGCCAGCCGGGTCCTGGGTGCCTGTAGCCAGCCAGAGGGAGGGAAGCCAGTGTCCCGGGTGCTTGTGACTGGCCAAAGGAAGGAATCCTGGGTCCCAGGTGTGGGGTGAGGCAGAGGTGGTTAGGGGTGATCAGGCAGGCAGAGCTGGTAAGGGGCGATCAGGCGAGCAGTTAGGAGCCAGCGGTCCTGGATTTCGAGAGGCAGTTGGACATTCCCTGAGGAGTCCTGGATTGGAGAGGGTACAGGCTGAGGCTGAGGGACCTCCCTCCATGCCCCTCCCCCCACCCTATGCACAAATTTCATGCAACGGGCCTCTAGTAAAATATAAATAAAAAAATTAAAGTATATGCTATATACCATGTCCCCTCAGAAACATTTATAACATGCATTAATCTATAAAATTCTTCAGATTGTCAAAAAATAAAATGAGAAAGTTCCATAAGATCTACTTTTTCAATAAATACTATGACAATTTTTTTTTTTTTTTTTGCTACTGCCTTCATGTGCTTGAGTACAATGTTTTTAAACCCTGGAATCTCAAGTAGTTCCATTAATATTCTACTGGCTTTTTTTCCTTCTTTGAAGACTTTTGTGTTTGGTCTTGAACTCTCTTGCAAGGTAGGTAAACAGTTTTGACCTGTGTAATTTTCTATAAATTTGATCTATTGCATTTATAGGATTCACACTCTTCTTCCTGGAAAATTCTTTTCCTCCCTGTAAAGATTCTTTCACCCACTCCCTCCTTTTTTAAAATAGCTTCTTTCCTTTGCCACTTAGGCATTTAGTGTTTATTTTTCAAATGCCTGTTCTTTTTGGGCTGAGGAAAACATTTTTCCTGAGTTTCTAATCAGCTGTTCTTAAACAGTCTCCAGGCTTCTTCATGGTTATTTACTTGCAAAACTATTTCTTTCAGGTTTTTATTTTCTCTAAATAAAATGGCCATATTTTGTAATAATTCCACTTTCTGAAACTGAGTAACTTCATTATAAATATTTTTGGTTTTCCTTTCTTGCCAGAATGTTGGAATTAATCACACAGTAATTGCTGTTAAACAGGCACTCCTTGAGGGAAAAATTCTCCATTCTGCACATCCCTATAAATGAATAAACCATCATGTCCCCTCTTTGGAGATAGTTGAAAACTAAGGCTTCCTGGTCTACCTAAAAGTAAATCCTTGAGTTATTGGGACAATTCAGATGGAAATGAGGTGGAGAAAAAATGTTATTTTGCTATTTCTTTTGGCTTTATTATTATTATTAATTAGCCCTCTCTTCTGAGGACATACCTTTATAGCTTTTATATTAGTTATTTGTAGAATCATTTTATTTTCCACACTAAACTTCAGAGTTGGGTCCAAGTTTCAGTCATTTTTGTATGTCTTAGAATAAACCTAGCACATAGGAGGTAAATTATAAATATCTGAATAAGTGAACAATTAACAAATTGATGACCGAATCCAAGCTATGAATTGGGATAAGAACTCCTTTGGTGGGAAAGAGAGAAGTTTACATCAGATAAGCATCCCTTCTTAATGAACTGTTTGTCTCTCCACAACTGCCAACTCTTGTTTTCCTATCTTAATGTGCACCCTTTAAAGAAAAGAGACAGAGTTAAGGAAATAGAAGTTCCATAGTAACAGATACCATTCTCTCCTTATTCCAACAGGCATACACTACAGAGCTACCATGTATTGCTCACAGGGAGTTTGGATCTGCTGTATCTAGTTCTGGTGATATCCCTAAAAGGGAAAGAGGAATCTAAGATGGCAGTGGCCTAGCTTTGGAATCGCTCAGCCTACCCATTAACAAAAACAAAGCAATGACTACAGCAAAACCAAAGACCCACATACAAAACTATATGAAAAAACATATTCCCGAACCTCCAAATGTGAATGGTGACAAACCACCAACAATTTACAATATGTTGTGTCCACATCTGTGTAGAAAGAAGCAGAGAGATGATTAGGATTCTGTTAGTTCTGAGAATGGTGAGCAATGGACTAATTTGAGAATAACAGTAAAAAAAACTATGACAGGTTTTTGCAATATTCAATTTGAAGGTGAGTTCAATGGATTGCGTTACTACCAATTCTAATGGTACTAGAAGCCACTAAACTCTCAGTATTATCAAGATAAATCTATCTTCCCAGACAAAGCCCTACACTGAGGAGAAACTGCTTAGACTGGAATTGAAATTGAGTAGGATAGAGACAGTGGGGCCAAAGGACTAGACAGGCCAGATCAAGGTGAGGGAAGAGGCAGATCTCAAAAATCATATAATTTTTGTGTGGAAACAACTGAGAGGAAGCTCTGGAACCAGAAACCTAGAAAAGTTCTCTTTTTTTTACGTAAAAGGATATGGTTGGACCCCATATGATTGTTAAACAAGCGATAAGGAGGATATTATTCCTGAAGAAAATAACGTCATGCAAAAATGACAAACCCACAAAACATTTGAAAATTGTATGCTAATCGTATTGGCAGAATAATGACCCCTAAGGGTGTTTACATCCTAATTCACTGAATCTCTGAATGTTAGGTTGCCTGGCTAAAAGGGGTTAGTTGTAGATGGAACTAAGGTTGTAGATGGGCTTAAGGTTGCCAATCAGATGCAAATTTCATAAAATAGGGAAATAAGCCTGGATTACCCAGTGTCCTAATGTGATCACAAGTGCAAGAGGGAGGCTAGGTGTGCACATGAGGACACAGCTCAACATTGTTGGCTTTGAAGATGGATGAATGAGACTATGCCAAAGAATGTGGGTAAGCTCTAGAAATGGGAAAAGACGAGGACACAGATTTCCCCTGGGAGTCTCCACAAGGAACTCAGCCTGGCTGATCCCATAATTCCAGCCTAGTGAGACTACTTTAGGATTTCTGACTTCCAGAATGGTAAGGTAGCAAATATGTATTGTTTTAAGCCATTAATTTGTGGTAATTTGTTACAGCAGGATTGGGAAGCTAATGTATGAATATTTCAGGATTACCTCAAATAAATTAATAAAATTATAGGAGTTATGAAAGAAAAACATAAATAAAAATTTTAAGATTTGGAACAAATAATTAGAGATACAGGAAAAATAAAGAATTAAAATGTATTTCATAAATAAAGCACTCAGCACAAAATATTACAAGAATGAATAAAACTACTGTTATTGCCTTAATAGAAATTTGAAGACAGAAAGGAGAAAAAAATTAAAAGTAAATTAGGAAGGAGATTAGAAATGAATTCCAAGAAAAGTGATAGATCAAGGTTCATAGAAAAGGTTCAACATATTTTTGATAGGAGTCATTATATGAAAAGCAAATCAAGATAACAAAATATACTCCAACAACTAAAACTTTTAACAAGTTCTTGAAATGAAAGATTTGAAACTTATTAAAATATATACAAAATATATAACTCAGAAAATCTACACAGAAAGACAAACATCAAGGTATAGTCTAGCAATAATATTGTATTAAAATAATCCCTTGGACATTGAGGTAAAAAACAAAACCATGCATAATGAATGAAAATTAGATTGTCATTGGAGTTTTCAACATCAACATGTTATTTTGATCAATGAAGTCACATTTAAGATACTCAAAAGAAAGAAAATGTAAAATGTGTTTCCTTGTAGACAAATCAACCATCAACATAAAGGCTGAAAAGACATGGCTATGATCATGTAGCAATTTAGGAAATATTATTACCATGCGCTCTACCTGAGTATTTACTAAAGAATGAATTTCAACTAACTGGAAAGATTGGAGAGAATTTGAAGTTATAACATAACATCTATATTTTCTGATAATGTAGATGTGGAAAAATGACAAAAATGGAGACTATGGAGCATATTTATGAAAATATGAATAAGCTTACTGATTGCTTTAAAAGTATTGAGAGTAAAAGAATATTGCTTCATATCAGATATTGTGCAAAGGGTAAGATGGAAGGAAAGATTATTACCTAATTTCAACATAGATCAAAGTAGAGAATCAGTGAACTAATAGAAATAAAATTAAGGTAACTATAAAAAGATATTAATGTAAGCTTTTGAACATAATAGTATGTGTTTACATATATATGTATATATACATTTATTTGCATAAAACAGAACTAAGGCAAAACATAGTGACATATTGATCATGTCAATAAATATACATAAACTTAACTAATCCATTGAAATGAAAAAAAATTGGATTGATTAACAAATTATAATTGAATACTATGATAAATACTAGATATCTGAGAAAGTAGAATTAGAACCAAATGCAATAAGAGACACAAAATGAGACCTTATAGTGCTAATGCTACAAGTCCCCCTCTAACATGGTACTAACTTTTATAAAACAGAAACTACACCAATAAGGGAAGACTTTATGAATTGGAAAAAAATGAACTGAAAAGAACAACACAGAATTATTAAATAAATATAAATGCCAGTTTTTCAGGAAAAAATACCTCAACAAAATAGGAAACAAACCATTGTGTAACTTAAGAACAAAAGGGAGAATGCACAAACACAAAAATTCAAAATCAAAAGGGGGAAATGGCTTTAAGAGAAGAAGTTTAAAATGAGTTATAAGAAAGTACTTTGTATTACTTTATACAAATAAATTTTAAAACTTTGTGCAGAGTTCTGAAAACTATAAGCTATGAGCCAAATCTGGCCAGCTGCCTGTTTTTGGAAGTAAAGTTTTATTGGAACACCTCATTAAAAAATATATATATATCATTTATGGCTGCTTTTGCTAAAATGACAGAGTAGCCGTGACAAAGACCTTATGATCTACAAAACCAAAATATTTACTATCATACCCTCTACAGAAAAAAAAAGTTAACTTTGATCTAGAGAAATAGATCATGAAACAGAATATCACTGATTATCATAAGTAATTAAAAAGTTGCTTCACAGAAAGTGCTATCCTTCCATCCCCACTGAGAGACACCAAAAAGGCCAGGGGTTGTCAGCAGAGAGGATTCATAGCAAGTGCCCAGCCCATGAAGACTTTGTCTTTGCATTACTGAGACTCCTCTTCCTAAGGAGAGACACCCAGCAACTGGGGAGCACCATAAGGTGAATTCATCACCACAAGCAGACTGGCTTGTGGGCTGGAGACATCCTTCCCCTACCCAGTAGTACCAGGTGACTCAGAACTAGGAAGCTCCTTCTCTCTCCTCAAGCAGCATCTTCAAAGACAGTGGCAGCCTCACATCACCAAATAAACCAAACACATCATAATAGCACTGCAAAGGCTCAAAAAATTAAATCGTCATTGGAACCAGAGTCTACAAAAGCAGGGGCCATGTTAGTACTTAATAGTGAGGATCAATGATATAACAGGCTTATTGAGGATCTGAGAGAATTTTGGACACTTCAATTCACTATTCAATTGTCTGTGGCCTTTGGTTATGCTCATTGCATGGAAGACAGTAGTAATTTATTTCTTTAATCTGGGACTTGAAACTGAGCATTTGATGGTATGGTATTTGCTTGTGTAATTAATTATCCACTATGCATCTGCGTTAGTTTTCTGTGGCTGCTGTAACAAATTACCACTAACTTGGTGGCTTAAAACAGAACTTTATCACAGTTCTGGAGGCCAGACATCTAAAACCAAGGTGAAGGCAGGGCCATGCTCCCTTTGCAAGTTTTAGAGAAGGACCCTACCTTCCCTCTTCTTTAGCTTGTAACTGAGGTGTTGTTCACTCCACTCTCTGCCTATCTCTATCTTCACAAGACCTTTTTCTCTGTCTCTGCATATTCTTTTCTGTCTCTTAGAAAGATATTCTCATTAGATATGAGAATGCAGTATGATCCCATCTCAATGCTAACCTTAAGTACCTCTGCAAAGACCTTATTTCTGAATAAAGCCACATTCTAGGGTTCTAGGTTGATATGAATTTGGGAGGATGCTATTTAGCCCACCACAGCATCTAAATATACATGGTAACTATTTTTATTTGGCTTCCTTGGCTTGTGGTTGCATCACTCCAATCCCTACCTCCACTTTTATATCACCTCTTCCTCTGTCGTTGTCTTCTTCTCTGCATGCTTATTCCCCAAACTCCCCTGATTCTTTCTTATAAGGATACATGTGATTGTATTTAGGGCTCACCAACGTAATCCCAACTATGCTCCTTCTCTCAAGAATCTTAACTTAATCACATTTTTTTTGCTATATAAGATAACATTCACAGATTACAGGGGTTAGGATGGAGATATATATTTTTGGGGATCACAGTTCAAGTCATTACACCAACTACAGGAACACTTACGTCACAGGGATCTAATGAGGAGCTGAGGCAAACACAGGAGGACTCGCCTTCAGAGGCATCAGTTTTGGAGGCAGATAAAAAGGCAACAGAGTTGCCATAGCAGTATTTATGAGCTGCCCCACCTGGCTGTGATAACCTGGTTCAGAAAGTGTTGACATTTTAAATTCCCATCCCCATAGTCAATGTCCACCAAAAATGCTACAACAAAGAACTGAATTCTAAGAACATGGCTTCATTAGCTTTTTTCCCTACATTCTCACATTCAAGGTGTCCCAGCCTGTGAGACCACATTCCTGACTCACTGTGGGTGCTTAGAGCACTCTTTAGATGAGTGGCTCTGACATATTTACTTTATTTTACTTTCAATTACAAAGGTAACACATGCTCCTTGTTAAAACCTTAAACAGTATGGACATATAGGGTATCCCCCAAAATGTATACACACACTTTGAATAATTATAAAGGCAGTATTTATTAAAATACATTTCATTTTCTAAATTGAGCTATCAGCTGTTAAAATATGTAGACATTGCATCTTGAATATAAGTAAAAAGTAAAAAAAAAAACCTTCATTCCTCTCTTCTAATTATTTTCCTTACCCCATCACCACAACATCATTATTATCAGTTTGGGGTTTGTCTTTCCATGCCTTTTCATGTATACGTAACCAAAGATAAACTCATACCATACACATGATTCTGCAACGTTTGTTAAACTTTAATTTCTTTAACATTTACTAATAGCTCTATTTGATTTTCCAGGAACAAAGATATTATCCTGAAAACCAAATTACTACTTCCAAAATCACCCATCTACTGTTAACAATTCAGGTGAGAAATGATAGTGGACAGTACTAGTAATAGAGCTGGGAGAATTAGCCAAATAATGGAGATCCAGATGTTTACTGAGCTCCAAACACCCAATCGGCAATAGTCTTTGAAACATTTTGGGATATTGGAAATTGAGTAAGTAATTCATACAGGGCTATTAGCTTTATTGGTTTCTATTTACTGCTTAGGAAGCTAAGTATCTTCCCTTTACTTTTGCTTTGACAGGAAGCAGTCACCTACTTTACTTCCAATTTAAAATGCCCTATTATAACTACTAAGATAAATTCTAAAGCCTTCTCTACCCCATTAAATATTTCTAGCTCTATTACATGCATATTATTTAAGAATGGAATTTTGCCAACTACGATTTCATGTTGTTTTGTTCTCATGAAAATATTGTTTCACTATTACTATCTTTTAGCATCATCTCCACTGTCATTCTCATCAACAAATCCCTTAGTAAAGTCTATGATCTCCATAGTACTGTGTGCAGAACAGTGATTTCCAAGATGGGGCACATGCCCCACAGGGGGGCAATTTGATTTTTAAAGGGGGCAATTTGAGAATGAGTTATTAACAGTGAATTTTTTGCATTTCTTATGGTTCTAGGGGGCCTCATATAAAGTATATAAATATATTTTGTGACATACTTATGCATTTAAGTTCTCTATTAGATGTTTTGAAACTTTATATGCTATTTTTCCATATAACTTCATATTATTATCTTTTAACAATTTCTTAGTGATGTATTCCTCAGTACTTCAACTGTCCTTTCAGTCTTTTATTTTTCTCTTTCATGGATGCCATGTTCTTGGAAGCTTGTTTAGACCAAGTTAATGGCCTTTTAGGCTTCCTCCACATGAATAGGAGTTCAGTTTTTTAATAATAATAATAATTACGTGTCACGGGGAGGGGGCATCAGGATTTTAGAGATGTTTAGGTGGAGCATGGCCAAAAATAAGGTTAGGAACCACTAGTGTAGAGATACAAAGAAATATGAGAAAATATCCTTTTATTTTTAAATTAAGAAGCTGAAAGTTTGAATCAGGAGATAGGATATAATATAGTATTTAAAGTCTCACAAATTGGTAAGTTAATTATTTCATTCAGTAAGTGTTTTTTTGAATACTTTTATGCTAAAAATATGTATTAGGCTCTAGGCTGTAAGGTAAAATACTGAACCAAACAAACAAATTTTTACCCTCATTCACTTCATATTCTAGAGGGGGAGCAAGTCAATAAATAAGAAAAATTTAAGATATATATGAGATTAACAGCACAATAAAGAATAATAAAAGAGGGTAACAAGGATGCAGAGTGCTGGGGGTTATGTATGTAAAATTTTAATTTACATGGGCATAATAGACCTTACTGAAAGGCAATATTTGGTCAAAGACCTAAAGGAAGTATGGGAATAAGCTATGTGAGAATCTGAGGTAAGAATACTTCGTGTAGAAGAGATAGAGCAAAATCCCTGAGGAAGGACCATACCTAATGCTTTCAAAGAACAGTAGAGTGAACCAAGGGGCATTGTAAGAGGGGCAAGATAAGAGAGGTTTTTATTCTGTCTGAAACAGGGAGAGAGTGGAGGTTTCAAGCAGATAAGTAACATGCTGAGTTGAGAAAAGACTCAAGTCTGAGCTATGTGAAGCTGAATGATCAGTTAGGAGACTATTTCAATAATTCAAGTGAGGGACCACAGTGGCTTGGACCAGGGTGGCAGCAATAGAGAAATTAAAAAGCTGGAAAAATGTGTATATATATATATATATATATATATATATATATATGAATGATGAATTGGGGAAAGAGTATGAGAAAAACAGAGTACTCCAACTTTTTTTTCTTCATTAATTAAGGTATTACATGTGTCCTTATTTCCCCATTGCCCCCAATCCCCTCCTGCTCATGCCCTCACCCTCCTAGTGTCTGTGTCCATTGGTTATGCTTATATGCATGCATGCAAGTCCTTTGTTTGATCTGTCCCTCTTCCCCCCACCCTCCCCTGACTTCCCTCTGAATTTTGATGGTCTGATCAATGCTTCTGTCTCTGGATCTGTTTTTGTTCATCAGTTTATGTTGTTCATTACATTCCACAAATGAGTGAGATCATGTGATATTTATCTTTCTCCAACTGATTTATTTAGCTTAGCATAATGGTCTCCAGGTGCATCCATGCTGTTGCAAATGGTAGGAGTTCCTTCCTTTTTATAGCAGCATAGTATTCCATTGTGTAGATGTACCACAGTTTTTTAATCCACTCATCTGCTGATGGGCACTTAGGCTGTTTCCAAATCTTAGCTATTGTAAATTGTGCTGCTGTGAACATAGGGGTGCATATATCCTTTCTGATTGGTGTTTCTAGTTTCTTGGGATATATTCCTAGAAGTGGAATCACTGGGTCAAATGGGAGTTTCATTTTTAGTTTTTTGAGGAAAGTCCATACTGTTTTCCACAGTGGCTGCACCAGTCTGCATTCCCACCAAAAGTGCACAAGGGTTCCTTTCTCTCCACATCCTTGCCAGCACTTGTCATTTGTTGATTTTTTGATGATAGCCATTCTGACAGGTGTGATTTTGATTTGCATCTCTCAGATGATTAGTGACAACATATTTTAAAAACCTAAAACAAACTCTCCAAAAATTCACCTGGAATAAAAAAAGACCCCGGGTAGCTACAGCAATCCTGAGAAAGAAGAACAAAGTAGGTGGGATCTCAATACCAGATTTCAAGCTGTATTACAAAGCCACTGTTCTCAAAACTGTCTGGTACTGGCACAAGAACAGACATATAGATCAATGAAATAGAATAGTGAACCCAGAAACTGACTCAAACCACTATGCCCAATTAATATTTGACAAAGGAGGCATGAACATACAATGGAGTCAAGACAGTCTCTTTAATAAATGGTGTTGGGGAAATTGGAAATGAAACTAGACCACCAGCTTACACCATACACAAAAATAAACTCAAAATGGGTAAAGACCTTAAATGTAAGATGGGAAACCATAAAAATCTTAAAGGAATCCACAGACAGCAAAATCTCAGACATATGCTGAAGCAGTATCTTCACTGATACAGCTCCTAGGGCAATGGAAGCTAAAAGAGAAAATAAACAAATGGGACTACCTCAAAATAAAAAGCTTCTGCACAGAAAAAGAAACCAACAAAACAACAAGAGAGCCCACTGCATGTGAGAACATATTTGCCAATGTTATCTCTGATAAGGGTTTAATCTCCAACATTTACAGGGAACTTATACAAATTAACAAAAGGAAGATAAACAATCCAGTCAAAAAATGGGCAATGGACCTTAATAGACACTTTTCAAAAGAGGACATAGAGAAGGCCAAGAGACATATGAAAACATACTCAAAGTCACTAATCATCCGAGAGATGCAAATCAAAACTACTCCAACTTTTACTGGTCTGGGCAACTGGAATATTAGAGTAGCTATTAACTGCAAGGCATCAATATTAGGAGTTTACGGTGGCACAGGGTAAGCTTGAGACATTCATTAGATAGGCAGGTAGAGATGTACATAGGCAATTGAATATAGAAACTACAGTTCAGGTAAAAGAATTAGCTGGAGATTGAACTCTTGTAGCCTCTGGGGTTTTAGCCATGATACTGGGAAACTTTAAGAGACCGAATGTTAAGATAGAAAAGAGGTCTGAAGACTGAGCACTGGGGTATTCATTGTAAACCCAAGAAGAGGAGAAACCTATAATGCCACAAATTTCAATGTGTTCTGTTGCACACCAGTATGCCACAATAGTTGTCAGTGTGACTGAATCAAAATTGCACCTATATTTTTGTCAGATTGGCAAAATATATATATTTTTGGTGTGCCACAGAATTTTAGTAATTAGTTTATGTGCCACTAGATGAAAAAGGTTGAAAATTACTTAAGGAATCAGTCAGTAATGGTCAATGAGATAGGAGGAAAAACTTAGGAAGCCAGGGAAAACAATGTTTCAAGAAAGGGTGATCAACTCTGTCATGTTTTTGGAAATCAAAAAGAATGAAAATTCTTTATAGGAAAGCAAAAGTAGTAGAAATATAGAAAAGGAGTTGAATGGGAAAGTGGGTCAAGACTTATTTTTGAAGATGAGAGAATTAGCAGTATAGATGAGACATTTGTTTTAGTCTTCAGTGTTTTAGCAACTTTTGAATTTGAATGTGTAGAAAAGGAAAACTTTTGTTTTTCCCCTACCCATCTAGAACCCTGTAAATTAGACTGAGAAAAGACACTAACAAGAGAAAAACAAACAAGTTCATTAACATGTGCATCATAGGTAGCCATGGGAGTACATACATACATACTTAGTGATGAGTAACTCAAAGGGGTGGTTAAAACTGGGGTTTACAAAGAACGATTAATTTTTAGAGAAGTGATAAAACAAAGAGAAAAGAGTAAGTTTTTCTAGGGTGGCAAAATTATGAGAAGGTAAGTATATGAAGAAACTAATGGAAAATAAGGGTTAGTTGGTAAACTTTGTTATGTAGATTCATCTGGTGCTGTCCCTGGGATGATAAGGGTCTAGAGTTATCTCTAGTGATTAACTTCTGTCCTTCCTAGTAGAGAGGGAAGGGGGGACTTCTACAAATTTATGTCTGCTTTCAGGGAAATAAGGGTAGCTTTTTTGTATCTACTTCTTTTTACTACCTTCAACTCAAAATAATCCTTATGCCAAAATGGCAAATTTGGGGGTGGCATTCAAATGCTTTTTGAAAGGGCACATTCTCTAGTTCTCCACATTTATTACTTACTATCTTTGTCTAGCCCATATAGGTATTCAAGCTTGCAACTCCTGCAGGAAACTCTGTGCCATTGTGGATTTAACATTTGCAATTGTAGTCTTTGTAAAAATCCCTGAAAAATATGTAGCCCTTGGAAACTATACCGACGCACTTTGTTGAAATTTTTCAACTATAAAATAGATATTTTTATTCTTTGGAAAAATTATAAAGCTAAAATTTGATTTGTTTATGGTGTATAATTTAGAAAGTATATAAAAGCAAAAAAGAAAATACACTTTAATCATACTATCATAAGTGATAATCTGTTTATACTTGGGCAGGTATATACACTTAGCCTTGTTTTGTTTTTGTTTTTCAATGAAATTAAGGTATATTTTTTAAAAATGTGCTCATACAATAAATAATGTTGACTAATTTACTCTTTACTTTCAACATGGCATAAAATCTTTTGAAATCAGCAAATATTCCTATTATATCTTTTGTATGATCTACAATGCCATTTTTATAAAAATATAGAATTCCATTTTATGGATAGACCAGTATTTGTTTAATTGATCACCTGTTTAAATATTTATTAATATATTCATTTATTGAAAAAAATAATGTGCTAATGGATATCCACATAGTAAACATTTGCATGCATTTATTCCTAAAAGAGGATCACAGTGCTGCAAGGCTGGTGTGACAAGTGAGTCACTTGGCCAGAGGGTAAACTTGCTGACTTTCTCATGCAGAACTCCATAAAACTCTGTTGTCTTACTAAATTACTCCAATCATTGTTCACCAAAAGAGGTGGACATTATACATTTTTTCTTGTAAAAAATGAGGACATTTTGGAATAGTCACATGTATCCTGAAATAAAACATCTCAGATGTTGGAAACATCAATGATACAAATAAGAAGTGTGCTTTACATGTAACTTTTCTAACCTTCCTTTAAAGTTTATAAATAAATAGCACCAGGTCTACCTGGGTCCTCTCATATACCAAGTCTTCAGTAACAAGTTATTTTAAGACTTTGTTTTGCTGCCCATCATTTAAACTCATTTTTATTATTTAGGTTATTAGCATTTGTATAGACTACTGCATATTTTCGCTTGCTTTTAATAAAAAAAAATAATGCAACTTCTCGAGAAACATATGTCAATTGTCTAATTAGATGAATTGATTACTTTTTCATTTTCACTTTTCTTAAATGTGGCATAAATTCCCTTTCAACTATTCTGGAGATGTTTAATTAATTAAAGTTTTAGGCCTGTCCACACCAAAATCCACTGAGTACTGAACTTTATCGATTGCCTATATAATTTTCAAATAGTTGATGCCCATCTTGTCTATATAAGTTTGACCTGGGGCCCCCCTTGTTCAAAAGCAGCAAAGAAAAGTGCCATTAAAAATTCCAATATAAAGATTTTGCATTTCCCCCCAAGACTCCCTTTCAATTTGTCATGGCCCTTTTTATTTGTTATTCAATGTTTTATTAGGTAGAGAAAAAAATTAAAACTTAACATCATTAATAAGAATATTACTGTTCACCTTTATATTAACCAATTCCAGTTTTAAAGGCATTTTGAAGTCAGATCATGGAATTTACACAGGTCTTATTTTGTGGTTTGTATTTAATATGTATTTTGTACTTACCAGACAGTAGAAATGATGAACACAACTAACTCAACTGATCTTTTTTCTTACTTTGTGATATAATCACATTCTATGAATAAGGAAGGACTGAAAGGAAAAGGAGCCATCTTTCCCTTTCCTGCTATGCCATCATTTTCAGCCTAAATGGTTGGCTAATACAAGGAAACAATACAAGTAAGAAAAGATATGATAAGGTTCCTTGACTATTTATGTTTCCTAGAATAGCACTGCCTTCTTCCGTGTTTGAAGCAAATTCTGGCCATGTGGTTTAGACCCCGTGACCTTTCATATCATTGGTCATTCAGTTTGGACCCTACCCTGACCTTTCCTCCCCTGGCAGTAGAGCCCCTTGGGGAAGGAACAGGAGACTAGAGGATAACCTCATACAAGCCCTTGCATAACCACTGCCTTAAGCATTAGCCCTAAAGATAATATCTAGGCCTCAGTTGTATTTCAGCTCCAGGCCCAGAAAAACAGCAGCACCAAATGGCTGACACCAGGATCAGCTGCATTGACTAATGACTCCCTACACTGGCACTGACCAATCAGTGGATACCACAACCCTGAGGGAACACATCTGGAAAGCTGATGAATATTCTATTGAGATCCTCCCCTGACTCCTTCAGTTTAAACCCCTCAAGACCGGGGACCCACAACAAGCTTTCACTCTCTGGAGCACACCTGAGTCTTTCCCCCTCTCCTTCCAGGTGTGTTTTCTTTGCCTTTCTTTCTCTTTGGATCTAAGTGCCTTTCTTCTGCCTCTGTAACTTGTTTCCTAAACCCACATAGCCCAGCTGGTTCACTTCTTCCAATGGCTTACTTCTTCTACATTTGTGACTTTCTAAATAAATTTTGCTTGTATTTGAAAACAAAAATAAAATCTGGTTCCAACAGAAAGCATGGCCTAAAAGGGCTGTCAGCTTACTCAGTTGAAGATATTACATGCTTAATTTGCATTTGCTTTGGGTCTCACTGAACTCCTATACATTGTAAGTCCACCAGAATTCTGTGTTTATGGAGCATCACAAACACTATATGTGAATGGGGCAGCAAGGAATGGCAAAATATATATTGAACTTATCTCCTTTGCTCACACATATGCCACATTGTCCTATCCGACACAGTTTCCAAACACAAGTTCAAAGACAAAATTGGTAAACATTTCAAGATCATGACCACAGAACATAAAATCAAGCATGGGCCCCCCTATCACACGCCTATTAAGCCAGCTCAAGTTCCAGCCTTTTCAAATGACTGCTTGATCTTCATAGTGCAAAAAAATTAAGTTCTCTTCTCTACTGATGTTAGGTCGTCTCCATAGGAAACATCATCTCTCTTCAAAGCTACAATTACCATCTCTAATTAACGGCACTGTCAGGTCAGAGAGCATGTCTGGTCCATTACTGCATACACAGCTCCTAGCCCAGACTCTAGCTTGTAGAAGAGACTCAGTAAATATGTCACACCAGTGAATGAACATGTACTTTTGTTCCAGGCATGGTACATGGAACTTTACATATTTTATGTCATTTACTCCTCAAACAACAATATGAGGTGGATTCTATTATTACCTCAATTTTATGGAATCCAAGGCTTATAAAGCTTAAATTATCTGTATAAGATCATACAGGCTGTAAGCAGCAGAATCAGAATTTGAATCCAAGTAGTTTATTCTCTCATTCACTTCAAACAGAGTAAAGGAGATAACTTAAAACTGGACTTTGGAGGGGTAATAGTAGAAGCAAGAAGTTGAAATTTGAACCAGCATATGGAAAGAACCCTACATGGCTTATTAAAAATTTTTATTACAACTCCAAATAATAAATAGATATATAATTTCATTGTTAAATGCCAGCTCTCTTTACCAAAATATTGTGTAGACAGGACTGGCACAGGGAGGGATATTTACTAGGCTCTGCAGCAGACTTTTCCTTTCCCTGTCCTGCCATTCACTCATCTTTTTCTGGGTCTTTGATAAAGTATGTCTCACCCAGATTTACCCTTACCCTTTCCATGTGCTCTCCCTGGTAGATACACTGCTGAGAAGCTTAATCATCTGTCAATAATTGCTTTAGAATCAGGCTGTAAAGTACAGAATTTTCATCAACGAAAGTCCAGCTTTTCTCTAGAGCCTGCCCTGCCAAATATGTCTGGCACAGCTGTTTGGAACATCTTCTTGGTCTGCACACAGAAGTGATAGGAGGGACTTCAAATATCTTCTTAACTTTATGCAAGAATAAAATTTCTATGCTGAGTGCCACCTCAACAGGGCTTCCTGTATCACATAAAATGTGTAAAATACCATTATTCTTCAGGCACTTCCTAGGTTCCACTTTCAGCAGCTGCTTTGTCAGCAAAAGAGTTGTTAAAGCTATCATTGGCAGCTTCGAGTTTTGTGCTTTAACCATTTCATGACTTTTCTTTCAGGGAGGGGAAGACTGTGAATTTAACAATTATCTTAAAATAATTTTCTTTGTCTCTTCAAATTATTGATTGCTGAGACTTCCTCCTTTGCTCAATCCCCAAATAGTTTTGATTGTCCATATTTCCTGGTTTGCCTAGTTATTTCAAAGATCTTACAATTTGGAAAGCTAATAATGAAACTCATATTAATGTATGAAAGCTCTCCTTTGAGAAGAAGTGTGGAAAAGAAAGATAAATGGTTAAAAGGGGGGTTAGAAATAAGTTAGGGAATGAAGTTGGCCACAATGAATATATACATGTGATTCACAAAATATGGTTTTAATTGGAAAGGCAGTAGAATCCTCATGACTGGACTTGGGACAAGGTGGTGATGCAGCAGTGAAATATTTTATTAGTAGATTGAACTGGCTGAAGGGCAGAGAGCTTAAAGGTTGGAGGCCAAAAAAAAAAAAAAAAATCAGGTGTCAGGAACTAATATAAGTCAGAGATGAGGACAATATTTTTTAAAAATAAAAGTCCAATAATTATTTTTAATTTGAAATATGGTGAGGCACATATTGCTTTGATACACCCTCCATCATGGGTAATGCCATTTGTAGCTTGTGACACTAATAAATGGTTTTTGACTTGTCCTTTGTGCTGGCATCAACATATAGGGAAACAGTCAAGGCAAAACAAAACACAAAGGGACTACTGTAAAAATATTGTATTATTTGGATTCACTCACCACTGATCTTGCCAAATCCCTGCAGATTTCCATTGTCCTGCATAGGAAGAATAAAGGAAAATACAGGGGTAGATGCCAAATTGCTCTAAGTTGAATGTTTTCCAATTTTTTTCATGAGATATCCTTAGTTCTTTAAAACCCAATTAAGTGTTTTATAATATTTTTATTTTCTTCTTATATATTTAACAATTACGTAAATCTGAATCTGCCTTATTTATTTATTTATTTATTTATTTATTTATTTATTTATTTATTTATTTTTGGTCATCATTCTCAAGGAACAAATTTTATTTGTGAATATGCTAAATCCCCAAAGAAGGGAAAAGAACAAATATTGGTGTGAAAATTATGCTTTAAAGCCATAGATGCCAGACAGGAGAAGTGCTTAGTCTTTTCCTATATTTGATCAATTGGCATGTATAATTCATTTGACTGTGGAAGGTTGGCCTGACATGACTTCAGATTAGTTTAATAGGGATTAAGGTGGCATGAAGTGTATAACACTTCATGCTCAGAAATTCATTTGTCTTTGGGGGAAGGCTAGTTCAAACTCTAGCTATATTTACAAACAGATTCTAGTCACAGCTGAGCAGTGTGGAGCTGGGAAGAGTAACTGTGCCTGCCTTTCCTTAAACCACAGGGCCTTTGATTTCTGCCCAAATAAAGCATGCCTTTGGCATTCAGTTCTCTTAGTTGGCAAGATATCTGCATAATGTCTGCAGAATTTAGAATGACCAGGAGGGGCAGGTCAAAAACAGCCAAATTATGATATCACACCCATAAAACCTCATCAATGGTGACATACAGAAAACACTCAGTGAATTGCTTTCATTAATTTATTCTTATTAAGAAATTCTAAGCAGTGTCTTCATTCTTTGGCAGGTTTCAGATTCTGCCCTTTCCCTTTCCTTCATTCATTGCTTTTCTTTAAAAAGACCAGGCTACCATGGGCATTGATTGACAGTAGCCGAAGAAATGTGGCTTGGGGAAGTCTAGGATGCTTACCTACCCAGGAGGAATGTTTTATAAATGTTTTGCTATAGGAAGAGCCAAAAACTTTCCAGAATCTTCTGGTATGGGTTAGAATGAGAGATGCAGAGAAGTAAAAGGAAACCTGATGATAGAGAATTCTGTGTCTGTCTCTTCTCTGGGCCACAGTCAGGAACTCTGATATAACACCCGACCAGACCCTTGCCTGGCCCTGGGTTGCAGTGATCAGATTCTTTTGGAAATAGGAAATGGGGATGGATGTCAAGCTGTCAGGATAGATGTCAGATCAGGGAAAGAGTGGGATATGCAATTGAATGCAGGCTCAGCTTTTCTTTAGGTCACACATGTTTCTGAAGCCAAAAATCTGGCTTGTCTATAAAAACAACATCAGGAGGAACTGAGGGAAGTGAGAAGAACCGAAGGGAAACATTTCCTGGTAACCGGCTGACCCTGTTAGGAATTTAGAATGTCATCTGTGTGGGGGCAGATAGTCAGAAGACTCAGCTACTTTGTCTGCTTGTCTGGAGTGGAGCCTGGGAATCTTGACCTGAAAGCTTTACTCAGGGAGAATTTATAAGCCATCAGAGTGCCATGTGGCAGAGAACTTCTGCATGTAGCTACCTAGTGAGAGAAGGAAAGTTCACGAAAGCTGAGGCCAAGAGAGACAAAAATGAGGAAAGAAGATTTATCAGGGTATGTTTAGGATTGGAATAAGTAGAGAAAATGTCACAAGTAACAAAAGCGAGGAGCAAAGATATGGCATGGTTTCACAGGCAAATTTTAAAACAGCAAGAATTTAATTTTTGTACTACAAATGAATCCTGGTCCTTTTTCCTTACTGTGCTAAATTTCATTTACCAAGTTCATAATTATATTTTAATTCCTTTATTTGTAATAGGAACTAACTGGGCTATGGAGTATTTTGGCTAGTTGAAAAAGTACACTTTTAACATAAACTTGCTAGTCACTGGCATTCTTAAGAACTTCCATGTCGAATAAGCATGTCAAATAGATCCTCCTCAATGACTGGCACTGATGCATGATGTGAAACTCTTTGACCATAAGCATGAGGACGTGGAACCTTGATGAGGGAAAACCCAATTACAGGTGCTACCCACTCTAAGGAGAGATGCCAAAAGCAAAGATCCTGAAGCATGACTCAAAGATGGAATTAAACTGTGAAAATAGGAGCTCTGTCTCCCCCTCAATATTTGAAACTTATTAATTCGACCAAAATATTATCTGGGAAAGCAGTCTTGTACCAAGAAAATGAAAAAATAGTCATAACTCTCATTCAAATTCAATGTGAATGAACCAAACTAGAACTATGCCCTAAATTCCTAAGGACACCAGAATCTTAAATGTTTTGGATATCACCACATGAATACTTAGATACACCATGCTTATTTCATCTAGTAAAGAGTCATGACATTCAATAATGGGAGGCAAAACCAAGAGATGAAGATGGGACTTGGCTATTTAAAACAAAAATTACAAACAAATGTAATTGAAAATAAGAGACCTCGATCAGGACTCAGGGAACTTGAAGTCTAGTGCAGGTTCCACTGCTGACCAGCTGTAGAGAAAGGGACTAGCTCACCTCTAAGTCCACTTTTAGGTCTGAATTTTTGTGATTCATTTTCCTAAGGAGTATTGCTGGAATCTCAAGAGCACTGAACAGCAGTGAAAAGTAAGTGAGTCCAATTTCTTTCTTTCCTTTTTTAAATATATTTTATTGATTTTTTACAGAGAGGAAGGGAGAGAGATAGAAAGTTAGAAACATCGATGAGAGAGTAACATCGATCATCTGCCTCTTGCACGCCCCCTACTGGGGATCAGCTGCCTCCTGCACGCCCCCTACTGGGGATGTGCCCGCAACCCAGGTACATGCCCTTGACCGGAATCGAACCTGGGACCTTTCAGTCTGCAGACTGATGCTCTATCCACTGAGCCAAACTGGTTTTGGCAAGTGAGCCCAATTTCTGTTACTGATGGAAAAGATCTGAAATTCTGTCTAAATCATTATTTGGGTTTTCTTTTATGCATGGCTTTTGATTTTATTTTCTGGAAAGCTAAACTGGATGCTTTATGACTTTTAGAAAGTTCAAACATAAAATGATTATACTGCTTAGATTTTTTTTTCAAGTATAAATGATGAACCTACTTCCTGGTTTTAGTCCATATTATTTCTTCACTCTGGCCAATTAGATCTGTTGTTGAGGTTAGATGTAGAGAATTGATTGCATTTAGGTAGAATGTTGAGATATTTTACTCATGACCTCTTCCTTAATCTAAAAAGTTAAAACACACACAAACTTGTGTGAACTAGTTTAACAATATTTCTTATTTTAATATTTATATTCTTCTCCCTTATGATACGGAAAAATAAATTAAAGAACTCTGGGTCAAAGGTCTTCACATTTTTACAACTAATAGCTTGTTCCATGCAACAGTTTAAGCACATTCAAGTAAAATGGGAAAAAAAGAGAAAGAAGATGAATAACAACCTACCAGCAAGCTCTTGGCTTTCAGGAGTCTCTCAGCTCATGATTCCAAGCAGCAGGGAAATAGAAGTGCTGGAAGAAATACTAAGCGTGAACCAATGTACACTGCAATTCCCACCTCTACAGAGGAATGTAAAGTGGTCTTGCTCTTGTTGATGTGACTATGCATATAACAACAATCACCAAACACCTCACATTTCAATGCTTTTGGAAAATTTTATATGTTAACTGAACAGAAAATTTGACCAAAATGGCAGTTTCTCACAACTCTCCATAGAGAAGTGTAAAAATAAAAGTAATGACCTTGTGTATATCTGTGTGGGTATGTGTTGTGTATTCATACACAGTGGGAGAGGTGAGGATATGCAGACTCAGGTTCTTGGTGTCAATTAGTAGACTAACATTTGACCCCTTTAAATTTAATAAGGGCTTCCATCTCCAGAAGAAACAGAAGGAATGTCAAGCATTTGGTCATTTATCTTTTTAGGTTCTCCAGTAAGTGTGTTCTGTGGAATAGGTCTCTATCATCTCCAGATAAATTGTTCTCAAGATTTTTCACTAGGTATTGTCAACAAGTTTTATATTTATTTAGTTAACACTTCTGGGATACTAATTGGATATGGTGTCTGAAGATGGCATAAATCATCACTTTGTCCTTTTGTGCATTTGGTTTTTAAATCTATGATTTTTCCACTCTTTTATTCTGGATCAAGAAGATGACAGAGGGAGCTAGTTGTGCTTATAAACCACTGTGTCAAGTCCCAGATTCCCATGTGGATATGTCCACACCTGTAGGAGCAGTCATGAAAGGCCTCATCAAACAGGCTTCATTGACTTATATACTGCTATGTTGTTGCTGGGTGTTGGGTGTTTTCCCCTCTCACTCTTTTTATTATTTCCTTGGCACTTCTAGCATTGTGTTGAAGATCTTACGAGATGGAGACAGAATGATGCATGATGTGAGGAAATTGGAACTGAATGTATTTACTGTACTGGCAGATGTACCACACATTTCTAAAGCTGACAGACTTATCTGAACAGCCCATCTTTCTAGGTCATAGCATATTCCTGTAATCCCTGGATGTCTCATTGTCTCTCCTCCAAAAGCAAGAATATCAGAGTAACTTAAAGGAATAACCTCAATTGCTATATGCATTCTTATCAGATTGAACATCTCAATGTTGGCTTTCAATACAACCTGGCATACCAGAGGTAAAACATTTAATTATTTAGAACAGATAATATTCAAATGAGTAAATAAGATATTTTCTGTTTGCAGTGTTCTGGGCAAACAAAACATATACTAAAATTATTCTATGCACAACTTTCCTGGTTTTAGAAATGTGGATATCATTCTCATCTTTATTAGAAATACATTTAGATATAGATGAATATAATATAAGGATGGACATGGTGGCATAAGAAAGTCTGAACAGTCAACTCTGGTGGGTTAGAGAATAAATTAAATGAGAGTAATTTATTCAATCACTCTTTATTGAATTTTGTACAAAAACCGATAATGAAAAGCTTAGGAACCCTAGCTGGTTTGACTCATGGATAGACCATAGACCCATGGACTGAAAGATCTTGGGTTCAATTCTGGTCAAGGGCATGGACCTGGTTGGGGCCCATGCAGAAGGCAATCAATTGATGTTTCTCTCTCTGTCTCTCTCCCTCCCTTCCACTCTCTCTAAAAATCAATGGGAAAATACCCTCAGTTGATGATTAACAACAACAAACTAACAAATTAAAGGAAAACATTTCTGTGCAGACAAGCTTTGGGCATATGTTCCCTGTCTCATGGTGTAGAAGTAAAGAGAATATGATAGCTTGCAAGACTGCATAGCCTGGAGATCCTCTACTCTCTGACTTAAAAACCTTAATAGGAATATTTGTTTTTAAATGAGGAAGGCAGGCCTTTTCTTGCGTAAGTGACATTTGAGAGGTCTGAATATCAAGGAAACTTAGAGGCTGAAAGACAGTTGGAAGTGGTGAGTGAAGAAGGATGGATATGTATAGAGAAAAACCCAGATATATACAAAACTATTTGGATTGGTTTCTTTGGTGTTAAATCACAGACCCAAAAGGGGCTCAGAGAGAAACTGAGGTTTGCCCCTCTTCCATAGGGCAACCTCAATTTTTGTTTATGCAGAGGTGGGGAGGGGAGAGCAGTGAGTTGGCATCCTGGGAAACTCCATTACTGTATTGGCATCATAAGAATATGCCCATCCCATGGGAGACAATTTGTTAAATCCCATTCATATGTCCAAATGCATGATTAGGGACTTGTAGTAACCACCCATGTTCACACATCTATCATTCAGACACTAAACAAAATACAAAACACCAAATGTCTCTAGAGTTGAGCCAGATCTTTCTTATCCTTGAACAATCAAAACTTATAAAAGCCTCGGGGAACTGAAATGATTTATGAATGTTCATAGTTGCTAAACTTTTGACAATTGTTCTTGCTAAAACAAAACTGTCTACATTATCTTGTATTACCATACAGTTTTTGATAAAAAATGTTTCCCCAAAAACAAATATTGTTTTTTTTTTGTCATTTTTTCCCTTCTATTTAGACATTGCATTAAAAAAAACAAAAAACACTTTCTTTGATTCTTTTCTTCTGAAAGCTGTTCTAATAAGAGTGTCTGGAAGAAACAAAACCTTCTCAGTACAGTGTAACTAAAATCTCTGTCCTGCTTTGGCCTGAAACTTGCATCCTGTCACCAGACTGAACAAGTGGGCAATCATTACCTCATAAAATACCAGGGAAAATTTTAGGCTCTAGAATGCACTTTTACTTTATTTTGCAGAGCAGTTTAGAAATCTTAATTTTGATATCTCCATTCTAATCTTTGGCAAGGACCTATTTTTCTCTTAAACCAAAGGATCTATTAAATGTTTTTGTCAAATGCATGAGTAATTAATCTCTTTCTAAAGTTAGATTCTGTTCTCATTGCTGCCTGAAATTTCATAAAAAATGACCTATTTTTTCTGATATCCTGATAAACGAATAATACTAAAAGTAGTCTGAAAATAAAGTCACCCCCCCAAAAAAAAATATTGAACAAATTATAATATATCCACAGAATTAAATAATACCTTATAATTATAAATTATATTCATGAAGAATGTTTTGGCTTATATGTGACTATTTTAAATGACCTAAATGATATCATATTGAGTAAATTGATTGTGCAAAAGTACTAAAAAATAAGCAAAAGGCAATGTACTAAAATATAAAGAGTATCAATTCTAAGTTATGGATATTTTAATTTTTAAACATGTATACATTATTTATAGTTTGTCTATAATAAACATATATTATCTTTCTGATTTTAAAAATAAGTTTATTAAAAATTCTCAGGAATTTGGACTTAAACCTATATTTTCCTCTCTCCTTATACTATTCATTGTCTATTCACAATGGTGGTTGGTGTTGGTTTGGTCAGAATAAACCCCAAAACAGCTAATGATCTGGAATGAATGATGGGGCCAATTATCAAAGAACTCAGGCTAATAATGATGTAGCTTAATAGGAAAAACAATTTTAAAAAATCACATGTTATCTGAGGGCATCCATTTTGAAAGTCTCCAGAAAAAAATGTTAATCAATTAAATGCCTAGAAGTTATCATCTATATATAATTTTCTAACTTGGCTCCAAGTTAGAAACCAATTATAATAATTTCATAGCCTAGTCATGTCCTGTTCATAACAATATAGTCAAACATTCAACTTTTCCACTGCGTTTTTATATATAAAGTAGGACCCATGAATTTTATATGATTAAAGCCATCTATTGTGATCCAACTGTCCCTGATCTGACATTTTGGGCTGCTATGCAACCACACATTGTATATTCTATAAGACAAGCTGAAAAGTCCCACTGAGATCTGAGCAAGAATCTGTTGTGTTTTGTGTAGCCTGTTGAGTCTTGTAAAATGCAACTGGCTCTAAAACTGTCCTCATAGCCCCCATCAGATGCTCTTACAAACATATTATTCACATGGTTCAACATCTTTCTTCATAAAAACAGGCATTGCATCTGGGTGATAATCTTAAGAAGCCAAGTAATATAAAAATCAATGATACAGGCAACCTGTTTATTGCACAAAATGTAAGCATGCAATGGTACAGACTACAGCACCAGAAATCCTTATAGAGCAGATACCCCTCACAGGCAACTATATTCTCCTTAAATGGGCCTTTCTTTGTGATATACACAAATTGCTCAATTATTGGATAATAGATGTATACAATTTCTCAAATTATTTAAATGCCTATAGCAATAAATAATGTTAAGTATAAGGTCCTCTTATCTTCATTAAGAAAAACAGTCTTCAGCCCCACGTGTGTGGCTCAGTGATTGAGTGTTGACACGTGAACCAGGTCACAGTTCAATTCCAGGTCAAGGCACATGCATGGGGGTTGCAGGCTCAACCTATGGGGGTGGGGTGCAGGAGGCAGCCGATCAGTGATTCTCTCTTATCATTGATGTTTCTATTCCTTTCTCCCTCTCCCTTCCTCTCTCTGAAATCAATAAATACGTATTTTAAAAAGAAAATAAAAAAAGTCTTCTGTCAAACTTGGGATATATAATTTGAGACGATGTTTCTCATTCCTCTCCCCTGCACACACAAGTTTGATGAGTAAGACAGTAATGCGTTTTTCTAGTAAACACATATTTGATGGCTCACTTCAACCCTCTGTTTGAGATAGCAACCTCTTCGCCTTCTGTCCTCTGAGTTATACCTTATGTTTGACAATCACAAAGAAAAATAGTCTTTAGTTCTGGGTAGGTCAAGATAAGGCTAACTTATCATTAGCATTTAGCTTAGTTTACTATTTTTTTCTGTCATGCAGAAGTTTCTTTGTCCTTTTTACTTGTTGCTTTTATGCCTTGGTTAAAACTGGCCTCACATCAGGTTATAAAATAATTTCTTCCTAAGCTTTCCCTTAGTGCTTTATTGACTGGTTATTTAAAATACTTAAATATATTGATGCCTTGGAATTTCCTTAGAATATGGTATAAGTATAAATCTATTTTTCCCCCTTTCATATGGCTAGCTACCTAGTTATTCCATTTATTGAATACTAGAGGGCCAGTGCATGAAATTCAGTGAGAGTAGGCCTTTGCAGCCCTGGCTGCCTCAGCCCTCAAAGCCCCAGTTCGTCTGAAAGGTCATACAGAAGGTTGTTCCACTGCTTGGCTGTTCAGTCAATTTGCATATTACGCTTTTATTATTAAAGACTAGAGTCCCAGTGCACGAAATTAGTGCATGGAGGGGGGGATTCCTCTCCAATCTGGGACCCCTCAGGGGATGTCCAACTGCTGATTTAGGCCCAATCCCACAGGACATCCCTCTCACAATCTGGAACAACTGGCTCCTAACCACTCGCCTGCCTGCCTGATCGCCCCTAACTGCCCTCCCCTGCTGGCCTGATCTCACCCCTAACTTCTCTCCTCTGTCAGCCTAAACGCCCCTAACTGCCTCTGCCAAACTGATTGTCCCTAACTGCCCTCCCCTGCCAGACTGATCTCGCCCCCAAATGCCCTCCCCTGCTGGCCTGATCACCCCTAACTGCCTCTTCCTCGGCCCCCACTGCCATGGCTTTGTCTGGAAGGAAGTTGGACATCTGGAAGATGGCTGGTTGACCTGGTCTAATTAGCATATGACCCTTTTATTAGTATAGATAGATTATATAGGATAGGATTGCTTCAATTGGGGAGGGTGGAGTCTTTTTCAGTAGGAGGAGATGCTCTTGACAGACAAAAACACACAATCCCTATATCTGGACTGATAGCCAGCCATATGCACTATACTGCCAAACCAGTCATTAAAAAATTGGATCACTTTCTTATACCTTACACCAAACAGCTGTTGCCCTTAAAAGCCCTCCTCAGCCCCCACCTTAGGTTCTGCCTTCACAGTTCACCCAGATTTGGTTCTGATTGGTCGGTGTCTATGCCAGTCAGCATCTCTGGGCCTATCTCCAGGCCTGATCATAGAAGCGGGGTTGATCAGCAGCCTCCCCAGGCTGCTGGCGAGCGGGCTGAACTGTTACCTCTGGTAGAGAGAGAGAGGCTTGGCTGCTGGTGAGGCCGAGAGAGAGAAGCAGGGTCTGATCACCCTGCTTCTCTCTCTCGGCCTCACCAGCAGCTGCTGCCACTGCTAATCAGCTCCACCTCTCTCTCTCTCTCTCTCTCTCCAAGAGGTCAGCAGTTCAGCCTGCTCACCTGGTGCGTGC
This sequence comes from Corynorhinus townsendii, assembly GCA_026230045.1. Classification (NCBI taxonomy): domain Eukaryota; kingdom Metazoa; phylum Chordata; class Mammalia; order Chiroptera; family Vespertilionidae; genus Corynorhinus; species Corynorhinus townsendii. The sequence goes on along the minus strand of JAPDVU010000006.1, from coordinate 116,048,920 downwards.
ACAGCCTGGTGTTAAATCGAGCTTCCAGTCATTGTGGATGTTATGACCCTGGCTCTCTCTCTCTATATATATATTCTACCTTTAAAAGACAACTTCGGGCTATTTCTAGATTTCTTTATTCTTATATAGTGGTCTGTTTGCCTACTTATGAACCAGTATCACATTGTTTTAATTGCAGGATTGAGGCTTTAAATATGAGGTTTTAATATCTAATCAAGCTAACCCCTCCACCATTGCCCTTCTTTTTCAGAATTTCTTTGCTATTCTTATTTATTTTTCATAGATGAATATAGCATCTATTTTTCTAGTACCTCAAAAATCCCATTGGTATTTTTATTAGGAACTCATTACATTTATAAATGAACTTTATGAATTAACTTTCAGAGAATTGACATTTTTGTAACACTGAGTTTTAACACAGGAGTTTGGTATATAGGTACTCATTTGAGCAACATTTCCTTTATCTGGTTTTGCATATTTCTTCTGGCAAATTTCTTTCATATAATTTTGTATATACCCTTTTATTCCCAGACATTTTACTTTTTATGGCTCATGAAAAATGTCTTTTTTCATTATGGTTCCAAATTATTGATTGTCAGTATATATGAAATCTGCTTTTCAAATATTAATTTTATACTATATCACTGATGAAGTTGTCTTGTTTGTATCAGGTTTCTAGATAGGTAAGTATAAATCTGCAAAAAATTGTAATTTTTTTCACTGCCTTTCTCATTTCAGTTAATTAAAACTCACTCTTTACAAACTTGAGTGATTCTTTATCGTTCTGTTTTTCAAACTTCATATCTAGTCACCCTCAAATTTTCTCAGCTCTGCCTTAGAAATATATTCAGAATCTGACCACTTCTTATTAGCTGCCAACACATCAGCTTGGATTACTGAAATGTTTTTCTACCTGGTTTCCCTGCTTTTGCTGTTTCTCTTCTATGGCCTGTTTTCCAGATGGTAGCCAAACTAATACAATTTCAATGCCAGTATTATCACATCACTTCTCTTCAAAACTCTTCAAAGCTTGTCTGATTCATCATGGTAAAAGCCATGTCCTTTCATAATGGCTGTAAATCCCTTCATAATGTGGCTCCCTGCTCGAAATACAATGTCTTTTTATGGTTTTTCAATCATACCACAAAATTTTCTTCCTCGGAGCCTTTGCACTTACATACTATCTCCTGGAATTGCATTCTCCTTTTGTCTTCTAGGTTCACATTCTCATGGCCTTATCGTTGTGCTCTAATATCTCATCATTTAAGGTTTTCTGTTAAAAAGCAAAAACAATCATTGGATCACCTCACATAACAAGTACTATGTATTTCCTTTTTCCTGCTTTATTTTTTTATTTGACATAGTAGATGCCTGCATATTTATTTGTTCATTATTTTTCTTTACCATTTTGAATGTGCCATGAATGCAGGAGTTTATTGATGTTTTTCAACACTGTATCTTCAGGACCTTGCTCAGCCCATAGTAGAAAGTCAATAGATGTTAGATGCATAAAGAAATTAAATGAATGGGCAATAAATGGGACATAACATCTTATATTCTATATAAAGATTTAAATCTACAAATTACTATGCTATAGTACTTATAAAATATATGGGAAAAGTATAAAAACATCTATGGATGTTAGGGAAGGAGGAGAAATCACTAGGACAGGTACATGAAGACTCAATTATATGTGATGTCTACCTTAAGAATTATGAGAAACAAGTATAACAATATTAGGATTTGTTAATGGGTGTGGATACAGTGGTGTTTTACTTATTCTCCACTTTAATTGATGTATTTGAAATATTTCATTTAATATTTTAGGAAGTGGAAAACAGATTAATCTCTTAAAAGAATATGCAGCAAATATACAGAACAAGAAAAACCCATTGCCTGAATAAAGAGTTCTTATGCCTAAGGACTGCTGGAAGTGATTGAAAAGGATTAAAATCCATCTAAGTTAAATAACTTTGAAGGCAAAGGAATTCTATCTGGATCCTTATTTCATCAGATAACTAATAAATTGAGTCAGGACTAAAAATGTTATTGATCTCACCTAGAAAAAGCAGTTTATTGTATAACTTTAGAGATAATTTTTCCTGGTTATTTTTTAAAAAACCACATATACACAGTTAAGTATATAACAAAATTTTTTCCTATGGATCAGATTTATGCTAGTTACTAGGATTATAGAGATAAATAAAATTAAAATATCTAGCTTCAGAGTTCACAGTCTAGTGGGGAGGATGGACAAATAAACAGTTCTAAGACAATGTGCTATAAAAGTGGCATAATGGTGACTTGTGGGGTGCCACGGGGGCAGGGAGCTGTGAGAATGAGCTTCCCATATGTCAATAGAGATCTGTGCTCACAGAGAAACTTTACTCAGAGTCATGCTGTTAGCAACTATGCTCCAAAATCTACCATAATTATTAAGTCCTAACTGCCAAATCCAGGCTTCCCACTAGAATTTGTTATACTTTAGGTTTTGTGATTTTTTAAAAAGATAATAAGGCATTTGTTAAACTCAACATGATCTTAGGAAGTTTTTAATATGCCAACTTAAGTTTTTATACTCCAACTTAATCAGGTTTTTTTTTTGTTTGTTTTTTTCCCGGCTGATTCTAAAATATCTTTACCAAACCAACAAGCAGCAAGGGCCTTATTGACCAAAATGTGGGGCATCCATAAGCAAATTTATTCTTCCAATAAACCAATGGTAAGAGAAAAGTCTCTCCCAGGAGGAATTAGAAAAAATGATTTTCTCAGTAAACACTGATTTGTTAGATATTAGGTGGCTCCCTCTTATGATGTTATGAGTTTATTTATGGGTAAAACCAAGTGCAGCAACAGCTATAATGAGTGTCAGTAGGAGGACAAATCTAAAAATATTCTTCCAAAGTGTGACAATAAAAATGGTCTAAATAGTAGAGATCAACAATAGGGTTTTGCTCAGGAACTGCTACTCACAGTTATAGCATTTGAGTACTTCTTTTCCTTTTGGATGTACATTTGTCCTCAGAAAAGAGCACCATGGAGCAAAATCTTCCTGGTTGAGAAGATCTATAGTTTTGGCATAGTCATTACTGCCCCAAGACCTCAGGTCTTCTACCATTAGGTAAACAGATTCTTCAAAGGTTTTTACATTGGAAACTGCAATGGGGAAAACCAAAGTGTCCCTTATGGGAAGAAGCACTACCTGTATTTCTTGAGATAGCTTAATCAAAATGGGACATAACAAATTGTTATTCCATGAACTTGGAAATTGCATGGTTTCCAAATTTAGAGACCATTTACCTTACATTAATTATTTAAAATATTTAATTAATTATTACAGTGGTCAGCACTCCTCTTTATTTTAACCGCAATGTTTTTGTTTTCTTTCCTCCAGTAAGGTCCTAAAACCTAAAACTGAGGGGAATAATTTTCTACAACTCATGTTTCCTTTAGGCAAATAATGTTACTAAGAGAAAGCTGTCAAATCATAACATTTACCTTTAGAACCCAATCCTACCCATGTTATAAGGGAGAAATTTTAGTATTTGGGTGGTGCATTCCATAGAAAATAAGGTCCTACTTTGGAATATCTCTGGTCTCTTGACTTTCTAGAAGTATAAATGGTGTCATATTTCTAGTTTGTAGAGTAAAATAATTGCAACAAGTTTCTGGATTGCATTTTAGCTAAAAGTACTGTAAGATAACTTAGGCCTTTGGCAACTAACATATCTAGGGGGGGAAATGAGACATAATTTAATTAATTTAATCTCTCTAAAATGTATCCTACTAGTCTCCTGGTGCATGAACTCATGCACCTTGAAAGGAATTAATTAGAAGAAATATTTTAATATCACTATTCACTCTATCTCTTTAAAAGAAGTGTCAACTAAATCCATAATCGACAATGACAGATGGAAACACACACATGCAATTGGCACCAGAGAGCTTTATATGTATCATGCATGTGCAAGTCAACTTAGCCTTTCATTTATATCAGAATGAACTTGCTTAATTAGACCTGCTTTCTGATTTAGCTAAACTTTTTCCAGCCCAGTGAAGCACCCCAACTTCTCTTTCAGGTAATTTTCAGCAACACAGCAGTAAATATCAACACAAAGCAGATTATTATTGTAGATCACGCAGGAAGAACAAAGGGTAAAACATTTAACTGCAGCAGTGTTTGACTATATTCTGCGCAGTGAGAAAACCTGAAGTCATTTTCAAGGTCCACCATTTCTTACTTCTTTTCATTTGGGTCAAGTGTCTAAGCTTTCTAAATCTTTGTTTTCTGGCTAATGAAAAGAAAATAGGATTCCACACAGTCTCCTATCTACCTACTCTAGGGCTTCTGTGAGGTTCAAATGAGATGAGGCATGGGAAAATGCTTCACAAACATTTGGTTAAAGTGTAAAATGTTTTCACTTGGCCATAGAGCAAGTCATGTCCCTGGGCTGAAGAAACTCCAAGGAGGCTAGTTGCTAGGGTGAAGAAGCTGGGTGTTGCTAGGTAACATCATTACGAGGTGCCCACAGTGACCGTTTACAGGGTTGGGTTGGGCTGTGGGCCTCAGTTTGTACCATGAGGTCTCAGCAGTGTCAGCTGCAATTTGTTGTGCTGTCACTCCGGGGTTGTGGTAGGGCCAGTGTCCCACTTGAGGGAAGCCGAGTGTTGCTTTGTGGGCACCAGGTCCGTGGTGCCGTTTCTCTGTAAATGTCCAGTGCATGTCACAGAAGCTCCTATGTTGAGCGTCTGCTCCCTGGTGGTCAGTGTACGCCATAGCAACCGGTTGGACGGTCAGAGGTGCACTTACCATATTAGCCTTTTATCCTAATATATAAAAACCCAGGGTCCATAATGCCCGACCAAAGGCTCGAATGAACACCAGAAGTCAGTCCTGCCGCTGGTGCGGGCGCAGAGACCCAGCACTGACTGCCGAGGGAGCTGTGGATCAGGCCTGGAGAGAGGCGCAAAGAGAGAGGCAGGGTCTGATCCACAGCCTCTGTGGCAGCTGTTGATCAGATGTTGCCTCTATTTCTCTCTGGGCTTCACCAGCAGCCACACCTCTGTTTCCCTCTGGGCCTCCACGGGGGCTGTTGATCAGCCCCACCTCTCTGATCAGGCCCAGAGATGTTGACTGGCATAAAAAACGACCAATCAGAACCAAATAGGCTGGAAGTGGAGGGCATTTGGGGGTGATCAGGCAGGCAGAGGCAGTTGGTGGTGATCAGGCCAACAGGGAAGAGCAGTATGGCGTGAGATCAGGCAGGCAGGGGAGGGCAGTTGGGGGCAACCAGGCCAGCGGGGGAGGGCAGTTAGGGGTGATCAGGCAGGCATGCAGGTGAGCAGTTAGGAGCCAGCAGTCCCAGATTGCGAGAGGGATGTCCGACTAACGGTTTAGGCCCAATCCCACACTGGCAGTCAAACATCCTCCAAGGGGTCCCAGATTGGGGAGGGTGCAGGCTGGGCTGAGGGAACCCCACCCAACTCCATGCACAAATTTCATGCACCAGGCCACTAGTCCTGTCTAATAAAAGAGTAATATGCATCACTCCACAACAAAATGGCGGCGCCCACAATCACAAGATGGTGGCTCCCAGTCCTCTTAGCCCCACCGGAGTCCCTCAGTCTGCCCAGTGGCAGCAGTCTGGGGTGTCCGGCTGGGAGGTGCCAGTGCCCGGCGTGATCCCCGGCCACAGCCTGGGCTGGGTCTCAGCCTGGTCAGAGTGTGCACCCCCCGCGGCGCCATCCCCAGCCAGGCTGAGATGGCAGCTTGGGCTGGGGTCTCAGCCTGGCCAAGGTGCGAAACCCTTCCAGCGGTGGCAGCCTGGCATCTCAACCACTGAGTCACACCAGCCAGGTAGATATGGAGGAATCTTAAATGTTTCTTTTAAAAATATATATATTTTATTGATTTTTCACAGAGAGGAAGGGAAAGGGATAGAGAGGTAGAAACATCTATGAAAGAGAAACATCTATCAGCTGCCTCCTGAAGACTCACCACTGGGGATGTGCCCCCAACCAAGGTACATGCCATTTGACCAGAATCGAACCTGGGACCCTTGAGTCTGCAGGCTGATGCTCCATCCACTGAGCCAAACCAGTTAGGGCTGTCTAATATGCTAAAGAAAAAACCCTATCTAATAAAGAGGGAATATTCAGAGGAGGGCATTTGGGGGTGACCGAGTTGTCAGGGGAGGGCAGTTGGGGACGATTAGGCTGGCAGGGGAGCAGTTAGGTGTCAATCAGGTTGGCAGGGGAGTGGTTAGGGGTAATCAGGCAGGCAGGTGAACAGTTGGGAGCCAGCAGTCTTAGATTGTGAAAGGGATGTCCAACTGCCTGGATTGGGCCTAAACAGGCAGTCAGACATCCCCGGAGGGGTCCCAGATTGGAGAGGGTGCAGGTTGGGCTGAGGGACATCCCCCCCACAGTGCACGAATTTCATGCACCGGGCCTCTAGTATATAAATAGATAGCCAGGGCAGTCTGTTGATACAATTTACTTCAAGTCTCAATCTCTGCTGATAATCATTAAATAGGACCTTATTGATTGTAGAATAATGTCAAAAATCCCTAATACAGTCTTGAAGGTCATTCATTATCTGGTTCCTCACTACCCCTCATTTTTTCCTTTACTAACTTCTTAACTATCCTATTTTCTGTCTACACTGCCTCTTGGAATTTTCCTCAATATCTCTGCTTTCCCCATCTGAGTGACTCTCTTTTTCCATTATATCTTTCTTCTCCTCTTACATACATACTTCAAAGCTCAAAGCTATCCTCATGAAACCTTCTCTGATCCTTCAGGTTAAATGCAATCCATTACATTTTGAACTTTATGCTTTTCTTTAGAACTTGCACATAAATTCTTCTATAATTGTTAAAAATATTTTTAATTTTTTTATTTCAAGAATATTTCTTGAATGCCTACTATATGCCAGGAACAATGCTGGTATTAGAACATGAAAGAGAACAACCTCATCAACCTTATATTCTATTGGGAGGAACAGAATACAATAAATGAAAGGAGAAGAGGGAAAAGGACATGAAGAGAGAGAAGGAAAGAAACAAACACAAATAAAGAAATGATATACTATGAGAAATGCTATAAAAAACAAAGGGCTGATATTGTAACTATCGCAGATGCCAAGACACTTTAGATAGGAGTATACTAGTTAAGGTTCTCCAGAGAAACAGAAGAGAAAGAGTTGAAAGAGAGAGAGAGAGATTATTAGGAATTGGGTCACAGTATCATGGAGGCTGAGAAGTTCCACTCTCTGATGTCTGCACACTAAAGGACCAGAAAAGCCAATGATGTAGTTTAGTCTGAGTCTGAAGGTCTGGGAACCAGGGGAGAAAATGGAGTAAATCACAGTTGAAGGTCAAGAGAAGAACCAGGTTCCAGCTCAATCAATTCAATCAGTGCCTACCCACATTGAGGAGTCTACCTACTCAAATGCTATTCTCACCCAGAAACAGCATCACAGACACACCCAGAAATACTGTTTAGTCAAATATCTCGGTAACTCATGACCCAGTCAAGTTGACACACAACCGCTACAGGTAGTCAGGGAGGGCCTCCTGAGAAGATGAAATTTAATCTGAACAATAAGTAAGAATGCAGCTTTGGAAAGAGTAGAGGAAGAACATTGCAGACAGAAGCAAAGGTGAGGAGGAGGAAAGAGCTTGGTATGGTTGAGGGAAATGAAAGACTACTTGTATATAAAGCAAGAGGGGAGCATGCAGGGCTTTACCTAATTTCTTCCACAGCACAAAGCAGTGTCTTTTGAGTATTAAATGCAATAAATATTTCCTAAATTGAACCATGAAGAAGCTACTGCCCACAACTGCAACAGTGAGCTCATCTCTTCTGAAAGCATTTATCTACAATATATATGGATATAAGTAAAACTGCATTCTTAACATTTGCATAAAGGGAATTGACAGATTACATCAATTAAGCACATTTGGTAAAGGAAGTATACATAAATTTACTTGCTGTCTTTCAGACTTTAGCTGCACATAGCAACTTGATAGAAGGAACTGGAAAATGAATGGTTAACTTGGTTCTTAGAGACATACATATATTAAAATGGGTCATATCAGTCACAAAAGTAAGGAATTGTTGTTCTACATAGTGTTCTGTAAACAAAACCTCTTATTTCTCATTTGTGGCTAATTCTACCTTGTGCATGCATGACTTTGGCCTTTACAATGCAGTTGCTTAGATTTGTGTTAACCAAGTCTTCCTTATAAAGTGCCTAATTGTATATATTCACTCCAGAGTTTCTGGGAACTTCCCTGATGGGTCCAGGACTTTAATTCGATCCAATATCAGAGGTGACATAACTGCACTGACAGAAGGGCCCTTCTACAAGGAACTCTCCAGAGTAAGTGGCAACTACATCTTTTTGAGTTCCTTCACTTTCTGCAGCTTCCAAGGGGGAAAAGCCATTCAATCTGCATTCTTAGTGTTTGACTCAAGGCTTCATGAAAAACTTGACCACTTTGTAAATACCTTCACAAGATCTGGTTTGCCTTTTCTTTCTGGCACCTAAGTTTAAGAATTTATCCCTCTTAAAATATTTGCCAGTTTCATTTATATTCAAAGGGCAAATATGAACTCTGGAGACATCTCCTCTGGCCACATTATTTACCTCTGTGTTTCAGCGCGGGAGGGAGTGGGGGGCAGGGTGAGGAATGCCATGCTGTGCTGTGGGTGCCACATAGCATGCCTGTGTTGGGAAAGGCAAGGCCTTGAGAATGGGCCTCACAGGCTCAGCCTCTGGACACAGAGACCCTCTTGCTAAACTTTCCTAACCCAGGGAAAGCTTCCGCTCTCCAATAAAGATGCTTAATGACAAAGACATTTCTCTTCTGATTGTTTTCCTTTGGAAAGGAAGTTCATTTAATCAACTCATTTGGCTTGGCTTTTGAAAATGATGGTCTTGTGCAAGATGTTAATGTTTATCCCTTATTAAGTGCTGATTCTAATTAAACAAACTCTTCACCTTGAACAAGAAAATTGATTTTCTGTTTGAGATTTTTGTCCATAAAATTATGGTGATTAGTGAGGTTTCAGTTAGTTATTAACTCTTAATATACTAGTATAGTGGTAACTTAAGGGCCATTATTTTTCAAATAATGTTCAATGACCCTTCAGGTTTCCTAAGATCTTTAGAGTTTTCACAATTCATAATCCTCTAATGTGCTGGGAGGATTGTGAGGTGATCTAGGGAGCAGTCCTAGTGGCCAAGCAGGTTTGTTTGTTTATTTTAAAAATTTTCCCCCAACAATAACTTTTTATAAAGGATCAAGTAATTCTACATCTATTGGCCTCAGGACATCCCATGCTCACTGAATGCAGCACACACAGAGTATTTCTTCTTTCTTAGTCACTGTTATCAGGTTAATAGGCATGCACTCCGGCTTTTTTCGTTTTCTATATGCACCCACAAGCACATGTACCATATAGAAACATGTATGGCTGTGGTGTTGTTATTGGGATTTTTTTGGTCAAAATGGAATTATACAATATAGTGCCTCCAGTTAGCTTTTCATTCAATAATGTGTTATGGACAAATAGCATATCATAATACTCAATAATAGATTGTTGTAAAAAGTATTTACGGAATTCCAAGTTATTCTGAAACTAATTATCATCCAAAATTATTCTCTTTATTCTACGTCCATTGGAAGTCTAGCTACATTGTTCCTACAATACTACCATTTTTTGAAATACTAAAAGTATAGTAAAAGAAGCAGATTAGGCAATCCATGTCTTTGCTTTGGAAATCTCAGAGCAGATGGTCATGTAGTTTTTTGCTTTATATACAGAAAGCCCATTTTGGTAGGTAGGTTTCTAAGATAGCCTTTAAGGCTTTTGCTCTTGGTGTTTAGACCTGTATAATCTTCTCACCTTGAATATGAAGGGGCTTGTGATTATTATGGGATATCACTTTGTGGGATTAGATTATGTTATTTGGCAAAGATATTTTTAAGATCCTTAATCATTTAATTTTGAGTTAATCAAATAGGAGATTATCTTGGGTGGGCCTGGCCCTTTAAATCTCAGTCTAGAGGTCAGAGACAATGTCAGACAGAGTCCATTTTGCGGCAGATATTTTCCTATTGGCTTTGAAGAAGGAAATTGCCTTGTCTGGGGGAGGGCCATGTGGCAGGGAATGTCAGGCAGACTTTAGGAATTGAGAGCGACTCCTTGCTGAGGACCAGCACAAAGTGGGCCTTAGTCATACACCCTCAAGAAACTGAAATCAGGCCAGGCTGGCATGGCTCAGTGGTTAAGCATTGACCTATGAACCAGGAGGTCATGGTTCGATTCCTGGTCAGGGTACATGCCCAGGTTGTGGACTCAATCCCCAGTGTGCGGCGTGCAGGAAGCAGCTGATGAATGATTCTCTCTCATCATTGATGTTTCTATCTCTCCCACACCCTTCCCCTCTGAAATCAATAAAAATATATATATATTTTAAAAAGAAACTGAAATCAGCTAATATCTAGTACACTTGGAAGATGACTGAAAGCCTCAGATTAGACTGTAATCACAGTGGTTACCTTGATTTTAGCCTGTGAGAGCCTGACCAGAAAACACAGCTGGCCCAGGTAGGAATCCTGACCCACAGAAACTATGAGAGAATAATTTTGTGTTGTTTGAAGTTGCCAAGTGTAGTGGACTGAATTGTGGCCACAAAAAATATGTCCATAGGAACCTCAGAATGTGATCTGTTTTTGGAAAGAGAGTCTTTGCAGATATAATTAAAGTAAGAATACCAAGATAAGATCATCCTGGATGAGGGTGGGCAGAAAAGGTGACATCACAGAGAAACAGAAAGGAGGCCAAGTGAAGATGGAAGCAGAGGTTGAATTTCCGCATATCAAGCAACACTAAGGGTTCTTTAGGAGGGAGTCACTGAATAGAATCTGGCTCAGAATTTAGAAACAAAACCAACCCTGCTGACTCCTTCATTTTGGACTTCTGGCATCCAAAACTGTGAAAGAATAGATTTTTGTGTTTTTTTAAGTCTCCAAGTTTGTGGTAATTTGTTATGGCAGTCCTAGGAAACTAACACACCAAGTTTCTGGTTACTTGTTATGCAGAAATAGAAAAATAATACACAATATTAAAATGTCAGGAGATTTTTTTCCTACAAAACACTGCATCTGACATAGCAATAATTGTCTAAAGAAGCAGCTGCTGGAGTCCAAGTGATCTGGTGGTCTCAGTAGGCCATACCACTTCCACCACGCCATCATGCACACTCATACCTGGCCTGATTCCTCATCTGCTGAGTCTTATCGTCATTTGCAGTTTTATTCTTTGCTTTATGGTTTCACATTTTTTTATATATAACCTCAAATCATATTGCTTATTTATTGGCATTTTGTTGCTTCTCAGAATTGAAAACACTCCCAAACAGCATTGAGGATATTCAGAATAGAAATCTGTAAATGATAAAGAAAATTCCAACACAGTTCCAAGACTATGTTGAACCAGAACAAACTATTCAGAGCCAACTTAGCCAAGCAGCCTCTACACTGGACTTGAACTGAGGTGGCCCTTTGCACTCAGATCTACTTATTTTTTTTAATACAAATAGTAATGGTTTTCTCAAACATACAGTACGGTTTCCTGCCCTGAAGCTATGATACCAGCACAGAATACATAGTAACCCTAACTTCTATGGAAACTGAACTTGTCAAAGACAAGATGACTCTTCAAAGATACATTCTAGAGGAGTCCACTTTGCATTAGGTTCATAGTTCATGCTGTGTAGTCTGCTGACTGGAGCTTCTCCTTTTCATACTTGAGTTGGCAGCAGGATTTGAAATACGATTCGCTTCTGAAGAATGGGTCTTTATTTTATGAAAATGATTTATGGCTCAGCTATTCTCAACATCAAGACTTCCAGTTCTTTCTATCTCCTTCAGCAGAGGACAACCTATCCTTGTTACTCATGCAAACGGGGGAAAAACTTGCAAATGGCTTTAATAATTGCTTGTTTCTTTGTCGGCCAATAGTGAGAATCATTTGAGCTAATTTAAAGAAAAATGTCAAAGAGCAAATACCCTTTTTTTCTACGTGTGTGTTCTCTTAACAGGGAACTAACTGGTATAGTGAAGAACCAAACTTTTCACAGCTAAGAAAGGAGGAATTGATAAATCTCTGAGGGAAAAATGATGGAAGAAAAAAACTACTACAGAAAATAAGAACCTTTCAAGTTTTATTCTTAACCTGAATTAAGAATAAAACCTGAGCCCCACTAGTGTGGCTCATTGGTTGAATATTGACCTATGAACCAGGAGGTCACGATTCCTGGTCAGGGCATATGACTGAGTTGCAGGCTTGATCCCCAGTGCGGGGTATGCAGGAACAGCTAATCAATCATTCTCATCATTGATGTTTTTCTCTCTCTCTCCCTCTCCCTTCCTCTCTGAAATCAATCATACATATATATACACACACACACATACACACACTAGAGGTCCAGTGTATGAAATTCGTGTATGGGGGGGGGGTCCCCTCAGCCTGACCTGCACCCTCTCCAATCTGGGAGCCCTCAGGGGATGTCCTACTGACGGCTTAGGCCTGCTCCCTGTGGTTCTCTGCTCTCTGTGGACCTGCCTGCTCTACACGGCCACTGCAGGCCCTGGTGTCTGCTCTCTGTGGGGGCCTGCTTGCCACTCGCCATCACCGCCAGGGGCAAGCAGGGCCCTGCTATCTGCTCTCTGACTCACCGCCACGGCTAGGAGCAAGCAGGCTCCTGCTGTCTGCTCTTTGCAAGGGCCCTGCTGTCTGCTCTCTGCAGGGGCCTGCCTCTCCCTTGCCGCTTTGAGGGCTAAAAGGACTGGGGGACTCTGGCGGGGCTGAGAGGACTGGGCGCTGCTATCTTGTGGCTATGGGTGCTGCCATCTTTGTGACAGACTGATGGTCAACTTGAATATTCCCTCTTTATTAGATAGGATATATATACATTTAAAGAATAAAATCTGAGTCCCTGCCACTTAGGATATATGGCAATCTGGAAGTTGTGTTTTAATGATGGCTGTGGTTAAATTTCAATTGAAATACAATGTTCAGGTTCACTGCTGTTAGAACCATTACTATTTTATCCTGACATGGCATTGGAGGGTGGGTAAACCTGCTTCTGGCAAAGGACACATTGGTATTTTTCCCAAGTCCCCTGGGGTTTGGTGTAAGTGGGTTTCTCTCATGATCAGCATCACCAATCAATATTTATTGAGTGCTGACTGAGTGCCTCGAATTATGTGAAGCCATTTCATTTGTAAAATTATTTTTGTGCCTTATTTTATTTTTCTTAAAGAGAACTAATGTATACTATTATGGTTGACAATATACACAAAAATATACTTCCTTTACTATCCTCACTTTCAGCTGGGAAAGGAATTAAAGCATGTATATTATACCATCTCCCAGTGAATCCATACCCACATATGTCACCTTAGATTTCATTTTCTTCTGAGGTGACTGGCTTTTCTGTTAGGGCAGGTGAATAAACTGCTCTCCTATGCCTCTTCTGTTCTCTAAAAATTTCAGATCTCATACCCACTTGGACTTGCAGGTTCCTCAGCTGGGTTACAGACAAGGGACAGGGACCAAAGAAAAGAAACAAAGTGCAAACAGGAAATGACACTGGACACAGAGCTTCACATGGAAATGAAAGTAATACATTTGACACAATAACTAAAGTCATCCGATTTTGCAGCTTTTCAGAGGATTTCTGTGTACCACACATGGTATGTCAGTTTGTTGACAGAGGAAGCAGGAAATACAAAATTTGTGAGGTATGTTAGGAGAGTGCCCAAGGTAACTGGGTTCTTGCCTCAAGAGAACAGCAATATTCATTAGTGTTGTATCATGCAGAAGAGTGTCTATTTCCTTTCATTTTAAAATTTATTTCCAAAATTTCTCTCATTTTGCTAAATCACTTGATAAAGAAAAGTGAAATATTCATTTTGGAAAATCTTAAGACATGCTAAATTTTCCAATTAAAAATTTTATAGGTTTGGTTATGGAGTAAGGATGAGTTTTAACATTTTCTTGTTATGACACCACTCCACCACTTTCATATTTTTTGCATTATCTTTTGAATCTTATTTATCCACCAGAGGCCCAATGCATGAAATTCATGCAAGGGGCTCGGGTCCCTTCCCGCCCCCCTCCGGTGTTGCCGCTGCCGCCACCACCACTGCCACCTCTGCTACATCCCCCACCTACACAGCTTCGTCCAGAAGGTTATCCAGTCTAATTAGCATATTATGCTTTTATTATTATAAATTACTCAAAAGCACAAACAAACTAGATGCAGTGAACAAAGAATCATTTTCTTTTGTGGGTGTTTCATTTTTGGCTTCTTAAAACAGTACTGGGGCCAACAGTAATTATCTGTCATTGTTTGTTTTAGTTTTTTGCCTAGGTGGGTGGATAGAAGACCAGCTTTTATGCTTCTGTTTTTATTTATTATTTTCTTACTTTTCCTTAGGTTGAAAAACCCTGCCTCTCCTGTTTTATTCATTGTGAAGAAAATGTGCTTAATTAAACATAACATTTTTACAGATGCTTCAACAAATGTCTTTTAGTACAAAAGCACCTATCTGGCAGAAAGAAGGGGAGCTTTTCCTTCCAACTCCTTTTGCATTTGAAGAAAACAAAAACAGTGGTGATATTGCTTGGGTCCAAATATATATGTATCAGGAGGCAATAATGTTGCCACAACAAAAAATCAGATTATCTTATTTAGAAATCTCATAAAAGCTTGAAGAAATATTAACCCAATAGGATATTATAAAAGGTATTATCCCATTATATATATATATGTAGCTATGTAAAACAAGGATAATTATATTGAGGATAGATAAATACTTTATATTCTTTAGACAGTAGTGCATAATGGCAAGTGTTATCTGACATTAGTAAAAGAAAATGCTGAAAATAATTTATTTAATGGAAATATGTTTTCTGGTAGCATTTTCTTTCACCATTAGAATTTTAAATGAATAGTTAAGCATACTACTGCAAATGATTAAAGACACTGTAAGTTATCCCCATGGCTGTGAGGGCTATAGTCCTCCATGATACCTCTAGTCCAATCTCCCTCCAAGACACCACATATGTCCTTTACTCCAGGATATAGGATACAGATTGCCATCTAGTATATTCATCCAATTTTTCTTTTCTTTTTTTTACTCTCTCTCTCCCTTTTTGCATAGTTTGATCCAAATTTTCTATACTTGTTACATTCTGTCCTATTTCAAGAAACTTCTTTTAAAATATAATCTTATAATTTTATGATTTGCAAATAACTAAAGATAATTGTCTTTTTAATGAATTTATACTGCATATAAATTGAAGTTGCGACTACAACTGAAAAACTAGAGTTTGTGATCAGCTCATGATTAGGACACTGTTAAGTTGTATTGGAAGAATACCCGTGTGGAGACTGGCCTAATATCCTATTAGTGAAGCCCATTCTGAGGTACATAGTATATTGATTTTGCAGTAGAATTAGTTTATGTAAGTTTATTTGCTCTGACTAAATACCTAACAATATTTCAACAGATGATACAGATAAAATGCCTCAGAAACAATGTCATCTCAAAATTTTAAAAAATGAGAAAAAGCATGTTTTTCCTTCATTGTTTATATAAATGATACTCCAAACAAACAAAAGTAGGACTTTATCTATGTATCTGTGAGTTTCCTACTTGGGCTGCATAGGTGGCTATGGAACACCGTACACACTGGAAAGGTGAGGTTATCTCCTTTCTTTTGTCGAATCCCATCTTTTCTCAGTCATAGGGAACTACTAGCAACATTCAAATTGCATTATGCTGTTTCAGGGCACTCTGCCTTCATCATACATCTCTTCTGCCTAAAGTGTCCTTTGCTATTCTTCATTTTAACACATTCTACTAATCTTTCAAGATAAAGGTCTAGCATCTCTTCAAGGAAGCAAGCATTCTCTGGAACCATCTCTTCAAGGAAGCAAGCATTCTCAGGAACCTCCCTCTCCCCCCCAAAAAATCATTAGTGTGCAACACTTTCAGCTCAGATTGTGCTTCATGAGTACTAGAGGCTGGGGGGGTAGGGGTGTGTCCCTCAGCCCAGCCTGCACCCTCTCTAATCTGGGACCCCTCGAGGGATGTCCAACTGCCTGTTTTATGCTTCTGTTTTCATTTATTATTTATTATATAAATGGGCAGTCTGACATCCCTCTCACAATCCAGGACTGCTGGCTGCCAACTGCTTGCCTGCCTGCCTTCCTGATTTCCCCTAACTGCTTCTGCCTGCCAGCCTGATCACCCCCTAACCACTCCCCTGCCAGCCTGATCGACACCTAACTTCTCCCCTGCCAGCCTGTTTGCCCCTAACTGCCTTCTCTTGCAGGCCTGGTCCCTCCCAACCGCCCTCCCCTGTGGCCTGATCGCCCACAACTGCCCTTTCCTGCTGGCCATCTTGTGGCAGTCATCTTGTATCCACATGGCGGTGGCCATCTTTGACCAATGGGGGTGGCCATCTTATGTGTTGGAGTGATGGTCAATTTGCATATTACCTCTTTATTATATAGGAAGTATTATTATATAGGAAGTATTATTATATAGATTTTACCATAGTAAATATGTGATGCCATGATTTTGATTTATCGTGTCTCTTTTAGATCACAAGCTTCTCTGAGGATAAGATCATATCTTTTGTAGTTTTATGTGCCTAATACTTGGAAGAGAGCCTTTCACAGAGGAGGTACCAATACTAATTTGTTGAATGAATGAATTTGGCTAATGCATTTGACTTATAGCATTTCAGAAACTACTTGGCCGAAGAAGTTAATCAATATAATGAGATGGAGCTCATGGTGTTTTATCTAAAAATAAATCTGATCTCAGAAGTCCATTTAAATTATACCTTTCAAATGAAAATCATGGAATTAATTTATCTGCTTTCCATTTACAAACTGTATATTTTATAACCATGTCATAAAATCCAGTTAAGGGAAACCTTTATACCTTAATAAAATTATCTTAATAGTTTTAATATTTTAAATCCATATTCTGGCCAATTATTTACCAAATATTTATTGATAATTCACTATGTGCCAAACCCTCTCTGCTTTGGGCACTAGAAATAAGCAAAGTACTTGCTCTCATGAAACTTACATTCTAAAGGGTTAGACTGATACTAAATCAAACAAAAACATATACAGACAGAGACTCTCTCTTTAAAGAAATGCATTTTATAAACTTTGGGCTTAAGTTGAAACTAACTATTAAGAAGAAGCTATCATTTATCTAAAGGAGCTGTTAGAATACCAAAACACCTAATTCAAACCACAGACTCCTATTTGCTCCTCTTGGGGATGCCTAACTGCAGAATTCAGGAGAGGCATAGTGACCAGAAAGACTGAGCTTCTTTTTCTGAGAAAACAAACATGGATATTTTGAATTCTTTACTATAAAATAGACTGACTGTGGTTCTGAATATGGTCGCAAAATTGTTTGGCTCTGTGAATCCACAGCACTATAAAATTAAGCTTTCTGGTAAAAGGACTGTTTTTTTAACCTTAAAAAAATTGGTAGGAATATTTTTAATTTTTTCCAGCATCATAGACCCTCTTCTCCTCACCCCTTTCTTTGGGGTTCTTAGCAATGAGCTCTTTTATGACACAGCTTCTCCAGCAGGTAGTATCTATTATTTTTAGCCCAGTTAATGGCTTACTTACAAACCAGTGAGACTAAGTCATAAAAATATAAGGAATGACTCACATTCATTAAAGTGAATTCTGATACATTTGGCTACTTGTATAAAATAGAAGGACATCATGAGGCAATTAGAATTCATTAATTCATGAGGTGGCAGTGATACCAAGTAGAGAAGGCAGATATTTCTTCTTTCAGGTTCTTATGAGTAAAGCAATTACTTCTTTAAAAGATCTGCAGTTCGTGAACATCACTGAAGGAATCCCCCTTCAGAACTCAAAACCAGAGTATCTATGAGGAATGTCTCTGAGGAATTAATCCAGATGCATGAGTTAACATGGTTTATAGCATCCATTTTAATCCTCAATTCCTGTTAGATGTCACTTAACTGGCTTCATTTGGATTTAGGGCAGGAGAGTTGCCTGGGCATCTGGGGAAAGGGCTGAGACAATCCTCACTGGCTCTAGTAATGACTTAGAGATGTTTGGGGACTTGCTTCTGTCCACAGATATGGATTGTTGAATAGACTTGCTCATTTACTTCAAGAATGGAAACAACAACAAAGGAAAAACTCTGTCTGTTTAGCACAAAAGATATTTGTTATATGGAAAAGTCCTCTTGACAGAACCCACATTATTACTCATTAGGCCATTTTTCCAAAATATGTCCTCTGCTCAATTCAGTCAATCTTAAAGCAAAATATAATAAAATAAAAGTAGCTGAAAACAGACTCATAGACAGAGAATAAACTTATGGCTGTCAGATGGGTAGGGGGTTGGGGAACAAGTTAAAAAAAGTAAAGGGATTAAAAACTATAAATTGATATTACAAAACAGTTATGGGGATAGGGGGTGAATTATAGTCTAGGTGGCAGCGGAAACAAATATGGTACTCGAATATTCCCACAACCACATCAAAATTACAACAAAATTACAGAACAACCATCATTGAGAACTGCCTGAAGTCTAGCTGAACAAAAGTCCTACAACTAAGGATATCGAGAAGAAGCCACACTGAGACTGATGGTAGGGGTGGAAATATCAAGCGGGCAGGTCCAACACCCATATGTGGTGCTTAAAAATCAGGAGATATCTCAACTGCAGAGGTCCCCCCTAAGGAGTGAGGGGTCTCAACCCACACCAAGCTCTCCAGCCTGGGGTTCCAATCCCAAGAAGAAAAGTATCCATAACTTACAACTGTAAAAATCAGAAGGGATTATGGCTGAGTGGCATGGAAGATCTGTTGGAGTCCCAGGAGTTCCTCTTAAAGGGCCCATGCATCGAGTACTTGGACTCACTCTGAGATCCAGCTCTGGGGCAGCAACTGGAAAGCTGAATAAGGGGAGGAACTAAGTTATCTGGCTTCAGGGTGATGGCTAAAGGGCCAGCTTTCTCCCAGACAAAATAGCTGGCAGAGGCCATTGTTCCTTTACTGAGCACTTCAACCCTCCCCCCACCCCATTCCCACACACACAGGTCTCACAGGCAGGTGCCATATCTGAATCTCCATCAACCTTAACATTGTTCCCCTGCCCTGGTGACTCCCTGAAATCCTGCCCCACCCAACTTGGAGCCCATCCATGACGTTTTGAGTGGCATTCCAAAACAAACATGTTGTGGACTTTCCTAAAAACCTCTCAAAGGTTAAGAAACCCCAACAAGCAGCATCTGGCCTCAGCATACCCTGTACATCTTGCAAAGTGATCCCAGGCCCACCACTAGTGGTTACCAGCTTTGGTTCTCAGATTGACCTCTACTGGGCACCTCCACACCCAGCATAAGCAGCAGTCATTTGCAAATTGCTTTCTAGCTCATGCCTGGTAGCCCAGACAGGGCACCGAAAGCAGCTGATATTGGCCTGCACCTCCCGGGAGGCCCCTCAGCCAGCATATCTTGTGGCCAGTTTCAGACCACCCGGAGTACCACACAACAATCTCCATCAGAAGCACACTCAATGGATAGATGCATCAGGCACCAGAGCCCTATTAAAGTGAGTCCTACTCTGAGGCATCAGCCCCTGCACAGCAGCTCCTCTATGTGCGGTTGCAGCTAGTGCTCTCAGCCAATCAGCCTAGGAATAAATCCCTCCAGTTGATGTATCAACAACAATGAAGGCTTAACTACAACAAGAGGGTGCATACAGCTAACAAGGTAGGCACACCTTGAGCACCCAGCTAGGGTGACTGGGGAGGTGGTGCCACTGAGCCCTACAGGTCACCTACTATATAAGTCATTCTACCAAGACTTGGTGATATAGCAGCTTTACTTAATACTTAGAAACAAACACAGAAATTCAGCCAAAATGAGGAAAGAAATAAACATGTCTCAAATAAAAGAACAGATCAAAATTTCAGGAAAGAACTAAATAAGACAGAGATAAGCAATCTACCAGATGAAAAATTCAAAACACTGGTGATTTGAATGATTTCAGGGAGAACTTCAAAAAAGATAGGAAACATAAAAATGGAGTTTAAAAAATGTAAGAAAAAACTAGTCAGGAATGAAGACTATGATAACTGAAAGTAAGAATACATTACAGGGCATTAACAATAGAATAGATGAAACAGAGGATCAAATCAGCAATTTGGAAGATAAGGAATAGAAAACACCCATAGAAAATAAAATAAAAAAGAATCCAAAAAAATGAGGACAGTTCAAGGAGCTTCTGGGACAACTTCAAGTCCACCAACATTCACACCATAGAAGTGTTGGAAATAGAGGAGAGAGAGCAAGAAATTAAAAACTAGTGTGAAAAAATAATGATGAATTAATTCCCTAATTCTGTGCTTCCTGGACTTGTATGTCTATTTCAACTACAACAAGAGGGGTACAACTACAACAAGAGGTGTACCCCTCTTGTTGTAGTTGAAATAGACATACAAGTCCAGGAAGCACAGAGTGTGCCAAACAAGATGAACCCATATAGGTACACACCAAGACATAATAATTAAGATGCCAAAGGCTAAGACAAAGAAAGAATCTTAAAATATAAAGAGGAAACAGTTATATTCAAAGTAATGAAAATCAAGGACCTAAAACCAATATTACTCTACCCAGCAAAGCTATTTTTAGAATTGAAGGTCAGATAAAGAGCTTTCAGATAAGAAAAAGCTAAAGGAGTTAATCACCACCAAACATATATTATTAAAAATGTTAAAGGATCTTTTTAAGAAGAAGAAAATAGATTAAAAATATGAATAATAAAATGACAACAAATACATATCTATCAACAATTAAATGAAAGTGGATTAAATGCTCCAACTAAAAAACATACAATAACTGAGTGAATAACAAAACAAGACTCTTACATATGCTGTTTATAGGAGACTCACTTCTGATCAAAAGACACATACAGACTGAAAGAAAACGAATGGAGAAAGATTCTTTTATGAAAACAGAAACAAACAAAAATCTGTGGTAGCAATACTAATACCAGACAAAATTGATTTTGAAACAAAGGCTATAACAATAATAAAAAAAAGGACACAGCAATTTTACTTCTGAGTATTTATATGAAGAAACTCAAAACACAAATTAAAGAAGACTTATGCACCATATATTTATTATAGCATTATTTACAACAGCCAAGATATGGAAGTGACCTAAGTGTCCATCAAGAGCTAAGTGAATAAAGAAGAAATGGTGCATACATACAGACACATAGATGAAGAGAAAATTTTCCTGGTTGCCAGATGGGAGGGAGTTTGGGCGATAGGTGAAAAAGGTGAAGGGATTAAGAAGTACAAATTGGATATACAGAATAGTCATAGGGAAGTAAGGTACAACATAGGGACTATAGTCAATAGTATTGTAATGGCTATGTATGGTGGCAGATGGATACTGGATTTATCAGGGTGATCAATTTGTAAGTTATACAGATATCTAATCACTGTATTGTACACTTGAAACCAATATAATATTGTATATCAACTTTAATTGAAAAAAATTTAAATTATTTTTTAAAAGACTATGTTGAATAGTTGTGCCCAGAGTTAATAAATGCTATGTTATGATATAACATAGTTATCCAATACATATCAATTACTGAAAATGTAAAAATAAGATACTATGCCATGAACACATTATGTATCAACTATTTTTTTAAATTTATTTTCAAAATAAAGTTAACTTTCCATCTTCACTCTAAAATGCTTTTGTCCTCTCTTACAGAAATGTTTTCTCTAAAATTATTCTACTCTGTGAAACATTCCTGAATTAAAATAAATAATATTTACTCTCCAAAAAATAAAATAGTCACAGGGATATAAAGTATAGCACAGGGAACATAGCCAATAATATTGTATTAACTATGCATGGTGCAAAGTGGGTACTAAACTTACTGGGGGAATAACTTAATAAGTTATATACATGTCTAACCACAATGTTGTACACCTGAAACTAATATAATATTGTCAACTGTAATTGAAAAACATTAGGTGTGAAATTGAAAAAAATACTACTTAAGTAGGACTATTGCTTTAACTAATTTTTTTTCTGCCTGAATAGGTTCATTTTCTAAATAAATTAATAGCCAAAATAGTTGATCTGGTCACAGGATAAAGAAAATCATAGATGGGGACCCACATATCATAATTTCTTTCAAAAGGGTCTCGTTTTGGAAGAATATGTATTTACTCAAGAGGCTGGAACACAAAGGAGGATATTATTCTATTGATGTTGACAATGTGGGTTACCCACTGAAGATTTGCCACAAACCATGGTTACTAAACCAGAACTTGAAGAGCTGCAGGAGGAGCTTGGGCAAGAGCTGGAAAATGAACAGAATAATTTCTGATAGCAACAAACAAACAACATTACTGCCCATAAGACAAAAATGAGTGCAAGATTTTTCCAATTTATACTGACATGCCTGGGAACATATACAGGAAGAATTCCAATGTATAAAACCATTATTAATACTCATGTTTAATTTATCCTAATTATTACTTTAATTAGTGATCCTCACTGACCTCAGTAGAAGAGAATTTTTGTTATTTTTGTTTAATATTTTTGCAGTTCCTATTGAGGATGTTTTCTTGGTATTTTCATCCTATGCTGTATGCATAAGGGTGAAAAAAAACATATTAGGCTGGTTTTTATTTTGGTATAAGTGTACTCAAAAGAGATACTAGGTTCAATGGATTAGTTTTAGCTACCAGTCATGTTAGACAGATGATTACATTTTCTTGGTATCTTGATGGCACCCAACTAAGGTTATAATGCTACAGAGGACTTGCTCACCACTATGTTTAAAGAACATCCTCTTCACTAAGGCTTTCCAGCATACATTTGTGAGGGAGCTACAGGGACATTGTCCAGTGGGAACTGCTACAATCAAACTAGACTCCTTGAGTTCAGCAGGGACAGGACACTACAGTAGTAGGGACCAAATTTAGGCACTCCATGGCAAGAAATCAGGTTGTTTGGTCCACAAAAAGCTGTGGGTTGGTGAATACTATTTCCTTAACACAAAAATAAGTTGAGAGTCTTCAAAGTACTACTTGATATGTATAAGAGGTACAGATTTTCCCTGGTGAATAGAAGTCTAACTTTAATCATTATATTGGTTAGTGGTTGTGACTGTCAACCACTTCTCAGCATTGAACTAATTTACAGCCTAGAGTCTCTTTGAATGAAGCAGAGGTCAGGTCATCCATAAGGAAAGATCCTGTCTCACAGCCAAAAATTTAACTCTAAATGTTCTTATCAAGCTTTGCCCCAAAAGAATTTGTGGCCAGGGCAGAGTAAGTGGATGCTGCACAGAATGCTCCCAGGAACAAACTGGTATTACAACTAAAATACAGAAAAACATCCTGAATAATCAACGGAAAAGTCGCAGGAAAGAACCATGACACCCGAGGACCAAAAGTGGAGACCACCTAGAGACTGGTAAAAAGGGGGCAGAGGTGTGAAAGGGCTGGCCAGGAACCCACAGACAGCAACTGAAGTCCCGGAGAGATATCTCAGCTGTGGGGCATTGCCACTGAGAACTCTGGGATCTAATCCCCAAGCTGGGCCCCCTAGCAGAGAGCACCAAAACTGAGGATACCCATATAACATCTGGCTGTAAAAAGCAGCAGGGCACTGTCTGCCAGAGAGTAAAAGCTGATAATACAGGCACCCTCTTAAAGTGCCATGCACAAAATTCCGTGGACCAACCCACCTAGTGATCCTGCAGAGGGAGAGTGAAGTGCACTGGATCTGTGCAGGCAGATGCCAAGACTGGGGATTCAGGGGATAGAGCCCAGAAGGCAGACACCCTGAGTTTCCTGGGCTGAGTCATTTCATCAGTCAGGGAAGGATATATTTCCCACATAGACATTGTCTTGCCTGGGGGGAAGAGAGTTGACACACCCTTACCCTGAGGCCATCTAAGAGATTAATTCAACAAGAGGATATAACCTTGGTAAACAAATATGCACCCAATATAGAAGCACCTAAACACACACACACACACACACACACTCTATAACTTCTAGAGGACTTTAACAGAGAGATCAGCAACAATACAGTCATAGTAGGGGACTGTAACACCCCTCTGACTTCATTGGATAGCTCTTCCAGACAAAACTTAACAAGGAAACAGAGACTCTAAAGGACACACTGGATCAGATGGATTTAATTGACATTTATAGAACATTTCATCCCAATGCAGCAGAATATACATTCTTCTCAAGTGCACATGGATCATTCACAAAGATAGACCATATGTTAGGACACAAAATAAGTCTCTAAAAGTTCAAGGAGATTGAAATCATATCAAGCATCTTCTCAGATCACAGTGGAATGAAATTAGAAATCAACTATAGTAAAAACACCCCAAAACATTCAAATGCATGGAGGCTAAATAGCATGTTATTAAATAATAAATGGGTTACCAGTAAGATCAAGAAAGAAATCATAAACTTCCTGGAAACAAATAAAAATGAACACACAACATCCCTAGGACACAGCAAAAGCAGTCCTGAGAGGGAAGTTCATAGCACTACAGGCATACCTCAAAAAAACCAGAAAAATCAGCAATAAACTATTTAACCCTACAACTTAAAGAACTAGAAAGGGAACAACAAGAAAAGCTCAGAATAAGTAGATAGGAGGAAGTAATAAAGATTAGAGCAGAAATAAATAACATAGAGACCATATATATATATGGTCTCTATGTTATTTCATTGAATATATATATATATTCAATGAAACTAAGAGCTGGTTCTTTGAAAGGATAAACAAAATTGACAAGCCATTAGCCAGACTCATCAAGAAACAAAGAGAGAGGGCCCAGATAAATAAAATCAGTAACAAAAGTGGAGGAGTAACCACTGACACCACAGAAATACAAAAGATTGTAAGAAAATCCTATGAACAACTAACTATATGCCAACAAGCTGGACAATGTAGTTGAAATAGACAAATTCCTAGAAAAATAGAATCTCCCAAAATTAAATCAGGAAGAATCAAAAATTTGAATAGACCAATAACAACTGATGAAACAGAAGCAGTAATCAAAAAACTCCACAAACAAAAGCCCAGGTCCAGATGGCTTCCCAGGGGAGTTTTAGCAAACATTTAAAGAAGAATTAACACCTATACTCCTCAAACTATTTCAGAAAATCCAAGAGAAAGGAACACTTCCAAACTCTTTTTATGAGGCCAGCATTATCCTAATTCCAAAACCAGATAAAGACACTACAAAGAAAGAAAATTACAGGCCAATATCCCTGATGAACATAGATGCTAAAATCCTCAATAAAATGTTGGCAAAACACATCCAGCAATATATTAAAAAGATCACACACCATGATCAAGTAGGATTTATTCCAAGGATGCAAAGCTGGTACAATATTCACAAATCAATAAACATGATACATCACATAAGTAAACTGAAAGACAAAAATCACATGATCATATCAATAGATGCAGAAAAAGCATTCAATAAAATCCAACACCCATAATGAATTCAGCAATGTAGCAGGATACAAAATTAACACCTAGAAATCTTTGGCTTTTTTATACACCAACTAGTGGCCCAAAGCATGGATTCATGCACAGTGAAAGGACATTCATTAGAAGAAATATTTTAATATCGCTTTTCTCCCTTTCTCAATAATAGAAGTGTAAACCAAATTCACGATTGACAAAAACAAACTAAAACACACACATGTGACTGGTGCCAACGATATATATATATATATATATGTATATATTTGCTTAATTTGACCTGCTTTCTGATTCAGCTAAACTTTTTCCAGCCCAGTGAAGCACCCCAACTTCTCTTTCAGGTAATTGTCAGCAACACAGCAGTGAATATCAACACAAAGCAGATCATTATTGTAGATCATGCAGGGAGAACAAAGGGTAAAATATTTAGCTGCAACAGTGTTTGACTATATTCTGTGCAGTGAGGAAATCTGAAGTCATTTTCAAGGTCTACCATTTCTTATTTCTTTACAGTTGGGTCAAGTTTCTAAACTTTCTAAATCTCCATTTTCCAGCTAATGAAAAGAAAATAGGATTCCGCCGAGTCTGCTATCTACCTACTCCAGGACTTCCGTGAGGATCAAATAAGATGAGGCATAGGAAAACACTTCACAGACATTTGGTTAAAGTGTAAAATTTTTCCACCTGGCTATAAAGCAAGTTGTGTTCCTTGGATGATGAAACTGCAAGGAGGCTGGGCATCACTAGGGAGAGGAAGCCGGGTTTAGCTATGTGACATCATTACCCAGTGCTCACAGCCACCGTTTCTGGGCTGGGCTGGGCTATGGGCCACATATTGTGCCATGAGGTCTCAGTAGTATCAGCTGCGATTTGGTGGGCTGTCAACCAAGAGTGGTGGCAGGGAGCTGTGTCCCACTTGGGAGAAGCTGAATATTGCTTTGTGGGCATCAGGTCTGCAGTGCTTTCTCTATAAATGACCAGTGTGCATCACAGCAGCTCCTGCATTGAGCATCTGCCCCCTGGTGGTCACTGTGTTTCACAGCGACTGGTTGGGTGGTGGGACACTTAGAATATTAGCCATATATATATATATATATATAATTTTATTACATATACTAGAGGTCCGGTGCATGAAATTCGTGCATGGGGGTATGTGTCCTTCAGCCCAGCCTATACCCTCTCCAATCTGGGACCCTTCGAGAAATGTTCAACTGCCCTCAGTGAGATTGGGCCTAAAGAGGCAGTTGAACATCCCTCCCACAATCTAGGACTTCTGATTCCCAACCGCTCACCTGCCTGCCTGCCTGACTGCCCCTAATCGCTTCCCTGCCAGCGTGATCAATGCTAACTGCTCCCCTGCCAGCCTGATTGCCCCTAACTGCCCACCCCTGCCTGCTTGATAACCCCAAACTGCCCTCCCCTGCCGGCCCAGTCACCCCTAACTGTCTTCCCTTG
Source organism: Corynorhinus townsendii (assembly GCA_026230045.1). NCBI lineage: Eukaryota > Metazoa > Chordata > Mammalia > Chiroptera > Vespertilionidae > Corynorhinus > Corynorhinus townsendii. The sequence goes on along the minus strand of JAPDVU010000006.1, from coordinate 116,021,802 downwards.
CCAGCCTGGTTGCCCCTGATTACCCTCCCCTGCAGGCCTGGTGCCTTCCAACTGCCCTCCCCTGCAGACTTGGTTGCCCCCAACTGCCCCACCCCTGCAGGCCTGGTTGCCCCCAACTGCCCCCCCCCTGCAGGCCTGGTCACCCCCAACTGCCCTCCTTATAGGTCTGATCCCTCCCAACAGCCCTCCCCTGCTGGCCTGATCAACCACAACTGCCCTCCCCTGCTGACCATCTTGTGGCAGCCATCTTGTGTCCACATGGGTGTGGCCATCTTGTGTGTTGGAGTGATGGTCAATTTGCATATTACCATTTTATTACATAGGACTAGAGGCTTGGTGCACAAATTTGGACACGGGTGGGGTCCCGTAGCCAGGCTGGTGATCAGGGCCAATTGGGGCTTCAGGAAGTTGGCTTCCAGGGGAGAGGCCACGGGAGGTTGGCCGGCCACCCCGATCGGGGTCATTGGGGCCAGCTGGCTAGGGTGAAGGGACCACAGAGGTTGGCCAACCGGTCCTATCAGGGCCAATCAGGGCTGGACAGCAGGGATGAGAAATCACAGGAGGTTAGTCGCCCATAGGAGGTTGGCTGTGGAAGTGCACTGACCACCGGGGGCAGCTCCTGTGTTGAGCATCTTCCTCTTGGTGGCTAGTGTGCATCATAGCGACCAGTCAATTGGTGATTTGGATGCTTAGGCTTTTATATGTGTAGACTAGAGGCCCGGCACATGAAATTCGTGCACTGGGGGGGTGGGGGGGGGCGGGTGTCCCTCAGCCCAGCCTGCACCCTCTCCAATCTGGGACCCCTCAAGGGATGTCCGACTGCCTGTTTAGGCCTGATCGGACATCCCTCTCACAATCCAGGACTGCTGGTTGCCAACTGCTCGCCTGGCTGCCTTCCTGATTGCCCCTAACCACTTCTGTCTGCCAGCCTGATCACCACCTAACCACTCCCCTGCCAGCCTGATTGATGCCTAACTGCTCCCCTGCCAACCTGATTGCCCCCAACTGCCCTTCCTTGCAGGCCTGGTCCCTCCCAACTGCCCTCCCCTGCTAGCCATCTTGTGGTGGCCATCTTATGTCCACATGGGGGCAGCCATCTTTGACCACATGGGGGCAGCCATCTTGTGTGTTGGAGTGATGGTCAATTTGCATATTACTCTTTTATTAGATAGGATAATTAACTCACAGAAAGAGAAACTAAAAAAACAATCCCATTTACTTTTGCATCAAAATAATTAAGATACCTAGGAATAAGCTTAATTAAGGAAGTAAAATTTCTATACTTGGAAAACAATAAGACATTGAAAAAAGAGAGGAAGGAAGACATAAACAAATGGAAGAAAATACCATGTTCATGGACTAGTAGAATCAAAATCATTAAAATGTCCATATTACCCAAAGCAATCTATAAATTCAATGAAATCCCCATTAAGATGCTAATGGAATATTTCACAGACCTAGAACAAACTCTCCATAAAGACATCTGCAACAAAAAAGGACCCTGAATAGATGCAGCAATCCTGAGAAAAAAGAACCAAGTCGGAGGGATCACAATACCAGATATCAAGCTATATACAAAGCCACTGTTCTCAAAATGGCCTGGTACTGGCACAAGAACAGACATATAGACCAATGGAACAGAACAGCAAACCAGAAATCGACCCGAGCCATTATGCTCAATTAATATTTGTCAAAGGAGGCAAGAGCATACAATCGAGTCAAGACAGTCGCTTCAATAAATGGTGCTGGGAAAACTGGACATGCAAAATAATGAAACTAGACCACCAACTTACACCATACACAAAAATAAACTCAAAATAGATAAAAGACTTAAATATAAGATGGAAGCCATAAAAAATCTTAGAAGATTCCATAGGCAGCAAAATATCAGACATATGTCATAGTGATATCTTTACTGATACAGCTCCTAAGGCAATGGAAACTGAAGAGAAAATAAACAAATGGGACTATATCAAAATAAAAAGCTTCTGCATAGCAAAAGAAGCCATCAACAAAACAACCAGAGAGCCCACTGCATGGGAGAACATATTTGCTGATGCTATTTCAGATAAGGGTTTAATCTCCAAAATTTCCAGGAAACTCATATAACTTAACACAAGATAAACAATCCAATCAAAATGGGCATGGGCGAAGGACCTCAACAGACACTTTTCAAAAGAGGACATAGGAAGGCCAAGAGACTTATGAAAACATACTAAAAGTCACTAATCATTCGAGAGATGCAAATCAAAAGGACAATGAGGTATCATCTCACATCTGTCAGAATAGCTCTCATCAACAAATCAACAAATGACAAGTGCTGGCAAGGATGCACAGAAAAAGGAACCCTCTTGTACTGTTGGTGGGAATGCAGACTGGTGAAACCACTGTGGAAAACCGTATGGTCTTTCCTCAAAAAACTAAAAATGGAACTCCCATTTGACCCAGTGATCCTACTTCTAGGAATATATCCCAAGAAGTCAGAAACACTAATAAGAAAGGATATATGCATCCCTATGTTCATAGCAGCACAATTTATAATAGCTAAGCTTTGGAAACAGTCTAAGTGCCCATCAGCAGATGAGTGGATTAAAAAACTGAGGTACATCTCCACAATGGAATACTACACTACTGTAAAAAAGAAGGAACTCTTACCATTCGCAACTGCATGGATGGATCTGGAGAGCATTATACTAAGCAAAATAAGCCAGTTGGAGAAAGATAAATATCACATGATTTTACTCATTTGTGGAATATAATGAACACCATAAACTGATGAACCCAAATAGAGCCAGAGAAAAAAATATTTTAGAATAGAAGTAATCCTTTTATTTGCAGATTTTTAACATATCCTACAACTTTTGTGATATTATACTATGTTAGTACAGTTTGGGTAATATTATTGTTTAAAATCCGTTTTTCTTGAAATATTAATTTTTATTGCATGTAATCTATCTATATAAAAGCCTAAGTAACCATCACAACTGAACAGGTGACCGAACAGGCTGTGGGGGGTGACCAGGCCGGCAGGGTGTTTAGTGAGGGATGACCAAACAACCAATCAGCAGGCTGCGTGGGGCCACTTTGCCGGCAGGGGGGTTAGTGAGGGGCTGCCAAATGACTGAGCAGCAGGCTGTGTGGGGCAACTAGGTCGGCAGGCAAAGGCAGTTAGGGGTAATCAGGCTCACAGGGGGAGCAGTTAGGGGTGATCAGACAGGCAGAAACCTGAGTGGTTAGGAGCAAGTGGTTCAGGATTGTGAGAGGGATGTCCGACTGCCAGTTTAGGCCCATTCCCCAGGATTGGGTCTAAATCGGCAGTCGGACATCCCCTGAGGGGTCCTGGATTGGAGAGGGTGCAGGCTGGGCTGAGGGGATCCTCCCTGCCGTGCACAAATTTCGTGCACTGTGCCTCTAGTATTATATTTAAAATCGTTTTCCTTGAAATATTAATGTTTATTGCATGTAACATTATACTTAAAATCATTTTTCTTGAAATATTAATGTTTATTACATATAAAAAATAAAATTAAAATAAATAAATCTATATAATAAAAACCCATTGGTTGCAACGCTGTAACTACCAAAGACCAGTCACCAGGAGTCTGTGTGTGTGGCAAGGCGTGTGCAGGTGGGCGGGGCCACACGATTTCACACACTGGGCTTCTAGTAAATAAATAACTAAATAGAATTTGTGGCCATTTCTCAAGGTGACTGCATTTCAGAAAAAGAAACAACCTAAACTTTTTGGAACTGTTGGCTACTTGCTGTGAACTGACCTTAATTCTTGGAGACACAGAATGTTGCTATGGTCCATCAGATTAAAAGTCTGCTGCAGTCAGGTGAGCACTTTTGGTCAGATTCATCTCACAGTGGGCCCCCTGGGTCCCCAAAACTATGCTGGGATTATGAATGTATAGGTGAACTAATATACTTAATAACAAGAAGACTCCGCATATTGATCCCTAACCCAGTGGTCAGCAAACTCATTAGTCAACAGAACCAAATATCAACAGTACAATGATTGAAATTTCTTTTGAGAGCCAAATTTTTTAAACTTAAACTTCTTCTAACGCCACTTCTTCAAAATAGACTCGCCCAGGTCGTGGTATTTTATGGAAGAGCCACACTCAAGGGGCCAAAGAGCTGCATGTGGCTCACGAGCCATGGTTTGCTGACCACTCCCCTAACCCACGCAGCCAGACCTAATATTGTAAGTCAAGCCAACTGGAAGTCACTGGAAGTGACTCTGCCAACAATGTAAAACAAAACAATAAAACTTTCTGCAGTGATTATAAAAATTCTTGACAATATCAATGGCTTAAAAGGTACAGGGTGGTGATTCCACCATATCCCCATTCAATTTGCCTATTTGGCTTGTGCAGAAGATAACTGTATTTTGCAGTATGCAGTGGGTTACCCACAAAATCAGATAGTGAAAGCTATTCCAGCTGCTATTTCAAAACTCAGCAGCAGGTATGTAACTATTATTCTGAAAAATCCTTTATTTTCTATGACTTTTATCAAAGATCTCAAGAGCAGTTTCCTTTCAGTAGAATTGGCTGGAGTTATAGCTTCACTATCCTGCCTCAAGGCTATACTATTTCCTCAGCCCCATGTCATAATCTAGAGGAGCATTAGTTGCACCATTCCAAAGAACATCATGCTAAACCTTTATCTTATTGATATAATGCTGATTGAACTTGATGAGAAGTGGTATCTACTCTAGACACTTGGGGCAAGATAGATGCATACCAGGTAGTGAGAAATCCTATAAAAGTTAGGGCCTGCTATCCCTAGATATATCTATGAAAACAGTGCCTGAAGCTTAGTGTGATATATTTTCCAAACTTAAGAAAAAATTGCTACATCTTACACATTTATACTAATAAATACAGACACAATGCATAATGAGATCTCTTTAGACATTGGAGATATATGTTTCATTTTTACATGCTTCATATATTCATTTAGCAAATTACTTCAAAAGGATGCTAGTTTTGTGTGAATCCTATAACAACAGACATATCTCTGCAACAGGTCCAGGCTAATATGCATTCTGCCCTTCCACTTGGGCCATATGACCTAGCTCATCTTTCAGTGCTTTAAGTGTCTTTGTAGGATGGGGAATGTTGAGAGTTACTACTAGGAATTTATAGGTAAATGACTGTGCAGACCTTTAACATTTTTGAATAAGTCTATGTCATATTATGGAAAAATAAATGTTCCTTTTAATAACCAATTTCTGTTCTGCTACTGGGTCCCAATAGAGATGGAAAGCTAGATCAAGGGGTCATCAATTTGCCATGCTCCCTGAGGTACTCAGCATAAACTGGATGTTGTCTGACCACCAAAGCATGAAGTTGGATATGTACAGCAGCACTCTTTTATCAAGTAGACTTGATATCCAATTTGACCAGGTCATGAAGGCATAAGTAAGTTTCATGAGCAAGTTGCCCGGATGCTCATGGCCCATACTCCTGTTACATGGCCTCCTCCTTATCAACCATAGGTATGAGTTCCCTCTGGTCATAACCGAAAACATTTTGGGATCTGATTTACCAAAAAGTCTACAATATCTTCCGGCACCACCATTCTCCAGAGAGATCAGCCAGCCATATGTCCAGGTTGATTATACTGGACTATTTCCATAATAGAAGGCACAGTACTTGTCCTTACTTGAACAGACACTTGGTCAAGATATGAATTTTTCTTCACTGTATATATTTGTTCAGCTAAAAAAATATAATCTGTATATACTTTATTCACTATTATGGCAATCCACATAGCATTACTTCTGACCAAGGAACTCATTTAACAGCTAATGAAGCGTGGGAGTCAAACACGCTTAAAATAGGTATGTAGGGATACCAAATTGACAAGGAGTGGGCTCTGTGTTCAGTTAAAACTTAACTAAGCTGGAAATATATTTTTGAGGATGCTCTTGCCTCTATGGCTCCAGATTATGATTGGCCACAGAGTAATCTGTACAAGATTTGGAAGGTGGAAAGGAAGCAGCAGCCATTACACTCTGAAGCATGATGTAGGTGATGTAGGGTGCCAGGCATCACTGGCCTTGCTGGCTCATCTTGGCAGAAGACAGCAGCTGGGCTTGTGGATATCCTCTTTCAGCTTCTCCAACTCCTGGATGAGGAGCATGTGCACATTTGTGGGAAAGTATGTCTACTTCTTCAGGTCATCTAGGTCATTTAGGGTTGAGATGGTAAGAGACAGATGTGTGTTCCAGTTTTTCCTTGCAGGTCCCAGTGGGTCCTTGCTGTACTCTGCTTCAGATGGAGCATTTCTTCCTGACTGCAAGCCCTGATGACCTACAACTACTTCAGAACTGTAAATCGATGCAGCAGCAATAGCTTTCCATAGATATTTTCCACAATTATGATCCAGACTGTTTAATACATTTATACTTCAGTATCACTCATAATGACTCTGCTTTCTGGATTAAACACCAACTGATACTATAATTAACAGTGTAATTTGGTATGGTTTCATTTTAAGAAGAATTACAATGTATAAAACCATTATTAATACTCATGTTTAATTTATCCTAATTATTACTTTAATTAGTGATCTTCACTGACCTCAGTAGAAGATAATTTTTGTTGTTTTTGTTTAATATTTTTACAGTTCCTGTTGAAGATGTTTTCTTGGTATTTTCATTAAAACTCTAGAATATTTTAAATTCTTTATATTTTAAAAATATACAGCAATAAATCAACAAAGAATGTTTTAGTTAATGAATGTTACTAGATGTTCCATACGTACACAAACTAGTTCAAATTCTATATTGTGTGTAAGTGAAAGACAGAAAGAAAATAATGTCTTCAATGACATTATTGAAATTGAAAAAATGAAAAAAGAAGAGAAATTCCTTTCCTTATAATGTTTAAGAATAAATCCTCAAGATTGTAGCTGGCCCAGCTGGTTTGGCTCAGCAGTTGACTGAACCAAGATGTCACAGGTTTGATTCCCAGTCAGGGCACATGCCTGGGTTGTAGGTTCAGTCCCCAATGGGGACTATGCAGGAGGCAGCCAATCAGTGACTTCCTCTCTCATCTATGTTTCTATCTCTCTATCCCTCTCCCTGCCTCTCACTCTAAAAATAAATAAAAATATGTTTAAAGAAAAAAATAAAGATTGTAGTTGGATCCAAATACCTATTCCTAAAATCATCCCACTATCGTAGGCCTAACCTTGAAATTTGAAGATCACAAATGGTCCATAAATTGAACAAATATGTTTTCAAACAAGACACATCCTAGATCAGTGGTTCTCAACCTTCCTAATGCCGCGACCCTTTAATACAGTTCCTCATGTTGTGGTGACCCCCAACCATAAAATTATTTTCGTTGCTACTTCAGAACTGTAATTTTGCTACTGTTATGAATTGTAATGTAAATATCTGTGTTTTCCAATGGTCTTAGGTGACCCTGCTAGTGATTCTCAACCTGTGGGTCGGGATCCACAGGTTGAGAACCGCTGCTTTACAGCCTCAGACCATCGGAAAACACAGATATTTACATTATAATTCATAACAGTAGCAAAATTACAGTTCTGAAGTAGCAACGAAAATAATTTTATGGTTGGGGGTCACCAGAACATGAGGAACTGTAGTAAAGGGTCATGGCATTAGAAAGGTTGCGAACCACTATCCTATATGAAGAGGACTGCTTACCCTCACCTAATTTGAAAAAAAAAAAATCCATTTTACCCACTTAACGATGATCACATACTCAGTAACTGGGTCACTTTCTCAACAGTCAACTGGGATTGGAATCACAAGGAGTCAATAATTGCCACCCCCACCCAGTCAGGAGTTGGAACCAATTATGAAATCAGGAAATGGAGAGTTGAAATGTCAGCTTTTATTTTTTTTTAACTGATAAAGGCAGGCTGGATAAGATGGATTTTTTAAAAAGTGTGTAGGAGGGTAAGTGTCAAGATGAGCTTGCTAAAATGGACAGACTCACCCACACAGTTACAAATTGCTGGTGACAACTGCAGGCCCCACTAAGGTAACTTCATAGTAGCCCAAATCTTTCCAGTAAAAGAGATAATAGTTTTTGCTCAGCTATTTTTCTATGCAAGTAGCAATTTATCATATGCAATCCAACCCTTTATTTGCCTTTACCAAGCAGTGTCTCAAGGATTCCAGTAGATTTAAATGTGACCCATTCCTGGGAGGTCTGAGACCCTGATCACATTATTTCCAGTACTTGATGTTATTTTATATAACACTAGAGGCCTGGTGCACGAAATCCATGCATGCGTAGGGTCCTTAGGCTGGGCCAGGGATCAGGGCCAGTCGGGGCCTTCCTTTCCTGGCTGCCGGCTGCCAGCCGGGGCCTTCCTTCATTCTGCACTGCCCCCTGGTGGTCAGCACACATTATAGCGAGTGATCGAACTCCTGGTCTCCTGGTCAAACTCCCGAGAGGACACTTTGCATATTAGCCTTTTACATGTATGTGTGTGTGTAATACACACACATACATACATACACACATACATACACACAGTAGAAGCCTGGTGCATGAATTTGTACACCAGTGGGGTCCCTCGAACTAGCCTGCAGGATCGGGCCAAAACCGGCTCTCCAACATCCCCAGAGGGGTCCTGGATTGTGAGAGGGCACATGCCAGGCCAAGGGACCCCACCTGGGAGGGACGCAGGAGGGCTCCAGGGCATGTCCAGCCGTCTCACTCAGTCACGATTGGCCAGATCCCAGCAGCAAGCTAACCTACAGGTCGGAGTGTCTGCCGTCTGGTGGTCAGTGCACGTCATAGCAAGCGGTTGAATGGCCTTAGCATATCATTAGCATATTATGCTTTAATTGGTTGAATAGCCAACCAGATGATTGGACACTTAGCATATTAGGCTTTTATTATAAAGGATAGAAGATTAGCTTATTCTCTATGCATATGCAGTATTTCCCTGAATTGATACTAAATTTTTTATAAGTAGGGTCCATGTTTTAATGTTTTTGTTCTACTCCATTACCTTTACCATAATGCTAGGCATATAATTGTGTTCAAATTAAAATATATATGTGAGTGTATAAATATATATGTATATAGATGAGCATATATATATTAATAAAAGGGTAATATGCTAATTAGACTAGATATTTTCTGGACACCCTTCCAGAAGTCCTTCCTGACAAAGCCTGGCCCGGGACAAGCCACCTGCCCCTCAGTCCCGGGTGCCAGCAGTTGCGGCCTGGGCAAAGCCACCCATCCATGGTCCCCTGTGGCTGCGCCCAGCCCCAGCAAAGCTGGCCCGGGTCCCGTGTGTCTGTGGCCAGTGGAGGAGGGAATCCTGGGTCCCGGGTGCAGGGCCAAGGCAGAGGCAGTTAGGAGCGATCAGGCAGGCAGGCAGACAAGCAGTTAGGAGCCAGTGGTCCCGATTTGTGAGAGGCAATTGGACATCCCTCAAGGGGTCCCAGATCAGAGAAGGTGCAGGCCAGGCTGAAGGACCCTCCCATCTCCATGCACGAATTTTGTGCACCAGGCTTCTAGTATATATGATAAATAAATGACTGCTAGGCTCATGCTGCATATCACCTTACTAGGGAAGTAGACTCTAAAATAGAGATTAATGTGCAGAAAGTTGATTAAAACTGCTTATAGATCAACCTCTGTGAAAATAAAAGCAAGCAAGATGGGATAAAAGGAGAATTTGGATTATGTCCCAGTCTCAACAAAGTTCTCCATTAAACCCATATACACCTCTCAAGCTGGATGGCCTTCAAAGTTATCTCAGCTTCAGAGAGGCCACTGGGCCTTTATACCAGAGTACAAACCATTTAGTGGATGCCAACTTCTCCCAGGAAGGGAGCATGACCTTGGTAAGGTGCCTCTTTAGAACAGTGCAATTCCTGCAGAAGCTGGCCACTGGGATCTGGAAGATCCCCAGAAACAGGAGAGTTATGTCCTTCATTACTGAAGGAAGATGTAGATGGTGCATTAGAGCATCTATGACCACCCCTTGGGATGCTCAGATTCAGTTCTTTAAGTAAATTCCAGGAGAAGCACCTCAAGGATTCCTAGTAAGACTCTTGTCTTAGGAGGCATTTCTAAAAAGCTGCATGCAACAATCAATAGCCTCCCAACACCTGAGCTGGTGTTGCAGCCACAACAGTTACTCATCAACTTTGTCTACCATATTAGTATATTCTGGATTCCTCTCATCCTCAGCTAGCATCTTTCATTCCAGGTGTTTCTGACACGGACCCTCATGCCTTAGGGATCTGAACCCCTAATCAATGACTTTTTCAGGTTGTGGCATACATTTGTCCATGAATCATAAAAATTGCGTAAGAATAAGTAAAAATATCCAAATAAATTAGTTGAGTATAAATTAGATTCTATTCTTCCCCCATTATGTCCCAGGATTTCTACTTCTTCCTGATGGTCAGGGTCAATTACTCCTTCCAGTAATGGTGACTTTTAATTTTGGCTATGGTCTCTTGACAATAGGGGCCCTAAGTGTCCGAGCGACAGCTGCAATTAAAGTTCAATGGGACTTCATTGTTGCCTGGTAGCTGTATTCTCTTTTGGGAACCAGAGTCTTTATATGTGCAGCATCTAGAATTGAGGGGAAATGGGACGTTCAAATTCCTAAAGTAGGTTCCTGGTAGTGATGTTAAGAGGGCGTACTCACACTTTTACTCTACACCTTTTCTCACCCTGTTTATCTCCTATTTTATTAGATCTGGTAGGGTATAGGCTAAAATGGCTAGGACATTTGCTTCCATAGTCCTGCTAAAGAATCCTTTCCAGCTCAGTGTCCTACTTAAAGCTGGTAAGCTTTCATTACATCTCATATATGTTGAGCAACATTACCCGATGTAGATTATTCTGCCTCTAAAACCTGAAGATATACCAGCCATTGTGCATTCTTCTATGTGATAAGGCATATAAAATGCTGTAATTTTCCCTTTACTTTTGAAGTCATATTCTGATGTTTCACAGACCATTGGACTTCCTAAAAACTGTACTGATGTGGTAGTTCCCTTAATCTTCATTGGGTATACCTCTTCTATGTGCAGTGTCTATGTAAAGCTTCTCAAACACTTGACAACTTTTATCTTTTCTGGTCTAATTAGCATTAAGTAATCAACATAGTGGATCAGAATGATGTTTCATAGTTTTTCCAATTCTTATGGCTAGTATGTTCTAGATCTCCTTGGAATATAACATGAAAGAAAGCTGGATAGATAACAGTTTTGAATGGGATTTGAACTTTGTCCCTTCTATAATACTTAGGAAGATTTGTATGCTATGAAACAAAAGAGAAAATATGGGATAAGACCATGATTAATGTAAAAAATTAATATGAAAATATTTTAAGAACATCAAAAATTACTATCACAAAAATTAAAATCAAAGTTAGAAAAAGGCAGAAGTGACACTATAGAAAAATAAATTCATGTTGTAAAAGGCAAACTAGAAAAGCTCTCCCAAAATTCATAGAATAACAACAGAGACCAGATGAGAGAAAAAAATTGTAGCTATAAAGGTCACAATATTAAGATTCAACATACAGATCACTGGTAAACATGACTAGACCAAAAATTTCAGAGCAAGTTAAAAGAAAATTTCTTGAGGTAAAGGAGTCCACAGATAAGAATGACACATTTTGTAGCAGAAAAAAATGGTAATAGTCAATAGATAGATAGAACCTGATGGCATTTTTAAATAAAACAAATAGGTGGCATTTAAAATAAAGTCATTTTACTAAATAATTGCAGAAATAAGTAAGAATTAAAAGCTGTATGTACAGCATATTTAGGGAGAAATGACAACATTGTATACATGAACTAATGGGATGTAGACAATGTGCTTTAAAGAAAAAATATGAATCTCATTTTTATATTTTTAATATATTTTAAAAATATATTTTATTGATTTTTTACAGAGAGGAAGGGAGAGAGATAGAGAGTTAGCAACATCGATGAGAGAGAAACATCAATCAGCTGCCTCCTGCACGCCCCCCAATGGGGACGTGCCCGCAACCCAGGTACATGCCCTTGAACAGAATCTAGCCCGGGACCCTTCAGTCCGCAGGCTGACGCTCTATCCGCTGAGCCAAACCAGTTTCGGCTGAGTCTAATTTTTAAATTTGATTAAGAAGTTTAGAGCCTGACTGGTCCCCAGTGGTAGGTGTGCAGGAGGCAGCTGATAGATGTTTCTCTCTCATCAGTGTTTCTAACTCTCTATCCCTCTCCCTTCCTCTCTGTGGAAAATCAATAAAATATATTTTTTTAAAAAAAGAAGTATAGAACTACTCTCAGGGAAAATAAATTATTTATATATTCCATAAAACAAGTTTCAAGAAAACAAGAAAAGAAGAGCAAAATACCAGAAAATATCTTTATGACCTTGGAAGACAGAGGGTTTCTCTTTACAAGACCCAGAGAGTACTTTTATAGGCAAAAAATGATAACTCTGATTATATTCATATTAAAATGACATACATCAAAAGCACTATTTTTCAAAAATCAGAAGACAAACAACAGACTTTAAAAAGTTATTTTTTAAAAAGATAAGACCAACTCAAAAGAAGGATGTTCCAGGAATTTAAAGCTCTCTCAAAAACAATATTAGAAGACAAACCAATAGAAAACAGACACCAACTTTTTTGAATTCAAGAAAGTAACAGCTGAACATACAATAAACATGAACATATATGCTATCTCACTAATAATCATAGGAATGCAAATTGTTATTTTAAAAATGGCAAAATCACTTGGGCAAAATTGAGAAGCTTGATAACTGTAAGGCAAGGATATGGAACATGAGAACTCTGATTCTCTGCAGTTGGAAAGGCAAGTCAGTATTATCACCTTTGAGAGAAACATGATGACTTAGATTGAAGATACAAGTATCCCATGATTTATCAATCTCACTCCCAAATATATAGAGAATTAAGATTGTGCACATCTACTTCCCTCCCTCCCTTCTCCTTCCATCCCTCCCTCTCTCTCCTCCCTCCCTCTTTCCCTGTGTGTGGATAAAGGTATAGGTAATAAAATTTAAAAAACAGCATGGTGATGTTAAAGACCACATTCAGGAAGTGGATACCTCTGGGCAAAAGGGAGAAAATGGACTAAGAGGAACAAAACACAGATATTTCATTTGAATATGTAATATATTATTTCTTAAGTTAGGTGGGTAGATTATTTTATTCTCTATACATTTTTGATATGCCTTAAAACTTAAAAAATCAATGTATGCCTAAATGATAAAGATATGGTGATAAATTAATAAATTATAAACAGGATATGAATAGAATTGGTCAACTAATACAAGATGTTAGTCTTTTTGAAGATAAGTTTAAACATGAGTAAAAGGTAGGAAAACAAATATAGACAAGGACATACCATGACAGATGGAATGTTTTAAAATTTTTAAAGGATATCATAAATTTTAATAAATATAAATATTTCAATGACGTACATAATTCTTTAGGTAAATAAACCTAACCTAAATGTGTGTGAGATTCATGGACACCACACTGAGGCTGGAACTCCCTAGTGCATATCTGGTGACAGCCCCAAATCTACCAAATGCATGGACATTTCTGGGTCACTCAGGTGGTTTTTCACCTCTGCATATGGATTCCCTGCTGACTCTCTTCATTACAATGTCATTCAGATATACAACTTATCTCTTTCCTCAGTTCCTGCCAAAAAAATAAAATAAATAAAATCACCCTCTTACGGTATTTTGAAGTGTGAAGGATCTTACAGAAAATTAGATGACCAAGTTAAATATCCCTAAACAAAATAATAGGCATAAATTCTATTAGGCTACCACATCACTGGAGAACTCTCCTTAGCTGTTTTCCTTACATAGCCCTCATTTCCTGCCACATCTTTGAGTTCTTTCTCTTACCTCTTAATTCTCTATATTCTGCTTTTTCTCTCTCTGCACTTCACAAAACAATAATACTTTATCTCATTTTTTGCCACATATAGCTAATAATTTCTTAATTCCTGTTAGCACCATACTTTCTGTGTCTTGTGTTCAATACAAGTGGTTCATTAAGGTATTTTCCCAATAGAAGTAAATTCTCTAAAAAGGACTCAAATGGCAGGTTCTAACATACTGTATTTGTTACTTCCTCAATTATGATTGCCAAAATACACTCAAGAAGGTGTAAAACAGTATTAATAGCATTATCTCAAATATGGAAATGCCTAAAACACATTCATATATACAGAAAGATTTGTATAAATATTGACTATTAATAGTTTGTGATATTCTGTTTTTATTTTTCCATATTATTTTGATGGTCAGAAAAAATGATATTTAAATAAATAAAAAGTATAGGCATAGTGCTCCTTAAATTAATAAAAAGGGTAGGTATCCATGTTTTCTGCTAATTCAGTTTCTATCACATGTCTAGAACAAATCTTGGTAACCATCATTCTGCCTCCTTGCACAGCTTCACTGACCCAGCATCCTGGGACTTAAGACAGAGGCAGAGTGTCCTATTCATTGGGTCTATTTCCTGTCCTATTCCTCCAGAAGTTTTCAGTGAACATTTTCCTGAGTTGTGCATTTCCTGAGTTGTGCATTTTCCTGAGTTGTGTGATGCTCTGCTGTATTTTCTGGAATCTATGCTTTTGCTGTAGTTAAATATCTGTCCTTTGGGAAGTTGCCTTGTTTCACATTGATTCTCCAATATGTCCTACAGTGTTCCCCCCTGAAGTCACTTGCCTACAGAGACTAATGTACATGCACAGATGTGCATTTAATGGATAGTAAGCAGCAATGATTTTGTACTGACACCCTGAAATTCAGCACAGAATAACTCCAGATTTCTCTCTATGTGCTATTTATGTTGCTGTCCTTACACTAGTCTCCTTCCCTAATAATAAGTAAAAGTGGTATTTTGCCCTGGAACCCTTTCTGAAACCATGGGCTAGCACAACATCCTGGTGACAGATTCTTATAGCAATCTTCACTTAACTTTTTAGAAAACTATTCCCATGTAATTTCAGCTCCTTAAGAACAGGACCATGCTTCTCGTTTATATTTATGGACTGTAACAACTGCTTTGTGAATAAATGAAGCAGGGTGAATGGGTAGGTGGATGGCTGTTACCCAGCCTTATTAAATTTTCTCTCTAATGTTAACTCTATTCACTGATTCTTGTAACAATCCTATCTAATAAAGAGGGAATATGCTAATTGATCATCACACCCTCACAAAGATGGTGGTGCCCACAGCCAATAAAGATGGAATATGCTAATTAACTGCCATGCCCTCAAAGATGGTAGCACCCACAGCCACAAGATGGCAGCGCCCTGTCCCCGCAGCCCCGCTGGGGCGGCAGGTGCGCAGCATGGCCAGGCCCGCCCCACATGCCTGCCTCTGGAGTCCCCCAGTCTCTTCAGCTCCCCAGCCACCCAGGGCCAGCCTGAGGTGCAGGCAACCCTCAGATGGTGGCTGCCCAGCCTCCCAGAGCCACCCAAGGCTCAGGTAACCAGGGCCAGCCGAGGCTTGCGCTGCCGGCAGTGGCAACAGCAGAGGTGTGATGGGGGTGTCGCCTTCCCCTGATCACTGGGTTGCCTCCTGTCCCTGAGGGCTCCTAGACTATGAGAAGGGGCAGGCCAGGCTGAGGGACCCCCCACTCTAATGCATGAATTTTCATGCACCGGGCCTCTAGTATATAGATATAGATATATAGATATAGATATATAGATATATAGATATATTTATAGATATGTATATCTATATATAGATATATATGTATCAGCTCAGCCAGTGTTCTCACCAAAATATATCTGTCTCCTGTGAAAAATATCTAAAGAAAATTAAAAGGGTCTCAGTAAAATCAAGATGGTAATTTTATAAGAATCAAGTATTAGATTAAGAGAATTTCAACCAGGCTTTTCTTCATTCTTTTCCATTCTAGTCTGTTTTAGGAACCCATGCTCAAGGAAAGACATGAATCGTTTCCTTGTCATTGCTCCTACTGACTTCACATTGGTGGGATTCTTCAGTCTCATGTGACCCTGCAAATCTCTGTCCACTTTATACTGATAGCTGTACACTTGCATGGCTCCCCAATAGACCACCACCTAGTGCTATTCCTCAGATGAACACTTCCTTGAAGCGCTCCTCTCTGATTACACCAATGATCAAATTTTCTCACCAAACTTATCAGTTTGGTTCTCTATCCCTTACGCCACTACCTAAAACATCATCTCCCTGATGGGAAAGGCTACCCATCTTACCCTGGAATTCTTGGCACTTATGTCCACTTTTTGGCACCATTCTATTTGAATACAGCGCCTAATGATAGGGTCATTTCTTGTTTTAAAAATGTCCACTATTTTTTCCCATCCCCCCTGTGCTTGGTCTCCTTACATTCAGGCTTCCCCAGGGCTAATTTACCCAAGTCCTTTTAAGAGGACATTTTCTTTTTAAAAGTTTCTAATTGTCTTGGAATTTCTAAATATAAGCCTCTCCACGCTTAACCAGGCATTCTAAAATGGAGTTATAGTATCTATGTGCAATCCACTTCCCTCCAACCTTAATATTGACTCTTCACACAATCATGTTAGCGTTCCCATTCCTGCCATCTTAAATTTACTTCCAATATTGCCCTTTCAGTATGGTCCTCATTCTGCTCTTTTTAAAATCCAAATCCTATTAACTTTGACTAGATAAAAGCCCACTACTTCAAAAATCCTTCATTTCATTCCATACCAATTTTGCTTTTATGACTCCTCTCATATTTTATATTTGACTAGAGGCCTGGTGCACAAAATTCATGCATGGGGGTGTGTGTCCCCCAGCCCAGTCTGCACCCTCTCCAATTTGGGACCCCTCGAGGGATGTCCAACTGCCCGTTTAGGCCCAATTCACCAGTATCGAGCCTAAACCGGCAGTCGGACATCCCTCTCATAATCTAGGACTGCTGGCTCCCAACTGCTCACCTGCCTGCCTTCCTTATTGCCCCTAACCACTCCCCTGCCAGCCTGATTGCCCCTAACTGCCCTCTCCTGCAGGCCTGGTCACCCATAACTGCCCTTCCCTGCAGGCCCGGACACCCCCAACTTCCCTCCTCTGCCGGCCTGATTATCCCTAACTGCCCTCCCCTGCAGGCTTGATTGTCCCCAACTGCCCTCCCTTGCAGGCCTGGTCCCTCCCAACTGTCCTCCCCTGCTGGCCATCTTGTGTCCACATGGGGGCAGCCATCTTTGACCACATGGGGGCAGCCATCTTGTGTGTTGGAGTGACAGTTTGCATATTACTCTTTTATTAGATAGGATATTAGGTCATTAATCTTAATGCTTCATGTGTGTTAGATCTACCTCTCAAATTCGACTGTATACTTTCTCAGGAGAGCATATATTAGACTTCCTTTGTATTCCTTATGGCATCTGCACAGTGTCATGTACTTAGCACAACTTAGTAAGTTTAGTATTGATTGCAAAGTAAAGAAACCGTCCTTCCCCTGATTGCATTCTTGAAGGAACATATTGTAAGTAAAGAAAGGAACTGAGTTAGGAAGATGATAGAAAAACAGTGCAATGTAAGGGAATGAGACAAATTTGAAGACTGAAGAGTTTTGAGAACTATTTTCAAGCCTGAGCCAATGTTACCAACACCAAGCTTGTCAATAACCACAAAACCACCTGCTGTGGTAAGAAACTGTTTGGAGCTCAAAGAGAGTGAGTGGTAGCTTCAGATAACACTCTGACACTAAAACATGTTTTTATTTATTAATATTATTCTGAGATCCACTAGCTGATTTCTGGGCAAACTTTTATGTCATACCTGTGGAGAAAAGTGAGGGTTGGGATTGTGAGCACTTTGACATAAGACAGACACAGAGAGAAATCCCTTGCCAAATCTCTAACAGTGATACAACTGGGAATAGAAACCAGGTCCCATGCCTTACCATCTGGTGTTCTATCAGCTAGACCACACTGTCTCTGTAAATTGCCAATTATGTCACATGCACAGTCCATAACTGCATGTAACATAATTCTGGGCTTTGTTTTTCTATGCTGTTGAAGATAAGAAATGTCTTTCATTGGGCATGGTGGAAACTTTTATGTCCATACAAATTTGTAATTAGTGATGTTGCTCCTTTATACATAACAACAAAATATTTTATTGAAGTTTATTTCAATGTTATAAGAAAATTAAGAAATTCTTGATGTAAGATAAGAAGGTATTTAGTTACAAATTATTTAAAGGAATATATTTTGAGAACTGACAAATCTATTGTTTTAATTTCTACACATCTATATTTTTCTACTAGAGTTTGAGCTACTTTATTCAACAAAGTGGAATTCTGAGCACTCAGGACTTCTGTAGCTTTATGCTTGTGCCAAACCATGATTACAGAAATAAGAATACTAGTTTTTTTCCATCTTCTAGCCTGCATGCACACTTACATATATTGATCACCATAGTTGAGAAACTGCATCTTTGACTCAGAATGAAATGAGAATTTTCTAATTCCAAAAAAATGAAGGTTTAGGATCAGTTAAAGTATATTTCTTTGTTTAATTACCAAGGCAGAGATTTAGTTGGGGTTGCAAAAAGGAGGCAATCCTATTTAATCCTATTTAAACCTTTACTCTTTCAAATATCTATGTGTGCTTCAGACCAGCTGTTCACTACAAACTGCCCTACAGCCACATGAGCAAATCAGGCCTAAATGGGCAGTCCGACTATTTTTGACAGTGGCAATTGTAACGGTGTCTATAGAGGTAAAGTATAGGTGAAAACTGTACAAGCTGATGAGTGGCAAAGAGGCTGGATCATTCTCTAAAATCATTTTCAACAATATTACAATCTCCTGTTTATACTTTTATGTATTGTCTGATCCACCATGATAAAGAGAGAAAATTGTAGAGAAAAAATTATTCGCTTGATAGTAATTAAGGGTTAAAGCAGTATAGATTATTGAGAAGAAATATCATAAACATGGTTCACTTAAGGGACATTTAAGATCAGTAAGTGCCAGGAGGTGGTGGATACAGGGGAACAAAGTCAATAGGAGGGCACATACACCAGAGCTGATCTCAAGAAGGTAATAGGGTCACTGGCCCTTTTGTTCACTGGTTCCTAAACATGCTTTGTCCTATTTACCAGTTCATGTTTTAAAGAAAAAGATAAGATTTTTAAATTTCAATAGTGAATTTGAGGTAGACATGACATGACATAACATGCCAAGAAGAATTATCTTAGCCCCAAATTAATTCACTGGAGTGTAAAATGAGATTATAAGAAATATATATATTTATTACCTTTTTAGATTTCTTTTTTATTTGGATATACATATAAAATCTCAATTAGGAATATAAAGCTATGTAAGAGAGGCTCTGAAGAGAGAGAGGGAAGTGTATTTGGTAAGGAAAAATAACTATAAAAACGTTAAGCCCTAGAATTTAGGATAAAGGATGATTGGGGCGGGGGAGGCAAATTATAAACTAAATAGATGAACACAGGAAGGGAATATTTATTATATCTTTGTAAATATACTGAAAAGAGGAATACTTCATTTGTGTTAAAAGATAATAGTGTTCCAGGGAATAAAGCACATTATTCAAGGGGAATATATTTAGGCAACTGGAAAAAGTCCTTGTCCAAGATTTAAAAAATAAAAATGTTATACCCTCCACAATAACAGAGAAGTATCTTGCTTGTTGTTGAAAACGCTGACAATTGTAAATGAGGGATTTTGTTAAATTTTTTCAGTGTTTGATCAAAACAAGATAGGTAAAATAAAATGGTGAAGGAAAAATTGGAAAGGGACTCTGAAGGAAACTCTCCTAATTCCACTTCTACACAGTCTGCCCTTCAGGGGGACAAAGGACAGAGAGCTTCAGTGTGCACCAGAGCTCCTTCCCATGTGACCTGTCCTCCATCCCTTTCCTCACTTCTCCCCTGCTTCCCACTTCTCTGTCCTTCACCAGACTGACCTATGCTCAGCATTCCTGTAGGGAGCTTAATGCCACTCCCCACCTTTTCTCAGGCCTTTTCCTCCAGGGGAATGGCCCTTTCCGCCCTCCCCTTGGTCATTTGTCAGAGCTTTGGGCATACTAGTATTTCTATAGTCACAACATCTAAGATTTTTTTTTCTCTTCAGAACATCCAATAACACATACTTTTTCCAGGTTAAATTTATTTTGTTCTGCTTAATGAATTTTTCATGTCATGTGTTGTATTTTATAACCTAAGACTGAGATAATAGTGTGAAGGCAAATTCCATCTCTGATACTATGTAGACTTTCCCAAGTTCACTAGATTGGTGAAAGATAGTGAGGACTGAGAGGTGAGGCTTAATAAATGTCTGTTGTTTCACTAACAATAAGGATAACTATCATTCAGTACTTCAAATGTGCCAGGTTCAGGGCTAGATATTTAACTGATTTTTGTAATAATGATCATAGTCATAAGAATAATCATAATAATGCTCTCCTCCCCTCCTCTCCCCTTCCCTTCCCTTTATTCTTTTTACTCCTTCCTTCCCTTCTATTTTTCTTAGGAAAGTAGGACTATAAGTACCATGATATAAAAACATTTTTTAAAATTTCTCTGTGCTGTATTTTATAAACCAATGTCAAATTGATAAAAATTTTAGGCTTGCATTAGGAAGTCAGTAACTTGATCTATATGACATTATTTTAAAAATTTATTTCATTCACATGCTAAATTTGTGTTAAATCTATAGGTCTAAACATATCAGCTTATACAGTCTGAATCTCTTTCCAGCCAAACTAAAACCTTCCACGTCAGTGGAAAATGGAGTTATTTACTGAGCTAGATCCTGTACTGTTATCAATTACTTCAGAACATGATTCAGAAAGGCTTGGTGAACAATTAATAACAGATTCTGCCCTGTTTTCTTAAGCTCTACTTATTTTCAGGTATCTACTGTTATTATAGAGTATGACCTACAACTTGCAAACTCCATGGCCCTGAGAAAATCATAGACTAAAATCTGGGCTTCTCATCTGTGTGTCAGATTTGGCCAAGCATTTTTATAGCACGACTATCACAGAGCGGTTGTGTATATATCCTTTGGGTCAGGCATGTACTCAGTGTTTGCACTTCTTTGTTAGGGCTGGTTGGTAGTCCTTAGCAAGCTATACATCTTTACTTAAGTTCTCTTAGTGATTGGCTGGTATTATTTTTGTTTTTAGGACAATAAAGAACAGGTAATGCTCACATATCTAGTTCAAATTTTTCAAATGCTTTCATGCTTTGAATTTTTTCTCATATGTTGAGATTTAGTATTCAGTGGTATTTTCTTTTCAATTTTATGAATTTATTTTTCACATTTAATATCAGGAATTCAACTCAGATTGTATGTTCATTTTATCTATCTATCTATCTATCTATCTATCTATCTATCTATCTATCTATCTAATGAAAGGTAATTTGTATGATGAAAGGCAGAAACACAATTTATTTTACCCCAAGTGGCCATTAACTAACACCAGTAGTTTGTAGTATTTTCTGCCTCTTGTATTCCAGGATCTGTTTTAGGGTTATCTGCTCTGTTTCCTTGATCTGTCAGCTTATTCTTATGCCAATATCACACTGTTTTTAATTATTGGCTCTTATAATAGAGTAAGTCTTCTTGTTCCAGTATTTAATTCATTATTTTTGGACAGTTCCCACTGTTTATTTTTTTCAGATGTAATTTTGAATCATTTTCCCAAAGTTACAAATCAAATTCCATTGGGATTTCATTTTGAAAATACAAACTGATTTGGGAAGTACTGGCATTGTTACAATATTTAATTTTCCCAACAGTATAATCTAAACTTATGTATGAAATGTGAAACTGTTTTCTTTCTATCATTTTGGGGAAAATAGCTGTGAACAACATTTCAAATATTCCAGCAATGCTTGTCTGATTTATGGATGAATAGGATCTTCAGCTTCTTTAATCTCACAGCCTCCTCAATTGATCATGGAGCTTGCTTTTGAGCACCTTCTTTGAGGTGAAGAAGAGTCCAAAAGTGAACATAGGTTAACAGTTCCAGAATCAGGTGTGGTCAAGAAGGAGTTGATATACTTGGGTGTGAACAGGACTCCTTTATATCTGGGCAGAGATCTATGTGCCCGTAAGGTCATTAATCATTCCTTTTCTTTCTTGTATATTTTCCTGCCCTTTTGTGGCTGCCTCTCCTCCATCACCTCCATCCTGCCAGGCACACTGGTTCAATAGATATTTGAATTGAGTTTAGGTGCCAAAGGAATTTTAGCTCTTAGCTTTCCCACTGAAAACGAAAAGAACAAACCAGAGGTAGAGAATCAAAAACAAACTCAGAGCTTAGTTTTGAGGGTAAGTGCATGCCTTTAGTTACTTTTTTTTTTTTTTTTAGTATTTACAAGAGGCTTCATTGCCTCTTCTTGTCATATCTACTCAAAGCTATCCGATTCACCTTTCTTTTCCCCTGTTGTTAGAGATTACATTGTATTTTTAAGGAAAACACTTTCTAGTAGCCACCTTTCTCCCCTATGAACACTGAATGCTTTCTCCTTTCTGATGAAAATGATTTTTCATTTCAATAAGACAGCTAGGAAGATACAAGCTCAACCATCAACAGATTGTTGGCCTTGTGGTTGACGAGGTTGAAAGGTCTGTGGGTTTCATTTCTGTCCTCCCACAGTTCCATCAATTGCTGGTAATGTATGTGATGCCACCGGTCTCTGGTGTGAACCCACGATGGCTATGGAAAATAAATAGCTTTTAAAATGCAAGTTTGGGTTTTAGAAATCTGTAGATCCATGAAATCCAGAAGTGAATTGCATAGTTCTTGTTTGTTAATGCCTGGTTTCTGCATTCTCCGCAAACTCCCTCTTACGTTTGTCAGCCCCAGATTCTTCTTGAAAAATGTTTGGCAATTTGATTCTACGCAGTATTACTAATAAAAATACTCCCCTTCCCTCCCCATGGTTGCATTTAAAATACCCATTTAAGCATGATCCACAAGCTTATTTTAAATGTTTGCAAATGTAGTATTTATAACAGAAAATTGGCACTATATTTTCATAGTTTCAAATAATCCATATCTTTTTAAAAAATGAAAAGTGAGTTAATAAAATCTTCCAGTGTTAAGTTATTGTGTTAAGAAAACAAGAAACAGAAAACACAGTGAGATGTAGAGTTGATACCCTTTTTCATTCTGTTTGGTATTAGTTTCCTTAGGGTGACTCCCAAAGTGGAAGTCAAAGTCAGTTACTTGAGTGTTGGGTCTGTGTGCTCTGTACCGGGGAGTGCAGCCCAGGGGCAAGTAAAATGTGGGCTCTTCAGAACAGTCTTCAGTTTTCCTTGGTTACTATCTAACCAATCTGCTCACTATTCCAGAATTGTTAGTTACTCTACTCTCCTTAGATGCCTGATGTTCTGTTGCATTTGCACAGCCCTCCACAGCCACTGCTTCTTTTGGACCTATTTTTCATGACAGGATGATAGCTTTCTCTCCTTGCTGTTGCTTCAAAAAAGGGCTGTGAAAAATGTTTCATAAGATTTTCTTTTGTTCCTCTTTTTTTTCTTTGTTTGCCCTTTGGGTAACTCCTGTATACTCCTTTCACATGCAGCATGAGATTAGATTTTTCAGAAATTACACTGCATGTCAGTTATGTATTAGAGCAATCTGTCATCTTCACATTGGGAGCACTAGATGCTGTCTCCAGCACCTGGTTCTCTAGACTAATATTTCAGAAAATACAGTAACGCATGTTATGTGAGCAGTGTCAGCAAGCCGTTACTCTTAATATGAGGTTCTAAATTATGAATATTATCAGACATCCCATTGAAGCATTAGGCAGTGATTCTGTGGTTCAAACAGGAGAACATTCACACAACTACCAGACAGAGGCAAATGAACCGACTAGAAATATATTGCTTCTATTAGCTTTAAAAGCTGAATTGGAGAGCAGCAGCCACTTGGTCTTATGTAGCAATAATTTAGGACTCTATATAGTATTTTTCTTCCCATTTTATAAATAAGTAAGTAAACCTATGGCATATTTATGCCCCACCTCTCCTTGCCTCTCCAAGTTTGTCAGTGCTCAGCTTGGGCAACTATCAAATCGAAGGTCTGTAATTCTTTTAGGATGTTTGCTAAAGGTGGGAGCCCAGCAGTAGCTTCATAAGAGTATATATTATTAACGCACATCCATTTTATAAAAAGGATCCATGCCAGGAGGTACTCCAAAGGACCCAGTCACATTTTGTCTTAGGAAGGTTGATATTTAAAACATCAAAATAAAATGGTTCACACAGCTGAACAGAAAGCAACAACAAAACAGCCAATGAAGTGGTGCAACCCGAACTTCTAGTGCAGGCAACCCAGGGGCTTTCCTTGCACACAGAAGGTGTGTGCTATTCAGGAAATGGCTCTTTCTGCAGCTACATGGATTGAGGAGTAAGTGATTACGGAATCACAAAGACATCTAGTTATAAAACATAAGCCTCATCCATTCATTCATCCATGTTTCTTGCAGACAGTTATTTACAGGTGCAAATAGTGGGGGCCCATCATTATGTACAGATGCATATTACAGTCATTTCATGGTGATTTGAATTTTTCTGAGTGAAACCAGCATTTATACTATGTTAAATATACAAAACACTAGGAATGATCACAAGTGAAGGTTATAAACCCTTACTCATATGCTCCTATGATTATTTTATGAAGGAATGTAATTTAAAATAAGCTTATATATTTACAATTCTCCCAGTACATGATTGGTTGTCAGTTCACAGACAATTATATAAAAGGTTTTTCTAAAATACTATGGTTATGACATGTATCTATGAAAAGAGACTGATACAATCACATTGTCTTTAAAATCTGATGTTTTAAACAGTATGAGGCAAACATGAAAAGTGCCCAGGCAATCCAAGATTGTTTTGTTCACAAAATACACTTTTCTTACCATGAATTCATAATCTTACTATCATCTCTTCGTTATATACTTGATGTAAGTTTTCTACATTTTGAAATATTTGACCATTTATTTCCCTTACACAATAGAAATGCAACCATACAAATTTCTCAGGATGTGACAAAATCTATTTGAAAAGCTGCATTTTTTTTTTGTTATTCATTAACATTCAGTAGCACAGTAATTACAAAGTGGGACAGTATCTTTTATTTCTTACCAGAGGCCTAGAGCACGAAATTAGTGCACTCGGGGGTCGGAGGGGTAATCAGCCTGGCCTGCGCCCTCTCACAGTCTGGGACCCCTTGGGGGATGTCCAACTGATGGCTTAGGCCCGCAACAGGGGAGTGGGCCTAAGGTGCTGTCAGACATTCTTAGCCCTGCCACGGAGGCAGGAGAGGCTCCCGCCACCACCGCTGTGCTTGCCATCTGTGAACCGGGCTTCTGGATGAGCAGCGCTGACTGGCGGGAACGGGGGGGGGGGGGGGGGGGGGGGGGGGGGAGGGGCAGCTCCTGCACTGAGTGCCCCCTGGTGGTCAGTGCGCATCATAGTGATCAGTCATTTTGCATATTAGCCTTTTATTATATAGGACTAGAGGCCTGGTACACGAAATTCATGCATGGGGGGGGGGGAGGGTCCCCTCAGCCCAGCTTGCACCCTCTCCAATCCAGGACCCCTTGGGGGATGTTTGACTGCCGGTTTAGGCCCAATCTGGGGATTGGGCCTAAACTGGCAGTAACACATCCCTCTCACAATCCTGGACCATTGGCTCCTAATCACTCACCTGCCTACCAGCCTGGTTGCCCCTAATTGCTCCCCACCCACCCACCCCCACACCAGACTGATTGCCGCTCACTGCCTCTGCGTGCTGGCCTGATCGCCCCTAACTCCCCCCCCCCCACTGGTGTGGTTGCCCCTCACTGCTGGCCTAATCGCCCCCAACTGCACCCCCACTCTGGCCTGGTCACCCTCAACTTCCCTCTTTGCTGGCCTGGTAGCCCCCAACTGCCCCCCTTCTGGCCTGGTCACCCCTCATGGCTCCCCCACCAGCCTGGTCACCCCATGCAGCCTGCTTGTTCAGTTGTTTGGTTGTCCCTCAATAACTCCACTGCTTGCCTGGTGGTAGGCAACCAGCTTGTGAGGGCATGATGGTCAATGTGCATATATATAGGATATGCCTATTCAGTTTTAGCAGACTATAGTGAATTTCAGAAATTTTACTTTAATTGTGAAATATGAAAATGAACTACATACCATTTGACTATATGCAATATCCTGATTCAAACTTGAGCTATTGTACATAGATCTTAATTCACAGAACTATATATTTCCTGCCAGATATCTATTTACAGAGACATCAACTCATTAATTAGCAGTCAATTATTTCTTGGTATCCATTCATCTCATCAACCTTAATTGAGTTTTACTTGGTCTTTCCATACTGGGTATATGGGACTGTGTTAAGTTCATGGAATGGTTTAACTTTAAACAATTTTAGTCCATATGCACACACTCATAAACCTAATAAAATATGAATACAGAGTAGGGCTGTCCACTGGTATTGCTGTCTCTCAGGGTGTAGGAGCTTCCTCTGGTCATGAGTGAATATGTAGCAATGAAGTATTTCTACCAGTTGCTCTGCATTTTGTACCCATGCTATGAAACCAGAAGGATATAGGGGTACTTTGGCTGCTTTATTTATTTTCAGAGGTCATGTGTCAAGTTTAATATGTATATTGTGTTACATTTTTAAAATTCATTAACTATAATCTGCCAAAAATAAAATAATTAAAGTATTTTTTCTTATTTTAAAGGAAAATATAAATTTTATTTTATTGACAAGATCTCATAATTTCTGATATTTATAATATTCATCATTATTGAAATCTCACAGAAGAAAAACATGCTGCTTCTACATGGAAGTTTTACTGAATATTTTTATTTATTCTTTCAATTACTCCATCTGTTTGCATGAAAAATATTCCTATGAAATCAACAGTTACCTAGAATTTGGGAGGCAAAATAAGACAACACATAGAACAGCAAAGGTATTGAAAAATAATTGCTACATTATAAAAAACAAATTTGTTTTCCATTGTTCCTATCCTGTATATGTACAACAAAAAATAAAAACCTGAGGCATGTTGAGATAAGTATAGTTATTAGCTACCTAGCTGTTAGATATAATTTCTTTGAAACTTCAGTTAACATTTGTCATTTGGTTGATAATGTACATTCCTCATGCTATAGTCCACCCAGTCTCCAAATCTTCACAGTTCTATTTGACCTCTGAGTTAACGCTAAATGTAGTGGTGAATATGAAATCAGAAAAAAAAAAAAAAACCCAATTGGAAAACTTGGATCCTTAGTTGCAGTTAGGAAAGAAAGAAATAAGAGAGGAATTGGGTGAGAGATTAGTGGAAATCAGAAAGGAAGGCATGTGCAGATCACTCAACTGTAATATTAATGTCCTATTGCTTTATAATAGCCAAACTGGGGTGTGTTACAGCTAAAAAATATATATATATATATATATGCAACACTTCTCCATGGAGCCCAAGAATATTTTTTATTTACTCTCTCAAGGAGGAAATTCCAATTTTGCTAGTTTATAGGTATGCTGCATTTTTTGTTCTCTTCAAGTAAGCCAAGGAGTACCAGATAAACTAGTTTAAAACAAAACAAAACTGTCCTTCTTCTATAGACTGAAAATATTTTCTGTGTTGCAGATGTTGAGCCTTATGTTATGCTTCTTCCATTCAGTCATGGCAATAAAAAATAACTATGATTACTACATGATCTAAAGGAAGTAAATTAACCTTTGCTTTCAGGTTATAAGAGTGTACTTGAAATAGCAAAACACAGAACAATGCATTTGTGCTCTACAGGATGGTTTGAGAGACCTCAGAAAGAGGTTCACCTCTAGCAAACAGTGTCAGTTGGTATTATACTCTATGAACGAATCAATATGATACAGTACGAAGTATTTCTACCACCTCTAAAACACCTGTTATGTAAACCACTGTTCTGCTCTCTACTCTGAAATACAAGGGCGGAACAGGCGTTAGGCTTTTTTGTTTATTGATCCGTTTGTTTTATTCTTCCTGAGTTTCAGTGAAGTTACAGATTTTGAATCTATAAACCCATTTCCTGTCTCCTAGTAATAGAGTTGACATCAAAGGAGCAGCCTACAATTGAGGAGTTAAACAGTGACTTGCATAAAATTGCATGTCTGTCTATGCCTTCTGGGAAGAGAAAATGCAGTGGACATCGGCAAGCCCTCACACCCCACACAGTCCAGCCACGCCAGTGGTGGAGCAGAGCTCTGCTCCTGGGCTCCCCTTAACCCTGGACTCCATCCTTGCCATCTGATATCAGGGAACTTTGCTAGGCCAGCTTCAATGCTTAGTAAAACAGAGGGATGGTGCTTCTTTCTTGTGTTATGAAAATGAGGTTGGCAGAGAGGAAATATGTGAATGGCCTTTTGAAGGTCAAGCTATTTCTATCCTTAGGGATGTAGTAGCTCAGAGCCAGAATAAGGAATCACAGGTCAGGGGAGCTAGCACCTGGGCACTAAAATGTCACTGAGGCCATGGCAACGTGACTGAAAATGCTGGGAACTGTAGCAAATTGCATTTTTCAGACTCCTCTCAGGGAGAACTGCAAATAATTGCCATGAGAAGGGACTGGCTTAAGCTTTGTAGCCCTAGCCCAGCAGAGTGCCTGAAACAAAGTAGGTGCTAAATACTAGTAATATTCTAGAAATAATATTCATGAAGAAGAAATTATGGGAAGCATGACCTCCAGAGCCATGATCAAGAGGGAAATGATCACTTTATGGTCTGTGAAATTTTCTAAAGAGGGGTCCCTCTAAGGAACATTGCTCTCATTCTAAAATGCCTTGTAAAGAATGTTTGTTCCTTGAGTGGGGAATGCAAGCTACATTGCTCTAAACATTAGAGGAGAGGCTGATTTCTAAACCAATACTTCTCTGCTCCTACCCCTCTCAGTGTTCAGCTTGTCTGCTAATATATGTTCATATTCAGAGAATATTACTTTGAAAGATTGCCAAATTATTCATTTGCCCTGTATGCTCACATATCTCAGTTTGACTCTGAAAGTGACCCTATGACTTTGGACTTGCTTGTAGTTATATTTTCTTGGAATTCTAGCCTAGCTCTGTCAATATACTTATTTTTGAAGTCTGGACAAGAACCACTGTTCATACACATGATTCAATGGTTCATTTTGGTTCAATGAAAAGCCTTCCTCCAGGCCCCTCCCCTGAAAAAAAAAAAAAGGCTGTACTACTAGGTAAGAAGGTTAGATAGAGCTGGCCACACTGTTTCCAGTGAAATAATCAGTCTAAATTATAAAGGGCAGCATGGATTAAATTTTTCATTAAATTTTATTAGAAATGAATTCAAAATTAAAAATATCTGAGGCATGAATTTATTTCTGGACATTAGATATTTTTAACTCCAAGAGTAAAAGTATATATAGACATGTACACATGTTGGCACAATTTCATTTTAATGCTTTAAAACAATAGGTACCTAGTAAAACACCCAATTTGTTTTAACAAATCATGAGATACACTCAAGATGATAGAGATTGCTTAGTGGGAATCTATATAACCTTGCTTCCTGTAATACTTATTGAAAACATTAGGCCACTAGTACATCAGATGGGGCATACCATTATCATATATAACAGATTATAGAAACTTTCTCTTCAATGATTACAGAAGTTAGATTTAAACAAAGGATGCTTTTGAAAAACAAACAATTCTAATGCTTTAAAGAATATGTTTCTTTGGTCTGGAATGTTTCCCATGATGGGATTCCTAAATGAAGCATCTTTTACTGTACAATCAGAAATCATATGTGCGAAGGATAGACTAAAGACTCAAACATAGCCAAGCTATAATTCTTATAAAAATGCCTCCTTAGTGAAATTCAGCCTGCAGTGCTTCTTTCTTCATTGCCAGAATTCTGAACATTTATGAAAGGGGATTAGATAAATCCTTCACTGAAATGTTAGAGTGTCTGATTTCCCTGACTTTTGTTTCTGGATTACCACTTTTAAAAACCTCTAACAAGTCAAAGAAGAATGGGAAGCACAAAGCCTATTAGATCAATTGTAAAACATACCCAAATACACAAGGAAACAATGAAGAAAACCTGAATATATTAAGTGTCATGTATGCAATTTGGGAATATTGAGACATTTTTGTTAACTTTCAATTTCATTTTCTTAAAGCAACCAAATTGCAAAGGCCCAAATTTTGAAGGTTATGGAAAGACTTAAAGAAACATGAATCTGATAGTGAATGTTTAAAAATTGCTTTTGTTGATCTAGCATCAAACTGATAAAACTAACATTTGTAATCTCATATTGTTTTCTGTTTCCCTTTGAGATTCCAAGTTTATTTATTTTTTTCATTTTAAAATATTTTTTCAATTACAGTTGGCATATATTATTATATTAATTTCAGGTGTACATCCCAGTGAGTAGACATTAAAAAGTTTATTATCATTTTAGATCAAGAAACATTGCATTAAATAAGATTACTGAAAATTGGCAATATGTGGAAATGACTTGCAAGCTTTTCCTCCACCATCCTTTCTTTACCCAATAAGCAGGATTAGTTTAAGGAAAATGCTTCTGCCAAAGTATTATCTGAATGTGGGCTCTAAATTTACTAATCAGCTATTTATAAATATCAACAGCAAATGCCCAGACTGGGTCAGTATACACTTTAAAAGTGAGAGGAACACAGAGCCAGGTAGGATAAAGGCAATAGATCACCTATATTGTGTACATCTTCTCTGCGGGAGCAGTTTCTTGGTCTGAGACTCCCACTGGCCATTTCCCTGACATTGAATATTCGCTACTCTAGTGCGTCAACTCTTGAAGTTCAACTAGTTGTCTGTGAGACTTTTTAAAAATAACATAAAATGCCTGATTATAGATATTATTTATGTGTGTGTTTGTGTGTGTGGCTACAATTTTTAATACTGGAAAACTCAAAAAATAACAAAGAAGATAAAAATCACTGCTAAGTCCATCAACCAGAGTAATTAGTTAACATTTACACACACACATACACACATATATATAGTTAGAATAATTTTTCCATGAATAGATGTAATTTTAAGGCATTAGATAGTCTGAACTTAGTCAAGTATGTGTGAACATTTTCCCATGCCATTTTTAATGTCTGTATAATATTCATCCTAAAAATATATCATTGTATTAACCAATGCATATTGCTGAACATTTTTAGACTGTTTTACATTTCATGTTATAATACTTCTCCTACAGACATTTTAGGAAATTATTGGGTATTATACCCGTAATATTTTTCTAAGGTAAACTCTGAAAAGTAAAGAAAAAATGAAATTGACTTTGCAATAGGTGATCTTGGTATTTCCATGATTTTTATCTGTGTTATTCAGGGTCAACTAACTACTGTAACAATGTCAAACACTCAGACTTAGTGCAACAAAGATTTCTTTTTCACTCACACTGAGTCTCATGATCCTGATCAGTGGTTCTCCTGGATGGCTCTTTTCTAAGCAGCAAACTCAAGATCCAGGCTCCTTTTACTGTACGTTTGCACCATCAAGGGGTCAATGGAGAACATCCTATGATGACTCAGGATATTTTATGGACTGAATCTTTACATAAAGGGCTTAACTCTAGTTTTCTAAAATAGCTTAATACTAGAGATAGTTTTAATGTTTAAAAAAGTGGAATTCCTGCTCTGTGCCTTAGGGAATTAACATGGGAGAATATATAATACTGTGTCTTTTCAACTCAACCAATAAAAGCATGACTCTTTTTGAAAGTATTCTTTTTAAGTTTACCATATTCTCTATAATTCCGGTTATGTTTGCTGCTAGTGAAAGAAATTCTGTGATTAGTTGCATTCTCATAATGTAATGAGTGATTGCTAGCTCTGTTCTCTTTCCCTTTTGTATCCCCTTGCAGAACAAGAAGCAAAACAAGAGGCTTGCCTCTAATGCCTCAGACATTATTTTATCACTGTAAAAATTAAAGGAGAGGAAGCAGAGAGATAGAATGAGAGAGTGGAAGGGATGAAAAGGGAGAAAGATATATCAAGGGAGGTGTAAAAATAAAAATAGAAAACAAGAGAAAGAAAGAAAATGGAAAAATATAAAACAATCACAGGCAAAGTGATACAATTGCTATGCTTTCAAATTATGCACTGGTAGAATTGCCTAGTGATGAAACAGCTAGAAATATGCTGTAAAATATGTCTATTGTCAGGCAAACTAGAGAAGAATGTATAGTTTCAGAAAACAAAAGTATCATTAGGGACACTGAAGAAAATGAATAGAAAATACAGCTAAGTTTCTGTTTTGACTTAAATCAGTATGAAGAATAGCTTAAAATGACATATTCGTATTTATCAATTTGAAAATAAATAGTCTGATATATTTAAAATTGTCAACTGTCTTTTTCCTTCTACTTCAGTTTCTTTCCATTTTTTGAGGCACAGACCAAACCCACCCACAGACTGTAGCTTCCTGTTTATGGAGTATAAAGAATGGCTTTGTGGTTCCCATCTGCCTGCTTTATCTTTTGTTTTCTTCCTCTCTCTCTCACTCTTCTCTCTTTTTCAACTTCTCATAACCCAGAGACAATCACAACAAACTTGGAATATATTTTCTCAGTTGTTTTGCCTTTAAGAATTTACCATTATACCATCTGCAAAATCAACTTCAAATGATCTTAATCAAAACAGCAAACTTTATCTTTGAATAAAGTTGACTTATTTAGGAATTTCTAGGAATTTCAAATAAAAACAACTTTAGAGGCCTCAGCAGACCTGATGAACATGGTATTACTTGTAGAGATGTGAGGAAAAGGAATAATAAAAGGAAAATATCATCCTATCTAATAAAAGAGTAATATTTAAATTTGACCATCACTCCAACACACGACATGACTGCCCCCATGTGGTCAAAGATCCTGCCCCCATGTGGACACAAGTTGGCCACCACAAGATGGCCAGCAGGGGAGGGCAGTTGGGAGGGACCAGGCCTGCAAGGGAGGATCAGTTGGGGGCGATCAAGCCTGCAGGGGAGGGCAGTAAGGGGTGCCCAGGCCGGCAGAGGAGGGAAGATGGGGGCGACCAGGCCTGCAGGGGATGGCAGTTGGGGGGAACCAGGCCTGCAGGGGAGGGCAGTTGCGGGGGGACAAGACCAACAGGGGAGAGCAGTTAGGGGTGACCAGGCCTGCAGGGGAGGGCAGTTAGGGGTTGACCAGGCTGTCAGGGGAGGGCAGTTATGGGTGACCAGGCTGGCAGGGGAAGGCAGTTAGGCATCAATCAGGCTGGCAGGGGAGTGGTTAGGGGGTGATCACGCTGGCTGGCAGAAGCGGTTAGGGGCAATCAGGAAGGCAGGTAGGTGAGCAGGTGGGAGCCAGCAGTCCTGCGTTGTGAGAGGGATGTCCGACTGCCCATTTAGGAATGGGCCTAAACAGGCAGTAGGACACCCCTTGAGGTGTCCCAGATTGTAGAGGGTGCAGGCTGGGCTGAGGGACACACACCCCCATGCATGAATTTTGTTCACGGGCCTCTAGTCTCTAATAATGACCCAAACAGCAAATACTACCTTATGTGGTAGTCTTTGACATCAGATTACTGTACTACCTCAGTATCTGGCCAGGATTAAAGATAGTACATTCAAACTGATGAATTAGGAGACGTTTTAAGTAAGAAATTACTTGAACAGGTATAAGCAGGTTTAGATAACCCAACAAAGAAAATTTTTATAAACCAGAACTACTAATATGGGGAGTCATTTCTACCCAGAGACGTGAAGGGACAAAGGGAGGGAGCAGGTACCAATATTCAGGGAAATTAGGCACTACATGACTTGAGCTGTGGCCTTTGATAGAGATGCAGTCAACCCTCAGCAACCCTGCAGGTAGCAAGCTAAAGAATTAAATACACTGACTTCACTCTTAATTGTCTGCAGGTGGCTCCCACTGGGTGAATAGAATTGGAGGCCAGCGGTCAAAGAAACTTTTTTTTAATTTCTTTATTGATTAAGGTTTACATATGTGTCCTTCTTCCCCCATTATCCCCCCCCCCCCATCCCCTCCACTCATGCCCTCACCCCCCTGTTGTCTGTGTCCATTGGTTAGGCCCATATACATGCATGCAAGTCCTTTGGTTGATCTCTCCCCCTTACCCCCACCCTCCCCTACCTTCCCTCTGAGGTTTGATGGTCTGATCAATGTTTCTCTGCCTCTGGAACTGTTTTTGTTCATCAGTTTATATTGTTCATTATATTCCACAAATGAGTGAGATCATGTGATACTTATCTTTCTCTGACTGGCTTATTTCACTTAGCATAATGCTCTCCAGTTCCATCCATGTTGTTGCAAATGGTAGGAATTTCTTCTTTTTTAATGCAGTGTAGTATTCCATTGTGTAGGTATACCACAGTTTTTTAATCCACTCATCTGCTGATGGGCACTTAGGCTGTTTCCAAATCTTAGCTATGGTAAATTGTGCTGCTATGAAAATAGGGGTGCATATATCCTTTCTGATTGATGTTTCTAGCTTCTTGGGATATATTCCTAGAAGTGGGATCACTGAGTCAAATGGGAGTTCCATTTTTAGTTTTTGAGGAAACTCCATACTGTTCTCCACAATGGCTGCACCAGTCTGCATTCCCACCAGCAGTGCACGAGGGTTCCTTTTTCTCTGCATCCTCGCCAACACTTGTCATTTATTAATGCCAAGAAAACTATGGCATTTCTATACACCAATTGTGAACTTACAGAAAGAGAGACTAAAAAAGCAATCCCATTTACCATCGTACCAAAAAAATTAAGATACCTAGGAATAAACTTAACTAAAGAGGTAAAAGACCTATATGCCAAAAACTACAGGACACTGAATAAAAAGATAGAGGAAGATATAAACAGATGGAAGAACATATTGTGTTCATGGATTGGTAGAATCAACATCATCAAAATGTCCATACTACCCAAAGCAATTTATAGATTCAATACAATCCTCATTAAAATACCAACAGCATATTTCACAGACCTAGAACAAACTCTCCAAAAATTCATCTAGAATAAAATAGACCCCGAATAACTGCAGCAATCCTGAGAAAGAAGAAAAAAGCAGGTGGGATCTCAATACCAGATACCAGGCTGTATTACAAAGCCACTGTTCTCAAAACAGCCTGGTACTGGCACAAGAACAGACATATAGATCAATGGAATAGAATAGAGAACCCAGATATCAACCCAAACCACTATGCCAAATTAATATTCGACAAAGGAGGCATGAACATAAAATGGAGTCAAGACAGTCTCTTCAATAAATGGTTTTGGGAAAATTGGACAGATACATGCAAAAAAAAATGAAATTAGACCATCAACTTACACCATACACAAAAATAAACTCAAAATGGATACAGGACTTAAACATAAGACAGGAAACCATAAAAATACTAGAGGAATCCACAGGCAGCAAAATCTCAGACATATGCCAAAGGGACTTCTTCACTGATACTGCTCCTAGGGGAATGGAAGCTAAAGAGAAAATAAACAAATGGGACTACATCAAAATAAAAAGCTTTTGCATAGCAAAAGAAACTATCAACAAAGCAACAAGAAAGCCCACTGCATGGGAGAACGTATTTGCCAATGTTATCACTGATAAGGTTTTAATCTCCAACATTTACAGGGAATTCATACAACTCAACAAAAGGAAGATAAATAATCCAATCAAGAAATGGGCAACGGACCTAAATAGAAACTTTTCAAAAGAAGACAGAAGGAAGGCCAAGAGACACATGAAAACATACTCAAAGTCACTAATTATCTGAGAGATGCAAATCAAAACGACAATGCAGTACCATTTCACACCTGTCAGAATGGCTATCATCAGCAAAGAAACTTTTTGATGTGGGGCAGAAAAGGTCAGGTTCCAAGGGCCCAGAATGGAGCCAGCCAGAGAGTGGCTGCAGAGTAGCAAACAGATGTTACTGGGTGAGTGGTCTCCTCACTCCTGTGCAAGACCCCCTACCATCTGTTCAGAGCAGCCAGAGGGACCCTTTAAAATATAAATCTTTGTATGTCGTTCTAGTTCTTAAAAATTGATGTGGCTTTTCCTGACACTTAAGATAAAATTTAAAATCCTTACTATAATCTATAGTCCCTACATGATCTCATTCTTGGCTACTTTTCCAATGCAATCTCTAATTACTCTTTCCATCTTTTCTTCTGCTCCAGCCACAATAACCTCCCTGCTTCTCCTCAGTACTCCATATTCTTTCCTGCTTTGCACTTGCTGGTCTCTCTGGCTAAAAGCTTTTTCATCATATTCCCTCATTATCTTTAAGAGGTCTTCTGAGATTCACTCACATTATTCTTTATCTCATTGCCTTATTTTATTTTATACTTATTCACAGAAGTTATTGCTGCTTGTTTATCATCTTCCTCCTTCTATTAGAATACAAGCTCCATGAAGGCAAGAGCTTTGGCTATGTAGATAACTGCTATGTCCCTATGGCTAGAACAGAACTTGTTCAATTATATATAGTAAATATAAACTGAACAAGGAAAGGAATACCAGACAATTCTCTTCCTCTTTTCTTAATCCAGAGAAATTTTCTTAATGTCCCTTCCGATCATTGTGTCTCATTGTGCAATACTAAAAACTTCTGATCAGTCTAAGTAATGTTCCCACCGCGGCTGAGGGAAGAGGAAAAAGGCAGACACTTGTGTGGGGGGTGGGAGGAGGAGTGATCCCTCAAAAGAAAGGTTGCCTTGTCCAAAATAAATGGAAGGAGTCTTGGAAGAGACAGAGAACAATTTATATGAGTTCACTGATTGCCACTAGTCTTAACAAGGAACATATTGGTTGTTGGAAGTGAGCTATGAACAATGAGCTTTATTTTTGTTGTTGTTGTGAAACCTCACCTGAGGATATTTTTCCATTGATTTTTAGAGAGAATGAAAGGGAGGAGGAGAGACAGAGAGAAACATCAATGTGAGAGAGACACAAAGATTGGTTGCCTCCTGCAGTGTCCTGACTGGAGCCCTGAATGGAGCCTGTAACCATACTTGTCCTTGACCAGAATTGAACCTGCAACCCTTCAGTCCACAGGCAGGCTGATGTGCTAACCACTGTGCAAAACCAGCTAGGGCAACAATAAGCTTTCTTAATGTGGAAGCAACTTAGGAGCTCTGTGGTAGCCTGAAGTATTTCTATGAACGAAACAGAAAATACTTGTTGCTGATATTACTTGATGATGGTGAGGATGAAGAGAATAGGATTATGACCATGTCCAAAGAGTTGTTTTATTTCACATATTCTAAAACACATTCTTCCTTGAGCTTTTCAGAATACTTTCTCTTTCCAGATGGAAAATATTTATATACTATCAAAAAGCTATTATTGACCACCCCTTGATTTTTATGGTGGCATCCCTTTCCAGTTTCTCACAGTAATATATTCCATGTTCAGGTTCAGACCTTGTTTGAAGGCTTTTGATGTGTGAAATGATCATGATATATTAATTTTAATCCTTACAATAGTTCTGCAAGTTAGGTATCATTATCCACATTTTATAGATGAATAACTGTGTCTGTTATCTATCGCTGTGTAAAAAAATGCCACAAAACTTAATGGCCTAAAATAACAAACATTTACTATTCCATAGTCAAGACAAGAGAAATGTATCACAGACCTGACCTACAACTGGAAAATTCAAGATATACTTTGTATGTAGTTTTGGCAGGACTTATTGGGTGATTCAATATGGGGTAGCTAAGAAAGCAGAAGAAATCAAATATAACTTCTAAGTTTGACTTTAATGCTCTTTACTAAATTAGAAAAGAGCAAGATAGAACGATGTTGGGTGGGGATAATGAGAGTTTTATTTTAAATATATTAAGTTTGAAGCGCCCATGAGACAGCCAAGTGCAGATGTCAAGGACGAACTAAACCTTTGAATTGTGGAGTTCAAATAAGAGGTCTAGAGGATACTCTAGGCCTAGAAATACCTTTTTTAGTAACTGAGACTTGGGACCTACCTAATCTCAATGGTATTTGATAGTGAGGCAATCTAGAAGACTAGACAAAAGGCAGGAGAGAAAGCAGGTCAGAAAGTTTCCTCTAAGTGTCTAGACCAGAGCTAGCCCAATTTCGTGCCTTAGGCTACTAATATTATTTTTAACTAGAGGCCCTGTGCACGAAATTCATGCATGAGTGGTGTCCCTCATGGCCTGTGGAGATCGGGCCCTAGTTTGTGCCATCAGCCTGGCAGATACAAAGCCCTGCCTGGCACCCCGCCTTGGCCTGGTGCTGCCCACTCGCCCAGCCCCCCCACTGCCACTGCTGGTTGCTGTCTGCAAGGTGACTGGTGGGGCGATCGGGGCGCCTGTTCATACCTGCCTTGGCCTGGCATCGCTTGCTCACTGGCCCCACTCCCCATTGCCACCGCTGGTCACCATCTGTGGGCAATCTATTGGGGCCTGGCCCCCTGCTCAGCTCCCTCAATGCCTGGGAGCTGGGTGGTGGTGGCACGATTGATCGGGGCCCCTATCTGGTGCCGCCCACTCACCTGCTCCACCGCCCCGCTATGGTCCCGCTCTTGTCGGGCCCATTAGGGCCGGAAGTGTCTCCATTGCCGCCTGCTGCCAGTGCAGCATCGCCAACGCCCACCATGTTCTGTGCCACACCCTGGTGGTCAGTGTATGTCATAGTGAGTGGTCAAACTCCCAGTCAGTTGAACTCCCGCCCAAGGGGACAATTTGCATATTAGGCTTTTATTATATAGGATGTTTGGTGGGGATGGTACAGGAGTAACAAATCTCTCAGGTGCTGGCAAAGAAACAGAATATTGAGAAAGAGAGATCTCAGATTCCAAGAGCTGGCTGCATCAGGGCTTCAAAGAGCACCAGATACAGATTACCTTGAAATACAAGTGGTTTCCAAGAGAACAGATCTGGGGTCTTTTCTTACCTCTCTTGAAGTATAAGAGAGGGGTTTAAAGATATAAAAGTGAAAAAGATCAGCCTCCTTCCCACCTCCCTGTTGTTGACTTTTGAGCTTCTTAACATAGTAAAAGCTTCTACCACCTAACACAGTTTCTATAAAAACATCCTTAACCCTGAACAATTCAGAGCTGCATTCATCCTACTTGGTAGTAGAGAAAATCAGGAAACAGCCTTACAATTCTGTTTCCTGGAGGCCTCCTTCATCTGTGGGCTGGCTAGGAACATTCAAGTTGTCATGGTCAGACAGTGGCACTCCTTTTTTTTTTACCTCAAGCCATCAAGAAAGAGAAGGCAAGGGCTTGTGACCAAGGTCCCTGAGGGCCACGACCTAATCACTACTCCTAACAGAAAGCATTCATCTGTGTTCTATAAAATATTTCATTCTCCATCAGTGGAGTCCTGACTGCTGGGTAACTCTAACTCTTCTAGCCTGAAATTCATATGGCATCTATAATGCCCATTCAAAATGTCAGTAACACTCAAAATATATCAAAATAAAGACTGTGCTAACAATGCATTTGTGGCCTGCTTGCTTTTTAATAAGGCTCTGGAGCTTAGATTTTAAAAATGTAGAGAATGTGATTTTCATATATTACAAAGGAATAAAACTGCATAAAACTACAAATATAATTTTTAATGTCAAGCTTAATCCCTTTTATTTGCTTAAAATGAATGGGAGAGGTGTTAACTGAACCCGTTGGTGCTGATCTTCAAATGCACTGATTTTGTTTTTCTTTGCAAAGATATATGAAAGAGATTTTTTTTTTTTAATTTTCACTGAAATACAGCTTCAGGTAGACTACCATATTGACTGAATTTTTTTTATAAGCATGGCCAGTAAGAAGTGCAGCCTGCTCATCTCTCTAAGAATTCAAAACCCAGAAGTCATGCAAACTTGCCTGCATGTTATCAAAAACTGCTCCCATTACCAGTGGATCTCTAATAATGTTACTTAAAGCCTCTTCAAAATGGATCTTTTTGTCACGATCTTGTGTTTTACTCATCTTTTTTAGCCTAGTAAATGCTTTGACTGCATCATTCCACTATCTCCTGACATTTTGCATCCTTTTCCGTTCCTGGACACAGCACTAAACCAATTCAATCTTGAAAATGTCCTGCTTTTGGCATAGTTCTCACCCACAAATAAGTTCCTTATATTCTTAACTAGAGGCCTGGTGCACGAAATTCATGCATGGGTAGGGTCCCTAGGCCTGGCTGGTGATCAGGGCTGATCTGAGCCTTCCAGCTGCCAGCTGGGGCCTTCCTTCCCCAGCTGCCAGCTACAGGCCAGGGCCTTCCTTTGTTCCACACTGCCCCCTGGTGGTCAGTGTACATCATAGCAAGCAATCAAACTCCTGGTCAAACTCCCGAGGGGACACTTTGCATATTAGCCT
Organism: Corynorhinus townsendii; assembly: GCA_026230045.1. Classification (NCBI taxonomy): domain Eukaryota; kingdom Metazoa; phylum Chordata; class Mammalia; order Chiroptera; family Vespertilionidae; genus Corynorhinus; species Corynorhinus townsendii. The sequence continues at coordinate 115,981,393 of JAPDVU010000006.1, read as the reverse complement.
TTTATATATATAGATACAGTTTTGAAGTGACAATAGATGTCTATGTCACTGGTAAAGCTATTCAAAAGTAATTGTGGCACATTTTTCTCCTGCTAATTCCTTTAATCAGAGTTGGGTATGTGTCTGTAACTTCCCTCAGATGCCTTTTTGGTTACAGCACTTTTCTCCTAAGAAAGACAAAATTCAAGCCATCTTCATGGTTCAGAGTTTAAAAATCTCAATCTGGTTGTGTACTTAGATTTACTTCTTCCGTCTGGACTCACTCTGTTCTCCCGAGATACTCTGAACAGTCTTTCAAATTCAACAACAACTTTGCCTATTGAGTGGTTCTTTATATATCCTTTTATGAGTCCAGAACTGTCAATGTTTCTTCTGCAATGTTTGTTCTGTATTCAAAGATTACCTGCTGGACAATCCTTAAGGTAGTTTGCTGGTGATGGATGATAATGGCAGCACCTGTCCAATCCCCACGCTGTCCTCCATAATCAAAGTTGGCAGTGCAAATGCAAGGCTGTCTGTTTTTCCACTTATGAGAAACTTCTTACAGACAGGCTGTAAACAGCTTGGGTGGTATTGGCATGACACTAGCTAACTTTTCTGCCTACTCTTTTTAGATTTTTCTGCTTCTTACTTTGCTCACATGTATCCTCATGTCTAAATATGTTACTGAAGGCCTTGGACACAGTTCTTATTCAATTTTTATACTGTCTTTTTAATTCGGTAAATTTTGCATAGAGAAATTTATATATCTTATGTGTATAACTCAACACATTCCAACAAATTAAACACTGTAGTCAAGATAAAAAATATTTTCCATCATCCATCCAAAAAATTTCCTCTACTTTTTATTAAATAAATCCCAACAACTCATATGCAACCAATATTTTAATCTATATCTCCACATTCTTGAACTTTCTATAAATGTAATTGAACAACATATACTCTTTGTTACTGGCTTCTTTTAGTTATAACAATTTTGAGATTCATCCATGTTATTGGGTATAGCTGTGGTTTATTCTTTTCTTATTGTTGAGAAGTATTCCATGGTGTGAATATACCATAATTTGTTTATTCATTCTCCTGTTGATGGACCTTTTGGATTGCTTCCAGTTTGAGGATATTATAGATGAAGTTGTTATAAACATTCATATACAAGTTTCTTCTGGATATTCATTTTAAATTATCTTAGGTAAATAAGTAAGATTTTAAATGTTGGGTCATGGGGTAAGTGTATGTTTAATTTCTAAAGAAACTACCAGAGTTTTTCCCAAAACTGTACCATTTAATATTCCTAATAGCAATGTATGGATGGTCCAGTTTTTCTTCACATTCTCACTGACATGGGATACACTTTGTCCTAATTTTACCCTTTTGGAGCAGGTGTGCAGAATGTGATTCTAGCAGGAGTGGTTTCCATTTGCATTTCCCAAATAATGAGAACATTTTTGTGCACATTTTCTACTAGTTGTTTATCTTCTTTTGCAAAGTGTTTAAATCACTTGCCATTTTTATTATTCTTTTCATTTTTATTTTCTATTTATAAGAATTCTTTGTATATTGTGGGTAAAAGTGCTTTCTCAGCTCTCTATATATGTATTCCACAGTTAGTGGCTTGTCTATATTTTAAATGGTGCCTTTTCATGAGCAGAGCTCTACATTTTTTAAAAATAGGTTTTTATTGATTTTAGTGAGAGAGAGAGGGAGAAGGAGAGAGAGATAGAAACATTGGTGAGAAAGAATCAACACTTGGCTGCCTCCTGCACGCCTCCACCAGGGATTGAGCCCACAACTCGGGCATGTGCCCTGACCAGGAATTGAAGCTACGACCACTTGGTGCAGGAGAGGATGCTCAACCAACTGAGCCACACTGACTGGGCTAGAGTTTTACATTTTAATGAAATCTAACTTATCATTTTTTTATAGTTATTGGTTTCTTCATGCTCCCTAAGAAATATCTGCCTACTTCAATTCTATGGAGATATTTGCCTATGTCTTCTTTTTGAAAAATTTATAGCATTAGAGTTAATGGTTAGATCCATAATCCTTCTGGAATTAGTTTTTGGTTATGGTAAATAAGATCTGTGTTTCATTGTCTGACATATTTATCTATTTTTTAAAGCACTATTTATTAAAAAGATTTTTCTAACTCCTTTGGCACCTTGATAGGGAAATTGTCTCAGGTGTCCCTTCATTTTCTTATAAGGACATCAGTTATATTGGACCAGGGCCCCACCCCTGTGACCTCATTTGACAGTAATCATCTCTTTAAAAATTTTTTTCCATGACAATTACATTGTGGGTTAGGGCTTCCACATATGAATTTAGGAGTGGACAGCACAACCACAGCATTAACATTTTACTCTCAACATACTATTCCTCTATATTTAAAGCATGTTGCTCTAATTATACAACATATAATTAGACATTAATTTTCATGCAGTCTGATAATCTTTACGTTTTAGTTGGAGTTTAGTCTATATTTAATAAAATTTTTGTTATGGCTATATTTAATTTTATTATATTTTTATTTATATATATGTGTATATATGTGTGTGTGTGTGTGTGTGTGTATATATATATATATATATATATATATATATTTGCTTTTTAATTTTCCAATCTGTCTATTTTCTTTCTATCCTGCATTTTTTTTTTTTGTTAGTCAAAAAATATTTAGTCTATTATTTTGAATCTTCTTTGGCTTTCTAGCTATACCACTTAGTATTTCTTAGTGATTGTTCAGGAGTACAATGTGCATTCTTATTACAATGTTCCTAGAGTTAAGATTGTTATTCTAGCATTCACTTAAAAATGCATGAATCTCTGAAAATATAATTTCATTTATTTTGCCCCATTCTTTGAGCTACTGTTGTCATATATTTAACCACAATATTTGTTATAATGCTTTTTTTCCTCTAAAAATTAGGTTAGCAAAACTTCTTTTAGGACAAAATAGTAAATATTTTAGGCTCTAGGGACAATATGCGGTCTCTGTCACATATTATTCATTGGTTTTTTATTGTTTGGCTCATACTAGCTTTTGTGTTTATAACCCTTTAAAAATGTAAAAATCATTCTTAGCTATCAGACCATATAAAATATGCTGTGAGCTGGATTTGGCCCATGGTTCCTGAAGTTTGCCAGCTTCTATTCTAAAAAGTCAGTTATCTTTTAAAGAAATTAATGTAAGAGAAAATAATTTTTATATTTATCATTTTAATGCTAGTTTTTTCTTCCTGCAAATGTAAATTTAAGCTGGCATCATCTCCCTTCATCCTGAATAACTACCTTTAACACTTCTTGTGGTACTCTTAGTTACCTGAAAATGCTTTATTTTTATCTAATTTTCAAAGAATATATTACTGGATAGGGAAATCTGGGTTGTTATTTTTTCTTTTATTTCTTTTTGTCTTTAAAATGTCATTTCATTGTCTACTGTCACACATTATTCTGATAAGGAATCAGGCATAACTATTCATCTTTATGTAATATTTCTCTTGTAGTGTATGTGGAATTCCAAAATACCACCTACCTCCCAAGATTTGCTAGTCTAATTCTTGGGACATGAATATGATGAGATAGAGTACTCTGATTATGTTACATTAATTGGCAAAAGGGACAGTGCAGATGTAATTAAAGTAATTAATCAGTTGACTATGTTAGTCAAAAGGAAGATTATCTAGTTGGATCTAATGTAAAAATGTGAGACCTGTGAAAACAGAGTTGTATACCTTAAACTAATACAATGTTATATGTCAACTAAATCTCAAACTGGAAAAGCATTTTAAAAAATGACTGCTGGATTACTCAGAGCCCTTCAGGCTTGGTTTTATTGCTTGTTTGGTTTCTGTTCTTAGTCCTAGGGCATGGCCCTTATTTAAGAATTTGCTTCTTACTTTTAAGACATGATCTTTCTGATATCTAAAAACAATTAATGAAAATCTCAATATGGTTTCTTCACTCTGGTTGAGCTGGAACACAAATGTCTCCTCAACTTGCTTTACCTCTGCTATCTGTTCTATCATACCTCTGCTGTCTCTGTTCAATTCTCAACCTCCTAGAAACTACTCTGCTGGCCTCAGATTGTCTGCACTTGTGGCTGCACAGACAAGCCTTGGGCTTAAGACCCATATGGATTTGGGCCAACTTTTCACAGTTCTCTACATTTTGGTACCCTGCCCCACACATTTCTGGCACTTTAGTAGCTCTGAATTGTGATCTTTCCTTATTACCCCTCCAGAAATTACCCCCCTCCAGGCAAAAAAGCAAAGACAAATATGGGTAGATGCTTGTAGTCTCCTTATCTAAAGGATTATAGTCTTGGGTTGTCTATTATCCAACTCCTAAGAAAAAGTTGTTTCATATAATTTTTCAAGTTTTACTGTTGTTTATTGTGGGAAGGCAACTCTGGAACCAGTTACACAATTGTGGCTAGAAGTCAAAGTTGCCATACTTCTTTTAAATGATCTTCGAAGTCTTCTCAGTATATTATTTTCCCTACAAACGAGGAGTATCCAAACTGCAGGTCATGGAATTTTAGAGCTATTAAAAGGAGTTCATAAATATGTGCACCAAGAATGCATTACCCTGTTTTTCAGGTTTTTCCACTATAAAGTTAGTTGTTTTCCCTCTTTTTCATACTGTACTCTGAAAGGAAGTCATTGTGCATGGCCTACACTTGCAGTGTGTGTAGTCACTCATTGGAGGCAGTATAGCTACAGGCATTATTTGGCTTTCTTCCGCATGAATGACTTGTCTTTTCTTGCCTCATTTACTGGTATGTCAATTATCGGTGCCAAGTCAGGGTTTTATTATTTCTGTTTGGAAGACACATGATGAAGACAAAAGGTCATTAAATGTATATTCATACATTGGGTTTGAGTCTTAGCTCTCCCATATTATTGCTCTGTGGCTTAACTTATGCAATTTATTTCATGCCATTAATGATCAATTTATTCAAATGTGAAATAGGAATAATAATGTTTACTTCATAAGGTATCATAAAGTTAAGGAAGAAATGAGGAAAATAACTTTAATACATTTTTTTCTACCTTTATCCCCTGTAGGTAAGAGGAAGTGGGATGTTTTAAAGAAATCATATCAGAAAAGGAATAGAGTGATAGCTACATACCAGAAAATATTCAGGAAAAGAATAAAAGATTAAATTATTGAGATGTAAGCATGTGTGTGGGTATGTGTGGATGCGTGGGTGATGTCTATAACAAATGTTTATACTGTTAGAAAATCGAGATCATTTATTCAAATTTTGCTTTTCAAATTTTTGGCACTACCCACAGTTGAAACCAGAGAGATAATTAGTCCTCTTCCTTCACTCAGTATCAACCATAAACTTGAAGACAATTACTAATTTATCTTTAGCCCCATTATCTCTAAGATAAGGCAAATACACTTTTAACCTTTCACTATATACTTTATTTTTTTAAATTTTATTTTATTTTTATTGTTTTAAGTATTACAAATAGTAGTACATATGTCTCCTTTTTTTTTCCCCCCTTGATCTCCCCCCGACTTCCCCAACCCCCAGGACATGCCTTCACTTGCCCATCCTCCCTCCAACTCCCCCGCCCCAGTGTCTTATATCCATTGGTTGTGCTTATATGCATGCATACAAGTCCTTCGGTTGGTCTCTTACAGCCCTCCTCGCCCAACCTCCTCTGTCTTCCCAATGTAGTTTGACAGTCTGTTCAATGCTTCTTTGCCTCTGTATCTTTTTCCCACCATTTCTTTCCTTTAAAAAGTTTTGCCTTTGCAGACTGGAAATAAACATATAATAACAAAACAAGACAAAACAAAAAATGTTTGAGTCCCAATTTCAATGTCCAACAGTTCCTTATGTGTACATGTCAGCAGTGATATCTGGATGGTGGGCACATGGTGGCAATGCAGGTCCGACCCTCTCTGGTTTGGTCCTAGGTAACCTGCAGCGGTGCACAGCTGCTGACTGCTCCCATGGCAAGGCGTTGTCAGCGTCTTCCATCTCTGGACTGTTTTTTCCTCTTGTCTTTGTGGTTGGAGCACTCCTGTCAATTCCTCTCTGTTGCAGGAATCCATCTGGTCTTGGGGTTGTTTTCTGAAAATATACAAATATATTCTCGACCACAAGTTAATAAAGGAATCTTTTCTATATAATTGATTTGGGATCCTTTTTATTTTTGTTCAAACGATTTTCCTTTGTCTTATTTAGACACCATGTGTGTTTTTAATGGCCGTCTTGCTGTTAGCATTGCAAATGAAACTTAATTTGGTAAAGTAAAAATTTCCTAGATGTAATTTACTTATAGGATATTTTTCCTTACATGATATTGCCCTATTATCCCCCCCCCTTTTTTTTTATTAATGGAGGTTTTTGTAAATTTTATAATGCAGTCTTGATAACTTTAAATTAAAAATTTTTTTTTCCCCACACATACGACTGCTTTAGGTTCATTGCATATTCAGGAATTTTACCATGAGATGAACTACCAATAGAAATTTTAGTTATTACTTTAAGAACAGCTTTTTGTCCAGTACTTGAATATTCACTTATTTCAATTAGCCTATTTAAATTAATCTGAAAACTCGATTACTATTTTACTGTCAAATTTAATACTCTACCAACAATCTTAGTTTACCCTGTAAATATTAGTGGGAAGGATTATTTGCATTCTTGAGTGGGCTCTGAGCATTCCAAATGCTCGGCTGAATTTAGATATAGGGCAACTGCTGTCGGCCAAGTCTCTTGTCTGTTACCTGGGTCCCAATCTGAGCTGGGCCAAGTCTCTGTCTGTCACCTGTATCTCGATGTGAGCTGGGCCAGGTCTCTTTCTGTTGCCGGGGTCCCGATCTGAGCTGGGTGTGGGAAGCGCGAAGCAGCCATAGGGGCAGGAGACCTCCTTTAGAAGGGGGTGGGGGTTCAAGCCCCTGCAATGTTGGGGGGGTGAGGGTCTGTGCCCCACTTCTGTTGCCCCCCCCCCAAGTTCTCTCCTGATGGCCCCTCTGCGACTGTGCCTGTCTTAGGTTGTTCCTTCCTTGAGGAATCTTACCCGTCTCTGGCTAACCAGCCATCCTCCGGGGCCAAGCAGGGTGTTGTGAGGTTCAGTTCTGTCTCCTTGGTAGCCTATGACCCCGTGGCCTCCACACCCAGCACCTGCCTTGGGAACCCCTGGCCTGCTGGCAGGGTCCCGGTGCTGATCACATATCTCGGGGAACTCAGGTTTCTTCTCCAGTGAGGGCCCAGCTCACACAATTGGATGTGAGACAGATCCATGGTACCAGCCCCCACGAGGCTTCAAGCTCAGCATGAACAGAAAGCTCAGGTAACAGCTGAGGGCAATTGGATTGTGAGAAGAGGGTCCCTCTTGGCACAAAGGGCAAGAGGGGCCAATATAGGATGCTCAAGTGCCTTCCCAGTGCCTTAATTCCTTCTGCAAGGGATTAAATCCTTTCATGTCCCTTTTTTTTTTTTTTTAATTGCTGCCAACCATTCAAAGAATTAGTTTGTAAGTTTGTTTGGGATAATTGTACAATATGCTTTTATAAATACCTAAAATTATAATGACATTGTAGAATAATATCATGTAAGGATATTCTTTGCCCAAGGCCCTGGCAATTCCATTTCAAACTGGCTGTCAATTTCTTTTTGTAGCTTTATATAAACTTTGTCAGGGAGGCAAAAACACAAATTACTTACTTTAGTTCAAGAGGCCAAATATATTGACTTTCAATTACAATCCTTATGACTTTTGAAGGAAAATTCTCTTTGTTTCCTTCCAAAATAATTTTCAGTCTACAGAGAGTTTCATTTAAAAATTTTTGTCACATGAAACAATTTCTCTTAATGCCCCGCCCCCTTGTTGTCTGTGTCCATTGATTAGGTTCATATGCATGCATACAAGTCCCTTGATCTCTCTACCTTACCCCCACCCTCCCCTACCTTACCTGAGGTATGATGTTCTGATCGACGTTACTCGGCCCCCGAATCTGTTCTTGTTCATCAGTCTATGTCGTTCATTATATTCCACAAATGAGCGAGATCATGTGATATTTATCTTTCTCTGCCTGGCTTATTTCACTCAACATAATATTCTCCATCTCCATCCATATTGTTGCAAATGGTAGGAACTCCTTCTTTTTTACCGCAGCATAGTATTCCATTGTATAGATATACCACAGTTTTTTAATCCATTCATCTGCTGATGGGCATTTAGGTTGTTTCCAAATCTTGGCTATGGTGAATTGTGCTGCTATGAACATAGGGGTGCATATTTCCTTTCTGATGCGTGTTTCTAGATTCTTGGGATATATTCCTAGAAGTGGGATCACTGGGTCAAATGGGAGTTCCATTTTTATTTTTTTGAGGAAGCTCCATACTGTTCTCCACAGTGGCTGCACCAGTCTGCATTCCCACCAGCAGTGCAAAAGAGTTCCTTTTTCTCCGCATCCTCGCCAACACTTGTTGTTTGTTGATTTGTTGATAAAAGCCATTCTGACAGGTGTGAGATGGTACCTCATTGTTGTTTTGATTTGCATCTCTCTGATGATTAGTGACTGTGAGCAGGTTTTCATATGTCTCTTGGCCTGCCTTCTGTCTTCTTTCGAAAAGTGTCTATTTAGATCAGTTGCCCATTTTTTTATTGGGTTGTTTATCTTCTTTTTGTTAAGTTGTATGAGTTCTCTGTATATGTTGGAGATTAAACCCTTATCATTGATATCATTGGCAAATATGTTCTCCCATGCAGTGGGCTTTCTTATTGTTTTATTGATGGTTTTCTTTGCTGTGCAAAAGCTTTTTATTTTGATGTAGTCCCATTTGTTTATTTTCTCTTTAGCTTCCATTGCCCTAGGAGTAGTATCAGTGAAGAAGTTCTTTCGGCATATGTCCGAGATTTTGCTGCCTGTGGATTCCTCTAGTATTTTCATGGTTTCCCGTCTTATGTTTAAGTCCTTTATCCATTTTGAATTTATTTTTGTGTATGGTGTAAGTTGGTGATCTAGCTTCATTCTTTTGCATGTATCTGTCCAATTTTCCCAACACCATTTGTTGAGTAGACTGTCTTGATTCCATTGAATGTTCATGCCTCCTTTGTTAAATATTAATTGAGCATATTGATTTGGGTCAATTTCTGGGTTCTCTATTCTATTCCATTGATCTATATGTCTGTTCTTGTGCCAGTACCAGGCTGTTTTGAGAACAGTAGCTTTGTAATACAACTTGATATCTGGTATTGAGATCCCACCTACTTTGTTCTTCTTTCTCAGGATTGCTGTAGCTATTCGGGTTCTTTTTTTATTCCAGATAAATTTTTGGAAATTTCGTTCTAGGTCTGTGAAATATGTTGTTGGTATTTTAATGGGAAGTGCATTGAATTTATAGATTGCTTTGGGTAGTATGGACATTTTGATGATGTTGATTCTACCAATCCATGAACATGGTATGTTCTTCCATCTGTTTATGTCTTCCTCTATCTCTTTTTTCAGTGTCGTGTAGTTTTCTACGTATAGGTGTTTTACCTCTTTAGTTAAGTTTATTCCTAAGTATCTTAATTTTTTTGGTGCGATGGTAAATGGGATTGCTTTTTTAGTCTCTCTTTCTGTAAGTTCACAATTGGTGTATAGAAATGCCATAGATTTCTTGGCATTAATTTTGTATCCTGCTACATTACCGAATTCAGTTATTAAGTCTAATAATTTTTTTATGGAGTCTTTAGGGTTTTCTATGTACAGTATCATGTCATCTGCGAATAAGGACAGTTTTACTTCTTCTTTTCCAATTTGGATGCCTTTTATTTCTTCTTCTTGTCTGATCGCAATGGCTAGTACTTCCAGCACTATATTAAACAGGAGTGGTGAGAGTGGGCATCCCTGTCTTGTTCCTGTTCTTAGGGGAAATGGTTTTAGTTTTTGCCCATTGAGTATGATGTTGGCTGTGGGTTTGTCGTATATGGCTTTTATTATGTTCAGGTATGATCCTTCTATTCCCACCTTGCTGAGAGTTTTTATCAAGAAAGGGTGTTGGATTTTATCAAATGCTTTTCCTGCATCAATTGATATGACTATGTGATTTTTATCTCTCAATTTGTTTATGTGATGTATCACATTTATTGATTTGCGAATATTATACCATCCTTGCATCCCTGGGATAAATCCTACTTGGTCATGGTGTATAATCTTTCTGATGTAGTGCTGGATTCGATTTGCTAGAATTTTGTTGAGGATTTTGGCATCTATGTTCATGAGGGATATTGGCCTGTAATTCTCTTTCATTGTGTTGTCTTTGTCTGGTTTTGGTATTAGGGTGATGCTGGCCTCATAGAAGGAGCTTGGAAGTGTTCCTTCTTCTTGAATTTTCTGGAATAGTCTGAGGAGGATAGGTTTTAGTTCTTCCTTGAATGTTTGGTAAAACCCCCCTGTGAAGCCATCAGGCCCTGGGCCTTTGTTTGCTGGAAGCTTTTTGATGACTGCTTCAATTTCTTCCATAGTTATCAGCCTATTGAGATTCTTAGAATCTTCCTGAGTGAGTTTTGGAAGGTTGTATTTTTCTAGGAATGTGTCCATTTCCTCCAGATTGTGTAGTTTGTTAGAATAGAGTTGTTCATAGTATTTTTTAACAATCCTTTGTATTTCTGTGGGGTCTGTTGTTATTTCACCTCTTTCATTTCTGATTTTGTTTATTTGGGTCCTCTCTCTTTGCTTCTTGGTGAGCCTGGCTAGAGGTTCATCAATCTTGTTTATCCTTTCAAAGAACCAGCTCTTGGTTTTGTTGATCCTGTGTATTGTTTTTTTGGTCTCTATGTCATTCATTTCTGCTCTGATCTTTATTATGTCCTTCCTTCTGCTCACTGTGGGCTTTTCTTGTTGCTCTCTTTCTAATTCTTTGAGTTGTTGAGTTAGAAGATTTATTACCATTTTTTCTTGTTTTTTGAGGTAGGCCTGTAGAGCTATAAACTTCCCTCTCAAGACTGCTTTCATTGTGTCCCATAGCATTTGCATTGTTGTGTTTTTATTGTCATTATTCTCCAGGATGTTTTTAATTTCCTCTTTGATCTCGTTGATCACCCAATCATTGTTTAATAGCATGCTATTCAGTTTCCACGTGTTTGAATTTTTTGGAATGTTTTTATTATAGTTTATTTCTAATATTATGCCATTGTGGTCTGAGAAAATGCTTGATAAGATTTCAATCTTTTTGAATTTAGGGAGGCTTTGTTTGTGACCCAATATGTGGTCTATTTTTGTAAATGTCCCATGGGCACTTGAGAAGAATGTATATTCCGAGGCTTTGGGGTGAAATGCTCTGAAGAAGTCAATTAGGTCCATCTGTTCTAGTGTGTCATTTAGAATTGCTATTTCTTTGCTGATTTTTTGTCTGGAGGATTTATCCAGTGATGTCAGTGGTGTATTAAAGTCTCCTACTATGATTGTATTGTTGTCGATCTCTCCCTTGATCTCTTCCAGGAGTTTTTTTATGTATTTGGGTGCTCCTGCGTTGGGTGCATATATGTTTACCAGAGTTATATCTTCTTGTTGAATTGCTCCCTTTAGTATTATGTAGTGGCCTTCCTTATCTCTTGTTATGCCCTTTACTTTGAGGTCTATTTTATCAGATATAAGTATTGCTACCCCAGCTTTTTTCTCATTTCCATTTGCTTGAAAAATATTTTTCCATCCCTTCACTCTCAGTCTGTGTGAATCCTTTGCTCTGAGGTGGGTCTCTTGTAGACAGCAAATATATGGGTCATGTTTTCTTATCCATTCAGCTACCCTATGTCTTTTGATTGGTGCATTTAATCCATTTACGTTTAATGTTATTATTGACAAGTACATGTTTGTTGTCATATTTTCCCCCTTAGTGTTTGTGTTTCTTTTTGCCTTTCTCTTTTTTCTTTTTACAGCAGTCCCTTTAGCATTTCTTGCATTGCTGGCTTGGTAGTGATAAACTCTCTTAGCCCTTTTTTGTCTGTGAAGCTCCTGATTCCACCTTCAATTTTGAATGATAACCTTGCTGGGTATAGTATTCTTGGATTCAGTCCCTTGCTTTGCATCACTTTGTATATTTCATTCCATTCCCTTCTGGCCTGGTGTGTTTCTGTTGAGAAATCAGTTGATATTCTAATAGGAGATCCCTTGTAGGTAACTTTCTGTCTCTCTCTGGCAGCCTTTAAGATTCTTACTTTGTCATTGGTATTCGCCAATTTAATTATGATGTGTCTTGGTGTTGGTCTTTTGGGGTTCAACTTGTTTGGGACTCTATGTACTTCTTGGACTTGCATAGTTTTTTTCTTGCCAATATCAGGGAAGTTCTCTGTCATTATTTCTTCAAACAGGTTTTCTATTCCTTGCTTCTCTTCCTCACCTTCTGGTATCCCTATTATTCTAATATTGTTTCATTTTGTGTTGTCCCAAAGCTCCCTTAGGCTCTCCTCTTGCTTTTTCTTTCCATTTGCTGCTGTTTGTGTGTGTTTTCCTACCTTGTCTTCTAATTCACTGATGCGGTCCTCAGCCTCTTCTAGTCTACTGTTTAAGCCTTCCAATGTGTTCTTTATTGCAGCTATGTCGTTCTTCATCTCCTCTTGGTTTCTTTTCATGTTGGTGACATTTTCATTCAGCTCCTTATAGTTCTCATTGAGTTGTGTGTATTTGTCATCCATCCGTTTAAACATCCTTAGAACCATTACTCTGAATTCTCTGTTAAGCTGCTAGCCTCAATTTCATTTAACTCCCTTTCTGGTGATTCCTCTTTTTCTTTCCTTTGGGTATTGCTTTTTTGTCTCCCCATGTTTTCCTGAAATGTTTTAATTGTAGATCCAATTGCTTTGCTACCCAGGTTCTTTTGGTGATGGTGCTACTGGTGAAATCTTTCTGTTCTCCTGGGCTTGGTTATCTAGTGTGATTGAGGTGCTTAGCTTCTAAAGATTTCTCTTTAGAGTAAATCCTATGGCCTCAGGGAGTATTCAGATTCCTTGGTGTTAATCAGGGTGGAATCTGGGTGTGGCTATATTGGTTGCCTGGAGACTGGGGGGAGGGGCTATCTCTCAGGAGAAAATGGATTCTGTGGGCTTAGATATGACTCAGCACCAGACTTGCTACCACTTCTCCTGGACCATCCGTTGCCCACTCTGCCCAGGTTCCACAACTCTACCCCTTCTCCCGCACTTCTGTCACAGGTAAGCGCCTGTCTCCAAAAGGTCCCACGAACTAGGTTCAGTGGGGAAAGGCGCAGGCCCCAGCGTGAGGAAGGACCGTGTCTCTGCCAGTTCCTCTCTTGCCGGCACTCCGAGGTCCGGCAGCTCTTAAAGGCTGCCTTTGAGCTCAGATCCCAAATCCAGACTCTATGGTCTAAAATCCTTCAGACCTTGCCTGTCCTCAGGGACGCGGCTTGGCACTGTGTAGTTTCTCCCTGACCTTCTGGGCATAGAGGTCTGGGAGATTCTACTGCCTAGATCTTTGATTTTACCTTTATCCGGGGGATCCCTGCTCTTCCAAGCTGCAAACTGTCTCACCAGCTGTGCCTCCTTCGCTAATTCGGACTGGATTCCGCTCGTCTCAGCTGCCTCCTCTATTTGCTCTGGGACAAGGCTCAGGACACATCCTTCTATTCCGCCGCCATTTTGTCTCTTGAACCCATTTCTCACTATATACTTTATAAATTCTTTAATAAATATTCCAAAAATACTCCTGTTTTACAAATCCCTTTAAATATTTGAAATAGGAAATTAGCATACTTTCCTCATAGATGTCTAATAAAAAGAAGATATATTCTTTAAGAATGGTATATATAATTGAGATTTAAGAAGGTTTTCAGCAAGTGTAATAAATTCTATTCTGAGAAGAATTAGAGAATTATCAGCCCAACAATGTTGATGTCTGTTTCAATTAAAATATAAAATGGGATGAGAAATTAAGATACTCTGAATTTCCTTCTTGAAGGACAATACAAAGTGTTGAATAATGATGTCCTAGAGGGCAGCCAGGTAAAGTGAGAAAAACACAGGACTAAGGGGTAAAGAGACTATTGTTTCCTTTAGATCAGGGCAAGAGAGGCTCCTACTGCAGGAGCCGCTTATGTCACAAGCCGTCAACTCTGGCTCTGCTCTGTCTACATGCCACTAAGACAAATAGCCTGTAGGGCCCAAAGGATGTGCCCAGCCATAGGCAGCACCCACCCCACCCACCACCACCACTAGACCACATTCAGGTTAGCTGAGATTATGAAATATTCAGAGCACCTGTTATGAGCTGGCTCTTGTGGACTGAGCACACCATTAGAGCCGAAAGGCAGACGATCTCTGTCAAGTGTTCCCCCATGCCTTCGAGTTGGCCAAGAGTGTATAGGGAGTATAAATGGGTCTCAGACATGCCTGAACATGCAGACTGGGTTGTCCACAAGTATGTCTGTCTGTGAGGCCTATATGATGTGGGATGGAAGCAGGGATGAAAAATGGTGGTGGGCTGCAGACAGGGGGGCTGGATGTCAAGGACTGGTTGTCATGTGCTCTGAGGAATTTACAACTAAGAATTTCATCAAACCTGATCTTTCAGGTGAAGGTGAGGTATGCTTGTCGAAGGAGACGTATAGAGCATATTTTATTTAATAATTTGTGGGCTTGGTTAATGATGTTTAGGTCTTTAGCTTTATGACCTGTAGCTTCCATATATACTCTTGCCTCAAGGTCAGAATATATCAGGAACAGCCTGGAAGTGACCCAAGGTTTAGTTTTGGTCCTTCCACCGGCCAACTTAAGCTTGAACAAATGACTTCTAATTTGTGTGGGGGGTAAGGAGGTTGACTTTTATACAGTAGCAGAACTTACTTTCACTACTATTTCTGTCACTTTTTAATGGTATAATTTTGAGCACACTGTACAAAACTGAGTCTTGGTCTTTTCATCTGTCAGAGTTAAGGTTTAGATCAGGTGACTATATGGTCTATTTTAGCTCTACTCTATGAAGACTTATGCTTTATTAGACTAATTACAGACATTTTGTTAGAAGGAAACATATTATTAAAGCAATAGTGAAAGTGGATAAATGTTCATCTGCTTAAATCAAGTCTCTTCTTCCATGCAGTGCCCTCTTTGCTGGTTCATAATCACCTGATAGCTCAGTTTTGCTTTCACTTCAATTAAAATGACAATTTAAAAATGTAGTTCAAGGTCAAAAACCAATTAAATGGAAATTACAGTTATTTGTTTTAAAAGTTCAGGTAATATTTTACATCATGAATCTGTTGGATGATAGTTGATATGGATTAATTACCAACCTGCCTTCCCTTTGATCATGATTCAAATCTTCTCTGGACATGAGTGATAATAAGGAAGTAATTATGAGCCATTCCCTTGGAGTAGTGCAATTGGAGGGTTTCGGATAAAAAGCCTTTCTGAGTACAAAGTGGTTACCTTTTTCTTATGTAGAAAAATCAGATTAATTGTTTCAATTTGTGTCC
The DNA here is from genome assembly GCA_026230045.1 of Corynorhinus townsendii. Taxonomy (NCBI): domain Eukaryota; kingdom Metazoa; phylum Chordata; class Mammalia; order Chiroptera; family Vespertilionidae; genus Corynorhinus; species Corynorhinus townsendii. The sequence goes on along the minus strand of JAPDVU010000006.1, from coordinate 115,965,951 downwards.
TAGAGCACAAAGGGCGGCTCCTGGTCAGTCACATCAATTCTTTGCCCTCACAGGTAATTATGCCAATTACCTGTGAGGCAAAGGTTGAACTGTTTCTTCTTGTTTGCCAGCCATGGAGAGAGCCAGTGAGGTTCTCTGGGTTATGCGATGGGCTGTGAACTCTGGGGCTATGTTTCTGCCTCCAGTTTTTCCCTGAACCACAGGAAAATCATAGAATTTAGTCTCAGAGGGCTGTGCTACTTGGGGCAGTAATTACTAGGAGAAAAATAGGAGTTTTCCAACTGCAGCCACATAGACCACAAGCATGGCATATGATAAACTTTCATCTCCTCAGACTTTGTGCTTCAAACTGTTGGCATCAACTTCAAATATTCTCTATACATTTATTTCACCTGTAAAATGAGCTTTTACTTGCACTTCACTGAAAAGCTATGATGCATAAGAATGATTAATATCAAAATTTCCCCTTGATCTTCCCTTTTACATAACAATGATCAAATGAGTCTTCTGCCCTCTCTCCCACTGTGTTTGGATAAAAAAAACCAGACAGAAAATACTATAGAGTCCATTCAACAAAAATTATACTTATGTTTCATATGTGATTAATAAATATGATGACAACTAGAATGTCACAGTAAATGTGTGTGATTTCTCTAGAGTATTTACAATTCTGATTTAAAAGGAGGCAAAAATCACATGCTATATTCTACTCAAGGACAATCCTTAAAATATCACTATCACAACTCCAAAAGCAAAGATTTATAACTTCTCCTGTACTGTAGATAAACTGTGCACACATTCATATTTAAAAACTAATGAGAATGTTGTTCACGTATTGTTGGGGGCGATGGATAGGGGAGCAGTTGGGGAGGGAGGAGAGGGAGAGCTGAATTCAATAGCATTCATTTGAAGGTAAAATGAGGGATTCTGCAGCCTACTCAAGTTTAATTAAAAATAAATGTGGAAAATTGTTTTAGAAGATTGTACACAGTGATTATCTCAAATTGCCATGGGAAATACAGAAATGCCTCATTAAAAAAACACATTTAGACACTTTTTATATAAAAACTCCATCATTTGTATTCTAACTTAGAAAAACATTCTCACTTCTAAAAAAATAACAAGCTGAAATATGTCATCATCATTTTTATGTATCTTAGAATATTATGTGTGTATGTTCAGACAACTTTTGGTATACATGGACATCACAAAATTATTTTAAAGGGAAAGTGTAGAGGAAAAAAAATAAAAACAACACAGGACAATTAAAGGATTACTAAATTATCCACAGAAGTGAAACAAGCAATACAACTGAGTCAAGCCTGGGTAACCTCCAAAAATTAGGCTGGGTAGGTATCATGATACTGCTTCCCCATGTAATTCCTCGCAATTAGGTAGAAGTTTTATATCTTCTCACTTCTAAGATGTATTTGTATGTTATTTAAACATCTTGATGTTTTTAATTGAAAAATGAAGTTGACCAAAGATCAATTTTATTAATGTTTTTGTTATTGAGTTAAAGAATAGTTTGGTATTGTACAACCTGCACAAACTCAGGTTTTCCTCAAAAGCTGAAAAGAAATCTGCTGTTTTCTTACTGATCCTGAGGAGGCATAAACATCTCCAATGCAGTTGAGTGGCTGAAGATATGAGCAACAAGTTATGGAGTAGACATGATGTAGAAAATAAATGAATCAGTTCAAAGTTAAGACTGATGGAATAAATTTTTACACATTTTAAATAATTTAAATTTATATTTCATGGTTTCAGGAAGAAGGGCTATCAGTATTATTGTTAGTCATTAATAGCTTTAGAGCTAAGTATTGATAGAAATTGCAGAGAAAATATAGGCACTGTATAACTCAATTATTATTACTGTTAACATATTGCTTCTTTTTAATTGTTTTTTTGTGTGATAACTTTTGATGATCCAGTATATCTATGACATATTTCTTCCTTGAAATTCCCCAACTTGTCAAAGTATGTGACAAATATAATACACATAAACATGAAACCGAGAAATATTAATCACTAAGAGAGATTTCATTCTTAGGTATAACTACCCATCGACAGTTTCATCACTATCAGTATCATGGGAAGTAACCCTTTTCTCAGCACTTATTATGTTTTGTGTCAAAAGCTGCTGTTTTATGCACTAAGGGTCAATGGAACGTGAGATCAGCAGTAGAAAATTTCAGAGACTAGCAAAATATATTTTCATTCTTGATAGCTCGATGGTAGGGGTTATATTTGTCTGGGGGTATGTTTGTTTGGCTATATGATGACAACTTAGACTCTTCAGGCAAGTTGTCTACTTGGTGCAGTTTACCTGAGGCAAATCTTGTACAGACTTAGGTTGGTTTGACTTATATTTTTTAAACTTTATGATGGTGCAAAAGCAACATGTGTTCAGTAGAAACTGTACTTGGAATTTTTAATTTTTATCTTTTCTGGGATAGTGATATGCAGGACAATACTCTCTCTTGATGCTGGGCAATGGCAGTAAGCACAGCTCCCAGTCAGCCACTCAACTATAAGGTTGAACAACCAATTCTCTACAGTGTATTGCATTGCCAGTGTTTTCTGGATATTGTATTTTCACATCTCATGATGTCCACAAAACACTTATCTGTGTCTCCTGCATCTGGTGAGAAGAGGAGGAAGGCAATACTTCTAAGATAAAACTCAAGTTAATTACCCAACTGTAGCCTAATGTAAATGTTCTGAGCACATTTAAGGCAGGCTAAGATAAACTATGATGTTCAGTAGGTTAGGTTAGAAAATGCATTTCCACTTAGGATATTTTCAACTCACCATGGCTTTATCAGGATGTAGCTTCATCATAAGTTGAGGAGCATCTGTATATATAGATAGTGAACACTTGCCAGACCAGCAGCTCATATGGCCTCTATGAATCCAGACTTTCTAAGACAAAAGCCTAAAGGGTGGAATTTAAAATTAAAGTACTTCCCTACCTTACTTATGGTGCAGGCAGTTTCTGTGGGAAAGATGCACCATGCTTGGGATGCTTTGGGCCAATCTCACAAGTGCCCCTCTCTGGGTCCAGCATACTGTGCTTTGGAGGCACAGCTAAAGGATGGGCATCAGGGAAGGAACCGTGAATAATCAGAACTGTGTCCCCATCACCAATCATTTGTCTTTCTTCTTCAAACAATTCAACTACAAAATTTCCATTCTTTAAATGACTATAAATAAAACATTTTAAGGTGGAACCCAGTAAAAAACAGGACACAAAAAAGTTCCCCAAGAAATACCTGAATAAACATTAACTTATCAGGCAGTCTCTATGGGAAATAGTCAAACCATCCAGGCAACAAAGAGATCTATATGTGATTTATTGCTCTTCTTGAATCTAAGTTTCATGGTATACTATGTGCCTACTTGATTGGTAATGTTTAGAAAAAATCAGATAATACCAAGCAATGGTGAGGATATGGATCAATATTTTTTTCATAAACTACTGGTGGGAGTATAAACAAGTGAAACCATACTGGAAATTAGTTTGACATTATTTATTAATGTTGAAAGTACAAGTAACCTATGAGTAAATATTTCTACCCACAGGTAAATAGAAATGTTTACATACATAATAGAAAGGCATACATACTTGTTAAAAGTATGTGCAAGAATATTCACAGCAACATTATTTGCATTATCCCCAAATGAAAGACAACTTAAATGTCCATCAACAACAGAATGAATTAAAATTTGGTCTTTTTAATAAGGTAGAATACTATCAGCAATGAAATTAAAAATAAATGTAAAGTATACAAAATAATGTAGCTAAACCATAAATATATAACGTTGACCCCATATTAACAAACCCCAAGTTATAAATCTATATATGGCTCTATTCTTATAAAATTCAAAATAGTCTAAATAAAAATATTTTCTTTAGTGATGCATAGCAGATGAGAAATGTATGAGGAAAAAAGAAAAGAAAATGTATGTCATAAAAGTCAAGGAGGTGATCATCACTAGAGAAGACAATGCAATAGTAATCCAAAGAGTGGATAACCTATAGTTTCTGGGGTATTGGCAATGGTCTAATTCTTAAACTAGGTGGTAGTATATGGGTATTCACTTTACAATATTTAACTGTATATTTATGTTTTATGCACTTACTCCTAAATATGTACTATTTTTCTCAGTTAAACAGAAAAGCATCAAGACAGACTTTATAGTATGACTTACTGCTTTTTGGGGGGAGGCATATTTTTTGTTCCCAGAATTCAAAACACATGTACAATCATACCTAAGTCAAAAACATACTGAATATGATATCTTTAATAAAACTTTTATTTTGAGATGTCTATAGATTCATGTGCAGTTTTAAGAAATAATGCAGAGAAAGTCCATGTATCTGTACAGTTTCCCTCAATAGTAACATCTTGCAAAATTATACTACAATATCACAAAGATTTTGACATTGATAAAATCAAGATACAGAATATCTCCATCACCACAAGGATCCCTCACTGTGCCCTTTTATAGACCACGTCCACATCCTTCTGCTCCCCCTTCCATCCTTAACCTTTGGCAACCACTAATCTCTTTTCCTTTTCCCCTTTCAAAACCACATCATAAAAAAAAAAAAAACATCATAAAGTGAGAACTTAAAATAACTTTTTATATAATTTTCTTTTCTAATGTAATATTAAAACTGTAAAATTCTTTCTAGGAAACATTCTAGCTGTCTCTCACAGATTTGGTAAGTTTCAATTCCATTATTACTCAGTTAAAATGTGTTGTTATTTCCCTTAAAATACTTTGACCTCTGCATTATTTAGGAGTAATTTAATTTTAAGTAGAAAGAAATATACCTACCTTATTTTATTGATGTCTAGTTATGGTTAGATATCATTGTGTGCATGAGTTTAATTCTTTGAAATGTATTGAGATTTGCTTTTTGGCCAGCATATGGTCTATTCTGGTGAATATTACATGCACATTTAAGAAGAATTGTATCAACTTGCATGACAATATTCAAGTATTAAAAATTTACTGATTTTTGTGTGTTCTATTAATTTCTGAAAGACGGGTATTGAAAAGCCAATTATGGCACTGTCCACTATGTTCAGTGGTTAGAGCATCAATTCACCCACCAAAGAGTCGTGGGTTTGATTCCAGGTGGTCAAGGGCACATACCCCTGTTGCTGGTTCAATTCCAGCCCCAGTCAGGGCGCATGCAGGAGGCAACTAATTGATGTGTCTCTCTCACATCAATGTTCTCTCTCACTTTTTCTCTCTCTCTCTCCACCCCCCGTCACTCCCTCCCTTCCACTCTCTCTTAAAAAAGTCTATGGGGAAAAATATCCTCAGGTGAGGATTAACCCAAAAAAAGCCAATTATGTTTGTGATTTGTTTGTTTAGTTCTAACAAATTTCACTCCATGTGTTTCAAAGCTTTGCTTTTAAGGAATATGCACTTATTATCATGACCTCTTTCTGGAGGATTGTTCTGTTATCATTATGAAATATTCCTTTTTGGTCTCCAGTAATACTCTGACAAAACTCTTGAAGTTTACTTTTTCTGATATTAATATAGCCACAGCAGCTATATTTGTCTGCCTTTTTAATTTCAATTTAAAGTCAAATGATAGACTGGATGTAAAGACAGGATCCAGCTATTTGCTTTTTATAAGAAATGAATTTTAACTATGAAGATGCAGGTAGGTTAAAATGAAAAAAAAAGCAGAAAAAGATTATACCATGAAAACACTAAGCCTAAGAATACTTACTATGACTTAAGTAACAGATAAATTTCTCTCATTTATTTGTGAGATCACTGAGCTGATATGGTGCTTCTTTGGAAGGTTTGGGGGAGGGAACTACTGTTTTCTCATTGTAAGCTCCGAAGAACTGTTTGATTTTCATTTTTATGTTCATGAATAATTTTGTTGATAATAAAACTAATAATTTAAAAAAGGGAAGTTGTGAATTTGTGTGATTACATTATACAGATTTTTACTAAAACACTGCTTCTCCAGCAAACAGGATTGTGATGTTTAAATTAGACAAAATAAAGAAACACAAACAAATAAATAGGACAATCAATAATATGTTGTGACACTGGGAGGTCAATACAGAAAATTCTCATCAATGAAATAGCTGCATCATTTAGCAGTTTGTTTATTTAAGGATTTGTTCTCAGGAACATGGTGAAGGGGACCAAGCACCTTCTCCCTTTTTCCAGAAGCAGAGAGAGAGGTCACACATTGTGTGCCCTTCTCAGAAGCCCAGAATAATGAAGCAGACACTTGGGCAAACTTTGTAGGTAGAAATACCTACAAAGCAGGTATTTCTACCTACAAAGCATGCAATCAACCCCAGGGAAATTTCAAAAAAATCTTCTAACAGATATGGATGGGCAAATTTGAAACACACACACACACACACACACACACACACACACACACACACACACACACACACACACACACACACACACACACCACTACATGGAACATTTTGTTTTTATGAGTAATGGTTAGTCACTTATCAGAACTCTCTAGTGATACCTTGACTACTGCATTCTTTGGCCTACAAATATAAAGAAACAATAAAAGGAAGAACATTTTTCCCCAATCGACGCTGTGTATATTCAAGCCTTACTGCTCAGCACAGTCAAGAGATCCCAAAGGAATACAAACCAGAAAGCTGGAGAAACTCCAGAATCCATGAGAAAAGGACAGAAAAGTCACAGGAAAGAATAGAGGGGAGAGAGGACAGAGCAGATGGAGGAGAATGACTTAAACCTGTCCTGCAACAGGTCTCTTGAGATCCTTAAGAAAGTTGGGGAATTATCTGAAAATAATTTGTAGATCATCCTGGCGAGTATCAGATACTACCTGAGGGAGCCATGAGGTAGCAGAAACAGGATCTGTGCAATGCTCCTTCCAGAGGCTGTTACCTTCGAAGAATTGACTAAAATCCGTAAATGGTTCTTAATGGACATATATATTACCTTGAGATTTTAATTTTAGAGGAGACAACTCATTCTTCCATGACAGGCTTGGGTATTAAATATGACAATCCTGCTCTGTTCTACAAGAAGGCTCTATGTCTGAAATTGATAAAGTAACATCGGAGAATGCTTCATTAAATGAATGGCAACATTGGAAAAAAAGAAAAAGAATCCCTCCTAACACTTCTTGCCAGCAGTTCCTCATTCCTTCCCTCTTTTCTTCTCCTTCCAGTATTAAAGCTATTCCTGGAAAAGTTAAAATTGGTCCCTGCTCCATAACCTTTGATTTTATATCTAAGTCAAAATGCCTCAGCAATGCAATATTGCTTTATTCCATCTTCCCAGCATTGTTCCTGTCCATTCCCCCAAAACTAAAATTCTAGCTGTTTTATCTCAGCAGCCTGGCACCAGCAATTTCTACTGGCATTATCATACTCCCTTCTTTATAAAGTCAATTTCAATACCACCTCTTTTCTGATAATTTCCCTGACTTCTCTGGGCAGATTTCATTACTCCTGGTGCAATGTCCCTGTAGTTGACTATAATACCATTGCTTTTATAAAATTATATTGTGATTAAATGTAGGTTTACATTTGTTCATGTGGAAAATAATACAATAATTAATAAATAATGATATGAGAAAAAACTGTTTTGCATACCTACAACTGTAAACCTACGTCTGCCAACCCCTGTATTTCTCCCACTAATCTGACTTCTTCAAAGGTAGAAACATATCCTATTTACCTTTTTCTTTATCCCCAGTATATTCCACAGTTCCTGACACAAGAGAGGCACTTCACAAAAGTGTGCTGATTTATTAATGAATACAAAAGGAACTGAGATTTTCACACTGAAAGAAGAGAAAGAGGCTAAATAGCATTCTAAATTCTTGACATAATTCATGGTCAATCTGAAAAAAAAAACAACACAAAAAAAAACAACACAACCTCTCATTCTATTCTACTGTTCTTAGCCCCAATTCATCAGAAATTTGTCTTTGTGTCTGTCCCAGTCATCTTTGTGTCTAAATGTCCTTTGTTTTCACTACAACCATATTGCATTTGATGGGCAACAGCCAAATATTTCCAACTGTGCTTTTTAGAGAGGGTAAGTTAGCCCAATCTGAAGAACATGACAAATAAGGGAGAGTGAGAGAAGATAGAATTAACCCAAGCACAGAGAAAATTGCCATTGTGTGCACTTTATATTAACCTTTTTCAATGATGGATTACCCATTCTGAGCACAAATATATCAATCAGGGAAATTATAGAGCGAGAGATATGACCGCAGCTGTGTAGTTTGCCTAATGATTCTGGACTCCCAACACTTCTCTGCTTGGTAGTACAGAAGATGAGTACTGAAAATTATATGAGGCTGTGAGGAGAATACAAATGTCTTGAACACCAAGGAGAAAAAAAAATACCCTAAAGATTAAGACTTTAAAGTTGCTGGTGAAATGGCTTCTTGGTTGTTAAGGGTTTTTGTTTTGTTTTGTTTTCACTCTATAACTACATTTCAATATCTGAAGCTCTCCAAATTGGGGACCTTTATGACTCTTATTAAAAGAAACATGAGCCCTAACTGGTTTGGCTCAGTGGATAGAGCATCGGCCTGCAGACTGAAGGGTCCCAGGTTTGATTCTGGTCAAGTGCATGTACCTTGGTTGCAGGCACATCCCCAGTAGGGGTGTGCAGGAGACAGTTCATCAATGTTTCTCTCTCATTGATGTTCCTAACTCTCTATCCCTCTCCCTTCCTCTCTGTAAAAATCAATAAAATATATATATAAAAGAAACATGAAAATCAGCTGTTCTTAGAAAACAGAATTGGAGGAAATAACCACATATATATTATGCATATACATATATTTATTAATATATACACACATAATAAGAAAACATCAAACTCTGCAACTAAACACCAAGGAGATCTGAGAATTGCCTATTGTTAGATGATCAGAAAATTTTCCACCTAAGATTATACGACCTCATTTGTGTCTAGCGCAATGTTTGCTATATGCGTGGTTTACAGCAAATGTTGAAATTAATTTGTGAAATTTAAACAGAGGATGAAGCATAAAAAATAAACCTTTTAAAGTTCAATTCATATTTGGTGCTTTTGGAAATTCAAATTTGCTTTTCAACCTTTTGTTGTGCTTTAATAGACCTATTGTATGTTTGGTAAGAGAATCTGTAGTTTGAAAAATTAAAATTGTTGGTTAGGTCCCAGGATGATGATGGGAATGGGCAGAGCATGACTTCCACAGTGGAGCTGGAGGGCTGTGTGACCACACCAAACAGATATCTTTTCTGTTATTTTCAAGTGCAATAACAGGAAAATTTTAAGAACAGAGAGATAAATAAAGCAAGGGTTGTTGCCTTCCCTTAATATACTATTGATAATTTACACACAATATAAAGTTGCATCCTGAGCTAAATGATGATTTAGTGATCTATTCAATGAGTAATTTTTGAGCACCTATGAGGTGCTAGAAACTGCTGTTACAGGTACATGAGACACACCAGAAAATAAAACAAAGATCCTGCCTATATAGAGCTTACTTCTAGCAGATAGATTATGGTTTCTAGAGGGGTAAGTCTTTGGGATGCCCAGAATATATGGTGCTTTAAAAAAAAAGTCACACTGTAATCTCGTTAACAATCCACCTATTATCCTGAAGGGGAGCATTAAAAATGCTGGGAGTCATGTGAAATGTACAGCTACCATTAAGGTTAAAATATTTTTAAAAAATTAAATGACAGCAACTTCTTGCCTCAAAGGGTAAAATCTTCTGATAAACTTATATTTCTGTCAAATTTCAGTCATTCTTTAAGGTGGGAGGACAACTGTGATTCCCATATGTCTGCATTGATAAAACACCCTTCTAGGAAGGAATCAAATAAATAAATATATATATATATATATATATATATATATATATATATATATTTTAAAGTTTTACATATGTCTCCTTTTCCCCAATAGACACCCCCCAGCCATTCCCACCCCGGGCAAGCCCCCACTGCCCCAGTGTCTGTGTCCACTGGTTATGCTAATATGCATGCATACAAGTCCTTTGGCTCTTTAGTTGCTCTCTAAACCCCCCCTCCCCTACCATTTGTCTCTGGATCTATTCTTGTTCATCAAATTATGTTGATCATTATACCCCACATATGAGTGAGATCATGTGATATTTATCTTTCTCCGACTGGCTTATTTCGCTTAGTATAATGCTCTCCAGTTCCATCCATGCTGTTGCAAATGGTAAATGTTCCTTCTTTTTTGTAGCGGCATAGTATTCCATTGTGTAGATGTACCACAGGTTTTTAATCCACTCATCTGCTGATGGGCACTCAGGCTGTTTCCAAACATTAGCTATTGTAAATTGTACTGCTATGGACATAGGGGTGCATATCCTTTCTGATCGGTGTTTCTAGTTTATTGGGATACAGTCCTAGAAGTGGGATCATTGGGTCAAATTGGAGTTCCATTTTTAACTTTTTGAGGAAACCCCATACTGTCTTCCACAATGGCTGCACCAGCACTGCATGGCAGAATATATTTGCCAATGATATTTCCGATAAGGGTTTAATCTCCAAAATTTACAGAGAAATCATACAATTTAACAAGAGGAAGATAAATGATCCAATCAAAATTGGGCAAAGGGTCTAAATAGACACTTTTCGAAAGAAGACATACAGAAGGCCCAGAGACATATGAAAACATGCTCAAAGTCACTAATCATCTGAGAGATGCAAACCAAAACAGCAATGAGATACCATCTCACACCTGTCAGAATGGCTATCATCAACAAATCAACAAACGACAAGTGCTGGCAAGGATGTGGAGAAAAAGGAACCCTCCTGCACTGCTGGTGGGAATAAAATATATTTTTTATTGATATCAGAGAGAATGGTAGAGGGAGAGAGAGACAGAAACATCAATGATGAAAGAGAATCATTGATTGGCTGCTTCCTGCATACCCCCTACTGGGGCATGTGCCCTTGACTGGAATTGAACCTGGGACCCTTCAGTCCGTAGGCTGATGCTCTATCCACTGAGCAAAACTGGCTGGGGCTAGGAAGGATTTTCTTTAACCATATGGGTTGCAGAGCACAGAGCAATTACAAGTTTACTCCTCCTCTGGAGAGATGAAAATTCCATGAACTATTATTTGTGGTTAATACTATATGAACTTGTCCAAGAACCAGAAAAAGTACAACATCATAGAGTTGAAAAATAAGAACTACCTATTACAGTGTTGCTTTTCTAAAATATTTGGCTAGAATACATGTGACTTATAATACAAAAGCTTTATTCATTAGTTAGAGGAACCAATATAGAAAAGAGAAAAAAAAAACACCTTTAAGATATGTGACTTCTAAACATCTATTATTGAAAACCTTTTCAAAGGACTCGTGAATATTTTAATGAGTCATTCTCCATCATATTGCAGGGCTGAATTTGTGCAGACAGAAGTATGGTATGCATAGGTTTCAGAATAGATCCTTAGAGCAAATCTTTGAAAATATTAGCAATGACTACTATTGATTAATGGCCCATTAGGTACCAGCAGTGAGTTTGAACTCTGTACCAGTTACTTGATATAATACAAACCACAACCTTATGAGGTAGACCTTGGAATATATACTTAATAGATTAGGAACTCAAGATTATATAAACACCAAAACAAGACTTGAACCTCAGTCCAACTCCAAACTGCATGCACTTTCTACAATGCAACAATGCCTCTTTTTAGTGAGTCTGAATGGATAGAAAGCTAAACAATTTACATAATCTTATTGATGCATGGTTTTAAGAGAGCTTCTTTACTAATATGTGGTACCAAAAAGCTGGCTGTCAAAATAAGAACATTTAAGGGACTAGAAGTCTTTCTGGGTATTTTCAAAATGCTTTATAGAATAAGAGATTTTTTCCCTTTTTGTTAACATAAGCAAGCAAATAGAATATTCAATATATTTTTTCAAAACTATATTCTGAGCATCAAATTATAAACAAGATTACAAAAATAAAAACTCATATAAATACCTAATAAAGTTCACTTTTTAAAAAAAGTTTCTTTATTGATTTTAGAGAGAGCAAGGAGGAGTGAAAGAAAAATAGAAATATCAATGATGAGAAACATTGATTGTTTGCCTCCTGCAACCTGGGCGACCTCTTGGTGCATGGGATGACGCTCAATCCATTGAGTCACACCAGCAGGGCATAAAGTCCTTTTTGTGAAATGAATTCATTTCATTTCCACAGAAAGGTAAATGCTCTAAAGCTTAACCCATTAAAATATTATAAAATATATTGTTTGGCTTATCAGGTTTTATAAATTAATGGAAGGTAGAAGAGAATATGGCCAAAAAGTAGGTACTGGCATGCATTTCTGGATTACATGATTTTGTGCTTGGTGGCTTAAGTTTCTACTGTACATGTCCTTTAAGAAAATTTTATTTTCTAACATAAAACCTCAGCAGGCATGCACTTGGCTAATGAGGAGAAAAATCTGTCCCAGTTTTCCATAATAAATTCATGGAGGGATTTGAAGCAACCAACAGTTACTGCAAAAGAAAATTGAAAAAATGTTGTTCCCTGGCATTTTTTAAACAAACACAAAAATTCAAGTTCTACAGCTATTAAGCTCTTTGGAGGCAACATAAACACTGGCTTATTTCTAACCCATTATAATCCCTGAATCCAACCCAGCCTTCATTCTCTGTTGTAAATTCTCCTGTAATGCCCCAGACAGCAGGAGCTCATGGTACAGGGTTGCCAGCCCTGGGTCTGTTGGATTTCTACAATAGCCATAACAGGGCCAAGGCCTTCATTTTGTATCTCTCCTGGTTGAGAGATATTATATAATAAGTACCTTCTTTTCTCCTCTGCTTACTTTACAGAAAGGCCTTTTTTGCTTTGGGGGGAAAAGTGCCATTTATTTTCATGTTCTTTTTCTTCAGAAAAGGAAGGGGGCATATCCAGGGAGGATGTGGTTGACATATTTGTCTTCTGTGCAAGCAGGGGTAAGAAAATTCTTTTCAAGACATAGTTTTATTTTTACAGATCTCCTAGGATATTATAATACTAGAGGCCCAGTGCACAAATTCATGCACAGGTGGGGTCCCTCAGCCTGGCCGGCAATCGAGGCTTATCAGGGGGCTGGGCAGCCATGGGGAGGGGCCTCAGGAGGTTGGCTGGCCGGGTGAGGTTGGCTGTGGGAGCACACTGACCACCAGGGGGCAGCTCCTGCATTGAGCACCTGCCCCCTGGTGGTGAGTGTGCGTCATAGCAACGGGTCGACCAGCCGTTCCAGTCATTCAGTCATAAGGGTAGCTTAGGCTTTTATATATATAGATGTCATGTAATCAGTGTGCTCAAGGAAACCTCCAGGGAACAAGATCCACCCTCTACCTCTCAACAGGCTGAGTACAAAATAGTGAACAAAATATGCAAATGGAACTACTTTCATCATTCTGGGTACAGAGTTGCCACAACTTTTATTGGTCCTTTACAGTCAAGATTTTTGCCTGGTTTTGTCTAGAATCCTTTTCACCATCGCCAGGTGGCTTTCTATAAATCCTCCTCTCAAGAGAGAGAGAGCAACTGGCCACCATCACTCAAGTAATATCCCCACAGGTTATTTTTAAATGTGGTATTAGCATAATGGACATAATGCACACCAGGAAGTGTTTCCTAAGTGGACACGGAAGTCCTGAAGAGGATGAAGTACAAGCAAATGTTACTCAATTGACTATTTATAGAGCTATAACCAGGCCCAATAATTACAGGTGAGCAGTGTAGACCCACATTTAAAGGCAAGGCCAGAGGGTCTTTTTTCCCATTTGCAGTCTTGCACCAGCAGTCAAATATGCACAACAGGTGATCATTACTAGCAAGGGCTATCAACCCTGATGAGATAAATACTGGTACAGTAGGTAGGGGAAGAAGGTAAAATTAACTAGAAAGACCTATGAGCAAACTTCATGAAGCAAGGGTAATTTTTTTATATTTTGAATTTATATTTGTGGCTGCTCAATACCTATTAAATATGTAATGAGAATTAATATTTATCTACAGTGCAATGGTGATTTGCTCCTTAATTGATTGATGCTTGCAGAGCTCTGTAGATAAAAGTTTCAGTACATGGTACATGCAAATATTTTTAAAATATAATTCTTTAATTAGCAAAAATTTAAGATTCACCTTCTCCTGTTAAGAATTCCTTTAGAGCAGCGGTCACCAACCAGTGGTTCACTGGTTGTCCCTGCGGTCCAAAAGGTTGGCGACCGCCGCTTTAGAGGGACTTTGAACAAGGCACTTAAACTTTGGTCTGGACCTTGATTTTCCCATATGTAATAGAAAAATGTTTAAATGGATGCTTTCTAAGATTGCTTTTATCTCTAAGATAGAAACTGATAGAATTTTGGATATAGAAGATATTCTGAAGTGGGATATATAGACGCATTCTCCTGAAAGTTATGGAAGCATTTTTTAAAAACATTTCAACTATTGGGTGCATACTATATACCAGGCACTAAACCAGCTTCACATATTATCTGATATACATCTCAGAAAAGTCCTGTGATTAGTCATTGTTTTAATCCTCATCTAATGAAACCAAAGTTCCTGAAGATTAAATAAATTGCTTAAAACACACAGAAAAGGGCAGAACCAGAACTTGAACCCAACTCTCTTTGGCTCCAAAACCTATGCTCTTAACCATGAGTAGCCTACCTTTAACATGGCTTCTCCATTATCTGCTCTGGGGCAGTGGTCGGCAAACTCATTATTCAACAGAGCCAAATATCAACAGTACAACGATTGAAATTTCTTTTGAGAGCCAAATATTTTAAACTTAAACTTCTTCTAACGCTACTTCTTCACAATAGACTCGCCCAGGCCGTGGTATTTTGTGGAAGAGCCACACTCAAGGGGCCAAAGAGCTGCATGTGGCTCGTGAGCTGCAGTTTGCCGACCACAGGGGAAAGTCTGAATTTGCCAGCTTCCCTCAGCTCAGAGCCCAGGTTCTTTTCATATCAGAAAACCTAGTTTCTTATAAGAAAGGTGAACCTCATTTCTTCTCAGTGTTTGTGCTCAAATATCTGCACACACAGGATGAGACAGGTGGATCACCAAAGTGTAGGTTATTCTCCTTCACTATGGGCTGACTAGTGGAGGGTCTCTCTGGCAGGCACCTTCCCTTTTTCCCTCCTCCCTTTGTTCTTTTGCCTACTATTATGCAAGCAATTAATGCAACCGAATCCTTAATAAGCCAATTTAGCCCAGCCCACATAGCTATTTTGTTCCTCATAAATCAATTAATTCAGCTCACATTTGAAGGGACTGCCATGTTTACAAAATCACAATCACTGTCTACACATTTCTGTAGGAAATAAGATGGTAAGGAGTAGTGTTAAAATCTCATCTTTCTCTTTGTGGAGTAGCGGTTTGCTATTGCTGGAAGTTCCTTGTCTTAACCAGAGGCTTGACAAGATGACTTAGCAGTCATTTACAATATTTATTTCATGGGATGGGAATAAACAGATAAAAGTGAACAGAGCTTTGCTTATTTTGGGTACAAGGGATTTGAAGGATGAACAGCCCTTCTGTGATAACAGCACTGAATGCTTTCCCCTCCACAATAGGGGCAGGTGGATACCATTAGAGAACCTAATACCTAAGGCTTATCTTCAAATGACCTGTAGGAATTATTGCTATCTATCATCTCTTTTGATTTCTTCAGCCATGATAGCAAGGTAAAGTTTAATGTTATTCAATTAGGATTTGAAACTTATGTCCAAAATATTCCCAAAGCTCTACCCTAAAATGGAGAAAATTTTAGAACCACATACATAAATGTAATTTTAAAAATTTCCTTAATAAATAGCACTAACGATCAATAATGGGATATGGTTGCTCATATAATCCATCAGTGAAATACCTAAAATGAGAAGGGTATGCTCTTACTTTTCTCTATAGTTTTCAGATAATTGGACTCAGTACTGGGAGTCAGTAGACTGCTATTAAACTACTAGAGGCCCAGTGCATGGATTCGTGTACCAGTGGGGTCCCTCGGCCTGGCCTGCGCCCTCTCGCAACCTGGGATCCCTCAAAGGATGTCAAACTGCCAGTTTCGGCCCAATTCCTGCAGGCAAGGCAGAGGGTCCCCACCGGTGCACACATCTGTGCACCAGGCCTCTAGTATGCATATAAGATCTTTGGTTAATCTCTTCCCACCTCCCCTCCCCACTTCCCACTGAGATTCATCAGTCTGTTCCATGTTTCCATGCCTGTGCATTGAGCATCTGTCCCCTGGTGGTCAGTGTGCATCATAGCTACTGGTCAAATGGTTGAAAGGTTGAACGATCACTTAGGCTTTTATATCTATAGACTAGGAGGCCAGTGCACGAATTCGTGCACCTTGAAAGGAACTGTGGGCCACAAGGCTACGGTGGGCACAGGGGTGGGTCTTGGCCCACCCCCCAGGCCCCTGCCGGGCGCCTCCTGCAGCGGGTCCTGTCCTGTCTGCTGGCAGCCCC
Organism: Corynorhinus townsendii; assembly: GCA_026230045.1. Lineage (NCBI taxonomy): Eukaryota > Metazoa > Chordata > Mammalia > Chiroptera > Vespertilionidae > Corynorhinus > Corynorhinus townsendii. The sequence goes on along the minus strand of JAPDVU010000006.1, from coordinate 115,949,419 downwards.
GCTCCTGCCACTGCTGTTCTGCACTGGCCCCACTTGCACCTGCTGACAGCGCAGAGCGATTGGGGCCAGCACCAGCAGCGGGGTCATGCAGGGTCAGTGCTGTCAGTGGGTGCGAATGGCGGCTGATGCCCCGATCACCACTCAGGAACAGGGGGAGGTGGAGAAGCCCTCAGGGGAGATCGGGGCTGCTCGCACCCACTGACAGCGCTGAGTAATCAGTACCATCTGCAGGTGTGGTGGAGCCAGCATCGGCAGCAGGTGTGAGAGGCGGCTGTGGATCCCAATCTCCCCTCAGGAGCAGGGGGAGGTGGAGAAGCCCTGAGGGCCAGCAGCTGCCTCTAGCATCCACTGATGGCACCGAGCTGTTGGGGCTGGTGCTGGGTGGTGGTAGTAGGTGTGAGTGGCGGCTCTGGTGCCAGCAGAGGGTGCGAGTGAGCCCAGCACCAGCAGCAGGTTCAAGTGCCGGGCGAGACTGCAGCGTGCGGGAGTAAAGAATTTTCAATAACCACCAGAGGCTCACCCTGATGACAGTGACTGGTGCCCTGCCTTGTTCTGGCACCCCCTGCTAACCTGCTCCACCATCCCACCTCAGCCAATGCCTGCCATGTTCTGCGTGAGCCCCCTGGTGGTCAGCACATGTCATAATGATCGGTTGTTCAGTTTGTTTTTTTCGCCATTCAACCTATTTATATATTAGGGTTTTATATAGATAGATTATTAGACTGTTATTTTAAGAAAAATAAAAAACCTTAGTGTGTTCTAGAAAAAATGTCAAAATAGCAAGTAGATTATAAACCATTTCAAATAAGAAATACTACAGGAATGCTGACTTATTTGTTTAGAAAATGGAAGACTTGTTTGGGAACATGAGTCCCTGATGATGAAGGTGAAGGCATGTTAGATGGCATTAAATATTTCAGCTTTTTTGTGTGGAAGAGGAATCAAACTTATTCACTGTGACTCCAGGGATAGAACTAGTATCAATGTGTAAAACAAGAAATAGTTAAGTATAAGGAAATATATTCCAACTAGAGGCCCGGTACATGAAATTCATGCACTGGGGCAGGCGTCCCTCAGCACCTTCTCCAATCTGGGACCCCTCGGGGGATGTATGACTGCCCCTAACCACTCCTCTGTGGGATTGGGCCTAAACTGACAGTCGGACATTCCTCTCACAATCCGGGACTGCTGGCTCCTAACCACTTGCCTGTCTGGCTGCCTGACTGCCCCTAACAGCTCCCCTGCTGGCCTGATTGACACATAACTGCTCCCCTGCCAACTGGATCACCCCCAACTGCCCTCCGCTGCCAGCCATCTTGTGACAATGCGGGGGCAGCCATTTTGTGATGATGTGGGCGTGGCCATCTTATGGCAGCCATCTTGTGATGACATGGGGCGGCCATCTTGTGACAAGAGGGCATGAGGGTCAATTTGCATATTACCTTTTTATTATATAGGATTGCTGCAGCTATGCAGAAATGCAAGACACTAAGTTCCTAATCTTTAGAGCTGTATAAGCACACCAAGTATCCAGGTTGCAATGATACTGTAGCATTGTTTGGGGAAAGAGGGTAGGAAACGACACTTATTTAAAGTCCCTGTCTTCAATGAAAGACTACTATTGTATAATTTATCTTCTCACTAGAAATATGATCTATATTTGTTTGATTTCCTTGGAAAACAGCAAGCACTTAATTAAGAGAGAGAGATTGAGAGAGAGAGAGAAATCTGAGGGATAGCCCAGTGGCAAGCAAAGGTTTTGATTGTTGCAGTGGAAACGTATTTCCCATGCTGGTTTCTTGAACACAGCAATATATTTCCCTTCACTCTGCATAAATGTCTAAGAATCAGGGCCTATACATCTGAACATAGTATCAGATATTAGTTTACTGTTTATTCCTTGAAAACTGATCAGCAAATTTGCATCCAGGCTGCCAAACTAGGTAATGTAATAACCTTGGGTGTGTGTGGGTAACTTACCTGAAAAGACATCCCTATTGGAATTCAATGGAATAGCTCTACTTTCATAACTTTTTTAACTAAATAAAAAATTAGTAGAAGTCTCCATTATTTGGTAAAAACAACAAGTGGAATTTCCTTAAAATATTTCATGTTAAGATACAAATTTATCTTAAAAGACACACCCAGCATTCTGCATCCAGAATAACAATGCTTTTTCCTTTTTGAGGCTCTTCATGATTTTATTTTGCCTTCCTACAGTTTTTAATCACTATCCTTCTTGTCTAAAAGGCAAATTAAATTGTCCCTGAATCCAGCTCTTTGATCATGCAAATAACTGAAATCTCTTTGTGAATTCCATTGTTAACACAAAAATCTAATTTCGAATTCTTACTTACATCTAATATCCTACCACAGAAAACATCACAACTATCAATTAATTATATTCCTTTTATATTTTGGTTGAAATAAAGAAAAAAAATTGCACATGGCGAAAAGGAAGTTTTTGTAGTCTTGGAAATATTAAGAAGGTTTCCCTAGCAGCTAATTTTGAAAACATTTATGCCCTTTTGTGTTATAAACTGAACATGATTGCAATCTAAATCATCTCCTTTTTCTAGGTGGGAGGAATTTATCACCTCTTTGAAATAGAATTATCATTTATTTTATACAAATTAAGCTGCAGTAATGAAAAACTGTCCATATCACCTGGTTTTGCTTGCTCTCAGTCCATATCTACTGTGGGTTGGCCTATCTGGAAAACCTCTGCTACTTACTTCTCTTATTTATTCAGTGACCCATGTTGATTGAACAGCCCCAATCTGGGACTGATGAACTCAAGACAGAGGGAAAAAGAAAAGGCATAGTGTCACTTCTCACAATCCATTGGCCAAATCAAGTCATAAACATGCTGTCAGTCAATGCATATGGGGCAGGCATGCATATGGAGGAGCTCTACAGGCCCTGGCTACTGAATGTAATGCTAGAGGCATCAAAAGGAGACTATAATGGACCAGAAGTCAGTGCAATCAAGTATGTCCTGGAAACCTTCTAGCTAATCTGTTTTGCTTCTTCTTAATTATTTGACTGATGTGATCAATTGAGGGACTTTTAACAAGTCGCCAATATCTCATCATTTGTCAATGTGTCCTTAGCTTTAGGTAACCTCAGATTATTTGCTAGAAAATGACAATTTAATAAATTTTCATTATGAATAAAGAAAAAAAAATACATATGAATAACCTGGGAAAATGGTACTGTATGTAAGGCTTTCTTTTTTCCTTAAAGAATACAGTATTACACGAAGCTTCCACATATATTTTTCTTATCAACACTTCATAGTAAATGAATATTAATTCTTGTTACTATAAAATACAATGGCGTGTCTAAAGTGCTATGGATTTACACCTTACAGCTGTATGAATACCTGGAGAGTTCCTGGGGAGTAATGTGATTCTCAGAAGCAACACTAGGGAAATAATATCATTTTTTGCCTACTATAAAAGGCTACAACATTTTTCTTAGCAGCTTGGCAGGTTGAAATAAATTCTTTTTAAAGTCAATTTATTAGATTTTTACAAGTCCCACCAATTCCCCCTTTCCTTTCTCACCTGGAGACCTTTAACAAGCAAGTGTGAAACATCAGCAGGCAATGAAGCTTCCTGAGGACTTTATTTATTTTCTTTTTCAAGAAAAAGCTTTCAGAACTAGTTAGGATAGCTACATTCTAAACAGCATTGCTATGATTACTGCCCCAATAACTTGTGGTTGGTTACCTTGAAGTGCACTGTGAAATTAAAATTATGATCACATGGATACAAAAAGGGAGTGAGGGCAGAAGGGAGGGAGGGGAGAGAGGAGGAAAGAGAGAAAGGGGAGGGGAGAGGGGGGCTGGGAGAGAGTCCTCAGAGAACAAGATGATTTCCTACAGGTGGCATACACAGATGGATCAAAGCATGGGAGAGTAAAGTGACGCCAGGTGCTGATACAAACCTGCGCGTGTGTCTCTCTCCTCCATCAGAAAGTCACACCAGCTGCCTGAAGAAGGTTTCCCAGGGTCACCCCTCACCTGGGAATGGTCTCTTCCTCGGTGGCCCTCCTGCTCACCTGAAAACAGAGGCTGTGCAGTATCTAAGGAATGAGGGTTGTCTGGGGCTAATGCTGATGTTTGCTACATTGTTCTCTGGGTTCCTATCCTGAGCCCGGATGCCCGGCTCCCTTTTACTTTTACTTTTACTTTTACTTTCTCTCTCTCTCTCTCTCTCTCTCTCTCTCTCTCTCTCTCTCTCTCTCTCTCTCTGTCCCCCCCCCCTTCAAATAACAAGGAAGCATGCAATTTGTGTTTCCTTTCCATAGCCAATCACTAAAATACCTGCAGGCATGAAAAGAACAGAGAAAGGACATCCAGGACATCATGACAGTCTTTTAATATCTTACCTCAATATGTCCGGGCCTGTTTGCATATGGAGCCAAGGAGAGGGAAGTCCCATGGAAGCAGGTGCGAGAGGCTGAGACACAACCTCCTCAGCGCCCCCAGACTCATAACTACGAGAAAACTCCAAACCTGGGCTTCTCTCTGAAGAAAAAGGAGTCCGTACCCCACATCGGCACTGCGGCTTTTCAGACTGGCACCTGAGAGATGAGACCTTAAGTTGGCTCTGAGGACCAACATGGCGCCCGCGAGACCCATGAGGCTGTGCTGGACGGAACAGTTTCTTAAAGGGGCTGCGCACACTCTCACCTGCCCATGTACAAGGGACTCCCATTCTAATTTTAAAGCATTGGTTTGAGGAGCTGGTGCCTGCTGGGATACACTCTGCGGGTAAGGCTGGTGGACCATCTTCCTGCTCTCCCTCTGCATTGCCAACACTGGCAAGTGACATATTTTTTCCCCCTTTTCTTTTTTTTTTTTTTTATTTATTTCCTTTTCCCCTTTCTTTTTTCTTTTTTTTTTCACCAGGTGCCATCTTTGCGCTAACCCTCCAGCTCTAACCAGTGTGCCATCCTCATGCTTCACCTCAACACACTCAGGAATGCCGTTATCTTCCAGAGAGGAGCTTCTGCACACACCTGGCTCTTGAGGAGAGGTGGGCTTGTGTTCCTTGGTCTCAAAGGACTATCTCAATCAGAGAGACAGTTCTTGGAAGACCACCACAACCCCTCCGCCCCCCTGGCCACTGCACAGACAGCAGACTGAAACACACCTTCAGTCTTTACAAGAAAGAGGCTATTTGCTTGTATAGAAGCTTTTTTTTTAATTGATTGATTTGAGAGAGTGGAAGGGGATGAGAGAGAGAGAGAGAGATCAATTTGTTGTCCCACTTATTTATGCATTCATTGGCTAATTCTTGTATAAGCTCTCAAACCCACAACTTTGGAATTGGCACAGTGCTATAACCAACTGCAGTACCCATCCAGGGCCTGTCCAGGAGCTATGGCCCGAGGAGCAGGCTTCTGGTTTGGCACACTTATAGGAGCCTATGAAGGTGCTCTCAGGGAATGGAGCCTGGGGATGCAATCTTTGCCCTCTCCCTCTGCCTCACCCCCACACTCTGCTGTTTTCCAGAAAGAAGCCTGTTCCCTGATCTGGTGCCTTGAACTTTGTGGCTGCTGCCAGAGGACACCTGTACATTGTCTGGCTTTGAGACTAACGGGCTGAGCAGGCTGGGCTCATATGTGCAGGTCCCACAGGGCCATAACCAACAGAAAAACAGGTCTTAAATAGCTACTGCTCCTAGGGCACAGCAAGAGGCATGAGACCTAGGAAATCAATCTTTCTGAGGAAGAAGCCTATTAGTTTATCACCATAGCTGTAGCCAGAGAGGCAGGCTTCTGTTTACATACAAGGAGATGGAAAATATAAGAAAGTTACAAACAGAAGTCATAGCATTAAAAAATACAAAGCACGGAAAAATATACTAGAGTTTAGCAGTGGAATAAATGCAGCAGAATAAAGAATCAGTGAACTCAAAGACAAGGCAGAATAATTTTTCCAATCAGAGAAGCAAAAGGAAAAGTGAATTTTTTAAAAAATGAATATAGCTTAAAGGACAACATCAAGCAAGTTAACATTCACAGAAGACAGAAAAGAAAACTTATTTGAAGAAATAGTGTCTGAAACTTTCTCTAGAAAGAAACAGACATCTATAACCAGAAAGCGCAGAGTTCAAAAGAAGATAAACCTAAAGAGACCCACACCAGACATGTTATGATTAAAATGCTAAAAGTTAAAGACAAGGAGAGAATCTTAAGAGCATCAAGAGACAAATAACTCATTACATACAGGGATCCCACCCCCATAACACTGTTAGCAGATTTTTCAACTATTCAAAGTGATGATAGAAAAAAAATTTCCAAGTAAGAATACTGTACCCAGCAAAGTTGTCATTCAGAGTTGAAAATGAAATAAAAAGTTTATCAGACAAACAGAAGCTTAAAGGAATGCATCATCACTAATCAACCTCAACAATAAATGTTCAAGGGGTTTCTTAAAAGCTGAATAGATTTTTGGATAGCTTCAACACTGATGGAAATGGAGCAAAAACTAACCATTTACACTTTTTCAACTATTTGATAGGCAATACAAGCCCCAAGGTTCAGAAAACAAGGAGGCCCCACTCAGCAAAAAACACTCCTTCCCTGTTAAACTCACAAATGGCTAGAGAGTGAAAACATAATGACTATTGCTACAATGCCATATGGATTCAAATCTGGTCTATATTATAAAGGCTGAGGGAGCCTTAACCTCCTTCTAACATCCACTCTCCTCCCCCCTGCCCCCCCACCCCACCCCTCAGCCCCTGCTGTTCTTGACTTAAAGCCAGGGTTTTGCTATACATTTTGGAACATAGTTCAAATATTCTCCTGCTCTCTTGTCTATATAAGAGTGTCTTGGGTAATGTGTCTGTGAGAGAGTCCACCTTCACATCCAATACAATCCAGGAAAGCTATGTCACTGTATATATCCAGCTCTTAACAAAACAACAAAGCCATGTTCCAGGACAAAAGCACTGGAACTTTCCATGTGAAAGACACAGTCCTGCTATTGTAGAGATGGCTCAGGGGAGAAAGGGGTGGTACCGGAGGTTAGGATATAAGAACATGAGACCTCCAAAGAGAGAGGCCAGAATTGGATGTATGAAGCTTTGGCCCAGTTTATGCACAGCTGTGTTATGTGATGAACTAGTGTTTCTTGGATCATGTTCAGCCTGCGTCACAGGGCAGTGAAGGTGGGATAAAAACGTTACCTTAGGCCTGCCCTCCCCCAGCATGTCTATTTTTAACAGTTGAAAATTGCTGAGATCTGTCCTCACAGCTGCAAGGACTCAGAATAGTATGAATGATAGGCATTTTGTGACACAGTTTCTAGTTGCCTATCATTAAGAGGAAGGGGAATTCCTCTGTCTTCCTCTGTCTCTGTCTCTCTCAATCATCTATCTCAGGATTGGTGGAAGGAGAAAGTCCTCAGATCAGCTCAATCTTCCTTCTGAGCTCAGAAGGTGAGAGAGGGCAGCAATGGAATGACATATGCCATTCACCCATTCATTCCAACAGCCATCAAATAGTCTGCTGATAATGTGACTTATTCAATAACTGTGGCCAAACAGTGATTGAATTAGAAGATGGCTTTGTTGATATTTCAATGGAAAACAATATTTGAAATTAGCAAAACACAGAAGCATCTTCTAAAATGCCCGCTTGCTCTGTGACCCCAACATAAACTATATCTAATACTTTCTTTCATAGATCATAGCTCCACAGATATATTTTTTTTCATTCCAGTAGTCGTAATTTTTAGGGGTGGAGGCCAAATTATAGGTGGAGAAGCTGAGTACTGCAGACGAGGTGTTGACTCCAAGCACCTCACTGCAAGGTGAGAGTAGAGACAGACCAGTATTTGCACATCGCACTGGGCTGCCTTTCCCCCCCTGAGAAAAACAGCACATCCTCTATTGATTTCCATGTTTTAATGAACCAGATGTAATTATAAATATAAGGATGGGAAGACACTGAGGGAAATTAATTTTGAAAAGAAACAGACAACACTCTCTGTCAGATGAGTTTCCCTTGTTGAAGACTGAGCAGGCAGGGAGTAGCAGCTACAGGGTACACTCACTGTGTTTCTTGTCAGCTGCTCATAAGAACATTCTCTAAGTAGAATTAAGTTTAAAATTTATGTCAGTTGATGCTTGTTTAAGCTTTAATGTTGAGCCTAAGTGAAAAGACTCACTCTAGGGATTAGCTAAAAAGGTTCAAGTTGAATATGATGAACTTTTCACTTTCTTGTGACAGAGTATGAGTGAATTGGCTTAGACATTACACTCTAGCCAGAAACCCACCCCCTTAAATAAGCCTTTGGTCCTAATGGTTAAATCCATTAAAAATACTGCTATGGATTTAAGCCTAATATATCTGATATGATAAAAAGTAAGCATACAAAATTCTTGACAACCACATCTGAAGCGGCAAATGTTCTAATTACCTCCCAAGTCCTTGAGATTGACAGCACATCAACTTAATTTAGTTCATGTGCCATTCCTTTACAGTAGCAACTTAAAAAAAAAAGAAAGAAAGAAAGAAGGAAAGAAAATCCTCACCCAATGATATTTTTCATTGATTTTTAGAGAGAATGGAAGAGAGGGAGAGAGAAATAGAGAGAAATATCGGGGAGAAGCCTGCAACTGAGTTACATGCCCTTGACCAGAATCAAACCCGGGACCCTTTGGTCAGCAGGCTGATATTCTGTCCACTGAGTTAAACCAGTTAGGGCAACAGTAGCAACTCTTGAAGAGGGCAGGGCAGGTTGCTGGCACAGGCAGATCCCTGGAAGACAGTGCTCTGATAGAGCTGACCAGGGACATCTGTTTCATTCTGTTACAGAATCCCAGACTACGACACCACAACAGTTCCTGAGGCATGTAGGAAACCACGCCCAGTTGTTTTTATTTTCTGAGAGAAGTAAATTAAAATCTCCCCTCCAAGCTAATAAACTCCATTGTACTTAATCCATTTAATGTTCATTACAAAATACATAAAATGAGAGCAAAACATTGAAGGAGACTGATTCACTCTCAAAATAAGAGCCATTCTACAGGGCCAGACTCAGAAGGGCTCATGGTAACGCTAATGAAATGAAACTGAAGAACTAATGGAAATTTTCTAACAAATGTCTTTCGTATTCTCTTTATCTTTGCACTTGAAAAATATATTTGACAAAGAACTCTGTGTGTGTGTGTGTGTATTTGTAGCAGGTGTTTGTTTTTTTAATTCTAAAAACGATGTGAAGGAATAGAAGTAATTAAGGAATAAGAAAACAATGACTTAAACTGAAATGTGGGTTGTGTCAATGTAAAACATGTCACATATAAATTTTTATAGTTGATGATTTGAAAAATGTACTTTGCATTCCTTCAACCTAATAATTGAGATTCCCCCCACACAAAGAGCAAAATAACTGCTTTTTTATAGTGACCCAATGTTAACTGAAACTGATTTCATTTTGAGGCACATGATCTTTTAATAGCCTCTTCAAAATAAAAAATATTAAAACTTACCCTCTTTCTTTTTATTTATAATTAGAGGCCCAGTACACAAAATCATGCACAGGTAGGGTCCCTAGGCCTAGACAGCAATCAGGGCTGATCAGGGCCTTCCAGCTGCCTGCCGGAGCCTCCCTTCCCTGGCTTCTGGCTGCCAGCTGGAGGCCTTCCTTCATTCTGCACTGCCCTCTGGTGCAGAATGTCGTAGTTAGCAATCAAACTCCCAAGGGGACAATTGGCATATTAGGCTTTTACATATATAGACTAGAGGCCCAGCGCACTAAATTCGTGTGTGGGTACGGTCCCTAGGCCTGGCCTGTGATCAGGGCCATCTTCCCCAGCTACCCACAGCTGGCCCTGCCCCCTGCCACCACTCACCCCAGGTTCCCTGTTGGCCATCGGATGATTGGTGCCTGACAGCTGGGGGAAGGGTCCAAGAGGTTGGCTGTTCCTGCCCACTCACTGGCCCTGCCCCTGCATGGGTGGCCATCAGGCAATCAGAGCCTGCCAGTGGAGGAAACAGACCAAGAGGTGATCAGTGCGCCTCACAGTGACTGGTCCAGCAGTCATTCTGCCGTTATGGTCAATTTGCTTGTTACCTTTTCATTATATAGGATAAAGTTGAAAGTGAACTTCATTTGGACTCTTGTCCTTCAAAACAAACTTTCAAAAGCTACTCACACAGCTTCTCTTCCCCACCTCCATACTTTCTCACTCTCCTGATTGTCTTTTGTTCTAAAAGCACTGTGATTGCTAATTTTCTTTATTATCTAGTTAAAGAAATGGTTTCCTCAGATGATTTTTTTTTACATAAAAAGGGAAATAGAAACTTATTTCTTTTGAACTTTTCTTAATTTCTCTCAATCCTATAAGGCTTCTTTAAGTCAATGAGAGTAAATATATTCCGAAATTCATTTTTTCAAACTCCATCATGTGTTTTAATATTTAATTAAAATATTAAAACACTTCAAATGCTCTAATTTATATAACTTGTTTTTTCTCTTTTTGCACTCCTTTTCTTCCATCATTATGCTTTCTGTTTATTCCTATTTCATTTTCATCATTCCTGTCTCATAGCCTAATCTTCTCTCTTTTTTCTTTTATAATTATTTTTTGGTCTACGTGGCTAGGATCCATTCCAAGCATTTCCAAAATCATTTTCACCCATAATTCCTTTCACAGAGTGTTAGCCTATTATAGAGGGTGACAGTAATATGTTGTGGTAAGAACAAAAATTCATAAACAGTAAGGAACAATTTGTCAGTCTTTCTTGTATGAGTAGGCTTTTTAAGGCTGAATTACATACTGAAATTGTTAATTAACTGTCTAGATAAGAAATAAATCAAAGCAAAGCATGACTAAATAAAGCAGCAGAATATCCGCTCTTGACAATACAATGTTTATCTCAAGGTTTTTGTCCTCATTGTCAAACTCCTTATAAGAATGGAATTTATTAAAATTTGAACTCTTTTTCCTTTTTGATAATTTCCTTCCTTAGAATATAGAAGTAACTGGTTATGAAAGTGGAAGAATGCTAGTAAACTGAGGAAGCACTGTTTTATTTCTAGGATTTTAGTAGGTAGAATAATTTTTCTCTTAGTCCATGCCTCAGACCACTACTAAGCTGCTATAAATATGAGAAATGTGTTTCTTAAGTCTTAATTCTTTAATTTTATCTTTGAAATAAACAATGTAGAATGCTAAAGGTGTCTTTAATTTTCTTTTGTAGTTCTTATTTGGTTCCAAGAAAAAGACAGACAATACAAGAATATTATATCTAAAGATGGAAGGAAACTACCTTAAAATAGAACAGGTCTTCTTAAAGAATATTTATTGGTTACATCCTTCATACACTGTAAGCTCATTGAGGAAAAAGGCCAAAGTTTCCTATTTTTATGTTTTGCCTACCTGGCTTGATGCCTATGACAGTACATTGTAGGTGCTTAGTAAATATTTATTGAATGAATGAAGATGACTGTAAGCATTAAACTTTTTAAAGGAACACAATCTACAGTGAATACATTGGAAAGATATCTGTAACTTATTTAAGTTATATCCTAAACTTCCAATTAGTACTTTGTGTCTGTTGGCATTCAGCAAATAAGTGATCTTAAATAAAGTGTCATATTCATTCAACATTAACTTCCATCTTTCCCTGATATATGTGTTGAAAGTCCTTTCCTTTGTTCATTCTCAATGAGCTGCCTAAGGAAAACTGTTATCAGACCTTGTACAGTTTATTTTACAATCACAGAAACTTAAGATACCTTGTAATTAAGTGACAAACCCTGAAGACTATCTACCTAATAAAAGTGTAACATGCTAATTGACTGCACCTCTGCAACACCCACCAGCCAATCAGGACTGAGTATGCAAATTAACCCAACAAAGATGGTAGACTAATTTGCATATGCAGGTGCTGAGCAGCTGGGGGCAAGGCAGGATGTCATCGCCATGGTGACAACGCAGGCATTCCGCACCACCCCAGCCGCTCCGGGCCTCTGGGCAGTGTGGGAAGGCATAAAGGCGACTCTGGCTAGAGTGAAGGCAGTGCTGGCAGCCAGGGGAAGGAAGGCCCATTCTTGCATGAATCTCGTGCATCGGGCTTCTAGTCAAATATAAGAGTAAGATGATACATAAGCCTTTCAATTCAAGGTCAGTTCTTTATGCTCCAAATCAACCCTGGGTTAATGACTTAGATCTTTGTTGGGTTGCTGAAGATCTCAAAATAACATGTACACAGTCCAGGCTTGATTTAAGCCCATACATATTTTGTCAAGGGATTAGTCTTCATTAAAAGCAAAAACATCCTGAAAGTTCTAATACAATTTGAGTCATTGAAGTCATCAAGGTTAATATGTAAGATTTATAGGATCTCCAGAAAGTCTTTTGAGATGCATTTTGCCACATGCAAAAAAATTTGAACACCCAAAGCCTCATTTTTCTGTTCCAAACTACCAACCACATAAGGGTGAAACAACTTCTGAATTTGGCAAAGCTCCCTTTCCTGGTACACCGGAAGCAATGATCTATCCCCTGAGATGAGCAGCCCATTATACTTATCAGCAACAACACAAGTCTCATTGAAAATATGTTAAGCTATTTCTTGTGTAAAGTTGGAAAAAGCTAGGAAAAACATCCCCTTTTTGATTAATCATAAGAAATGAGAATTTTATTTAGAGCAAATGCTGTCTGCTAACTAATTTTGAAAATACACAGTAGACTAAAGTTTTACTGAGGATATGGGGAGAAACACATAAACATGAATATATTTATGGATATGCCATCCTGGGATCAGTGAATATCCATCACAGCTAAAGATGACAGCTAATATTTACAAAAGGGATATATATTTTTTTATCCTAACATCAATCCTCAAAGAGAAAAAGAAAACCATAAGTGTGATTCGACAGGCTCATAAAACACCATTTTGATGCATTAAAAGCTCTTAATCAGAAGAGCTAAACCACACCTTCATACATAGGGACCATTTGCCCTACAGAGATCTGTTAGAATTCAAGGAGGTTTGCACATTTAGATGAAAAAAAAGTGCATTTTTATTTTTGCTAAACTATCACTCAAATTTTAGCATCTCCTTCACTATAAATGTAGGCAACCAACCACATTACTGTTAGCAATATCTACAACTTTGTTCACAACAAAAATTAAAGGTATTTTCATAATGTTATATTTACATGTATTATAGATATATAGAAATTTCATTCGTGTTACTATTTTGAAATTATGATAGTTACTAAACCAACTGCTAGATCTTGTTTTTTTATTTAATGTTGAAATAAGGAAAATTATTTGTCACAAGTATTTTCTTAATATTTGACCCTATCTATAATAATAAAAGCGTAATATTCTAATTAGACCAGGAGTCCTTTTGGACGACCTATCAGACAAAGCCAAGGCTGAGAGGGAAGCCGGGTCCTGGGTGCCTGCCAGTGGCTGGAGGGAAGCCTGGGTCCTGGGTGCCGGAGGGAAGCCTGGATCCCAGGTGCCAGAGGGAAGCCTGGGTCCCAGGTACAGGAGGGAAGGCGATGCCAACAGCCAGGGGAAGGAAGGCCTACTCTTGCATGAATTTCATGCATCAGGCCTCTAGTTAATTATATTAAAATAGGGTCAAATAGGAAGGATAGAAGGGAGGGAGGAGTGAGGGAGGGAGGAAGGGAAGGAGGGAGGGAAGGAGGGAGGGAAGGAGGGAGGGAGACTTTATGCCTGAGAAATTAATCGGCCAGACTTCTCAGACATGAGTGGGAATGAAGTTCTTGCAATTGTGTTCAGGAAATGAATTTTCTAAGACTGGCATGGGAGGATGGGACGTGGAAGATTCTACTGGCCTGGAGTTACATTTCTTGGGTTGCAATGTCCCATTTCCCCCAAGCCACTCTTGAAAGAGGGAATTTAGCAGAGCCAGAAACAGGGCCTGAGTTTCCCTTCCATGTTGCAGCTGGGTGTGGTTCGGCATTCAGGCCAGATTAAAGTCCATTAGTTCATGTGTGGAGTCCAACATGGCTGTGCACCTTGTGGGCACAGGGGAGAGCATCCCTGTCACAGTAGTCCCAAGAGTGAGAAGAGAGAGGAAAGAGCGAACTTCTTTTGTTTCACAGTTTATATATTTAGACTTCTGGAGCTTGCAATGGCCATGCCTATTCTGGCCACTTACTCCCTGGCAGGCATGATTGACAAGCAGGTGTGATTGGCAGGCAGGGAGGCACCTTCCCAAGTCGCTTAGGTCTTACTGGGCATGCTTTTAAACTGCCTTTGTCTAGTCCCTTCCCCCATCAATTAGCGGAGAAAAGACTTGGAGTATTAAATGCAGCTTTTTGGCAAAACTGAATAAATGGCATGTCTATATTATTTCATTTCCCCTTTTACTCCTTTTCTGTTAAATAATAAACAGATTATTACAATGGCATCTGAAAGAAAGACTGGCTTCCAGATAGCTGAGGTATGGGCATTCCAGGCAGAAGGAACAGCAAAGGTCTTACAATTGGGGATGTACTTCAGGGAAGCCAGTGACGCTGGAAGAGCTGGAAAGGTACTGGGATGAGGGAAAATTATGTACTGGGTTAAGAACTGTGGCTTTTACTTTGAAAGAGGAATGACTGGAAGGTTTTGAACAGAAGAGCAACATGATTTAACTTACATTTAAAATGATTACTGATTGCTGTGATGAGAATAGATTGGGGGTAGGGGGAGGCAGAATCAGAAAGACCAGTTAGATCAGTTGTGAGTAGATGAGTTCTTGATATATTTTAAGTTAAGCCAATGAGACTTGCTGATGATTTGACATAGGTTGTAAGAAAAATAAAAAGGAGTTAAGCAATATGAAGAGGTTTGAGGCAGGACAACTAGAAAAATGAAGTTTTCATGAATTTTGATGGGAAAGCAGGTTTGGGGATTGGTGGGTGGACATACTAGTATGTGACCTATTAAGTTAGATCTGCCTCTGACACATCCAAGTGGAGTTGTCAAGGAGGTGGCTGGATATATGTATGCAAATTTCAAGGGAGAGGTCTACACCAGTGATATGAATTTGGAGTCATCAGTATACAGATGATAGACATGGGGCTAGGTGAGATTGTCTAGGGAGGGAATATAAGTATGAAAGACCATAAAAGAGAAGAGGCCCACCCTCAATTAGAGGTGAGGAAGACGAGGAAGAACCCTCAAAAAAGACTGAGAAAGCATGGAGAAAGATAAGAATACCCATCAATTATTCTTCCAGGTGCCTTTCCATTCCCTGAATTGGCACCATAAACGTGAGCAGTTTAGTCTTGGAAAATACTATAAGGATGATGATGTTTAGTTCAAATATGTCCACAGAGTCTGAGAAGTGTGTCATATGCAGTCCATTGATACTTTTCTTTGGTTTGAATTAAGGCTTGCCAGCTGCAGAGAACTAAAAATACATCATGCTGAAAAATGGACACAGAATACTTTGTGTGTGTGTGTTTTTCACAGTTTTCCATGACATTTTAATGAAGTGTGGAGGATATTGTTCTTCTTTTCCTTACACTTGGTATGGCTAACGCTGAATGTGTGTGGATTACAGTCATGCCATGTGACAGACTGCAGTGCTGCACACACATGATTTTGCTTCCACTGCAGGGATGAACAGAAGGACGTCGTGGCTATGACAGAGAACTACTTATTGAACTGCAAATAGTTTCAAAAGGGGAATGCAAATTAAGAAAGTTACCAGGTAAAAGTACAGCTTCCTTTAGGTTCGCCCCTCTTCATCATTACCTCAAAGTATACTTTTTATTTAATTCAAGCTATATGCATCACTACTGGGACAGTTAGTTATATTTTGCAAAAATAACCTCCTTTATGATATTTTATGCGAAAGATAGCACTCAACAAAGCTTGACATTTAATTTGGGAAAATCTGATTTGTTTGGGAAATCAAGTAATGGTACCTATGAATATAAAATAAGTATGAGGAAAAGAAATAGACATAGATTGATTATATAAAACTCTATTTAATTTTTGGAAGCCAGATACATTTGATTGGGGAAAAAAAGACCCAGCATCCTGGTAAGATGATGATAATCTAGAATGTGGCGTTGTGTAGAGTCTGTTCTTCTTGTTCCTTTTGGGGAACTGAGCATTTTTCTTTGAGCAATAGCACCTTCCTGTAGACAGAGAAGGAAGGCAAAGAAGGCAAAGATTAAATTTCTTAGGTTTTCAAGTGGAACATATCACTCATCCTAAGAAGAAAATAGTTTTGAAAGAAGAGCTAAATTTTGACTAACATGAATTTCTGGATATTTTGTCAAGTTAATTCTTTTACACTTTCTCTGCTCTCCATTCTGGAATTAGTATCTTGGAGATTCAACCCAAGTGAGCAGATGGCTTCATGTAGTTGTCAGGGGAAAATGCCTTTCTCTCTAGTACCCTCTTTTTCTGATTTGTTCTCTGTCTATTTGTATTGGCTGTTTTTGTTTCTGTCACTCTCTCTCTCGTTTTGGCTCTCTTTCTTCCAGTCTCTTCTCATGTTTCCTCTGCAATAATATTAACTTTAGAAGTAACTGATTATTTTTCTAGGTAAGATTTTATGGGTTAAAACATTATATTATTTGCTCCTCAGGCTTGGTAAAGATATATTTTTCAGGCCTCACTTCATACTCAGTCAAGGGGAAAATGTCACATCCTAACTGATTTATGTTTTGTGTGGTAATCACTTGTTCTAAGCACTGTGTGAGGGATGACATTGAATTCCAAGGTTTAGGTATACTGATCTGTGAGGTAAAAGCTAATAATGAGGCCCTCTGAACATATACAGGGGTGGGCAAAAGTAGGTTTTCAGTAGTAATACAAATAAGTAAAATAATCTACATTAATAAAAGAGAAACATGCAAATTAACCATCACTCCCCTACACCAAGCCACACATACCAGCCAATCAGGAGAGAGTATGAAAATTAACCCAACCAAGATGGCGGCCGGCCACAGAGCTGGAGCAAGCAGGAGACTTGGGTTGCCCCCAGTGATGGAGGAAGCCAAGCTTCCCACCTGCCCTGGCTGGCCCTGGCCTTCGCTCAAGGCTACAAAGTTTCAATTATAGAAGATAAATAAATCCCAACAAAAATGGAGGCAGCCACAGAGCTGGAGCCAGCCAGAGGCTTGGGTTGCCCTGGCGATGAAGGAAGCCAAGCTTCCTGCCTGCTCTGGCCAGCCCTGGCCTCCACTCAAGGCTATAAAGTTTCAATTATAGAGATAAATAAATCCCAGATACCAGGGCCTCTGCTTGGGTCGCTGAGGGGCATGGCCAGACTGCAAACCAGCACAGGCCCCTCGCCTAGGCCACCCCACACCCCAAGGAAACCCCCACCCTGATCCAGGACACCCTTCAGGGCAAGCCAGCCAGCCCCCATCCGAGCACCAGGCCTCTATCCTATCTAATAAAAGAGTAATATGCAAATTGACCATCACTCCAAAACACAAGATGGATGACCCCATGTGGTCAAAGATCCTGCCCCCATGTGGACACAAGATGGCCACCACAAGATGGCCAGCAGGGGAAGGCAGTTGGGAGAGAGCAGGCCTGCAAGGGAGGGCAGTTGTGAGTCATCAGGCCAGCAGGGGAGGGCAGTTAAGGGTGACCAAGCCAGCAGAGGAGGGAAGTTGGGGGCGACTGGGTCTTCAGGGAAGGGCAGTTGGGAGGGGGGGGGACCCAGGCCTGCAGGGGAGGGCAGGTAGGGCTGACCAGGCCTGCAGGGGAGGGCAGTTAGGGGGGACCAGGCCTGCAGGGGAGCAGTTAAGCATAAATCAGGCTGGCAGGGGAGTGGTTAGGGGGTGATCAGGCTGGCAGGCAGAAGCGGTTAGGGGCAATCAGGAAGGCAGGCAGGCAAACAGTTGGGAGCCAGCAGTCCTGGGTTGTGAGAGGGATGTCCGGCTGCTCGTTTAGGCCCAATCCTACTGGGATCAGGCCTAAACGGGCAGCCGGACATCCCTCGAGGGTTCCCAGATTGGAGAGGGTGCAGGCTAAGCTGAGGGACACTGCCCCCTCCCGTGCACGAATTTCGTGCACTGGGCTTCTAGTCAATAATAATATACCAGTAAGAATAAACACTGTTTCACGTACTCATAACAACTGTAAACCTACTTTTGCCCACCCCTATATTTTCAAAATTCTTTGACATGACATTGTGAATAACATCACCCATTTTATTCTTCTTAGATATTGCTCTTGATAAATATTAAATAAAATAATAAAAACAATCAATCTCAATTCCTCCAGCCTCCTTCCTCTTAGAGAAATAATGCGTCAGAAAGGAAAGCCAGAACTACTTTAGCTTAATGTATACTTTTCCAAGCAACAAAAATGTATTAATAGCAATTTATAGGAATCAGCATGAACATCAGATTTATCTCATGGATTAAACATTTATTATTTTATTTTATTATTTATTTTATTTTATTTTATTTTTTATTTATTTTATTTTATTATTTTATTTTATAATTTTATTTTATTTTATTTTACTTAAGTATCCCTTTGATGCCTTGAACTCCATGATAAAATTAGGTCAATGAAGGTGATACAGTTTAATGATGGGATAAAAACACCCTAAGGAAATAAAAAATCAACAATAATCCAACTTGTGTTCAAGATTTATAGTCACCAACTTGGTGACACTGAAGAAAATGCCATTACACATTTACTGCATCTCTTTTTCTCCCTGAAGGGAAACCAAGTATTAATCTCCTTTTACCACCATTAGAGAATTGTCACCTTTAAAAAACAATGTCCTTTGTGCCCAAAGCAGAAACATAACAAGGAAACTGCAAAGCATTTTCTTCTGAACTTCTTTGGAATTATGTTTGGTGATCCCTTTACTGAGGCACTTCCTGTAAGTACACAGAGGTGCCCTTTTATTGAATGATACCAGGTGCTAGACACTGAACTGTACACTTTCCCTACTTTAAGCTTTTAAACAAAGTTTTAAATTGTGTTTTATTGCCCTTGTTTTCCAGAGAAGAACACCAAGTTTTAGAAAATTTAAATGACTTGTTGGATGCTATAGTTTGCAATGCTAGAGCCAGGATTTAAACCTGGAACTAGAGGTGAAGCTCTATATGTATGACGATTTATTTCATGTTTTAAATTACATATGTACATGTGTATGTGTGTGTGAATGTGCAAGCATATGGTGGGCAACCTATTCAAGCCAGCCAAGGAGCTGAGAGTATATATAGTTCTGTTATCCCAGATTCAGAGAATGAGATATAAGTGAATAGAAGTGATGTTGTGATTTGAGGCTAAAATGCAGCTGTGCTGTTATCTTCTGCTATGCATATGAGGACAATTTCCTAGGAATAAGAGGGGAGCAAAACGGAAGTATCTCAGGCCCCAAAGCCTTTAAGCCTGGACTCCAATTCGAAATATTTCTGAAAATGTAGTTTCTCTCATTATATTTCCCCAGAGCAAATCATAACTAATAGCAAATTGAATAGGTTAAACATGAATTAACAGGTTAAACAATGATATAAATTATAATCAAGGAATTAGAAAATAATAAAGAGAAACTGAAGAAAGTAGAATTATAACAAATGGAAGAAAAATTAAAGGAAGACAAAAAATGAAAGCAAAAATAATAGAGAACAATTAAATAAAAACTCAGTTTAGAAAAATACTATTAATATAGACAAAAATCTGTCAACATTGAACAAGAAGAGAGAGAGAATGCGGTGGGATGGCGGGGGAAGAGATACTATGAATGATCGATAGATACTGAAAAGAGGTCCAGAACTATAGAGAATACTGAGCATTTTACAAAGTTCTTAAAAGTATGGGAAGCTTTATGATAAATTTAAAGACATGTTAATTATCTAAAAATAGGTAAATTAACAAAATGTACTCATTATAAATAAAAAAACCTAAAAAGACCTATGTCAATTGAAGAATATAATCATTACAGAAAAATCTACATGCAAATAATGCAGCAAGTCCTGATGTTTTAATCGGTGTGCTTTGCCAAGTTATCAAAAAATAGATAACCCTTTTCTTATAAAACTCTTCTAGAGTTCAGAAAATTTTATGAAACTAGTATGAATTTGCTAACAACATTGCAAATAAATAGAGCCAGGAAAATTATTAGCAACCATAATTTATGAAATAGACACAAAAATACAATATAAAATAGTAAGCTGATTCAAACTGTGTGTGCATGCACATGTGTACACAGGTAAGACAACCTCATGATTAAATATGTTTTATCTTGAGAAGATTAAGATGACATAAATTTAGAAAGGGTAATATTAATGTAACATAACAACTGACAAAGCAAAGAAACATTTCATATCAATAAATACATCAATCATTTAATAAAATTCAAAACCAACTTATGAAAAAATAATGCATAAAGTAGTAATACAAGGTAAATTTCCAAATTGATTGTTTTATCTACCCAAAAGCAAGACAGTGCAATGATGTTGAAGTGTTAGAAGCATTCCTACTTTAATTAAGCCTCCACATGTTTCTCTCTAAGTCTAAATTTAGGCCAATAAAATATAAGTGCAAATTTTATGTGGCAGCTTCCAAGAGCCTTCCTTAATAAATACCTGGCATGAAGCTTTTGTCCTTTTCTTTTCTACTCCTTCCTGTCACTGCTGAGGTGGAGGCTGCTTGGAACCAAGGGTGTTCACAGGACTGGAAGATCTGAGTTCCTAACAACTTGTAGCATCATATCAGCTGTAAACTCGCAGCTGCTAGACTTCTTGAAATTTAAGAAATAAACTATTTTCTGTAAGCTGTTGTTACCATAACACTGTACTGGAAAGTACTAGCAAATATAATGAGAAAATAAAAAGAAATGAGATATAAAAGATAAATAATCCTATCTAATAAAAGAGAAACATACAAATTGAACTTACCTCTGCTACACTCACCAGCCAATCAGAGCGAGTATGCAAACTAATCCAACTAAGATGGCAGCAGCCACAGAGCTGGAGCAAGCAGAAGGCTTGGGTTGCCCCAGGCGATGGAGGGAGCCAAGCTTCCTGCCAGCCCTGGCTGGCCTTGGTCTCCACTCAAGGCTACAAAGTTTCAATTATAGAAGATAAGTAAATTACAGATACCTGCTTCCAGAAGGCCCTGGCCTCCGCTTGGGTCACCGGGGGGCGTGGCTGGCCTGCAAGCTACCACAGACCCTTTGCCCAGGCCACCCCACACCCCAAGGGAACCCCCCACTTGAGCCAGGACACCCTTCAGGGCAAGCCATCTGGCCCCCACCCCTGCACTAGGCCTCTATCCTAGCTAATAAAAGAGTAATATGCAAATTGACCATCACTCCAACACACAAGATAGCTGCTCCCATGTGGTCAAAGATGGATGCCCCCATGTGGACACACAATGGCTGCCACAAGATGGCCAGCAGGGGAGGCCAGCTAGGAGGGACCAAGCCTGCAAGGGAGGGCAGTTGTGGGCGATCAGGCCAGCAGGGGAGGGCAGCTAGAGGTGACACAGGCTGGCAGAGGAGGGAAGTTGGGGGTGACCAGGCCTTCAGAGAAGAGCAGTTGGGGGGGACCCATACCTGCAGGGGAGAGTGGTAGGGGGGCACCAGGCCTACAGGGGAGTGCAGTTGGGGGACACCAGACCTGTAGGAGATGGAAGTTGGGTGTGACCAAGCCTGCAGGGGAGGGCAGTTGTGGGGGACCCATGCCTGCAGGGGAGGGCAGTTGGGGAGGGGCAGTTCTGCAGGGGAGGGTAGTTAGGGGTGACCAGGCCTGCAGGGGAGGGCAGTCGGGGGGAACCAGGCCTGCAGGGGAGGACAGTTTGGGAGAACCCAGGCCTGTAGGGGAGGGCAGTTGCGGGGGGGGGGGGGACCAGAACAGCAGGGGAGAGCAGTTAGGGGTGATGAGGCCTGCAGGGGAGCAGTTAGGCTTAAATCAGGCTGTCAGGGGAGTGGTTAGGGCGTGATCAGGCTGGCAGGCAGAAGTGGTTAGGGGCAATCAGGAAGGCAGACAGAAGAGCAGTTGGAAGCCAGCAGTCCTGGGTTGTGAGAGGGATGTCCGACTGCCCATTTAGGCCCGATCCTACTGGGATCCTACTGGGATCAGGCCTAAATGGGCAGTCGAGCATCCCTTGAGGGGTCCCAGATTGGAGAGAATGCAGGCTGGGCTAAGGGACACACCCCCCAGGCACGAATTTTGTGCACCGGGCCTCTAGTCTATACTAATAAAAGGGCAATATGCTAATTAGACTGGATGTCCTTCCTGACAAAGCCAGGGCTGGAGGGAAGCCAGCCCGGGTCCTGGGTGCCTGCAGAAGGCCAGAGGAGGGAAGCCCAGTTTCTGGGTACTAGAGGGAAGCCGGTAATGGCAGCCTGGGTCCTGGGTGCCGGAGGGAAGCCAGTGCTGACAGCTGGGGAAAGGAAGGCCTACTCTTGTACAAGTTTTCATGCATCGGACCTCTAGTCCTATATAATAAAAGCCTAATATGTTAAGTGTTTGGTTGTCAGGTCGTCCATTCAACCAATCAAAGCGTAATATGCTAATGATATGCTAAGGCCGCTCAACCGCTTGCTATGCCATGCACTGACCACCAGAGGGCAGAAGCTCTGATGGGTAGGTTAGCTTGCTGCTGGGGTCCAGCTGATTGGGACTGAGCAAAATGGGCCAGACACACCCTGGAGCCCTCCCGCAGTCCTTCCCTGGCTGGCCAATCTCCCGCGTCCCTCCCTGGCCCCTATCGTGCACCGATAGGGTCCCTCGGCCTCGCTTGCACCCTTTCACAATCCAGGACCCCTCGGGGGATGTCAGAGAGCCAGTTTCAGCCTGATCCTGTAGGTCAGGCCAAGGGACCCCACTGGTGCATGAATTCGTGTACCAGGTCTCTAGTATACCTATATTGAGGTTTGGAGAATTATATAATTATATACATAGAAAATCACAGAGATTAACATTGTAACATGAATAAGCTATAATTTCACACCCATGAGATTGTCAGACATTAAAAGGTTTGATAATACAAAGTGTTGATAAAGCCATGGAAAAATGCAAACCTCACATTGCTAATTGGAATATAAATTTTTGAAACTATTTCACTGAGTATGTAGTTAGAATTTTTTTGACTGTTGGCAATGGAAATCTTATTTCAAATTGATTTATTTAACATTACTTAAAATAACATCTATTACTGCCTGAATCTAGAGTTTAGGTAAAAACCAGGCTTATAATGATCAGGAAATGAACAAGTCTTTAAGAACTGAGTGCATTCCAACCCTCTTCTTGCAATTATTAATATATCAGCTCCTATCTCAGACTAGTCTCTCTCCTTTGTTGATAAGAATGCCACAGATTTTCCATGGATCACATCCAGACAGACAATATTCAGAATAAAAATAAGTCCCCTATATTCCTGTAACCTCTTTTTAGGATTGAGGAAACTATTTCTAGAAACTCGTTTTTCTTTGGTCAGTATTCATCATGTGCTCATTCTCAAACCAATTATTGACAAAGAAAATGGGAATAAAATAATAATTGAAGCAAGATGTGTTTTAGCAAAAAGTTGGACTAAATATTCATTAATAAGCAAATGTATAATATTTTATATTATACCATTACAATAGAATATTATATACTACTAATAAGAGTAGCATGTGACATTTATGAATGTATTACTATGTGCTAGGCATTCAGCTAAGCACTTGCCCAATATATATTAATTTTTCCATCAAAAAACCGTATGTGGGTTGGACATTTGAATTGAGATAGCAATTTCATCCTATTCCATACCCATAACTCAGGCAAAAATGGAAAGATCTGGTAATAACAAGTGTTGGTAAAGCTATATGTTATGCATGTTTATGTACATACATATATACATATGTGTAAATATATATAAAACAGAAATCTAATATAATACCTAAGTGTAAGTTTTCAGATGAAAAATATTGAAGCAAAAAGAATTAAATAATTTACCCAGTCACAAATCATTAAGAGATAAGATTTGAATCCAGTATTTAAATAGCAGTTAATATAAATAAATTTGATTCATATGCATCAGTTTGGAAAATATTGAAAGCTTAATCACGAATGTAAAAGGAAATATAAGAATAGACTGCATTTGTTGAGAGGGAAGAAGTCTTCATGAGTTCATTTATGAGTCAGCAGTATTGAAGATAAAGAAAGGACCATGCCCCATAGTCATATATGCAACTATCCAGGAGGCAATGAGACTATTCAAAAAAGATTTCAAAAAGATGTTTGGATCTGAAGAGTTGAGAGTTATTAGGTAATAGTGGGAGTTGGGCAAGTAGATACAATTTGAAAAGGAGGAGGTAGGAAATAAAAAGTATTGAGGATGGGGAGAACAGAATCAGAAAGGAAACAAAAAATGTAAGAATGGATGCAGATGAGAGAATGATATGTCAGATATGAATAAGGGGTGAGCTTCAAGGACACTGTGACTGATAATGTTAAAATGCTGCCAAGAGTAGTGAAAATATTTGGTACATTACTAAAGACCTTGGTGAAACCCGTCTCAAATGCAATTCCAATTGGAGACCTGCATCCATGCTTTGAAGACAATAGGAAATGATAGTAGGAGGGCATGTGAAATGCAGCCCATTTTTCTGAGGAACTTGCTTGGTGAAGGGAAAATGAATATTATAGTATTAGCCAGAGGGAATGAAGGGCTTTTCAATGGAAAAGACATAGTAATATTTTTAGTTTGTGTAAAAAGAGTCATTAGAGGGAGAGAGCTAAAATAGTGGGAAGATAGGAAAGAGTAGGATTTACCATAGGAGCAACATCTGGAAGAAAATGGGAAGCAGCGGATCAGGAGCACAGGTGGAGAATTTAGCCTTAAACCTGAGAAGTAATTGGGAAGTGAACAAGAGATCTCCCAGATGAGAAGACAGATGGAACAAAAAAGGGAAGAAATGAGTTTTATCCTGCTGTGTTTCCCATTAGTTTTTCCCAGAAGGGGTACTTGGCGAGGAAAACAGGAAACAGACAGGTGGTCCATGGTCTGTTGGGTAAAGTTAATATATAGTTGCTTGATTATTCAGGTCTGAGTTTTAGTACAAAAAAATTACTGAAAATTTATGAATCACATACAGTTGCCCAGACATCAGTCTCCTGACCTAAATTTCTCTCTCCCTTAGTGAGTGGAGCTGGAGTGTTGCCTATTTGGAGGCCATTCTGAATTTACACCAAAGAACTAACTGAAATGAGAAAAGAATTAAAGAAAAGTCTCACTGGATGTCAGTGACAAAGGCCACCTAGTGATCATCCACACAGACAATCTTTCATGGAGAAAAAAAAAAACAGATCTCAAAGGGTACATGATAGCCCCAAAGTCATCAAATCCTATATAATAGGATTAACCCTCACACTCTCACAAGATGGCTGCCTATGACCAGGCCGGCAGGGGGGTTACTGAGGGATGACCAAACGACTGAAGAGCAGGCTGCATGGGGCAACCAAGCCATGGGACAGGGGCCCGTGAGGGGTGACCAGGCTGGCAGGGGAGCAGTTGGGGACAATTAGGCTGGCAGGGGGGACAGTGGGGAGCAACTAGGCTGGTGGGATAAGCAGTTGGGGGCAACCAGGCTGGCAGGGGGGCAGTAAGGGGTGACCAGGCCGGTGGGGGAAGGCAGTTAGGGGTGACCAGGCTGGCAGAGGGTGCAGTGAGGGGCAATCAGGCCAGCACATAGAGGCAGTGAGGGGCGATCAAGCTGGCGGGGGGTAGGGGAGGGTGGGGGGGAGCAGTTAGGAGAGACCAGGTAGGCAGGCAAGTGAGCGATTAGGAGCCTTCGGTCCAGGATTGTGAGAGGGATATCCCACTGCCAGTTTAGGCCCAATCCCTGGGATGGGGCCTAAACTGGCAGTTGGACATCCCCCAAGGGGTCCCGGATTGGAGAGGATGCAAGCTGGGCTGAGGGACACCCCACCCCCATGCACAAATTTTGTGCACTGAGCCTCTAGTTATTGATAAGCATCGGTGAAGATCCCATACTTCATTTTTATCAAACACATTATATATTTACTTGAATTTATTTATTATTTCCCTCTTTCTATGGGAACATGATCTCCCTGGGAGCAGTAATTTTTCTCTCTTTTGCTCACTATTGTTGCCTCAACCCCCAAAGTGTGCCTCACATCATCATTTATTGAGTGAGAGAATTGCATCTACCCAGTGCACTTTCAATTTCCCATTACACGCCAAGGAGAGCACTTCAAAGTGAAATTGGTACTTCTAACAACCACCTGCATACAAACAACTTTTTAATTAACTATTTCTTCATTGGGTAGAGATGGCTCCAGGGCAGAGCAGAATGCAATCCTAGATTGCCTGATCTCAGAGCCAAATTTGGATAAATTCAACCCATTCAGTTAGTTCTCCTTTAGAAGAAACTGAAGGAATTTTTGTGGCAGTAGACAAAACAATAGCAAGGTAAATGAAAGCCAAATCAATATCATGTGGCAAACAATATAGAATTTGCACAAGGATGAGCTTCATGGCATATGTTTTACACATCACCATTTATACCTTTACCCATACCTTCATGTCTATGTCCATGTTCATGCCACCCAAAAGAAAATATGGTAGAAAAGTTTCACTGGTTTTGTTGCTAGGGGAGTGTTATGAAATTCTAACTTCTTGAACCTTTCTCTAATAAAAAGACAAAATTCGTGTGTGTGTGCGTGTGTGAAAAGATGAGAAAGAAACACTGTGAATCTAGGAACTACAAAGAAGAGAGTTGGTAGATCCTGAGTAAATCTGAGAGAGGTCTTCCCTGCTCTCTTTGGAGTCATCTTCAGGTATGAGAAGGAGAAATGCTGTGAATGGAGGTGTGTCCATCTCAGGGGAAATGTGTGAAACCATAGAAGCAGTTTACACAACAAAATATTTGTTTGTGGAGTCAGATAAGAGAACCCAGTTTTATGGTTATAAGAAATACATTTGAGTATTTAAAGATTCATATTGCCTGAGATATCCTAGTAGTTTCATAGCCCAAATTCTTAACAGAAAATATATAGATTAGTACTATCAGTATATTAAACTTTATAATACACATCATAGAATGTCAAATAGGTTACTCAGTTTCTAGAATTTTTGCTAAGATTCAAAGCCAAATGAACCTCATATTCTATGTTAAGAAAGCCCAACATCTTCCTACCAAGGATTAGTGAGTCAGTTTAGAAAATGTGCAGCCAACAACTCTCCCTGCTCCCCAGCATCATCCCAGTCAAAGCAAGAGGGAGATTGAGTGGGGAGAGAGGTAATAAGCCTTGTGGAGGGAGCAGAGTTCAGGAGAGAAATGAAAGCACCACTTTTCCCTTTTATCAGCTCAATGGGAGCACTCCAGGAGGATCTCATAATGGCAGACAGTGCTTGTAAGGGGAGCCTGGCAACCCAAATCTCAGCAGGATGTGTTCTGGCTGCAGAATACAAACTTCCGCCTAAGTACCATCATTAATGCTGAACATAGAGAGAGTAGACTCTGGAAGGGTGTCTGGGAATCTGAAGCTTAGAGCCTTATCTTTTGCTGTCCTCTTTATCCACTATGAGGAAGAATAAATGTGTCTCTGAAGTTTGGAAGTTTACATGGAGATGGAGTGTTGTTTTGAGCTGTCTGTAACAAAAACATTCATATCAGCAACACTAAAGGAATGGTGGGATAGTGTAGCTGGGAGGAAGATGGTGCTAATCCTACCCCATTTCAATTTTTTATGATCCGCCATAGTGTGACACAGACTCCAGTGGTCTCTACAGCTGCATGGAAAGGATCATGAAGGGTAGTAAAAGAGAGTGGACCTTGAGACTGCTAGGTGACTCCTGGATCATTTCTTTTGGTTCTATTTAGAGAGGTCGTGGTGTCCAATCTGCTGTAAAAGTCAAACAGTCCTATGGGGGGTTTCATATTTGAGTATGGTGAATTAATCAAGTTTCTGAGACAATGTCATGTCACCCACATTTCTTCCCATTTAAGGGAAACATTCATTTTCTTCTCAAGCCCTTATCAGCAAATAACCTAGTATTTTTGCTTTATTTTTCCATAAATTCAGGAGAAGATTAAAACATTCTTTATTTCTATGAGAGGCAAGAAAACACAGAACCCAGAAGCAGATAGCCAAAGAACACAAAATAAGAAGGGAAACATCAAGTAGAATGTTAGGGTCACCAAAAAATAAAATAAAATAAATAAGCAATTCTCAGAGTACTAAGTGATTAATGGTAGAAATCTTGCCAGTTATACAGAGAAAACCAACCTCTTAAGGAACACTGTTGATAAAGGTTTGGTACAAACAAGTGGAAAAGATGGATTGTCTGTAGTTAATAATAAGGGCTCAATATACACTTTAAGCAACCACCAGAGCAAATAGGTGTGAGAAAATAAATGGTGAAGGAAGCACCAACAGAGACAACAATTTGAATAATGCAAGAACTAAAATCAGGATAGGTTCTATAGTGGATGGTATATTCTGAAGACCAACACCATAGTAGACTCCATCCCCCATGCCCCATTTACAATAATATTGGCAACCCTTCCATCAAGTGGGAAGATCTCTGCCCCTCCCCCTTGGACCCAGGCAGACCTTTGTGACTGCCTTCTCAAAGAATATAACAGAAGTAAGGCTATGGGACTTCCAAGTACAGGCTATTTTTTAAAATGCCTTGTTCTCCTTGTTCTCTTGGGATACTTTTTCTTTAAAACCAGATACCTGTATATGAGGAGAACCATACAGAGAGGAACTGAAGATCCAGACCCTCAACGCTCACTGAGCTCAAGCTGGTGGCCAACATCAAATTGCCAGCCAAATAAGTGAGCCATTCTGGAAATAAATCATCTGATGTCCAGTTGAGCTGATGTCACATGGGCCAGAGATTAGCCCTTTCCTCTGAACCCTGCCCAGACTGCAAATTCTGCACTAAATAAGTGGTGGTTATTTTAAGTCACTAAGTTTAGGGGAGGGTTGGTTCTTTAAGCAGCAATAGATAATCAGAACAGGACTAGAAAGGGTATTATTTACCTACCCTGAGCGAGCTGAGTTTCTGCATGTTCCTTGAGAGGAAGAATTGAAAGTTTTCATCAGTATTATATTTTGTATTATTTATGGTTTTCTATAATTTATTACCTCCTTAATAAAGTATGTGTAGAGAATTATCACTTGATTATACATGCAATCCTTTTTAAATTTTGAACTAAAAGACACCTTAAGTATAAGTATAGCTTGAGTTCACTATATGGAATGTTCAACTATTAATAACAATGGTTAAGAACCTGTTGCTTCCAAAGTGGTACACCACATAAACAACACTCTTTACAAAATTCTGATTTGCCTGGGTGATTTTTTGATTAAGCAAGTAACATGCTATAGCTCTAAAGATTGGTATGTGGGAAAAAATCTGCTTTCTAAAACATAATTCCCAGAGCACAGTGGTATATTTAAAAGAAGTATAGTCCAGGGCCTTTATGTAACAACTAGAGTCCCGGTGCACAAAATTTGTGCATGATGGTGGGGGAGGGGAGCGCGGGGTGGGTCCCCTCAGCCCAGCCTGCATCCTCTCCAATCCGGCACCCCTCAGGGGATGTCCGATCACCAGGATTGGGCCTAAACCAGCAGTCGGACATTCCTCTCACAATCCTGGACTGCTGGCTACTAATCGCTCAACTGCCTGCCTACCTGGTCACCCCTAACTGCCCCCCCTGCTGGCCTGGTTGCCCCTAACTGCCCCTTGCTGCTGGCCAGGTCGCTCCCAACTGCCCCCTCCCTGCCAGCTTGGTCTCTCCGAACTGCCACCCTCCGCTGGCCTAATCACCCCTTACTGCCCCCCTGCCAGCCTAATCGCCCCCAACTGTCCCCCCTGCTGGCCTGGTTGCCCCCAACTGCACCCCCCTGCCAGCCTGGTCACCCCTAACCCCCCACCACCACCAGCCTGGTCACCTCTTACTGCCCCCCTGCTGGCCTGGTTGCCCACAACTGCCCCCCTCTGTCAGCCTGGTTGCCCCTAACTGCCCCCTCTGCCAGCCTGGTCACCCCCAACTGCTCCCCTGCTGGCCTGGTCACCCCCAACTGCCCCCCTGATGGTCAATTTGCCTATTACCTCTTTATTATATAGGCTAGTTAGCATAAAGATTAGTTAATTATGTGTATGTAAAATACACAGAGCTCATAATTTATTCATATAACAATACTTAATGCAATGATTTTTTTAATGCTACATTGTAAGCCAATATAGGACTGGAGATAGAGATATAGCAGTAAACAAAATACATTGGTCTCTGATGGTACACTAAGATGATCAACAAATATAAATCTTGCAGAATATTGAGAAGTGTAGAAAAACAATGAAGTAGGTAAGGGGATAACATGCCAAGGTCGGGTGAGGGTGAACATAGGATGTTCAGGGAGATTTTTTAGATATAGAAACATTTGAGCAGAAATCTTCAGAAAGTGAGAATGAGTCAGGTGACTACCTGTGAAAAAAACAGTTCAAGTTAGGGGAGGGTTGTGCAAACATAGTAAGATGAGGACTAATTGTAGTGTGTTCAGAGGACTCAAAGACATCATGGTTGAAACAGTAAGTAAGATGCTGAGTGTAAGGATAAGAAGTATTAGGAGTGGAACAAAAAATTATAGAGACCAGTGAAAATATTTTAGCTTTTATTGAATGATTATAAACATATTAGAGGCCTGGTGCATGAATTCGTGCATGGGTGGGGTCCAGGAGGCCCACCCGATAGGGGCTAATGGGCCGGGCTGGCAGAGGGGAGGGCATGTGGGAGGTTGGTGGCAGGCCCCGCCCCCTGATCAAACTCCAGGTTGAACTCCTGGTCGAGGGGACAATTTGCCTATTAGCCTATTATTATTATATAGGATTATTATATAGGAGGATATCTGTTATGGACTGAATACTTGGGTCCCCCAAAATTACTATGTTGAAGTCCTAATCTCCAATGTTATAGCATTTGAGATAGAGCCTTTGGGAGGAAATTAGAGTTAGATTAGGTTATGAGGGTGGAATTACTGGCCTTATAAAAAGAGGAAGAGGAAGATTTCTCTTTGTCTGTACTCACTCACTGAGGGAAGGCCATGTAAAGATACAGTAAGAAGGTGTCTGTCTACAAGTCACAAATAGAGCGCTCACTCAAACCTGACCATGATAGCATCCTGATCATAAACTTACTGGAGAAAATAAACTTTTGTTGTTTAAGCCACCCAGTATATGGCACTTTGTTATGATAGCCCAAGTCAAGACAATATAGCTATAGTCATGGTGTATGAATGATGCTCCAACCAACTGAGCCACCCAGCCAGGGCTGTTGGTTTACTTATTAATTAATTAATGATTTATCATATTATCAGCTATTTCCTATGCTTAATACAGATGGGTTTCTTATGGCTTTCTTTCAGGGTTATCTACCTAATTTCATATATAAGACAGGATAATGACAATATCAATTTGTTTGAATTTAACATTTAAATACAATTTTCTTGCAAAATATCCTATTTTTATTCTCCTCTAACTTCATTGGTCCACTTATACTAGCTTTCTGGTAACCAAGGTGCTAATGGCACAGTTAATTGCCTGAATTGCTTAATGATAGGTTTCAATTACAATTTTCAAGTTATATTTCTAATATTCTATTTTTGTGAACTATGAGCAAAAACATGAACTTTGGGAAGTGAATGTCTCTGCTAATTGGAATGTCTGTCTCTGTTAAAGTCTTTTCTAAACTATCACAAAAATTAAAATAAAAAGTATTCTCCCATATCCATGTTACAATTTTACTGGTAGAGATTTTATAGATTGCCCTGGCTTTAAAAGAAAAATAGTATTTTCTTGTTTGAATGGAAGATTCTTACCCAGTAGGCAGAAATCCTTCTGTCTATAGTTATTTGTTTGCTAACTTATTATTATTAATCCTTAGCTGAGGATACGTTTTAGAGAGAAAAGGGGGGAGAGAGACACACACACACAGAGAAACATTGATGTGAGAGAGAAACATTAATTGGTTATCTCCCATAAGGGCCTGAAATATAGGAATGTGCCCTGACCAGGAATTGAACCTGCAACCTTTTGGTGTATGGATGATGCTCCAACTGGGCCACCCAGTCAAGGTTGTTTGTTTACTAATTAATTATTTATTTCTCATATTATCAATGTTTCCTATGCTTAAGACAGATGGGTTTCTTATGCTTTTATTTTTCAGGCTTTATCTATCTAATATCATATGTATGGCAGAGTAAAATTTTTTCTACTAATCCAGGCTCCCCTGAGTGGATGATTATTTTTAGCTTCTCCTGTCTACATTTGTTGCTCAGCTAGTTTCTCCTGAGCTCTATAGAAGTCCCATTCCATCTTTGTGATTCCTGCTGTGTTCACAATCTCTCAGTTTCTGCCTTTGTTTTTTGCAAGAGTGCTCAGGCATCCACAAAGGTAGATCTTTAAAGGACATCAAGATTCACTTCCCTTCCTGAAGCACCTCATATTTTCATTTCCTTCACTGTTTTCCTTATTTCTTGTGCCACTTCTTCCTCTCTTATCACTGCCTCCTCCTCTTCCCCTCCTTCTTTTCTTTCTCCCCCTCCAATATCTTGTCTTTCCCCACTTCTATCTGCTGTCATGTCCAATATTTGTATTCCGGCTCCTGAGCTCAAGTTTTTCTATAGCTCTATAAGATTTTCACCAACTTTCTGTATAATACAATGGGAGGGGCTATTTATCATTTCTCAGTTAAGACTGTTTTTAGGAGAGAAAATAATTGGCTTCTAGGCATTTCTCTCTAGTAAACAAACATACAAAAAAACTAGCAAACCATCAGCCTTTAGCTCTGGGGGTTTCCTTTCCTTGCCTTTGAGACTCATCTAGTGGTAATGGGCCAGACATCATAAATGTGAAGTTAGGGCAGAAATGATGCTTTGGAACTTGCTGCTCCTTAACTCTTAACTAACTATAGCATGGGTTCTGTAAGAAATTTTAATCTTCAAACTTAAAGATCAGTGAGAATGCTAAAAATGAGATAATTTATCATTTTGGAGAAAAATGAACTTCTCATAAAGGATGTGGCTCACCCTAGCAAGGTAGCTCAGTTGGTTGGAGCATTGTCCCATACACCAAAAAGGTTGCAGGTTCGATTCTTAGTCAGGGCACATACCCAGGTAGTGGGTTCAATCCCCAGTCAGGGCACATATGGGAGGCAACTGACTAATGTTTCCCTCTCACATTTATGTTTCTCTCTCTCTCGTATCAATAAACCTATACTTGGGTGAAGATAAAAATAAGTAAAAAAAATGTGGCTCACCTATGTGGTACCTACCATATAGACATAAACATGATATTTATATCTTAGAGAAATCAAGGTCATATAAATAAAGCAAATAACTGTTTTGTTGAAACTCAAAAACTACATTTTTTCTAAATTAGTTTAGAGTCTCTATCTTTCATGGCACCTTTGCTTTTTATGCTTATGAGTCATAGTAAGAAAATTTAAAAACACAGCTGACAAGATTTATGGAAATTTTATTCCAATACTTTTAAAAGAAACACTTTTACTGGAGGAAAGTAGACATTTATCTCTCGAATATGTCCTTGTCTCGATTGCATTGAGTGTCATGGCAAAAATGTTCGTCTGGTTGTTTACAGAAAAGTAAAGGATCCTGTTAAGTTTACACAAAATACTTTGAAAGAGCTACATAATTCTGAACTTTGGAGTCAAGGGGATCTGGCTTTGCCCCTTGTTCCTTGTGTAGCCTTAAACAATTTATGCAATCTCATTAGACCTCAGTTTCTCTATATGAAAAAGAATAATATCAGTGCCTACCTCTTAGAGTTATTGTAAAAATAAAATGAGAAAATTACACATAAAGCATATTTAGCAGCACATCTGGCACAGAGTAAATTATCAGCAAATATTACACAATGTTATTGCTATGATCATTGTGCATTTCCATTTTTTGTAATGCTGAATATCAGTGTAATGATGTATTTTCCTCAATTCCTAACTGAAAACTTCAGTCAAGTCACTTAGCCTTCCTTATTTTTCATATACTATGTTCTTATATGTGAGGGTTTTTTTTTTTTTTTACATTGTGGGTTATAATAGCTACTTAACCCCCAGTAAATTATTTTGAAATAGGATTATGTTGTTCAAATTATATTTAATAACAGAGGTTCATTGATTTGCTAGTTTTATGGTCAGAAGCCAATTAAAAAAGGAACTTCAAGGTGTCATGGTTCTCCTTATTTCTGTTGTTGATACCTAGGGTCAATACTAAATTAAGACATAATAACAATAGCTTATCCTATGTAATAAAAGCCTAATATGCAAATTGTCCCCTCTACTTGGAGTTTGACCAGGGGGGCAGGGCCAGTGGCTGCATCAGGAAGCCAGGGAAAGGGAGATGCCCCAACTTGCAGCCACTAGGGACCCTACTTGTGCACAAATTTCATGCACTGGCCTCTAGTTATAATATACAACCTTTCATGGCAGTAACATAGTTTTTATCACAGTAATTTTCAAATAAAAACAGTGCATTTCCCCTGGCCTATATGGCTCAGTTGGTGGGGCATTGTCCAGTGCACTTAAAGGCTGCAGGTTCAATTCCCAGTCAGGGCACATGCCCAAGTTGCTGGCTGAATCCTGGATAGGGGATGTATAGGAGGCAGCCAATCAGTGTTCCAATCTTACATTGTTGTTGCTCTCTCTCTCCCTTTTTTCCTCTCTAAAATCAATTTTAAAATCCTAAAAAAAAACCTACACAAAAACCCAACTATCTTTCTATTCCTGTATCTTCTATCTAATTATTGACCTTGATATGTATTCAATAATGATAGAATCCAGATATTAGTATTCTGCTAACTATAAATTAATCATTGTTCAGATAATGAAACTGACATTTAGTGTAACCAAATTTAAAATGTCTTGACCAAAACAAAAAAGCAACAAAGAATAAAAGGTGACACCAGGATTAAACTCTTGGTCTGTCAAGCACAAAGGAAATAGCCTTAATCATTACTCATGACTATACAGCATACCGATCACTACTAAGGGAGATTTTTCAGACAGCCATAATAGGAAAAGTTATCCCCCCAAATGAAAAACATCAAACTGTGGTGTATATGATATTGCTTTCCTTTTCTTATGCATAATTCAGATAGTTGTTGATCCATAGGGGCTACACCTGTTACTCTATAGACAGCCTACAAATCTTACAGTATGAATAATAGAAGAGCTTGATGGATTTTTGTGAATTCACACACCAGGCCAAGTTTCTAGCAGCCTAGCTGTACCACTTTCTGTTAGTTGACACAGGGTGGAATATTTACACTGCTGATTTCTAGGAGTAGTAACAAGAGCTGTGTGGCAATAAAGAGTATTTAACTTATCTATTGGATAGACCTTATATATTTTTTAAAATGTGGACTAGATGCATTTTTAACAAATAATCTTCAAATCACCCTAGCTGCACTTGGTAGATGGAGAAACCAGGGGAGATGCTCTATGTTTGACTGGCTGCAGACATTTGCTGGGGCTGTTTTGTGTGTGTGTGTGCGTGTGCGCAAAGCTCCAGAGAAAATGTAATTTGTCTTCCAAAAATGACATTTTGCAGCTTTAAATGGATTTGGCATGAACTAAGGCATCTTTTGTGCTTCATGTTTAGTATTTATGTAAAGAAATTAATTGTGAAAGATATGTTATCTATAAATGACTGTTTGGCTAAAATAGTTTTGGATGCAGACAGGAAACAGTGTCTTTCGAAGAAAGTGTGTCAGGTTTACACTGTCTTCAGATGACACTTAGAGCGCAGAGTTCCAATGGCTTGTCTGTGTGCATGCACACACACCCTCCTCCAGTGCATGGTTAAGAAGTAGAGACTGATAACTTAGCTCTTCTGACATAGAGCTTCCTTGCTAAACATCTAGGATCCCAGTCCTTGGGTGTCTCATGCTCAGAATTCCTTCCCTTAGCAGTTCTATCTTCTTGACGTGGTGCTGCTTGCACGTCAAGAAGATAGCTTCCAGAAGAATGAGCCACACTTAGTGACATGACTAGAATGATAGAGCCCACATCTGCTATTGTCAGTTACTAATAATGACACCATTAAGACAGATCTTTGTCTAGATCCTTGAAACTTATTTAATGCACAAAGATGACTTAATAGAATTGCAATGAATTTTTCTCTCCTAGTTTATTAAATAATATTCATGTGCTATATTCATATTTTGATGATTTGCTACTAAAGTTTAAATGAGTGTATGTATTAGTATAAAAAAAAGTTCATATAGTCTTCTCCACTTAGATTTGCCAATGAAAAAGCCCCATCTAGAATAATTTCTTCCACTCGTTTCTATGTCACTCCTTTTGAATTTATTTTGTAGACCTGTTCATCACAATTTATAATTAATTTATTGATTTACATCAACTGCAAAGGACACAGATCCTACCCATTTCCTCACCATTGGATCAAGAATGCTGAATGGCAAACTGAAGGCCCTCAATAAATATTTGTTGAATGAATTAGTAAAGGTTTGAAATAAAGGACAGGTATTAACAGCTTAACTAATCACCATTGTAATATACAAATACTGTTTGAGAAGGCAAACAGGAGGCAGCCTCTAGAATATTTAAAAATATTTTTCCACAAACAGGAAGCTGAGAATGGTAGAGTTTGGGTGGAAATGTTGAGAAAAGGAAGTCAGGTAGTTTAAATAAGTATGGGAAATACAATTGCTTCCATCTGAGTTCAAATTTCATACTGAGTTGTGGATAGAACAGCCTTTAAAAAATAGTTTTGCAATCTTTAGGCCAAACTCTAGAACAAGGATGAAAAAATAGCAACATCCTTAATCTGAAAATTGGCCTTAAGGAAGTGTCCTCTCTGAGTCCTGTCTTCTCACAGCAAACATTTTGAAATTCCAAGCTGGTCTCAGTTGTGTATGTAAATGCTAATCAGTGAATCAAAAGGGTGCCTACTGATGGTCAACTTTATTCTATTTACTTCAGAGTCAATATTGATGGTAAACAAATGGAAAGAAAGCTATGGTGCAAAGTGAGCACATTAGTCTTCCTCAGTGCAAATGTGAGGCTGCTCATTGGGCAAGTAAATGTTAATCTTACAAACACTTATGTAAAAAAAAATGTTTAGTGTTTTTAAGAATATATTTTTGCAAGCAAAGTAGATAGATAAATATAGATAGGTAGAAAGATAGATAGATAGATAGATAGATGATAGATAGATAGATAGATAGATGATAGATAGATAGATAGATAGATAGATAGATAGATAGATATATTAAATGCTTTATATTTACAATGTATCATTTGTGTTAAAAATTAGAAACAGACTGATTTCCTAAGATTCTGAAAATGGCTCAGTGACATACGATATATCCTCAGGATAGAATATTTTTACAGATGGGAAACCTTTTCCCCAGTCTCCATGCTCAGATTCTCACCCTCATCTTTTCCACCCTTTGGCTTACAAGGGAACCTCTGACTTCTTCTCTGTGTCTTACTTGGAGGAGTTGCAAAGCTTGTCAGTAAGAAGCCTATCTTCATTAGTTTACCTTTCCACTAGTGTTGAATTACTTTACCTAACAACTAGGGACAGAGTTTTAGGCCTTTATTTTATTCTCTCTTTTCCTTCAGATGCCTTTGTTGGGGGCATGAAAGAAAGTTAATAGGATCCTTACCTGGATGTTTTCACCATGGGAAGGCACAACTAGTTCAGGCTACAGGGCCTGCATTTTAGAATGTATGTCTTAAAAGCTGGTAGGACAAGTTTCCCTTTTTGTTCTTTATTTTTAAGGTTAAGGCGGACCACAATTTCCCAAGTAACTTTCAATTAAATTTGTGAAAAATCTAAATAGATCTTAAATTGAGTTTGTATTCAATTTCTAGAAGACTATATGTAATATTGTCATCTGTATAATGTAATGAACTTCTATCCACAACCATAGGTGTCTCTCCATTTGACTTTTATTGGGAGTTTTCCCCCAAGGGGGTATGAGGTAAGTAGTAAACCTGGGGAAATTTGTTAGGATTCTTCTTGGGGTCCCTTTGTCTTTAAAGATAAGGTTGCACTTTCCCTCTGTGTAAAGGGAGGGAATTTCTCACATTAGGGTTTTATGACCTGTTTTAGGGGAGAAGGGCTGGGAGTGGGGTTAAGGTCAGGGTGATCTTCCTGCCTTTGTCATTTTTCAAACTCCTTCAGCTTAAAATATTCAATATCCCAAGCCACATATTTTTAGATTAGCATGTCCTGAACTCCAAAGAGAAATCCTCAAATATTACCTAAATATAAGCCTCAAGAATGCTACAGGTCATTTTTGAAAGATTTAAAAAATGAACAAACATACAATTATCTCTGCAACTAATTTTTATTTTCTGAATCAAATCTAATTATTTTTAAAGTAAATCTTTTACTTAGAGTTACACCAGTAGAAAATTCTATCTAATAAAGAAGTAATATGCAAATTGACCATCACTCTAAAACATAAAATGGCTGCCCCCATGTGGACACAAGATGGCCACCACAAGATGGCCAGCAGGGGAGGGCAGTTGGGGGCAACCAGGCTGGCAGCGGAGGACAGTTAGGGGTGACCAGGCTGGCAGGAGAGGGCAGTTAGGGGTAATCAGGTCAGCAGGGGAGCAGTTAGGCATCAATCAGGCTGGTAGAGGAGAGGTTAGGCATTGATCAAGCTGGCAGGGGAGTGGTTAGGGGGTGATCAGGCTGGCAGGCAGAAGTGGTTAAGGGCAATCAGGCAGGCAGGCAGGAGCAGTTGGAGAGGGTGCAGGCTGGGCTGAGGGACACCCCTGGTCCTGTGTACAAATTTCATGCACTGGGCCTCTAGTTATTAGTATAATTCAATTTACCTGGAAAGTAACGCTTCCTAAGGAAAAACAGCACAATCTATTTCAGACTAATCATAATGAGTAATCCCAATAGCGTTCTTGCTTAATTCCTTAGGACCTAAATTTTCAGTATGGGAGAATTTTATAGAAATGTTATTTGGTGAGAGAGAGGAGAGAGAGAGAGAGAGACTTTCCTATTTACTATCTTCCTTTTTATCCACTTTTCCATTATGTGATAGTTGAGTCTTGCCAATATAATTCTACTTAATCATTTTTATGAGAATTAAGTTGCCAAATTTTTCATCAAATATCAACTAAATATTGGAAAAATAGAGAATTTGTAGTCACATTTAATTTGGTGTTCTATAAAAATATGTAAAGACTGCATTAATATATGCAAAGCAAATGGAAGAAATGGGGATATTTTCTGGTAGTCTGTGCTGACATCAAATTTAACCTTAAGATACATGGAATGAAATATCTTATGATGGAAAGTAGTTAAGAAATTAGTCCCAATTTTTCACTTCATTCACAGTAAATAATACCTATTTCACTTAAATTTCAAGAAAAAAGATTTTGTCTTATGCTAAGAAAAAAATTACAGAAGGAAAAGCTAAACACATTAGGAGTTGATGAGCTCATTAATTGTTATTCTGTAAATGAATTTGTTGGAAATCACAAAATTGGATCACACAACATATTTCTACAATTTAGATTATTTTTCTCTGTGATTCTAATATAGAATAACATAACAGTTTAACTGTGGCTAAGAGATCTCTTTCCTTCAATGGCATTTTACTAACCAGCTGCCTTTAGGAGGCAAAAAACTGAATTTTTATTATGAACAATGAAAACAGTGTAAAAGGCCTCAATCTAATTTTTATCTTTCTATCATCCTGGGTGGATTCTCTGAAAAGATAATGAAGACTGCAGAGGAACACTCTTATAGAATTTTTTACTTCTTACAATTTATATTAACTTGTTTTTCGACAGCTATTTTAGGGCTTTGCTCCTCCTTTTCTAAGGAATCATGGGAGTCTAAGGTGTATTTTTAAAATTTTTTTATTGATTTCAGAAAAGAAGGAAGAGGGAGAGAGATAGATAGACACATCAAAGATAGAGAGAATCATTGATTGGCTGCCTCCTGCACACCCTACACTGGAGATTAGGTCTGAAACCTAGATATATGCCCTGACCGGGAATCAAACCGAGACCCTGGTTCATAGGTTGATGCTCAACCACTGAACCACGCCAGCCAGGCTGTAATATTTTGTAAAATGGATAATGAACACAGAGATAACATTGAAACCCAAGGGCACAGAAAATGGAAAACACACCATAGACATTTTCATTGCCGTTATGTTTTTAATGATGTCTTCATTGTGTCTTGTTGGGTTTTGTTTTGTTTTCTTTGGACAGTCACTTATGTTTCCCTGTCTTTGTCATTTGCTTTCTGGCTGGCACTGGCACTTCCATAAAATATTTTAATGGCCCCCTGCAGGGCTTCTGCAATGAAGGGTCTGCTAATGTGTCTGTTATGACCCTGGTCTCTGAGATATTTATATCACCGTCATCTTAATTTACATTAGACCATGGGGAACATGTCACATAGGTCAGTCTTGGGAGCAATATTTTTGGCACATTTGAAAAAAATTATAGTTTAAATTCTTCAGCAGTTGTGTAGCTCTAAAGCACTGAATCTAGTTATAAGAGCATTTGCTGGGGTTTTAGTTGCTGGGGTTTTAACTTCCATAAAAGTTAATTAAAATTAC
Organism: Corynorhinus townsendii; assembly: GCA_026230045.1. Classification (NCBI taxonomy): domain Eukaryota; kingdom Metazoa; phylum Chordata; class Mammalia; order Chiroptera; family Vespertilionidae; genus Corynorhinus; species Corynorhinus townsendii. Next base: position 115,908,824 of record JAPDVU010000006.1, on the reverse strand, counting down.
CTGAATGAAGCCTCAGGTAATGCTTTGAAAATAGAGACTAACCTTGTAATTGCCCTGTTCTCCTTTCACCTTCTTCTCTTGTCTTAAATAGTAATGTTGTAGCTGATTAGCTAGAATGTCATCTTACTAGTATAGATGAAGGTAAAATGACATAATAATTAAAAACAAATTGTACCTTAGTTTAATAAAGGATCCCAATAAAACATAAGACAAAGCAGTTGTTTTGAAATGTCAAGGTGACCTAGGGTAGTGATAATAGAAAGATGCAAATGTTCATGGCACAGAGCCCCTGAGAACAGATACTAGACTTGGAATCATAGGAAATTAAGCACTACTTTGAAAAATGTTTGAGAGGCATTTTCTTGTTATAAAATGTGATAATTTTTTCAAAATTTGTATTTAAATCCTGAATTAAAGAATTAAGAATGAATGGGAAAATATAAGGGAGAGGATTCTGTAATACCCAAATATGTAGTAGATTTTTTAAACATTTAGCATTCAATTATTCTTTGAATCTTTACAACAATCTTTTGAATTATGGAAAAGATTCCCATTTTTAAGGTAAGTAAATGAATGATTGGCTGGCAGCATGGACTTTGCAGACAGAAATTAATTTGAATCCTGCCCTACCATTACTTGGTGAGAGTTTGGAGCAAGTTACTGGATTTCTAGGAGCCTCAGTTATAAAAATGGATAATGTAGTGTATCTTTTACAGGTCTACTGTAGGGGGAAAATAAGATTTATATACAGCCTCACACAATCCTAGCACAAAGAAGGCACTTAGAATGCCCTTTACTGTGTTCCTTTGAGAATATGGGGGTTTAACTTACATCATAGATGATTAACAACAAAGATACAATTAAAATATGAGAGTTTTGACTTTTGGTCTGAATTGGTACACTCCATACCTTGCTTCTCACAATTAAAGATAAGTTACCAAATATTCGCACATGACTACAATTTACTCATTTTCTAACCAAATTAGAAAGGACTATAGTTGAAGAAGCATGTCTAGGATAAAGGGTTATGTAAGTAAAAGAGCAATATATGATCTCAAGGAGGAAAATTTCTTTCCTTCCAAATGAATTGGAAAAATAAAAGAACAGAATTCAGAAAAATTAGTACTCTGCCATTAGTCATGAACCAACCAAAATGTGCAGAATCTACCACAAAGTTCTACAGAAAAAACATCAGGAATATGAAATTGAAGAAGATAGAGTTAAGCTACATAGATAATAAATACATGTGACATTTCATTCTTTTTTGTTCTTGTTGTTAACCTTCACCTGAGGATATTTTTACCATTGATTTTTTTTTTTTGAGAGATAGTGGAAGGGAGGGAGGAAAAGAGAGAGAATGAGAGAGGAGAAACATCTATGTGAGAGAGACAATTGATTGGTTGCCTCCTGCACATGCCTAGACTAGGCAGGGGATTAAACCTGCAACCCAAGTACATGCCCTTGACTGGGAATCAAACCCTTCAATGCTTGGGCCAACACTCTGACCACTCAGCACACAGGCCAGGGCTGACTTTTTATTCTTGATATCTAAATCACTCTCCAGTGAATCAGTCATTTCACTTTATTACCCATTTTATACATAAAGCATCTCACAGAATGTATTCTGAGGAAATGCTCACATTATAGTGTAACTATAAGTCTCTGCCTAAGGTGGTCTCTGTTTACGTTTATTGTAAAATGTAATAAAATTATTAATAAAATTATTAATAAGTCACCTTTTCACTCTCCAAAGGTATCTATATTTGGGTGATATATTATATCATCATCCTATCAGTTAAGGACATAGCCTTTGTCTTGAGAATATAGAGGGCTCTATCATAATTCTGAACCAAAACCAGACATCACAATCAATTTGGTCATCTAGCAGAGCATCTAGATTCAGTGTCACCATGCTGGAAGTCAATCTCTAGTGTAGGCCCAGTTACATACTCAAAGCCTTCAATTTGGAGGGAATATGCAATTGTTGATATAATTATCACTGTTGTTAATAGCCTTATTTATCACTTAGTCCCGTGGTCGGTAAACTGCGGCTCGTGAGCCACATGTGGCTCTTTGGCCCCTTGAGTGTGGCTCTTCCACAAAATACCATGGCCTGGGCGAATCTATTTTGAAGAAGTGGCGTTATAAGAAGTTTAAGTTTTAAAAATTTGGCTCTCAAAAGAAATTTCAATCGTCATACTGTTGATATTTGGCTCTGTTGACTAATAAGTCTGCTGACCACTGACTTAGTCCAATGGGGCCATTTTGATTAAGGTTCCAGGAAGGCTTCCTTTAAGATTGTTTCTGAGAAAATGTATCATGTTGTTTTAGTTCAATGGTCAGTTGTCTTCACCTTTCTTGGAGTGAATAAATTAACTCCTGTACACCATTTGAATGATTAGCTTGGACCATGTAAAATTATTGCTTTTTAACCATTGACTTAAAAGCAGAATTTCATCTGGCTCAACCTAATATAACCCTATTAAAAGAGGAAAAGAAAAATAGGGAGCTTAATCAACGTGGTAAATGTCCTGAAGCATGACAGAGATTGACAGAGAGAGCAGGAGTAAATATGGAGAAGTCATTCAACAAACTTATTGAGTGCCTATTTCTACATGTCAAGAAACTGTACCAGGTGCTTGAGCTTAGATTGGGAATAAAAATAATAGACATTATCTCTCTCTCTCATGGCACAGTTTAAAGGGAACATATATTAATAGTTCATTATCTAGATATTTGTCTTATTTTTAAAGGTAAATGCTGGTAAAGCAGCTCTCTTCCTCCTTTTGTCTTACATTTTCTTCCTTACACCCTCTTTCAAAAACTTTTTATCCATTCCATAATATTTTTGTATTAATGTGCAGTTCCTTTTCCTTCCTCAATCTGAAAGCCTACACTCATATTGCTCTAATGCACCTGTCTCTAATGGCTTGCTCTAATGGCTTGTATGTAGTTACCTGTGTTGAGATCTGTGCCTCCTTCTCAAAGCACCAAAATGTAAGCTCATTGAGGAAATATTATTAATCTTAACTAACCTTAATTATATTTTTAATATAATTAAGCTATACATTATATTTCTGGTCTTAAATGTTGCTCAGTATATTCTCATTAAGCAAATAATGTCCAATGTACATTAGTGATGATAACTGGGCTATCTGAGCCTCAACAAATATTATCATATTGATACTATAGACATAACCACTACTTGTCACTAACCAGAAATTAAATGTAGTCACTGAATATTATGTTTTCAGATAAATTAAACTAATTTTCTTTTCTCATATATATGTGGCCTTAGACTTTTTTCCAATGGAAGCCATACTGAGAATTATTTTTATTGCTTAGAATAAAAATAAAATATTTTAACAATTTCACTAGATGTTTGCCACTTTTTTTATGCAATCATACAAGAAATATAAAATTTTACTAAGTGATGATAAACATGATACAACTTTTTTGTAATAAGCTACATGAGCCTTAAACTATCTATTTTCCTCTACCTCTTCCTGAGAGGAGACCTTGAATCTAGAACCTGTGTTGGTTGTCCTGAGATGTCAGGGGAAGATGAGGACAGCCAAGCTGGAAGGTCATCAAGAGACTCGCTCATGTACAATCTGTCTTGCTTTCTGCAATTCACAATTTTCACAAAATGGTGTACACTTCATAATAACATAATAAGGAACACAGCAATTTACTCCTTAAAACAAATGGGAATCCATATATGTGTGTGTGTGTGTGTGTGTGTGTGTGTGTGTGTGTGTATGGGGGGATTATGCATACACACAGATGTTTTATAGTATTTAGCTTTGAATTTGAGAAAATATATAAGAAAATATTGATATGTTCAATTACAACTTTGTCCCACATTATTACATAATATGTTATGTACTCATATATATGTTCAGTATTTAGGAAGCTTACTAAACTACTTCTACCAATAAATGTATATATTGCTCTCCCAATATACTCTTCCAGACAATGCTTTTAAGATATGCACTAAGTAGTAAGTTCTGATTAGGTTTAGTATGTTTCACATAAAATCTTTCTAAAAGAATGGATAGAGTGCCCCTCCATAACCTAGGGAGACCAAAATCTAGATTAGGAGTTGAAGAGCAAAATATTTTTAGCAAAGTAGGTGCTTGCCCTTAGCAGAGGACTGTCCCTGGTTCTTCTGATAGGTGAGGCTGAGCTAGAGTTGAAGGCCTATGTATGCTGTCAGGTAAAGGCTGTGATAACCAGGGGTTTTACTCTGCTCTTGCTGATATTTGGGTGAAAGGCAGTGAAGTGATTCACAAAGTAATCACTTTATTTACTAAAAAACTGAGTTCTGGTAATAAATTCCATTTTGGCATCTGGAAAACATATTCTAAACAGTTCTATATTTAGAGCACCAAATAGTGTGGTTTTAAAGGTGCTTCTCTATTCCTATACCTGCTGTGAGCTCTCCGGGGTCAGCAGTACATATTTATGTCTTGTCCATGTTGTGTCTCTCAGCAACAGGCATCACTGGCCACTAGTAGATTATCAATAACTGTTTGTGAGCTTAATGTAACTCGATGTGGAAAGCAAGTCCATCTTAATTTTCATTATAACCTTAAGTTAGTTTTCCATTTCCCTGAAAAAAAGATCCTATCTAATAAAAGAGTAATATGCAAATTGACCACACCTCTGCCATACCTACCAGCCACGCCCACCAGCCAATCAGGAGGGAATATGCAAATAAACCCAACCAAGATGGCTGCGGCCACGGAGAGCAGGAGGGAGGCTTGGGGTTCCCTGGCAATGGAGGAAGCCAAGCTTTCCCCCTGCCCTTGCAGGCCCAGGCCTCCACTCAATGCTGCAAAGTTTCAATTATAGAAGATAAATAAATCCCAACAGAAATGGCGGCAGCCACAGAGCTGGAGAAAGCAGGAGGCTAGGGTTGCCCGCGGCAATGGAGGAAGCCAAGCTTCTGCAGCCCTGGCCTGCTTTGGCCTCTGCTTAAGGCAACAAAGTTTCAATTATAGAAAACACATAAATCCCAACAGAAATGGCTGCTGCCACAGAGTGAGCAGAAGGATTGGCTCCACTCCAGGCTACAAAGTTTCAATTGTAGAAAGTAAATAAATCCCAGATCCCAGGGCCTCTGCTTGGGTCGCCAGGGGGCGTGGCCGGCCTGCAAACCACCACAGGCCCCTCACCCAGGCTGCCCCACGCCCCAAGGGAACCCCCACCCTGATCCGGGACACCCTTCAGGGCAAACCAGCTGGCCCCCACCCATGCACCAGGCCTCTATCTTATCTGATAAAAGAGTAATATGCAGATTGACCATCACTCCAACATACAAGATGGCTGCCCCCATGTGGTCAAAGATCCTGCCCCCATGTGGACACAAGATGGCCACCACAAATGGCCAGCAGGGAGGGCAGCTGGGAGGGACCAGGGCTGCAAGGGAGGACAGTTGGGGGCGATCAATCCTGCAGGGGAGGGCAGTTAGGGGTGACGCAGCTGGCAGAGGAGGGAAGTTGGGGGTGACTGGGTCTGCAGGGACGGGCATTTTGGGAGGACCTAGGCCTTCAGGGGAGAGCAGTTGGGAGGGGGGGTACCAGGCCTGCAGGGGAGGGCAGTTAGGGGTGACCAGGCCTGCAGGGGAGGGCAGTTAGGGGCAAACAGGCTGGCAGGGGAGCAGTTAGGCGTCAATCAGGCTGGCACAGGAGTGGTTAGGGGGTGATCAGGCTGGCAGGAAGAAGCAGTTAGGGGCAATCAGGAAGGCAAGCAGGCGAGCAGGTTGGAGCCAGCAGTCCTGGATTGTGAGAGGGATGTCTGATCCCAGTGGGATCAGGCCTAAAAGGGCAGTCGAACATCCCTCGAGGGGTCCCAGATTGGAGAGGGTGCAGGCTGGGCTGAGGGACTCCTCCACCCCCCTGGTGCACAAATTTCATGCACCGGGCCTCTAGTTATAAATAAAGTGAAATAAGAGTAAGGGGGGGGGGGGAAATAAGGTAATCAGATTTACAATCATTTCAGTATGAGCTAATATTTGCTATGTGCTTATTCATGTTCCAGACAATTTTCTAGGCAGGTGGGTATTCTTATTCATCCCATTTGACAGATGAGGAAACTGAGGCAGAGAACTATGAAGCGTGTTGCCTAAAGTCACAATGCTAAATGTCTGGGCCAGGATTTGATCCAGTAATCTAATTACAGATCCTGTACTCTTAACTGAAGAGTCAGTTTCCTCCAGATGTTACAATATCAAACTAAGTTATAAAAGTCATGAGGAGAAAGGAAAAAAAAAAACCACTAAAGAATATTCATAAATTTTACAAATTTGTATAATATAACAAACAAAAAAGTGAAGTCTAGGATTTGACAACAGAAATTTAGCACTAAAGGTAAACTATATACCAGTTGGCATTTTACATGCTCACACATGTGTATTCATTCAACTAACAAATATTGAGCAGTTATCATCTGCAGGGCCATCATGCTAGTGATGAGGGCAGGGTGTACAATGGCAATCAAACTACTAACAGACATAAGAGGCAATGAGAGGCACATGAATAGCTGCCGTGCACAAGACTATTGCAGACAGTGTGATTGGGAGAGGGAGAGAGTTGTCCCCCCTGTGGGGAGCTGGATGTGTGTGATGGGGGACATTGTGCAGCGAGAAAGAGAGGAGCATTCAAGGAAAACAGATGGTAGTAGGATTCACCAGGTGCCTCCAGTGCATGAAGATGAAGGATTTGCAAGATGATATTGTCCCTGTTGGTGAAGGCCTGGAATTGGGAGGAAGGAGTGTGAGTGAGTGTGTGTGTGATACCATCTTATCCTCTATGCATTATTCTTCCATAATCCAGCCTCCTATTAACCATCTGCTTATTGTGATGTATGTGTAAATACAAATGCATCAGGTTGTGAATGAAACAGTATGGAATTTCGCCTGAGATGGACCTGGATCCAGGCTTCATCTCTCTAGCTCTGAGAACTCAGAAAAATTATTTGGTATCTCTGGGTCTTAATTTCTTTACCTGTAAAATTGGGATAACACTAACTTGTAGATTATGAGGACTAAATAAACTCAAACCTCAGTGCCTTAATTAATAATTATCCAATATATAGCTCTAGCTGGTTTGGCTCAGTGGACAGTGCTTCGGCCTGTGTACAGAAGGGTCCTGAGTTTGATTTCAGTCAAGGGCACATGCCAGGGTTGCAGGCACGATCCCCAGTAGGGGGCATGCAGGAGGCAGCTGATCAATGATTCCCTTATCATTGATATTTCTATCTCTCTGTCCCTTTCCCTTCTTCTCTGAAATCAATAAAAGTATATTTAAAAATAATAATTATTCCATATAAATATTATTTACATGTACAAGTATCATCCTATAAACAATGCAAAGTGACAACAGATTTTTAGGGAAGGGAATTGCATAGTGGATACTACATCTTGCTTCTGATTTCTGTATAGAGAAGAATAAAGACTTTTTTAGACCTTACTGAAGAATTCATCAGTAGCTAGTGATGTATATTATTTAGTGCTCTATTTCTTTTGCTGTTGTTCAGATGTGAAAAGCACAGGTTACTCTAAGGTCACATTGTAAGCATCAAGGGTTAGGAGATATGGCCTAATTCCTCCCCCTCAGCACAGGAATAATGAGGGACTGCTAGTCTTCCAAGAGCAGAAGTGAAATGTTTGCTAGCTAGAAAACATTGCTCTGCTCCTCAGCTTCCTTTGTACTGTTTCTTATTAGCAAAGATAACCATGGAAACTGTGAATAACAATAGGGACAAAATACCCTTTGGCTACTTTGGTGGAGCTTTCTGTTGTGTTTTTTGTTTAACTGTTTCCTGCACACATGTATAGTCAGGGTAGATGGATGCCCACTATCCTAACACTCTCCAGAATATCTAAGAGTAAAAAAGGAAGTAGTGACAGTCCCAACATTATGAATCAATTGCATGTTGGGGCTGAAAGGAGAAAAAAATGAGGAGGTGGTTGTGAGAAATTGGGGTCCATGAATTTCATGGTGGAAGTGAAATTTTCTATAATACTGAAACAATTTCCATATACTGAATGCCTACTTTTATATTTTCTCCCTATATTTTTTAATCTGAGCATACCTCGAAGGTTTACATCAATGTATTTCTTTCAGAGCTCAATCCTTTGGAGGTTTTAGGAGTATATATTCTTTTTTGATTATGGTTTTAAGTTCCTGGAATCTTTTCTTTAGCATTGAATTCAGTAAGCCACTTATCACTCCACACTTTCAGCCTGTCCATGTCAGCCTGAGCACTCCTGCAACTGTCCCTCAGTATCCCAAATCTCCCTGTATCAGCAGATTTCATCCTCTTAATGTACATGCCCTCTTTTAGGTCATTGATGTATAAAGTGAACAAAACTCCATCTTAATATTTATACCTATAGCAGTTCATTAGTTAGCCCTGACCAGTTACCATTTTCAATTACTTTCAATCTTAGTTATATAAGCTAGTTTTTCCCTCATTCACATATTTCATCCCTTCACACTTGTATAATTGCTGAACTTATACATTTATTTCTCTGTACTCTTTTATATTAAGAAATACCTTAAATTCCAGGAAAGTATATGTTCATTACGTCTATTCTCTCTAAATAAAGGTGTCATGCCCTTTTTTTGAGAACATTTTATCAGTTTTAAAATGCATGGCTTCCTTTAGTAAATCAGCAGTCTCTCTCCATTTTAATATACTAGTTTTTGTATATATTGGTATTCTCTCAGTTTTCCTTTTAGAAAAAAATACTGATTTGTAGACTACTGTATCTGATTTGTTGTATATAAGCTTTAAAATTTAAAACCTAAGCATATGTTTAGGTTTTCAAATTTCCAAATGAAAATACATTATATATATTTAAGATATTTGCCTGAATTAACTGACAAGCTATGGAAGTAAAACTGCCTTCTGAGAATTAAAACTCAAGGACCATCTGAATGCTTTTGTCAGTGAGCCGCTTCCAAAAGTGTGGCTATTATTTGATAACTTCAACTTGCTTAATTGACTAAGAAACATTATCTACATTTTATTAGCGATAAGTGTGAAGCATTTACTTATTTTTAAGGATTGCACTTTACCAAGTGATTAATCCAAGGTTATAAATTTGCAGTAAATTTTTTTTTATTTGAAAACCCTTTTTAGGTCTAAATAAAGCTGTCATCTATTGGTGGCTCTCTGGAATTGCCGGATATGCTCTTAAAGGGTTTATTGACCTCTTGAGTATCAAAACAACAAATCTTTATCACAAACTTATTTTTGACCATTTTTGTTACTATTAATAGAAACCGTAAACATTACTCCTGTATATTAAGATATCATGCCATTATCATCGCGTAGAAACCAAAGATGACATAAATGGAATTTAATCATTCTGATTCTAATTATAAATATATAGAAGTTGCAGCCATTGTTAGAAGGCCATTACATTTAAATTTTAGGTTATATCTAATGAATGTTTACAGCTGGAAACATGTAATAATACTAAGAGAGTGGAGGGTATTTTTAAAATTTTTGAATTTTTAAAAAATGACTATAATAACTCATTTTTAGTGTAGAGTTGTCACTTTATAACTTTAGTATTAGACCTCCAGAAAGCCTGAAACCCAGGGCGTCTTGAGACAGTGTGCCTGGGAAATGACCTTTCAGTCACTCATCACACAGCAAACACTCAGCAACATGCCCGAATTGCTTCTAGTTGCTTACATCTCATGGGAAGAGAAGCTCACAGCCAGATTTTCCAGCATGGGTAAAAGGGCCTAGAAATGTATTTAAAAGCAAAAACCAATGGACAAACAAACAAAAAGGATGCATTTTTAAGGATTTACTGAGCTTTCCACTGATCAGGGAGTGTATTAGTGTGAAGACTTACACGCCAGGGAATTAGGGACCTTTGATCAGGAGTGCTGCTATGATCCTTCATTTTCTTTGAAACTTTTGCAATGACTATCAATTATGTTGTAATTCATGAATATGTTATAATGATTTGAAAACAACATGGAAAATTATAAAAGTGAGCCAAATATTTCCCCCATTTCTTGTGATCTCAATTCACAATGTGCTTGAGTCTTTCAGTTTGCTTGCTATGGCTGAGATATTGGGGAGTTTTTCTTTTTGGGGCTTTTGGTCTTGGCAGAGAGTCCCAATCAGAAGCCTAGCCTTGGCCATGTGCTGGGCTCTCCTTTTTCTGTGTGTGAGACTGGAGAATCACAGGTTGATTACCTGTTTCCTTCATCAAACAAAGGTGGTCACCATCTTCTCTTCTTTCTCTCGGGATTTCTTTCTTCTGTCCATGGCTTTGTGCCAGAAAAACTATCCTATACTTCTCTTGCTTGCAAGTTTTCATCCTCCATCAAATAATAATTTCTGTGTTGTACCCTAGTTTCTATTCTATGGGTTTACTCCCAGATTTGTGTGTTATGCCTTTCCAGGAGACCATTACACAAGTTTCTTTGCAACTCTGTTCTTGATATTTTGATAATGTAATGATTCTTTTGATGTGATGCATAGCAATCCCTTATCAATTTAAATAGTAAAGGTCTGACAAAACCATTTTATTTTTATCTTAATTTCATCCTTATTGCATGGTCATTTTAATACATAATAATTTTTCATTGTCCTATAATTTACTGTGTCAAATTATAAAAATGCCTTTCATCCATAAATTTCATGACATTTTATACTAATCTCAGTTAAATGTTGTTATTTTTTATATTGTGTAAAAGGTCACAATCTCTGAGATTTACTCTAGAAGAGGTGGGTGTATATTTCTGGTGCTGAAACATTTCATGACATTAACTGATTTGGGGCTTTCACTGGTGAAGTATCCACATCTGGCTCCAGAGTTGAGACTGAGATCCTCACTTGGAGACAAGATTACAGGTGTCAGAGAATGGAATTCTCAGCTGGGAAGGAGAAGCTGTCCAGACATGGCATCTGACTGCACAGTGTAGAGAAAGGCAGCTCATAAGAGGATCTGCTCAATTGGTATGACCAACAGATGCTGGTAGCTAGAATATTTTATAGTTAGTTTTAATTTTTAAAAATTTCCATGGTGTCATTTCATTATTTATCTTCAAGCCCATGTATTATCTAGGCAAGTGCAATCTGAGGAATAAAGAAATATCCAAATTCATGTTTCAGAGATGCTTTTGGCCAAAAAATGCTAGTCTAGTAGAATACTTGACTTCTAAAACATACATATTTATATAAAGAAGCCCTAAAAATACTCAGAAATATTTGGACAGGAGATTAGTTTTCCTGAAGTCATAAACAATAAGGTTCAGTTCACTAAAAATTAAAGGGGACGGTAGATCCAGAAGGATCTTTATAAATTGAGTATACACCACTTGGGTTATGTAACTTTTTTTCTTTTTGCCAATTACTATGCAGTTCTAGTCACACAGTTTTTTAAATAGACATCCCTTCTACTCTATTTGTATATTTTATTCATCATATAGAATCCTTGTGTAGCTTAATTGATTATAATTTCTTCCTTTTTGTCTGTAATCCTAATTTAGTTACATAAATACTACACTGCTTTAAATTATGGTTATTCTTTTTAAAATATATTTTTATTGATTTCAGGGAGGAAGGGCAAAAGAGAGATAGAAACATCAATGATGAGAAAGAATCATTGATTCACTGCCTCTTGCACGCCCCACACTGGGAATCGAGCCCATAACCCAGGCATGTGCCCTGACCAGGAATAGAACCATGAACTCCTAGTTAATAGGTCAATGCTCAACCACTAAGCCATGCAAGCCAGGCTAAATTATGTTTTAACTAGAGCCCCGGTGCATGAAATTCATGCATGAGGGAGGGGGTGTCCCTTAGCCCAGCCTGCACCCTCTCCAATCTGGGACCCCTCCAGGGATGTCTGACTGCCCGTTTAGACCCGATCCCACTGAGATCGGGTCTAAACGGGCAGTCAGACATCCCTCTCACAATCCAGGACTGCTGCCTCCCAAGTGCTTGTCTGCTTTCCTTCCTGATTGCCCCTAACCGCTTCTGCCTGCCAGCCTGATCACCCCCTAACCACTCCCCTGCCAGCCTGATTGATGCCTAACTGCTCCCCTGCCAGTCTGTTTGCCCCTAACTGCCCTCCTCTACAGGCCTGGTCACCCCTAACTGCCCTCCCCTGCAGGCCTGGTACCTCCCCAACTGCTCTCCCCTGCAGGCCTAGATCCCCCCCAAATGCCCTTCCCTGAAGACCCAGTCACCCTCAACTTCCCTCCTCTGCCAGCTGCGTCACCCCTAACTGCCATCCCCAGCAGGCCTGATCGCCCACAGCTGCCCTCCCTTTCAGACCTGATTCCTCCCAACTGCCCTCCCCTGCTGGCCATCTGTGGTGGCCATCTTGTGTCCACATGGGGGCAGGATATTTGACCACATGGGGGCAGCCATCTTGTGTGTTGGAGTGATGGTCAATCTGCATATTACTCTTTTATCAGATAGGACAGAGGCCTGGTGCATGGGTGGGGGCCAGTTGGTTTGCCCTGAAGGGTGCCCTGGATCAGGGTGCGGGTTCCCTTGGGGTGTGGGGCAGCCTGAGCGAGGGGCCTGTGGTGGTTTGCAGGCCGGCCATGCCTCCCGGTGACTCAAGCAGAGGCCCTGGGATCTGGGATTTATTTATCTTCTATAATTGAAACTTTGTAGCCTAGAGTGGAGCCAAGCCTTCTGCTTGATCTGTGGCGGCAGCCATTTCTGTTGGGATTTATGTATTTTCTATAATTGAAACTTTGTTGCCTTAAGCAGAGGCCAAAGCAGGCCAGGGCTGCAGAAGCTTGGCTTCCTCCATCGCCGCAGGCAACCTTAGCCTCCTGCTCTCTCCAGCTCTGTGACTGCCGCCATTTCTGTTGGGATTTATCTTCTATAATTGAAACTTTGCAGCATTGAGTGGAGGCCTGGGCCCGCAAGGGCAGGGGGAAAGCTTGGCTTCCTCCATTGCCAGGGAAACCCAAGCCTCCCTCCTGCTCTCTGTGGCTGCAGCCATCTTGGTTGGGTTTATTTGCATATTCCCTCCTGATTGGCTGGTGGGTGTGGCTGGTGGGTGTAGCAGAGGTATGGTCAATTTGTATATTACTCTTTTATTAGATAAGATTAGATTTAAGTATTGTATTAGTTTCCTATTGCTGCTGCAACCAAGTACCACAAACTTGGTGACTTAAAACTACATAGAATCTGAATGTATTCAAAATTTTGGAGGATAATATTTAACCCAGTGCAAGTACATTCTAATATATCTCATTGCAATATTGCCCTTTTCTTATACAGACCTATGGAAATATCGAATTTATAATGCCACTAGGACTTAAGATTTAAAAAATTAGTCTTACATTAATTAAGCAAACATTTATTAGTGAATATAACTATGTGTCAGGCACTGTTTTAGGAACAATGATAAGCAAATAATGTGGCTGACATCATGGGGTTTATATTCTAGTGTGGGGGTAAGGAACACAGACAGTAAATTAGTAAATAATGGGATACTGTCATTTCAGATATCAGAAGAAAATCAATATGAAGTGAAAGTCACTTGGGGTGGCATTACTGAGGAGTGACGTTTGAACAGAGATCTGAAGAATGAGAAACAGCCAGTCATGTGAAAATTCCAGGCAAAGATACTTGAGTGTGAAGTCACAGCCAAGGCAACGATCTTAAGTGAAGACATGTTGCATATTTAAGGGATTGTAAATAGTGCATTAATGTGGAATGTAGTTAAGAAAGGGAAATGTAGGCTTTGAGACCAAACAGGAATATAGGCATCAGGTTTTCCAGGGTCTTTTAGACGATGCCAGGAATTCAGGTTTTATTCTATTTATAATAAAAAAACACTCGGGGTATAAGTATGGAAAAGGTATGTTCTGATTTACAGTTTCAAAAATATTTTTCCACAAATGGTGTTTGCAACCATTCTCCATGACTCTTGGAGAGTTAACACCCTCTCTTTATGCCAGGATAGTCTGGGTTATGTTGAAATAACAGATATAAATTCTGAAATTTCAGTGCTGTAATACAATAAAGATTTATTTCTTCTTCACATCAAGTCATATAGGTCAGCAGTCTCTCCTCGATCCTGTAGCTGCATGATTTAGAACATGGAGTTCCCTAAGGAAGCCGAGGCAAGGAAAGAAAGAAGGCTAGAGGATCATGCAAGTTATTTTTATGGGCCAGACCTAGAAATGGCTTATATTGTTTCTGCCCACATCCTGTGGACCTGCACTCAGTCATATGGCACCAAACTCCCAATAAGAGAGCCTAAGAAATGTTGTCTTCTTGTGTGTCTGAGAAGAGGAAACAAATGTTCCTGCCGAATTCCCTGAGCCAAGATAACGCTGACTTATTCTTATTACCTTTAGAAGCTTTAGGAGCCAGTAGGTACTCTTTTCTTTAGGAACAGTGATGCAGGGCTTTCAGTTCTTTGCATGGTCTTGGCATCAACCAGCAAACAGGAATTCCATTAATCAGATATAGTTCCACAGTATACAGACCTCCTAATTGATCTGGGCTCTTTAAATAATGGTGAATGTTCCCTGGTCATTCTAGAGCAGATCTGACTTACTACACCAAAATGGAGTGGCATAGGTCAAAGGCATTTATCCAAGACCGGAACCTAGAATGATATTCATCTCAAACAACTCAGACCCCAAGAGGGAAGCGAGGCTCTGAGCTTGAGGAGAATGAGCTATGAGCAGTTGAATCTCTCCCTATGTTAAGGGAGAGGATGGCAGAATGAGCACATGAAGGTGAGTCATCTCCCTAACACTTCTTTAGAGTCAGCAAAACCTTACTTCTTTCCCAAATTTTCTTCACATGGCTCCCTTTTCTCTGTGAGAATGAGAAAGTTATTATTTTAAGACCACAAAGGGAAAATTTTAATTATGATCTATGAGGCATTTGCTTCAAAGTCAGTAGTAACACAAATACTGGTGATACTGAGACTATTTTTAATTTTTTTTTTTTGGCCAAGGTTTGTGATGAATTCTTTAGAATATGTTTTCTCTTAACCCTTACCACAAATGTATGCAGTAGGAACTACTAAAATGTTGAAACTCAGTAGAAAGGTTACATCCTCTTTCTGGTCACACACCTAGTGAACAATGAGCCAGGATTCAAATTCGTGGCTTTGCAACTCTTAATCCCATGCTCTGAATCACAAGAAAGAGAAAAAGCAAAAACAAACAAACAAAATGTAAACAGACTCTTAGACACAGAGAGTGCGCTGGTGTTTGCCAGAAGGAAGGGGGGTTTGGGGGGTGAGTGAAAAAGGTGAAGGGATTGAGAAGTACAAATTGGTAGTTACAAAATAGTCATGGGATATAAAGTATAGCATAGAAAATCCTACATAATAAAAAGCTAATATGCAAATAGACCAAATGGTGGAACAACCAAACAACTGGTCACTATGATGTGTGCTGACCACCATGGGGCGTGCACAGAACATGGCGGCCATTGGCTGCAGAGTGCCGAACATGGCAGGCATCGGCCACAGTGGGATGGTGGAGCAGGTGAGCAGGGGCACCAGACCAAGGCCGGGCACTGGTCGCTGTCATCGGGGTGAGACTCTGGTGGTTACTGAAAATTCTTTGCTCCTGTGCGCTGCGGTCCCACCCAGCACTCACACCTGCTTCTGGCACTGGAGCCACTGCTCGCACCCACTGATGGCGCCACCAGCCCCGCTGGTACCTGCTGCTGGCACCAGCCCCAATCGCTCTGTGCTGTCAGCAGGTGCTGCGAATGGGGCCAGGTTGTCAGCACGTGGGAGCAGCGGGAGGGGCTGGGCGGGGGTGCAGAGGATTGGTCAAGACCCACCCCTGAGCCCACGACAGGCTTGAGGCCCACAGTTCCTTTCAAGGTGCACAAATTCATGCACTGGGCCCCTAGTATAGTTAATAATATTATAACTACTATGTATGATGCCAGGTGGGTACTGGAAATACTGGGTGTAATACTTTTTTTTTTTATTATTGATTTCAGAGCTTAAGGGAGAGGGGGAGAGAGAGAGAAACATTATTTTTTAAAAATATATTTTATTGATTTTTTACAGAGAAGAAGAGAGAGAGAGAGAGAGATAGTCATAAACATCAATGAGAGAGAAACATCAATCAGCTGCCTCCTGCAAGCTCCCCACTGGGGATGTGCCCGCAACCCAGGTACATGCACTTGACTGGAATCAAACCTGGGACCTTTCAGTCCGCAGGCCGACGCTCTATCCACTGAGCCAAACCGGTTTTGGCACTTTTTAAAGTATATGGTTGTCCAACCACTATGCGGTATACCTGAAACCAATACAAAATAATATTGAAGGTAAACTGTAATTGAAAAATAAAAATAAAAAGTTTAAAAAAGAAATAAATAAAAAAGATCGTCTGCCTATTTTGATTCATTAAAATACAAATATTTAGGTTAAAAATTTCATACCCATTTACCAGTTTTCATAAGATCTAGAATTCTAGAGTCAATAGTTTATCTTTTTATGATAAACAAATCAAATGGGTATTAACATTTTTTACAACAGAGATATTAAATATAAATTTTCTCAAAAATTGTAAGTGCCATGGAAGCATGAGGATGAGCATGCCTCCTCTGATTGCATTGACTCCCCAGATGGCCACTGCCTGCTTATCAGCCCTCCCAAGCCATGTTTGTCTTTGAATCTCAAACTGCTCTGCAAATAGAACACTTTCAACAAATGCTTGTTAGATTAGTAAGCTGGTATTGTTGTAAATATTACATGGCTGACAATACATGAAAAAACAACAGCATTAATGTCTTTTGAAAATACAACATGATGTGTTTTCCAACAATATCTAAGATTATAAGGCTAGTCTGTAAACTTTTCAGTCTATTTTTACTGTCATTCTCTCTAGAGAAACATGTAAAATCAGGTCGAAATCTCCCTGTGAAATAATTTAAAGGTTTTACTAATGTGCCAATAAAATATTCTTACCTCAACAAGACATCTCAAAAGTGAGATTCTCTTTCACATGTAATATGTACATCACAGGTTTATGCAAAAATTCTATTGGTAAATAGCCAAACAAAATATAGTACCTCCATTCTGAATGCAGGGAAAACTAAGAAAAATAATTAAACAACTGTAAAATCCACAAGCACGGTGCTCACTCACACACACATACACACACACACACACACACACACACACACACACACACAGTCTCATTAACATCAAACCATAAGAAATTAATTACAGATTCACTGCTAATGAACATATGGGATAAGTGCTGACACTCAACTGGTTTCAGTTCGGTGATCACAGAAACAAAGCAATGCTCACAGACGGATGGCGGGGGAAACGTCAGTGAGTGGGGGCCAGGAAGCTGGATTCCTTCATAACTATGGAAAACAGTTCCAAAATATTCACACAGAGAAAAAAGAGCTTCAATATTCATCCAGTTCTGAACATCAACAGACCTTCTCCATCACTACCACCTGCTGTCTCTACCTCAGAAGCTGAAACATCTGAAAGGAAGAAGCTTGAGCACAGAGGAGAGGGTAGGCAGAGGCACTGGCAAAGAAATAGGACTCTGGAGCAAAAGATGCCTACCCCCTAAAAAAAAAAAAGAAGAAAGAAAAGGAGAGAAAAAATATGGTGTCTACAAAGAAGAGTCATAAGCTAGAATCAGACAGTAATGTGTGTGTACAAAGAGGTTGTGAATTAAATCCAAGGGTAAATTCACTTAGCGATCACAGAGAAGTTCAGATGATGATATTATATGTCCTTTTCCACTTAAATGTGCTGACAATTTGAAACACCCTCATTGAAGATGCAGATCATGAACACACTTGCCTTTTAATATGCTGAGTTACAATGTCAAACTCTAAAGAAATCACAGCAGCAGAATCAACACCACTTTGTCTTAAGGATTCTGACCTCACTGAAAACAAGAGGCAGCTAGTTTGGGTTGCACATCTATTAGCAGGATGTAAAAGCAAATAATTCCACTTAGAGTTACAAATAATGCTTCTTCCTATATTAGTTAGGATGAACTCCTCTCCTATTTCTAGTCATGTCCAGAATCATCAGTTCATTATTCAGCACCCGTGATGCATGCATTTCGTATTCATGATTAAATATTTATCAACTTATATCGGTGGTTCTTCTTATTGAAACCACTCTCCTACTCCTACTCATCCCTGTTTAGATCCATTGAAAATGGCTTAATTTACCTATGAGATCGGAAAATCCTAACCAAGTGGTGTCTATGTAAATTACGTATCTTTTTACTTACAGTATTTTAAGAAATTATTCTCCAGGTCTTTTAAATTCTTTGGACTTAGGTCCCTTTAATATTCTTCTTAGTTCTAGAGTCATTTTCCATCAGTTTATAAGACCTCTCACTCTATGCTGATGATTTTCTGCTTAATATGAATACCAATAAGTAATTACCTTCTGGTTAAGATCTTCATCTTCTTATCTGTCAGAACTTTACCAATCTTGAGGAAAAAAAATAGATACTGACTTCTTTTCTTTCTTTCTTTAAATCTTTATTGTTGAAAGTACATAAGTCCCCCTCCTTTCTCCCCATTGATCTCATCCAGCTGCTCCAGTCACCTGCCCCCTAACCCCTGCCCAGGCCCTCACCACCCCATTGTCTGTGTCTAAGGATTATACATATATGCATATAAGTTCATTGGTTGATCTCTTTCACCCACCCACCCTCTCCCACCTTCCCTCTGATGTTCAAAAGTCTGTTCATGATTCTGTCTCTGTGTCTATTTTTGTTCATCAGTTTTTTCTGTTCATTAGATTCCACATATGAATGAAATCATGTTATACTTACCTTTCTCTGATTGGCTCTGACTTTCAAGTATAAACAAAATCTCAAAATAATAATAATTAGAGAGTCTACTCCATTATACTAGTACAAATCTATAATTTTTACTAGATTTTGCATAAAATCATTCCTAGAAAACCTTAATTTAAATAATGAAAATGGACACTAAGTAAGAAAACATGAATTTCTTACTACCTTTAATGGGCATTTGGAACCTTTGTTTCTTCTTCTGACTACTAGAGAATAAATACAGCTCTAGCTAATGCACTTCCAACTAAATTTCCCAAGGCACAAAATGGTATAATTATATATAGATCACTATGGTACTAAATAGGTACACTTTCTAGAAATTTCAGTGACGAGGTCTGATTAGAGGGTTATTTAATCATTACTTTGCTGATGTTGAAAAAGGATGGTATGATAATAGAGGGTGTGACTTTTAAAATTTAACTGTTTGCATTTGAATCCCAACCTTTCCACTTGCCAACTAAGCAACTGTGACTCCATTTCCTTTTATGTAAAATGAGAAAAAACTAGTTATTTGGGGGAAAATTATTTTCAGAGCAAGCACTCAAGGAATGCTGGTATCATTACTTTGATAAATTAGTTTAAAGAGAAACAACTTGTTCTGAAAAGGGAAGTGTGTGTGGTGGGGTTGGGGGGTATGTTGGGAGGAAATTGGACTTCCCAGCCCATAAGAGAGAATGCTGTTGTCTCACTTTATGCACAGCTCATAGATGTTATCATCAGGCTCAGTGTGTGCATTAGAGGGACATGGAACTAAAGAGAACTCTCAAATTAAAGATAAGAGAATATCCTAGTTGGGCTACCTTTCCATGTGAAGATCTGTTTAGAATGTTATCTAATCCTTGCAATTATCAAAGGAAGGAAGGTACCAATTAATTATTTGCTTTATTCTTCTTCAAGTTTCTAGGCTGCATTTCACAGATTTTTTAATTGTCATGAATAGCAAAAATTGATATACTTGCTCCTTCAGCTCCCTATCCTTTTTTGGATCTCCTCCCTGCACCCTAGGTGTTTCTTCTGTCTCCTACATGGAGTCCTCTTTCACTCGCCTCAGGTTCTGTGCTCAACCTTGTTCTTTTTAAAAGTATTCTCTCTGAGAAATATCCACCCCATTAGCTCCATCTACCACCTAAAATTTATATTCCCCAATATCATATATCAAGCTTCCTTCTTAACTATCCTCTGGATGTCTCATTGAGAGTTCAACATCAACATCCTATATAATAAAAAGGTAATATTTAAATTGACCCTCATGGCCTCACACAAGATGGCCACCCCCATGTGGCCAAAGATGGCCACCACAAGATGGCCAGCAGGGGAGGGCAGTTAGGGGCAACCAAGCCTGCAGGCGAGGGCAGTTGGGGGCGACCAGGCCTGCAGGGGAGGGCAGTTGGGAGTGACCAGGATGGTAGGGGAGGGCAGTTAAGGGTGACCAGGCCTGCAAAGGAAGGCAGTTTGGGGCTACTGGGTGGCAGGGGAGGGAAATTGGGGGTAATTGGGCTTGCAGGGGAGCAGTTAGGTGTAGATCAGGCTGGCAGGGGAGTGGTTAGTGGTGATCAGGCTGGCAGGCAGGCGAGCGGTTGGGAGCCACAGTCCCGGATTGTGAGAGGAATATCCGACTGACGGTTTAGGCCCAATCCCTCAGAGCCTAAACCGGCAGTTGGACATCCCCTGAGGGGTCCCAGATTGAAGAGGGTTCAGGCTGGGCTGAGGGATACCCCCCACAAGTGCATGAATTTTGTGTACCAGGCCTCTAGTTTCTAAAATAAATTTATGCCCTAGCCAGTTTGGCTCAGTGGATAGAGCATTGGCCTGCAGAGCAAAGGGTCCCAGGTTCGATTCCTGTCAAGAGCATGTACCTCAGTTGCAGGCTCCTCCCGGGCCCTGGTCAGGGCTCGTGGAGGAGGCAACCAATTGATATGTCTTTCTCACATATATGTTTCTCTCTTTCTCTCTCTCTTCCACTCTAAAAGATTAATGAAAAATATCCTTGGATGAGGATTAACAACAACAACAAAAAGATACTGCCAATAAATTTTTTAAAACATTAAAATAAACTTATTTTCAGAACCCAAATCTGTTTCATCTCCTAAAATCCCTCTCTGAGGAATAGCCTGCTATCCATTCATTAGTCCAAGCAAGGCACTTGGTAGTTATCCTGCTTTCCTACAACTCCCTAACCCAGTCATTTCATTGTCAATCAGGTTCTAAGAGTAATGGCTTAATTCCCAACCTTTTATTCTTCAGGTCTCTTAATTCAACTTTTCATTATTTCTTCTCCAAATCGATAACCATGTTATTGTACTGATCATCTCCAGGTGTTTCTCTTTTCATACTGTTTTCCATTCCATAATCTGAGATTAATTCCTTATCATATTACTCCCCTGTTTAAAAAATGTTTGTTCAGTCAGCAAGTATTTATTCAGCATCCACTATGTGTCAGGCCCTGAGGCAGGGCCCGGGGCATTACAGCGACCGTGCCCTTTCCTTAATGATCTATATAGATAATTTTAAATACACACACACACACACACACACACACACACATATATATAGAAGATATATGAAATATATATATATATACACACACACACACATATATATACACACACACACATATATAGAAGATGTATGAAAAAAGTAGAAAATGTAGCCATAGAGAGAGGCATATATAAAATCAGGACGGCATTTATTTATTTATTTATTTATTTATTTATTTATTTATAAATATATTTTATTGATTTTTCACAGAGAGGAAGGGAGAAGGTTAGAGAGTTAGAAACATCTATGAGAGAGAAACATCAATCAGCTGCCTCCTGCACACCTCCTACTGGGGATGTGCCCGCAACCAAGGTACATGCCCTTGACCAGAATCGAACCTGGGACCTTTCAGCCCACAGGCTGACTGACGCTCTATCCACTGAGCCAAACCGGTTAGGGCTCAGGAAGGCATTTATATGTAACACTAATGAATCTGAATTTTATCATGAAAGCATTCAAAAGACACCAACAAATAGTTGTTGAGTAGATGAATGAATGAACATACATGTGAGACAAGAATACTTTGAATGCATTTCCAAATTGAAATTGAAATTTTGGGCAGCTTTAATGTATACATAGATATACAGGATGGGGCAAAAGCAGGTTTACAGTTGTGAGTATGTGAAACACAGGGTTTATTCTTATATTATTATTTATTAGTTACTGTATTATTTTCTATATAATGAACTATAAACTGACTTTTGCCCTATCCTGTATATCTATACATATGATGTTGTATCTATATTTATGATATGTCTACCAGTATATATGTTTTATGATATATATATTTATGCATATATTATATTTATACATGAACCAATCTATGCTTATATTATATACTAGTATGTATATATTGGTATATACTCACATATACACATATAATAGATGTATAGGAGCATTAAAGCTGCTCAAAATTTCAATTTCAATTTGGAAATGCATTAAAAGTATTCTTGTCTTACATGTATATTTATTCATTCATCTACTCAGCAACTATTCTTTGGTGTCTTTTGAATGCTTTCATGATAAAATTCAAATTCATTAGTATTACATATAAATGCCTTCCTGCTGTTATATATGCCTTTCTCTATGGCTACATTTTCTGCTACTTTTTTCATACATCTTCTATATTCCAATCACAAGTTTTGTGTGCACTATAACATTGTTTCCTGCCTGAAATTTGGCATTTCTATCCCCTTTTACTGGGAATATTCTTTCTTGCCTTACTCAGGAAAACTGAAACTCACTTATTCAGAGTAATGTGTCTTGACGCACTGCAACTTTCAGGCTGCTAGAGACCCCTCCTTGTACATAAATCTATCCTGCCAGCAATCCAATTGCAGGATAATTGTTAATTTGCTGATCTCTGCGTGATCTCCCTAACACATCTCCATCATATTCACTTTCTTACACAATGGCTGGCACATAGTAGCAATCATAAATGCCTTCTGAAGGAATAAATGGCAGAATGGATTAGTAAAACATAGTAGCAATCATAAATGCCTTCTGAAGGAATAAATGGCAGAATGGATTAGTAAATTCACTACTCTATAGGCACTTGGTCACATGCTTACAGAACTATTCAGAGCTTTGTTGAACAAGATTCCTTCATTTCTTTTCTCCCAGAGAGTTCTGAAATGGTGGCCTAAAGGCTCTATAAAAAGTTTTCTTAAATTGAGAATCAATTTAGCAGCAAAGCCAAAATTCCAACAAAATTACCATCTTTAAAAGTTCTAAAAATACATTTAACAACAACAACAAAAAAAAACCCCACCAAAATGATACCTTTTTTTTGTTTACAAATTGGCATATATATATTTTGTGTGTGTGTGTGTGTGTGTGTGTCTTCTTATCTCCTCCCAGTTAAAAATGCTTGTACCTCTTAATAGCCAGCATTCTCTTAGGTCTGCAGTTGGGCTCAACGCATTCAAGCCTCAGCACAATCTTCTCTGTAGTTTCAGCCTTTTGGTAGAAAATTGGTTTAGTCTGCCTGCCATAGCCACTCTGCTGCCTGTCATAGCGCTGCTTTCCCTGAGCATACAGAAGCCTTGCCCTTCTTGTACTGTGTTGCTTTGTGCGGTTGATGTTTGCCACACCTCTTACAGAAAGTCCCATGGGTTTGGGGAACAGAACGTTCACCCTGTTTGCAAGAGCACTATGGGCATGGAAAGGAAAGGCAGGCCCTTACCTTCTGAAATCTCCTCATTTCACTCAAAGGGCAGCTTGCCTGGATATTCATTCTTGAAATCACTTTTACTTCATTTGCCTGCAGTACTGAGAACTGATAAAATCTCTGAGTTCTTCATGCCTATTTTTCCTCATGTATTTTGTTTGTTTTTTAAATGGGAGTATGGGCATACCTTGGAGATATTGCAGGTTTGGGTCCAGATCACTGAAATAAAGTGAGTATTGTAATAAACAAAGTTGTAATCTTTTTGCTGGTGGAGGATCTTGTCCTCAATTTGTAAAACAACAACAAAAAACCCCACAGAAAACCCACAATATCTGTAAGGTGCAACAAAGCAAAGCACAATAAAATGAGGGGTGTCTGTGTCCTGAAAGCATCCAACATTAAAATTTGGTGTAGGTGTTGAGACCAATCTCCTTTGTCCAAATAATGTGAAAACAGTGAATGGTACAATCAATTTGCAGGTGACATAACAGAAGCCCTGACTAACCTCAGTTCACACCACAGCTATCTCTAGCCTCAAACCTTCCCAGGGACCCTTCTATAAATAGAATGCACTTACCTTGCTTTATTTGACCATTTCCCCAAAAATCAGACTTAGAAAAATTAGGATTCTTCAAATAAAGGGTCATTTATTATCCCCAGCTTCTGTAAGCCTGAGTCTATTGCAAATTGCACATAATGCTTAGCATAGTGAGTGTGCTTAAAAATGCTTTGTTATGAAGCAATAAACATATGAATCCTAAAATGAAGATTATTACTTCATGCAGGAAATACAAAAATTATATCTAATTTTATATGTAAGGTATTACATATGTATCTACTAGCTAAAGCCAGATGAACAAATAGCATTAATAATATATGGATTAAAATTCCATCTCACTTGAAATAATTATCTAATATTCTGAAATCTCCTAAAGTTATCAGAAAGTTAAATTTCCTTTAGTAAGGCTATTCTATATTATTGAATTGTTCATTAATTGTTGCTTCAAGATTGAGTATGAAGTAATGGATTCTCTGGTATTTACTAGTACATAATATTTTACATTTGTAAAGTGCTTTGCGATTGTGTGACAGTTAAATATTAACTGGCCCTATATCCATAATAGATAAGAATAAGAAATTCCCTTACACAGAAGGATAGATTGGAACTTCTTTACATGAGACCAGAAACCTTTTAATTAACTACATATGTCCTGAAAATTATTGATCTGTCTGCCTCTTAAATTTTATGAACAGTTTTTGAAGTTAAAAGTTTAAAATATGCCTAGTCATTCCTCAATTTTCACTTGGATCTTAGAACAGAATTCTCACTGATTCCAGAAATCACATATTTCTCTCTAATTAATATTCATCTCAAGTTGTCAATCTACCCTGTATTTTACTGCATATTAGATGAGTATCTCTTCTTTAACTCTATACCAGTGATTTTCAACCTGTGTACTGCAGAATTTTTAAAATGTGTAATATCTGACTAATTAGTCAGGGGCACTGACCTCTTTTCTCTTTTACTGTCACATAAAAAATGACAAGAGCAAACACAAACAATATGTGTGTGGTATGAATGAATCAAAATTATACCTTTTTTTTTGACAAATTGGCATAACATTTTTTGGTGTGTCTCTGAATTTTAATAGTTTATGTGTGCCATGAAATAAAAAAAGGTTGAAAATTGCTGCTCTGTACTGTGGAAAACCTTTGTCAGTCAGTAGAAATATAATAATATCTTCTGTTTTATTGTTCTTTGTATTCTTTTTTTTAAATTTTATTTTATTTTTATTGTTTTAAGTATTACAAATAGTAGTACATATGTCTCCTTCTTTTTTCCCCCTTTGATCTCCCCCGACCTCCCCTACCCCCCAGGACATGCCTTCACCTGCCCACCCTCCCCCCCCCCGCCCCCCGCCCCAGTGTCTTATATCCATTGGTTGTGCTTATATGCATGCGTACAAGTCCTTCGGTTGGTCTCTTACAGCCCTCCTCGCCCAACCACCCCTGTCTTCCCAATGTAGTTTGACAGTCTGTTCAATGCTTCTTTGCCTCTGTATCTTTTTCCCACCATTTCTTTCCTTTAAAAAGTTTTGCCTTTGCAGACTGGAAATAAACATATAATAACAAAACAAGACAAAACAAAAAAATGTTTGAGTCCCAATTTCAATGTCCAACAGTTCCTTATGTATACATGTCAGCAGTGATATCTGGATGGTGGGCACATGGTGGCAATGCAGGTCCGACCCTCTCTGGTTTGGTCCTAGGTAACCTGCAGCGGTGCACAGCTGCTGACTGCTCCCATGGCAAGGCCTTGTCAGCGTCTTCCATCTCTGGACTGTTTTTTCCTCTTGTCTTCGTGGTTGGAGCACTCCTGTCAATTCCTCTCTGTTGCAGGAATCTTGTATTCTTTATGTCAAAGTTTTTCAGGCCCTTGCTTATTATGTAAATATGTTCACCCTCAATAAAATTACTCAACATTTATGAAGTATATATTATCTCTTCTCACTCCTTCCTATCATATCATACTTATGAACATGGAGCCTTTTCATAAAAATAGTATTTATTAATAAATATTTAATAAATATCATTATTTTATTCATACATATTATTTAATAAATAAGAGTATTTATTCATACATATTATTTAATAAATAATATAAATATGTTTAAAATCTTATATTAGAGTTTTTTTGTTTAGTTTTAAATAAAATTGAATAAACTAAAATAGGGCATGACAAACTTACCAAATAGAAGAAACTCTTTAAGAACCCACACAAGTCACACCTTGAAAATTTCTAACTCAAAGTAGTTATTTGTTGAGAAATAAGTGAAAATAGAACTTATATTGATATTTCCCTAAAAGGTGGTGATTATAAAATGCGCATACAGTTTAATTATACAGCAAAGTGCTTGATTCTTTAATCAAAGAAACTAGGCTGTTCACATTCTTTATTGGAGTCAGGAAGACCAGGTAGAAGGCTCTAGAAGGGTTCAGGTGATGTCCCATAGATCTGGAAATAGGATAGAGCAATGCAAACAAGAAAGGGATGACAAGGTAAAGGAGAGGTTGCTGTAGAATTGTCAGAGTGAGACAAGGCAGAATACAAGTATTAGGGAGAGGGCAAAAACCTTGCAGGAAAATTAGGCAATAGAGCAAAGACTTGAGTTTAATTTCAGATATTTAAGAATTAAGGTAGAGATGTCTGAGGGTGTATGGAATTATAGAACTGGAGTTTGGCAGATGGAGAGAGTTGGGAACAGGGGAGTAATGGATTTACAAGTCATCTGCATAGTAATTTCTATGGGTTTATTTTAAACAAAGATTTGTGTTTGCAAAGTCAAGATGTAAGTTCTGCATATTTCTTTCTGAGTAGTACTTGGCTAAGCTCAGGTAAAGGTATCATATCAACTATTGTATTATACAACTATATGAAAGTAGAGAAAGATTTAAAGAAATAAAACCACCCAAGTACAATTTAGGACTGTTGCATTGATTCTCAACGGTCATCACTTACTACCTATTAACTTTGGCTTTCCACACAAAGTGCCTCAAATACAATCCTTTTTAGGTGGCAAAGGCCTTTTCCTTGAGGAAAAAATGGGATTGGGGTTTGCCTCAGTTTCCAGAGTGTCATGTCTCCAGAACAGTAAGTTTTTGTTTTTCTTTGACCCCTTTCAATAAGCTACTTCTAACTAAGACTATGCACTTGTCCCCACTTCAGGAAAAGTAGTTTGTTTTTTATTAGCATTCTCTGTGCTCTAAGAGTTCTGTTTTAGGCCCACTTCTGATCTTCAATTTCCCTGCGATTTTAGACTTGGAGAGAAGAAATACAAAGATAGAATGTTAAAATGAAACACTTGTGCTACATTATTTGTGACCATAAAACTTTTCCTAATGAGACAAAATCACTCTCTCTTTTCTACTTCAGCTTTTTGACCTTTGTAGCTAAATCTAATTATCATTTATTTGCATTAGGTAGTCCATTCTCAGCCACCTCTGACACATAACTGACTTCAGATACCAGATTCTGAAATATTCATATATTTCAATTTTACTAAAGGTTCTTTTTATAATTTTAAAGTACTGTTAAATGGAACCTTAAGAGATTTTAAAATGAAGATGAAAAGAAGTTTAAAGTAGGCATCAATGCATGCTCAATATATTTGTACCAGTCATATTTTTCTAGGTAGAATACATGGAAAGTTACAAAGGAAACAACTTGGCTCTTTCCTATAGCAAATTTAAGTCATAGGGATGAACTCTAATGAGAAAATCCAGTCTCAGATTAAAGATCAACCCATCCATCAATAAATCAATCAATGTAGCTGCTGACACAATTGGGACAGTGTGACAAATAAAAGAATAAATTCACATCAACTTAAAAGATGACTTAAAAACAGGTAGAACTGTATTTGAACACGAGAGAGACTCAAGGAGGATATAGTCCAAGTCATAATCAGCAGGCACTTATATGCATTACTCACTATAAGGTGACTAGTACCCTTTGAATATATTTAGCAAGTTCACTGGCAGATTTATTAGCAGATTTGTGATATTTTTGTCCTACCACTTGGAAAGCCTAGCTTCCAACCTACAAGGAACGCTTCTCATTTTCCTAGGATGTGCTAAGTTTCGATATCCGCTTTTCAGTTTGCATTCTAGGGGCATCCTGTGTTCTATATACGAACTATGAAAGATGAAAATGTGTTGTAACACTTGATGTGTTAGCAAGAAATTTTGTGTATCATGCAAGTTATTTATATAATTTACTGAGACTAAAACAGATGTAATACATTGCCAATTTAAATCTTTACATAAGAGAGAAAATATGTGCAATTTGTAAGATAGTGCTTGAAAGCTGTTAAATTTGACACATTGCCATGACTTGCATCAATCAATTGTGGGTTCTCTGGTGCAAGAGTTTTCAGTTTTGCACTCTCTCAGTGAGAACACAGCAATACGCACAGCTTAATATCTTTTTTCTTCTTATAGCTCTCTCATTAAAGCAGACTCAGGCAATGCATATTTGAAAACATTTCTTTTCCATGGTGAATATGTGAGAGCAGCAACATAGCAATGTTTTCATTTTTATCTCAAAATTCCACTTAATATCCAAAGCATTCACATGCGAAAATTAGAGGGTTCAACCAAGTGGGTGATCTAACAGTGGTGTTTATCGAAGATTCTGCTGCAGAAGAAGAATGAAGAACAAAAACCTGAAGGCTAAACCTATTAACCCTTACCACTGAGGATGTGTCCCCACAGTGTAGAGCCCTCACCTGAGACAGTTCCTCCCAAAGACAGTTTTCCCACTTCATCCAGTACTTTACTCAAACCATTAACTTAAGGGAAAGCAGTTAATGTTGGAGCAGGAGGTAAGGGTAAGAATGTGAGAACTGTGCAGAAAGGTGCATGGTAAGCAACTATTTCATTATTGAAACTCAGCCTATCAATAACCAGAGGTAGCAAGGCCAGCCTGATTCATCTGGTAACTTTTTCCTTGTGCACTATTATTAATTACACTCATTTTCTCTGCCAACTGTTAAGCTCTGGTGGGATGAAGTGGATAAGATATAGACTGCGTTGGCAGATTTAGCAAACCAAAACACAAGAAACTCAGTTAAATTTGAATTTTAGATAATCTCTCTGTCTCTCTTTATATACACTAGTATATGTATGTATGTGTGCAATATACATATATACACACATATACCTATACACCTATATACATGTATAAATGTATATGTATATGTATACATATACATATACATATATACACATGTACATATACAGGGTGGGGCAAAAGTAGGTTTGCAGTTTTTTGTGTAGAAAATAATGCAATAATCCTAATATATAAAAATCCAAGGTCCTTAACATCCAAAAGGACCAAAGGCTCAACCAAACAGTCCTATAGTCAGTGCAGGCGCAGAGACCCAGCACTGACTGCCGAGGGAGCTGTGGATCAGGCCCAGAGAGAGGCCCGAAGAGAGAGGCAGGGTCTGATCTGCAGCCTCCGTGGCAGCTGTTGACCAGCCGTTGCCTCTCTCTTTCTCTCCTGTCTTTGCCAGCAGCCGCACCTCTGTTTCTCTCATGGCCTCCATGGGGGCTGCTGATCAGCCCCACCTCTCTGATCCAGACCACCTCTCTGATCAGGCCTGGAGATAGGCCTGGAGATGCTGATTGACATACAGAACCAAATCAGAACCAAATCTGGGTGAACTGAGAGGAGCCAATGGCTGCCTAAGAGACAGAGCTTTTGAAGCTGACTGGCATAGAAACCGACCAATCAGAACCAAATCTGGGTGAACTGTGAGGAGCCAATGGCTGCCTAGGAGGCGATTTGGCTTAAACTGGTAGTTGGATATCCCCCAACGGGTCCCTGATTGGAGAGGGTGCAGGTTGGGCTGAGGGAACCCCTCTCTGTGCACAAATTTTGTGCACTTGGCCACTAGTTAATAAATAATAATACAAGAGACTAAGCTATTTCATGTACTCACAACTGTTAACTTACTTTTGCCCCACCCTGTGTGTGTGTGTTGTGTATGTATATATGTGTATATGTATAGATATACATATACACATATATACATATATACATATACACATATGTACAAATTTAACTGAGCATTCTATATTTTGTTAAGCAACCTCATATTTGGAGAGAACACATGGAAGAAGATGAGCTTGTTAAAAAGACAGGAAGAGGAAATGCATGGAAGCCGAGGTCATATCCCTGCTTTCACACGTACAGACTCTCATTGAGCCCTACCCTCCATGATCCTCCCTCTCCACATTTATTTCAGGCCCATGCTGAAGAATCCTCATGAGTTCTCTTCTACTCTCTTTGAAATCTGAAAGCCTATTATGAGAACCACAGATATATTTTACTACATTTTGTTTTCCAAACTACTTTGTTGTAAGGCTATGCCTTGTGAAAACCTCCTCCTGATGACCTCACAGTTTGAATTATTCATTCAACATACATTTTCCTCTTGTGAGCACATTTTGTTTCCTGAAACGTAGAAATAATTTGGGACCAATGAGAAAGAAGCCTCCAATGTCCTGAGCTCAATGCTTTCACATGTGCCAAATGCTTTCAAAAAAAATCTCAAGGGAATTCTAACCCTCTTCATAAACCAACACCTTAGTTTGACTTCTCATCTAAAACTTGCTCATCACAATTACATACAAAAAAATCCCCACATATTTTGGACAACTCTCTCAAGGCAGATACTATGACAAGATTCTATTACATTCTTAAACTCATGAGTGGCAGCCAATTTTTATAAACCTGTGGTGCTTTAGCTATCATGGCTGAGAAGATGATGGTGCATTTGGAAATTTCAGTCCAATCAGCCATATAAATGTTATTTGTTCTTTGTTCTCCATGCATCTGTTTTCAAATCAGTCTATGATCACTGGGGCTGTGTGAAGTTCAGGGCTATATCCAGGGGTAGGTATCCTAGGGGAGATCTATAGCCATGATGGATCTGGTTGAATTCTTGGTAGCTAGAGGGTTAAGGAGAATCTCTTTGCCATTTCTTCAATGAACTCATGCTTTGGCTCTTCCCCATGCATCTAGAATGCAGCTCACATAGAGAGTGAGCGCATGATGTTGTGATCTCATCCTGTAGTGGGACATTACTTTGTTGGCTTCTGCACTTGAAGCAATTTGAAATTCTCAGCAGCCATACATCACCAATTTTGACAGAATTTGCAGGTCTATTCTTAACTCCAGACCTAATGGATGAAATGAAACTTGGTGAGCTCCCAGAGTTGGACAACCTTCAGAATGCGGAGACAGACCAATGAAGGCAAGTGTTCTCCAAAGACAGTGCTGGTGTTCTCCCAAACTCATCTCTCCCAGTGCCTGTGGCAGATCCTGTTGTTTTTCTTTTCTTTTCTTTTCTTTTCTTTTCTTTTCTTTTCTTTTCTTTTCTTTTCTTTTCTTTTCTTTTGATGTTTTCATTGATTTTTTAGAGAGAGGAATAGAGAGATAGAAACATCTATGAGAAGCATCATCGATCAGCTGCCTCTTGCATGCCCCCCTACTGGGATGGAGGCCACAACCCCAGGAATGTGCCCTGACAGGGAATAGAACATGTGATCTCTTGGTTTCTGGGTTGACACCCAACCACTGAGCCACAGCTGCCAGACCAGGTTCCTGATGTTTCAATGAAAAGGTATTGAATTTTGCAAACCAGTAGGTAGTCTCTGGATAACAATAGCTTCTGAGATTCCAGAATATTTTATAGACTCCTCTTATTCCTCCAGGCAAAGAGGATGGCATTTAAAGTAGGAATAATACCTGACCTGAACTATCCAGCAAAATGAATTGCACAAGCAAAGTAGATTCTCAATAGTTTATGCCTGATTATCTCCAAAAAAAACATGTTATAAAACCAGTTCAAACTGCTAGGGTTAAGTTTTTTTGTTTGGGTTTTTGCTTTTTATTTACTTGTTTATATTAAAATTCATCTTAACTTCTTTTGAGTAAGACTGGTTTTAAGATTGGTAGCCCTGAATTTATTCCTGTTGTATTTGTGTGTAAAGAATGATAGCCAATAACACAGTTTTCAATGAATAAGTCTTCAGGTATATTGATTAGATATACTACTTCAGATGCACTTTTTTTTTCTAATTTCATATGAAATGTACAAATTTCCTGTGTATTCTATTTATTTTCAGGTCAGAAATAGCATGAAAACATCTATCCTTTTTATTTGTGTTTTGTTATAATTTTGGTGTTTCCTCTAATAATGATTGGAATGTAAAAATAGAAAAAAGCCATTGACCCAGATAAAACAACTTGTTTTTTAATGCTGAAAGGGGTGTTGGATTTTAGATGAGATCCTACCTTTTGCTTTCGCAAATATAAATCATATTCAGTAGAAAATCTAATAAACATCTGAATGGGGTGAAAACATTGTTTCGCATAATTGAAGTTTGCTTTATTTACTTATTTAAGCTCAGCAAGGATGGAGGGCAGGGCTGGCATGGAGTTGATGTGTCTTTATATATTATGAAACATTACAGCTGAGCTATATAGCCCCTGAGCTGAGGTCAAGTGAAGGTGGAAAAGATGACTTCATGTAGACTCCTGCCAGAAGCTTGATATCTGATGTCGACTGCTGACAAAAAGCCAAGTGAATTCACTAAAATTTGGCACTGTACAAGTTCAGTGCCTCATCTGACTGCATAATTGGTCTACATACCCCAGATTAAACTACTTATAAAAACTGAGGAATTACCAGGGTGTTGCAAATTTTACTACAAAAGAATAGATGTGCATAGCACAGTATTCACAAACAACCCCACTGACCTGACTCTGAGGTGCACATATTAATACTAATAAGTATAATTGACCCCATTACTTTAAATGAGGATACATGTTAGAGCTAAACTCCTTCCTTCATATAAAATTATCAACTCTGTTGGCATAATGTGCTGGTTTATTTGCATGTTGCCTGTCCTCTCCATGTTAGAATATAAGGTCCATGAGAATGGGAATGGTGGTCTGCTGTGTTCACTGCTGTATGTATCCCCCAGCACATAGAAGAGTCTTTGGCCCATAGCAGGCACTTAAGAAATATTTATTAAGTGAATGATACATAATGGAAATAAGAAACACTAAACTCAAGTCACCACTGGGTAGAAAAGTGGTAGGAATAAACTGTGAAGAGTTACACAGGGCCTCACTTGTATCTGCAATATCACCTTAAGACAAGATCTGATATAAATGTGCCAGAATATTGAACTCTGACACCTTTCTGCCACAGCTAAGGGGTAGGACCTAAAAAACGTTTTTCGTCTTTTAAGGTTAATCATTTTAAAGTTAATTCTTTGCTTTCTTATCAACTATGTCTTTGTCTCAGTTTTATCAGAAATGGCCATGAGAGCCACCTTTACTTTTTTGCTTAATTTATATAATATCTTTCAGATTGAAAATTGTAATTGATAGTTTCAGGATGTTCAACAGTCAAAGGTTTAACATTTGCCAATGTATTTGAATAACTTAAATTATTCAAACCCATCATAACTATAGAGTTCAAGTTATTTTGATGAAAAGTATTAATTAAATTAATCAAATAATGTTAATTTTCTATTTTACTTTAGCTTCCTTCATTCTTTGGAGACTATAGAAAACTTCCTGACATATATTATATTCTAGATATTATTAATTTACAAACATATATATACTTTAAATCTCTTGGATTATAAGATTTTAAAAGTTGAACAAACTTCTAATGATTTTCTGAATACACAAAGGGCAATGCCAAACAAACCTCACATATTGACACTGGCACATTAGAGTTAAATAATTTAATTGGCAACTGGTGGCTGTCAGAAATATTTCTTGGCTCTCTATTCTGGCTTCTCCATGCCTCAAGCTTCAAGAAAACTCGAATGCCTCTGTGGAAGTAGTATTAACAGACATGTGCATACCCCCAAAGCACTTTGAAGGGATTTTACAATATAAGAATCTAGACCATGTTATAACCCATTTCTAAAAGAGTTCCTCTAAATGACACCATCAAAAATGGTCTGCTGGTTTCCTCTCCACTCATTCATTCATTCATTCATCCAAAAGATACTTTCTGAATTCCCCTGCCCTCAGGAAGATGGGCCTAATAGAGGGGTATAATGTTGGCATTGTCTTTGGACAGAAACATTCTCATCTCTACATAAATTCATATGGCAAGTCTAAACATATCCCTTTGGAGATTTGGTGGTTCTGTATACCTCCAGTGGGATGGTAAGTGAGGAGGAAGAGAGCCCCCAAAATTCATGCAGAAAAAAAAAAATCATGATTCTTAAAGGTTGCCAAAATCCATTATTATACAACATAGCTAAGGGATTTGTGAATGATGCTATCTAAGGCTTTTCTTGATTTTTTTTTGATACAACTCTTCTTTCCTAAGCAGGCTTGGTGCAGTTTCTTATTTTGTGCCTTTGCTCCTGATGTGCCTTCTGTCTAGAATGACTTTCGCATCCTCTGCCAGATGGAATACGACCCCACCTCCAAGGCTCAGTATGAGTAGAACCAAACCCTCTCTCCAAAGCCTTCTTTAAGTCTTTCCGGTATGAGTCAGGTCTCTTTCCTCTGAATTTCCTTAGTGTTTTTATTTACTGATATAATGATCTTTAGACATTTTCAACATATATAACAGCTATCTATGTACTTTAGACAAACTTTTGGAAAGTAGTGGGTATTGTTTATCTTTGTACCCTACATCATAACCACATAAAAGTTTTACATGCAATAGGCTGTCAACATGCATGGTGAATACTAATTGAATAGCATCTCTCTCTTTTCCATTGAAGAAATAGCTCAAAATTACACATTTTGATAGCATACTTTTTTTCCATTTCTAGCTAGTCTCTGGCCCAGTTTCCTCAAAAAATTAAAAATGGAACTCCCATTTGACCCAGTAATCCCACTTCTAGGAATGTATCCCAAGAAATCAGAAACATCAATCAGATGCATAGATATATACATCCCTATGGTCATAGCAGCACAATTTACAATAGCTAAGATTTGGAAACAGCCTAAGTGTCCATCAGCAGATGAATGGATTAAAAAACTGTGGTACATCTACACAGTGGAATACTAGGCCACTGTGAAAAAGAAGCAACACTTTACCATTTGCAACAGGATGGACCTGGAGAGCATTATGCTAAGCGAAATAAGCCAGTTGGAGAAAGATAAATATCACATGGTCTCATTCATTTGTGAAATATAATGAACGACATAAACTGATGAACAAAAATAGAGCCAGAGTCATAGAAGCATTAAACAGACCTTCCAACCTAAGAGGGAAGGCAGGTGGGGGGAGGGGGGGTTTGATAAGAGAGGAATACAGAGATAGAAACATTTATGAGAAACATCATCGATTGGCTGCCTCTTGCATGCCCCCAACTGGAGATGCAAAGGACGTATATGCATGTATATGAGCATAACCAATGGATACAGGCAGTAGGGGGATGAGGGCATATGTTGGGGGTTGGAAGTGGCTGGGGGGAGGTCAATGAGGAAATAAGGAGACTTATGTAATAGTTTAAATAATAAAGTATTTAAATAAAAAATAAAATAAAATAAAAAGGCTGGAGATTCAGCCTAAATATATAAATAAATATAAAAAAGAAAGAAAGAATGAAAAAGTAAAACACACACACACACACACACACACCCCACAAACTAAAGAGCGGTATAAGTACCAGCTGCTACATCTTTTAAGCTTCAGGAATTCAACATTATCTGATTTCCCAGGAACCTCAGAACTGTGGAATGTTTCATTCCACATTAAATTCTGATTAACTAACTGATCATTCAGTTTCTACTTCTTGCCATATTCTGCTTGGTTCTTAGATAAAAGTTGAAACTAAAGCTCTGTCCAAGGATTATATAGGGAAGGAGGTGGGGGTTAGTGAATAGATAGAAATGAGATTCTCACTTTGAGTTAGAAATGAGATTATCACTTTGAGTTATCTGTCTTCAATTATAAATTAAATTAAAATGGCAAATATCTGAATCAAACCTTTTCCTTAAGTCATCTGAATTTATCTATATTATTTTGTTTTTTCATCATCCTTGTCCAACTCTGATGTAATTTATTACAATTTATATAATTTTTCTTTCTGATATATTTCACTGGCTATTTATATATTGTACTAGATAATTTTTCTCAAAAAAAAAAAGTTCCTTCTATCTTATGGGTTAATAGTAATGCCCAGGCCTCACAGTAGGTTAATAGTGACTCACCTAGTGAATTAGAGATCAGCTTTGGAATTAGGTTTGCTTTTCCTAACTCAGAGCTTTTACATAAGTGTTAAGATCCAGATACCATTAAATAT
This sequence comes from Corynorhinus townsendii, assembly GCA_026230045.1. Lineage (NCBI taxonomy): Eukaryota > Metazoa > Chordata > Mammalia > Chiroptera > Vespertilionidae > Corynorhinus > Corynorhinus townsendii. Next base: position 115,872,416 of record JAPDVU010000006.1, on the reverse strand, counting down.
CAAGCTCCTTTAAAACACAGAAAGCGTGATTCCATTAACAAATAATTCAACACAAATGGAATTTTTTCAGAAAACATCTACTACCAAGAGATGAAAGTAATAAGACAAATTTAATAAAATGTAAAACAAAGGTAAATAATATAGTCTGGCAGTTAATCAAAAGATTAAGAGTAGCCCAGCTGGCCCAGTGGCTCAGTGGTTGAGCATCCACCTATGAACCAGAAGGTCTCGGTTGGATTCCTGGTCAGGGCATATACCCAGGTTTCCAGGCCAATCCCCAGTGTAGGTTGTGCAGGAGGCAGCCAATCAATGATTCTCTCATCATTGATGTTTCTATCACTCTTTCCCTCTCGTTCCTTTCTGAAATCAACAAAAATATATATTTTTAAAGGATTAAGATTAGAGTTATTTTATGACTCAGTAATATTACTACTAGATACAAACAAAATCTGTACACAAATGTTCATAGCAGCATCACTCATAATAGCAAAAAAAGAGTGGAGCAACTCAAATGTTCATCAGTTGATAAATGGATATGCAAAATTTGGTATACCCATACAACTGAATACTATCTATAATAATAAAAGCACAATATGCTACTTAGACCAGATCCTTCCAGACAAAGCCAGCGCTGTGAGGGAAGCCCAGGTCCTGGGTGCCAGAGGGAAACCGGTGCTGGCAGCAGGGGAAGGAAGGCCTACTCTTGCATGAATTTCATGCATCGGGTCTCCAGTTCACTATAAAAAGGAATGAAATGCTAATACATGCCACAGCATGAATGAAATGAAACTTGAAATATTAAAATAGAAACTCAGTCACAAAAGACCAATATTGTATGACTCCATTTATATTAAATTTCCAGAATAAGCAAATATATAGATTCAGAAAGCAGTAAGTGCTCGCCTATGGATTGGTGGGGGTATGTTGGGGAAAATATGGAGTCACTGCTTATAGTTATAAGTTTATTTTGGGGGGGGGTATTGAGAATGTCACAAAATTAATTGTGGTGATGGTAGCCAACTCTTTGAATATACTGAACACCAGTAAGTTGCGTACTTTCCCCCCCCCAAAATATATTTTATTGATTTTTTAACAAAGAGGAAGGGAGAGGGATAGAGAATTAGAAACATTGATGAGAGAGAAACATCGATCAGCTGCCTCCTAACTAAAATATGAAACATTGTACACTAAAGAGGAGTAACTTAAAAAATCCCAACATAGCATATAGATAGATAGATAAATTTTATGAAATTAAATAGTGTAATAACAAAAATAAATAAAATATAATATTGTCTTTCATTGAAATTTTAACCCCAAATCTTCATAGTTTGTTTAAACTGTTTCAAGTCAAAAGAAATCATGGGTTGATTTCAGGGAGACCCTGATATTCCTCATATTAAGTGAAAATGTATATATACATCTTCTATGAGACTATATATAGATGTTTATATTTTTAAGTAGTTCATTAGCTTCCAAATGGTCACTATTAGAATTTGATTAAAAAGCTTCCAAATGCTAGTAAAATTCAAAACAGGAATTGTTCACAAGTTTACTGTCTCTATCTTACCCAACATCAATTCCTATTTATAATAACACATAACTATTAATTGAATTTGCCCTTATGTTACTATTTCTACTTCTATTGATTTGGTTTAGGCTTTTGTGATTTCCTATCAGGACCAATTTAACAGCAGCCAAAACTATTCTCCTCACCACCAGCAGAGAACTGCTTATGTTCTTTCCATTCACAGATGCTATGCAAACATACAACCCTGGGGTGACTATAGTATGCATATCTGCAATTATTATTGTTTTACTTTGTTTTCAGTTAGTGCATATAAAAGAGACAATCAGATTCCTACTAATGAAGGTCATGATTAATCATCTCTATACTCATGTCTGGACTATTGTAGATGTTGAATAGTCTGGACTATTGTAGATGTTGAATAGTTAGTTATTTTTTTAATGGAATGAACCTGTAACCCTCAAATGCCTAATATGGGAGAGGCTTAATAACATCTAACAAATGAATAATATATATATATATATATATATATACACATATATACATATATATATATATATATATATATATATATATATATATATATATTACATTTTCATTTTTAAGGTTTTCTTCAAAGCCCTCCTAAGGGGAAAAAAAGACAAAAACCTTGAAAACAGCAGGAGTTTACTTCTACATATGGTGCTTTAAGGAACATGTGTGTCTTAAAACCAAAGCAAATCCTATTAACAGAATAAAACCCTAATATACACATAGTGCAGTGGAAGAAAATTAACATAGTCCTGGGAGTAGCTACCTTGAAATTACCAACCTGTTCTAAGGAGATTTGAAGATTATTTTAGTATTTTATATAAATTTGTAACTTGGATTCTGAAAGCTGTTTTATCAAGGATTTTTACTGTGTAGAATTAGCACATTAGATTTAGTCCATTTTTTACTTTCTTGAAAATCCTTAATATATATGTAGTGTGAGCTTATGAAAGAAAGATGCATTACAACAAAACCACTGAAGCCCAAGTAGCTGCTCTATTGTGGGGCCACAAACAGCATAAAGTGCTTATTTTGCTTTTGCTTCCGGTTTCATGTTGGCTAATTATCAGAAGTCTTTAGCTCAGATAACTAGATTTTTGTAAATCCCTTGGTAGATGATACATTTTCAAACAAGGAGGTAAATGCTTAGATTTGAAAAAGTTCAACATGGCATTATAACTAAAGTATGGGAATAAAAAGGCACTTACAAACTTTAACGAGCTAACCTGTATTAGATTATCAGTGTCCAATCCCCTTTGCATTATTTTATACACAATAAGCAGTTGTCAGTTCCAACTTCCCAAACCACATTTTGTTAAATGAATCCCGGCAATCCATCATCCCTGAGAATGTGCTCATCATACTTTCCAGGTGGCCCTTTGCTTCCTGAAACCCTATAGTTCTTATTCAGCCATTAACTAGTTATTGGTCTTGGGCAAATCTTTGAGGCTTAATAGCATCATCTGTAAAAAATCTAATATTTTAATGTGCATTTAATCATGGGGGCTGAAGTAGATCAAGTGTTGAGGCCCTTTCCAGTTCCAAGGTCTAGCAATCCAGAATTTTAAAGTTCTAACTCTCCCCTTCTCTCCAATCCAACTGCCATTGCTTTAGTTACCCTAATGTTGTTAGGGAAAATAAATCACTAAATTTCTGATCGATGTTCTTAAAAATGATTAGCTTTGTTCTCAGCTTGTCCTTGGAAAGTAAACACTTGGATATATTTCACTCACCTGCCATTTCTTACCTTCAGTATTTCCCAAGCCCTCTAAATAACTCTGAGCTTCTCACTCGTAGCAGATAATCTTTCCTCTTATACATCATCATTAAGGTTAGATGAGTCCTTTCCCCCAAACATGAACTCATTAAGAGGATATTAAGAAGAAGTTAAAAAGAAAAGATCTTTTGTGTACTCAGTACTTCAAGAAGTAACAGAGCCAAATCATTTTGAGAAAATTGGGAGAGATTTACAAATCAAAGAGCTAAAAATGACTACTTTTAGAAACTTGAGTATACCTAATTATTAAACTGATAGTGAGAGACATTGTATCACTGCCCTCCAATAGCACATTGCTTACAACCCCTGTTCCAGAACACTGGCTGGCTTGATTAAAAATGGAATTTCTTATATTCACAAAAACATGAAGAAAGATATTTTATAAAGTGGGGTACAGTGCATTTTCAATCCAGATCCTGGAAAAGATTCCATTTCTCGGTACTGTATATTAGAATCTTGTAGTTGGGACAGGAAAAGGGAGGGAGGCATTATGGGCTCTAGATCCAGTGTGAAAAAATTGCTTCAAATATTAAAACTATATATTATCTATGAAAAAATATTTATTTAAACATTTTAAATAACATAAAGGAAGACTCTAGATTTTTAGGTTCAACAAAAGTGGGCATGGACTTCAAAGGCTTGAGAAATAGTTGTTTCCTAACACAGAGATGCATTTTTTTAAAAAAAGAACTTCATTGTTAAACCAATTGTTAAACAGAGCATATTTGAAAAAAATTTGACACAAGACTATACATTCAAAAATCAAGATAGAAGTACTTTTATTCATGTAGAAAAACAGTATTAATCATGATTGGAATCTGAGGTTAGAAATCAGTCTCATATTAAAGTAATTTCCATAATATCATTTGTTAAAATAAAATTCCCCATGTAGAGAGACATTTACATGTTCTCCAGTGCCTGCCAGAGACTAAATTAGCCAAAGGAAGTTTCAAACACACTGTACATGGACCTCAAGAATCTGTTATAATTCCTGTAGCCTTGGACATTCGTGGAGTTCACATGATGTCATTCCTCAGGAGGCTCTGCAACTGCATCTAAACTTAGGCTTTCATATCTGTGTTCTGTGCCCACAGTGCAGAGCACATTTTAATACTGACTACACAATTATTGTAATTAAATGCTTTTAAGCTGCTCTAATGTGACCTTGATTGAGTTCATTTTTTAAAGCAATTCAACAAAAGCATTCCAACAAAATATCTTGGTGAGGAGACAAGGGAGAAGCTTAAAGTAGAGGACACAAGCAGGAGAAAGTAGCTATATATTAAAATATTGATAATGTGTTTCTTAATTGGGTTAGAAATGTACCTTTTCAAAGTCATTATGCTTAAATTTCCTTTTTGGTGTTTATGCCTGCATTCTTAAAGCTTCCTTAATCAGCAGAATTTCAGAACAGAATTAATTCTCAATTATTTGCACTAATGGAGAGAAAAAGAATAGAAAACAAAATATTAGAAAAAATAAGTAAATTTATATAAAAAGGAATTAGTAACACCAAATAGATCAAAATGAACCTAAATGTAAAAGCTAAAACTATAAAAATCTCAGAAGAAAACACAGGTGTAAATATATTATTAATAATTCTGCCTTTAATACCAAAATTGAGCATGATTCTTCAAAGTTTCAAATTAAGTAAAGTCAATATAATTTCTGCAAGGGGTACTTTGAACATTATAACCTAATTATAGTTATATATGCCCCTTATCCTATATAATAAAAGCTTAATATGCTAAGTGTTCAGACATCTGGTAGTCTGCTCATCCATTCAACCTATCCTATCTAATAAAAGAGCATTATGCAAATTAGCCACCAGTCCGCTAAATCCACAAACCACACCCACCAGCCAATCAGGAGCGAGTATGCAAATTAACCCCAACCAAGATGGCTGTGGCTATGGAGCAAGCAGGAGGCTTTGGTTTCCCTGGCAATGGAGGATGCCAAGCTTTCTGCACACCCTGGCCGACCCAGGCCTCCACTCAAGGCTACAAAGTTTCAATTGTAGAAGATAAATAAGTCCCAGATATCAGGGCCTCTACTTGGGTCGCTGGGGGCGTGGCCAGTCTGCAAACCACCACAGGCCCCTCACCCAGGCTGCCCCATGCCCCAAGGGAACCCCCACCCTGATCCGGGACACCCTTCAGGGCAAACCAGCTGGCCCCCACCTGTGCACCAGGCCTCTATCCTATCTAATCTAATAAAAGAGTAATGTGCAAACTGACCATCACTACAACACACAAGATGGCTGCCCCCATGTGGTCAAAGATGGCTGCCCCCATATGGACAGAAGATGGCCACCACAAGATGGCCAGCAGGGAAGGGCAATTGGGAGGAACCAGGCCTGCAAGGGAGGGCAGTTGGGGGCAATCAAGCCTGCAGGGGAGGGCAGTTAGGGGTAACCAGGCTGGCAGAGGAAGGAAGTTGGGGGCGACTGGGCTTGCAGGGAAGGACATTTGGCGGGGGACCCGGGCCTGCAGGGGAGGACAGTTAGGGGCAAACAGGATGGCAGGGGAGTGGTTAAGGGGTGATCAGACTGGCAGGCAGAAGTGGTTAGGGGTAATCAGGAAGGCAGGCAGGTGAGCAGTTGAGAGCCAGCAGTCCTGGTTTTTGAGAGGGATGTCCGACTGCCCGTTTAGGCCCGATCCTGTTTGGGTCAGGCCTAAACGGGCAGTCAGACATCCCTCATTGGGTCCCAGATTGGAGAGTGTGCATGCTGGGCTGAAGGACACTCCCCGCCCCTGTGCATGAATTTCTTGCACCAGGCCTCTAGTCAAAGCATAATATGCTAATGGTATGCTAAGGCCGCTCAACCACTCACTATGATGTGCACTGACCACCAGGGTGCAGATAGTTGACCAGTAGACCAGTCGCTATGATGTACACTGACCAGCAGAGGGCAGATGCTCTAACTGGTAGGTGAGCTTGCTGCTGGAGTTCAGTCAATCAGGACTGAACGAGATTGGACAGATATGTCCTGGAGCCCTCCCACAGTCCCTCCCTGGCGGGCCAACCTTCCGTATCCTTCCCCAGCCCCGATCATGCACCAGTGGGGTCCCTCTGCCTGGCCTGTGCCCTCTCGCAATCCGGGACCCCTCGGGGTATGTCAGAGAGCTGGTTTTGATCCAATCCCACAGGCAATAAAGGCTAATATGCAAACAGACCAAACAGTAGAAAGACCAGTCGCCATGATGTGCACAGACCACCAGGGGGCAGACGCTCAATGCAGGAGCTCCCCCTGTTGGTCAGTGCGTTCCCACAGGGGGAGCACCGCTTAGCCAGAAGCTGTGCTCATGGCTACTGAGTGCAGCAGTGGTGGCAGGAGCCTCCAGAGCAGCGCCAAGGATGTCTGACATTCTCTGAGGGCTCCTAGACTGGAAGAGGGCACAGGCCAGGCTGAAGGACCCCCTCCCCCCCAGTGCAGAATTTCGTGCACGGGGCCTCTAGTGTTTGAAATAGAATGCTTTGTTTAATATAGAATGTTTCTGGATTAATTTTAGATAAACTTTAAAAGGAAAAGCAGGATTTAGTTTATTTAGGCCATAAGTAATAAAGAAAATGCATATGCTTTGAACTATGGCTTCCCAAGTTAGTATGAGAGGTAACTAATACTGAAATTTATATTTTAGCCTCTTTGAAGAATCTAAGATAATATTTTGGCCTTTTTCCTCTACAGAATGACCTCATCATTGGCTCAAAAAGTAGGTGAAATAATGCTAATAATTCATGGAAGCTATTTTAATATAAATTTATTTGAGTTGGAGAACATTCAGGTAAGCACATTTTTTGTCTCTAGCATGTATGCAAAGTCTTATGACATAGCAGTTATATTATTAATGTAGTATATGTTTTTTATTTTATACTCTCTTGATTTTCTACTACAAAATAAAACTGTCAAAAGCAATTATAAAAAAGAAAGAACACTTTTTAAAAAGGTAACATGTGAGTTACCTCAAAATGTATAATTAATAATTGGAATATTCCAGAAATAATTATCCACCACGAAAATAAAATAAAAATTTAAGAAAGTCTATGTCAAAGCTAAAAACACAGAGAGCTAACTCTTTTATTCAACCAAAGAATGTCTAATAACTGTCCCATGAATTTCTACAGGGCTGGGATCTTAAATATTTTGTTTATTATATCCCAGCACTAAGCTGGATGTTCAATAAAAAATGTGTTGAATGAATTGTAAGGTATAAATATGGTTAATGGGTTGCAGTATTAATGAAGATATATCACTTCAAAATCAAAATGATGTTTCTTATTAAAGGTAGTAAATTATCATATGTTAGCCTTCCTGCCAATGATAATTATGCCCACTTTTACTTTGCATAATACTTCTTTTTAAAACTCAGAATTTATCTTACTAAAGATTGTAGCTTATTAACTCTTTGCATAATATGTGTTCTTTTCCCATCTGTGGCATTTATATATTATTAAATATATAAATATATGTTATTGAACATATGTAGTCTTAATTATTATAGGGAAAACAGTTTAACATGCAAGCAAACAAACATTTAATAAGTGTGAAATAGAAGGAAAAATTCACTAAGACTCGCTATCAATACCAACTCCTTTCCAAGTTCTTGCTTAATGGTTCTGTGACTAGCTCCTGAGGCTTATGTGAGCCTCTGCCCTGCTGGCAAAGAATCTGTTTCAGAAGATTTCTTACATTCTGTCCATCCCTACTGTTAAAAAAATTATATTAAATTACATAAATTATATTACAATACTTTAGATTTCAGTTAAACACATTGGTGACAATTTTAAAAACTGTCATTAAATTTTTCCACCTAACTAGCACACAAACAAAAATAATTTGACAAACAGAAATAGACAATGGGATTACTAAATATCAGCCGGTCTTTGAAAGATGTGTTGAAAATAATGTTCTGTCAAGTTTTAGAGTTAGATGGAATAAAACTAAGCCTTTCTACTTAAATTGGCCATAAATGTCGTCACATGTCTTGCAGTACCTTTAATAGTGTAACTCATAAACCAGACTCAAATTGAGAAGAGAATGACCCATTATTCAGAAGTGAAAGCCAAGAGAGGCTGGGAGTCACTGAAATCAGTAAAGTGAGGTTTTTCAGAAAAAGTGAATTTCACAGTGTTAGTGACTGCTGACATGACAAACAAAGGAAGACCTGAAAAATGTCCTTTTGACTTAGTGACATGTTGAATATTGATAACCAAGGTAAAGAGTAGTTTTCAGTGTAGTCTCAGGATTAATGCGAGCCTTATTACTGAATCAAAGAGAGATGAGGAATTTGAAAAAGTGATAATTAAAAATGATTTGTGAACTTTTGATAATGAAAAGTAGTAAACTGGTAGGAATGTAATGATATCCCCAAATTCCTTTGACTCTTCTCCATTGAGAGCAGGGATGTGTCTTTCCTCCCTAGAATTTTTTTCACTCTCTGAGTGCTTGATCACAAAAATATGCTTTGCTCATTTCCAGAACTGAGCCTTAAGACAATGGCAGCTTATACTTCCTGTTTCTTGGAATATAGGCACCCTTCTGTGGAGAAGCCCCTAAGGAAAAGAACAGACAACACTGATTTTCCAGCCATGCAGAGAACAATCGTGGAAGTGAACCCACCAGCTCCAGTTGAGCTGCCCCAGCATATACGGTGTGGGTGAGAGGTGAACTGTCCTCACTGATCTCTGCCCTAATTTTAGACATGTGACCAAAATAAATGATTGTTACTGTTTAAGCCATCACATTTGGTGGTTGTTTTGAAGCAATGGATGACTGATACAGATGGTGGTACTGGAAGTGACATGTGTCTGAAACAAAAACCTCTCAGGTGGGTTGACTTGAGAACTGGATGGTTATTAGAGCTGGAAGGGCCCTGTTTGGGGAAGCCTAGAAAACTCAAGGAGAGTGTTATTCAAGGCCTCAAGGGATTAGGTGAACATTAATTAAAGTCTAAAGTGCTTCATAGTGTGCTCTTGGTGAGGGTTTTAAATAAATATCATTGAAAGCTGGTAGATTAATATCACATGATCTCACCCATTTGTGGAATATAATGAACAACATAAACTAATGAACAAAAATAGATCCAGAGTGTGTGTGTGTGTGTGTGTGTGTGTGTGTGTGTGTGTGTGTGTGTGTGTGTTGGGGGGGGGGTGTTAAGAGATCATCCAAAAAACTTGTATGCATGCATATAAGCACAACCAAAAGACACAGACCCTAGGGGTGGTGGTGAGGGCATGTGCTGGAGGGTGGGGTGGCCAGGGAAAGGTCAGTGGGGGGAAAAGGAAACATGTAATAGTATACGTAATACTTTAAACAACAAAGAATTTTAAAATAAGAAAGCTGGTAGGAAAGGAATTCATATAGTGGCAGAAATTTGGTAAAACTCTCATCTTCAGAGATGTGGAAACAGGAACACACCTACTGAATTCAATTATCTAGCTAAGGGGATGTTCCAAGCAAAATGTTGAAGGTCCCGCCTGGCTCCCTCTAGCTATTTATTATAAGATTAAAGAGGAGAAAGATTAGCTGAAAAGGAAACTATCTGGTTTTTGAGCAAAATTTAGAGGAATTATAAATGACTCAGGATCTGCTAGGCTAAAAAATAAAGTTCCTTATTCCCAGTCTCTCTAGATGACAAAATATTCTCAAATTAAAAGATGGCTTCCAAAAAAAAGTCAAATCTATGGTGTTCTGAGAGTGCTTGTTGATTTAAGGCAATGCCTTATAGAGCCTTTCAAACAGACAAAAGACTTTCTGAAGATGTTACAGGCATGCCTCATGGAACCTATTAAACAATAGGGCTTCCAAGAAAATTAAGGACATGACTCAGTAATCCACAATAGAGTAAGCTCTATCGCAAATAGATTTTTGGTTGTAGACTTTGCCTAGAATCGTAAAAATCCAATAATTTTTAAACTAAATGCATACAGGTTTAAAATTAATTGTTCTGAAAGAAGTACTACCAACTTAGATAGAGACAGTACAATATTATAAGAGGCTTTTAGCGCCCCCAACCTATGCCTTCTTATGTCAAGAAATAGCTGAGAAGGCAATACAGTTGAGTTGCAAGCTCAGTTTTCTTAGGGAAAAGGAAGAGCGATTCCAAGGACAGGGCCAGGAGCCTGGAAGGTGCACAGAGAATCATTCACAGGGAGCAGGACTGGGCTCTACTCAAGGAACGGAAACCATGTGTCAGAACAGCTTAAAGAACTGCGATGGACCCGCCAAGGCTGCCTCCATTTTTACCCTTTTTGAATGTGAATGTCTACTGTACCTATCCTAGGTGTGCTCCTCTGCTGTGTACCGGTTGTCAGGATGGCAGAGAAAACAGCCTGTCCCTTTAGTTCACAGGTCTTCAGTTTGAGAGGAGCTCTGCCCAAGGAACCAATCTTACTTTACCCCTAGACCTGGTATTTCTGACAATGAACCTGAAGCTCCAACCTGGTCCTGATCTTATCATGGAATGAGACTTTTGGAAGTGGAGGGGTGGTGGGAGGGCGTGAATGTATTTTTCATGTGGGAAGAATAAAAATTAATTTGTGGTCACGTGTGGACTGTGGCTTAGACTTTAATAAACTGGCAGCTTCATTTCCTATCTCTTGGAATGCTCACTTTTGGAATCCTTCATCATGTTGTGAAGAAGCTCAAGTAGCACATGGAGAAACTTAAGAGTTAAAAAAAGATCTGAAGCCCAGGCCTATAAAAGCCTCAACATACATCTTTCTCTCTCCCTTAACACATGCAACTCACCCAAGGATTCTTAATATACTATCATAAAAGTTATTTTTAACTTTATCACACACATATGTAAAAATGTAAATAATGCACATGTATAGTAACTATGCACTGACACATTAGCTCAAGAAATAGAACAACAGAAGTACAGAAGGCCCTATTAGCTCCCCACAATACACATTCTGTTCTCTCATTCCAAAGGTTACTAATATCCTGAAGTCTTTGTTTAAAAATTACCTGTTTTCATTAAAGTTTTAATATTCATGTGTATGTGCTTGAATTACATATATTTACTTTCTTATTTTACACTTTTTATAAGTGTAGTAATATATTATGCATCCTCTGTAACATATTTTCTTCAAAGAATTTAAGATCTTTCAATGTTGCTCTGTGCAACTGTATTTTATCTGTATTACAATTTATCATATGATTTTTAATACTTTGTTAATATTTGTTCCTGATTTAAGCACACAATAGATCAAATTGGTAATTGCCAGAGACAGATTTTGTCTTCTCTTTTTATTCACATTACTGGAGGCCTGGTGCATGAAATTTGGGGGGGTGTCCCTCAGCCCAGCCTGCACCCTCTCCAATCTGGGACCCCTCGAAGGATGTTCGACTGCCTGTTTACAGGGATCGGGCCATCGGGGTGTGGCCAGCCTGGGTGAGAGGCTGAGGGCTGTTTTCAGGCTGGCCACACCCTCTTCAGGGTGGGGGTCCCCGCTGGGGTGGCTGGCCAGCCTGGGTGAAGGGCTGAGGGCTGTTTTCAGGCAGGCCACAGCCCCATCAGGGTGGGGGTCCCCACTGGAGTTCCTGGCCAGCCTGGGTGGGGGTAATGGCTGTTTGCAGGCTGGTCACACTCCCCATGACCCAAGCTCCCAGCCCCTCCTTTTTTTCTTTTTTCTTTTTTTTTCTTTTTTAGCACCTCCTTGAGCAGAGGTCAGGGCCGGCTGGAAGCAGGTATCTGGGATTTATTTATCTTCTATAATTGAAACTTTGTAGCCTTGAATGGAGGCCAGGGCAAGCCAGGGCAGTGGGAAGCTTGGCTTCCTCCATCGCCGGGGACAACCCAAGCCTCCTGCTGGCTCCAGCTCCGTGGTCACTACCATCTTTGATGGGTTAATTTTCATATTCTCTCCTGATTAGCTGGTGGGTGTAGCAGAGTGATGGTTAATTTGCATGTTTCTCTTTTATTAGTGTAGATGGCATCTTATAATAATCTAAATTATTTATATTAATACATGGAATATCCTGTCCTTTTCCCTTACTTTTTAAAAAATATATTTTATTGATTTTTTTACAGAAAGGGATAGAGAGTTAGAAACATTGATGAGAGAGAAACATCGATCAGCTGCATCGTGCACACCCCCTACTGGGGATGTGCCCCCAACCAAGGTATATGCCCTTGACCGGAATTGAACCTGGGACCCTTCATTCTGTAGGCCGATGCTCTATCCACTGAGCCAAACCAGTTAGGGTTCCTTTACTTTTTAGTGCCTTTTGTGCCTTTGTTTAAGAAATCTGGCGCAGCACCAATAATATAAATAAATCCCTCTCAATCTTCCTTTAAAACATTTATAGACTAGCTTTTATATTATGGCCTTAATTCACCTGGAATCCATTTTTATATGGGGTGATGTAGCAATCAAAATTCATTTTTTCCAATAGGAATAATCAATGTTCTGTCATTTATTTAATATTCCCAGCTTTCCATATATATGCTCAATCTATCCTTCTACAGAAATATTTATACCTTCATTGCAAATTAAATTTCCACTAACACATGAATATGTTCCTGGATTCTCTATTTTGCTTGATTGTTCTGTTGATTAAGGGTACACTAATATCAAACTGTCTTAATTAATATAGTATATTAATATTATATCTTAGTGGGGTGGCAGGCAGGGAAATTGACAAAAACATGTTGATATTCATGCTGCATGTTAGGTCATGAGAAGTTATTTTATTTGTCTCTGACCCAGGAGTCTCATGTCATCTGCTCTTTTGAATATTCTTGTCCACAAATATTTGTAGACATATGTTTCATTTCTTTGAAATAAGTATCTGAAGTAAAATTGTTGAGTCATAGGTATAAGATATTGATAAAATATTTTCCAAAGTATTGTACCATTTATCACTCCCACCAGCAATCCACGATCATGCCTTTTCCTCCACAACGAGCCAGCACTTGCTATTGCCAGGCTTTTTAATAGACTCTGCAGTAAGACTGCCAGAATTTGAATCCTGGCATTGACACTTAGTGTATAACCTTGAACAAGTTATTCTCTATGCCTCAGTCTTCTTTGTAAATTGAGAATGATATTAGTACCCTATCCATAGGGTTGTTTTGATTACTGAATGAGTGCATTTATGTAACATACTTATAATTGTGCTTGATATCCTAATAAAAGAGTAATATGCAAATTGACCATCACTCCAACACACAAGATGGCTGCCACCATGTGGTCAAAGATGGCTGTCCCCACAAGATGGCCAGCAGGGGAGGGCAGTTGGGAGGGACCAGGCCTGCAAGGGAGGGCAGTTGGGGGCAATTAAGCCTGAAGGGGAGGGAAGTTAGGTGTGACCAGGCCGATAGAGGAGGGAAGTTGGGGGCAACCGGACCTGCAGGGAAGGGTAGTTGGGGGAGACCCAGGCCTGCAGGGGAGGGCAGTTGGGGGCAAACAGGATGGCAGGGGAGCAGTTAGGCATCAATCAGGCTGGCAGGAGAGTGGTTAGGGGGTAATCAGGCTGGCAGGCAGAAGTGGTTAGGGGCAATTAGGAAGGCAGGCAGGTGAGCAGCTGGGAGCCAGCAGTCCTGGATTGTGAGAGGGGTCCCAGATTGGAGAGAGGGTACAGGATGGGCTGAGGGACCCCCATGCATGAATTTCATGCACTTCGCCTCTAGTATATAAATAAAATTATTATTTAGTATTTTCACATTTGCATACATGAAAAAATTGCTGTATAATTTTCCTTGTATTCACCTTTTTGAGTTTTGCTGACTTAATAAATAAGCACTAGCATATGTTAACTTTTATATTCTCTAGTAAATTTCATAAAATATTAGAGCAATCTAAGCCTTAAATATTTGGTAAAAATTGTGATACTATTATTTTATTTTGGGAACATTTTGAACTCCTGATTCTATTTTTTAATGGTTATGTGAAAATATTTTTCGGTGTAAGATTGGTAAATTATATTTCTCCAGGAATTTATTAATTTTACCTAATTATTCATATTTATTGGCTTATTTTAAAAATAATCTCTTAAGGTTATTTTTCTGTCTTGAAGTATGAACTCAATTATTTCCTATTATTGTCTATGTTTTCTGCTGGGCACCTGGACACTGAGCATACAGACCTTTTAGGTCTCAGCTTTTTGTAGGGGAGTTCTATTAGATTCCATGCTTTAGTCTGGCTCTAGACTATATGTTTTGTCTCTCATGCATGCTGTAGCCTTTAAAACTAACATGCAAAGTCTCTAGGATTTGGAAGATGTCATCAGAGTGGTTTAGGCACTGGCTCACTTCCCAGAGTTCCTGCTTTCACCTCATATTTTCACCCCTTATTGATTCCCACCTTCAAAACATTTTTTGGCCGCCTCATTTTTTACTAAAATTTGATCTTAATTTTTTTTTAATTTGCCCAGATTATTAATCATCTTCTTCAGTAGGCTTTTTAAAAAAGAGTATCCAGTCTGCCATACTATTAGGAACTGAAAGCAGTTATATTTTCTCAATAATTATAAAATCTGTCCTTTTCCTCTGCCTCACCAACAGCCTCCTAAGCTTAGTCCCTCATTATTTCTCACCTGTATTCTATCTTTACTCTTCTTCACCTTGTGGTTACGTCAAATTATTATGAAGTTATCTTTAAGTTTGGCATAAAATCCAAATTTCTTGGAGGAAACAGAGAAGGGATGGTTAATAATATATGAATAAAACTGAATAGGGTGCTATAAGGAAGAAAAGCCTATTAAAGAATGGATCAATCAATATATAGCACAGAATACAAGGCCATAAAGTTATATCATTTTACTTTTTAGTTTAAAAACATAGATTCCTATTTTGAATTTAGAAAAAAACAACAGCACACATTTCCCAAGTTTATTACTTGTATTTCAAAGCAAATAAAGTTATTGGCTTAATCAAAAAAGATCTTTGACAGCAAGTTTCAAGTACTTAAAAATGCATAAGCCTTCTTGTCCACAAATAGAATAAACAGAGAGATGGATGCACGCCTCACTATCGAAGTCTTCCTGAATGATAATTTTATTGCAGATGGATAATAATATATTGCCTCTCTTTGCCATTACTGAGCATTAGATTGTTATTAACACTTTGTTTCATTTTCTATTACCTACAAAGTAATAATAGGGAGAGAAGTAGGTTCTCCTTTCCATAATGAATTTTTAAAGCTAATTTTTTAGTGTATTACACACTGTGATTTTTAAAGCATGTGATCAGTTTTTCTGATCAATTAATTTAATATTAATTTAAAAACATACAATCTTTAACAGTAAGTACAAGTTCAAGAAAATAATGGATCAGATAATATACTACATTACTTTTCATATTTCTGTACAGTATGAAAGGCGCACGTGCGCGCACATACACACATACCAATTATCCAATTTAGAAAATTCCTGGGACTTTATGCTCTTAGACAGAAGGGGGATTTTTTGTTGATAATATATCAATACATCTAATATATTGGCAAAATTTCATTTAGCAAAAATCTTTAGTGAAAAGCAAATTTCATGAAGAATATTATCATGGTTATAAACTGATGAAGGAGCACAGCTGTTAAAGTAACAGTGTTGATGCGGATGTTTTGGAAAAACAATACGCAGTCAGCAATTCCTTACCAAAGGCCTGGAACAGATAGTACATACATAAATATGTAGGCACTAAACGTAGGGCAGATGAAAACTATTTTCCAAGTAAGGAGTATGCTAAGATTAGAGGACTGACTTCATCAAGCCCACCTCTTTAGCTTGTTTCTTAGCACCTTTGCCTGTACTTTCTTTATAATTGGCTTATGGTTAAATCTAGGCCAGTCTAACTCAAAATATCAGGGCTTGATGATTTTGTTGTCTCCTTAATGATTGTCCCCTGTGTCATAGTCATCAATTGAAACAGAAAACTTACAGTACTGTCCCTCCTAGGCCAATGATGTCCGTTAGAAATACAACACAAGCCAAAAGCACAAGCCATATATATAATTAAAAGTATTTTCTAGTACACTTTTTAAAAAGAAAAAAGGAGAAATTAATTTTAATACTGTGGATTATTTAATCCAATGTCCAAAATATTATCATTTAAGATATAATCCATTTTTAAATTAGTAATCAGCTATTTTACATTCTTTTTTTTCATACTAAGCTTCCCAAATCTTTTGTGTATTTTAGACTTCCAGCACATTTCAATTTGGACTAGCCACATTTCAAGTACTCAATAGCCACATGAGGCTAGAGGCTATGCAATGTCAGTGCAGTTCTAGACAAAAAGTTTTAAGGTTTTTTAAATATATTTTTATTGATTTCAGAGAGGAAGGGAGAGGGAGAGAGATATAGAAACATCAACGATGAGAGAGAACCATGAATTCTCTGCCTCCTGAATATCTCCTCCTGGGGATTGAACCTGCAACCCGGGCATGTGCCTTTGGCTAGAATTGAACAGGGGCCCTTCTGTCAGCAGGCCAACACTCTATCCATTGAGCAAAACCGGCTAAGGCAAGGAGTTTTAAGAAGCACAGAAACCAGGCTTTATAAACCTTAACTCAGCGTCCTCCAGTCTATTTCTGTGATGAAGGTTGGAAACACACTTAACATTCATTTTTAATCTCAGATACTGAAATAGCCATCTGTTTACTACAAATATTTGTTCTTTGTTGACTGTGTGTTTTATAATGCACTGAGTCCTAGGGACAGCACTTACATTATCATAAGAAACACAAAACAACATGAAGTGGCCTTGGAAACTCTGCCAGGAGCCTCTATTTTTGCTTGCTCACAATAGAATGCCTTCTTTTAGCCAATTTAAACTTCTCTCTCCTCACCTGTATGCTGTCCCCATCTTTTACGTGGGAGCCAGGGTCTGCTGCATTTCCAGAAGGTAGTTAGAGGTGGGTGTCTCCTGTAGTCACTGTGCACATTGAAGTTCCTTGACTTCTATAGTGAAAAAAAATATACTTCAAACTGCAGCCTTAGTTCAAAAATTAACATGGTTTATTAGAGTTTTGAGCTTATGGATTGCCTGATACCCCATCCAGTCCTTCCAGAGGTCTCTGGGCAAAGGTGACAGTCATCTGGGAGAGGTCACCAGAATGAAAAGAAGATAACACCACCTCTTGCCCTATAGTTTCTTGCAAGCCATTTTCTGATTATCATTCCTAAAGACTTCCTTGAGTCACGAAGGAACAAATAATTGCTCCTGGCCACTAAATATTCAGAGACTACCTCTTTGTAATACTACCAGCCTAACAAAAGACAAGCATGGAAGCACACGCACATGCTGGTTAAGTAAACCAAGAAGGGCTTAGTGCACTAAGGGGAAAAAGTGTGCTCAACATTTAAAACCTATGATGTCTCCATAGTAGAAGGCTATAGTGCTTTAGTTGGAGATTAGTTTCGCATAAACTCGCCAAGATAAAGAACGTTTTTCCATACCTGCTTGTATCCTAGCTGCTTTATGATTAGTCAGAGAACCACATCTTGTGGTCTCCTTCCTGCTAAAGTGTCACTACACATGAATTTACATTCCATGAAAACTGACTATTAAAATGCATTTTAGTTTATGGTGATTGGAACTCTTGTAGTCTCACATACTCAGCAGTTCTGAAATTTCTAATGACTTACTCTTTTCATAATTTTCTTACTGCATTCTAGCATTCTAAGCTTAAAAAACACAAATTAGTTTTAGCTTTCACATCACTCATTTTTTAACAAAAACACACACATTTCTTCTGTAAAGAATAAGTATTATAAAATTACCTAGACACAAACATATTTCCAATGATTATCCAGACCATACACAAAAAACATTCCAATGGAAGCAAATCACTTTTGGTGGCATTCTTTACATTTTTAAGTTTTTTAAATTTTTATTAAACTTATTGGGGTGACATTGGTTAATAAAATAATATAGGTTTCAGGTACATAATTCTATAATATATCATCTGTATATTATACTGTGTATTACACTTTTAATTCTTTACATTATTCCTATAACTTCAATGGTTTCATTGTAAGTCAAAATTAAGGCCTTGGCAGCAAAGGATCTTGAATGATGAACAAAGCAGTTTAGTCAGAAGCATTCTAACTATGAATTCCATGAGTGTAAATCTCATAATGCAAGAAGAAAAATTACATTGTTTTTATACTCCCAGATGAATAAGCTAGACTAAGAAAAAATTATAGTTTCTGGTGCATCTGTAATAGTACTGGTATTTCTTTTTTTTAAAGAAGATTGGCCCCATGTCATTCTCACTGAGAACCTACTCCCTACTGCTACCAAATAATCAGCATTTTAATGGAATGTTCTCTTCTCACCTCTTTTTTTCCCCCATAGTGTAAACTCCTACCTACTAGTGCTTCTGACCTGTGTTGGATAGAAAGAGGATTATTTTGTGATCACAGTGATCTACAGTTGCCTTCCAATGAGCTGCATGGATATTTTCCACTTCCCAGGTTACCTCTGGCACTTTCTGAGCCAGCTTTTCCCACTGCTCAGCACGCTCCCAGGATAAATTCCCTGTCATCAGTTGCTGTGTGGGCAGAAAATGCAAACTAATTTTAACCTTAGCTTAACCAAAGCATTATGGGAATCTTAAAACCACAGAAAAGAAAGGATACAGAAAGTAAGACGAATAACTGATGTTTTGAGGAAATATGGGGCTACTTTGTGTGGTTTTGGGGGTGATTCTCATCTCTGATTCTCTCAGTGAATGCCAATAATTGAGACAGAGTCTACGGCTTTGTATATTTATTATTCTAAAGCACATGTCAGACAGACAATATTTATCTGGATCAGTGAGCTCAGTTGGTGTGGAGCTAATAAGGCCAAAAGCATGGACTCTTTCCCCATAGAAACCAGAAAAAATTGACTAGAGAGAAAAACAAACCTATTCTACATTCACAAGTTGTATCCCTAAACCTGGCCAGACATCTCGCAAATGCATGCTGTGGGTAACAAGTGGGGTGAGAGAGAGTGTGCTAATTCAGAATAAGTCCAAACTTAGTATCTAGAGTTGACTCCAAGCTGAGGTCCTTCAGGAAGCAAACCAGGACTGTGGTTGATGAGGAGGGCTGGAGTTCACATATAGATGCATGTCACTGCCACTTGCCATAGAAAATTGCTTGTAAGGTAATGTTATCTATGGTGTGTGTACATGATTTTCAATAACAGCTAATGAGTTTTTGCTGGCTTCAACTATTTTTAAGGTTCATCTCTTATATGAGACTCTGCCTCAGGCCAACATAGGAAGACATTGTGCAGAAATACCATCTACTTGGGCTTCAGAGACCTGAGAGCAAACCCTGCCTGCATCATTTACTTCTTGCATGGCCTTGGACAAGGTACTTTTACTCTCTAAATTATTTCCTCATACATGAGAGCTGTTGGGGGATTCAGTGAGTGAAGGTATATGAAGCTATTAATTTAGTGCCTCGAACACCACGAATGGTGATTTGTGCCATTATTACATCATGGGATAGCATATGAAAAATGACTGGTGTAGTGTCAGCTTCATAACAGGAAATCAATAAAGATTAGTTCTCATCCTTCTTCCCTGTTTGATCAGTTTCTATTATTTTCTGTAGGTGTCTCCCTTTCTTCATGGTGTTGCATTTCTTTTATCTTTGTGGGACTCTCCCTTTCCAGTGCCTTCCTACTGCACGATTTCACAGAACAGGCGAAGAATCCTGATGCTGCTGGCTCAGGAGTGCTGTACCCTACATCGCCTCATTCCTGCATTAACCATGTTTCAAGGTCCCTTTTTATTGGAGCAGCTATCTTGTTATTCAACCTTCTTTAGTGCTTGCCATTTGGAAGATTTCATTTATCCAAATAAACAATGTATATCAGCAGTGCTGTTTAGAAAGGCAGGTGTGAGTAATATTTCCGGAAGGTTACAAACCTGCCTTTCTACAGACCTTTTTATTTGTCTGAAAGTCGGATTCTGTACTGGCACCACATTTGACCTAGTGGAGTTAACTTTCCCCTCTAAGTGAAATTGAGAGGGAGCTTAATGTAAATAAATTGGTGAGCATGGAAGAAGTTTATAATGAAACTTAAGTCTATTCTCATGTTATGTTTCTCAAAGTTTAGTGTTGGTGTAGGGACTCTGATGTTGTTTCCATATTCAGTGATCTCCGTGGACTTGACTTGATAACTGGACTAGATTTTTCCATGTGCATCTGGGGAAATGCATTGGTTCACCTTTTAAACTATTAGAGAAGAAAAATCTCATTTGACTCCCTTTGATACTGTGAAATAGAGGGTACCAGAGATCATTTCAATTCAGCCATGGGAAACAGATTCCTTTTTAATATTCAAGAAAGCACACTTGTGGGTACAAAGAACTTCAAAAGAAATCCCACCAGAGCAGCCCGTAATTCAAGGAACTTTGCCTGGTTTCTCCTTGTTTACTCCCAACCAGTTCTGGGGCCAGAGGAATCCTCACTCTTCCCCCCCCCTTTGTTTTTATTAAGTGCTATAATGAGATTTAATATATTCCACTATTAATATAACTAGGGGCCCAGTGCACAAATTCATGTGCCTTGAAAGGAACTGTGGGCCACGAGGTTGTGGTGGGCACAGGGGCAGGTGTTGGCCCATCCTCTGTGCCCCTGCCTAGCCCCTCCCACCGCAGCCCCAAGTCCTCTGTCTGCTGGCAGCCCTGCTCTGTCATCTCTGCTCCCACACACTGATGGTGCCAGCCCTTGCACCTGCTGACGGCACAGAGTGATTGGGACCAGCACCATCAGGGGGTATGAGCAGTAGCTGCTGCCCTTATCACCCCTCGGGAGCAGGGGGAGGTGGAGAAGCCCTTAAGGGCAATCGTGGCCCGCAGCTGCAGCTCGTACCCACTGACAGTGCTGGCAGCAGGTGCAAGCGGCAGCTCCAGCGCTGGATGCGGTTGTGAGTGGGGCCAGTGCTGGCAGTGGGTGTGAGCTCTGGGCAGAATTATGGTGCGAGGGAGCAAAGAAATTTCAGTAACCACCAGAGGCTAGCCCTTATGACAGCGACTGGTGCCCTGCCTTGGTCTGGCGGCCCTGCTCACCTGCTCCACCATCCCGCCACAGCCCACACCCACCATGTTCTGCACTCTGCCTCCTGCTGCTGACCCCCACCATATTCCGCACGTTCCCTCTGGTGGTCGACTCTCATCATAGTGACCAGTTGCTTGATTGTTCTGCCATTCAGTCTATTTGCATATTAGCCTTTTATTATATAGGATTATTGATTTCAGTTTCCGCCCAAGGGTGATTTTTCTATACATTCTGAATTTTGATGACTTACTTATGCCCTTGTAGATACATAAATAGATAGATAGATATAACCTTTATTTGTGTTTTGTATTAGTGTTGAAAACTATTGATAGGAGTCCCAAAGAGCTAAGATGTTGCATGCAAGGATCACTGTATGAAAGGCTTAGTCAGATGAACAAAGATTAATTCTTTGCAGTCTTCTACAGTGGAATCCCCTAAGAAGTGTATATTTCTTTGAACACACTTTTGAATATATTATCCAATCTTGTATAAAACAAATTATTCTTCACTCGTTCTTACATAATATTGTCCTCCAATAAAAGCCTAACTTTCCAGGTTGTTGTTTTCTCAAATGTCTTCCAAAAAAAGTCCATTTTTAGTGTGGGCTGTAGCTAATGATTGGTCTACAACTTAGAAAGGCAAGCTTTAACATTTTCTCACCACTCTACAAAAGGGATGAAAGGCATAAGGTCAAGTTTATTCCTTCATTAAACTAATACATATTGAGCACTTATAGATGATTAAATACAAAAATGAAGAAGACATTGTCCCTGCTTACTACCTAATAAGGAAAGACAGAGAAATACATAAACATATAATAATACCAGGGGATAACTTATGGATAACTGGCATATTTTCAATATTTCATTTCCTTATTGACAATATATGTCCTTTCCAATACTATTAAACTATAAACCTTTCGGGATGAAGCTAGCACTATACAACCCCTCTAGTCTCACTATAGTCTCTATCCATATTAGTTTCCCTGACCTCCTTTCTGTTTTTAATTTCCTGTCCTTCCCCTTGGCCCTAGGCCCTCAATCAATCAGTTTCATCTATTGTCCTTTTGATAAGCTACAGGAGCAGAGTTATAAGTTTCAGTGTATCTGCCAGCCCCCACCCAGATAACTGACTATCTATGCTAAGACTCAAATATCATTTGGCAATGCTGTTGGTTGAATCTCCAATAACATTATTCACTAGGATAGACTTGAATCTCAGGCAAACATGGAAAAAAATTTTCTACTGATACACTCCCTGAATCATGGACTCAAATTTTAAAACCAAATATTCTTTTAAGTAGAGTCATTTATAATGTATTCATTCATTAATTCAAACTGCCTTCACATTTCTTTCAAAATTTTAGAGGACTCAGAATACCAAATGTATTCCTTAAAAGGGTGTATTTTAACCCAATTATAAAATGTAAAGGATCTCATTTAGTCAACTAAACTTGTGAATATTCATAAAAGCCTTACATGTCTATGTCTTCTCCCGTAGACTATCAGAGCCTGACAAGTCATTTTCTCTTCCCTTTCTTTATACCAAATGAACTTATTAACTGTGATGACAATGATCAGAAATGAAATGTTTAACAGAGCTGACATTTAGGTGCTCATAATTGGGTTTGAAAGTTTCCATATTATTGAGATGAATAGAACTGACTGTCACTTTCTCTTGTTCTAGTGAGCTCAGTCCATGGGCAATAATACAACAACAGAAGGAAGTTAATAAGTCCATAAAGTTTAAAGTAGGATCCAGTAGAAATCTTGCAAAGGGCCATCAACTTTCAAAGTCATAGACTTTAAGCATTCTGATTTGAGTTGTCTCTGTACAGGTTGGCAATTATTCAATGCCTGTAAAACAACTAAATGTATTTGTGTCCCTATGTATTTTCCCCTTTATTCCTTTTAGTTACATCAATGCCTATATTTGCATCTATTTTTTTTTACTTTACCTTTAGCATCTAGAAGAAATTGACTCTTGCTAAGGCGCCATTATGTGTACCAGAATCCTGAGAGCAATTTTCAGTCGTATCCTCTGGTCTGCTACCTATCTATAAATGTAATGGATTGAATCTTTAATAAATCTTAAACCACACAGAGATAGCTGTGGAATATGAACTTGATCCACTTTACTTAGGTTTAAATGTAAATGTAGTTTGGTTCTAATTTCAATACCCAGTCCAGCCTTTTCTTAAAATGGTGACACTCTTAATTTGGCTTGATTGACTTTGGCCTCTTTACATTTATATCCTCTTCTTTTTTAAAAAAATTATTTATTGTTGAGAGACAGAAAGAGAGAGAGAGAGAAAGACCTTGATTTGTTGTTCTACTTATCATTGGTTGATTCTTGTATGTGCCCTGACTGGAGATTGAACCCACAACCTTAATATACCTGGACAATTCTCTAACCAGCTGAGCTACCTGGCCAAGGACTGGATCCTCTTCTTTGGTTTTTCTGGCACTGCTTTCCTCCTTCACTAACAGGTAAGTTCCATAAGACAAGACATCTATTTTGTTTACTTCTGACATTTCCTATTCCTGGATGGTGCTAAATCTTGTTACTATGTGAAATATCCCTCTACCTTCTATGACGGTAGGAATTCAGGTGTTTCTGTGTAATTGTCACACCTTTGTTTTATGCAACCTACAAATAAATACACATACACACATGGAGAAATACATACATATATCTGGCATATCGTTTTTTTTTTTTTCTTACTAGCACATGTCACCATTGGATGTATTTTAATTTTAAGAAGAAATTTAGCTCAGTGTAGTAAGAAAGTTTTTTATCTAAAAATAATTCCTACCACTTAGCAGCTGGTACTATGAGCCAAGGTAATTAACCACTTTGATATTATGTTTTTTCACTTGTAAAATTATAATGCCCACCTCCAGATTCTTCTGAAATTTAAGTATGATTACAACATGTGAAGTGTTTTGTACAATGTTTGGTATCTAGTACATGCTCAATAAGTGCTATCAAAATGGTAGAAGTAGTCTTATTTTTTCTTTGAGGCTGAGTTGTATGAGACATGTTAACAGCAAGGTTAGGAAATTGCTTGATGGCAGAGGATGCCTGACCAGAGTTACTGACTATGAAATCTTGTATAGATGACAAGGTCTAATTACCCATAGCATAACTGGATCGCTTATTTTGGCTTTATTTAACAATTAGTTCTGCACAATTAGTTGCTATCAAACTATTCAAAATTAATGGAGTTCCTTCTAGTGAAATTGTATTATGCAAGCTGGGTCTTTATTATTTAAAATGTTATAATGTCACTTAATGCAAGTTCTAAACAAAGATTCCTTCTCTAATACCCAAAGTTAAAATACTGGTTAAAAATTTTGAGTTGTATCAAAGCAAGAGATATGTGTATGCATATCAACACCCTGGTTTCACTTAGTTCTAGGTTTCAAAATTATTTAAATGTCAATTGCTCCTAATTCATTTTCTCAGTAATAGAGGACTACATGGGTGTATGAAAACAGTTCTAGAATTATCTTTGCGTATTTACTCAAAATGCCCCACACAACTGCTTCAAAGTTCCAAAAACATGTTGGTGCCAAATCTACAAGCCTCTGAAAATTCATTGAAAAAATCGCTGGAAAATCCAAGCTCCTCACTTGATGCCCTACTAAGTTGTGTTCCAGAACTTCAGTAGGTTCTAGGAAGAATTCTTGGATTTGGCAAAACTGAGTCCACATCTCCAATATTACTTAGCTGCTAGTGTTCAATAGCATTCCCTTCCAACATGCATGCTTTTCAATTCACCATGGTTCATCCTGTATTTGTCATGGTCCATCCCACTTGCATCAGTTTGGATATCTTCATTGCTCCTAATGCATTAGATTTGGAAATTCTACCTCTAGAGAGTGGAACAAAGTAACTCCATACATAAGAGGAAGAGCAACTTATTAAAAAAGTGAGGTTGTACAAAGTTAGATATGTGAGAGAGAATGTGATGTTGACTGAGGCCATGTGGATAATAGGTGAAGAACTCTAGAGAGGAGAGACAATGTCGTATAAGGAATTGAAAGCTGTGGGTGGCTAAAAGAAAAGTTTTAATGCTAGCAGCAGTCACAGGTTTCAGAAATTGATCTCTATAATACTATTTCTAAATAAATTATGCTTTGATGATTTGTTAAGGATGGAATTCATAAACTGAGCAGGATCAACAACTTTTGCCTTATTGCTATCATTTACTATTGAAATGCTGCTATCAGTTTATTAGTAGTTTTACAAGACAAATATTTATATAGCATTTATTGTATGCTGAACACTAATCTATAAATTTTATAAATGGTAACTCAGTACTTCTCAACCATGGGCAATGTCTGGAAATAATTTTGGCTGTCACAATTTGAGAGGGGGTGTTGGCTACTCCATCTAGTGGGTAGAGGTCAGACCTGATGCTGAAAATTCTGCAAGGTATAGGACAGCCCCTCTCTCTAAATCAGGAATCATCTGGCTAACAGTATCAATAGCACCAGTGTTGAAAGACTCTATATTAATTCATTAATCTTTGCAAAAGCCCTATGAAGTAGATACTGTTATTAGCTTCATTGTACAGATAAGGAAAGTAAGACTCAGAAGGGTTAACAAAGTCAAGGCCACACAGTTGGTGAGCTACAAGGCTAACATTCAAGACTAATTACTCTGTGTCTACAATCTGTGTTCTATCACTATACCAAGCCACCTCTCTCATGGTTTATATACAAATTATTTTCACTATTTTGAAATATCCCCAAGAAAGGACACACCTCATCTCATCTCATTTTCTTACCTACAGACAACAGAGCCCAGACACTGGTTTTGTTCTGTGTTGCCCATCCCTTACAAGGATACCTTGTTATCCCACTGGAATGGGTATGTCAGACACAGAGAAGCCATTACTCCCTCAACTGGACGCAGCTCACAGTTCATCCATAACCCTACTCTGGGATTATTCAATTTTGTGATCTCTTTATCCTCCTCTTCATGACTTCTTGGCTTTTGGCTATTTCAGAGCTAATTTATGTATGTTTCAAAAGGTAGACAATGGATAACCAAGTTCAAATGAATCTACCTTGTGACAAATTAGCATCCGTAAAGAAAGTGTGAATACACAGTTTGGAAAATGATGAATAAAATTAAAATCAACCCACTAACTGTGTATTCTTTATAATAAGATTTCTTGGGTCCTCACATTTCCTTTGATAACTCTAAGTTAAGTATAAATATATCACTTGATAGTTGCAAAAACTGATATGAATTGCATGACAAACACACCCTTATCAGAGAAAAATAAAGAAGATTTGTGTATTCATTTTATCTCCCCTTAGTACTGTATATGCATTCACTGGGAAAACAGGATTTCTAAGCAATATGTGAATTCTGTCACATAAAAGATCTGAAGAAAAATATACCAAAGTGTATGTTTCAAAAAAAGCTACTCTTAAGTTTGCAAAACATTTGGTGTCCATCAAACAATGTGTGGGTGGACAGCCTTGCTCTCAGTAAAACAGATACAGGGAGTAATAATTAGGTGTTTTTTTTGTTTGTTTGTTTTTTTGTTTTGTTTTACTTTCCTCTACAGTGCTGCATTGTTGGTTCTATATGTATGTTGGGAAACCATGGCATATTAACTATACCTGCCTGGATCTTCTGATACCATGTCACAGATGGCCTGTGCCCTGGAATTACCCAATGTAACATGCTGTCACTGAATATAGTTCTCTTGTCTTTATGGCTCTCATTTCCATGCAAGCGTCATTACCAACCCAGGCTGTGTTGCAATGATGCTGAAGGGACTGTATACACAGGGAACAGAAAAGAGAGGAAAGGGGAGGAACCCAAAGAGAGAAAATGGGCCAAGGCTTGAGTTCTTCAGCATTTAGAAAGAAGGGAAACAGTAAAAGAAGAAAGTCAGTAGGCTGGAAGAAAAACTAAGAGGACACTGGTGTCTTCCAAAGGCCAAGGGAAGAAGTATGTTAAAGCAGGCAAAGTAAACAACTGTGTCAAATATAGTGGGAGAGATTGAATAAGATAGGCTGGGAGTTGACCATTGATTTGGCAACATGGACACAAGTGAAAACATAGCCTGAGGATCTTTTCTATTATTGGGAAGATATTACACAACAAAGGAAAGACTCAACAGGAAGGGCTTCCTTGTTCTCTCAAACCTTTGCCATCCTGCATCTGATATCAGCCCGGGCTCCTCCTATCAGAGGTGAAGTGACTCCAGTATAGGAGGGTCACAAGATTAGGCTGAACAGGAAGAGTTGTTTGTCTTTGCCAGAAGCAAAGTAACTTATGGGAAGAACTCACTCCATGACTGAGAAACCAGGCCTCGATGCCAATTAGAAGTACATCTGTGTGTATGTACATCAGTCCCCATAAACTTCTTCCATCTGGTTAAAAGCAGTGAACTGTTTCATGTTTCTGCTCATATCTAAGACCACATGCTCCAAGCTGCACTGTATCTTTATTCATGCATTTATTACTTCTCTCTCTTTCACCTATTTATCATCTATTTCTCCCTCTCTCTCATCCCTTCCAGGTTAATTCTACCAACATACAAACAAGCTGCATTATCTCCAACCTACAGTACAAAATAAGCAAGCCTCAGTTGACCCTTGATCCCCTCCAGCTATTGTCCATTCATTTGTTCCCCCCCAAAGGGGAGTCTTAGGACTCACTGTCTTCACTTGTTTATCTCTCCATGTCTGCTTAACCCAAATCCAGAGTTTGTCCCCAAGACTCTACTGAAACAACTCCTGTTAAGTTTTAATCACCTCTGATCCCAGAAGCAAGAGCCAATAGCAGAGGTAGGATGGCAAAGAGTGAGAGAGAACAGGAGGCTCTTCACGCCCAGGAATGCCCAGACTCTGTCTTGAGTTTCTCTTTTGTTCTGTGACATCCTTCCCGTAACAGAAAATGTCTCTAGGCTATGTCTTCAGTGTTTTCTTTCTAGTCTAAGCTGATAATTTAGGGAAATGAATTTTGGTTTTGCTTCCATTTGAGAACTGGGATTTTGGAACCAGCTACTCTTGGTGTCTGTTCACATTCTGCTACAGAGGAAAGAACAGGAAACATACAATGTGGTCTTTGCCCTTCAAACACTGAAACTTGCTACCTACAGAGCATCATTTTTCAGTGATGATAACAAAAAGCAGAATTGCTAAGTTTTTATCAACCATGATTCTGAGGTCACAATTCTAATTCCTCTTTGAACTGTATATCTTGGCTAACAAGCACATACGTATGCAGAAGAACTGTGGTCTTGCCTCAGTTTGGTGAGGAAGGTACCAGAATGCAAGGACACTGTTTTGTTTCTCAGTTGGTTGCAGAAAGCTTGTCCTATTAAAACTTTCCTCCAAATACAGTATGATGTCTCTCGCATCATTTTTGAGTTGAAGGTGTCTATGTATTAATTCCACTGCATAACTGTGAAAATATGTAAATAGAAAAGAGCTTCCACCCTCCCCAGTAGCTAAACTCAACCTGTCTTCTAAAACGGGCCTTTAAGTCCCAGGGAGAGAGCCTGTGTGGTTGTTGCTCTGATTGCTGAACTTATTTGAAAATTTAAGATTCCCTATTGAATGAAAAGATTAACAAACAGTTTGCTAAACAAATTAAATTTTAATTTCCTCTCAAGAAGTGATAATCACATCTGGTTCCCAGGCAACATCAACTTGAGTTAAAGATGAAGATGGTACCAAATAAGAGAGGGTTTGGGACCTTAGCATTGGGTCCATTCTAAGGTACTTGTGAAAATCTAAGAATGCTGTTGTGCACGGAGAAGTCTGTGAGCCACTCTGATGGTCTAGGGAGCCAGCATTAGCCACACAGAATAACATTCCAATGTACTGAGCCTGGGCCATAATGAACTTAATAGGACGCACAAGGACATCTGGCCAGTTGCTCAGTCCCTTTTTGCCTTATATTCCTCATCTGTAAAATGAGGAAAACAATAGGATCTGCCTATAAGAAAAATGACATGTAAGGAAATCAAATTTACCATAGGATAATCGATATAAACAAGAGCTAAGTCCCTAGGCATCTCAACAACATTATAATGAAACGACCTGGAGTGAAATGATGTTATTTGAGGACCTGCTGTACTTGTTTTAAGGATCAGGTGACATAATAAATGGAAAAAAGCTTTATAAGTTGAGTTCTTTACAAACACATGGCATTATTACTATTTGAATTCACCACATCCCCTAAGGAAGAAAAATGTCTTTAATGATGTGCATTAAACTAAATAATGCAGAATTTAATTAGTTTAAACTGTGGGATTCTGTAGGAAAGACTTTTTAGGTGGGCTGTAGCATTGCTTCTAGGAAATAATGGGCCCATTTTAGGGTATTCAATGAGTTTCTAATGCCCTAAAGAATGAAGGCGCCCCCTGAAGAGCCCTCCTTAGGAGGGGCTTGGCACTAGGGCAAAGGGCGCTCCTTGTTATACAGACAACTATTCAGCCATTCGTTTTTCCAATAAACCATCTTGGGCTATGTGTAGGTATAGCTGGGCATTAGGCAAACTCTTCTTACTTTTTATTTGTTTCTAGTCTACTTTTTAATAGGTTTAACCTTTTGGGTGTCTTGTTTCTTTAAAGAATTTGAGTGTTTTCCAATGTATTTTATGAATATAAATTTTGAGTTTTCTAGACTGGCACAAGAAATTATTTTTTTATGAAAATTAATTTATGTATTGGTACAGTCCATGCCAATTATTAGCCTGACAGCTGAACTCTTGGGTTTCTTGACAATTTAAATATTAATGTAGAATTCTAATAGCATCTTATGCATTATAGGCCATACAGTCAAAGGGGATATGGATATGCTCCAAATAACTGACATTTGATAATGTGCATTTTCTGAAATGCCCCACAGAGACATTCCCAAGGGAAGGGAACATCCACAATATTTGCCATAATATTTTATCAGCCATGTGGCTTCTTTCTCCATTCCTAGAAAAGGTGAGTCTAATTTTAGAAAAGCTTCTAGCCACTTAGCTACTTCTAGATATAGACAGCTTTTTGATTCATGAGTGGAGCTAGAGTTAACCAGCCATTCCACTTTGAAGTAAAATCTTCAGCACTTCAAGAATGATCCACTTTCAGGAAATAATGGGCTTCAGGTTTCATTCTATTATCATGAACAATAATCTTTGGAAGGGCATTGTTAAATTAATAATACACCTTTGATAGATTTCAAATGTAATCTTTAAAATAAAATATATTAGAAAATACAAGCATAATCTAATTTTTGCCCATGTTGTAATATGGATAAGCATTAGGTAACATTCGTTGAATTTTGTATTCTACATTCTTTAATGAGTAGTAATAGAATAAACCCCAATAATTTTCACCTACCATTAAACTAACAAAATGTAAAACAGGGATTGTTATTAGAAAGAATAAAATCAGAATAAAGAAGCCAGTAATGATCTACTAATATTAAATCTGTCAAAACTTATCTTTCTATAAAATGGTGGATCAAAAACGATTTTCCAAGAGAAAGTTTAAGTATAAATTTGCAATGTCATGCTTTGAAGTCAGTTGGACCTGATATTGAATCCTTTTTTTCTAATGCTTATTAGTGTCAATCACCTGACAAATGATTTAAACAAGCCTCTTTGTTTTCTCTGGGGCTAGTATATAATAATGACTACTTTGTAGAACTGAAGGGAAATAAGTAATAATGTAATTTATGAAAAATACCTGGTTCGTAGTAAATACATATGGTAAATGTGTGTATGTGTTTGTGTGTGTGTGTATGTGTGTGTATGTAGCTTATTCCCTTTACATATATTAGAAACTGAGACCTGACTCATGAACTTACTTTTCCTGAAACATATATCTCTTCAATAGTAGGATAAGCTTTGAATCTAAAATAAAACTTTTAAAGTTCCTTCTAGTTTGTGTGATCTTCATAAAGGTCAGAAAGTTAGTAGAATTCTCTAATCATTTCTGAAAACAATCAAATTGCTCTACTTAATTAATTCTGTATCTGATTAAGTATAATAATAACAAAACAAACATGTATATTAGCATCCAAGTGCAGTAAACAGTAAACCAGCACGATAGAAAACTGAGGAAGTCTTCAAGATGTTAAAACTGGAAGAAAAACGATTAGCTTGGAAAATAGGTTAAACATAAGTACGGCAGACAACCTGTGGGGCCTTTGTTTAGTATGGGTCCGTGGGAGAGAAATGTTTATGTCATTGACAATGTAAACCAAACCTTGCAATAGGCACCAAAACATTAGCATATCCAAAACCTTGATTCATCACACTGGGTTTTACTTTTCTGTCACCCATCCTTTGCTTTAGCTTACATGTTTTGCTAGACAGGAATAGTTATCATTAATAATGCCTGTTCCTGAAATTCTTCCAAGGTTTCTTTGGTACCAGCAGTCTCTGCTAAACACCAGTTCCCTTATGTAGCAATGCAAATGCAGTGCCTCTAATAACAGCACATTCACACACTTTCTCTTCTAGTCCATGGGAAGGATAGACATAATTATAAGATTCAGTACTTGATTTCAAGATGTTTATAATATAGTTTGGGGAAATGTCTTTAAGGATTAGGTTACTTTATGAGTGACAGAAAACTCAAAATATAGCAGGTAATCAAATTTGTTTGTTTCCTAGTACAGAATTCTCAATCTTCGTAACTATAAACAACAGATAGGTATTCTCTCACAGTTGTGAAGGCCAGAAGTCCAAAATCAAGGTGCAGGCAAGACCGAGCTCCCTCTAGAGGCGCTAATAGAGATGCCTTCCTTACCTCTTCCAACTTCTGGAGGCCTCCCCAGTTCCTTGTAGCCGGATCACTCCAATTCCTTCTTTTCTGTGTCCCTGAGGCTTCTTTTCTGTCTGTGTGTCTCTCCTGAATGTCTGCAAAAAGAACACTTATAATTGAATAGGGGCCCACCTGGATAATTCAGGATGAGCTCATCTTGAGATTCCTAACTTAATTACATTTGCAGACTCCTTCTCCAAACAAGGTTACATTCCCAGGTTCCAGGAGTGCGTATGTGGACATATCTTTTGGGGGGGGGGGTCATAATTCAGCCCACTGCAATAACATGCGAGTGTATTTCTCTCACAAAACATAGGCGAAGAGCCAGAGGTTGACATGATTCTCCACGTGTGTTAGGAGACCAGACTCCTACAATCTGGTTTCCTGCAATCACTGTGGTCTTCCTTTTTGAAGACCACTTTATAATCCAAGGTCGCTGCTCCAGCCAGCACAGTTCATTTTGGTCCAGTAGGAGAAATTGGCTTCATGAGAGATTTTTCCAAATGGATTGCAGAGCTGCTGTCCCTGATGCCCCAGACTCCTTGTTATATATTAAAATAAATATATAACTATATTTTAGTACTCAATAAATTAAACTCACTTTCCTGTTATTTGCAGCAAACGGGTTCTTAAGTGAAACCAGGCTGTAAGCTACATACTCATCTTAAGGACAGTAAGCCAAGTAAAGCAGCATGTCATAGGGATCTGTGACAGAGTCCAAAAGAGGGGACACCTCTGTAGCCTAGGTGGTCCAGAAGGAGCTGTTTCCTGGTCACCAGGATTGGTCAGAGGAGACAATGTGGGAAAATGGACCTCCAGATGACTCTAAGACTTAATTGATCCTTCTTGACTGGGTTTTTATAATTTCTTGTCACCTACCATTACTTATACAGCTCAGCAGGGAAATAATTGCCATTCTAAGCAGAATCCTATGTTGTATTGCTCTTCGGTGGTTCTGTAGTGCTGACGGAGGTTAGCTAGGAAAGGAGAAACAAAGGAAAGCTAAAATTTACCTGAGATAGCTATCTATCTGCAAAGCACTATCTTAGGAACAAAAAGTCAGATCTAGAAGGTAAGAGTGGTGAGAGGTTTAAAGTTTTAGGGAAACACAAGAGTGTACTGAGGCTGTTGTTATTTAAAAGAAATGCTCCTGCCCTAGCTGGTTTGACTCAGTGGATAGAGCATCAGCCTGTGGGCTAAAAGGTCCCGGGTTCAGTTCTGTTAAGGGCACATGCCCTGGGTTTTGGGCTCGATCCCCAGTCGGGGGTGTGCAGGAGGCAGCCAATCAATGATTCTCTCTCATTATTGATGTTTCTATCTCTTTATCCCTCTCCCTTTCTCTCTGAAATCAATAAAAATATTTATTTAAAAAATAAAAGAAATGCTCCATACCTCCTGCTGGTCCCACTTTGCTGCCACTGCAAGAATATTTAGAACAGACTTATATTACTGAAGGCTTTTGGAGTAGCACTGTAGCTAGCAAGCCTAAAAGCAAAAGACAAGAAGAAACAGGAAACATATTTGTAGCTCAAATATTAAAACAACAATAATAACAAACTCAACAAGCATACATAGTACAAATCTCAATTGGGATAACTCAAAATCACCTTGAAGGTAGAATACTGTTACTCAAGGTAGAGATGCTTGAGAAACTGGGCACTGAGCTAGCCACAGAAACATTGGCTTCCCTAAAAAAATTACAGAAAATGGATTAAGATGCAGAAAACACAAATATGCCATTAGATAATTGTTATTTGCATGCTAGTTTTAATAGCACTCTACATGTATTTTTTTTCAAATATTGTGTACAGTATGAAAATAACCATCATGAATATTTTTCCATAGATTATTTTTCCCTATGCCTAAAGGAACACAGGAGATTGCCTACCTGAAGCACAGGCACTTTGAGTTTACTTGCTCTACAGTGACATCTAGTGGCAAATACTACAAATTTCAGACACAGTGTCCCTGGGCTCCAAAGAGATTGGCAAGGACATATAGCTAGAAATGTCAACTCAATGGAAAATAAGTAAATACTCTATCTTTAGGAACATTTGTCAAAGTTGAAGATCAAGTTACTTGTTAGTTATTTACATTAGTATACTTAATATCTAGTTTATATATATATTATCAATAAAAATCAACTGTTGTATGAACAAACTGATTCTTAATTATGAAAATTATAAGTCTGCATAACACTAGTTACCAAAGTCTTATTCACAGTTAACGCATAAAATGAGTATGGATATTATAACTTTCTCATTAATGGAAGGCAGGCCCAAGTAGGTTATAGAAATTCCTCAATAGAAACCAAGATGGTGGCATAGGTAAACACCTGAACGTGCTGCCTTGCACAAAAACTTCAAAACTACAAAAAGACAAAACAAACACCATCCAGAACCACAGGAAGGCAAGGTGAGTGGAAATTCTACAACTAGAAGGAAACAGAAAAGCACACTGAGCCTCAGAGGAGGTGCAGAAGTAAAGTGCAGAGGTACTGAGGTGCATGCACTCAGAAAGGGCTGGCAACTGAGGATGCTGTTGTTGTTTTTTCGATAGGGAGACACAAGCTCCAGACTGCTCTGAACTCCAGTTCCAGGAGAGACTCTGGGGACCCACACTCATACGGGGGGAAACTGGACTGTCTGGCATTGGGCCGGAACAAGAGGGCAACTTTTTCTCAGAGGTGCTTGCAGTGATTACCCCAGGATACTGAGACCCGGGGGCCTCTTGGGGCAGGGCTGAAGGTCAGCCATTGCTGTTTGCTCCACCCTGTTTATTCCATGAGACCCCGCTCCACCAATTACAACCCCATCCCAGCTATGTGCATAGGCTTTTGCATATGAATGGCCTGGCTCTTTGCAATCTAAAATTACTTAACAAACTGCAGCTGGGTCAGAGGCTCCACAGCAGCTTGCATTGTTTCACAGCTGGGTCTCATCTGGCCACCTCCAAACCCCAAACAAAGAAGAGGAATCTGCAGATCTCTCCATAGCTCCTGCTGGGTAGCCTCAGGCAGAGCTAAATTTGCACCTCCTTGGAGATCCAAGAGCCAGTGTACCCAGGGGTCAGAGTAGGACCATCCAGATTACAACTCCTCAGATCCATAAGGGACACACTCAGGGGGCAGACTCAGTGAGCACCAAAACCCCACTGAAGGGAGTTCTGCCCCATAAGGGTGTTTCCAGCACAGACGTTCTCCCATCCTAGACACAACTGATCCTCACAGCCAATTGGCCTGGAGGTCAATTCCTCCCAGTGATACCAACAACAATCAAGGCTTAACTACAACAAGACCGTGCACACAGCCCACAAAGGGGTGCACCAAGAGTGTCCACCTCAAGTAACTGGGGGGGCTGAGCCACTGGGCCCTATATTTGTGTGACACCTAGCACACAAAGCCACTCTATCAACTCAGGGAAGCAACCAAAATGCGGAGACTAAGAAACAGGTCACAAATGACAGAAATGGAGGAAAGCAAACGACTGGATATAGAGTTCAAAACCACAGTTACAAGGTGTTTCAAGAATTTTCTAGAAAAGGCCAATAAATTTAGTGAGTCCCTCAAGGATATGAAAAAGAACCAAGTAGAAATTAAGCATACACTGACTGAAATAAAGAATAATATACAGAGATCCAATAGCAGACTAGAGGATCACAAAAATCAAGTCAAAGATTTGAAATATGAAGAAGCAAAAACACCCAACCAGAAAAGAAAAAAGAATCTAAAAATATGAAGATAGTGTAAGGAGCCTCTGGGACAACTTCAAGCGTACCAACATTTGAAATATGGGGGTGCCAGAAGAAGAAAGAGAGAAAGATGTTGAAAACCTATATGAAGAAATGACAGAAAACTTCCCCTACCTGGTGAAAGAAATAGACTTACAAGTCCAAGAAGTGCAGAGAACCCCAAACAAAAGGAATCCAAAGAGGGCCACACCAAGACACATCATAATTAAAATGCCAAGAGCAAAAGACAAAGAGAGAATATTAAAAGCAGCAAGAAAAAAACAGTTAGTTACCTACAAGGGAGTACCCATATGACTGTCAGCTGATTTCTCAACAGAAACTATGCAAACCAGACGGGAGTGGCAAGAAATTTTCAAAGTTATGAATAGCAAGAACCTACAACCAAGATTACTCTACTCAGCAAAGCTATCATTCAGAATTGAAGGTAAGATAAAGAGCTTCACAGATAAGAAAAAGCTAAAGGAGTTAATCACTGCCAAACCAGTATTATATGAAATGCTGAAAGGTATTCTTGAAGAAGAAGAAGAAGAAGAGGAAGAAGAAGAAGAAGAAGAAGAAGAAGAAGAAGAAGAAGAAGAAGAAGAAGAAGAAGAAGAAGAAGAAGAAGAAGAGGAAGGAAAAGATAAAAATGATGAACAACAAATACATATCTATCAACAAGTGAATCTAAAAATCAAGTGAATAAAAAATCTGATGAACAGAATAAACTGGTGAATATAATAGAATCAGGGGCATAGAAAGGGAGTGGACTGACAATTCTTAGGGGGAAGGGGGTATGGGGGGGGAAGGGGGGAAGACTCTGGACAAAAATCGTACACCTATGGATGAGGACTTGTATGGGGTTGAGGGGTAAGGGCAGAGGGTGGGGTGGGATCCAGGGGGAGGGGAGCTATGTAGGGGGGGGGGAGAGGAACAACTGTAATAATCTGAATAATAAAGATTTATTTAAAAAATAATAAAAAAAGAAATTCCTCAAGCTCACAAAACTAAAAACTGGTGTTGCTGAAGTCCAAATAAAGCCTCTCTATCTCTAATCAGTGTGTTTTCTTCATGATGATTGTTTCACTCTGCTTAGAATGAAATGAGGCAGTTTCAGCTGAATCTACACTGAAGCCTTAGTTGTAGCAGAAAATGAACTTTTGAATTAGGTGGTATTTCATAAAGTAGTAGTCCCAAGCCAGTCCCTAGTATAATCAGGAGGAAGACTCAGAAAAACTTGGTGGAAGTAGCTGGGCATTTCTAAAATTTGGTACTTTTCTTTTCTTTTCTATCCAGAACTTGTATTTACACGTATGCAACTCCA
Organism: Corynorhinus townsendii; assembly: GCA_026230045.1. Taxonomy (NCBI): domain Eukaryota; kingdom Metazoa; phylum Chordata; class Mammalia; order Chiroptera; family Vespertilionidae; genus Corynorhinus; species Corynorhinus townsendii. Next base: position 115,835,223 of record JAPDVU010000006.1, on the reverse strand, counting down.
TCTCGTTGCCTCTGTGTTTTTCTCCGCTGCCCTAACTTGGGATTTACCCTTTATATTTTCCTACTCACTAGAAACATTACCTTCAGGTGGCCCTTCACTTCCTGCTAGTAGATGTTTTGTGTGTGTGTGTGTGTGTGTGTGTGTGTGTGTGTGTGTTCATAGTTAATCAAAGAATGAAACTTAAGGTGACATCTCGTATTGGGCATCTAGATGACTTATGCCATTCATATTAATGAGACCTTTTCAACTCTAATATCTGTTCCAGTGATCTATGGAGTATGGCTTTGAAATTTAAGTATGGTGATATTTCAGAGACTGATGGACAGCTTTAAACATCTTGCTTTAACATCATTAGACAGTCCCAAGTATCAGTGCTATATAAGATTGAAGACCAGTCTACTGTATGTCTTACCTTCATTATGATATGTAGGTCTAAGCCAACATTTCTCAGATTCTGCCAGAAGATTTTTTTTAATCTTGTGGCTGTGATATTTCACCTGTATGAGACTATTGAAATTTAGGCCATGTTTAAAAAAAGCCTACTTAAGCTGATTGATATTGATGCTGTCAGTAAATATCTTGGTCATTTCTCTATAGTTGCATATATTCTTAAATATGGTCAGTGAGTCCTAAATTCCTGGAGGAACCTGAGACTTATTAATGTTGTATTCCTCTAAAATAATTTCTTGGGGGGGGGGAGTAAAGGGGGAATGGTAAATATGCATTTTATAATGTTTAATCTTTATTGGTTCATCAAAACCATTTAAAATATATTTCATAATGTATCTCAAAATGCAGAACATTTTCTTTCCTACAGTTACCAGACTACTAACAATCCAAAATTTCCCTTTTTCTTTATGCCATTTATCATGAGCAGCAATAAGGATTTTGGAATGAGAATTTAGGTAGCAATTTTGGGATGATATATTAGCCCTTCTTCAGCTATGTTTGCTCTAGAGAGCTGATTAATATAAATGTCAGTTTATTTGTAAACTAGAAATATGGAACATAGAAAAGTACTGACAATGCCATATCCAGCGCCTCGATTCAGACCCTAAATGAACTTCAGTTGGGCAACGGCTGTGCTGATAACACTAGAAGTAATATTGCCTAAAGTGACAGAAAACACAGTGGCATCAATCTCTTCTGAAGGTTAAGAATTTGTTTATTCTGTTTCAAGAGCTCAGCATATAAATACAGTTTATAAGAAATTTTAAACTGATCACTAAAACCTGAGCATATTCAACTGTTAAATCAAAAGGAAGCCTGCGGTGTTGATCAAGTTCAATAATCACTCTTTAATATCGCTGGGGAGATAGCAGGATGATGAAAAGGATAAGGAAAGTATAAATCAAGTGAAGAAATTCTGAGCCAAGGACCTTCATTTTTAAAAAGCAGAGATTAAAATCACCAAGCTAATAAGATCAGCTCAGGGACCTAGAAATGTCAGCCAAAAATATGGAAAATGTATCCCTCAAGAGTAAGCTTTACTCATGGTGGTACATAAATAATAGTTATCTGCTGAAAACAGACCATTAAACTTACTGCTTAGCTTAAAGATAGTATTTAGTTAAAATTCTATATGTGGGATGTCTTTTTCATACATTAATGTTCATGTCTAATGGATAAGAAAGAAACATTGCAAATAAATTTTGCATTGGCTTCCTAGCTTTTTCTTTTCATCTGGCATTCCCATTAATACTGCTTTGAAACATCTCAATCCAAGACCTTCAATGGCCCTCTTTTGACAATGGGGTAACCTCCTTATACTTCTTTTACTATTTAAGATATTCTTTGTTTCTACTGATGTTCAGTCATTCCCAATAGATTGAAGGTTAAAGAAGAAAGTAGTGTCTTCATAGTTTTTATATCTCTAGGGTCTAGCACTATTCCTGACAAACAGCAACTGCTTAATACAAAATTGTTGACCTTTATTCAATTCTTTCACTATGTCTCTGCACCAATATGTCTCCAACCCAGCCAATCAATTTACTGATCCCCAAACAATGAAAATCCTCTCCTCTGTGCTTTAGTTTTTACCATGTCTCCTTCCAGGAGGTCCTGACTCCCCTTTCCATTTTAACCCTTTCCTTTTTTTGTAAGATGCAGTCTCTGAGACACTGTTTCCCAGAAAACAGAAATGTTTCTTTCTCTTCCTGCAACATTTACTATTTTCCTAATTTCTCCCAGTTCTTATTAGTGCATACTATTTTGTATTACTACTTAACTTTCAACTCACAATCAAAATTGCTAGACAAAGTTACATTTTTTTTTTTTCAAAGAGGAGTGATATCCTAGATTTCATCACACAGCACTTACCTAGTGAACACCGCATTAGCTCACTCAGGTGCATGGTAAATCTGAGTTTAAAGAATGCCAGTTCAATGCTAGTCTAATAATAAGCTAGAATGATAAACATGAAGCTCAGTGCCTGACAACACAAGTATAAACCATGAGCAGTCTCTTGATAAATTCTGTGACGTTCAGGCTGAAAACATGTGCTTCACAATTTGATGAAATTAGTTTTTAAAGATTATTTGAATCATTATAGCGAAAAAGTTATGTAGAAAGTTCTCTTTATTCAAGATATAGGAGGAAAAGGTCACCTTCTCTAGGAAGATTTTCCTTATCCATTTCCTTCCCATCGTCAGCCAAACTAGAAGCAATGGCTTCCTGAGATAAGCACCCCAAACATAGCATACATTTCTCAGTTTTGCTTTGTTTTTTTTCCTCAATCTTGCTTGGGGTACTTATCATCTGCACTTTGAAATGTACTTAATTGAACAGAATGTATTTTATCCTCTTTTAAGCCATAAGGTATTTGAGGGCAGGAGATCAAGTTTGATTTATTTTTAAAATACTCCCAACACTTAGAGAATGGTTTATCTATAGAAGGGTTTCAATGCATGCATGCATGCCCATATGAATGAATAAGCATTTATGCCATTAATATAGGGACATTCAAGTTAAATTTCTGTATCTGGAGACTAACAACTGATTCTTGATTCTTAGAAGCAGACGCATGCTTTTTTGTTTTTTAATTCTCACCGGAGGACATGCTATTTTTTTTTTTTATTTGAGAGAGAGAGAGGAGGAGAGACATCAATGTCTGAATCATTGATCGGTTGCCTCCCACATGCACCCCAACCGAAGATCAGAACCGAAAGCTAAGTATATGCCCTGACTGGAATCGAACCTTTTGGTGTACAGGATGATTAGAAGCATGCTTTTTAATTATAATGTTTCTGAAATCAGAATACCTTTTACATTTTATGTGATGTTTAATGTTATTGTTGATGTTTTGTATGTGTAAAAAAGCAGTTATCAGTCAATGGCACAACTTAGAATAAATGCTATCTTTGGTTTGAGGAACTATAATACAGGTCAAAATTTCTAATTTGGGGATCAGATATTGGGTTTACATGTGTCCAGGAGAGAGTGCATGGCTGAGAGTGAGGGGAACTCCCCATCTTCCCAGAGACGTGCAGACTTCTTTGCTTAATGCATTTCATTTCTGGAATAAAACTAGTAAGTATTTCCTATGACTTGAATACATACTGATTTCTGAGAAACTCAGAAATTATTTAAAAGAGATCTAGCCACCTTCTCACTGTTCTTCCTGCATTCCTTTTTTCTCAGATCTGAATCTGTTAGCCTCCCATGCCCCTATTATCACACTGACTCATGGCCATTTTTTAATATACTTGCATCACTTAATAAGCCCTGCTATCCTGTCTCTTCTCACTCATGTTTGCCTGAGTCTTCTCATTCATAACAAAGACTGGTTATTCTGGATATGTAAAATCTTGGGTCCATACCTAAAGCAACCATTGGCCAGTTTGCAAATGAAATCCTTGATGCACAGAGGTCCAGGAAAAAACAGAAACAGTGCATCACATGGTGCACCTAGAATTCTACTTCTAGAAACACATTCCCTGGTGCTAGATGTGCTGACAGCATGACATGAGCTTAACCGTGATCACAAAGGACGACAGATTAGGCTACCCAGACTATACGGCAAGAAATAAGAATAAAGAAACTTATTTGATCCCTTGCCACCTACTTTGGGATAATCCATAAGGTTTATAAAAGTGAACAGAGGAAAAAAATCACACAGTACATTAATTTTGGATAATGGCTAGGGCAGCTATTCAAGTCATATGGAGATAGAGATAGATAGAGAGATAGAGGTAGAGATAGAGATATACTCAGAAAGACTCTGATGGGATAAGAAGACCTTATTATTTCTTAGGAATATATGTATGGAAAATGATGTTATTTTTATTCTTTCTTAGCAGAGCAAGCTAACCACTATGTGTATATGTACATGTGTCTCGATAGGGTTGAGTAGGCAAATGTTAAAGAACATGTATTAAATGGAATTGTTTTTTGATGCTTGATCATTGCTACAAAAGGCTGCAATTGTTCTTGTGAATATAAAGAGTTAATTTTTTCCAGCATGATTCATTTTACATCCCAAAGAATGAGATTACTCCCAGAGAAATACCACTTAAACGGGAAAAATAAAAGGAGGCAAGAAAGGAATTGACAAAAAACAAGCTTGAATGCATAATGAATGCTTTGCAACTCATTGATAGACAATCCTTAAAACAAAGCATTGTTGTATGAAATGTTCTAGAAAAAAAGAACTCGAGAGTTTATCAAATGAGTTATTGAAATAGAATTTTTTTTAAATCTGCCAGAAATGTACCAGACCATTATTGCATCTTATAAATTATTTATTATTCTTAGATATGTCATAAAGTCTGACACAAATAAAGGAAAAATGCTGACAAGACAGAAACAACATTGTGACTATAGAGATAGCTCCCTAAAGCCTTGGAAAAAAGTTCCAAAAATCTTTACACCCTGCCGGCCACATTTTGACCACTTACATATTTTCTTTTGTATTTGAGACTGTAAGCACTTTTCTTTCCCAACAAGACCACCCATCCCATTTTTCTTCACATGACTAAGCTGATAAACAAATGTTTTTGCTGTATATGTGTGAGAGAATTAACCATGAAAAATTATGTAAAATATGATAAAGAAGAGAAATCCAATTTAAAAACATCTATTAATAAGATTGCCTAGTTTTATCTGCATCTCTGCAAGATTTTGCTATTGGCCACAACTGCCTTACTAGTCTGGAGTCTTAATAAAACAGTGAAGTCTTCCTAGTCTTTCATCCTTAAGAAGCAGACTAATGAAATATCGTAGAAACAGTTTCATTTTAACAGTGGGACAACATTAAACATCTGAATGTAACATTTTTCTCATTCACTTGTGAGGGTCTTAAGAGAAAGGCTATGGTTTTACATAAGAGCAGAAATGTCCAAGTTGCCTAGTGATATGAAGACATACCATCTTTCATTTCTTGCTTTATTCTTTGTCCATTACCTATTTCAGATTCTGGAAGCAAACTTCTTTCCCCCATGGCCTTTCTAGCAAATTGTTGGTTCTATATCCCAAATTCCTTTAGGACATACACTAAGTTAGCTGTTAGCTAACTTCCTATCCCTCTGTCTAACCCAGTGGTTCTCAACCTTTCTAATGCCACGACCCTTTAATACAGTTCCTCATGTTGTGGTGACCCCCAACCATAAGATTATTTTCGTTGCTACTTCATAACTATAATTTTGCTACTGTTATGAATCGTAACGTAAATATCTGTGTTTTCCGATGGTCTTAGGCGACCCTGCTAGCGGTTCTCAACCTGTGGGTCGCGAACCACTGGTCTAATCAATAGGTCCAAACATCTCTCATGTCTTGATTCCAAACATAACCCTTGTTTGTGCAATTTTAGGTCCACTTCCTTTTTTATATCACTCAACTGCACAGTGAGCTCCTTCCCTCCCAAATCTCTATGGTGCTGTCTTTTCCACTCATTTGATCCTTGCCATTTATTGCTTCAACTATCTGGATCTGTCAGTTAGTGTCTATGTGGCTTTGAGCAAATACATAATCTCCCAATACTTGAATTGTTCTATCCGTTAAATACGAATAACAGATGTACGTACCTGCTGGTAGTTTTGGGTTCCCCTCCCCATAATGCATACAGAGCACTTTGCACTGTGTTCAGTGTCTAGTGGCGACTAGTATTATTACCTAGAAAATATGTATGTTGTCCTTTTTCTTTATAAGGAGTTCACTCTTTGTGTACAAGCATATAACTGTTCTTTAGCAGATGATGAAAATGACCGAGAGTGTGTAAAATGGAGATGGTGAGGAATCCCTGGCCAGAAAAAACTTGGGAAAAATATCATCCTAACCGTGATAAAAACCGTATTTTTAAATTGGATTTCTCTTCTTTAACAGTGGAATTTTAAAGATTTTCCTGATAGAAATAGCAGCCATAAAAGCATATTGAGAAGAGGCACTCAGAAGCATATTGCAACTCACTTCCCTATGAGATAGAGTAGCCTCATGGCATCCAAGTAGAAGAGCTCAAGGGCCCCATAAATACCATCTATTCTGGAAAGCAGAGGTTTGGCAGTAAAGGTGAGCTATAGGCCAAAGGGGAAGAAGGGCTCTGCCAATCCATAAAAGGCAGTTGTGGATTAAGGGCATTCCTGGGAAACTAAGAGGGTTTGCCCAAGGTCATCTGCGTTTACACACAGCATATGGGCTTCTCCTTCACGCAGCAGGTCTGTTCTTGAAAAGGCATGGGTGAGCAACGAGTGTCCTCTCCGAGGCTACAGTGGTGCCATTAGCCACTATGAAAAAGACTGCCAGGACCATGCTCCTCTTTTGGAGAGTGCCTACTACTTATATAAGGAAATAGAAAGTAATTGGATGTTGAGCCAAGATTTAAACTCAGCTCTGTTTGGCTCCAAATGCTGAAATAATAGATTTAAAGAATAGGAAAGTCATAATATAATTGACTGCAGGTGTGTTCTGGATGCATTTTTAAAAGTTTGAATAATTATTTTATATATGGTTGCAAAAGTGATAACGTTAATTTTGAAAAATAAAATATGTGATTTTGAAAAATATTTGAAAACTATAGCTAGAATAAAATATATAAATAAACCAAAATTTGGGTGAGAAGTTAAAGTATATTATATTTCCATCTTGCATCACAGCAAGACCATGAGTACCATTTTGCTCTTGATGTTGATGAAACACTTGGAAATTAAATATTCTTATAAATAAACTGTGTGTTATTAAATACATACAAACTGAATGTACCAAATACGTAGGGGTGATAATGAAAACACTGCATATTAAAACCCATGGACCCAGACCAAAGCTAAAATTTAAAGCAAATTTACATAAGGACGTACTATGATTAAAATAAGGAGGAGTGTAGATATGCAATAAAGAAAATAACTAAATAGTTCAAATGAAAGGAAAAATAGAAGGGATTAATAACGATCTATATAGAAGTGAAGAAATATAAGCAAAAATGGTAAGAATCTATAAATAAAATTCATTCTATTATATCACTCAAAACTGCCTTATAGATCTTAATGAATTATGTTTGAGATTGTCTGATTTAAAATACTGGATATGTGGCCCTGGCCTGTGTAGCTCAGTTGGTTAGAATGTCATCCTTTATACCCAAAGATCTCGGGTTCGATTCTGGTCAGGGCATATACCCACAGGGAGGCAACCATTCGATGTTTCTCTCTCACATCAATGTTTCTCTCTCTCTCCCTCCCCCCTCTAAAATCAACAAAAATCTATCCTCAGGTGAGAATTAGAGAAAAAAATATATTGGATATGTGAACAAATCAAAATTAATTTTAGAGATTCTATAGGGCAACACAAAGAAATAGATATTCATATTTCAGTATAACTAAAACTGAGGATGAATTTTTTTACCTAATTTTGATGGTATGCTGTCAAGTGAAGTCTATCATGGATACATGAACTTTACTTTGGGAGCCCATGGAAATAGCTAAGTTAAGAGAAGTTCGTAAACCTACAAAGAACTGGAGCTGAGGATTAATGAGTGATCCACAGATTACAAAGTAGGACAGATATGCACATGCATTAAGACATAATAGAGAAAGAAATATTTCAATATAAGCATAAAATTAAAAATCAGCCTCAAAAACTATGTCGGGTGTGAGATCTTATTTAGCACACTTTAAAACTAACAAGTTGTCCTACTACAGTTTCATGAAGCTGGCCGAAGACACAAAATCTATGGGTCAGAGACAAAGGGCTTTGTAAGTACCATGTTTGCATCAGTTCCTCTTGATCCCATATCCTAGAGGGTGACGTGGAGTGGACCAGGTGGATGCTGTATACACAGTGCTTTTGCATCACAGCTGAGGATCCCCAAGGCAGAGCTCAAATGTTTTATGATGGACTACGCACAAACTTGCCTGGCCTTTGTGCCATAGTGAGGTATTATCTTTATTATGCTAGACAGTAAACAAATCTGTCTCTACTTGAGAGGGAGGCAGTATCTCTACCTTCCAAGGCTGTTTGTTCTACAATACCCTCAAAAAGATAGTGCAGGACAAAGGCCACTGTACCTCTGCTCACAGTATGTGCAGAAATGAAGGAGACCGCTGGAGAACTGTCTTTGAACACACACAGATGCTCTAAATTGCAGATGTTGATTTATAATTGCTCTGCATCTTACCTGTACAAGTCTGTATCAGGCTACAGAATAAAAAGGAGCCAGGGTTTATTTAGCAATACATAATGATCTTTTAAGCAAGCAAGGATAGTTCAGCCAGTAATAATCCAAGGGTTAATTAGTTGAAATATTTTTAAGGAAGAAATAATAGCTGGATAACCTGGATGAAAAATAAACATATAGAGAGAAAATCAGAAATTAAGAACGGTATCTAACAGAGATAAAGATATCATAAATGATTATAAGAAAGTATGGTACTATATTTAACTAAGTGATAATGTTGCTAAAAGATAGGCTTTTCTAGAAAAATATAAATTATTTCAGTTTTTGGTATTTGACTCTTAAATAATTCTGGAATATGATGGAGGCACTAAATTTTTTTAAACATTAGTTGATCAAATACCATCAAGATCTGATATATAAACTATCATTTATTATATAATTTATCTTTAACTTAACTTCAGAAAACCCTAAGAGAAATAGCATAATATTACATATAGTAAAAGATAAATGGTCAATAGATTTGCTTTGAATATTATTACCATCTAGTCTGTCATAAGTGTCAGTGTAGGGAAGCATTTAAGAGTTTAGAGTCAAGAGCCTGACTTCCTGGGTAAGAAGTCTGACACTCCTAAGTACCTGAATGGCATGTTACTTTACCTCTAAACCTTTCTGTATCTCAGTTTCATCCACTGTAAAATAAGAATAATAATTGAACAAATATGCCTTTTATGAGGATTAAATGTGTAAATAATTATAAAGACTTAACAGTTCCTGGGACAAAGGCCACATTAAAAAAGTGTCAATTATAACTATTTTTAACTATTTTTTACTTAGCATAGCAAAACATGCCAGATACATACAGATAACAAAAAAGTAACATATTTGAGAGGCAGAGTATAAAGCATTGATTTATGAGAAACTTGTAACTCTTTAATGAAAAAAATGCTAATAGACAAATAAGTAATATACATACATGAAATACAATGGTGTATAAAGTATTAAAATATTTAATACTACTAATGCTAAATAATGAAAATAGAAACAACCAGAATTTTAGGGTCTATCATATTGCAGAGATTAAAATGGGTAGCAATACATGTATGAAAATTCTCAAATACTACTAAAAAAAACAAAAAACACCAAAATAGGGGCCTATCAACTTTCTGGAAGAAATACATTAGTGTGGATCAAATCCTTGAACCTTTTAGGAAGAAACCCCACCACTCCATATTGATTCCAATGATAAAATCGAACGTCTATAATATTGCATGTCCATGACCGCCAGACTTATTTAGAATAGCAAAACATTAAAAACAACCTAGCTGTCCAACCAGAGAGCACTGATTATGTGCATTATGGAGCATGTACAGGGTACCAGGTGAGGACTGGGACGAGGGTGAGGCTTTCATGGCTGTGCAAGGGTGGATATTACTCTTGCAGGCCCCTGTGAATGAGTGCCTCCTTACATTTTGCTATTAAGGCACTTCTTTTGCCTCACCCAAAGCCAGGTCCTAAAATGGGGATCATTTAAAACCATGTTATATAAGATTATCTAATGATTTAAGGCTTTTATTTTTTATGTCTGAGGCAAAATCTAGGCTAGACATATGTGTAGATATGTTAAATTTGGATAGCCATAATATAATGCTTATGTTAATATTTGACATTTAATTTCTTGATATTTTTTATTACTTTTATTATTTTAAGTGCTAATGTATATAATATAAATAATATAATATATGTAATTCTTTCTGTATATCATACATTATTTATTTCTTAGAATTGGGATTGTTGGTCAAAAAGCATGAACATTTTTAAAAGCCTTAATAAAAGTGGATGATAACCTTCCAAAAAGACTCATTTTTTGTACCCTCATGTGAGCAATGTAATTCTCTAAGGCCTCCAGACTTGTGTCACCTCTTCTACCAAAGCTCAAATACAGGATGCATTCAGATTATTTTCCCAACTCACCAACTATAGAACCTTCCATGCAGGCAAAGACCAGGCTGTATACATTTTTGTTTTTCTTGATGTGCTCTGCCTATTTGACCTAAGTTAGAAGCTTCCTAGGCACTAGTTGATGATAATATCTCAAGTATATTTTTTTTCTATCCCAATTTTATGAACTTCTAAAACCTATGATTTTTTTGTGCCTTTTTAAAAGTCTTCTGGTAGCAGTGATATGAATGGAGCCTGGCCAGAAGTCAAGGGAAGACAGAGGATCCAGCTGGCTTCAGCAGCTTCTGTAATTCTGTTTAAGTCACAGTGTGGAGGACGCTGAGAAATGGCACGTTAATGTAGAAGGACTTTGGGCAGCACTTCTTCCTCGGCAGACTGCTCTCCCTGTTGGACAGTATGCTGGGATTACATGCACACTTTACCGCGCAGGTAGTATTGAGAACTGACTAAATTAAAATGTGAACAACAGAACATTAACACCCACAGAATAGAAAGAAAATAGTTCTGACCCTTGTTGCCACTGTCCAGGTGTATTAGAAAAAGAGGCAGCTCTTTGAAATGTTTTCACGAGAATGGCCTGAGCATCCAAGGAGCCATGTTTGTACTCTCAGGCCACATCTAAATGGATCACAGTATTCCCCTTAATCATTTTCATTTCCCTGTCAATAGCAATGGGAATTTCCACCTAATGGATCATATCTGTGATCCAAGTCTGCTGTTCAGGGGAGGTGAGAACACAGAATCAAGTCATTGCCAAGGTTTCCTTAGTTATAAGGACATGGGTTGAGAACCCATATTAAGTATCTTTGGGCTTCCTGCAGGTGATGGCTTAGCAGCAGATGGCAATGAACTCTGCAGGAATTTGCAGTAAGGGGCAAACTGACAGAAAAATATGTAATGGTGTTATCTCAAGTTCCCAGAAAGGAGAAATTGTTGTGAAGGCTTTGACATTTGCTTTATTTTTCTGTTTCTTCCTCTCTCTTGTTCTGTCTCACTCTCACAATTATGCATTCATGAGGGAACTTTCAATTGAGTTAAGGGAATCTGTTCTTTTAAGACAACGGGAGGTCACTAATCTTATTCACTAAGTGAATACTTATTAGTAGGCATAATTGCAATGGGTCTCAGGTTTTATTACTGGACACAGTGAAATTTTAAAAATAATAACATCTAATATTGATTTTAGCAATTGACCCAGAGGGTTACTTATGATCTTTCTATCAGGTAACATGAGATAATATTTGCAGTTTTGAAACTTAAGCTGCCAGCTACCAAACAGCTCGTTTTTAAATGTTCATCCCTCCATTAGCAGTTAGGATATTGAAAATAATGATACAGACTTTAAAAATCTAAACACTACTTCTGATAACAGAAACAAAATGAAGCAATCTTAAGTATTTTCTTTCTTTGGTCCCTCAACATCTAACAGGTCAAGTGTTCCTGGAACCCACTGTCCCTGACTATGGTGGCTACAGTCTGTCTGCATGAGAATAGATTAATCACAATTGTGTACCACCAGCTGTTCAGGGTTTCCATGTCTTGTCCTCAGGGTCCCATTTGGATTTCAGTTGACCCAACTGGTTGCAATGTGAGTGCTCTGGGTATGAATTATAAATGGCATGCCTTGACCATCTATCATCTGGACTCTGCAGGCATGGACTCACCTATACTTGTCAGAAGCAGGCAGGTTGCTGCATTAAAATAACATCCAAAAGAAGGAATGGCATTCTCTGCATTTGTTTTGTTCAGTCCAGTTCTGGGATTCCTATTTGCCCTTCTATTGTCAATACATCTTTCCTTTCTGACCAGTTAGGAAGTTTTGTAGTCAGAGAGCTTCTGACAAACATAAAACACAATGAGAGAAAAAGAGTCCGAAGAAGTCTTGAGTCTGAGTTCTACTTGAGGATGTGAGCACATTTATGCAATCTGGACCTGCATATTCATCTAATGAATGCAGTGTGGAGATTTGGCTCCCATCCCTACTTCCTAAAAGAGATGGAGTGCCAAGAGGGTAGCAGCTGAGAGGGGAGGGAAAGAAGGCTGGAGAGTGGGCGAGACTAATTGGTCTTGTCACATAACACAGATTAGATTATGTCTGCCTGAAAGTAGAAGGGGAAAGTATAGAATCACTGTTTATACCAAGAAGATATAAAGATGAGCATCCTCATAGACCAAGATGCAGCGATAGAAGCACACACTTCTTGACAAGAAAACAGGAAAAACTGAGTGTAAAACAATTTTTCAACTAGATAAGGGAACCAAGAATAGCAAAATATAATCTGATAGAAATTATGAAAATTTTTTTGTTAATCCTTACCCAAGGATATTTTTTCTATTGACTTTTAGAGAGGGTGCAAGAAGGGAGGAGGTGGGAAGAGAGGGAGAAACATAGATGTGAGAAAGACACATCCATTGGTTGCCTCTAGCACTGCACCCCTACAAGGGCTGGGGATCAAACCTGCAACCCAGGTACATGCCCTTGACCAGGAATCGAACCCATTGCCCTCAGTGTGTAGACTGATGCTCTAACCACTGAGCACACCTGCCAGTGCTATGATACTTTGTGATAATGCACTAAGGTGAGAACAGAACTGAACCTTGCTAAAGTGATCAATAGATTTTTTTAAAAGTGAGAAGAAAATGTTGGGGTTGGGGGGTATTCTAACTAGAAATAAATATTTCAATATGTATAAGTAATATAATTAAATGTCCATGAGTCTTAACTATTAATAGAGTAAGGCATCCTAGAATCTCTATTATGAAATTACTATTATAATTCAAGTTATTGTATGTTCTACAATGTAAAACTTTACTTTTAAAGACAATATTCTAAAAATCAAACTTAGAATCCAGTCTGAACATTCCCTAACATGTTCTTAATATTTAAGGGGCTACTTCATAGTGGCTAAATGAACAAAGTTCCTAAAAGAAGAAAACCAATGCACTTCTTCTCTACCCTTCCTTCTTACCAATTTTGTTCTCCTGCCCCACTTCTTCCCTTGAACCTTTCTGTCTTTCCTCCTTTTCTGAGATACTCTTTTTTTCTTAGCAAATTACCATTATTTTAATATGAAATTATGAGAGAAAAAGTGTTGCATTGTGACTAAAAAGTTTCTTTAGATTAGTGTAGATTCTATAACATAACATTTTCCCTAGACTCTGAAACTCCAATAAAATAGATATTTCCCATAAGTCATTCTCTCTGTTGCCTCTGGCCTTGAACCACAGTTAAATCAGACTCCCTGAATTTGTCTTACATACCACATCTGATATCCCAAACACATCCATTATTAAACACAGTTGTGAGCTAACAAATGGCACCAACACAGATTTCTCTCTCATCTCTACTATTGGGGAAACATACCCGAGTCATAGCTCCCTGTAAATAGTCAAGCTTGTTGCGCTGTTTTAGTAAATAACCAGTGGCTTTGTAATGGAGAATTTTAATTTAATTGGTGGACCTGGTTTGTTATATTGTACTAGAGGCCCAGTGCACAAAATTTGTGCACGGGGGGGGGGGGAGGAGGGAGGCGGGTGTCCCTCAGTCCAGCCTGCACCCTCTCCAATCTGGGACCCCTCGAGGGATGTCCGACTGCCCGTTTAGGCCCGATCCCACTGGGATCCCTCTCACAATCCAGGACAGCTTGCTCCCAACTGCTTGCTTGCCTGCATTCCTGATCGCCCCTAACCGCTTCTGCCTGCTGGCCTGATCACCCCCTAACCACTCCCCTGCCAGCCTGATTGATGCCTAACTGCCCTCCTGTTTGCCAGCCTGTTTGCCCCTAACTGCCCTCCCCTGCAGGCCTGGTCACCCCTAACTTCCCTCCCCTGCAGGCCTGGTTACCCCCAACTGCCCTTCCCTGCAGGCCCGGTCGCCCCCAACTTACTTCCTCTGCCAGCCTGGTCCCCCGCAACTTCCCTCCCCTGCAGACTTGATTGCCCCCATCTGACCGCCCTTGCAGGCCTGGTCCCTCCCAACTGCCCCCCCTGCTGGCCTGATTGCCCACAACTGCCCTCCCTTGCAGACCTTGTCCCTCCCAACTGCCCTCCCCTGCTGGCCATCTTGTGGTTTGTCCCTCCCAACTACCCTCCCCTGCTGGCCATCTTGTGGTGGCCATCTTGTGTACACATGGGGGCAGCCATCTTTGACCTCATGGGGGCAGCCATCTTGTGTGTTGGAGTGATGGTAAATTTCCATATTACTCTTTTATTAGATAGGATTAGATAGGATAAAGGCCTGGTGCACAGGTAGGGTTGGGGGCCGGCTGGTTTGCCCTGAAGGGTGTCCCGGATCAGGGTGGGGGTTCCCTTGGGGCGTGGGGCAGCCTGGGCGAGGGTCCTGTGGTGGTTTGCAGGCCCCACGACAACCCAAATGGAGGCCCTGTTATCTGGGATTTAGTTATCTTCTATAATTAAAACTTTGTAGCCTCGAGTGGAGCCAAGCCTCTGAATTGCTCCATGGCCACAACGAATTTTGTTGGGATTTATTTATCTTCTATAATTGAAACTTTGCAGCTTAGGCCGAGGCAGGCCAGGGCTGCAGGAGCTTGGCTTCCTCCATAGCTGGGGGCAACCCAAGCCTCCTGCTCTCTCCAGCTCCATGGCTGCTGCCATTTTTGTTGGGATTTATTTATCTTCTCTAATTGAAACTTTGTAGCCTGGAGTGGAGGCCTGGGCCAGTCAGGGTGTGCAGAAAGCTTGGCTTCCTCCATTGCCGGGGAAACCCATGCCCCATGCCTCCTGCTTGCTCCATGGCCACAGCCATCTTGGTTAATTTGCATACTTGCTCCTGATTGGCTGGTGGGTGTGGCTTGTGGGTGTAGTGGAGTGATGGCTAATTTGCATATTGCTCTTTCATTAGATGGGATTGTGCCAAAGAACTTAAAGCTGTTTTCCCATTTTTTTTTTTTTAAAGGAAAGTTTCTGAGAGTTTTCTCTACTCAATAAATCTCTCCTATTGTTTCTGTTTCCATTCTCAGGTGCTGGATATTCATTTTCTGTGATATTATAATTAGTGATCTTTCTAGAAAGAATAATGTTGTTTTGTATTGTGCCTTTCATACACAAGTTCTCCACAGATGTTGTTTAACAAGATGGATGATAAGGTAGCATAATTACTGTGAAGGCAAAATGGGTCAATCTGTGAATGTTCAGAAATGGCTCACCTATGAGCTCAAACTAGAACATTTCTTTCTGAAAGGATATTGGCAAGGAAGCTCTAGCAAGGAAGATTATTACATTTGTTCTGAGAAATATAAGAGGGTAAATCTAGCTTTTAACCTTACATTCATAGGATAGAGATGTTGATTAGGAGGGGGCAGGAGGGAGCATGCAGAGAAAGGAAGGGAACTCCTAGAAAAATGCTGAAGGATATTTGGGTGAATACAGAATCATGATGAAGGGGGACAAATATAAGATCCAAATAATTTTTAAATAAAAATGAGATTCTAGTCCTCCAGTTGGTTACAAAATAATCATGGGCATGTCACAATAAAAAACAAAATATCCTTTTAAAAATTCTTTGTAAATTATTTGAATTATTTTTTTGCAGACACTGTTGCCAGATACTGATTTATTATTATTATTATTATTATTATTATTATTATTTGGTTCATGCTTCTGTATTTTTTAATTTATCTTTATTGCTTAAAGTAATATAGATACACTCCCTTTTCCCCCATTGACCCCTTTGTTTGATTTTAAAGACAATACAGTTTTCTCAGAGATCTGAGTTCAGGAGATTACATTAAGGGGCAGTATTTAATTAGTTGCTCTGATAGTCCTAGGTGAGTACAACACAAATAATACTGTCAACCTGTAACCTATGTGGTCTCTTGGTCAGTAGAACTGAACTGTAGTCACCTTGGCCATTAATCACGTGGAGTTGTTTATTTTCCATTTCACTTTGTACCCCAAAATGACATCTTTAGGTTCCATTAAAATAAACAAGTAAAGGGTATGTCTTTTGACATTTATAAACAATGATGATTGCTGTTAATATTATTGACAACTTATAATCGTGATAGTGACTATCTATTTATCTATCTATCATCTATCTATCTATCTATCTATCTATCTATCTATCTATCTATCTACCTCTCCCCATTTAATTCCCATAACAATTTTATGATGGTAAGTGATATTATTTTTCTATTTTACAGTGAGAAAACTTACATTTAAGGGTTGAAAAATTCTCAGGGTCAAAAGACAATTAAAGAGCCAGAACTAAGATATGAACTCTCATAATTTTGACTATAAAGTTCATACAACTACCTTGCTATTCTGCTATTTTAAGTGAGTTGATGATATTACACTGCCATTGTTTATGTCTAAGGAGCAAAAGTGGGACACATTATAAGAAATCTTGGAATAAATTAAGTATCCATTCACTTGCCATTGTCCCATTTCTGATCACTTGCTGTTGAATATTCTTTCCCAGATAATTAAATCAAACAAGGAACCAATGGGGTCATAGGATTTCACTTTGATACTTTCTGTTTGGGTCAGCATTTGCATTATGCTCACAGAAAAATTTATAAGTGCTCAGAGATAAACTTTCACAGCTGTATTTTACACTATAAATTCCTATTTTTATTTGTCTGAAGAGAGAATACTTTAGTGCTGATAAATAAAATCCATAAGAGTAGCCAGGAATATTTCTCAAGTAACAACCTAAATAGTTGTGCTCAAATCCTCCAAATTACAACCTTGTGATGACACTGCATGGTATATTTTTCAACACTGAATTTGTCTAAACCCATTCTATACAAAATGACTTAAATCAACAACAACAACAAAAAGACACAATAACAAGCATAATAATATGGTGGAAGAAGGAATCAGCAAATAAGATTGGAGGAAAAGTTAAAAATGCAGGTAACCTAAATGGCAACATTAGCTCAATCATACACTGAACCCTACATTTGCCTCTGAGCATTCTACACCTCAGAACCAAAAGGAAGTATGAAGAATTGTATTTTTATTATCTCCAGAAAGCATGTTTTAGGTAACATAAATGAGTGCATGTCAGCCCTATTATGGATTCTTCTTTATTTTCACATTTTTATTATGTTCATTCCTTCATATTAATTTTTCTAAATCTTTTGGTGGGGAGAAGGTAAGGAAATTGTTAGATGTGGCTCCCACTTTTATAATATCATACATTCCTGTAATTTACCTAAATAGTAGAGTTGTTATATAATGAATATTCATTGTAAAGCAAATAAATAAATGCATTTAAAGTCTAAAGCTATATATTTCTGATTCATTCTTTTGGACCATCAGTAAAATCCACTAAATAAATGGTCAAAGATTAAGAAAAGAGAAACATGGTCCTCTGTAAAATAGTACAAATGAGCTGGTAAGTAAATTGATAAACTGTAATGTAGAAGCAATCAATAACATTCTCGTGTCTCAAAATCTGGCAATGGTTAGCTCTGTCTCTGGATACACAGGGTTCAAATAGAACATGAAATGGCACTGAGAATTCTTAAAGAAATCACAGAATAAAAATATTGAAGAGACTTCACACCAATTGTTTGTTTTATTTAAATTACTGACCAAATTTTTGTTTCCTCTTGGAGCCATAGACCATAAAATCAAAGCTTACAGGTATCAAAAAATATTTATAGCCCTGAAAAAATGTCTCCACCTAGCACCAGATACCTTAGCTGGCCAATAGACAACATGAAATGTATTTTGAGATAGTGCCTTTCAACTATTTCCTAGTGTATGGTTTTCTAAGTCAGAATTTTACTTGACAATGAATGTTTACCAACCCTGATTTTAGCTGGCATTTTTGTAACCCTTGAACCATTAAATAAATCATAGTCCCGCTAAATCTAAAATCCAACACTTCAACAAAATGGTTTCTAGACTTTCCTGGTACTCATTTTTTTTTTTTTTTTACATTTAACAACAATAACAACAACAAAATTCATGACAATTTTCTATAAATATCACTTTATAACACTTCTGAAATTAAAATGTGTATTAACTTGTTTCTGATTTGTATTATGCATATTTTCTATAAGAAAATACTATCATTTTAAGGTTGAGAAAGAAAAATGACAGGCAAGAGCAACCCATAAAAATCCATAAAATACTAATATTCCCTAGAGTAGATTTCATATTAGATAAATCGATTAATTGAAAGAATTTACCTCAATGCTTGTGCTGCTCAACAATTTTGATAAACTTCCTCCTAATATAAAAATAACCTAATTTTAAATTTGTGTAATTTTACTGCATGTCCCACATACTCCTGCTACCACACATACACAGCCTCTACCATCATTAACATCCCCTTATCAGAGTGGTATGTTGGTGTTTGTTATAAATGATAACCTTATTGATACATCATAATCAAAGTCCATAGCTTCAGTTAGCATTCACTTTTGGTGTTACACATTCTATAGGTTCGACAAATGTTTGGATTACATGTATCCATAATTTTAGTATCATATAGAGTGTTTTCACTGCCATAAAAAATCCTCTGCCTATTATCCCTCTCTCTCCCATTTCCTGGCAACACTGATCTTTTTACTGTATCCTTAGTTTTTCCTTTTCCAGAGTGTTATATAGTTGGAATCACCCAGTATGTAGCCTTTTTAGATTGGCTTCTTTCACTTGTTTTTAGGAGCTGTGATTAAATTTATTCCCTATTAAATAAAGTAAAGTTAATGGAAATGCCACATTTATATTGGAAATTTTTCCTCAACTTCTGTAACTACAAGAGTTATTCACTTGTTATCAGAGATAATGCTTTATGACTGTTATAGACAAATATACCAGCAAATTAAATATACTTTCTGGATAACTCATGCAGTTAATGCAGAAATGATATAGCAAGCCCATATATCTGTGACTCGACTTGCATTTTTAGTGTCATTTCTTTATCACAAATGAAAAGAGTGCATGTTTAACTGGGAAAGAGAAGATTCTAAAATAGCATGAAAAATGTTTTCTGATCAGACATACTATCATGTAGAAGAGATGCTCGATTTGATCTTTGTGACCCAATAAAATAGATTTGGGATCATTAAGGGTCTGTGAGGAAGAAACTGCTTTCAACCATCTACAAAAACTGCTTTTCATTTACAGCTTCATGAGGGTGGGAATGACATCTGTCTTTTTAGCAGTTCTCTATGCATCTAGCAGAATGCCTGCAAAAATAATAATCTTATCAGCAATAATCAAATAATGGAATTAGGATTATAGGAGAAGGGAAGGACTTCTCATTACTCTGGAGGATTTTATCTGCAAAAGATATGCTCCCATTCAGAGATGGGAGGTCAGGCTTGATGTTTAACAGAGAGATGCTTTGTAGGGAATCCCAAGATGACCATGCAGTTCAGATCATCTAGTTCAATGGCTGTCAAACATTCTCTGTAAAGTTCAGATAGTAAACATCTTAGGCATTGAAGGTTAGACCGTCTCACAACTATTCCACTCCGCTGTTATGGTATAAAAGCGGTTATAGACAATAAATAAATGAGTGGGGGTGGCTATATTTTGCTCATAGGCAGGCCATAGTTGGCTAACCTGTGACCAAGTTATATTTTAATTTCTCCCTACTTCCTTCATTTACCAATGCACTTTAAAAAAGATTTCATTTTGTTTTCTATTGTGGTAGACTATATATTACAAAAATGTTACCTTTTAAAACATTTTTAACTGTGCAGTTCAGTGGCATAAAGTACATTAACATTTTTTATGCTTTCCATCTTCAGAACTTTTTTATTATTCCATACTGAAACTCTATACCCATTAAACAATAACTCCCTATTCCCTCCTCCCTCTAGTCTCTGGTAACCAGCGTTCCACATTTTGTCTTTATGACTTTGACTACTCTTAGAGGTATTTTATGTAAGTAAAATCGTACCATAATGTCCTTTTGTGTCTGGCTTATTTCACTTAGCATAATGCCTCCAAGTTTCACCATGTTGTAGCATATGTCAGAATTTTTTTCTTTTTTAAAAGATTTGATGTTTTCAGAGCACTTTTAGGTTCACAGAAAAATTAATAGAAATATGCAGACATTTCCCACATATTCCTGCCACCACACATACACAGCCTCTACCATTATTAACATCCTCTATCAGAGTGGTAATGTTTGTTACAATTGATGAACTTATTGATACATCATAATCAAAGACCATAGCTTCAGTTAGCATTCACTTTTGGTGTTACACATTCTATAGGTTTGACAAGTGTTTGGATTACATGTATCCATCATTTTAGTATTATATAGAGTATTTTCACTGCCATAAAAAATCCTCTGTGTTCTGCCTATTATCCCTCTCTCTCCCATTTCCTGGCAACACTGATCTTTTTACTGTATCCTTAGTTTTCCCTTTTCCAGAGTGTTATATAGTTGGAATCACCCAGTATGTAGCCTTTTTAGCTTGGCTTCTTTCATTTAGTAATATTGCATTTGAGGTTTCTCCATATTTTTCATGGCTTAATAGGTGATTTCTTTTTAGCATTGACTAGCATTCCATTGTGTGGGTGTGCTGCAGTTTATTAATTCACCTTCTGAAGGATATCTTGGTTACTTTCAAGTTTTGGCAACTATAAATAAAGCTGCAATCAACATCTGTGTGCAGGTTTTTGTGTGGACATAAATTTTCAACTTCTTTGCTGGATTAGATGGCAAGAATAGGTATAGTTTTGTATGAAACTGCTAAACTGTCTTCCTAAGTGGCTGTATCATTTTGTATTACCATCTCCTTGTTCTTCTAATTTGCATATCCGTAATGACATGTGATATAGATAAATCGTTTCATATGCTTATTTACCATCTGTATATCTTTTTTTTAAGGTGTCAAGGTCTTCAACCCATTCTTTAATCAGGTTGTTTTTTATTGTTGAATTTTAAGAATTCTTTGTATATTTTGGATAACAGTCCCTTATCACATGTAACTTGTGCAGAAATTTTCTCCCAGCCTTATTTTGACCATGTACTTTTAATACAATTTTATTTAAACATTCTAGGTACGTCTCAGGGGCAAGGAAGCAAGGGAAGTATGAACTTCCAGTTTAGGCTAGAGCAAGTCCTCCTGAGCCAGTACGGAGATACTGCTGATAGCAAGTATAATAACACACCTGGAAACAGAAGTCACAGGAGCAAGCTGAAGTCCAACTATCATGTTTCCCTAAAATCAGCTCTGAAAATTTTCCTTGGGCATTTCAGTACTTTTATATGATTGCAAATATTTTTATTAGTGTTCTGGTGTCTGGTAACATGAAATAAGCACATTCTTCCACTGAATGCAGCTATAAAACATGCACAGAATCCATGAGCAGCTACTTGAGAACTCTGAAAAGTAAACAGTAGCAGGCAACTTGGGAAAGAAGATTAGAATTCTAAGTGCCACTAAACCACCAGTGACCTTACCATTTCTTGTCTTTTTTATCTCCAGGCTTGGTCTCAGTGCAGCCTGAAATCTAGGAGGGGGCACTCTTGAAAACAGAGTGAGTTCCTTGCTAGCTCACAATTTTGGTTAGCAAGATGGAAAAGGGATGTTCTCATGGTTAGAGAGAATGAGATAAAACCCCCTGTGTTGTTGATATTGGTTTATTTTTCCTCCACTCTCCTCCCCCAGGCCTCAAGCAATCCAGTGCAATTGGTGGTAGCCATGGAAGCAAGAGCAATAATGATGGCTAAGAGGTACACAATGAGGAAGTGGGAGTTTCCTTATAAATCAGAGGAAATTAGGTCCCTAAAGGGTGGAGCAAGCACCTGTTTCTTTTTATCTCTCTCTTATCTTACTGTATCTAGGCTCAGGGAATGATCACAATTGCAGGAAGCACAAGACAGAACTAGGAAAACAAAACCCCAGCTTTCTGGCTGAACTTAAAAGAGGGGCTCCAGGGAACCAAAAATGGTTCTAGGGAAGTCACAGACAGGGAAAAGTAGGAAGAGTGACCAGAAAAAGTAGCTTATAAACTCCTGAGAATATTTCCAAGATGCACATGTATAGTTTGGACACATAATAGCATACCATCAACTTTAAAAACTGAACTGCAAGATAGACCACTACCCAGAACTCAACTACAGTGTGGCACACACATGGGGCAGACCCAAATAATACTGCAAAGAAATTGACAAAGAAGATCACATTGAGACTACAGCTTCTATAAGGCTTGTTGGAACTTGCAACCGGAAACCAACCAGGTCAATTGCTTGCTAAAAGAAAAATATCAGCATTCCCCAGAAGACTTAAGCAAAACCCAGAAAATCCTAGCATAATATTCAAAATGGCCAGGATATACTCCAAAATTGCATAATATTTAAAGAACCAGGAAAATGTTACCTGGGGTGAAAAGGCAATAAACAGATGCCAACACTGAGATGAAACAGGTGCGGGGATTATCTAAAAAATATTTTAAAGCAACTATTATAAAAATCCTCCAAGATGTAATGTCAGACACATTAAAATGAGTGGAAAGAGATGCCTCATCCAAGATAGAAAAGATATAAATAAGAGCCAGAGAATTTTAGAACTGAAAAACCAGTAATCAAAGTTTGAAACTCACTGGATGGGCTCAATAGCAGAATGAAAATGACAAAGCAAAGAGTGAACTTGAAGATAGATTAATGATAATTATCCAATATGAATGTTAAAGTACAAAAGAGATTTACAAATTAATGACTAGACTCTCAGGAACTTGTCCAATGCCAAAAAATAAATAATAAAATTTGTATCATTGGAGACACAAAAGAAGAGGAAAAAGAGCATTATCCTGGGAAATATTTGAAGAAATAATAGCTAAAACCGCTCAAATGGAGAAAAGACATAAATCTACAGATTCAAGAAACACAGCAAACCCTAGGCAAAATAAACCCAAAGAAATTCACACATAGACATATCACAGTTAAACTCTTCAAAACTAAAAGAAGAAAAAAAAAAAAACTAGTGAAAGAAATACGAGAAAAATACTGCATTACTAATGGGTCAACAATGCTTTGAAAGTCTATATTTCTGGTAAGAATAAAATGGAAGCTGAAAGAACGTAGACTACTTTTAATTTTATGGGAGAAAAAAAGACTCATGCAGAATTCTATATTAAGAAAAAATATCTTATAGAAATGAAGGTGATATAAAGACATTAACAGATGAAAGAAAACAAAAAGTATTCATTGCCAGCAGATCAGGACTAAGGGAATTGCTAAAGGAAGTTCCTCAAAGAGGAAAATAATGATAACAGAGGAAAATTGGGTGGTAGGAATAAAGGAATCACAACAGAAAGTAAAAACTGGGTAAATATACTGTTCTTCTCTTGAGTTTTTAAAAATATCTTTGATAGTAAAAAGCAACAATTACCAAGTTGTCTGGTATTTTCCAATATATATATAGATATAATACATATGATCATTATATTATACTAGAGGCTTGGTGCACAAATTCATGCATCAGTGGAGTCCCTCAGATTGGGCTGAAACTAGCTCTCTGACATCCCGCAAGAGGTCCCAGATTGCAAGAGGGCACAGGCCAGGCCGAGGGACCCCACTGTTGCATGATCGGGGCCAGGGCGAGACACAGGAGGTTGGCCAGTCACAGAGGAAATGCGGGAGGGCTCCAGAGCGTGTCTGGCCTGTCTTGCTCAGTTCTGATCAGACAGACCCCAGCAGCAAGCTAACCTACCAGTCAGAGCATCTTCCCCCTGGTGGTCAGTGCACATCATAGCGACTGGTTGACTGCCTGCCCCCTGGTGGCCAGTGCATGTCATAATGAGCAGTTGAGCAGCCTTAGCATATCATTTGCGTATTATGCTTTGATTGGTTGAACAGATGACTAGACACTTAGCATATTAGGATTTTATTACATAGGATAGGACAAGAGGGTAAAAGGACATAAAGCATAGTAAGTTTCTACATTCTACTTGAAGTAGAAAACAATTGATAAGTTGACTGAAAAAAAAGTTAATTATACTTGTATTTATGCATACATATAATTAGAGTTATAAAAGTTAATTATAATATATACATATTATAATCGCTAGAGCAATCACTAAAATCCTGTACCAAAAAGTAGAGTGAAAATAAAAATATTGGTCAAATAACACAAAATAAGGCAGGAAAGGAGAAACAGAGGAATATATAAGAGAGGGAACAAACATAAATTAAATAACAAAGTGGTAGACCCAAGTTTAAACATCAAGAAATACATTAAATAAGAATGGCCTTTAAAAGCTAACTGAAAGATTATTAGAATGTTGTTGTTTTTTAAAGAAAAACATTATTCAACTCTGTTGTGTACCAAAACTTACTTCAAATATGATTATTCAGGTAGGTTAAATGTAAAAGTATAGAAAAAGAAATACCATACAAGCATCAGCGTAAAGAGAGTTGGGATGGCATGAGGGGATTTTCTGTGGCGATGGAAATGTTTTGTATCCTATTGGTGGTGTAAGGGGGAAAAAGCCTTTTCCTCTATCCATCCTAGGTTCTCCATAAATCAGACTGGTCAAAGACAGATTAAGAAAAACAAACAACAAAAAGTTCATTTATATGTACATAGTGCATGTGCACATGGAAACACCCAGCAATGAGTCACCCAAAGGGGAGATCAGAATTTGGCCTTATGCACCAACTTAAGCTACACAAAGGAGCTGGGGTTTGGGACTTCTGAATTAGGGGAGTGGTGGGATTCGCAAGTGATGGCAAGGTGGTCGGGAAAAGTATGGTACATGGGTTGTGAAGTAATGTTTCGTATGCAGATTTAAATCAGTACCATCTCCACGGATGAGTTGTTAAGAGTCCTTCTCTTCCTGCTACGGGAGAGGGGGACACCTTTAATAAAGAAAAATTACTTTTATGAAGGAAGAGTTTTTTCTATATCTGCTGGTTCTCAGTGGCTTTTAGCTTCAAGATATCCATATGCCAAAGAGACATATTTTCAGATGACATATTCTGGCACCCTTCAGTAATGATGGTTGTATGAATTTATAGTTGGACTTAAATTCAGAGAACTACACACTTTTAAAAGTATATTTTATTGTTTTTTATTTTGAGTTTATAAATATAAGAACTCATAGGGGAAATTTAACTAAAATATGAAAGGAACCTTGAGTTGAAAGTTCTTCATTCTAGATCAATATCTGATAAATCACCTTTATCAAGAGGACTCATTTTTATTTTTAAAAAAATATATTTTATTGATTTTTTACAGAGTGGAAGGGAGAGAGATAGAGAGTTAGAAACATCGATGAGAGAGAAACATTGATCAGCTGCCTCCTGCACGCCCCCCACTGGGGATGTGCCCGCAACCCAGGTACATGCCCTTGACCGGAATCGAACCTGGGACCCTTCAGTCCGCAGGCTGACGCTCTATCCATTGAGCCAAACCGGTTGTGGCAAGGACTCGTTTTTAATTCTTCAGTTCCCAAACTATTAAGGGGATGTAATATACCTGGCCCAACTTTCTGAACAGCATGGTTCTCAATGTTTTTCATTTTTTGTTTGTTGGCTTGTCTGTTTGTTTTTCTTGGTTTTCATTTATGTTCTTAAATATTATTAAGAATATCAATGAATTTTTGTTTACTTATCACTATTTACAATATCAAATGTTAAAACTGGGAACAATTATAAATAATTATTAACTAATCTTAATATAACAATAGCACATTGATTACATATTAACAAATAACATTTTTAAATAAAAACGATTTTCTAAATTAAAAAATAGAGTGAGAAGAGTAGAGTTGTTTAAATATTTTCAAATGTCTCAATGCCAAGTTTAATGGAAGACAGCTGGATGCTTATAGTAGCTGCTGGGATCCTTGGGATCTGAGGTCATACTTTGAGAAGTACTGCTTTATAGAATAGGATGAATAGGAGAAAAAATGTCAGATATGAAATTGTCTCTATCAATATATCTTTATATATCAATCATCAATATGTTTTAAAATGGTGTTTGTTGTAGAATTATAAATAGAACTGAAGGTATTTATTTGTATATGTATGGGAACACATGAAAATTGTTGCCTTAGCCAAAAGTAGAATTTACTTCTCTTGATCCCAAATCCCACATTCTTTTACTATGTCATGTTGCCTCCCAAATGCCCTGTTAGGGACATTGCAAATCTTGCTTTCCTTCTCCACTTTCTAACTATATTGGAAGGAATATTCAACACTTCTGAAATCATTCGATATTTTCACATTCTCAAATGTTATTCTGATTTAGCTTGCTTTTCCACCATTTTTCCTCTTAATTTTTTTCTAAATTATGCCTTCCCAAATATTGTCTGCATTTTTCTGAATAACACCAGCTGTTCATTCCCAGGTTGGCTATGACCCCAAAGCAGCAATGACACCAAGCCAATGTTCTCTCCTTGACAGCATCAAGAAATTAACGTTTTATGGATTCTGTCCACTGCTAGATTCTCTTTGTATTTGAACTCAGAAGATGTAAGGAGGAGTGAAGATGAATGAAAAAAAGTATGCCTTCTGGACTTTTGCTTTGACATATTTAAGAATACTTGGGTATTCCAAATATCATTAATAAAGAATATACCTGGATGTTAATATATTATTCATATAATGAATTTAAATGTCCTCAAGAGACTATTTTACTTTCTAATCTTTATTCAGTAACACACTGACACAAGAATTATATCAAACTGCTACAAGTATTTCTCACAGAAGAAAAGGAAAGGAGACTTTACAAATTTCCCAAGTAGCCCATTGTAATATTTTGGTAAATAACAACCCACCTCAAAATGTATTTAGTTAGCTTGTGATTCTATGAACCAGCAATTGGGGCTAAGTTCAACTGGCTGATTCTTCTGGGCTCAGCTGGCCTCAGTCATCTAGTCAGCTGGGATGACTCATTTCTGCAATGCAAGGTCTTATCCTCCAGCAAGTCAGCCCACACACTGGCCTGTCAGATTTTTGTAACAGAGCAGACTCTCTTGAAGCTCAGACTTGGAATTTGCACATTGTCTGCCACATTCTATTGGCTAGAGCAAATCACAGGCCAGCCCAGATTGTAGGGGTAGAAGAGCACAGTCGGCTCTTGATGGAAAGAACTGCTGAGTAACATGGTAAGAGTATGTTTATAAGGAGAATAATATAGCCAATTTTTCAAACACTCTACCATACCCACTTTATGAGATCCAGAAAGCTACTCCAGATTAATTTTCAGCACAAGAAAAATATTATAAAGATGTAGAAACAGAAATTTAAAAATGTCTTGGAAAATACCTAAATATTCAAGAAGGGGCACTTTTGGTGGTGGTGATGAAAGATGGAAAAAGCTGAGTGCTGAAGAAAATTAAAAGCACTTCAATCTCCACTGTGTATTATATAGGGTATAACTAGGGGTAATGGAGAGTGAAATTGAGAAGAAGAAAACTTGGGAAGAATTCCATAAAAGTCCTAAGAGTAAAGATTATTATTCTGTAGAACAATCTTGCAGACAAAACAATATTTGTCCATTGCATAAGCACTTGCAGAAAGCCTGTAAAATCATACTTTTAAATTCCATAAGTAAGAAACTTGCCTTAGACATTGCAAGGCTGGCCCGTTTAGTTGACCTTCTCCCTATATTTAATTGCTGATGTCATCAGTTTCCAGGTACTATCCCTTCCCTTTCCATTGTCACAGTCCTTGGTCCAGCCCTGATTGGATCATGCCTGGTGTGCTGTACAAACATGCAGTTGACCACTCTGTTTCTGTCATTTCTCTTTTCTGCACAATATTGAGAACTGAATTTCAAGAGTATCATTTTAGGATTACACTCTTCTTAAAAATGTGTTGTCTTCTTTAGCCTAGCATTGTCAGTCTGTGGACATTTATTCAGTTCCTGTCATGTGCTAGATGCTGGATAAAAATTAGTTTGGTATGTAAAATATCATCCCTTTCCAATTAAATAGTTTCTTTTTAACTATTTCAAAGACATTTCTCATCTATTATTTCATCGAGTCTCTGTAAATTAACTAAGCAGATGTTTTCTGCCATCTATACCTGTGGAAACTAAATCACTATAAAATATATGGGAGTGACTAAGGTCATGTAGCCAGTTATTCCATGATTCAATTCCCCAAATTAACAACAAGAAGATTAAGACAGTAAGGTGGAAGGAAAAGATGCTAAGTGTTTAACTATTTGTCCTGTATCTATACCTTTTTATTGGAGCATATTCTCTTACTTCCTATTATGGGCTGAATTGTTCCTCTACCCCTTCATATGTTCATGTCCCAACCCTCAGTACCTCAATATAACCATATTGGAGATGAACTCTTTATAGAGGTGATTAAGGTAAAATGGGGTACTTAAGGTGGAGCCCAATCCAACATGACTAATGTCCTTAGAAGAATAGGTGAGACACCAAGCATGTGCATGAACAGAGGGAGGACCATGTGAGGACACAGCAAGAAGGCAGATATCTTCAAGCCAAAGGAGAGAGGCCTCAAGAGAAAGCTAATCCATCAACATCTCGATCTTGGACTTCTGGCCTCCGTAATAATGAGGAAATAAATTTCTGTTGTTGAATACACCTACTTCGTTATGGCAGCCTGAGCAGTCCAATGCACCCCTTACATCATGCTTCCTACTTCTTCAATATTATTATGCTACTCTTATAACAGGACCACTCTCATTTCCTGGTAGTTTTTGCCTCAACATAAAATTTCACAGTTTGAGGATTTTCCAGGAACTTCAGAAATGAGAAAGAAAACATATAAGCCTTTGCCACATTTTTCTTTCTTTAAGATAAACCCATCAAGTGATCTCTGCACTAAAACACTATTTGGGGTTCTCAGGTGAAGGAATGGGGGGGTGTTCATCAGGAGAGGGTTATTTCCTCCTGCATCTTAAGGCTGTTAGGTAACCAAAGACAAAAATCTTAGGTGTTGTCGCAATATTCAAATGCTTATTGGGAGCTAGAAAAGTGTGGATGAAAGGGGCTGCGTCTGCTGTGTGACCACCATAACCAAGTGTGTTGATAAAGAAAATCTGTTCCTTCCTGCCTATGGGTCTTCTCTTTCATCCTGGGAGCACACAATTCCACCAGCAGGTTGGTTTCCATAACTAGAAACAGGCACACTATGCATGGCCTATGTGTTCCAACTAGTGTCTTTACTGCTTCATAGTCATGTTTGAAGTGCAACGTTGACTTCTTCCAGCCTTGGAAGGACTAGGTCATTCTCCTTGAAGAATGAGCTTTTGAAGCACAAGGAATAGATGAGACATGGTTTAATGGTTCTTACAGTGTCACGCCTCTGGCAAAGGATGATAGTGGAATAACTCAAACCAATGCCACTCACACCACACCTGCCAGATTTTTGGTCAAATAATGTGCCAAATATTTGACAGAACAGTGATGAATGAACAAGAA
Organism: Corynorhinus townsendii; assembly: GCA_026230045.1. Classification (NCBI taxonomy): domain Eukaryota; kingdom Metazoa; phylum Chordata; class Mammalia; order Chiroptera; family Vespertilionidae; genus Corynorhinus; species Corynorhinus townsendii. Next base: position 115,805,322 of record JAPDVU010000006.1, on the reverse strand, counting down.
TGTTTAAAAAACATTAAAAATGGTTTTACTGAGATTTGCTCAGCACAAAGGCAAACCATAACTCAGATTTTTGCCACAGTTTACAAAATAGAATAAACATAACTACTGTTTCTCAGGCAAATAGCAGTAGTGCAATGAGTAGAATTACAGGTACATTCTAAAAAAGAATGCATCTGTTCTATGCCTCCATGCTTCATGTCTTATTTTGTTGGTAATTCATTTTGTTCATTAGATTCAACAAAAAAAGTGAGATCATGGAACAGACTGATATACTTTGATGTGGGGTTGGGGGGATGAGAAGAGATAAACCAAAGAACTTATCTATAACAATAAAAGGGTGACATGCTAATTAGACCAGACATCTTCCAGATGTCATTCTGGACATCCTTCCTGATGAAGCCAGGGCCGAGGGAAGCCAGTCTGGGCCCCGAGTGCCTGCGGGTGGCCAGAGGAGGGAAGCTGCCCAAGTCCCAGGTGCTAGAGGGAAGCCGGTGCTGGCAGCCAGTGGAAGGAAGGCCTACTCTTGCAAGGATTTTCGTGCATTGGGCCTCTAGTATACTTATATGCATAACCCATGGACAAGGGTAATAGGGTAGTAAAGACCTGGGTGGGGGGGTAGGTACTGGGAGAAAGGGGGCAATGCGGGGGGGGGGGGGGCGGGGGTTGGGATATATCTGTAATACTTTCAACAATTACATATATACTAGGAGCCTGGTGAACGAAATTCGTGCATGGGTTGGGGGGGGGGGGTTGGTTCCCTCAGCCTGGCCTTCACTCTCTCCAATCCGGGACCCTTTGGGGTATATCTGACTGCCTCTTGCAATCCAGGACTGCTGGCTTCTAACCGCTCGCCTGCCTGCCTGCCTGCCTGATCACCTCTAACCCCTCTGCCTGCCTGATCACCCCTAATCACCTCTGCCTCACCCCACACCCGGGACCCAGGATTCCCTCCTCTGGCCGGCCACTGGCACCCAGGCCCTGGTCCAGCTTCACCCACAGGGTGCAGCCACAGGGAATTGTGGGCAGGTGGCTTTGTCTGGGCCACAGCTGCAGGTGCCCAGGACCGCAGGGCAGGCAGCTTGTCCCTCTCCTGGGCTGTAGGTGCAGCCGCTGGCTGGCACCCGGGACCACAGGGACCATAGGGTATGTGGATTGTCCCTCTCCTGGGCCCCAGGTGCAGGCACAGTCACTGGCGCCCGGGACTCCAGGGCAGGCAGCTTGTCCCTCTTTCATGCTGCAGACATAGCCACCGGTGCACAGGACCATGGGGTGGGAAGCTTGTCCCTCTCCCAGGCCGCCGCCTGTCTGGTCCCCATTCCTCTCTCGCAAGCTCATTTGTGCCTGGCTGGTCCCCATTCCCCATTCCTCTCTCCCCAGTGTTGAGTGTCTGAGCTATAACAGTGTGATGGTGTGGTGACCATTTGCATATTACGTCTTTATTATAGAGGATATATATATATATATATATATATATATATATATATATATGTTATGTACCTACAAGATCTGGCTGGGCCTAGGCTGCACTTCTGGTCTGGCATGATGCTCATTCTAGGTCTCTGGTCAGAACTGCAAGGAAACAATTGCTTCAAGGGACTGGGTCCATATGAGTGCTCTTTGGAGCTAGCTCCATGGGAACTGGCCAAAATAAATTCTGTATTTCCTTCTTGCAACAAACATGTTTCTCAGGTTGCAATGGAATTAAAATGAACTTTTAGAAGGAATAGGAACCAGGAGCAGAGACAGTCAGTCATCTTAAGGACTTAAAATCAAATCCCAGATTTCCCCAAGGGCAAAACCACCATCTAAGGCTGGTGGGCAAAGCTGGGTAGAAGCGAAGCATATCTTTCAACCTATGCCAAAGCAAAAGAAAACTATCGTTACTCAAAAATCCTTTCTACGAAATAGTTATAAATTTACTTTTCTATGCTGCATGGCTATTGAGCCCCAGGATGGCTGAACACTTATTAGCTGAATTCATTTATTTTGCCTTTCATTGTCATCATGTGGACAGTAACAGATAAGAGGGCATAGCACACCCTCCACCTGAAATCTAACATTCTTTCCACTCTATGTACCTCATCAATATGGAAAGGACCATGGTGTCAGGGAGAGGATAATGATCTGAAGGGGAGGAAAATATAAAGCTGCCCTCGCTGCCCTAAAGCTTTAAAGTGCGTATAAATAATTCAAAACGTAGATTATTAACTTGTTCATAAAGTTAACTTTTGCTGGAAATCCAACATGCCAGTAAAAATGAAAGAACTTTTTCTCAAAGAGAATGAGAAAACATGGAAAACACAGTTCTATTTTCGGACTGATTTTTTTTTCCAGCAAAGAACTTCTCTTTGTTTTTGTTTTTAATGCATATTCCCAATATATATGTAATAAAAAAGGAAGAGACAATACAGAAGGAGAGAGAATAAAATATAGGATGCACATCTCTCCCTGCTCTGCTCTCTTCCTCTGAATCTAATTCTCTAGGGATAAGAACAGTTAACAATCTGAAGTATAGGCTTATGCAAATGTCTCTGAATTTACAAAGCTACATCTCATATCCAATTGAGTTACAGTAGATTATACAATACAGAACATCTTATTACATTTCATTTAGCAATCTACCATGAACCTCTTCCAAAACAGAATATGTAGATCTATTTTGTTACTCTTAACCACTGTGTAATATTCTAATACTAGAGGCCCGATGCATGAAATTTGTGCAAGGGGCTTGCCCTTGAAGCCCTGGCTTTGTCCGGAAGGTTGACCAGAAGGTCATTCAACTGTCCAGTCTAATTAGCATATTATACTTTTATTATTATAGATAGGCATTATTAGAATACTATACAGATGAAAATGTATTTTTTACTAAATTTCTTCATGCATTTATAAACTTTGCTTTTATAGCACTTATTCCTAAAATTGGAATTTATAGTTAAAAGGTTATTAGCCATTAAATATTGACATATGCCAACAAATACTGAACTTATTTATAATTCAAGTAATACTGTATAAAACTGTCCAATTCCTTCACTCTCATTCAAGCGGCACTGTACCAGTCATTTTGCCTTTTGCTAAATGGATAAAGAGTTACATTTCTTAGCTATTTTCATTTTTAATTTTTCAGTAAAATTGAACACATTTTATTTGATGTTGGGTATTTGTAGCTCCTGCTTCATAAGTTGTCTGTGGATAGCTTTTGTCCACTTAATAAATGTTTTCTTCTTCTTCATAGTATTAATATGTAAAAGCTCCTTTTATTTAAAGGATGCTAGTTTACTGTACATGCTATATGCTGTGAATATATTTTTATTAATATTTGGGAAGTTTGTTTATGTAGAAGTTTTAAATTAGTATGGAGTAAAAGTGAATTAGTTCCTTTCTTTATGACTTCTAAATTGTGTCAGGCTTGGCAAATCCTTTCCTATTCCAAGAGTATCATAATATTCAGTTACATCGCATTTCAATACTTCTTTGATTGCATTAAAAAACAAAAGCATTTAAACTTTTAGGTCATCTGGAATTCATTCTGGTGTTGAATTTGATGTAGGAATCCAACTTCATTTTTGTTAAATGGTTATGTCACTGTTCAAAACATCAGTGATTGAATTGATTATCTATTCTCTTATTGGTACCACTGTATTTAAGTTATTGTAACTTTATAAAAACAATTTAAAATCTAATATAAATATTTTCTTCTGATTATTTCCCCAGCATTTCCTATCCAAAATCACAGATTTTATCTTCTGGATAAAATTCATGAAGTTTACAAAAAAGCTATGTTTTAATATATAACAGTTCACTTACTTGATAGGTTATTTTAAGAAGAATTTATATAATTACAGTATGTCTTCCTAATCAAGAATAAGCATTGTCTCCCTTTTATAAGATATTACTTCTCACACTTGTCATCATTTCCTTTAAAGAAGTGTTATGTATTGTTTTCCTATATGCCTACCTATTTAATTTTATTTAACTGGAATATGTTTTTCAATTATCTTTGCTAACTTCTTGATGTTTGTATGTTAGTTTCCACTCCAGGCATGCAGTCAAAATATATTCTGTAAATAATTTACCCCATTTGAATGCAAACTACAAGAGTGTAGCCAGTCCATGTTTACATGGCAGTATATCCTGAGAGCCTTATTATATGGCTGACATTTAATAGGCTGTCAATCAATATTTGTGTAATAAATGGATGAAATAATATTTCCTCTTTGGTACCAACATTTCACATTTGTTAGTCTTAATACCAATAATAGTGGGCATCACTTTTCTTTATGACTTAAATTGTAATATTTTAGTTGGCTAAAATATTTTTTTATGAGAAGGAAATTTTTCTCAATTTCTATTCCTCTAAGAGTTTTTCTTCTTGAAACAGGAATGGGTATTGAAATATTTCAAATGTCATATCAGCATATGTGAAAGCCACCACTTGCTTTTTTTCTCCTTTGACTTATTAATATGCTGAATATTATTAATGCATTTTAAAACACTGAATCAGTTTAGACTTGTGGAATGAATCCCAATTGGCCATGGTGACTTATTCTTTTAATGTATTGCTGGGTTCTATTTGCTAATATTTTATTTAGGAATAGCGCCAATATTTCTAAGTGAGATTTGTCTTTTGTTTTTGTTGTTGTTGTTGTTCATTTTTAAAATTTCTGCATTATGGGCTTCAAATAAAAAAGTAAAAAGCTTACTTTCTTTCTTTGTGTTATAGAACATTTTAAGTAGTATACAATCATTTCTGACTTGCTGTCCTTCTCCACATTCTGCTAGCCTGAAGTTAACCTTGATCCTTTCAGATCCTTTCAGGGGAAATCCTTCCTCTCCCAGTTTTGAGCTGTTGCTTTGGTACCTGGCCCTTTCAAGTCTGGCAGTGTTTTGAAGCTTGCGCCCGCCATCCCCCTACCCCCCAAGAAAGCTGTTAGAATTACTATGTGTGTGTCTTATCTACATATGTACTTGAGTACTTGGAGAACCAATTCTGTCTTTGTTCACAGCAAATTTGAATTTCTTCATGTGATTGCAGAGTTTCTGTGGACTGCATGTTTGCTTTTATAACCCTTGTTGGTATCAGCATTTGCTCCATACTATTAAAAGAGTTTTATGGAACACTATGCTTTGGCTAAAATTAAGCATTTAAAGAAGAGATATCCGCTGGAGAAGATCGCTTATGATTCAACTTCAAAACATTTTTTGTAACAGTTTTGAAACATTATTGGTTATCATTTGAGAGAGAGGTGAAAGGTAAAATCTGAGTGGAGTGACCAAAAAGTGCTGGCACCCTGATACTCAAAATTCTGCCATTGTGCCAATACTTAGACACTGTTAAATAGACCAGACTATTTAAATCTATGGTTTGGAACAAACTCTCCCAAAAGAGTTATAGGTGGGGCAATCCTGGCTTCTGCTACTTTATTATGCCAGAATACTCAGGTGTTACTAAGTATCAAAGTAACAGTATTTTGTTGCTATAATATTATTTTTATATTATTTACAAATCTGAAATTTAGATTACTTCTACCTTAAAATGTCTCCACAGAATTATTTGCTACATTAAACTTTGAACTGGAACAAAAGTATATTCCTTCAAAAACATATTTCAATGTTTAAAATCCTTCTAATGTATCTTACTATTTTTATTCCAAGTACTTGTGTTACAAATGAGGTTGAGTAAATTATATTTACCTACCACTTCTTCTTTTTTTTTTGCAGAACCAGTTTGGAATTCCTCTATATTTGGAGGATTCCAAGAATGATGAAGAAGCCCATGGAAAGAGAATTGAGTTGAATAGTGTAAATAGGGGATGATAGGGACGACTCAAGCCCGTTCAACCCTTTCTCTGTTATTTGACCATCCATCACACCCCCTACTCCCCGCAATTGGATGTTTTTCTGCTGCTCTCTTTTTATTTTCTTTACCAGTGGTCTGTTGACTAATGAGTTTGCCGACCACTGTTCTCTACAACTGGGTTTAACATCTTGAGTTTCCCTTTACTAGGATAATTTTTAATCAGGGACTTCTCTTTAGTCATCTGACTGAGTGAAGCTCAGCCATGCAAGGCAGAAGAAATCCAGCCCTGGGCCTTGAGCTTCTCTTAGTGGGATTTGCTTCTGAGAACATACTGAAATCACTAAATACTTTGATGGACAAAGTATAATATTATCTTTGAATTTCTCTTTCTTGTATTCTCTAAACAGTATATATTAATAGGTAAAATCTTACAGTGTTACAGTGAGTCTGAGAGCACTTTAGGAGAATCTAAGATGTGCAGGCAAATGTAAGCACACATTAAAAAGCAAGCGCCCCTCTAGTTATACCAGTCACATGAATTTAGCAAAAGTAACACAACTCTCCTGAAATTTTATGCATAACTGATGTGATCTAAATGGATGATGTAACTGTTTTGTGACTTCAATAAATTCTCAAATGTAAATAAAGTAAACCAGAAGAATAGGACATTTAAAATATAAGAAAGAGTGTTATCAGAACCAGGGACCATAATAAAAAAAAGAGAGAAATGAAGAAGGAGAGATGAAAATGATTGAATGAGAGATGGAGGGGTTGCTAATGGACTGGAAAGTTCACTAGTTTGATGACCAGTCCTGGTGGCATATAGCAACCTCATAGGATTCTAGCTGAATTTTATTTGGAGAAGAATGTAATTGGTTGCCCATGTGGTCAAGGAATGAGGGTGAGTTGACCTGAGTACAAAAGGTAAAAGTTAGTAGAAGAAAGAGCTCTATATAAATGTTAAATAGAGGGGTAACAGTTTGGAAGTGGCAGAGAGGAGAAATAAGAAATGAAACCTTACCACTTGTAATCAAAGTATATGAAAATAAAATGCTACCACTTGTGATACAACCTGTAGATGCAAGGTTCTTGGGGTTATGGTGGGTTTATTACCAAGGCATAAGGAGGAAGAAGCACATGGAGAAATGTTTCAGATTTGAAGAAAGGCTGGTACCTACGAAAGGATAGTTCCAGGGGGCACAGAAGAGGCCTTTGAGAGTTGGAGAGAAGTGGAGACATGAAAAATAAAGCCTTATGGGGAACAGAGGGTCGCATCATGTGTGCCAACTGACAAAATCACACTTGGAAAACATGGTCAGCTTAGTCTCACTTTGAGGAGGGTAGAAACTGGGCCCGATGCCCAGAGACCTCAGTATTTAAAAATAGTCAAGTGTCTGCCATATACAAAACTCAGTATTCAATATTAGTGACTTAAAACTGGAAATCATATAGAAAGCTAAATGTAATTTTAATGAACTCCTTTTCACTTATAATTGGTTTATAATAGGTACTGTGGCATCATAGAAAGATATGTGGTCTTTGTCCTCAGTTTCTTTGTTCCCAGCTCCTAAAATGTTTGGAATTTCCTGAGTGACAGGGCGATAGAATTGTCGTATGCCCTAATGAGGTACCCTTGGCAGGCTCATAGATAGCTTCAGGATGGGGCTAGTTATCAGAAAGACCAATCCTTCTTTAGAATTTAGAACCTGATGCCAGACCCCCAACCTCTGGTAGGGGAGAGAAAGGGGAATGAGATTGACTTAATCAGCAATGGCCAATGATTTGATCACTCATGTCCAAATTAAACCTCCATAAAAACCCCTCCATGACAGGTTTTGTAGGGCTTTTGGGTTGGTGAACGAATCCATGTGCTGGAACGGGGGGCACACCCCAGTTTCATAGACTCTGTGCTCAAGACCTAGATGTTGTCATCTGTAATTCTTCATCTGGTTCATTTGTATGCTTTATAATAAACTAGTGAATGTAAATGAAATTTCTTCCCAAGTTCTGTGAGCTTTTTGGAAAAGTATTGAACCTGAGGAGGGGCTCATGGGAACCGCTGATTTGGAGCCAATTGGTCAGAAGATGAGAAGTGCAGGCAGCCTAAGACTCCTGACTGACATCTGAAGTGGGGGCTGTCTCCTGGCATTGAGTCCTTCAGCTGTGAGGTCTGCACTGATTCCAGGCAGTCAGTGCCCGGACGGAACTGAATTGTTGGACATCTACTTGGTGGCAGTGAACTAGAAAAGAGGTAGTGAGAAAATACATATATTTGGTGGCAGGAGGAAACAGCATCTCTCAGACACTTTTATTATGATTAGTCTAAACTATAGAGAATTAAGTAAAACCACAAAGAATGTGAATTGAACTGAGATAAACTCTGTAATTCCCAAGTCAAATGGCAATAATGGTGAGCAGACCTGAAACTTGACTGCATATGTACCAGGTATTTAATAAGAAACTGAAACCTTCCTTTCTCTACATCATCTATAGAGTTTTGGTCCTATTCCCAAGATTAGAATTTAATTGTTGTTTTTAGCTTGTAAATTTCAGGATCATTCTGAGGTCAAGCTTGTTAGGATGTTTCTATTGAAATGGATAACATTCCTAGACTGAGCTGTAATACTCCAAAATATTATGTGAGGAAGGAGGTTCAGGGTGTGTGCCCAACATACAAGCCCCACATAAATAAATGTGTTACTGATTTTTACAGCAATTATGGCATGAATTTCAACCAATCAATGAGGATAGCTGAGATGAAATTTAATGATTCATTCCCTCTGAGTCAAAAATGTATGATGACAATACAGAAGTTGAAGTACTTTCTCCTACAGAATTCCTCTTTGTAAATTATACTAGAGGTTTCATTGAAGTAAAAAAAAATATGAATATCTGCTCTTTCTCAATTCAAATAAATATTCTGAAGCAAATATCATCCTCAGGTACTCTGTAGTAAAGAGTTCCTGAAATATTTATCAGATCTATCTTCCTTGAAAGTAAAGAGCATGTCAGTTTTAGTCTACAATGTTGATGTGAGATAACGTTTTCTTCAACAACTTCCCTATGGAGTAAGTATGGAATAAAGAGGACAATTTTTAGCTTGGTATCTTCCAGTTGACAATAAATTATTAAATATAACACATAAATGTCAAAGTGAATCTCTTCTGTGTAACGGATGATTTTAGAGGACTCTTTAAAAATTAAAATTAAATCTATTGCAGTCCTATTCAGTCAACATGCTAAGAAAATGTTTCCATACAGTATGTTAATTACATATTTAAAGATTGGAACCTTTAGCATGCATATCTTTAAATTACTAAGAATATTTCTACTCAAGTTTCAGATTTAGTGAATGTATCTTAAAAGGAAAAAAAAAAGTACGCTCATTAGTTGTGGTTTTACTTTGAGGGAAAAAGAGGTGAGGTACTCATATAACTTTCATCCTCCCTATTCTATACTTCTGTAACATGCACTTTAAATGAGTATCAGATATATGTGAATATGTGAACAGGTGTTGCTGTTAAAATTAAAACAACAGACACCAGGGGGGTGAGGGCATGAGTGGGGGTGGGAGTGGCAATGGGGGAATAAGGGCACATATGTAATACCTTAATCAATAAAGAAAAACATTTTTAAAAAAGTGTTTAAAAAGGAAGGGTTTATCACTTGTCAATTCAAAGTAGCATAACAACACAATGAAATGTGTTTTTTGTTTGAAGTGGAAGGCATATGTAGATTTACCTATGACTACTCATGCCTATATGCATTAGTAGAGTTAAAAATTGCATGTATATCAGTGAACACATGTCACTTCCACTATAAAAAAAACAAGGTACTGGTCTTTTGAAAGGCACATACAAAACAACAACAACAACAAAGCTAACGCTGCAGCACTCTTTAGAACAGTGATTATCTCTCATTAGCAATCTGTATTGTACTATATCAAGAAGTGAATTAAACTCTAAATAAGCTCTCAAAAAATTTACTTACCAAATTCAAGTCAGTCCACAAACCATTGAATGTATACACATATGTGCTTTTGCATGGCAGTAGAATTCTGAATGTAAGAAATAACAATATAATGATGAAAATAGGACACCACAGGTGATAAAAATTTCAAATCTAATACGAATTTAAAATCAGCCCTGGCCAGTGTGGCTCAGGTTGTTGAGTGTCACCTCATGTACCCAGAGGTGGCTGGTTTGATTCTGGTTGGGGCAACTGCCCAGGCTATAGGTTCCATCCCCAGCAGGGGGCTTGCAGGAGCAGCCATTGCCATTGATGTTTCCCTCCCTCTCCCTTCCTCTATCTCTAAAAACATTTAAAAAAAAAATCAAGCTAGACCTTTCTTTTCTTTTTTAAATCTTTAAAATGATTTTTAGACAGAGAGGAAGGGAGAAGGAGAGGGAGAGTGAGAGTGAGAGAAACATTGGTGTGAGAGAGAAACATCAATGGACTGTGTCCTGGACTCCCCCTACCAGGGGATGAAGCACACAACACAGGCATGTGCCCTGACTAGGAATCAAACCAGCAACCTTTCCTGCATGAGATGATGCCTAAACCAACTGAGCCACACTGGCCAGTTTAAACTTTTCTTTAAAATTCTTTTAAAAACTTTCCATTAAAATTGTTGTTATCTCTATGTAGTATGTATGCTACTCTAAGCAAATAAGGAGAATCTCATTTAAAAAATACTCTATGCAAACCCTAGAAAAATTCAATACTTTAGTTTTCTCAAAGAAAATTATTATGTTAATTTCAATACACAAAAATAAACTATTTTATTTTCCTCAGAGCATCCAATGCAATTATACAAAAATATCAAGGTAATAGGAATGGCCCAATCTCAACAAAAGATAGCTGGTTATGCTTTCTTTTAATATACAGTACTTCTACTGACAACCAGATCCGGCAGCATTCGAGGTAATCAAGGAGTAAAGCCTTAGTGGAGGAAATGTCTAAGTTGGGACCTAAAGAGTTATTAGCAGTTTTAAGGTCAAGGAGTAGAAAGGAGTATTCCAGGCAGAGAAAATATATGTGAAGATCCAGGAGAAGAGGAAGGACCGGAAAGAAGCTTAGTATGCTGAGTAAGAGGGGAAGTGACAAGAACTGAGGATAGGTAGAAGCAGGGCCAGATCATAAAGGTCTTTGATCACTGCCTTAATGGGATTGGTCTTCATTTTAAGATGAATGAGGAATCATTTCAAGTTCTAAGTACAAGAACAATTTATCAAACTTACCCTTGGAAATATTACAGTGGCTGCACTGTGGAGAATAGATTGAGTAGAAAGCAAGGAGATCAATTAGGCTTTTGTAACATTAATTCAGGTAAGAATAATGATGTCTGCACTCGGGCAGTGTGGGTGGAGAACAAAGATGAATTTAAAAGCTATTTAGAAGACACAATGGCAGTTCTAAGTGACTGGTAAATGTGAAAAAGAGAGAATGAAATATACAAGGTTAGAATAACCCTGCTAGTTTTTTGTTTGTTTGTTTGTTTGGCAACTAGTATGAAGTTGCCAATCTTATAAACAGGGAATTCCAAAGGAAGAACCATTTTAGAATGTGGGAGTTGAGTTTTGGATATGCTGAACTTAGATGCATGTGAGCTCTCCATATAATAATATATAACAGGCAGAAATTGTGTAAGGAGCATGAGAGAAGACTAAATTAGGAGAACAAAGTCCTCGAATGCTTTGGTTGGCTAGTTCTGTACTCCTATCAGTAATCTCAACTTCCTTGTAGAATTTATTGTATTTCATTGCAATTATTTTTAACAATCTTCTTTTTTATGCTACACATATGATCTGTGTGGGCAGCAATCATGTCTTTTGTATTCACTTTACAATGTTCAGCAATTAGCCATGATTTCTGGAGCATACTAGGTACTTAATAAATGCCTAATTATAAAAAGATTATTACCTTTAGATCTTTTAAAAAAAACTTAGTAGTTACAACATACCATATCTTATAGATATTTTTCTTGATGATCTCTGATTCTTTGTGTCTAATATAGTGCTTAGTGTGTGGAAAGCACTTGATAAATGGTGGTTAACTTCAGAAATAAAATTCTTATGATACTGATTAGTAATAACAAGCACACTGCATGTTACCACACTAGATGAAATTGCATCACTGGTATGATCATGTTTGTACTCAGGGTATGTAAGTCAATTTTATTTTGTTAATGTTATTCTTTTCATAATTACAAATGCAATGGTACCAAGCAAATATTATTTCTAAGTGAACTCAGAATGAAGGAATACTTGTTAAATAATGTCCATCAATATTTTCCTAGTTATTTTGGGGAAATAAATAATTCACATACTCATAGTTGGGGGAATAAAAAGACAAATCCCCATAAAAGCAATGGAAATCATTACCATTTCAAGATTCAGTGGTGTATTTTAAGATAAGAGTTGAAGAGGCATCCTCAGGGAATTATCTTAGCAGGAAAGCCAAAGAATTTCCCCTATAAACTTTTCACTCTGCAGAACTAAATGTTAAATAGCTTCATGGTTAGAAAATGAATTCTTCTGTTCACTAGCTAAATATTTCTCTGTGGCTTGGATTATCACTTCCTAAATCTGTTATGCTCCTGGAGAGTGCAGCTCAGCCATGCGTCGGGTGCTTTCCTTCATCCTTGTAGGGAATGTCTGATAAGTTCCCACCAAATCCTTCATATCTTTGTTTCCCATCCTGGAAAACATATGGTCTATTTCATCCAAAAAGAGTTCCTGTCAGGCAATTGAGAGACCAGGATATCCTGTCTTAAATTGGGGTTATCTGGTGGGAAATGCCACTTTTAAAAAGTATCTGTTATTCAGTGTCTTGTCATGGAGAGATTCATAAAATTTGATGAAAGAGAATATGGTAATACAATTTTTTAACATATTCTTCACCATGCTGTAGCCAGCCCAGTTTTTCTCTCCCCACAAGAAAGAAAACAAAGGACTCTTTTGGGAAAGTTTTGAAATAGTCCTGAACACACACATTTCAACATGATTGATCAAGTCCTAAGGCTTGGTTATTGAGTGATTGGAATGGGTGAGAGGAGAGAATCCTTCTGAACTAGGCATTTAATGGAATGGGCATTTTTTGCATTTTGAAAAAGGCAAAAACTTCAGCAAGCTTGACCAAGAAAGAGTGCCTGCTATCATATACAGTATAGTTCTTTCATTAACATTTGATTGAATTCTGGAGATGGCCCAAACCTGATGGAGAGCTTCATGAAAACCTGACTCACGTTTATTGAGTTTTCCATACATTTCTGAAAAGCTGCCGGATCTGGTTGTCAGTAGAAGTACTGTATATTAAAAGAAAGCATAACCAGCTATCTTTTGTTGAGATTGGGCCATTCCTATTACCTTGATATTTTTGTATAATTGCATTGGATGCTCTGAGGAAAATAAAATAGTTTATTTTTGTGTATTGAAATTAACATAATAATTTTCTTTGAGAAAACTAAAGTATTGAATTTTTCTAGGGTTTGCATAGAGTATTTTTTAAATGAGATTCTCCTTATTTGCTTAGAGTAGCATACATACTACATAGAGATAACAACAATTTTAATGGAAAGTTTTTAAAAGAATTTTAAAGAAAAGTTTAAACTGGCCAGTGTGGCTCAGCAGAGTGTGCTATCATAGAAGAATTATTAGAGACCTGCAACTTACTACCTGAGGAGTTGTTTTATTTTTTTCCCCTGGCTATGAGTTTGAACTGGGCCTATATTAAGGGCAATTCTAAAGTGTCAAAGAAGCATGTAGATTCAAATCAGCTTTCATAGATAAACATAAGCTGATGAGATATTTTTATAATTTAGTGTAGTGACGCATACAATAAATAAAAAATTTAACCTGTTACTGTTAATACTGTAACAATTTGAAGACTTGAAAACTTTCTTTGAAATAAAATATCAAATCACTACACTATATTTTTTATTTCATATGAAAATTTGAAATATCAGAAAGGTTTTCCTAGGCAATCCTGTATAAAAGGCTAATATGCAAATCGATCAAATGGTGAAATGACCAGTCGCTATGATGCACACTGACCACCAGGGGCAGATGCTCAATGCAGGAACTTCCCCCTGGTGGTCAGTGCACTCACACAGGAGGAGTGCTGCTCAGCCAAAAGCCCTGAGTCAGGCTCACGGCTGGCGAGTGCAGTGCTGGTGTCAGGGAGCGAGCCTAAGCTGTCAGTTGGACATCCCCTGAGGGCTCCCGGACGGTGAAAGGGTGCAGGCCAAGTTGAGGAACCCCCTGAGTGCACAAATTTTGTGTACCAGGCCTCTAGTATGATATATATTGTGCTAAATAGATACATATGTATAGACATACACATAAAAACACTTATAATACATTTAGATATATGCTCTTCAGGATAATAACTAATTTTAAGTTTTTCATGGTTTGAGGTATCTAAAACTCTTTGAAGTGATGTTGGATCTCTAAGCATGCGGCTAAGACACACTCTATTAAATAACTGATTAGGCTAAACATTTTTTAGTGTGTGTCCAGTTACAGGATCTCTAGAAATCAAGAGTCTGGAAATAGTGCCTCCATGATTCTGCCTCTATCTCCCAGCACAAATACCTCTGATCACATCACCTATCGTTTGTTCCCTCTCTCTGGGCCTGCAGGCCTCCTTCCCATGTCCACCTATGCTAGAATGCTTCTGCTTCAGGCCTTTGAACTAGCTGTTCTTCCAACAGGGAAAATAGTACATTAGAAGATATTTACTGAGTAAAAGCATGGCTTATGAAGCCTACAAATAGCTTTATGTCCTCCTAGAAAGAGTTAATTATAAAATATTTTCAAACATTTTCCTTTTTATAAGGAGAAAATTTGCTAATTGAAGCAGAGAATCTATTGCGCTTTTGCTATCTCCAGTGGAGAAGCTGAAAATGCACAAGTTAATATACTGTGACTATGGAGCTTAGATACTATTAACAAGGGATAAAATGGATATAATTCTAGGCCACCATCCATTTTTAGTAACTGTATTTCTAGCTATTGTTTGCCCTTTTATAAAGATACATTAGGATTTGATGTGCTTGGCATGGTGTAATAATGCTAATACTTTCTCATTAGAAACTGCTTTCTGGAAATCAGGTAGATGTTGCAAACAGTGTCCAGTACACCTGCCCTGCAGTGTGGCACTATTAACATTGCAGGGAAGGCAAGTGGTCAGTGGAAATATCGCTCAACATGGCGATTTTATCGTAGTTAGGATTTCCTTTTGAATATATTCCTCTGACTGAATCTTTTCAACTATTTTTCTCTCAGATCTCTTCAGATTCACATTTAAAGACCATTTGAAAATTTGAAGTATTAGGATCTTAGACTATCTCTCCTTGAATATAAGAACCTCAATGGATACTCACAATAGCAAGAGTTAGGAAGTAAAATCAGATTAAATGAAGCTGTGGAAAGCAAATTATTATGGTGGGAGGCAATGAGCACTGAGGAAAAAAGCAGAGAGGCTTTTTGGAGCCAGCTCAACCTCAACCCAAATACTGCTTTGGGTACTTTAAGTTAAGCTACAATTGCCTCCTTTCTGGTAATGTGATAATAATAGCCTAACCCATGGGAATTTTGTGAGGAATACTAAGATATGGTAAAGCTTCCAGCACAATCTCTGCCCTGGGTGAGTTCTCATAAATAATAGCAATTTATGAATTATTTTCATTAAGCTTACTTACATTTTTATTTTACTTGTTATCCTAAAACTAATAATCCAGTGGGATAAAAACTTTAAAGTTACACAAAGTAAACTTGTCATGATATTGATAAAAGTTTTTCCTGGTTAAATAAAACAAAACACTAAGGTTCCTGTTAAAATTTTCACTAAACAAAAAATTCAAGTGAGGTTTTTTGTTGTTGTTGTTTTGTTTTGTTTTTGCAACATATTGCAAGGACCTTACAGTTACAGTAGGAAAATAATTCTGAAATTTTAGCTTTACGGTAAAGTTGGACTGGCATTGCCAAAGGAAAAGAGGGGTCCATTGTCTTACAAGAGGCTTCGTGGGAGACTTTCAATAGCCCTGATTTCTCCATCATGCTCCGATGACCATTTAACTTTCATGCTCACATATATGCTTGTTAGGACTAAGGTACTTGAGAGTCACAATTACTGAGATGTAATTATGATGTCTATTTTATTTTTTCTTTAAAACTTGTGTTTACACCACTAAGGTTTAACACAGTTCTGAAAGAACTCTGTAAAATTAGACATATCTTTCTACTTGTCCCCAAATTGCTATGCGCATGGAAGAAACATGATTTTATCCATGTTTTAAGACAAATAATATTAACTAGTTCATGTATAAAATTGGAATGCCAATTTCTTAATTTGTAGTGAATAATCTCCAATGAAAACAAAACATTAAAAATCCTTGCATGTAGACCTACACGCAAGCCAACTACATTTCAGAGGTTTTCTTGGAGAGCAGAAATCACACCGAGAGTGGTTAGATGGTGGCAATAGACTATATCAACCCAATCTTCCACAATATGCGTCCTTGACTACATATCGCCCTCTACCTATGGCCTCATAGCTCTGCTCTCTGTTCCTCACAAGCTCTTCTAAAGACTTTTCTATAATTGCTGTCTGCTGGGTCTCCCCCATCCTCCCATTCTTTCTTCAACACACTCCAATGAGACCTTCATGTTGCCAAATCCAATGGGGAATTCTCAGGCTACACTAACTAGATTTTTCAGCAGTATAAAACCTGGTTGGTAACATCCTCCTCCTTCAAATATTTCTTCACTTGTTTTCCAGCCATAACACTCCTGGTATTTGAATGCCAAGCTATTTCTCACAGACTTTTGAAACTTTTATTTTTAAGTAGTTTTATACTTATAGAAAAGTTGTAGGAATAGTATGAAGAACTTTCATAGAACCTCCACCCAGGTTCACCAACTGCTAACATTTTGCCACACATTTCCTTTCTCATTCATTCTTATTCCCTTCCCTGAGTCATTTGAGAATAGATCCCTTGATTTCTTTTCTTTGTGTAATTCCTCAGAATCAGGACATTATTTAACATAATCAAAATCAGGAAGTGCAACATTGGTACAGTATTATTATGTACAGTATTCTGCATTATTAAAATTAATCAAATTTCACCAATTGACCCAATATATTTTTCCTTGTCTGGGATCCAATCTAGGGTCATGACTATATTTTCTTGTTATGCGAGTAAATATGCCTCCTTTAATCTGGAAAAGTCATTAAGACTATATTTGTCTTCCATGACATTGACATTTTAAAGAATACAGACCAGTTATTTTGCAGAAGGAGTTTTCCCATGATTATAGTTATGTTTGCATGTTTGATAGGAATACCACATATATGACACTGTGTCATCTTCAGTGCATGTCATCAGAAGGCACACAACATTGGCTTATGTCTTCATCAGTAACATTATTTCTGATCATGTAAAGTTACTACTTTTCCCTTTGCAGTTAATAAATAATTAATAAGGAGATTTGAGACTCTATATATCCTGCTTCTCATTAACTTTCAACTTCTAGCCTTACCATTGATTGATGATTCTTGCCTAAATCAATTATACTATTGTGGTTGCAAAATGCTGACTTTCTAGCTTCAACAACGTTAATTAGTTGGCATAAACTACTCTCCAAACCTACACACAAGCCCTTTTCGATATATCTCATTCTCAATTCTTTGGAACCAGTGTTCAAGGCAAAATTCTTGGAGTCCTTCTTCCTTCTTTCCCTCACAATCCACATCTAATCTCTCAGTAAGTACTATAGCCTCCAACTTCAGAAAGCACCCAGTATGTGACTGCTCTGAATCACTTTCATTGCTACCACACAAATCCAAGTGGCCATTCATCACCAGGATTATTGCAATAGGCTCCTGAATGTTCTCCACACTTCCAGTTTTACTTCTTTCACCTATCTATTCTCCTTTACCAGCCAAAGTGCTCTTTCAAAGCATATATTACACGGTTCTTATAAGTGTATTTCTAGTATCACATGATCTCACTCATCTAGGGGAAATAATGAACAACATAAACTGATGAACAAAAACAGACCCAGAGACAGGGAAGCATCAATCACACTGTCAAACCTCAGGGAAGGTAGGGGAGGGTGGGGGTAATGGGGAGAGATCAACCAAAGGACTTGTATGCATGCATATAAGCCTAACCAGTGGACCCGGACAACAGGGGGGTGGGGACATGCATGGGGAAGGGTTCGGGAGGGGAATGGGGAGATGAGCACAAATACGTGATACCTTAATCAATAAAGAATTTTTTAAAAAAAAGCATATATTACAGCATTCCTACTCAAAACCTTCTAATGAATTCCCATTCACTCAAAATAAAATTCAAAACCTAATCATGGTCTGGAAAGTTCTTCATAACTTTTGGGGGGGGGGGGTATCTGTCTGACTTCATCTCTACCACTCTCCTCTTTGCTCAGCATATTTTATCTCTTCTTGTCTCCTTGCTCTTCCTGTAGCCTTCCAAGTCTGCTCTGGCCTCAAGACCTTTGAGTGTGTCTTTTTAAAATCTTCTTTTGGCTATTTGCATGGTTTACTTTTTCCCATCCTTTGGGCCTCCTCTCAAAACCTCCTCAAACAGGCTATTATTGAAAACTCATAAAAAAAATAGCACTCTTGCATCTATTCCTTTGCCTTGCTTTTTTATAGCACATTTTGCCACGATATACTTATTTGCTCATTTTTAATGTCTATGTTCTATACTAGAATGTAAATTATGAAAACAAAGGTGTGTCTGTGTTACTTAATCTTATATTTGCCTGTGTATTGAAGATGAGTGTCTGATTCATATTAGCAGCCCAATGAGTATTTGTTAAATAAAAAAGAATACGTGGAAGGGATTACACGAAGATGGTCTTATACAACACTCTCTAGAGAGCGTCTTGTCAATACTCTCACAGTTCCTGGTGTTTGCTGGTGACCAGTTTTCTTGCCTCCAGGACAGATGTGGGTGGCACTACCAAACATTTCTCCTTCTTCCGTGCTTTCTGTGCCTACACGTTCCCACTCTGCCTCCTGGAGGTGTGGCACATTGTTTCTCTAGACTTGGCGGCACATGTATTTAGTCCGGTTGTGTTTTTATATGTTGCTCTGGGAGTTACTTGTCCATAAAATGATTTTTCCCAACTATGTTCTGATTTATTGTGATTTTACACGTCAACTCTCAAAAGCCAATCTTGATGCCTGGTTCCCAGGTTCTTGGTGACACCACATCATTGCTTCTTATTCTCGAAGTCACAGTGGTTTCTTGTGACCTTCACTTACTGAATCATTTGTCCCCTAGAAAAACTTGTCCATTTTTCCTTGTAACACAATAGTAACCTGGTTTTTTATTTTATTAGTTAGGTTTTCTTACTATCTGATGAGAATATCAGTCTTCATCTTTGGGGTTATGATATGCAGAAGCAGGCCTATATATGCTCTTGGTTATAAGTCAGTTTCTTTTAACATGGATGGAACAATTATTTACATATTAGTTTTGTAAAACTATGTCAATTGTTTTAATTTACTATACTCTATCATATACACACATGCTCCACAGAAACCTCTAAAAATGTTAAGAAGAGTAAAAATTTCCATTCTTATAAATGAAAAAATGGAAGCTTGGCAGGTATATTTTTCCTCAAGACCATTAATATAACAAATAGAATTTCATATAAATAAAATACCTACCTATATTCAAAGTTAAGTTCATGAAACTACAAAGCTTGTTCTTTTTCTACTATATTATTTTTTTCCAGTATAGAGCTCTGACTTTTTGTGACTGTGACCTATCTAACCATCCTAGAGGATATTCTTTGTCCAAAATTGCTTTCTTAAGAGGTCCTATAGCTGGTGCCTGTGGATTCTCGTTAGGTATAATTGAAGCACTTTACATCCTAAGCCAAGAAAATAGTGTAATTTAAACATGCTTCAAATCTGCCCATAATTCTTTGCAGGCTCATTTTTTCCCTACTACCAGTCTTTTTTTTGTAATGTATTCATATGGGACAGTGATTCTAATTGGGGACAATTTAGCTCCCCAATGGATATTTGGCAATGTTTAGAGACATATTTGGTTGTCACAACTGTTGTAAGTACTACCGTCATCTATTAGGTAGAAAACAAAGATAATGCTAAACATCCTACTATGCACAAAGAATGATCTAGCCCAAAATGTCAGTAGTACTGAGGTAGAGAAACCTTAATCTAGGGGCATGAAATGCAAAAAGCTTGAATGTGAATGACAGGATTTAAAGTCCAGGCTTGTTCACTTCCTAGTGTTCCTAAACAACAAGTATATAAACCCATAAAATGGGAATGATAATATGTACCTGACATAGAATATTGTGATGTTTCAAGGATGTAAAGTTATATAAACAGCTAGAGCACTGCTTAAGATGTGGTGAACACTCATACACATTCACTATTGCTGTTACTAGTGTTTTATTCCTTTTAACTCCATGCCAGACAACTGAGCGTTTGTGTTTTCCTTAAAGAATACAACCTAGCCTTGCCTCCCAAAAGAACTGATTTGTTGGTTTAGGGAAAAACAAATTTTGAGGGTTAATATGAGCACTCCTTTTTCTTTTATACCACACCATGTCTGCTCTGAAAATTGAGCATCTGTGATCACTTTACACTTTTTCTGATCCTTTCTGTGAACTAGCAGATTGATTTTTAAGCTTATCCTGTTGACATTTTCAGTTCCTAGGAAGTAAGACATTTGTTTTGCTCGAAGCTTTGTCCCTGTGGATAACTCTATCCTGATGGCACCCATCTTTTAGGGATTTCAGCAATCCCCCAAATAAACCCAAGTCCATCTGCTAAAGAACCTAAAAAGAGTCAGAAGTGTGATTGAAGGAAATTGAGCCTTTTGGTCTCCATTCCCTCTGGATTTTCTTTTTGTTTGGTTTTCACAAAACTCTAAATTTGCCAAAGAACAAATACTGCTTCCCACAAGTTAATGCCCGAGTTCCCAGTAATATGAGAAATGGGGGAGGGGGGTTGGAGGGAGGGAGGTGTTGGATAGAGAAAGTTATGACTGGAGAATGTCGGTAGATTAGCTGCAGTGAAGAGAGAGGATATTTCAGTCCAATGGATTTTAAAACCTTTCTCCCACTATTACATTTTAATGTGTGGAATCCACATTTTGCATAAAGGGAAGTGACTTGATAAAAATTGAGGCACAGATTAGGCTTAGATTTAGGCACTCCTAAATTTCTCCACTAATTCAGCTTGGACTAACTGCATGTTGTGAGCCTCAGTAAGGGTCTTCATCCATATCATGAAGGTAAAAAGATATTCTCAGGGTAATTTTGAGAATTAAGACTACTTGCCTATCTACAAGGACCAGGTGCATAGTACATATTCAACATTATTACTATTGAGTTTTCCAATACCTCGCATGTTCATAGTCTCTAACCCTCTTGGGGAAGAGGAAAACCTGGCATGCTCCAACACAGAAATTTTATCAAGAAGTTCTAATCACTTAAAATCTGATTTATCATATTCTTTTTTTTAAATTTGCCAGTTTTCTTTCTTTTTGTATTGTTCTCTGATACAGAGCTAGATGAAAAGATTTCTGTTATTTTTTCAAACTAATGCTTCTTATATGCAAATATTTTAAAAAGGAAATTCACTACTCTTTGATCTATTCTAGAAACAAATCTTAAGCATGCATTAAGCATATTCATTTTTAATTTGGAGTCCAGCTAGCATCATCAATTCATACTGTAAACTACACTCTCTAGTTGGAACAAATAGAAATGATAGAATGTGTGTGTATGTAATAATTAATAATACTAGTTTTTCTTAGAAAAAAAAAATGTTTCCATGACCAGACTGAACAGAAAAATCAGGGACTGAAGCTACATGCCTGCTGGGCTCCAAGTAGAGGTGACGAAGAGTTGGCTCTTGAGGGGTAGCAGGCTGGACTGGAACCTCAAGCCTATATAGGTAGACTGAAAACCTTCAGGGGCCCTGAGGCTGTTGTTTATACAGAGCCGCATACTATATGAAGGTCAAGGTGGTACATATTCCAATAACTTGGACTACAGCCAAGCCTCCCTTTAGGTAAATGGCTGGGTCTATGATAAATCCAATATCAGTTATATTTGGCCACCAGTCTTATTCCAGATTCTACATGGATGAAATGTAAGTCAGAGTAGGCAACCACAAAAGCACCAGTATGTATGCTAACATTTGCAAAGGTAATAAACCATTAGAGGAGAAAAGAGTAAACAAAACAAACCTATCAATCCAACAGAAGGGCAATAAGGAAAAAATAAGCAAAGGGAAAGCATCCTAAACAGAAAACACACAATGTTAAAGATAGCTCCGAATTCAATAGTCTAAAATGCAAAGTGAGAAATTTTAAAAATTAAACCACACAATTATAACTAAAATGATCTAAATTACATGAATTAAAGAGTAGGTAGAAATTATAAATTCTTTACAATGAGTAATATTGTATTACATATTAAAATTAATAGGATGTCGGTAAAGCATTGGTTATATAGAACACCTATTTATGATATAAAAGTTTCAAGAAAGTTTGCATAGATATAACATAATAAAGACCATTTATGACAAACTCACAGCTTGTATCATGCTAAATAATGAAAGCTGAAAACTTTTTCTCTAAGGTCAAGAATAAGACAATAATGCCAATTCTCACTACTCTTATTCAATATAGTTCTGGAACTCCTAGGCACAGCAATAATACAAGAAATAGAATAAAAGACATCCAAAGTGGTAGGAAGAAAGTAAAAAAGTCAGTATTTTCAGGCAACGTATACTATATGTAGAAAACCCAACAGATTCCACCAAAAACTATTGAAACTAATAATTATATTCAGTAAAGTTGAAGTATACAAAATTAATATTTAAATGTTTTGTTTCTGTAAAATGGAGTTTCCTCAAAAAATTAAAAATAGAACTGGTATTTGGCCCAGTAATCCCACTTCTAGGACTATATCCTAAGAAAGCCAAAACACCAATCAGAAATAATATATGTACCCCTATAGTCATAGCAGCACAATTTACAATACTAAGATCTGGAAACAGCCCAAGTGCCCATCAAATCTGTGGTACATTTACACGATGGAATACTATGCAGCTGTAAAAAGAAAGGATCTCTTACCCTTTGAGACAGCAGGGAGGGACCTGGAGAGTATTATGCTAAGTAAAATAAACCAGTTAGAGAAAGATAAGTATTGCATGATCCTACTCATATGTAGTACCTAATGAACAAAATAAACTGATGAACAAAATAGATCCAGAGACATAGAACCATAGAACAAATTGAAGAATCTCAGAGGGAAGGTGAGGGTGGGTAGGGAGAGATTAACCGATTAACCAGGGAATTTATATGCATATATTCAAGCCCATGGACACAGACAATAGTGTGGTAAAGGCCTGGGAGGGTTAGGTGTGGGGCGGAGAGGATCAATGGAGAAGGAAAAAAAGGACATTTGTAATACTTTCACAATAAAGATAAATTTAAAATAAAGTTTAAAAAAAGAAGTCTATAATAAAAGTAATAGATCCTGGACTAGCAGAATGAATGTGAGAGTAAACAAGAAAGGGACAATTAGAAGTATTTTAAAGAAGTGGGGATTGATAAACTCTCTTACATAAGAAACATAAGTTTTAAAAAATGTAATTATTTCATTGTTTAACTCACACTTCGCATTGGCTAGCCTGGCAGTCAGGGTTTTAAACCAGGCCTTTCACTATATCAAACCTTAAATAATATATACAAAATTTCTAGAAAGGGATGTCTTTGTGTTTCTGTGAAATTAGTGGTCAGGGGTGACCTGAATGTTACCAGGATGCTCCGAAACTGGTGTGCACACTGTCCAAAGCTTCTGGCAGAAAGTCACTCACAAAGACCTGACAGGCCAAAGTAATGCAAGAACAAACCAGGATCCGTTAACACCTGGAACCAATTTAATTGATCAAATTAGTTAACCTATTCTAAAGCTTGTGGAAAGGGGAGGGAGGGGGCGTGCAAGCAAGGACTGCAGGGAAATTTTTCCTGTGTGAAGAGAGTTTATGGGAGAAGTTATACGGGGGATGTAGTGCCTTTGTGATGTGGTCTAGTTTGGGCCTACATTGTGGATCCTTCTTCTTTCTAGGTGTTTAATATCCACTCACTTTGTCTCCTGGGAGGTAATACAGAACAGGATAAAGAAGACTGAGGTGGGAATCAGAAGATCCTATGCCAATCCCAGTTCAGGCACTAAATTGCTGTAGGACCTCTCTTAACCGTCCACTTCAGCTTTTATTTTTTTTTAAATGAGGGCCTTAGATTATATAAGTAACACTGGCTCCAGCTACTCCATTTTATTAACAAGTTACTCACATTTTTATTTTCATATGGTTTTTTGTTGTTGTTGGTATTTTTCTCTTAGTATAAGGAAGTTTTATGAGTAAACTCACACTTTTATCAAGAAAATCACCAATTTGAGATTCTAAAGCACCGATGATGTTTCAAAGACATATTTTTAGACTCTTTCACACATTAGGCAGGTATCTTGGTTTATGATGAAAAGCTATAGGATTTATATTTGCATAAGACATTATCAGTTTTTCTTATAAGCATATTTCACGTATTACAAAATCTCAATATATGTGTTCCATTAGTCATCTAACTACATGAGAGATTTTACTTCCAGACTAACCAATACATCATTATTAAAACTATATTAATTGTATGGCTTAATCTTTAATATATATGTTGTCAAAATGCATAAAGATTAACTTGGTAAATCTTTTCCTATTGTATCTTTTTCATTTTTGTGGATTATAAGCAACTGTCAAACCTCTGGGATTTCATCAAGTTATCATCCTATCAAAAATAAAGTTATTTTTCTGATATTCTTGGCTTTTCTTCTATAGAGAATTACTTATGGGAATATTATTTAGGATATCAAATATGCTTTCAACTAAGATGAGGCTGCAGTGATATGAGAGAGAAAGTGGAACTGGGATTGCTTGGGACAGTGTGACATACCCAGAGATCTGACATCTGGCATGTACATGTATGGAGTGCATCAAAAGTCTTCAATTTGAAAAATGCATCTTAACTTTTAAATACTTTTATATTCCTTTACATTGGTAGAGCCTTTGCTGACTAGCATTATTTAGCAAAAAGGGAAGGAAGGACAGAAAGACAGAAAGACAGAAGGAGGAAGGAAGGAAGGAAGGAAGGAAGGAAGGAAGGAAGGGAGGGAGGGAGGGAGGGAGGGAGGGAGGGAGGGAGGGAGGGAGGGAGGGAGGGAGGGAGGAAGGGAGAGAGGGAGGGAGGGAGGGAGGGATAGATAATGTATGAGTCAGGGTTCTGTCAAACACAACAGGGTACTACTAGCTATATACTAGTATTGATTAAAAATGTACTTATTAAGAGACATAGTCAACTCAAAAAAAGTTGAGATTGCAGAAGTTCTATGAATCATTCCTATCATCCCAGAATCTAACTTGTTAAAGTCATGAAGTTACCCCATAGTTACTAATCTCAGAAGCACCAGGCCGTGCCACTGCCTTGAGGTATTCCAGCAGGACCAATGTTCTGTGCTTGCCCATTATCACTGTATAAGTCACTTCCAAAGAAAATTTTGTATGGGGGAGGCTGAAAATATAGTTTGTTTTGTTATTATTATTATCATTATTATTTTAGGAATGTATGTTATTTACAATGTGAAAAATGTGTGAAAAACTTAAGAGGAAACACAAATAAGAGATGTCCAATATGGATATGTTTAGTAACTCCAAAACATGAAAGTTTGAGCATTTATTCCAGATAGAGATAGCAGTCTTAAAGAAAGCACACTTAAACCAGCATATTTGCTCAAAACATTCAGCAAAGTTATTTAGAATTTTAGTTAAGTTTTCTCTTTCTCTTACCCCTTATTTAAAAATACTTTTTAAATATGAGAAATTTTAATTCCTCAATATTCTTCCCATTACAATAAAATGCAAAATTCTTCTGAGATGGCAATCCACTCTTGCCTAACACCGTTTTATCGTACTTCCTTTTCTTGATTGCTTATATAGAAAAATTTGGAGGTGGTTCATTTCTGTCTCCCAACATTGCTCTGTAAGTAATAATTTTTCATAGCTTACTTCCCCAAACTGGAAATAGGTTGTTTTTATAAAAAAGAATGGCTCTTCTCAGCATTTTACTGAAATGATTTACTTGATGTGATTTTTATTTGAATAACAAAACCAAAACAGAAATAAAAGTCTCTTTAATCTCAAAAAAGAAAAGCACGTATCTATGAAATAAAAGATAAAAAGTATTTCCCTTTAAATTGATGAAGGATTCTTGAATTAATTGTATAAGGGATTTAACATCAAAATATTAGAGAACCTAAAAAAGACTGAATTATTTGGATACTTTTGTGATTAAATTTTAAACTAGAATTATGACAATCCAAGTGAAGTTGTCTGAAGTTTTTCTTGCTTCCTAAAATAGTGAGTGATGAAATTCACCTCCTACAGCAGAAAGTAGAATATTCTCTTCTTTGATGTAAAATGAGACCCATATTTTCTAGTCCCCATGAGTTTAGATGGAAGCAGGTGACAAGCTCTCCCCAATAGATTGTTAGTAGAAGTGGTATGTCCCAAGTTCTGATTGAAGTAAAGAAGTGGGTATGCTTTTCTCTACATTCTCTTTTCTGTCTACAGCCTACATGTGAAGACTGGCCCTAAAGAATGGCAAAGCTATTAAGATGAATCTCTGAAAGACTGCATGGAGCAGAGTCCCTGCGGACTCACTCTGGATTTTGAAGTACCCAAAAAAGAAACTGTTATTATTGTAAGCCATAGGGATTTTGGGGATAATTTTTCAAAGTGGTTAACCTACCCTGACTAATGTACTTCTTTAAACATAGTGTGCTAAAGGAGAGAGCAGTTAAAAATTTGGTCTACCTATTATTATTAGTTTTAAAGATATTTTTATTGATTTCAGAGAGTGGAAGGGAGAGGGAGAGAGAGAGATAGAAACATCAATGATGAGATAGAATCACTGATCGGCTGGCTCTTGCATCCCCCACACTGGGGACTGAGCCCACAACCCAGGCATGTGCCCTCACTGGAAATCGAACCGTGATCTCCTGGTTCATACATAGGTCGATGCTCAACCACTGAGCCATGCCAGATGGGCTGGTCTACCTATTATGGATATAAATCTCTAGACTCAAGATAGAGTTGCTCTTTCCTCGGGTGCCATGTCAACAAACCAAAACTTAGATAATTTTCACATCCCTGTAAATGCTGCACTGGATGAGAAACTCCATATATTCAGTCAGCCAATTCCTAAACACCAAGCCAATTCTGTGCTTTAAACTTACCTTTTTCTTCCTCTTCACCCCAAACAAGGTTGACTATGTGACCCCAGCCAATTACATATTCTCTATTTTTCTCTTCCTTATTCGTTGTCCTATAAAAGCTTCCTGCCTTCCACCTCATTTTGCTTTCTCCAAATGGAAGTGTCTACTTCATGAAGTGTCAAATACCAAGTTTGTTTGTGTCACCTGAATTGTCTTTGTTAGTCATTTTAACACCATTAAAGTTTCCCTAATTCATATTATGTGAAAGTACACTGCAAATTCTAAAGCATTTTGCAAAGTTAATGTTATTATTATTAACAAAATTAGTAAAAATATTAATAGTTACACAGAATTCAATATGTCAATTGTATTTTGAAATGGAAGTTGGGAAAAGGAATGAATACAAGGAAAAATCCCCTTATATCTGAATTTTCTGAGAAATAATCTATGTTGTAGGGTCATGAAAGTTTTAACTTTCCACCAATCTAACAGCTACATTTATTAAGAAAAATTTATTTATAAGATGTACCAAACCTAAGTCTTCATCTTTCATTGTTTTATTTTTTTCTTAATGCACTTTTATTTAATTTGGCTGAGCTGTTTTGAAGATTGTATGACTATAGTCAGAAACAGTGTTTTAGAACTCAGCTGGGTCACAGGAACTTTCTCACCACTCCATTCTAATTTGCAGTTTTGCTATAATAAAAGCCCTAAATATATTGCTACTGTCTAGACATTTTATCTGAAACAAGTGTCCTTTGTAGCCTCAGAGGACTTTTTTATTTCCAGTAAATCAAAGTCTGTGAAGAGCTGTGGTTCTTATTAAGACATACCCTTCACAGTCCAGTGATTGCCAACAGTGGCAAGCCAATGACAGTTCATTTACATATAAGTGATGACTTCCATCAGGTAGTTGGCTCAAAACCACAATGGACATTTAGAGCACATCCAATATTTCTTCTTCTTTGATGATCACCAAGTGCCAATTTTTATATGGAAACTAACTATTGAAAAGTGAAGGCTTCTTTTCTCTGACCTTACACTGTCTTCTCCAGCTTGGGAGTGACTTATTGTCACTGAACTTAATGTAAAATCACACCTCTAAAAGACATTCAGTGGTCCTAATTCAGTCAGCTAAAAATCAAGAATTATAGTCAAATGTAGGAAACAAGAGATAAGAACAATTACATTTTATCAAAAGAAAAATAAACTTCTGCATTCTGCTCCTAGTTGTCACAACTATAACTTAATATTTTTTCCCTGAAAAATATTACATTTTATTCAAATCATTTTTACAAGGAACAGAATTAGTGGTATGTAGAAGCCTTTTACTCATGCATTCAAAAGAAATATTTTTGAATATATAATAGAGGATACATATTGTTGAATGAATAAATCACTGAATGAGTGGTTTCTATAACTCCTTATAACTTAATTTTTGTTTTATTTTTATAAGGTAATTTTTATATTCTTTCTTCATAAGTATATTTGCCACTTGAAATAGTGGTAAGTGCTATCCAATGCTTATTAGGAAAATCTGTGTTGTAGTGTGTGTCTTTCATTATAACTCTATTCTTTTGCTCCCTTTTTTTTTGAATAGTGGAGGCAGAAATCTAGCCAATTTTTATCTTAATAGTTCTGTAAAAAGGAGCAGACTGATGGATCTGCTACCATTCTGTGACTCAACCCATGTTCGATATTTTTTATTCTTTTATTGTGCATTTTCCAGCTTTTTTTCAGTATTGAAATAAAGAAAAACTTCTTTTTAAAATGAAACTCTCTTAATTACTAACAGAAAGAATATGAATAATTGAATTTCATATAAGCTAACCTCTCCATTTTAGCTAGTATTTACTTGTTTTCTCCCTTTCAACTGTTTCACTGCTAACATTTTCTGGTTAGAGTATCAGCATGATGTTGCGTCCAGCTTGGTTTTGGTTTTGGTGAGGCCCCGACTAAACATGATTCTTGTAGTTGGCTTTTCTAAAGATTTCATCCTAATGACTCCCATATGTATTCTACATTAAACTCCACTGCATGAAGGAGCTTGAGAGAGATTTTTATTTTTAGAAACCAGTCATTTATAAAAGTAATAGGTCGGGGGTAAGAACTGTAAAAATGAAACACCTGTCATGTAGTTGCTGCCTTTATTCATATCTAATTTCTATGCTATCTTTACAGTCTGGTCCTTCAACTAGTGCCCCTTCACTTGTTTTCCAATCCATTCATAGGGGGAAGGAGAGAAAGAGGGAGGGAGAAAGGGAGGGAGGGAGGAAAGCAAAGAAGGAGGGAGGGAAGGAGGGACAGACAGTGGATGAATAATGGAATGGATAGATAGATAAAATTAAATTCAAGACTCTTAAGGGACTAGTGTTAGCCACTGTGCTTCAACCCTTTCTGAACAAGGCAAGTAATCAGGAGTACTGTATATTAACTGTCAGTTTTTTTCACTTTAGAGTAATCATTGAGAATAAGGAAAATTACTACTATGACTACACTAATAAAATCGTATAGTTTAAAGCACATTTGGAGAAACCATTTCCAAAAAAGTTTGCGTTTTTAAAAATAAGAGTCTTGAAGTTTCTTTTTGTTGTTTTTGTTCATCCTCACCCGAGGATATTTTTCCATTGATTTTTAGATAGTGGAAGGGAGAGGGAGAGACAGAGAGAAACATCCATGTGAGAGACACATTGATTGGTTGTCTCCTGCATGCACCCCGACCAGGTCCAGGGAACCTGCAACCAAGGTTCATGCCCTTGACTGGAATCAAACCTGGGACCCTTCAGTCCACGGGCTGATGCTCCCAGATTGGCTAGGGTTTGAAGATTCTTTATGGAATTTATTGGTAATGGAACAAAACAACTCTAAGACCAGTGAAAGGAGTATTTCACAGCGGTTTCAACAGATTATTTTTAATGAAGAATATCCAATGAATGGTTCATCCAAAGATATTTAGAAGTTATAGACTGACTTGTTGAAAACCTTTAAATATGCCAAGATGCTTGCCTTTTTGCCTGTTGATACTGAATTAATTCATGGCCAATGTTAACTTATTTCTTTGGGTAGATATGTTCAACTCTTAAGAGAACAAAATTGTATTGAAAACATTATTATAATTCTAACATAAATACTGTTGTCTCATTTTCCTTTCTCTCATGGATGCGCACACTAACTTCCCAACAATCCGGATGTCAGCTCTTTTGAGTATTGGATGTCCACTCACTGTAAGATAAAATATTTGATTATATTAATAAGTGTTTAATTAATATGTCAGAATGTATTATCACCATAATTAACTAGTTATTAATATTAACAATAGAAGGAGAGCAAAGGAGAGACTGGGCATTATAAGCATGGTTATCTGGGCAGCTTCTCCAAGAAGCTACTTCATGGTCCACAGGGAACCACCAGTCCATTCCCCGAAGATCACTGGGGGAAAGGATCGAACAAAGGGGGAGATAGACATACACGCAGTGAAGTTGGGTGAGCTAGGGCAGGTGCTTGCTTGTCAGTCTAGCCTGGGAAACAATGGATTGGCTAGAGGGGTGGACCCCAAAGCAAGCACTTGAAATGTTGGAAGGTTAAGATCCCCAAGGCAAAGAGTCCCCCTCCTCTTGTGCTCTTGCCTCATGCTTTGCTCTTGCCCACAGATGATAGCTGTAATAGAAGATTACTCAAAATAGGTAAACTAGAAGGAAATTAAAACATTCCAAGATCTTGTTCTTACACATTCTCGAGGGAATCCAGATTTAATATTCAATGTCCCCTTATTTTCAATATGGGGATTGTATATATCTTGTCTCACTGTTGAAAGGATCCAAAAACACATATCAGAGTACAGGTGTGTAGAATAATGTGTTAATATGGATGCATCAACTAAAACAAATACACCACACTGATGCAAATTGTTAATAACGGGGAACAGAAGGAGGGGGGTGCAAATAAAGGGTAGATGGTAAAACTTTGTACTTTTCAGCGCAATGTTTTTGTAAACCTAAAATGTCTCATAAAAGTCTGTTAGTTAATAAAAAAAGTATGTGTCTGACCCTCCATAAGTATTCAAGATATTGTTGCTATATTATTATATGTATCATGATGCTATAATATATATATATATATGGTTTATAAAGAAATCTTACTAACAATTGTGTGAGATAATTTAAAAATATATATGTGAGATATACATATATATATATGTATATATATATATATCTGCCTCTAGTTCCTGTCACAGAGCTTAGAAACCCTTGTAATTTCCTAAGTGACAAGAGCACTGGGAGCATCTTCCATTCTAATGAGATTGAGGCAACTGGTCCAAAGGTCAGGAGAAGGGCTTCTCCCTCTAGCACAGTGGTTCTCAACCTTTTTAATGCCGCGACCCTTTAATACAGTTCCTCATGTTGTGGTGACCCCCAACCATAAAATTATTTTCGTTGCTACTTCAGAACTGTAATTTTGCTACTGTTATGAACTGTAATGTAAATATCTGTGTTTTCTGATGGTCTTAGGCGACTCTGCTAGCGGTTCTCAACCTGTGGGTCGTGACTCACAGGTTAAGAACCGCTGCTGTAGAGCCTAAAACCATCGGAAAACACAGATATTTACATTACAGTTCATAACAGTAGCAAAATTACAGTTCTGAAGTAGCAACGAAAATAATTTTATGGTTGGGGGTCACCACAACATGAGGAACTGTATTAAAGGGTCGCGGCATTAGAAAGGTTGAGAACCACTGCACTAAATGCAAAGAGTGGGAACATAAAGTACAGCTGGGTCTCATAAAAACTAGAAACTGAGGCCGCCCTCTCAGTCTTTTGAGGACCACTTTTGTCTCATCCTGCTACTCAGGGTGGCACTGCTTTCCTCCCAGTTAGGTGTCTTCTCCTCATCGTACACACAGACCAACATGGTCACCTCACCTTCTAAGTCATATTTCTGGCAGAGGAATATGATGTGCCTAGTAAAGTTTTGCTTCCCACTGCTCACTGTTCCCAGCTCCTGCCTCTGCCATTCAGGCAATAGTAATGGCTTCCTTGAGGGTGCCTGAAAATAAATCACCTAATTTCTGGTATTTGTCAATTTTGACACAAGAAAAAATTATAAATAGCTAATAAATATTCTATGCTCAAGTTTTTAAGTAATCAGCTCCCATTTGTAATCTGTGAAAAAAATGTAAAACATATAGCTATTTAATAAACATAACTACTTAAAATGAAGTGAATGATTGTGTGACATTCCAGAAAGAAAAACCCTAGAACAAAGAAGGCAGCTGCATTTCAAGAGGGAAGTTTTAAAACGCAAAGCAACAACCGAATTTTCTAAAGGAAGGCTTTCACTTGGGAGAGTATGCCTTTCCTCACAATGCATAGCAGGTTGCGGATCCAAGAAATCAGAATCTGAAGAACTTAGCCCATGGAGCCAGATGGTAGAAAGACTGTGTGATGACATGAGAACCCTTTCTAACTTACAGGGAACCAGAACTGGATGAGCAGATTGGTGGAAGAAGGAAAGAGGAGATGCTGACGAGCTCTTGAGAAAGGGTCCATCACCATATCTCCTTGTACCTTGCCCTGGGGGAAATTTTGTAATAGAGAGCACTAAAAGTTTATGGGAAAAATCCAAAAGTAAAGGGGTTTTGTTGAAAGGAGCGGCAAAGCCCTTAAAAAAACCATGTGGCCAATATGGAACTGCAGCAATAGGTGTGGACAGTGTCTGGATGATGGCTCTGCAGCCTTACATCACAAACTGCAGCCCAAGGTGGTGTGAGGAGACCGACTGAGATGGTGTAGCTTCCAAAGGAGCATGGGAATTCTGAGAAAACTGGCTGACTAGAAGAGGCCCACGGTCTGTAAAGGGAGAGGACAGTGTATATGGACTTCACTACTGGGCTCTGGTAGACATGAAGACTGGATGGTGCTCTAGCTGTTTTAGCTCAGTGGATAGAGCGTCAGCCTGCAGACTGAAGGGTCCCCAGGTTTGATATGGTCAAGGGCATATGCCAAGGCTGTGGGCTCAGTACCCAGTGTGGGGCGTGCAGGAGGCAGCCAATCACTGATTCTCTCTCATCATGGATGTTTCTATTTCTCTCTCTCCCTCTCTCTCTCTTCCTGTTTGAAATCAATAAAAATTAAAAAAAAAAAAAGACTGGATGGCAATGAATGGTTCACAAGGTTTAGGTGGCATGATTAACACACAGGTGGCCAGCAAGGGAGATCACATTGAGGATGTATCTCACGAGGTAAAAGGAAATGAGAGAGTAGGCCTGTTATAAATGAGAGAGTAAATAAGAATAAAGGACAAATTTAGATCGCATATGTACAATAACAGCAGCATAAAAATACAAAAGTTAGAAATATAGCTTATAGAATATTGAGATAAAAGAAGTGAATCCAATTATTCATAAGAAAATATTTCCTATACGAAAGACTCAACTTATACTATGCAACTTAGAAATACAAGTTTCATAGAAAGTGATATCAACTCACTAAAAGGGGTGGGAAAATGGAGGTGACCTAAGTAACTGAAGAAAAGAGTTTTTTGACTGGAAACTGGAGGCTAAAGGCAAAATGCAGATGGATAGACACAGATGGATAGATACAGAAATAGTTATAAATATGTGTACAAAGAGCTTAGTATTCATATATGTATTTTCCAGATCTGTCCACTGAGAGAGCCTGGAAACAGTGATACCTCAGTAGCATCAAGAACATCCAGTGCCCAGACTTTGGTTTCTAAAGACTATTCTCCAATAAAAGGAACCAAGACTCCTTAGAGAAATGGCTGGTTCTGGGGCGGGGATAATAATGCAAGATGAGTCTGCAGAATCTTGTAGTGCCAAAGTAGGGAAGCACTTCAACTCTGTAATATTCTTAAAAAAAAACAAAACATAACCTCAACATTTTTAAAACAACAAGAATAACAATAAGCACAGTTGCCATTTAATGCACATTTATTCTGTGCCAGGCACTGTACTGAGTGCTTTGCTTATATTATCTCAATTTCTGATACCAAAATTTTTATTATAAGAAACACAGATTCATATCAGTGGCATGTTTCTTTGGGCTATGGCAATTCCTGATTCATGTATGGACTTCAGAAACCATAGCATTATTTATATCACTCATGTTTAAACCAGGTCTATGTTACATTACATTATTATTTGTCTTTTTATATTTTTGTCCTGTATCTTCAAAATGTCAGGAATCCACTTATTTGTGTCACTGCATTGATTTCTCAGAGAGCATCTTGTAGGTGAACAAGTGTTCAATAAATAATTTTGATAATGCTTATTTTTGCTTCACAAAATTGATATAATATTATGCATATTTTGCTTTCTTCACTCAAGATTTCATGAAAATCCTTCCAAGCCAACTAGTATAACTCTAATTCATTATTTTAAGTAGTACATAGTATTCTGTGATATAAATAGACCATAATATTTTTCTATTGGTTAATATTTACTATGTTTCTTATCCCCCCCCCCACCCACAAAATGATAAAATAAGCATTCTTGTTTATTTAGTAACTAGAGGCCTGGAGCACGAAATTTGTGCACGAGGGGTGGGTCCCTCAGCCTGGCCTGTACCATCTTGCAATCTGGGACCCCTTGAGGGATGTCCAACTGCCAGTTTAGACCCAATCCCAGTCCCTGCAGGATCAAGCCTAAACCAGCAGTTGGACATCCCTCTCGCAATCTGGGACCACTGGTTCCTAACTGCTCACCTGCCTGCCTGATCACCCCTAACCACCTCTGCCTGCCTGCCTGATTTCCCTTAACTGCTCTCCTGCCTGCCTGATCGCCCCTAACCACTTCTGCCTCAGCCCCTGCCATGGCAGCTTTGTCTGAAAGGACGTCCAGAATGACATCCAGAAGTTCGTTTGGCTGTCTGGTCTAATTAGCATATTATGCTTTTATTATAATAGATGCTTTTCTTTTCATATGATAGATTGCTAAGATGGAGTGCAGATTCAAAGAACACACATTTTTAATTTTAACTGATATTGCCAAAGTATTTTTTAACATACTATGAAATCCATATATCTGCCAGCAATGTGTGACAGTGCTTTTGTGCTCATATCCCAACAAGCAATAGCAGATATTGTTTTGTTTTAATTATGGCCAGTCTAAAAGCTGCTAATGCAATGAGTTTCCTTACCTACTACTGAATATAAGAATCTTTGCATATTTTTTATTAGCTGTTGGATTTCTGTTTTGTGATTTATTTCTCTGCATCTTTTGTCTATTTTTATTATACTGCCCTCTCATTCTCAATTTAAAATAGCTCATGGGATTAAACCTCTGTGTTCTACAGTGCAATTCCACTCCATATCAATTTTTAAAATAGATTTGTTTATGGTATCTTTTCATAGAAAAGTCTAAATATTTTTATAAAACAAAAGTCTTTTTTTCTCTTTTATATTCTTTATTTACTATCATTCCTGCTCATAGTTAAATATGCAGTTATCTAGATTCTTTCAGAATTATAAATTAACTAGAGGCCTGGTGCATGAAAATTCATGCACTGGAGAGGGGGTCCTTCAGCCTGGCCTGCCCCCTCTCACAGTCCAGGAGCCCTCAGGGGTGGGAGGTGACCCAGTGATCAGGGGAAGGTGATGCCCCATCACACCTCTGCTGCTGCCACTCCCAGCAGTGCAAGCCTCAGCCGGCCCTGGTTACCTGAGCCTCAGGAAGCCCTGGGCAGCTGGGGGGCTGAAGGCAGGTCCGGCCGCACTGTGCACTTGCTGCCCCCACCTCCCTCTCTGGCTGGGCTGAAAAGACTGTGGGACTCCTGTGCTAGGAACAAGGAGTGCCCGGACCCGCCTGAGTGCAGGTCCCCCTGCACAGCGTGCCTGCCACCACCCCTAACCCCCACAGGGCTGAAAGGACTGGGGGATTCCGGCAGGGCTGAGGGGACTGGGTGCTGCCATCTTTGTGATCGTCAATTTGCATATTCCCTCTTTATTAGATAGGATTAGTTAATTGATTTATTTACTTATTTATTTAGACTGGTTGTTGAATTTTCTCAATATATTCTTTTAATATCTGTTATTATCAATGATTTTTCCTCCCTAAAAGTATTGATGTAATAAATTATGGAAATAGAATTCTTAATTCATGAAAATGATATGGTATTACTAATGACTACTAAGAAATACTCACACAGTGTTTCGTTATTCATTTTAGTCTATAGTGAACACAGTGAAGATACAAAATGCCAAATTGCCTCTGAGAAGAAACAATCACAAGACATTTAAAGTGCTCTGGTACATGCACACAGTGGAAACAAGCAAAGAAGGTCCAAACCTTTTGTGTTATAATCTACTGAGCACTAACAAAAATGTAATTGATCTTAATGAGATTTAGATAAGGACACTTAATGAACATAGTTTTCAAAGAATGGTCAATATCTCATCAGGAAGTGATAATAGTTCTTGTGAAATTTTTAGCTCAGAGCTAGGAGTATGAACTTTGGGATCAGAAAGACCAGAATTCAAATACTAACACTTCTAACTTAGCACCTTTGTGATCTTAGAAAAAATGAGCTTTCATTTCTTCATCTTTAAAATGAAGATAATAAAAGTTCCTACCTCAAATGAATAGTATAGGAATTTAATGAGAAAATACTAATAAAGCACTTGACTTAGATTTGAATGCATCATAATTTCTTAATAAATTTTAGGTGTTCTTATTCTATTTTTTTGTTCCCCTTCACTGCAGTAGATATTAATTTATCACCATCTGCACTTGTATGTATATATTTATTTATTGTATATATTGTTTTCTTTAATAGTGTGTTTGCTATGTGAATGCAACTTCCAGACAAGCAAACAATGTTCTTCCAATGTCCCACCAGATTGTTTCCTCTAACCCTTTTCTACATAAATGTTATATATCTCCCACTGATGTGCCACATTCTAATGTGAAGACTACTGACATATCATTTTCCCTCCATTCTGATTGGTTTTAAACTCACAATACTACCTCCCCCACCCACATACATATTCCATAAATTCTGAGGAATATAAATTCTTTATTTTGTTCATTCTCCTTAGAAAAATCAGATTGATAAATCTAGCTCGTGTATCCAAGTACTCTATCAACAAATAGTCCAACCTTCCTCTGCCCTCTCATCTGTCCCTTCTTATATGAGCATAACTCTAGAAATATGTAAGACTCAGTTTGGAGGGCTCCCTCAAATTTTTGTAAGCGTATTTATTAAGGTGAGTATATAATCCATACACAGTCCACATCTGTTGAAAAGCTTACTTAGCACAGGTATGTTCATAGGGTAAATATGCTCACCATTACACTTCACCACTAGATGTCACTCTTTGTCACATCTAAGCAAAGGTGGGGCCCCTTTCTACCACCAAAATGCTCTGCAGACCCTTGTCCCATGCCTGAGAAACATCAAATAGTAACATTGACTTTGCCACACTGTAAACAAATAATAAAGATTAATCTCCAACGTAAGCCCAAGGCTGTCTCTGAGCATCCTCTGATCAGGATAGGAGAACCCACTTATCTCCACTAACCAGGATCTCATTTCATAGATACCCACCTCCAAAGGAACATCTGCAGTATTCCTGTCTAGAGAGTATCCACCTTTCCAAGCTTTTCTGTACCAGAGGCAAATGGAATCACTTCCTTTATCCCCCTCAGGCTTGTTGGTGTCACTAGCAAGAACTCAGATCTCTGGTTTTATGATGAGAACCAAGATTGTCAATATATCTTTACTATAAAAAGTTCATATGCAAATATGATCTCATTGTTCGGATTCTCCCAGATTCACTCTACTATTGCTGATAGATCATGGACGTTAATTTTCAGGCTGAAAATCCAGCATTTTTCTCTTTTTCAAATATTCACTTTAATAAAATCAATCTATGATCATACTCTCAAATGCATCTGTTTTGTGTGTGTGTGTGTGTGTGTGTGTGTGTGTGTGTGTGTGTGTGAGTGAGTGATTTATTCTATTGTCATAGTTTCCTGATTTTGAGAGAGAAAATTAGTGGTGTTACATCTTTAGAATTCTTATCATTTGGCATCAACTGTATTGGTAGTGAAGATTTACATATGGTGTGGGCAAAAGTTGGTTTACAGTTGTATGTCAAACACAGACTTTATTCTTGTATTATTATTTATTAACTAATTATTGTATTATTTGTTTTCTTCAACTATAAACCTACTTTTGTCAACCCCTGTATATTATTCAACTGGTCATATCTGGATAATACACGAATATTGTGTACCAGTCTAGACAGTTTCATGACTGAGACAATTTATAATGCAATCTGTGTCTGTAAGACATAATAAACAAGATAGGTTTATTCTGTTTCTTATCAACAAGACTGCAAAAACAAAGACCTTGTTTTAAATCTTCAGAAAGAAGATGCTAAGTAGACTGATATTGTTAAAGCAAATTCAATAACTAAATGTCAGGTGTTTTTAAAACTCCCTGGATCTTATTTTATGTCAGACACTGCTTTAAGCACTGCATATATGTCATTTCAATTATTTCTTATCACAAACCTATGTGATACAAACCAAGAAGTGTGGGTGAGATGCCTGACCCCAACACAACAGCAGCAACCAATCAGACACCCTATAAGCACTTTACACATATTTTCTCATTTACTCTTGATCCCAACTCAATTAGATATTATTACTGTAAGTCTCATTTTACAGATGAGAAAAATCACGGTTCACAGAATTTAAATAATTTCCAGAAGATCAAATATTTAATGAAAGACAACAGCAGGATTTGAACAAAGCCAGCCAATGGACTCCATGCTTTCACCTTTTGTCTGAATATTAATTATCTACATATATTTAATTGAGAGGTACTTAAATGTCATACAAATATTTTAATGCACAGTATGATCTTAGCTACAGGCATTTAAATATAAATAGCTTTGCAAGGATCTATAAATGTTTTCTGTTCTTGGATATTGACTCTCCAGTCAAAACTCTTAAGACTCTGGATGTTAATTAGTTACACTTACATAGGGTTTGGGAGGCAAAAGTGATGTGAACATCTTTTTTCTACCCTTCACCCTCCCCACCCCCCTTTTTTTTAAATTTTCTGTTAGCAGATAGAGTCGAGGAAAGATGAGTTTGTTCTACTGCTGTTCCAAAGATTGTTATCTAGGTTGCTGGGTGACTAGAAGCATTTGCAGTGGCAGCAGCAACAATAACATCTTGCTGATTTCACATTCTGATTTCTGGATCAGCTATTGAGGCGTGCTCTTGAATTCACAGCTCCAAAGGCAGCCACCAAAATGGAAGCTCCCTGGTGGGACAGGCCTTCACTGCTCTGAGAGGCATTCTGGGAAGCTTAAACTAGAAACCACCCCTTAATCCCCAACAAGTTTTTAAGTACTTCATTTACTGTATTAAATCCATGTCTTGTTAGCATTCCTAGTGTGCTTTTCATTTCTTGCTCTGAGAGTTGACTGATATTGCTTGACTTGTATTAGTGCTATCTGGAGCTGATCCCTTTTACAGACTGCAGGGCAACGTTGTCTCTTCATGCATTCACCTCCATCCCCCTCATCCCATCCTCCTTTCCTTAGCAACCCTGTCAATTCACTACCTCAAAGCCATTTATGAAAACCATTTTGACAGTCAAGTCTAATGCACTTCCTTTGGTTTCCAATTTAGGAATGTCAATATCATTTTGAAATAAAAATAAAATTCAGGAAATAGAATGTTCCGATTTTGATTTAAGGCAATCAAAACAATGGTGTTCCTAATGGAAGGAAGTTGTAATTGTTTATTTTTCTCTTATCTAGTGTATTGACACTGGGAATTATGTCCTGGTACCTCGCTCACCCCTCCTGCCACTTTTCACCACTGGTGCTACACCTTTGCTGCTGCTAATGTGACTGCTTCATCCTTGCCTTGAAAATTGTTTCAAAAAGGAATGTAATTTACTTTACTTGATACTTAGCGGCACTTACCACAAAATATAAATAACTTTGAGATATGTATATACAAATTAGAATTCAGGATCATGCCAAGCAAATGCTTTGCCTCTGCCACAGTTTTGCAAGGCCTTTTGTGCAAAACCTAAGTTTTGAGACTCCCATAATTTTTTAATTTTTAGAATATTCTTTATTAGCAAAATTTAGCCTAAAAGTAGCCATTAAGGACATCCCAAATCCATTTAGTTAAAAAGCTCAATAACTTCATATCAAAGAATAAATATTGGTGCCAGAGCACCTTGCTGAATTTGTACTCAGATGCACACTGAAATAAATACCATACATATTTATATGTGATGGTTGTTCGGAAGACTATCAGAAAGGTAAACAACATTTGGGAAAACCAACAGCCATTTGTTTCTTTGTACCTGACCAAAAATATATTCAGCTGGTATTTGTGCTACTACATACATGGCGCCTACAACCCATCTGATACTTCTGCTCTCATCTTCTTTACTATGCCATGTCCCTACATGCCACAGCCAAACCAGAGACGTGGCCTAACAAAGGAGAGAGCCCATGTCACCAGGAGCTGGTTCACTTCTACTTTGTAGTGCCTGGGTGGCAATTAAGAAGAGTTTTGTAGGGAAAAAACAACAACACACAAAACAAAATTAAGTAAAATACAATTTCCACTCTCAAATTGGTTTAAACATTAGTTTGAAAGTTAATCAGTTTAATGCACTTCTGTAGAAATAACTAGGACTTTTTGCACTCTTCATTTCTTTCCAGGCCTTTTACAAAAATATCATTCCCGTTGCTAGTTCTTGCTGTTCCATTGTTTTTCCGACATATTGTAATTTATTGATTCTCCTTCCCAGTTTATGTTTTCTTCATGTTTCAATTGGAAGTATGGCATTTCCTTAGCAAATAGTATTTGATGCTGCAAGATTCTTTAAATTTATTATAAATAATCATTTGATGAAACAAATGTCTATTCCATTTTCACTGATAGGACCAATAGGGGAATGAATATTGGGGTATTTTGCTTTCAGTGAACCATTATGAACATTTACCAACATACTGGAACATTTACAAACATACTAAAAAGTGTGATAAAAATATACAATAAGAGCCGCTTAAATTCTACAATGAATATTTTACTGGACTTTCTTTATCATGTATCTATCCCTCCATCTATCTGTCCTATTTTCAGGACTCTGTAATAAGATAGTAAGAGGAATCTGCTGAAAAACATTAAAAAGGGCATGATTGAATAAAACTTCCCCAAAATGTTTTCAACACTTTGACTTTGCTTTTGCCTATGTAAAAATCAAGATAAACGTTTGGAGGGTGTTTGAAGTATATACTGGGATTATGACTCACATCTTAATGCTTTCTGCAGGTTTTCCCATGATTTTCAACAAAGTAGGTTTGTTGAGCAGTAGAGGAGAAAGGGTTATCACCGACTATCAAATTAATATATACAGCTCCTTACATGCCATCACTCTGCCCTCAATTTTTAAATAATGGATTTTATAAAAAGATTGAATAAAGGACTCAAAAGCCATAAACTACAGAGAGATACAAGATGCTATTGCCAAAAAACAGATAGCACTCAATTAGTTTTTTTAAAGGCATTCTTATCACATCTCCTCTTAATATTAGCTTTCTCAATAAACAATAGCCTGCTGCAATATTGCCAGAGTCGCCCAGCTGAGATGACAATGAGCAATGACAGATGATCGGGACCATCTGAAATTATTCACACATGGCACTCACTAGGCCTCTGGTTTTAAGACTTTTCTATCTGTGACTGTAACATGAAACCAGATTAATATGTATATGGTAAGAAGATAAAATACACATTTTAAAAATATAAATGAAACTAAGAATATTTTGGGATCCATTTTCAGCTACTAACTTATCTAATTGAGCCTGATGTGTACATAAAAAGCAACAAACAAATATTTCTGCTTTTTTAAAAGACTTTAAATCTTGTAATTCTATTCAAGAACTTAGGTAAGGTTTTCAGAACTAAACTAATACATATCAAAATCTTGACTTTACAATATTCCCATCATCGGTGAGGCCTTAAAAGGTCTGGCCCCTTCCTATTTTTATTTTTCTTTCTTTTTTGGTTAATCTCACCCAAAGATATTATTATTATTATATTATTATTATTATTTTAGAGAGAGAGTGGAAGATAGGGAGGAAGGGGGAGGGAGAGATAAACATTGATGTGATAGAGACACATTGTTTGGTTGCCTCTTGCATGCACGGATAGAACCTGCAACCCAGATACATGCCCTTGATGGAATCAAACTTGTAACCCTTTGGTGCTCAGGCTGACACCAGCCAGGGCCCCTTCTTATTTTTCCAATCTCATCTGGAATAATGTTCACAGGATTTCCAGATGAGTCAACTTTCTAGTTTTCTCCTACCTTAATGAACTGCTATTTCCCAGTCTTTTAAGGATTCTTCTTCCTTCTCTCTGACTTGGTATCATAGTCTGTGCCTTGAACACTCCTCTACTTCCCTCCCCCACCTGCTGAACTTATCCAATCCCATGTCTTTAAACATTATAAATGTTTTAATGGCTATCAGATTTATATCTCCAACTTTGATAGCTCGCCGAGCTCAAGATTTGGTGTGAAAAGGGGCCCTGAGATCTACTGCATACTATGGGGGAGGAGGGTGGTGCGCCAATGAACACTTTCGGTGATGTGCTAGATGTCCAAGAGCAGAGTTCACACATCTCTGCCAAATTCTACTTCAGTGGCATCATATTGGTAACTTGAAATGGGCCATATTGGAAATATTTTACCCATGAAAATCATAAAATGCTACAAATCTTCGCCCCTCTCCAGAGCTAGCTTAAGAGTACACATTGCCTATAATATCTTGCAGAGTCCCAAAATAAGCAGGCCAAAGGGATTCTAGGTAATTAAAATGCTCATGTGTGTGTGTGTGTATGTGTGTGTGTGTGTGTGAATATTGTTACTTTAGCTATCTTTTTGAAGATAATTTTCAAAATCTATTGTTTTAGTTCATTTAAAGTACCTCTATAGGCACAAATTTCCAAATCCTGATCAGCAGTTAGATTTGGTGGCTTTGGGATACTTAACCTCTTCGTTCAGATAGAACAACAAGCTTAGGACAAAATGTGAAGTCATGGGAATCAAACTTAATTACGTTAAGAAAAATTTTACTAAAAATTACTAGAATGATTTAGATTAGGATCTTATGATAATGGTATCTCTAACCCCTTCCCCATCCAGATATTGAGATCTGCAATACTTAACACAAACTGACCAATCACAGTTTTCCTTCTGGAATTTGTTCAGTTAGCTGCTGATAGCCAAGTTGGAAAGTCGTATTTTTATATTCTGTCTGATATTGCTGCTCTGAAGAGCCATGTGTTATAGAGGAGAGGAAATCAGACAGCAATTGGAGAATGAAGGAAATATGCAAAGAGAAACAGTGCTAAGAGATTTTGTGGTCCAGGAAAGAGAGGGAGAAAGGGTGAGTTGTCATTCCTTAACCACAATCTCTGGGGCTGGGCTGCCTGCAATTGGTTTCACATGTTTCCATTGTGTTCTGTAAATACATACTCTTTTTGTGCCTAAAACTAAACTCCTGAATTTCACCCAAAGCTGCTCCATTCATACTTTACCTTCTTCAGATCAGTAAATTTCTACATCTTTTTTTAGGTGTTCAGTAGACTCTCTTTCTCTCACATAACTAAATCCAATTCCATAGCATGTCCTACTGGCTGTATCTTCTGAATATATTTAGAATCTGAACACTTCTAATCATTTGCACTGTCACCAACCTCTTCCAAGCCACCATTCAATCCTGCCTGGATCATTGCAATAGCTTTTTGTAGTCCCTGCTTCTGCTCCTGTCCATCTCTCTGGAAGCCTCCCCCAAGTCTTTTCTATGCAGTGTAAATCCTGTCACTATTCAGATCAACACTCCAGGAAGCTTCCCATTTCTCTCAGGCTAAAAACCAAAAACCTTATAATGATTCTCTTCTTCAGCTATGAAACTTCATCTCCAATTGTTCATCTCCTTGTTTACTTTCTTATCTAATCCCATGCCTTTATATATTATAAACGTATTAATGGCTATTAAATTTATATTTCCAGCTTCAATCACTCACTGAGCTCCACATTTGGTGTGAAAAAGGGCCCTGCTGTCTTGAAACACTCCAGACACTCCTTCCTTAGACTCTGCCTCTGCTGTTCCTATTACTGCTTAGAACTTCTCCTCCATTAGCCACGTGGCACAATGCCCCACCATCTTCAGGTGTTCACATGTCTCCTTCTGAATCCAGACTTTTCCTGGCTGATTTAAAGCACCACCTCCCTCTAGGCAATCCTATCTCCTTTCTAGTTCCTTTCTGCCATATAATTTACATGCATATAACACAGTATGTATTTTGTTTGTTGTTTTTCACTCCACTATAATATAAATTTTACTAGGAGAAATGTTGACGATGTAGATCTCAGCTGCACCCTCATATGCCTAGAAGGGTGCCTATCATGTAATAAATGCTCAAAAAGCCCTGGAATAAAGGAAGGAGTCAATCCGGATAATACATAAAAATACGTGTGGGGATGAAGTTGCAGAAATGCCTGAATTGCACAAACTCTTAGCCTCCACTGTCCTAATTCAATGGAATATTGCCAACTCCTTGTTTTGTTCTATTTAGATTCTGCATCTGTGTAGATTTCATTTCCAAAATTTGGGGATGTATAGTAATTTAGTCAGGAAAAACGTTTCCATGGATGCCTGGTAAACTGATTACAATGGAGTTGGCACTGGGTCCTGGTTTTAATATGACACCATGACATATTATTATTCTAATTTCCACTATAAAGTTTTTCCAGTGGCAGAATGGGTTCTTTCCCAGTTGTTTGTTT
This sequence comes from Corynorhinus townsendii, assembly GCA_026230045.1. Lineage (NCBI taxonomy): Eukaryota > Metazoa > Chordata > Mammalia > Chiroptera > Vespertilionidae > Corynorhinus > Corynorhinus townsendii. The sequence continues at coordinate 115,760,323 of JAPDVU010000006.1, read as the reverse complement.
TTTTTTAATAGAACTTAGATAAAAAGCTCATATTGTACTTGGCATCTGATCACTCAGAGCAATCTTCTCAGATAAAAACACCATGTCAGTAAAAAGAAAGAAAAAGTATCCGCTATAGGATGGAAGGGAATAATCCCTTACAAAACAGTCTTTGGATGCTAACGAATCAACAATAAAAAAATAAAAGCCTGATTATGGAATCGTTTGAGTTATATGGCTCACGTTAAATTTCAGTGATGCCAAAGCAGGATCACCCAGGGGGTTGGATACATTAGTTATGACAATGACACATACTAGTATTTAAGCTCATCACATTAAATAATGGTTGGTGCATCTAGTTTAGATCAGAAAGTAAAAATGAAAACATGAGCTTTATTTTAAGTCTTCTTTTGACATTATTGAACATGATCTTGAGAAAAAAAAAAGATAATTATAGTGAGGTAACAATACCCTGAAATACACACAAAGATATAGCCTACTTAGTGTGGAGTTCCCTCGCTCTGCCCAGGGCATAACAGTAATGCATTGTGTTTGTCTTACTTTCTTGTGTCCTCATATAAGATTTCGAAATCTGGTTAATTGCTAATTGCTTCCAGTGCCATATGTAGACACTTTAAATAATGATGTAGGAGATATGAACTGGAGACAAAATGCATAGTCAATATATTTTGACTTGCTCATAAATCTAGGAAATTTAGATAATCTCTAGTCATTAAGTAATGCTTGAAATCATATGTGGATAATGAATACCTCTATGGTCCTCCAAGGATAATACAGATTCCAAATTAGACACTAGATCAGATGGTCAGCATTTGACATATTCAATAAACCACATTTGACATAATTCTGGTTTTTAATTGTATAATTAAAGTTATGCACAAACTGAGTAGCTGATTCCATAAATTTTCCAATATTCAGCTATAAAACTGAGCGTTAAATTTGAACATCTGGATCTTTTTGGCCAACTGTCTACTGAATGGTTAGCTCCTCCAGGATTAATACTCACATTCTCTATAGAACATTCGGGAGCATTCCTATATTAGAAATTCTTACAATGTTACCATTTCTATGAATGTGGAGATCATGTCTATCCTCTAGTGAATGTTGAGACCTCAGAGGAGCACTAGAGAACAGCTTAACTCATTTTTTTTTTCATTTTATAGATAAGAAGTTGAGATCCAGTAAAGCAGAGTAATACACATCATATTAGCAGGTATAATTGCATTTAAGTGCAATTATATGCTGAAGGGGATCCAAATCTGCTATCCCAAAATATGTTGTTCTGGCTAAAGGCTTATTTTGAGTTGAAGGCAATTGAGAAGCAGCAGATGCAGGAAGAACTCTGCTCTCCCACTTTCTGCCTGAAAGCAGGGGATAAATTTTCCTTTGTGAAGTTTTATCCTTCCCTCTCCTGTATCTGACAGAGGACTTTTTCTCACTGAAGACGGAAGGTGACACTGACTTGAGTCTGTCTGCATAACAAACCTTACTAAACAACCCTTATGCCCCATTAATTGTCCATATATTTTATTTACTGTCTCATAATTTACTACCCCTAGAAATCCAAACTCCTTTTCCCTTGTCTAGTCACTTTTCCACAATCCATTGCCCCTTGTTTAAATAGTATATAAGCCCTGGGTTTTAACTGCCTCTTTAGGGTTTTTACTTCTGTCCTGTGAATCCCCCACAGATTGCATGCAAATATATAAACATCAATAAATTACATGTGCCGCCCTGGCTGGTGAGATTCATTTGGTTCGAGCATCATCCCATATACCAAAAGGTGGCGGTCCAATTCCCTGTCAGAGCACATACCTAGGTAACGGGTTCGATCCCTGGTCAGGGCTCATGCAGGAGGTGATCAATTCATGTTTCTCTCTCACATCTCTTTCCTTCTCTTCCTCCCCTCCCCCTCTCCATTCCCTCCCCCTCCTCCTCTTCCTCTCTCTCCCTCTCTCCTCTTCTCTCTAAAAACCAATAAAAATAAAAATAAATAAATAAAATTTCTCCTTAGTCTGTCTTTTCTCTGTCTTTTGTCAGTTTAATTTGGCCTCATTCATAACCTAAGAGAGTAGAAGAAAAGTTTTCCCTCCTCTACATAATATACTTGATTATTTGCCACTTTGTTAAATAGCTAGCATTAAGCCTTTCCTCAGAAACAGCTATTTCCATAGTGTGTTTATAATTCAGATGTTGGTGATTTAGCTTAATTATTTTAGAAAAAAAATATTATACATTCTTAATATTTTCTATACTATCCACTTCAGAACTCCATTCCTCAACCATATGTGTGCTGGGGTAGTGGGGCGGGGTGTGAGGAGATAAGGTGTGAGGTTGCTATTGCCATTCATCCTAAAAGGCAGTTTTAGAAAGATATGAGAGGGAGAAGGACCCTGCTATTTTAATGTTGTGGCACTAGTTATATTGTTAAGTGGTCTTAATCTGTCTCCTTATTAATACCTTAAACATAACATATGCCTACCAAGTCAGACACTTGTTACCAAAGGGCAAGTCATGATGCCTATCCTTAAAGTCTTATAATCAAACTAGTGCACAGATTCATGCACATTGAAAGGAAATTAATTACAAGAAATATATTAATATCACGATTTGCCCTTTCTCTATAATAGAAGTGTCAGAGATGAAAGAACATTAGTAAAATGTATATGAAAATAATACATAATTTGATTAATAAACAATAACATGATATAACAACAAAGACATGATATAAAAAACAACAAAAGCATGATATAAAAACATTGATAAAAACAATGACTGATAACTTGATTAAACTTATTCTAATATCTCCCTGTACACCACATTAAGAGTAAAAACACTTTCAGAGCTTGACTAATTTCCCTTGTGATAAAGTATTTACAACTTTAACTTTAACATCACATGCTCTTTGAACTCAAGAGAAAGCAACATATAATTGACCCTGTCCGAAAATGGGTTCAGGTAGAAATACTCCTGCTCTGTCTAGGGTTTGTCCTTGTGATTTATTAATAGTCATCCCAAATGCTGGCATCACAGGAAAGGGTCTTCAAATTAATTGAAGTGGAAAGCCAGTGTCAGACGGGGACAAATCAATTATTGGAATCAGAATAACCTCTCCTTCCCCAGATCCTGTTAATACTTCAGCTTCCAGAAACACATGCTTGTGATTGGCACCAGCGAGAGCTTTATATGTATCGCGCATGTGCGAGTCAACATTTTTAAATTGTCATGCTATATGAGTTGACAAAAATTATTAGGGATGATGGTCCTTGAAATCATGAAAAGTTGTTTGTTAAGAGGAAGTTTTAAAAAAGAAAGGTGATAAGTAAGAGATACAAGAGATACCACTTTTGTATGAATGGATCAATCACAAATTTATCTCCAAGACTCCTAAAAGCCAAGACTTTTCACACACCCAAATATTCTAGTGACTTGACAATTCCATCAATTTCAACATGTTCAACATACAATTTATGATCTTTCCTTATAAACCTGGTTTTCTTCACTGTACATATTCCATACTGTTTCTCAAGTGAGAAATCTGTCATACTTGACTCATCTATTACCAAATTATTGTGGAGATTTTTTTCCTGCTAATTTCACCACCAAAATATCTTTTTTTAAAATAAATCTTTATTGTTCAGATTATTATAATTGTTCATCATCCTCCCCCCCCCCCCATAGCTGCCCTCCAACCAGTTCCCACCCCACTCTCTGCCCTTACCTCCTCCCCACTGTCCTCATCCACAGGTGTACGTTTTTTTGTCCAGTCTCTTGCCACACCCCCCACACCCCTTTCCCCCCAAGAATTGTCAGTCCACTCCCTTTCTATGCCTCTGATTCTATTATATACACCAGTTTATTCTGTTCATCAGATTTTTTTATTAACTTGATTTTTAGATTCACTTGTTGATAGATATGTATTTGTTGTTCATAATTTTTATCTTTTCCTTTTTCTTCTTCTTTCTCTTCTTATACAATACCTTTCAGCATTTCAAGGCCCCTCATTTATTTTTGAACTCCTTTAGCTTTTTCTTATCTGTGAAGCTCCTTATCTGACCTTCAATTCTGAATGATAGCTTTGCTGGGTAGAGTAATCTTGGTTGTAGGTTCTTGCTATTCATCACTTGGAATATTTCTTGCCACTCCCATCTGGACTGCATAGTTTCTGTTGAGAAATCAGCTGACAATCATATGGGTGCTCCCTTGTAGGTAACTAACTTTTTTTCTCTTGCTGCTTTTAATATTCTCTCTTTGTCTTTTGCTCTTAGCATTTTAATTATGATGTGTCTTGGTGTGGTCCTCTTTGGATTCCTTTTGTTTGGGGTTCTGTGCACTTCCAGGACTTGTAACACTATTTCTTTCACCAGGTAGGGGAAGTTTTCTGTCATTATTTCTTCAAATAGGTTTTCAGAATCTTGCTCTCTCTCTTCTTCTGGCATGCCCATAATTTGGATGTTGGTATGCTTGAAGTTGTCCCAGAGGCTCCTTACACTATCTTCATATTTTTGGATTCTTTTTTCTTTTCCAGTTGTGTGTTTTTTTGCTTCTTTATATTTCAAATCTTTGACTTGATTCTTGCGATCCTCTAGTCTACTGTTGAATCTCTGTTATTAATATTATTTTTTATTTCAGTCAGTGTATGCTTAATTTCTAGTTGGTCCATTTTCATATCCTCGAGGGTCTCGCTAAATTTATTGGCCTTTTCTAGAAAATTCTTGAAAAACCTTATAACCATGGTTTTGAACTCTATATCCAGTAGTTTGCTTTCCTCTATTTCTGTCATTTGTGACCTGCTTCTTTGTCTCGGCATTTTGGCTGCTTCCCTGAGTTGATAAAGTGGCTTTGTGTGCTAGGTGTCCTATAGGGCCCAGTGGCTCAGCCTCCCCAGTTACCTGAGGTGGACACTCTTGGTACACCCCTTTGTGGGCTGTGTGCACAGTCTTGTAGTTAAGCCTTGATTGTTGTTGGTATCACTGGGAGGAATTGACCTCCAGGCCAAATGGCTGTGAGGATCAGCTGTGTCTATGATGGGAGAACTTCTGTGCTGGAAACACCCTTATGAGACAAGATATGCTTCAGTGGGGCTTTGGTGCTCATTAAGTCTGCCCCCTGAGTGTGTCCCTTATGGATCTGAGGAGTTGTAATCTGGATGGTCCCACTCTGACCCCTGGGTACACTGGCTCTTGGATCTCCAAGAAGGTGCTAATTTAGCCTCTGCCTGAGGCCACCCAGCAGGAGCTATGGAGAGATCTTTAGATTCCTCTTCTTTGTTTGGATTTTGGAGGTGCCCAGATGAGGCCCAGCTGTGAAGCAATGCAAGCTGCTGCAGGGCCTTGAGCCTTCTTTTGGATGTTCTGGGTCTCACTGACTCAGCTGCAGTTTGTTAGGTAAGTTTAGAATTCAAAGGACCAGGCCATTCATATGCAAAAGCCTCTTTGCTCAGCTTGGATGGGGCAGAGTCTCAGGATGGAGCAGACAGCAATGGCTTCCTGTCAGCCCTGCCCTAAGAGGCCCCTGGTTCTCAGTGTCCTGCAGTAATCGCTGCAAGCACCTCTAAGAGAACGCCATCCTTGAGTTTCGCCCACTGCCAGACAGTCCAATTTCTCCCCGTATGAGTCTGGGTCCCCAGAGTCTTGCCTGGAACTGGAGTTAAGAGCAGTTGGGAGCTTTTGTCTCCCTCTCGCTTGAAAAAGACAGCCACGTACTCAGTTGCCAGCCCTCTCCACTCATGCCTCTGTACCTCTGCCTTCCGCAGCTCCCGTGAGTCTCAGTACGCTTTTCTCTTTCCTTTTAGTTGTAGAATATCCACTCAGCCAGCTTTCCTGTGGTTCTGTAGGATGTCTGTTTTGTCTTTTAGTTGCAATTTTGAAATTGTTGTGCGAGTCAGCAGTTTAGGTGTTTACCTATGCTGCCATCTTGGTTTCTCAACCACAAAATATCTTTAAAATGAGCCTAAATCTTTGTTTTCCATGACTACTATAATTAAAACTACAATAAACCACTGCAATTATTGTCTAGCATATACTAAATGCCTAATAAATATATTTGAATGAATGAGTGACTTACAGAACTGAATTTCTTGAACTCTGTTTGCTTACCCTCAAATTCATTTTCCAAGGGACAGGGTAATCTTTTCAGTTATTTAATATTATCATGTCATTCTCCTATTTAAGATCCACATTGGCTTTCTACCACTTTTAAAGAAAAAAATAAGCCTTAAAAGGCCCTGCATGAAAGGACTGGTTAATGCTCTATCTTATACAAAACAAGATGTGAAGTGTAAATCTGCACTTGTAATTTATTATCACTGTACAGGATTTGCACTGTGATGTCAACCTCCAAATTGAATAATTAGGAACTCTGAATATGTTATACTTCAGTAGATACAAGAGAAGACACAAAATTAGGGGAAAGGTGGTGATCCTACATGGCACACATTTTTAAAATAAGTATTTTTTTCATTATAAGTATTTTCAAACACAAAGTAGATAGAATATATAACAAATTCCATATACTCTACACATAGATTTAGCAAGTATAAATATTTTGCATTCTATTTTCTTTTTTGTAGTTGAAGTATGTTAAGGGAAATCCTAAACTTTATGTAACTTAATTTCAGCCTTTTTAAATGACATCTTTAACACTTTCTTGAAAAATATAAGGTCATTATCAGACTTAACAAAAACAGTAAGAATTCCTTGGTTTCAAAAGGCATATTCTAAATTTCTGATTTTTTTTAAAGAATGTTATTTTCACACATGAATCATTAGACTCAAGATTCAAACAAATTCCTACATTGCTTAGTTATCCCTCCTAAATCTCTTAATTTGAAGCAGTCCTCTTCCCCATCTTTTTAAAATTTCATTCAGTTTACTTGAATTTGGGTTAGTTTCCTATATAATGTTCTTGTTTCCAGTTGATTCCTTTGTGGTCTCTTATTTTACCAGGAAATTTCCTGTAAATTGGAAGTTAATTCAAAAGACTTGAATCAATTTAGTTTTAATGTCCTCCCATATCTCCGCCAACCAAGGACACGTAAGTGATGTTGGGTAGATACGTAGCATCACAGAGAAGGCATCCTAATATATAAAAAGCCAGAGTCCATCACAACGGAAACAACTGGACAGACGCCTGAACAACAGGCTGTGTGGGACGACCAGGCCAGCGAGGGGTTAATGAGGGATGACCAAACGACTGAATAGCAGGCTGCATGGGGTGACCAGGCTGGTGGGGGGAGGGGGGGGAAGTAAGGGACAACCAGGCAGGCGGGGGGTAGATAGCAGTGACCAGGCTGGCAGGTGGGGCAGTTAGGGGTGATCAGGCAGGCAGGCAGGTGAATTTCGTGCACCGGGCCTCTAGTAGAATATATAATTGTCTCCTTGGTGAAACTAAAATAGATATGGTTTCAGGTGGTGACAGACTGACCTACTCTATTATAGAATTACCAATCAGACTTTTACTCAACAGCTTCATTATTTGATAATTTTTGAATTAGTTTGTTTAAGAATTACAAAATGTCTAGCACTATCAATTCTTCCATATTTATTTGCTGGAATTTTTCTGTCAACCAAGGCTCTTTGTTTACTCTAATATATAGTTCATATAGTTAAATCAGAATTATTCCAAATTGTTTTTCTTTAATGGACAATAGATTCCAGTCCAGGACCTAGTTGGTTTATGTGTATTGGTTTTTTTTTACACTTTCATTAAGTTATTGCACATATCATAAATTTACCCATTTTCAGTATACAGTTCAGTGATTTTGGTATATTTACAGAGTTGTGCAATAATCATCATAATTAAATTTTAGAAAATTTGTAACACCCTCCAAAAAACTCATGTCCATTATCAGTGATTGCCCATTATCTGTACTTCTCAGTTTTAAATAATTACTAATCCAATTTCTGTATCTATAGATTTGCCTATTCTAAATATTTCATATAAATGGAATCATGCAATGTGTCAACTTTTGTGACTGGTTTTATTCACTTTACATAACATTTCAAGGTATCAATATTGGACCATGTATCATCACTCCATTCATTTTAATTGCTAAATAATATTCCATTGTATCAATATATAATATTTGGCTTATCCATTCATCAGTTGAGGACATTTAGGTTACTCCCATTTTGGTGCTATCATAAATAATACTGCTATGAACTTTTGTATATGAGCTCTCATATAGATTTATGTTTCCTTTTCTCTTGGGCAGAAATCTAAGAGTGAAATTGCTGAGTCATATGGTAACTTTATGTTTAGACTTTTAAATAACAATCAGATTGTTTTTCCAAAATGGCTGTATCAATTTACATTCCTATCAGTGATATGAGTGTTAAAATTTCTCTACCTTTTCAAACTTCTTTTTTTTATTAATTTCTTTATTGATTAAGGTATCACATATTTGTCCTCATTCCCCCATTTCCATCCCAAACCCCTCCCCACACATGCCCCAACCCCCCTGTTGTCTGTGACCACTGGTTAGGCTTATATGCATACATACAAGTCCTTTGGTTGATCTTCCTCCTTACCCCCACCCTCCTCTACCTTCCCTCTGAGGTTTGACAGTCTGATCGATGCTTCCCTGTCTCGGGTCTGCTTTTGTTCATCAGTTTATGTTGTTCATTATTTCCCCTAGATGAGTGAGATCATGTGATACTAGAAATACACTTATAAGAACCGAAAATGAGATAAGCAATAATGGTTATGCTGAGAGGCAAATGAATCTGTCTGTGGTGAGTTTCTTTCTGGGCCAACAGTTCTTTTGAGTCCAATTTAATGTCAAACAGTTCCTTATGTGTACATGTCAGCAATGATATTTCAGTTCTGGATGGTGGAAAAATGGTGGTAATGCAGGTCCGACCCTCTCTGGTTTGGTCCTGGGCAACCTGCAGCAATGCACAGCTGCTGACTGCTAGTATGGCAAGGCGTCGTCAGCATCTTCCATTTCTGGACTGTTTCTCTTATTGTCTGTCTTTTTTATTCTAGTCCCCCTAGTGAGTATGATGTAAATTTTAATTTTGATTTTCATTCCCCTAATGACTAAAATTGCTGAACATCTTTTCATATGCATATTGACTATCCTATACAATAAAAGGCTAATATACTAATTGTCCCCTTGGGAGTTCAACCAAATGGGAGTTCAACTGCTCGCTATGACATGTGCTGACCACCAGGAGGCGGTGTGGAATGAAGGAAAGCCCCGGCCAGCAGCTGGCAGCCGGGGGAAGGAAGGCCCCAATAGGCCCTGATCACCAGCCAGACCTAGGGACCCTACCCATGCACAAATTTCATGCACCGGGCCTCTAGTTTATATATATTCTTTGAAGACTGGTTATTCCAATTTTCTGCCCTTTTTTTTTTTTTCATTTTGCCACAGTCCCATGGGACTATGGCCCAGGTTTTGACTTTATTTAACCTTAATTACTAACAAAGATCTATTTCCAGGGATAGTCAAATTGGGGGTTAGAGATTCAATATATGAATTTGGGAGAAGCACAATTTGATCCATAGCAATCATACTGTCTCAATTACTGTTGCTTTGTAGCTATTTTAAAATCATTAATCAGCCAACATAAGTGAGATCTATATTGATTTTCTATTCTTTAGTTTATAATTTCCTCTTAAACCTTTTTTTTTTTCTCTATGGCCCTTCTATTTCTAGATTCTTAGGGGAGAAAGTAAGACTGTTGATTTGAAGTTTTTAAAAAATATATAAGCATTTTCAGCTATAAATTTTCCTCTAACCACTGCTTTTGCTGTATTCCATAAATTTCAGTATATTGTATTTTCATTATTTATATCAAAGCATTTTCTAAAATTTTAATTGTGGTTTTATTCTTTGATCCATTGGTTACTTGTAAGGGTGTTGTTTTTCTACACATTATGGATTTCCCAAATTTTTTTGATGTTGATTTATCATTTAACTACCTTGTAGTCAAAGAACATACTTTGTATGATTTTAAAACCTGTACATTTATTAAGTCTTGTTTTATGGCCTAGCAATAATCTCCATCCTGGGGAATGTTCTAAATGCTCTTGAGAAGAATGTGGATTCTCTCGTGGTTGTGTTTTCTATGGAAGTCCATAAGTCTAACTGGTTTTTAATCTTGTTTAAACTTTCTGTTTCTTAGTTGAATTTCTGCCTGGTTGTTCTATCTATTATGCAATGCTATTTACAATAGCCAAAATCTGGAAATAGCCCAAGGATCCATCAGCAGATGAGTGAATAGAAACACAGTGGTACATTTACACAATGGAATACTACTCAGGTGTAAAAAAGTAAAAACAATTTAAAAAGGAAATCTTATGTTTTATAACAACATAGATGGATCTGGAGATTATTATGCTAAGTGAAATAAGCCAGGCAGAGAAAGACAAATAACATATCATCTCACTTATATGTTGAATCTAATGAACAAAATAAATAGATGAACGAAATAGAAACAGAGGCATGGACACAGGGAATGAATTGACAGCTGTCAGAGGGGAAGAGGGTTAGGAGTAGGAAGAGATGGGCAAATGGGAGAAATGGGGAAAGAAGGAGACTTTGCTTGGATTGATGAGCACACAATGCAGTGTGAAGATGATGTTTTGTTGAGTTGCATACTTGAAGCAATTTCACCCCAATAATTCAATTTTAAAAAGTGGAGAAGTGAAAGTTTCAACTACTATTATTGAACTTTCTCTTGCTGCCTTCAATTCCATCAGTTTTCACTCTTGTACTTTGGTGCTCTGTTAGTAGCTGAATGTGTTTTGTAGATGTTGGGCAGTTTTTCTTAGCAATATCTTATTAGCTATTAGCATGTTTTACTACTTTAAAAGCAATGACTCTGAAATACCTATAGGAGATTTTATTATTTTTGTTGACCCTGACCACTTTCTTCCCCATTAATAAAAATTAGTGAAGTTTTATTATACATTTAACATTTCTATACTCCAATAAAACAGTTTTCATTAGGTAATCTGTGAATTAAGCTAATTCCTGACAAATATAATACTATAGTTCAATTTAATATTTCTCTTTCAAAAGTTTCTTTAAAATAATTAAGTTCACATGTAAATACAAAACACAACCATGATATACATATTTTCAAGATGAGGCAGTAGAATATTTAAAGCTAATCAACTATACACATTAATCTGGGGAAAAATCTGCAAAAATTAAATGTAGTCAAGAAGTGATCATAAAATCACTACACATTATGAATTTAAAGTTTGGACTACCTTTAAAAGAAGTACACATCTCATAACTGATGTAAGCATAAGCTCTATGAATACAAGTTATGTTATTCAGGCTGGTACATTGATGTGTTATTTAATTTGCTCTTATCTTAAATATTTGGAAATTTTTCTTTATTTTATTTCTTTCATAATATTCTTCCTTCATCTTTTTCTTCCTTTACCTTTTTGAAATTCTTGTATTTCAGAGTTGTACCTTATAGGTTAATCCTATAATGTTTTTTTTTTCATTTTCCCCATTTTTTATTTTTATTTATTTATTTTCTGATTAAGGTATTACATATGTGTCCTTATTTCTTCATTGCCCCTCCACCCCCCTCACACATGCCCTCACCCCCCTGTTGTCTGTGTCCATTTTTTATTTATATTTTTGTAATTTGTTGTATACTTCATCCTTTTCTATTGAGAGTTTCCTTTATTTTTTAAAGATTTTTAAAAAGGTTTATTATATTATTGGTTTCTAAGCAATGTTTGGTTCTTTATTTGTGGTTCTAGGCTTATTTTATCTACCTCCTTGAGTTTGTTCGGTCACATCTTCTGGGGCCTCATGACTTTATGGGAAGGTCTGGCCCTTCATCTCACTTCCTTTCTTAGCACCAGATGTCCTGGCCTCCATTGGAGTGAGGTCAGTGTCTGTGGCCTTCAGAGTGCCTGCCAAGGTGGGAGTCCTGAAGGTTGGATGCCCAGGTCCCACTCAGCTAAATCCAGTCCCACTACCTACTTCAAACTAACCTGATGATTATAGGATCTGGCTTCCACTGCAGCAAAAACGTTACTGAAAAGTTCATCTGGAAGATCTACTCTTAATAGTTTTGTATATCGAATCTCTTCATCTTGAGAAAAGTCTAATGCAAATATTTTATGTGATTATTAATTCATGTATGTCAGAGAAAGGGACTTAAATCAAATACCTGTAAAGAATGTAATTGATTAAGCAATTACACTGCCTTGAGGTCTACATCACTGCTTCACACAGACTTATTTTGTTGTTCTTTATTGCCCTATACTTTAACTGACAGAGAAAACATCTTAAATGGAAAACCCACCAAAATAAAACCTCGCTAAGAGAATAGGAAGGACATATGTCCACACATAGATATTTAAAGCTGCCCCAGTGAAATATAATAATTTAAAAGAGGCCAATTCAAATGGGAAAAATATCACAAAGTAAAACATATAAACATAGCTATAGCTAACATTTGTTTTGATTACACATTCCTCTAGGAAACACATGGCAACTAGGAAGAAAATCGTATTTTCATTGCCAGCAGTTAAAGGGCTAACCTGCCTTGGAAAGTTATTAGGGGTGTTGAATGTGTTTTGAAACTCTGCACATGCCATTTTATACAAATGGTAGAGATTCACTCTTGTAGTAATGATAGCTTTCTATTATAGAAATATATTTTGCTGAATATACCTTTCAGGCAAAAACCAGTATGTGAATTAATAGACTTCAGGTCTAATTAAGTGCTGCTCTGTGGAGAATGGTTTACATATGGGTTCTTCGGAATTAATGTTTTATTTAAGCATTGTTTTGTACATCAAAGGATGGAAAATATAAAAGCAAAAACTGATAGGAATCCCAAGGGGTTATATATTGCTCCTCTTTAATCACTGGAGATTTGTACCTGTCATGGAATTGTCTGTTTTTTTTTGTTTTTTTTGCCAAAAAATGAGGGTGAATCTTAAATTATTGTAAGTAGCTCACTTCGATTTCCTAAAACCATTTCTATCAGGAGACAGAAGAGTATTTTGGAACAATAAAGTGCTTTGCAATGCAAGTTTTTATAATTAGTAGGAAAAATGACTAGGCATTCTGCATCTTATAAATATCCTTGCAACCCTGAAAACACTAATATATTATTCTTCAGCTTTCTCTAAACAAATAAAACTCACATTTTACTTTTTCCTAATTAGTCTTACTTCTCAGTCTCATTCCATTTTCCGTATTGGACATTTGCCAAATTTACCATTAGATGAATTTAAAACTAGCAAATTAGCAAAAACTTGGGTGACTATTATTAAATTTTTGACAGTTTTAACATATAAGGGTCAACATCTAACTCAAGTCAACCAACTCTAATATTTACATTTTAATTTTTTATGATGCATAAGTATAAATATTTTAAATTATGAAAAATTAAAAGAATACTACAAGGAATACATTCATCACCAGTTGATCAATTTGATTCAATAATTATTAGCTTGTTATAATAGTTGATTATCTATCACATATCTACATACACACATACACAATTTACCATTATTTGAAAGTTGCAGATGTTACATAATAATAACATAGTCTCACACACGAAAGAGTAACAATTTCTTAATCTCATGCAGTGTGCAGTTCATGATCAAATCACCATAGTTGTCCACCAAATATCTTACCCACATTCTATAGGTCATTACTTTAATTAGTTTCTGGTTTTGCTGTCCAATTTTGTATTGAAAAAAATGTGTGTGTGTATTCTTATGTAAGAGGAAGCATGTTGTTTGTAGGTCTATACCTCATTTTGTTCACTTAAAATTGTATCCTAGTTACCTCTGAATATCAATCAGTGTGTATTGGTCATCTTCATTTCTCTTCCCTCATATAGAGAGTGCTTAGCACAATGCCTATAAATGAGTTATGGGAGAGTTTGCAAACTCTCCCATAAGTGATAATTGTTGTCCTTTAAAAGATAATATGTCAGAAGCTTGTTATTAGTGGAGAAAAACACCCTTTTATTTTAAGGAAAGGTATATATAAATATACACACATTTATATAAATTTAGTCCAAGATATTTACAAATTTAATAGAATCTGATTGCTGGCTCTGGATTGGTTATTGAAAAGTAGTAGCAACACTTTTGTTGCTTATTATCTTTAACTTTAGATCTAAAAAGTTCTACTACTACCCAATGTTCTAAAATGCAGGCAGTATGCGTATAAGCCTAACCAATGGACACAGACACCAGGGGGATGAGGGCATGAGTGGTGGTGGGGGGGGGGGGGCGTGAATGGGAGGATAAGGACACATATATAATACCTTAATCAATAAAGAAAAATATTAAAATGCAGGCATTAAACATTATATTTTAATGGTTAGATAAGCATTGCTTACAAAACAGGTTAATAGAGTATGATAATTTTATTGATGAAAATATTCCTAAATGATTACTTGCACTGCTGATAAAAATGACAACTTTTTAAAGTTGCTTTTTTCATGAAAATTTACTATGATTTAAAGGACACTTTTACAAGGGTGGGTAGTTTCCAGGATACTCAGGGCATTTCACACATGTAATTTTGATTAAACATTAATTATATTTTAATGTAGAAGTATAAATGTTCAATTGGATCATGTGGAAATGGACTTAACAAAACACTTCCAGGGCAGGGGAAGGTTGCTGCATTGACATAATTTGTTATTTTTAATGATGACTATATAGACAATTTAAGGCCAATGATAATCTGTTTTTGTTGTTTTGTTATTGCTGTTGACAGATACATATACGCATGTGCAGGAAAACTAGGAAGATATCTTTGAAATTCAGGATTTACTTGATGAATGGTATTAATGCATATACCTACATTTAAGTTCTCTTCTGCCAACAACTTTCATTTTTCTATATTTCCTACCAGAAAAACATTAGTTTCTATTGTGGAGTTCTAGGAAAAGTTATTCCTCATAATCTACCCATATCTTTGTAGAAGTTCAAGTTCAGAAGAGGCAGAGGAGGAGGTCTAAGGGTGCAGAATATGTGAGGGAACTTATGCTCAGGTGTGCTCAACTTGAAATAAGTGCACCTAAGAAATTAGTACTTGCAGGTTTATAAATCATTTTGGGGGGCATCTATTGGTTCTAATTTTTAAAAATATATATATCCAGTATTAAACTCTAGACCATCACTAATTCCTTTGTTTCATTAAGGCAGAGTGAGGAGAGATTAGGTTTAAAGAGGATTGAAAGAGATCAGCCGAAGGACTTGTATACATAGATATAAGCACAATCAATGGACACAAGACACGGGGGGGGGGGTAGGATGAGGGCATGTGACAGCGGGTAGGGGAGGCTGGGGGAATGTCAATGGGGGAAAAAAGGAGATATATGTAATACTATATGTAATACTTTAAACAATAAGAAAATTAATAATAAAGAAGCCAAAAAAAGAAAACCACAGACAACCAAATGTTGGCAGAAACAGACACATGCAGGAAATTGTGGGTTCTATAATTCTAGAGATGCTGTAATTCTATAAATTCTGCTGCTGTTGCAAAACCCTCCCCCCCCACACAAAAAAAATATAAAGAGGATTGAAAGCAGAGTAAGAGAGGAGAGAACCATGGACTCAATGGTGTTCAATAAGAAATGGTCCCTTTTCCATAAAATAACAGTACGGGGATTAATATATCATAAATGAAAATTAGAAATTGGCTAACAATTCTTTAATCATATGTAAAACTATAGGGTTAGAAATATTTTTTATATACTTATTTGAATCTTTCTCTAGTCAGAGTATCACATGTCCTACACTTGTTTTTAAAACATGTATTTTTATTGATTTCAGAAAGAGGAAGGGAGAGGGAGATTTTATATATATATATATATATATATATATATATATATATATATATATATATAAACATCAATGATGAGAGAGAATCATTGATCAGCTGCTTCCTGCACACCCCCCTACTGGTGATTGAGCCCATAACCCAGGGCATGTGCCCTGACTAGGAATCAAACCATGAGCTCCTGGTTCATGGATCGATGCTCAACCACTGAGCCACACTGGATGGGCCCACACTTCTTTTAAATGTCCTACAATTCTTTTTCATGCCTTTATTTGTATGGTGTTTTCACAATTTACCAAGCATTTTGAAAACATGGTTTTATTTAAACCTCTTAACTTCTGAGTAGTTACCTCCATTTTAGAAATGAGGCAACCTAGGTTTTTCAATGATATATACATAATAAATAGCCAAGCCAGGATATTAATCAAGGTATTTCAACTCTATTTCATGTTATTTCTTGTTCAGCACACTTACTTGTATTTTGTGATACATAAAATGTATTGGTTTTTTACATTTTTCATTATTATATACTTTATCATAATCCTCAAGTGCCATTTTTATTCAAAAATTCTTAAACAATATATCCAGTATAAGCATTTTTAAATGAATGGAATCATTTGATTATCTTAAGCATTTTATTTCTTGAGACTAAATTTAGTTGGTGTTCAATTCTCCTTAAGAGAGATATTTATAGATCAAAACTACCTTTCCAGACTGCTAGTTTCTTTCCAAACAAAATTTCTTTTTACTTTTTTCCCCTGGCACAAGTTTCTGCATGTAACAGCAGGAATACAAATTATGTCCAAAGCACTTACATAGTTGGCAGAAGTATTTTCTCTTCTGCTATAAATTTATCAAACATTTTTCAAAACAGTAAATCCCTGAAAACAAGGGCTGAATTCCAAATGGGATCATCATAGCTATGCCATTTACCATGTTTTAGTTAAGAGAATCTTCAATTATCTATTGTACAGATCTTAAGTTTGAGAGCAATAACAATTTGCTATGGGTCTGAATTGGAAGACTAATTTTCAGCTTCAGCAACTCTATTTTTTTTCTTGAAACTTTAGGCCAATTTTTCACTATGGAAAATGCATTGCTAATTAGTGATCAGTTCCTGCATGGGTCTTTTCACTCAGCCTAGAATATGCATGCCATTACAGACAGTAGCATCATCAAATCAGGAACATAATGGGACAGATGGAGGAGAAATAAAGAGTTTTCAGGAGTCAGAAGACAAAATTGAGTGCATCCGACATCATTTATAATGTCCTTATGTGTGCAAATTCAATTAGAAGTAAAATATTGATTAGGTAGTTGATGTCACAGATAATACATGGTGGAAAAGTAATTAAACATTTTCAATTTTTCATTTTTAAATATTCACAACATTAGAGCAGAATTAAAGATGAGTAAGTTAGGAAGTAAATGGTGCTGATGAAGGAGAGAAATGAGTCGAGTAGGGACAAACAACCAAATGAGAAATTTTTAATCATCAAGTGTTCAGAAAGCATTTATTAAGTGCCTAATATTTGTTAAGCATATGACAAGCAAAATAGACACAAGGATGGACACAGAGTAAGACATCATTCCTTCCCTCAAAGCGTTCTCAACTCCTGAGAGCTGTGAACAGACACTCATCCTTTGAGACATCTTAAACCATTGTTCAAATTCACTCAGGTGTGTACCTGGTATTATGGGCTTGTAACTGAGTATATTGAGACAACTCCATTTGCTACATCTCTAATTGACCAATCAACCAAAATAATTATCAGGATAATAATGGCCACCCTCAAAGCATGAATTTATTAAGACCTTTCCAGACTTGGAATAATTGACCTTTGCCCTCTCAACTGTGCTAGGAAATAGTGATCATGTGGAACCTCAGCAAAGAGTTAGCTCTTGACTATTATTCAAATAAAAGGTATTCTGAGAGCTCAAACACATATTTAATCATTACTTAAAATACTGAAATGCACAGGAAGTGGAGATGGTATGAAAAGTTCCAATTCAAAATGTAGAGGTATAAGAGAATATAAGAAATGAACATGAAGAAGGTGGTGTTTAGCCCTAGCCAGTTTGGCTCAGTGGATAGAGCGTCAGCCTGCAGACCAAAGGGTCCCCGGTTCCGGCCAAGGGCACATACCTTGGTTGCAGGCTCCTCTCGAGCCTGGGCCCTGGTCCGGGCTCCTGCAGGAGGCAACCAATGTGTTTCTCTCACATGGATGTTTCTCTCTGTCTCTCCCTCTCTCTTTCACACTCCCTAAAAGTCAATGGAAATGTATCCTCAGATGAGGATTAAAAACAACAGAAAAAGGTGGTGTTTATTTCTTTGGGTACAAAATGAAGTCTAGCAGCTGGTGAGAGCTCAAGAAAATAAATCCAATTTGATATGGAATAAAAAGTCGATACAGTTAACAACCATAGTTGGGGAAATGTTTGGAGTATATAAAAGAAATTTTAAAAATAAAGTCTGAAAGGAGAAAGAACAGTATAGAAAATATGTACACAAATATAGGGCTTTTCATAGATGCTTATGGAAACAATCAAATTTACCAATTAACAGCAACATGTCCTTCTGTAGAGAAAGCTGAAAAATGTATATAAGAGAGATACAGACATCACTCTATATTTTATGTAGAAGACAAATTTAAATGATCTAACAAATGGAAATGTTCTGCTAAAGTCCATTGTGAAGAAGCAATAATTCAAGAAATACCTAAGTATAATCCATCTTGAGACAGAAAATGATGGTTTGACATAAAATCATACACCATTCATTTAGGGATCCCTATCTGGCATATCTGCATGTTCAGAAGATAGAGAACATTAGGTCATAAAGAAAAGGAAGAGGAGTCGGGTGGAGGAGATGGCTTCTAAGCAGCCAAAAGATTGCACAATTTCACAAAGTCATCACACACTCAACGCACAGCTCTTAGTACAGTGCTGAGACATCTGTCCGTCAGTGTATGAGTCTGCAAGAAACTCCCTGGGCCCTCATTCTGCAGCCATGTAGCCTTTATTTTAAACACTTTTCTGACTCTGCCGTCTGTTTTCTTAGCCCACAAGAGCTTAGAGATGGAAATAAGTAACTTATTCTTATAAGTAAGAACTTACCTCTGGACACAGACGAAGGGGATAGAAAATAAATTTGAAAAAGCCTAGAGAAAACTGATTCATCTCTTCATATATTGGAATATACCCTTAAAACAACTCTGGAGAAAATGGTGTGTAGGACAGAAATTATTATTTACAATCATGAATTTGTTTTAGTCATGCATTCTTTCAATAAATATTTATTGGTACTTACCTTCAGTGTTTCTCAACACTTTTTTTAAATTTTTAACCCTTAAGGAGACTTTCTGGATGTTTATTTTTTTTCTGAAACTGCCCCTCTCCCCAAATGTAACATCACAAATATACTATTTATTTTTTGTCTGTAGTTGGGCCCTTTGGAGTGTCTTAAGTCATTGTAATATCTAAGATTTTTTTCATCTTCCAAGAACCAAGTTTTGTTCCCTTGAAGGCAATATCACCCCCATTAAAAATTCATGCTCTACCTTGAGCCGGGCACTATACCAGGCACTGAAATATTTAATGGTGAGCAAAACAGACAAGGTCTTGCCTCTGTGGAACTCACTATCTATAGAGGGAAATAATTAATATGGGCTCTATGTAGTGACAAAAGCTAGGGTATAGTTTTGAGCCCATATTTAGACAGGATCAAGAGAATAAAGAAAAAAGATTGTAGACACAGACAACAGTATGTGATTGCCACAGGGAAAGGGGGTGAGGGAGGTAGAAGAAGGTATAGGAGGGATAAATGGTGATAGAAGGAGACTTGACTGGGGGTGGTGTACGGACAATACAATATACAGGTGATATAGTATATAACCTTAAACTTGAAACCTATATAGTTGTATTAATCAATGTCACCCCAATAAATTCAATAACAAAAAAAATAATAAAAGAAATTACATCTTTGAGAAAGTGACACTTGAATTGAGATTTGAAGGATGGGTAGTATTATCTAGTAAAGAATTAAGGAAAAGCATTCAAGGTAGAGAGAATAGCATGTACCAAGGTCCTGTGGTAGGAAGAAGAATGGTAAGAGCAAGAAATTTAAGACCACTAAGGTGGATAAAGTAATGAGAACATCAGAGAACACAATGAACATTGAGGCTGGAGAAAGAGGCAAGGGGGTTACAGTCCATAGTAACAATTTTGGTCTGTATTCTAAGAGCCATGTGGAAAAAAAAAGAATGAGTTAAGCCAACAGAGAATCTGTGTTATGATTAAATTCACAATAATGGCACATACACAAACAAAATTATGTTCAAAGTATTCTGTTTATAAGTGCCTGGAATTATGGAAGTTATGACTATGTTTTAAAAATTAATACTTCTGTGGCAGGATTTAGCTATCTAGAAAATTAGATTGCATGAAATACTTAATTCTCAACAGAGCCTGGTAAAGTAGGCATTTTTCTATTTAAAATTGGACCAACTCATTGTGACATATGGAGTAATAAGGAAAATGAATAATGTATGCATGCAACAGATGATTATTATGTTTAAAGTAGTCTGGATACAAAATAATTTATGAAGAATAAATGCAGATAAGAGGTATAAGATTTGCCATCCCCAAAGCTCTGGGAGGTATCTCCTAAATGGATATGCTAAGGCATCCATATTTAAATAAACAATAGAAATGGTTCTTTTACCTTTGAATGCATTTGTTTCCTATCATATAAGAAATTGCTATTAGAAACCAGGAAACTATAAGAAATGATTTTAGTAGTCACTCAATTCCTGTTCTTTGATACTTTTTAAAAAATAAATTTTTATTGATTCCAGAGAGGAAGGGAGTGTGGGAGAGAGATAGAAACATCAACAATGAGAGAGAATCATTGATTGGCTGCCTCCTGCATGCTCCCCACTGGGGTTTGAGCCCTCAACCTGGACATGTGCCCTGACCAGGACCCGAACCAAGACCTCCTGGTTCATAGGTTGAGGGTCAACCAATGAGCCACATCAATCAGGCCTATTCTTTGATACTTTAGCATAATAAGGTGAGTCTTAAAAAACTCAGAAATGTGTTTATGTTTAATGTCCCATTAACTTCCAAGTACATCTTCGATTATTATCCTCAGTATGTCTGTGTTTGTGCATGTCTACATGCATATAATATTGAATATTAGTTTACAAAAAGTTTTTAAGATCCTTTGAGGCTTTTCTATATTTTAATTTTAGTTTTTCAGGTAACTCTGCTCCCAATCGATGCGCTCAGGCTAACCAGGAAGAATATGAGAGAAAGGCAAGAACATCTGGAAGGTTGCTTGCACACCATTCACAAAAAACCTCAACTTGCTCCAGCTTTGCTGTTTAACACTGTGGTCAGGTATGTGCACACAACACAACCTTTGACAAAATTACTTCATGCAGCTACTTTTATTTTCCAAATGAGGTAAAGTTATTTAAGTGATCAATAAACTTTCCTCAACCCTCCTGAAGATGGCAGAAATACCGCTCTCTGCCATTCTGGACTACAGGATGGGCTCCCATACCAACAGAGGCCCTGAGCCATTTCCAGGGCCCTCAGAAACTATCCAGTGGGTAAGACGCCAGGTCAGAAAATATTTACCGAGAGATTCACAAAAGGTCAGTGAAAGATGGGGCCTCTGAGGACATTACAAATGACTCTAGGATGAGTCCAAGGAGGCACGTGTGATATTGAAAGCCCTGGTAGGGGTCAGACTGTCAGCCCTGCCAGTCACTCCAAAGCCCAGAAAGCCATGGCCCACACCAAAATGGTCTCCACTCAGACATTCTGGCATTCCCCATGGTGCACGCTGAGTCATAGGATGTGGCAAATAGTCTGGCAATTATCATTCTGGCATTGCACAAAGTAAAAATCATGGGGCTGCTTTTGTTCCATTTTGTGAGGGCCAAAGGGAAATAATAGAACAAAAGAAGGCATAAAACTTTTTTTATATTTATTCACCAAACCCCTTTTTGAAGTCAATTAGAAATTTGTGTGGTGGCAGAGTGTAGCTGTTCTTTATAAAAAAAAAAAGAAAGAAAAAGAAAAAAGAATAATTTGTTAAAGGGCTTGTGAATAGCTCTGAATGTTGCTTATTGATCTGGGAACCTGAAAATGTTCATGTTCTTCCCTCCTCTTGTTTATAAAAACCCTCCACCCTTTTTCTAAAAGAAGAACACACCTCCTTAGTAGAGAAGCAACACGCAGAGGGTAAGGAGGCAGTGCAATAGTGTTTCATGGGCTGTGACCCCCCTGCAGGCTGGCCCTACTCACACTGCACATCACAGTCCTCCAAAGGGCCCAGTTCTGCAGACCTACAAGGCACAAAAAAGGTTTTTTCACCCTAGCACTCCTTGAAATCATGGTATTAACTACCACTGTTTATAGTGCTACATTTATATAGCATGAAATATGGCGTTAAATTATTAAACAGGCTTTCCCTTTTGTAGGGAAGTTCTAAAGGTATATGATAGATAAATGGATGGATGGATAGATAGATACTAAGAATATTTTAGATTGAATATTTCTATATTATATATCATAGTATATTATATACAGCATAATATTTAAAAGTCAAATTTACATACATATATACATCTACATATATATATATATATATATATATATATAATCATTTTGTAATTTATAAACAACCAGTTGGTCATGGAAAGTTTGCATTTTTATATCAAAACCAAGGATATTAACGGTAGCATTCACATTGTGATATATTTTTTAAGCAGTCAAATCGCTCCTATATCTTCACTGTAAAAGAGCTATTTTCAATGACGTACTCTAAAATTAGAGAAGTCTGACTTCTATCTTTATCTAGGAAAATTTGATGAAGGGGAAACTTTTTGGCTTTAATTGACCATCTTAAGGAAGCTATCTTACTGCTGGGCAATAGTTCCTGTAGACTAAGGACCTATTCTCAACCCTGCAACAGAGTGGACTTTATTGACTTAGTCACCCGTTTTAATTTTTTGTTGTTGGAATTGTGTAAAATATCCTAGTGAACAAATGAGCAAAACTCTTTTTATTGGTGTTTTAAATAATGGGGAAAATCAGAAAAAATAATCACTTAGTATGTTTTGAAAAGCTAAGTGGTATCCTCCCTGTTGCCATGGATATGGGTGTCTTGTTTATATAATGATCTTTTCAAAGAAATTGAAGCTCATTAAAATTTGCAAAGTAGCACTTTTACTGCAATAGCCAATTAAATTTATAAGATTCATGTCTCCTCAATATTTCACTTTCAATGGAGTATTTAGTAGCAGTTTTTCCCCTACAATATGTTTTTCAAATGTCATTTTAAAATGATTAATATTTTCCTGTGTTTTTAAACAAAATACAGATTCTGTTCAGTACAGTTGTTTTGAAGAAAACATAACTGCTTAACAGTTCAAAATATGTTTGTATTTTAATACATATTGTGGTCATGGAAAATAGGTTAAAATCTGTCAGTAGAAAAGTCAATATAGCTAACACTTTTTTGAGTGCTCACTATGTGTCAAGCCTTCTTTTAGGTGATTTGTATTTATGAACACACTTGTATTTTGGGATGGAAATTTATGTGGCAGCTTCAACAGAGGCTGAAACAAGTAAAACATGTCTTAACCATAGAGAAAAATAAAATTTATTGAAAAAGTAAAGGAATTTGTGAGATTATTTTCATTAGGTTAATATATTTCTAGATCACCTTAAGATCTGTTTTATTAGGTTACAATAGTAGTTATGTTTATTAATTAGTAGAATAAGAAGAGTAGCTAACAATTTTGTATTTTTATGAGCCTCTATCTAATGTTACTTAAATATCTTACATTATTCCATTCACAAAATACTCTTTTCAAATTTTTTATTTTAGAGATAATAAAACTGATACAGAGGAAAGTAAATAAATTGTCCCAAGAAAACACAATTTATTTTAGTAGTGATGTAGGTGAGATTGAACCCAGATTGTTCTATTGTTCTCTACTTTAGATCCCAAGGACTCAACTAATTAAATCATATTTATTATTACTATTATATAATTGAACTATACAGACTTCTTTTATAGATAACTTCATATATTTTATATTTCTTCTTATATATCATATATACCTTAATAAATATAAAAATTTACCTCATATATATATATATAAATGTATACACAGATATACATTATTTAGCTAGTCAGTCTGCAACTCATCTTGGTGAATAGAATAGTAATGCAATGGAGGTGGCTACAGTAGATATTACAGTCTAAAAATTGTGTCTTTTAGTTCTATGACAAAAAAGAAAATGCAGGTGCAGGTCACCCTAGGCCTAAGACATTCCTCAAGATTTAAAAACAACAAGACTAGTGAGGTTTCCTCCTTCAGAGTATTTAATTTATAATATGTATTTATTTTTTGACCATTGAAAGTTCAACGGTGGATACCTAGAGCCCTCCCAAATGGCACCTTCTTCTTACATTGCTTTCTAAATCTCCATTGAGTCATTGCACACTGACTAAATTTAAAGCCATATATTGATTTGCCTTAGTGTTGGTTTTAAGCAGCAGTAATCCAGGCCCACATTTCTATTAGTGTTGGTTTTAAGCAGCAGTAATCCAGGCCCATATTTCTATTCACTTATTCAGAAGTATTTATTGAATACCTATAGGTACTCGGATATAAAAATGAATAAGAAATGAATCCCCCTGATGTATTTCAAAATAGAATATGGAGAACAGCTATATGTACATCTAAATTATAATGTATTGTGTCACATGTTTTCAGAATGTCTTAACCAAGGGCTGTGGGAACTCAGGGATGAAGTGATTGAAGAAATATTAATGTTTCATACCATGTGCCATTGGACTTAGTTGATATATGTGCAGGGGGTTTCCAATCAAGAGAATAGGGCTTTTCTGTAAGAGGGAACCTATGCTGAAGCAGGTCCAGGAAAAGTTAAAAAGTTCGGAGTTATTAGGAGTTAGGAAAACAGCAGCTTATGAGTTGGAGAGAAAAGTGTTGGGGTCAGACTATGAAGGAGCTTGAATTTGTTCTCTAAGCCAGTGGTCTCTATAATCTCTCAGTGTGTATCTCTGTTAGCAAGAATCCCCAGTATATGCATATGTATCTATGAATAGAGAAATGTATATGCACATTATAAAACACACATTAAAAGCACTAATTTCAAAAGTACAATATAAAAAAATAACATCTAGCTCCTAAGATTTATTCTCCCACCCCAATGTATCATTCTTGGTCTATGTACCTGAGTTTAGAAATTACTTCCTTAGGCAATAAACATTCAAGAGAGACTCATAAACAAGAGAATGAGGCTATCAGCTTTTTTTTTTTTTTCAAGAGACTAACTCAGAGCTCCAGCTGGAGTGGCTCAGTTCGTTGAGCATCATCCCAGGTCACCATTTGATTTCTGGTCAGAGCACCTGCCAGGGTTGGGGGCTCGATTCCCAGTAGGGTGTGTGCAAGAGGCAGCCAATCAGTGTTTCTCTCTCTCTCCCTCTCCCTTCCTCTCTCTCTCAAATCCACTTTAAAAAACAAACAAACAAACAAAAACGAGAGACTATCTCAGGGAGCAGTGAGGAGAATCTATTGAAAAAGGAAATCGTTGGTCAAGAAGCTGAGAGGAAGCCTCCATCTCTGGAGCAAAAGAGCTAAGAACCTGGGTAAAACCTGTAGCAAAGACCAAAGGCCATGCTGGACTAGATCCCCTGTGGGTGGGGAGTGGAAGTGCCAGGACAACTCTGAGGTTCTATCTATCCACCTGCCAGGGCTACTCAGAACCATATACACAATTCCTCAGGGAACTCTACCTCCACAGGCTTTAAATTGAGACCTTGTTAAGAAAAGACAAAGACATGGAATAGAGAGAAACAACAACAACAAAACACACAATGAGAAGTATATAAAAATTTTAGCGAATAAGTGGCTCTTTATATCACCCTCTGTATTTCTCTATGTTTTTAAAATATTTTAAAATAGAACTATAGATTATTTACATGCTAACATTTTTAAATCAGCCTCATTAACAGAGAATTTCAATGTCTGTGATTACTAAACACTAAATTATCCTTATAGAAACTAAGCAGTTTTGTTAAATTCAGTGAAATGTTGACAAGTGAGATTTTCATACCTTAAAATGACTAAACATTTCATACATCTGCAGATAGGTGCAAAATTGCTATCAACTCCCCTCTTCTGTTACAAAATTAATGAGTGTTCAGTGAAGCCATAACAAAGAATTTTCCTCCAGGCACATTATAAAAACATTTTCTAGCTCTAGTAAGAATGCAAAGTCTTGCCTGCATTCCAATGATTGAAAATATGCACATTTTTAAATGATGATGAATACCACACATAGTAATTCTTTTTATTTTTCTCATATTTAAAACTCCTGTCCTACCTTATCAAGTCCTATCTTATAATGAATGTTTTCCTAAGGGAGGACTGAGAAGCAATTAATGATTAAATTCAAAACATTCTCATTTTCATCCAACTACTTAAGGATATAGAGCTCCAATCAATTCTGAATATCACTAAAGTACTCAACCAATACTACTGTGTCTTCTTCACAAAAGATGATTTTGTCCAAAACTGATACCTCAAATTATCTCCAGAGAAAGGGATTTGTTCTCACTGTAATAGTTTCTCTGTGTTATATAATAATGCTGGGGTCTGAATTTCAGTCTCTAATTCATGGTCTGTTTATTGTAGTCTCAATAGAAGGGAAACATAGTGCTGGCAAGGAAATACACAAGCTTGTGAAAATGCATACACAAAACCATAGATTCATGAAATAAATAATCATTCATTGAGGTACTCAAAGTGTGTCCATTATTCTTTTATATACAAATTAATAGTTTCATTTTAATTTTCTCCTTTACCTTTTAAAATCCCCATTAGAATTTACTATATTTTATAGGTACTTATAAAATGTGGAATTAATATTTGCCATTAATCTTTGTAAATAAAAAATAATCCAAAACTAGACTTCTCCCTCTAACATCAATAGTGCCACTTAAGAATTTTTTCTTATATTTACAGAATAATAATCAGAGGTTTCAAAAACTTTTTTAATGTGTCCTTATTCCCCCATTACCCCCCATCCCCTACTCATGCCCCACACTGCTGTTGTCTATGTCCACTGATAGGCTCATATACATGCACACAAGTCCCTTGGTTGATCTCTCCCCCTTACTCCCACAGACATCCTCCTTCCCTGAGGTTTGAGGTTCTGATCGATGTTTCTCAGTCTCTGGATCTGTTCTTGTTCATCAGTCTATGCTGTTCATTATATTCCACAAATGAGTGAGATCATGTGATATTTATCTTTCTCTGCCTGGCTTATTTCACTTAGCATAATGCTCTCCATCTCCATCCATGTTGTTGAAAATGGTAGCAACTCCTTTTTACTGCAGCGTATTTTTCCATTGTGTAGATGTACCACAGTTTTTTAATCCACTCATCTGCTGATGGGCACTTAGGCTGTTTCCAAATCTTAGCTATGGTGAATTGTGCTGCTATGAACAGAGGGATGCATATATCCTTTCTGATTCGTGTTTCTAGTTTCTTGGGATATATTCCTAGAAGTGGGATCACTGGGTCAAATGGGAGTTTCATTTTTAGTTTTTTGAGGAAACTCCATACTGTTCTCCACAGTAGCTGCACCAGTCTGCATTCCCACCAGCAATGCATGAGGGTTCCTTTTTCTCCGCATCCTCGCCAGCACTTGTTGTTTGTTGATTTGTTGATGATAGCCATTCTGACACGTGTAAGATGGTACCCCATTGTTGTTTTGATTTGCATCTCTCTGATGATTAGTGACTTTGAGCAGGTTTTCATATGTCTCTTGGCCTTCTTCCATCTGTCTTCTTTCGAACACTGTCTATTTAGATCAGTTGCCCATTTTTTGATTGGGTTGTTTATCTTCTTTTTGTTAAGTTGTATGAATTCTCCGTAAATGCTGGAGATTAAACCCTATCGTTGATATCATTGGCAAATATGTTCTCCCATGTAGTGGGCTTTCTTATTGTTTTATTGATGGTTTCCTTTGCTATGCAAAAGCTTTTTATTTTGATGTAGTCCCATTTGTTTATTTTCTCTTTATTTTCCATTGCCCTAGGAGCAGTATCAGTGAAGAAGTTTCTTCGGTATATGTCTGAGATTTTTCTGCCTGTGGATTCCTCTAGTATTTTTATGGTTTCCTGTCTTATGTTTAAATCCTTTATCCATTTTGAGTTTATTTTTCTGTATGGTGTAAGTTGGTTATCTAGTTTCATTTTTTTACATGTGTCTGTCCAATTTTCCCAACACCATTTGTTGAAGAGATTGTCTTAACTCCATTGTATGTTCATGCCTCCTTTGTCAAAGGGCAAGCTTATTAATTGGGCATAGTGGTTTGGGTCGATTTCTGGGTTCTCTATTCTATTCCATTGATCTATATGTCTGTTCTTGTGCCAGTACCTGGCTGTTTTAAGAACAGTGGCTTTGTAATTCAGCTTGATATCTGGTATTGAGATCCCCCCTACTTTGTGCTTCTTTCTCAGGATTGCTGCAGCTATTCAGGGTCTTTTTTTTTCCAGATGAATTTTTTAAGGTTCTTTCTGTGGAATATGCCATTGGTATTTTAATGGGAAGTGCATTGAATTTATAGATTGCTTTGGGTAGTATGGACGTTTTGATGATGTTGATTCTACCAATCCATGAACATGGTATGTTCTTCCATCTGTTTATGTCTTCCTCTATCTCTTTTTTGATTGTCTTATAGTTTTCCACGTATAGGTCTTTTACCTCATTAATTAAGTTTATTCCCAGGTACCTTAATTTTTTTTGGTACAATGGTAAATGAGATTGCTTTCTTAGTCTCTCTTTCTGTAAGTTCACTATTGGTGTAGGGAAATGCCATAGATTTCTTGGTGTTAATTTTGTATCCTGCTATATTGCCGAATTCATTTATTAAGTCTAATAATTTTTTGATGGAGTCTTTAGGGTTTTCTATGTACAGTATCATGTCATCTGCAAATAAGGACAGTTTTACTTCTTTTTTTCCAATTTGGATGCCTTTTATTTCTTCTTCTTGTCTGATCGCAATGGCTAGTACTTTCAGCACTATGTTGAACAGGAGTGGTGAGAGTGGGCATCCCTGTCTTGTTCCTGTTCTTAGGGGAAATGGTTTTAGTTTTTGCCCATTGAGTATGATGTCGGCTGTAGGTTTGTCATATATGGCTTTTACTATGTTGAGGTATGATCCTTCTATTCCCACCTTGCTGAGAGTTTTTATCAAGAAAGGGTGTTGGATTTTGTCAAATGCTTTTTTTGCATCAATTGATATTACTCTGTGGTTTTTATCTCTCAATTTGTTTATATGATGTATCACGTTTATTGATTTATAAATATTGTACCATCCTTGCATCCCTGGGATAAATCCTACTTGGTCATGGTGTATGATCTTTCTGATGTACTGCTGGATCTGATTTGCTAGAATTTTGTTGAGGATTTTGGCATCTATGTTCATGAGGAATATTGGCCTGTAATTTTCTTTCATTGTGTTGTCTTTATCTGGTTTTGGTATTAGGATGATGCTGGCTTCATAGAAGGAGCTTGGAAGTGTTCCTTCCTCTTGAATTTTCTGGAATAATCTGAGGAGGACAGGTTTTAGTTCTTCCTTGAATGTTTGGTAAAACTCCCCTGTGAAGCCATCTGGCCCCAGGCTTTTGTTTGCTCAAAGCTTTTTTTTATTATTATTATTGATTTTTTACAGAGAGGAAGGGAGAGGGATAGAGAGTCAGAAATATCGATGAGAGAGAAACATCGATCAGCTGCCTCCTGCACACCTCCCATTGGAGATGTGCCCCCAACCAAGGTACATGCCCTTGACCGGAATCGAACCTGGGGCGCTTAAGTCCACAGGCCAACGCTCTATCCACTGACGAAACCAGCAGTCGGGCATCCCTCTTGCAATCCAGGACTGTAGGCTCCTAACTGCTCACCTGCCTGCTTGCGTGATCGCCCCTAACCACTCTGCCTGCCAGCCTTATCAACCCCAACTGCTCCCCAGCCAGCCTGCTTGCCCCCCCAACCTCCCATCCGGCTAGCCAGCTCATCCCCAACTGCTCCCCCCCCCCGCCAACCTGCTCACCCCCAACTGCCCCTCACTGCCAACATGCTCAACCCCAATCGCCCCCCCACTGGCCTGCTCACACCCAACTTCTCCCCCCTGCTGGCCTGCTCACCCCCAACAGCTCCCCCCTGCTGGCCTGCTTGCCCCCAACTGCCATCCCCCACTGGCCAGCTCACCTCCAACTGTCCTCCCTTGCTGGCCTGATCGCCCCTAACTGCCTCTGCCTTGGCCCCACCACCATGGCTTTGTCCGGAAGGTCTCCCAGTCTAATTAGCTTATTACCCTTTTATTAGTATAGATATGCATAACCATACAATAGGGTGATGAAGGCCTGGGGCAGAGATGGGGGTTGGCTAGAAGAGGTCAATTGGGGAGAGGGGAGGAGGAGAGAAAGGGACATATACACTGATTGGCCAGATTATTATGCGTTCAGAGACCATAATAATCTGGCCACTCAGTGTATAATACTTTCAACAATAAAGATTTAATTTAAAAATAAATTGTAGATTAAAGGATGTGACATTTCCTGATACAGGGGAAGCATCAAAATCTAAAGACAAAGATCAAGCTGTATAAATGTTCTAACACATAATCCAACTTGATCCTCCTTGAGTTTGGGTTCCAAACTGAATAAGGAGAAAACTATACCACAACTCTTCCATGCTTGAGTTTTTATTACTCTTTCTATCTGCTAAAGTCTGTCTAAAATAATTCAAAATAGCTCTAACTAGTTTTTCTCAGTAGATAGAGCAGACAGAAGGGTCCCAAGTTCAATGCCGGTCAAGGGCACATGCTGGACTTACAGGCTGGATCCCCAGAAGAGGGCAAGCAGGAGGCAGACGATCAATTATTCTCTCTCATCATTGATGTTTCTATCTCTCTCCCTTCCTCTCTGAAATTAACAAAAATATATTTTAAATGTAAATAAATAAAATAATTCAAAAATTACTGAAGTCCTCACATACCTGTAAAAGTGTTTCTGTTCCCTTCATAAAACTAGAAAGCATAATAGATTCTTGGGTCAAAATCTTTTTCCTCAAAAGCCTGTAACAATTCCTAAGTCATCTTACAAAAGTAGGTTTACAGTTCATATGGAAAATAATATAATAATTAATGAATAATAATAATACAAGAGTAAACTCTCTTTTGTGTACTCACAACTGTAAACCTACTTTTGCCCACCCTGTATTTAGACAACGTTTATTTGAGAAATTTTCAACATACACAAAAATAGAATAGCCTAATGAACCTCATTACCCAGCTTCATTGTTATCAGCATTTTTTTCAGTGTTCAGAACATTCCTTGCTCTCTTCACTTTCTCCATTCTTATTCAAGTCACATTATTTCTAGCATGGTCCATTTAAAGTCTCTTAATGACTTTCTCTTGCCTACCTAACGTTCTGCTTTCCACAAAGTCAAAATGGTCTATAACCATGTAAATCAGATCGTGCCATTCCTATACAAAAATATCCATGCTTTCTTATTAAATTTAAAAATGCAAGATTCTTATCATGGTCTAACAGGCCTTTCTGATCTGCCTCTCTCATCACATCATACCATTCACCCCATGCTCACTGGACTCCCTTCTTTTGTTCAACTCCATAAAGATTATACCACCTCAAGCCTTTACACTACCTGTTTTCTCCTCATATGAAGCTCTGCTCCAAGGTCATAGCAAGCTTGGTTTTTCTTGATATCTAGGTCTCAGTTTAAATGTCACCTTTTTAAGAAAATTTTCCTAACCCCCCAATCAAAAATGCTCACCCCAACCCTTCCAGTCCTTCTCCAAGCATAACCAGCTGTTTTGCTTTCATCATGGATCCTATCACCGTCTAAATGTTTATGATCCAACTTTTACTTCAAGAACTATGGATCCTGACCTGGCTGGTGTGGCTCAGTTGGTTGGAGCATCCTCCAGTACACCAAAAGATGGCACATTCCATTCCTGGTCAGGGCACATGCCCAGGTTATGGGGCTGATCCCCTGTTGAGGCACTTGTGGGAGGCAACCAATGGATGTTTCTCTCTCTAAAGTCAATAAAAAAAAGAAAGAAAAGAACTATGGCTCCATGACAGTTGAAATCATGTCCATATGTTCACAGCTGCATCCTCCACCTCTAGCTGAGTGGTTCTCAGCCCTGGTTGCACATTAGAATCACCTCGGTGGTACTGAATGCAGTCTGTCATGGGGTATGGGCATCATTATTTTTTTTTTCAGACCTCCCAATTGCTTCTAAGGCATACTAGGGATTGAGAAACACTGCCTTATGAAAATGCCTGACACATGTAAGGTACTTAGGAACTCAGTTACCTTTTTATTTGAACAAATAAGGAGGACTTGGCTCCTACTTTATAGATGCCATGTGCCAAATTTTCTAAAAAATTTACTTTGAATGCAGCAATAGATAATTTTTCAGGAATCTGTTATTCCTCTGAATCTTTATGCTCACTCAATTATCTGATTAGGAAGCTTCTACACTAAATTTATCA
Organism: Corynorhinus townsendii; assembly: GCA_026230045.1. Classification (NCBI taxonomy): domain Eukaryota; kingdom Metazoa; phylum Chordata; class Mammalia; order Chiroptera; family Vespertilionidae; genus Corynorhinus; species Corynorhinus townsendii. Next base: position 115,727,883 of record JAPDVU010000006.1, on the reverse strand, counting down.
GCAGACTTTTGCCCAGTCTAGTAATCTTACTGCCCAACTCTCTAACCCATTGAACAGATGAGTTTGTGAACAACTTTGCAGAATTTCCTACAATTTTGCCTACAATCTTACACAACTCGGAATGGAATATGTTATCCCCTTTCCTGACCCTTTTTTCTGGTATGGTTGCAATATATGAATAGATACAGGATTAACATTGCTGTTAAGTTGGGAAATTTAGAAAAGCACGTTTGCTGTTGTAAGAAATCAGAAGCCAGGAAGTGGAGTAACATCATCCCTTTTTCTAGCAAGGACAGGTCTCCTGCTCCTGTTGTCCTCCTTGTGATCATTTGCATTTATTATGTGATGCAAACAAAGCATGAAAAACACACTGACCACTGTGATTATTTCAATAACACTGAGGTAAGTAAGAGATAGATTGAAAGACAGATAGACAGCTATCAGTAGACATTTTTTCATACTGCTGTATAGAAAACCCGAGGTTAAGGAAACTGTGATCCACCCAAGATTCCAGTTTATGGTATATTCCCCTTTCATATTGTGGTGTCATCAATTATAAAGAATGATGAGCAAGAAATGGTGATTGAGCTTTCTTTACAATTCAATGACTGCAATGTAATTTTTCTAGGTAACCTAAAAACTTCAAGCATTCAAGGCTGTTCCCTGCATGCATTTTTAAGTCTGATGAAAATGTAGCATGATGGCATTTTAATTTGAAGTATCCATTGCTTTTTCCAATATAATTGACGTTTTTAGAAGTCATGTGAAATGCATTAATTTCCAACCAGTTACAAATATTACTTAAAAATGTAAGTGGAAAAAATAGAATTATAAAAAACAGATATATAAAGTCCACAATATGAAATATAACCTTATGATATTTGATACAAATTATTTCTACAGAATCTACAGAACATTTTTTTCCTTGCTTCAATAATTCTGATATTTGTATTTTTCCCCTGTGGCTTCTTGTCCTATGAGTCCATGAACATTTTTATCTATTTTATTAAAATTTATAATTGAAACCTCTGAGACAGGCTCTCCTTGACAAGGAGAGACTACCACTGCTGCGGGCACTCCCAGGACAGCAGGACTCCAGCACGGAGGCCATGCCATCTTGAAGGGGAGAATGGCCTTTTTTAGGAACTCATCAGCACCACCAACCAGACAGTCCTTGGAAGTGCCCTGAGACCCAGCAGCCACTCCTGCTGCCCCACCTGCAGACCAGTGGACCCTGGGACCTCCACCTCCAAAGGTGCACCACTTGGCAGCAGTAAGTGCCCCTCCCCAGAGGCAGAACTCTGGATTCCTGAGTATCCAGCCACAGGCAGTCAGGGCACTCCACTCTGAAGCATGTTTCCAACCAGATTCTTGCATTTCCAGCCTGGCAGGGCACTCCACTCCTTAGGCAGCACTTGGGAGCTGCTGAGAGCCCTCGAGGGTGTGATTCTGCACAGACAAGGGTGCACAGCCCCGCAGTAGAAATTCTGAATTCCCTCTTCCTGGATAACTGCCCACATTCACCCCAGCAGCTCAACTGCGGTGTCAGGACCCCTCAGAGTGCATCAGAACTCTGCGCCCAGCAGAGGCGAAGTTCCAACAGACAGGCACCCTGAGCCCATCTACCCACAGGGCGCTAGTGGGAGCCACTGTGAGCTCTCCCTGGGTGTGATCTTGAACAAGCGGGGGCACACTCCCCCCAGAAGTAGAAGTTTTGAAGTCACTCATCCTGGATATCAGCCCACAGGTGCCTCAATTGCGCGGCTACACTGCCAGGGCTCTTCAGAGTCCCTCAGTGTGCCTCGCTGGCAAACATACCTCCGGTGCTCCTGTGAGCCGCCACTGGGAGTAAGCGCCAATCCACCACAGGTGCAACAGCAAAAGCTGGGTCTTCCCACACCAATACTGCAGAACCACAGTCACACCTTTCCAGAGAGCAGGCCCCCTGAGGCCCATCACCCCCACAGACAGTTCCTGGGTGCCACTGTGAGTCCCTGCTGGGCACACGTGATTTCAATTAAGGGTGCAAGACAGCAAAAGTTGGGGCACTCCCCTCCAAGCGGCTGACTTCTAGATACCACAGTTGTGCCTCTCAAGCTCGCAGGCCTACATCAAGAGAACCCAAATAGCTCAAGTAGGGAGCTACACTAGATTAACAAGCCCAGGAGAACTGAGAGATTATGCCAGTAGCACCATCCGCAAAAGAAGCTGGGTAGCAAAGCAATTGGATCTACAATTAAAACATTACAGGAAAACATGGGAAGACAAAAAAGCAATTCCTAAAGGAAAGAAAAAGAGGAACCACCAGAAAGGGAGTTAAATGAATTCGAAGATAGCAGCTTGTCAGAGATAGAATTCAGAGTAATGGTTATAAGGATGCTTAAATGGATAGATGACAAATACACACAACTCAATGAGAACTACAAGGAGCTGAATGAGAATGTCACCAACATGAAGAAGAACCATGAGGAGATTAAGAACGACATAGCTGCAATAAAGTACACAATGGAAGGCCTATACAGTAGACTAGAAGAGGCTGAGGACTGCATCGGTGAATTAGAAGACAAGGTAGGAAAAAACACACAAACACAGCAGCAACTGGAAAGAAGACTTAAAAAGCAAGAGGAGAGCCTAAGGGAACTTTGGGACAATACAAAACGAAAAAACATTCATTTAATAGGAATACCAGAAGGAGAGGAAGAGAAGCAGGGAATAGAAAACCTGTTTGAAGAAATAATGACAGAAAACTTCCCTGATATTGGCAAGAAAAAAACTATGAAAGTCCAGGAAGTACATAGAGTCCCAAACAAGTTGAACCTCAAAAGACAGACACCAAGACACATCATAATTAGATTGGTGAACACCAACGACAAAGTAAGAATCTTAAAGGCTGCCAGAGAGAGACAGAAAGTTACTTACAAGGGATCTCCTATTAGAATATCAACTGATTTCTCAACAGAAACACACCAGGCCAGAAGGGAATGGAATGAAATATACAAAGTGATGCAAAGCAAGGGACTGAATCCAAGAATACTATACCTGGCAAGGCTATCATTCAAAATTGAAGGTGGAATCAGGAGCTTCAAGACAAAAAAGGGCTAAGAGAATTTATCACTACCAAGCCAGCAATGCAAGAAATGATAAAGGGACTGCTGTAAAAAGAAGAAAGAGAAAGGCAAGAAGAAACACAAGGAAAAATATGACAACAAATATGTACTAGTCAATAACATTAAACATAAATGGATTAAATGCACCTATCAAAAGACATACGGTAGCTGAATGTATAAGAAAACATGACCCATATATTTGCTGTCTACAAGAGACCCACCTCAGAGCAAAGGATTCACACAGACTGAGAGCAAAGGGATAGAAAAACATTTTTCAGGAAAATGGAAATGAGAAAAAAGCTGGAGTTGTGATACTTATATCTGATAAAATATACCTCAAAGTAAAGGCCATAATAAGAGATAAGGAAGGCCACTACATGGTACTAAAGGGAGCAATTCAACAAGAAGATATAACTCTGGTAAACATATATGCACCCAATGCAGGAGTACCCAAATACATAAAAATCTCCTGGAAGATATCAATGGAGAGATCAACAACAACACCATCATAGTAGGAGACTTTAATACACCACTGACATCACTGGATAAATCCTCTAGACAAAAAATCAGCAAAGAAACAGCAATTCTAAATGACACACTAGATCAGATGGACCTAATTGACATCTTCAGAGCATTTCACCCCAAAGCCACGGAATATACGTTCTTCTCAAGTGCACATGGGACATTTACAAAAATAGACCACATATTGGGTCACAAGCAAAGTCTCCCCAAATTCAAAAAGATCAAAATCATATCAAGCATTTTCTCAGACCACAATGGTATAATATTAGAAATAAACTACAATAAAAACATTCCAAAAAATTCCAACACTTGGAGGTTGAGTAGCATGCTACTAAACAATGATTGGGTTATCAGTGAGATCAAAGAAGAAATTTAAAACAAACTGGAGACTAATGACAATAAAAACACAACATTGCAAATCCTATGGGACACAATGAAAGCAGTCCTGAGAGGGAAGTTTATAGCTCTACAGGCCTACCTCAAAAAACAAGGAAAAATGGTAATAAATCATCTAACTCAACAACTCAAAGAATTAGAAAGAGAGCAACAAGAAAAGCCCACAGTGAGCAGAAGGAAGGAAATAATAAAGATCATAGGAGAAATGAATGACATAGAGATCAAAAGAACAATACAAAAGATCAATGAAACCAAGAGCTGGTTCTTTGAAAGGATAAACAAGATTGATGAACCTCTAGCCACACTCACCAAGAAGCACAGAGAGAGGACCCAAATAAACAAAATCAGAAATGAAAGAGGTGAAATAACAACAGACCCCACAGAAATACAAAGGATTGTTAAAAAAAATACTATGAACAACTCTATTCTAACAAACTAGACAACCTGGAGGAAATGGACACACTCCTAGAAAAATACAACCTCCCACAGGAATTGGGCCTAAACGGGCAGATGGACATCCCCTGAGGGGTCCCAGATTGGAGAGGGTGCAGGCTGGGCTAAGGGGCATACCCAATGCTCAAATTTCGTGCACCGGGCCACTAGTATTCATATAAGTTCTTTGGCTGATCTTTTCCCTCCCACCCCCGCCTTTCCTCTGAGATTCTACACTCTGTTCCATGCTTCTATGTCTCTGGATCTATCTTGTTTTAGATACATTTTCTTGCCAGATTAATAACTGCTAAGATCATTTAGGGCTCTCCCTAAAACTTGGAGGATAGATTCCCAGGAAAGTCATACCCTCAGTGCTCCTCTCCTTGCACATGGGTATATATCTCCTCATGTCATATCAGAACTGCAGTGAACTTACATTCCAGTGGGACAGGAGACTGTGCAGCCTAGTTACTAGTATTCTGGGGCACTTCAGTTCTAAGGCAACTGGTCCTACCTGAAGGTATTTCTGGGTGTTGATTCACTCTGTTAGCTTAACTCCACTGACATTTAATTAGAAGCATAATTTATTGTACACCACAGTGAATACTTTTGATGGATGTGTTGCAGTTTGGCACATAAAACCTGTTAGAGCCAAAGTCTAAAGTTGTACAAGTGAGTCATCCCTTCTCTGCTTTGCAGAAGAGAGATGCCTTACCTTCTCCTCTCTGGTGATCTGCCCTTTAGGTGAGCCAGTTCAAAGCTACTGGGTATATGTTCAGAAGCCAAATGCTAAGAAAACATTGCCTATTTCCTTTCTACCTTTTTTTAGTTATCATTATTGAAGGCACTTTGAAGTTACCCAGAATGGAAACTTGAGGATTGTGGAAGTACATTGAAAAGTAATTTGTGTTTATGGGCTAAGTAAGGGTCATTCCCCATATACACGAGAGCCTGCCAAAGCCAATAAAAACTTCTGTTATCTTCCAGAATGTCATTAAATGTCTAAACTATGCACACAGTTGGATACGGTACTGGGAGTTTCATTATATTTTTCCCTTTAACGTAAGCAGAAAAGCAGAGAGAAACAAATTAGACACATTCTTTATACAGAATTGTTATTGATACTCATCTGCATCTGTTAGATTCATATTGAATGACCCAAATCACAGTTATTTAATCAAGAAAGATTACTAAATTGTTCCATTTTTAATGGTATATTTCAGTCATTTTTAAAAGTATCTTTTATTCAGACATGTAACTGTTCCTGGATTAACTATGATAAATATCAATATACACAGATGTGTTTAACTTTACTAGCATATAGTTAGTAAAATGTCTTATAATTCATCATATAATTGATAAAATATACATAAAAATTAACAGATTATTTGTAGGAAATGGATATTCTAATGATTTTATAAATTTTACTTGCATTTTCTAAATTTTCCACAATGACATGCATTATTTTTATGATCAGAAAAACTGATTTTAAAATCTTGTGTGGGTACTTTTTAAATACCCTATTATTACAATTACGTTAAAAATCAAAACATAAATAATAGAGCAATACGTTAATGGTAGTTATATCTTAGTGTCATACTTTATAGTGATCTTAAGAACTCTATTTATTGAACATATAAATAAATTTTCTTCTTTTCTAATTTTAAGTAGTTTTTGTTAATGAGCAAATATTGCATTCTTCTTAGGAAAAAAGTCAATAAATTATAACATTGATATTAGCCCATAAGAACTAATAATGTCCCTCCCCCAAAAAAACACATTTTATTGATTACCACCACCTAAGTTGTCAATAAAAATACTGTATCTGTATACAATATACAAGCATTAATATCCAAATAATTGTGTATAAGTATTGTCCTTGCTTTTCAAGTATTTTTTGAATCCTTTATTCTGATCTACCTTTTATTCTTGTTGTTTTTAATCCTCACCTGAGGATATTTTTTCATTGATTTTCAGAGAGAGTGGAAGGGAGGGCAGGGAGAGAGGGAGAGAGAGAGAAAGAGAAACATCAATAACATTGATGTGAGAGGAACACAGTGATTGGTTGCCTCCTGCATGTTCCAGGACTGGGCCTTGGATTGAACCTGCAGCCCAGGTATGTGCCCTTGACCGGGAATGGAATCTGTAACCCTTTGTTTGTGAGCTGACAACACTCTAACCACTGAGCCATGCCAGCCAGTGCATGATCTACCATTTCTTTACAGGTTAATATGTTTAGTATCTTACATTACTTTAAATGTTTTGAAACATGGGCTGAAAAGTCAGAATGCCCCAGTTTCATGTCACAATTATACCATTTTCTAGCAATACAATTTTAGGTATATTACCTCTCTATGATTCAGTGTTAAAGCCACAAATTGAAATGACAAATACCAGGTAATTCTTAAACAGTGAGTATACATTGAAGAATGCATTCAGGTATTCTAGAGTGAAAAAAAAATAACAAAAAACTGTTTTTCTACTAACACACTCAGGCTGTACATTATAAAAGCAATTTTAAAAAAAGATAAAAATAGCTATCTTGACCTATGCCCATGTGTAGTGGTGTTTTGCAAATAATTAGGCACCAGCATCTTATCTAATAAAAGGGTAATATGCAAATTAACTGTCACTCCGTCACAAATATGGCGGCACACATAGCCACAAGATGGCAGTGCCCAGTCCCCTCAGCCTCACCCGAGTCCCCCAGTCCTGGGGGGGCTGCCGCTGAGAGCGGGCAGTGTGAGCAGCCTGGCGAATGCTTGCTTCATCGCCACGGCGACAGCGGGCCTCTGGGCAGCAGGTGTGGAGTGGCCAGGTAGGGATGCTTACTTCGTCACCATGGTGACACCCCACAGCCTCCATGGCCGAGTGCAGACCTGGAGAGGAGACAGCGGGCCTGCCTCCCACGGAAGTGGCACAGCTCCCTCCCAGTGCTCACACACGATTCTGCCTCCTGCAGAAACTGCACAACTCCCATGGAAGCTGCATGGCTCCTGTGGAAGTGGCAGGCGGTCTAATGCACACGATTTCACATGATGGGTTACTAGTCTACTATAAAATTCTTCTTGTACCCATCTCTTCCATATTTTTCCCTCTTCTGCCTTTAAATTTTACTCTTATAATATCGAATAGGTGCCCATTAGACAGATTTTCAGATGGAGGTTAACATGCATAATCTTAAAAAGCACAAGTAATTGATATTGCCAAAACATATGCTTTGCATACTTTTTTACTTTTCCTATATATTGGCTAGAAAGAAATCAACTCAATGCTCAGCCTGCTCTATGCTTCTCTTATGTCTTTACGTTGCTACAGGTTCTTGGTACATAACACCTTAATATGCATTACAGAATATTCATTGAGTGAACGAATATATGAATAAATAAAGTTTTGAAACTTTTCTTTAAATAAGGTGAAGTGGGATAATTAATTTTTGCCCAGACGTCTATCAAACTTACTCTGAAAAAGAAAGTAGACCATATCACTAAAAATGAAGAGTATATAATTGTAATATGTGTGTTTAAAAACTTATATGTGGGAGTCATGATCACGGAGCCTTTCCTATGCATGAATTAAGGAAATACAGTTAATATTGTTGGAGGAGTTCTATTATTTGCAACATGCCACAAAGGTCAATTTTTAAAATTAAAGTATAACTGTTTTTGGACAAGCAGCTCTCAATGTATTTATTAAATAAGTCCAATATCTAAGTATTTGCATGCCAAATGAAACCTGGGAGCCTTTACAATTTTTTAAAATTCATCAGCCACTATTTTCTCATACTATACAAACAGTTAAAAGCTAATTAATCTTATTCATTAGTTGAATTTAAGTCTACAATATCTGTATTTATATGAAATTCCATTTGTATTTATATGAAATTAATTGTTAATGAGCAAATATTGTTAATGAGCAAATATTGCATTCTTCTTAGGAAAAAAGTCAATAAATTATAACATTGATATTAGCCCATAAGAACTAATAATGTCCCTCCCTCCAAAAAAAACACATTTTATTGATTACCACCACCTAAGTTGTCAATAAAAATATTGTATCTGTATACAATATACAAGCATTAATATCCAAATATTCCTATGTTCCAAATATTCCTATGTTCCGTATTTTAAAGGTTTTAAGGAGAAAAGACAATTCCTGTTTCAGTAGTACATGATTTACATACTTGTAAGGCATTTAAAATGTTCTATACCCTCCAGGGTGAGCTTACTTAACTGTTTAATTTATTCTAATATTATATAATCAAAACAGAATTCGGGCAAACTATATTTGAACTGAGATTAACATAATGAATACCTTTAATAGAAAGTCCTATCAGCTCCCTACAATTATCAAATGTTCTGACTTAAGTGACAGTCAAACAAAACAGAGGACAATTATAAAAATTCCGAAGTATTGTGAAAACATTATACTTCTATCTTGAGGGAAAAACCATCATTCCCCCCAGGGGAATGAAATGATTTTCAGCTTAAACACAATGTACATCTAATAAGGATCAGTTTTGATTTTATGTGGTTTTAGATGAAGTATGATTTCCTACTATTTAATATGTGTCATTGGAAAAGAAAAGAAATTGAACTTAAAATAGTCCTGCAAAGCAGGATTTGAGTGGTGAGAGCTTTCCAAAGTGGTTGGAAGCCACTGAGTCCATAGGCAGTGAGAACTTTTGCAGGACCAGGCAGCGCAAGCCTCAGGCCTTTGCCTCACCTCTACTCCCAGGGTAGAGCTAAAGGGGGAAGCAGTAGTGTTTCTTTAAGGTTTTTCTTCAGAAAAAATTCAAAGGATATTTATAGCTTAAGGAAAACAAAAAGAAAAATAAAGCCTAGTAAAAGACAGGTGTAGTAGTACTTACTTTGCCCAGAAAATTTACATTTCATAAAAAAGCTGGGATGATTTGGGAAGCATGTGTGTATGTATGGTGGTGGGAGTGTGTGTGTGTGGGGGGGGGGGTGGTGTGGAGCGGGAGAGAGGATTTGCCTGATAATACTCTGAACTTGAATCATCACCACAGTTATAATTAAGGCTGCAACGCTGAGCTAGGTAAGTGTGGCCTCGGTGCCTTCTGATCTTCATTTCAAATGGTCAATTTCTAATACATCATAGCTGGCTCCCTGTACAAATAAAAAGGGGACTGAGCAAAATGATATATAAAGTTGCTTTCAGGGCTTAACTATTCTAGTTACATGTAGTTCCACCAAATACTAGAAAAAAATATGCCAAGATGGTAACTGATTGTCTTAAAAAAAGTAAACTCTCAGTAGTATTTTCCTTTTTTATGATTATACAACTTTTCTATAATACACCTTTACATTAAGTTTATTCATAAAGTATCAATGTATAAGATACTATCATTGATTACTATATAACAAAGTTGTGTCTACTATTTAGTAAACAAGTCACTATTTTTAATTATTATATTAGAAGGGCTAGTTGTGGTTGTGCATACTGCGAACGCTTTAGTTGAGGGGACTCTTTTCCTGCGAGCATGAAATAATTCAGAGGTGGCCTCCCAGTTCTGTGAAGACATCAATAGAGTTTGCACCAGGGGTCATGATCTTTGCTATGCAAAGCCTTTCTATGCCCTGGCTCTCAAGACTGCTTAGCAGAGCAACTGAGAACTCAGTATGCACTGGTTTTACATCACTCATCACTTTATGTCTTCTATTGTAGTTAATTATGCACGTGCTTCATTTCCCCAGCCCAAATCATACACACAAGAGAGGAAAGCCGTTTTATTCACTTTTGAATCCTCCTCATGTCTACCACAGTGCACTGAACACAGGCACTCAATAATAAAAATTTGTAGAGTGACTGAAAAAATGCTCTTACCCTGCCTTGAATTTTTGCCTCCATTATGGCTAAATTATATTTTATTTATTAAATTAAAAAATGTAAATATTAAAGAACTGTGCCATACTATATTATGGTCATATCATATTTTAGAAATCTTTGAAGAAATCCAGAGAGAATAAACAAAAATAACTTTAATACATGAAAGATGAAAGAAAGTATTTATTTTTAATATAAAAAATGGCTTAAGGGCTATTGTAATACTTCATATATACATTCATGAAACAAATAGTTAGGAATAAGGATAATTAAATAGAATATGTTCTCAAAAGCTTATAGAACTACCAGAGAAAGAGATATTTTTAAAATATTATATTTTCACGTCTGAAATGTAGTTTTAAATGTAAAATCATTTTAGGTAGTTTTGAAAAATAAAATTATAAAATAGCTCATTTCCTTCTATTTTGAAAAGCTATATTTTGATATGACAAATATTTTTCACTCTAATTTAGCACAGCAAAATTAAAGTAAATAATATAAAGGTAAACTTATATAAAGAACAATGTCAAATTAGATATAACTTTTTATTTTTAAATTAAAGAATATGGTAGACACACGGAATTTCAAAATAATTAAGTCTCTTATCTTTTTATTATTGTTAAACAAGAAATGTATAGTAAAATGTGTACAATGTATAGAAAAGTAAAAAAATCAGCCACACTAAAATAGTTAAAGAAACTAGAGGCCGGGTGCACAGGATATGTGCACTGGTGGGGGCGTGGCCTGTGGGGATCCGCCTGCTGTGGAAGCGCCATGGTGGGCCAAGCAGCTATGGACCTGCCCTCTGAGCAGCTGCTTCCGCTGTGGGAGTGCCACTCATCTCTGTCAGCCAAGCGGCTGTGGACCCACCCTCTGAGCGCCTGCTTACACTGTGGGAGCACTGCTTATCCCGGTCAGCTGAGTGGCACTCCCACTGTTGGGAGTGCACGGACCACCTGGGGAATCTCCTGCATTGAGTGTCTGCCCCATGGTAGTCAGAGCGCATCATAGCAACTGGTCTGGTCAGTGGGCATCATAGCAACTGGTCAACCTATCATTCTGGTCATCCCACGATTCGATCGCTGGGTTTTTATTATATAGGATTACATGGATTCCAAAAATGTAGAGATTAAAATTTGTATATTCTTACATTCAGTTTTTGCAACTATGTGAATATAGTATACACATCATGATATTTATAACCTTTTTTTCATTAAAATGTATTTTCCATATTTTTCTAAAAATAAATACCCAAAATATAATTTTAATAGTCATATAGATTCCATATTATTCATGAATCATAATTAATTAACCAGCCTCCTATTACTGGGAATTTACATTGTTTCGATGTTTGAAGTAATTACAATGCTGTAATTATACATAAATCTATAGGTATTATTTCATTAAGGTAAATTGTTATACACACTTCACTGAATTCTGAATGTTTATTATAATTTAATATTTTTGATGATTCTAAATAAATTACCATATTTATTGTAGTATAGAATAAGATAGTAAGCACTTGCTGTAATTGTAGAATATCTGAGCTGAAATCCTGGTAGCACCACTTCAATAGCTTGATGACCTTAAAAAAGTTATTTAGCCTTTCCCAGACATACTGATTCCTTTCCAAAGTGAGTTCTATAATAACATATATCATACAGATTATGAAGATGAAATGAGAAAATCACATAAAATGTATAGCCTTTAGTCTTATAACAATGTCTTAACTTTATGTTAACTATGCCATTTTACCACCAAAACAATAATAGTAGATACTAAGAACTGTTATATAATACGTAAAACTATATATATGAATTTTATAAAATTAGAAATTATATATCCTCTTATCCTATATCAGTGGTCAACAAACTCATTAGTCAACAGAGCGGCAAACCACAGCTCGTGAGCCGCATGTGGCTCTCAAGCTGCAGTTTGCTGACCACTGTCCTATATAATAAAGAGGTGATATGCAAATTGACCATCACACCCTCAGACAAGATGGCTGTCCCTATGTGGTCACAAGATGGCTTCCCCATGTGGTCACAAGATGGCCACCACAAGATGGCCAATGGGCGAGAGCAGTATGGGGGATCAGACCAGCAGGGGAAAGCAGTGAGGGGCGGCCAGTTGGGTGCGATCAGGCAGACATGGGAGCAGTTAGGCGTCGATCAGGCTGGCAGGAGAGTGGTTAGGGGGTGATCAGGCTGGCAGGCAGAAGTGGTTAGGGGAAATCATGCAGACAGGCAGGCAAGTGGTTGGGAGCCAGCAGTCCTGGATTGTGAGGGGGATATCCCCGGAGGGGTCCCAGATTGGAGAGGGTGCAGGCTGGGCTGAGGGACAACCCCATCCAGTGCACGAATTTCATGCACTGGGCCTCTAGTATATATATAAATGAGTGATGAAAATAACATGTTAAAATTATTTTATGTACTCATTCTATATACATATATAAGTGTATAATACTTTGTTATTCTTGTCATTGTATACTCTTTCACCAATTTATCACACTTTATAAAGTCACTGTCTTAAAAGGAGTCCCCCACAAAAGACCCCCAAATAACCAAAGCAATATTGCAGAAAAACAAAGCTAAAGGCATCACACATCCTGATTTCAAACTATATTACAAAGCTATATAATCAAAACAGTACGATATTCCATAAAAACAGACTCATAGTTCAATGGAACAGAATAGAGAAACTAGAAAATAACCCACACATATATGATCAATTAATTTATAACAAAGGAGCCAAGAATATGCAATGGGAAATTGTGTTGGGGAAGATGGAGAGACATATGCAAAATAATGAAATTGGACCACTCATACAATACACAAATATTAACTCAAAATAAATTAAAGACTTGAATATAAGACTTGAAAAACAAACTCCTAGAAGAAAACATAGGGAGTAAACTCCTTGCCATAGGTCTCAGCAATTATTTTTTTAATTTGACATCAAAAGCAATGGCAACAAAAGAAAAAGTAAACAAATGGGAGTACATCAGACTAAATAGCTTCTGCACAGCAAAGGAAACCATCAACAAAAGGAAAAGGAAATCTACCAAATAAGATAAAATAATTGCAAAACATATATCTGATAAGAATATGTAAAGTTTATAAAGAATACATACAATTCAATAAAAATTCAACTTAAAAATGGGTAGGTAGGTATAAATAGACATTCTTCCAAAGAAGACATATAGATGGCCAACAGGTAGATGTGAGGTGCTCAAAATCACTAATCATCAGGGAGTTCAAATCAAAACCACAATAAGATATCAACTCACAGCTGTCAAAATGCCAAGCATCAAGAAAAAAACAAGTGTTGGAATAAATCTTGAGCAAAGTAAAGCCTATGTACTATGTAAATTGGTTCATCTACTATGGAAAACAGTATGGAAGTTCCTCAAGAACATAAAAACAGAATTACAATATGTTCCAGAAATTCCACTTCTGGGTATTTATACAAAGAAAATGAAAACACTAACTCTTAAATATATATATATATATATGTACCCCCCATATTCATTGCAGCATTATTTATAATAGCTAAGACATGGAAGTAACCTAAGTGTTCGTCAACAAATGATTGGATAAAGATGTGTTATATATATCTGTAATAATAAAAGCATAATATGCAAATTAAAATGGATGCCCTTCCAAGATGACCTTCTGGAGGAAGCCAGGGCTGCAAGGGACGCCCGGGTCCCGGGTGCTAGAGGGAAGCTGGTGCAGGCAGCTGCAGGAAGGAAGGCCTACTCTTGCACAAATTTTGTGCATCGAGCCTCTAGTCCTATCTAATAAAAAAGTAATATGCAAATTGACCATCACTCTAACACACAAGATGGCCACCCCCATGTGGTCAAAGATGGCCACCCCATGTGGACACAAGATGGCCGCCACAGATGGCTGGCAGGGGATGGCAGTTGTGGGTGATCAGGCCAGCAGGGGAGGGCAGTTGGGAGGGACCAGGCCTGCAGGGGAGGACAGTTGGGGGGAAACAAGGCCTGTAGGGGAGGGCAGTAGGGGGGTTCCTGGCCTGCAGGGGAGGGCAGTTGGGGGGACCAGGCCTGCAGGGGAAGGCATTTGGGGGGAAACAAGGCCTACAGGGAAGGGCAGTAGGAGGGTTTCTTGCCTGCAGGGGAGGGCAGTTGGGGGTAACCAGGCCAGCAGGGGAGAGTAGTTAGAAGCGATCAGGCTGGCAGAGGAGGGCAGTTAGGGTTACCAGGCCTGCAGGGGAGGGCAATTAGGGGTGACCGACCAGGCCTGCAGGGGAAGGCAGTTGGGGGTGACCAGGCCTGCAGGGGAGGACAGTCAGGGGCGACCAGGCTTGCAGGGGATGGCAGTTGGGGGCAATTGGGCCAGCAGGAGAGTAGTTAGGCATCAATTAGGCTGGCAGCGGAGTGGTTAGGGGGCACTCAGGCAGGCAGGTAAGTGAGCAGTTGGGATCCAGCAGTCCTGGATTGTGAGAGGGATGTCTGACTGCCCAGTGGGATCGGGCCTAAATGGGCAGTCGGACATCCCTCAAGGGGTCCCAGATTGGAGAGGGTGCAGGCTGGGCTGAGGGACAACCCCTCCCCTGTGCATGAATTTCATGCACTGGGCCTCTAGAGTGTATATAATAGGATATTATTCAGTATAAAAATAAGGAAATCTTGCCATTGTGACAACAAGGATGGACCTTGAAAGTCATTATGCTGATTGAAATAAATCAGAGACAAATACCATAAGATCTCACATATGTGTGGACACTATACAGCAAACAAGCAAACAAACAAACAAGAAGTACCCCAAAAGCTAAACTCATAGATTAAGATAACAAATTGCTGGTTGCCAGAGACAAGGAATGAGGAATAGGTGAAATGGGTGAAGGTGATCAAAAGGTACAAACTTCCAGTTATAAACTAAAACATGGGAATGTATTGTATAGCATAGTGACTACAGTATATGTGAAAGTTGCTAGGAGATTATATCTTAATAGTTCTCATCACAAGAAAAAAATGTAACTACAAATAGTGATGAATATTAATTAGACTTATTTTGGTGATCATTTTGCAATATATACAAATATGGAATCACTGTACACCTGAAATTAATATATTGTTATATTTCAATTATCCTATCTAATAAAGAGGAGGATATGCAAATTGACCATCATGGCATAACAAGATGGCTGCACCCACAGCAGAGGCAAGAATCCCGTAACACAGGTGGCTGCACCCACAGCGGAGGCCAACTTCCCATAATGAGCCTTAACAAGCAATCAGCAGGGACCTGAAGCTGTGTGGTGCTGGGTTGGGGCAGGGGACCTGAGGCCGCGCCTGCCGCCCCAGCGCCAGGTAGTGGGACCTCAGGCCACGCCCCCCACCTGCAGGGCTTGACAGGGGACCTCAAGGTGTGCCTCCTGCCCAGGTCCAGGGGACCTGAGGCCGCACCCCCTGCCCTGGTGCCAGGTGACCTAAGGCCGTGTTCCCTACCCAGCAGGGTTTGACAGGGACCTCAAGGCATGCCCCCTGCCCCAGTCCAAGCCTGGGGACCTCTGGCCACCCACCGTGTCCCAGAGCCAGGCCAGGGGACCTGAGGCTTCACCCCCTCACCTGGTGGAGCTTGATGGGGGACCTCAAGCCATGCACCCTGGCCCTGGCCAGGGGAACTCAAGGCACTCCCCCTGGCCTGGGCCGGGGGATCTCAGGCTGCATCCCCTGTCCCGGCACCGGGCCAGGCAACCCTGATTCCACTCCCCCCACCTGGCGGGGCTTGTCGGTGGTGGGGCCAGCCGGGTCTGGATCTAGCCCAATGGGGGTGGAGCTGGCCGGGTCTAGTTCTTGCACTATTTTGAGATACACATGGGTGGGTGATTTTGAGGTATGTGTGGGTGGTTCCCATGGCGCACCCCAGATTCTGACAGGAGGAAGATTTCATACACATTTTACTAATTATCTTTCATCTCTGACACTTCTATTATAGAGAAAGGACAAATAGCAATGTGTAAAATATTTCCTCTAATTAATTCCCTTTTAATGTGCACAGATTTCGTGCACTGGGTCACTAGTATATTAATAAAAACCATTCTAGGTTATGCAGGAACATTTAAAAAATTCTTACAACAAAGTTATTCCTCACATCTGGACTTTCCCCTGCTCTTCCCTTTCTTACAACACTGTCTTCTTTGCTTAGCAACTTTTACCTATTCTGCAAGAACATACTCATATATAATTATCTTTATAAAACCATTTCTAATACTACTAGATGTAACCATTCTCTTTTATACTTAACTAGAGGCCCAGTGCACAAAATTCATGCATGGAAGGGGGAGTCCCTCAGCCCAGCCTGCACCCTTTCACAATCTGGGACCCCTCAGGAGATGTCTGACTACTGGCAGTTGGACAACCCTCTTGCAATCCGGAACCACTGGCTTCTAACCACTCGCCTCCCTTCCTGCCTGCCTCATCAACCCTAACCACTCTGCCTGCCTGCCTTATCACCCCTTACCACTCGCCTGCCTGCCTGATCGCACCTAACCTCTCACCTGCCTGCCTGATCGCCTCTAACTGCTTGCCTGCCTGCCTGATCACCCCTAACCACTCTGCCTGCCTGCCTGATGGCCCCTAACCACTTGCTTGGCTGCCTGATCGCCCCTAACTGCTTTTACCTTGGTCTCTGCTGCTGCGGCTTAGTCCAGAATGACATCTGGAAAGTCATTCAGCTGTCTGGTCTAATTAGCATATTCGCTTTTATTATTATAGATTGCTTTTATTATATCAATGACCTTGAAATCACTTGAGAATAATATTACCCTTTCATGCTTAAGAGAAACATAGTGGTTCTACAGCTACAGTAACAAGTTAGTACTAAACCTTGTTTTCCAGCCTCTTTAATCAAACCATTATACTTTATAGCCACAGTGACAAGGAACCCCTAGAACAAGTAGTAAAGCTGTTTTACGAACCAGTGACACATCACCTCATTAAGCATACTTCTGAAAGCCAACCAATCAGTAAGAGATCTGACTTTTGAAGTTAAACAATGAGCAAAGCCTCACTCTAGTAACAGTTTTGAAGGCAGGTCAATCGGCAACTCAGTCTTTCCTGAATCACTGCCCTCTGAATCCTGTCATTTCATTCTCACCGCTAAAAGCCACTAATCGTCCAGCCAGCATGTCTCAGTGGTTGAGAGTCAACCTGTGAACCAGGAGATCAAGGTTTGATTCCTGGTCAGGTCACATGACTGGGCTATAGGCTCAATCCCCCGTGTGGGGCATGCAGGAGGCAGCCAATCAGTGATTCTCTCTCATCACTGATGTTTCTATCTCTCCCCTCCCTTCTCCTCTGAAATCAATAAAAAAATATATTAAAAAAATAAAATAAAAGCCACTAATCACTGACTTACATGCTTCATAACAAAGGACACCCAAACTAGAAGCCTAAACAAACAAACAAATAATTGTCTCATTGAGTTTCTGAGAGATGGGAATCTGGACTGAATTTTCTGGGTTGGTCACACCAGGGTCTCTCATGGAGTTGCAATCAAGCTGTCACTGGAGGTATAGCGATAGGAAGGACTGATGGGATAGAGGCTCCACTTCCATGTTTCATTGTTCACACAGACCTCAGTTCCTCACTGGCTGTAGGCACATACCCTCAGTTCATCAGCACATAGACCGCTAAGCACAGCTACCCAAGTATCTTCATGCCATGACAGCCAGCTTGCTGAGTATCTTATCCAACAGAGAGCAAGGCAGAAGCCACAAAATCTTTTATGGCCTACCCTCAGAAGTGACATACTATTGTTACCACTGTGCTTTTTTTGGAAACAAAGACCAACCCTGATACAATGTGCACGATTTCTACAAAAGCATAAGTACCACGATGCACAGAACATTGGGGCCATACTGTAGGCTGGCTATGACTCTTCCCCAAAACTCTATAGAATATCAACAGCTTACCTGGCTCACATAAACTCTTTAACCAGCATAACTCTTGCTAAATTCAGCTTTGAGGTTTTAATTTCACAAATTGAGTCTTGCTATCATCCCTTGTCATTTAGAGATGGTCTTCCTTTTAAATACCCTCATTTGGGAGAATTCTATTTGACCCATAGACCAATAGGAGTGTCCATTGAGAATGATTAACCCAAAACCATGATAGTGCTTTAGACCTGACAAAATATGAACATTTCTAAGGCAGAAATTAAGCTTTAGTCATTTCTTAAAAATTTTTTGACAAGCATATAGTAGACACTCAATGCTTGTTGAATAAACAGATGCAGAGGTTAAATAATAAAACATTATTTTTACACTTTTCATTTTACGAAGTTCAGCAGTAACATACTGAGTGGTAGATTATTGTAAATGTGCAACTCACATTTCCTGTAACTTATAGACTGGATGCTGCATCTTTTTCCTCAATGCTTCCAAACTGCTTGGTGAAATTAGGGCTGGCGAAGTGGGAGACACACTGATTCCATCATTGAAGTCCAAGAAAACATGGACCTCTCATAGAACACATTCTCTTCATTAAGTGAAAAAGACTTACTTGATTAGAATTTTCAATAACTTGACCATAGTTGAAACCTTTATCCAATACAATATACCATTCAATTTTATCTTTCTGATGATTCCTGTGAGTATACCAAATAGTAAAATATTTAGACAACTGAACCATCTAAAAATCAAATTACCTTTTCTTACCAGCAATTACATTTATAGGAACACAATCACATCATTTGCACTTAACTAAGAAAATCACAGGGACATTACAGAACATGTAAGTGGAGGCTGCTGGCAGTTTATAGTTGCTAAAAAGGGGAGAGCAACAGGTATATAGCCAAGCAACTTTGCAAGTCCAGTTGAATTTAAAATATAGTTTTCAGTGACTATGTTATTTGCCTCAAGCAAGCAGATACTTCATCGGCAGAGCAAGGCATCGCATATTTCAACTTATACAAATTATAATAGACCATAAATAAATAAAAAGCAAAATACATGGAGCTTCTTTCAGATTAGGATAATCCTAAAAGAATGAACTCAAGACAACTTAGTTCTGACAAGAGTAAAAATGTTGATATTCTACGGAAAAATCAGGACAAGTCAGGATAAAATGATGAATAGAAATCTAAGTAACTGCTGAGATGAAAAGTTTTTAAAAGTACAAAACATAAGCAGAACATGTCACAGCTGGGTTACATCCACAATAAATCCAACATATTTGATTACCATAACTTATTTTGAGTTCCATAGATTAAGAGAAATGAGAAATTTTCAGAAATACTTACAGAGAAATTCCAAATACTTTAAGGATTAGAAAGAGAGCTTCTGAGGAATAATATTTTAAATGATCAATTTTAGAGAAAAGACAGATTCTTACTAATCAATGCATACCCTTTATTTTGTGAATTGTGAAAAACTTACAACTATAATGAATGCTATATAAGAAAATAAAGTCTTATATTGCAAAGTAGAAAATTCTAAGACAGGAGATCATCAAATATCAGTCTTGACTGTCAAGGAGAATTGCACAATTGCCAATTTTTAAAGATGGGATTATCATTTGGCTAATGCACATCAGCTCTGGCCGGAAAGCAGCAGAATAAAGCCAATGCCATAAAAAGACACCTTGTACTTTTTTTTAACGGGCAACAAAACAGTGATAGGCCAGGAAAGCAGGTCCAGTATCAATTACATAAATTAAATAA
This sequence comes from Corynorhinus townsendii, assembly GCA_026230045.1. Taxonomy (NCBI): domain Eukaryota; kingdom Metazoa; phylum Chordata; class Mammalia; order Chiroptera; family Vespertilionidae; genus Corynorhinus; species Corynorhinus townsendii. The sequence goes on along the minus strand of JAPDVU010000006.1, from coordinate 115,707,884 downwards.
CCATATGTTATAAAGGTAAATAAAATTTACTATATCAAGTAAATGATATATGAAAAATAAGTGCTAGAAAATTAGAGGTCTATGCTCATTATTCAGGATCTGGACAAATTAGAAAACCTTACAATAACATGGTTTCAGTGAAGAATGGACCGTTAGTTTAAATAATTTAATCATTCATGTGTATTCCCTAAATTATTCCATTGAAAGATAATGGCTGACCTACCCCTTTCAAGGTATTCCCATTACAATTCCAGGAGTTCTTTAATATAATCTAAAGCTTCCAGGTTGAAAATCCACCAAAGTCACAAAAACTTTATGGAGGAGAGAAACAAGTTCAGTATATTTTGGACAAGACAGAAAACCAGGGGAACTCAAGGAAAGACAACTGATAAGCAAGGATAACCAAAGACAAGTTAAAAGATGAGCTTCCCATGATAGCCTTTCCAAAAATAAGTTTGACGAGACCTATGTTCCTGGAAAAAATATTTAAAATGTTTTTTATATTGTGGGTGTTTAAGATTATATGATAACATGATTTAGAAGAAAAAAATTGTGCCGATTAACCAATTTGAAATGATGATTGCAGCATTCCAGTTATATTCAAGCTACTGTGCTAGGGATTATGGAATTTACTGAATATTTTTACAGTATGCCTGACCCTAAAACTATATAAGTTGTTAGCAAGTCATGCCATTTATAGAGCATTCGGTAACTCTATTAACTACTCCTCAGTTCTTGCTGATGATACATCTCTAAATCTACAGAGTGAAATCAATAAACAGGAGGCCCTACATTGTGGAGTACTAATGATGGAGCACATAATAAATTCCCAGAGCTACCTTCACTAAAATGCTATAGTCAAGGAGTTACTGAGTTTCAGAAAGCACTCTGTGTAACAGACTGATCTTTCTCAAGGCAAATGCTGCAAACTCTCTTGTCAATCAATTTAATAACAACTGTAATTCAAAAAGGTGGTCACTTGCTAAAAAGGGAAAAGATAAGTTTAAACCCTCCAAAGATGGAGTCCTCAAGTCACAATGTAATGCCACTTGCATAGAGGCTTTATATTTATTTTATTCAAACCAAATGTTCACAAATAGGCTCTAAACAGTGAACACAAATTTTAAAAAATGACATGGCTTATATTCTGGTAATTTTCAGGTAGAAAATTGCAAAGAGAAAATAATTGCAACCAGAGTAATGATTCATTTTACAGAACCAAAGGACTTCGACATTCATTTTCACAATTTTCGTGCTTTCTTTCCCCTCTCTTCTAGGCTATCCATTAGAACTGAGCACTTAAATATACTTTTATATTTACTAGCCCAATAAGAGTGCATTAGATTTGTGACTCTGTAGTAAATTCTAAAATGCTAGTTTTAAAACTTAAGGAGAAATTACCTTGCAAAAATATTATCAAAATACAGATTTCCCAGAAGGGAGGACGGGGTAGGTAGGAGGTGGGAAGAGATCAACCAAAGAAGTTGCATGGACCCATGGACCCAGACAACAGAGTGGTGAAGGCCACGGGCAGGTGGTGGAAGCAGGCTAGAAAGCTAGAAGGAATCAATGGCAGGGGAGAGGGAAGGAAGGGGACATACGTAATACTTTCAACAATAAAGATTTAATAAACAAATAAATAAATACATAAAATGCTAGTTTTAAAACTCAAAGAAAGATCATCTTGAAAAAATATTTTCAGAGAGAAAGACATCAATGTGAGAGAAAAACATTGATCAGTTGTCTTCAGTACATACCCCGACCAACAACTGAATCCACAATCTAGGTATGTGCTCTGACCAGATTTCAAAATACAGATTTCACAACCTTAGACCTTTAAATTTATGTTTTCAGCTTTATTTTTATTATTGTATTTAAGTACACATGAAAACTGCACATATTTAAAGTAGATAATTTAATGAATTTTGACATATGTGTACATCCATGAAACCATCACCACAATCAAAATAATAAATATTTGTTGCCGCCACATTTTAGAATTCATCAAGTCTCACTTCTACTCCCAAACCCCATTCCCAGATATCTACGGATGTGTTTCTCTCATATGGTTTAGTTTGTTTGCATTTTCTAGACTTTTATGTAAATAGAATCATACACTTGCACTCCTTTTTTTAAAAGCAAATCTGGCCTCTTTCACTCATCATAATTCTTTTGAGATTCAGCCATGTTATATGTGCATCAATAGTGTCAATAGTTTGTTCTTTTATATTGCTGAGTAGTATTTTACATGGATATGTCACAATTTGTTTATCCTTTCACCTGTAGTTGAGTTGTTTTTAGTTTGGGTTTTTTACCAAAAATGTGTCTACAAATACTCATGCATAAGTATTTGTATGGACACATACTTTCTTTTCTCTTGGGCAAATTTCTAAGAGTGCTAGGGCTGGGTCATATAAAAGGTATATATTTAACTTCTTAAGAAAGTGTCCAACTAGTTTGCAAAGTGCCATTTTGCATTTGCAATGGCAAACATTAGAATTCTAATTGCTGCACATCCCTGTCAACACTTGGTGTGCTGTTTTCTTCTTCATTTTCAGCCATTACTATAGGTATGTGGTGGTATCCCACTGTGGTTTAATTTACATTTCCCTATGACTAATAAATAATGACTAATAAATAACAGGGCAACTTTTTTTTTTACTTGTTTGCTATTCATATATATTCTTTTCTCTTTTTATTTTGTATTGATTTTTTTAAATTTTACTCACAGTAATAGTCACTCTTTTTGGTACATTGTTTGTTTTCACTAATTTTTAATCAAGAGTCATGTAATGCTGCCATGATCAAGATACAAAACAGTTCCACTAACCTAAGAACCCTCTCTGCTGTCTCTTTATAGTCAAACCCTCCCACTAGCCTAAGTCCTGATAATCACAGGGTTGATCACTGTATATTTATCCTCACCCAAGGATATGCTTACTGATTTTTGAGAGAGAGAGAGAGAGAGAGAGAGAGATACATTGATCCGTTGTCTCCCACACATACCCTGACCAGGAACTGAATCCACAATCTAGGTATGTGCCTTGACCAGGAATTGAACCTGCCACCTTTAGGTACACAAAACCATGTTCCAATCAACTGGGCAACCTGGCCAGGGCCTTATATTTATTTGTTTGTTTTATTTTTATTGTTGATACGATTACAGGTGTCGCTCATTTTCCCACTCTTTGCCTACCTCCACCTAGCCTTATAGTTTTACTTCTTCCAAAGCGTCACTGAAATGGAATCAATATGTAGCTTGAGCTAGGCTCCTTTCACATGATGTGATATATTTAAAATACATCCATGTTGTTGTGTGTATCAATAGTTCATTCCTTTTCATTGCTGAGAAGGATTTCATTATATAGATATAACACACTTTGATTACCCATTCACTAGTTGAAGAATATCTGTGCTGTTTTCACCTTTTGGCAATTATGATTATAGGACTCTCAACACTTGATAAAAATTTGAACAGTCACTTCACTAAAGAAGATATATAAATGACAAATACATGGAGGGATGCTTAATATCAATGAGAGAAATGCAAATTAAAACACAATGGAACACCGATTGATAGTTATTACAAGGACTAAAATTAGAAGGACTGATTTATCCAAGTATTGATGGAGCTGAGGAGCTAATGCAACTCTCACAATTCTGCTGAAGAAGAATATGAAAAGATATAACCACTTTAGAAAACAGCTTAATGAAGAGGAAGGCAAAGGTATTTCTATATGAAGTTCAATATGTGAATGTTAATAGCAACTTTCCTTGTGGATTCACTTTAAAACAACAATTCAAGTGTTCATCATCAGGTGAATAGATGAACACAATATGGTTCCATTATTCTACTGGAGGCATCAAAGTATAAAGCAACCACTTTTTAAAATGCAGGTATTATACTTAAGAACTAAAGAGAATATGTTATACAGAGTATGTATCACCTCACGTTATCTAAGTGACAAATTAGAGTTGTGTAGAGTGAAGAATCATTTCTTTTTCACTATAAAAGGAAATAATATGGTTCAGTATCTTACCTATATATTTGTAGCCTTCTTCCCCATCTACTGTGGGTCTTAGCCAAGTTGACTTAAGTCGCCTATTATCTTTCACATGGGCACCTTGAGGAGGATAAAGTGTAAATAACATTTCAATTGCATTGGACTTCTTGACAATTTCAGAATATTTTTCACGGTCATCTGTAAAAAAATAGAGAGATAATTTTAAATTTTTAGACATTCGTACAAAATGCCTAGGGTGATTCTTTTAAGGGATACAAATTAAAACTATTTAATAATTTGAGTGCGAATGATTATGTTAACAACATGGGTTTTCTACAAAGATACTTCACCAAAAACCTTACCGTTCAGATCATTCCTAGCAAAAATTAAGAAGTAAGGGGTTTACTAAAAGGATCTTCAAACACTATCAGTTAAAGCAGTTTTATTAGTAGCTATAGAAAAAAGTAAGATACCAATGAACAGCATTTATATTCTGTGTACTATAGCATAACTACATATATTTTGTAATTGCCATTAAACAATGAAATCCAATTAACTAGAAAAAAATATTGAGTGAATGTTGAGTTCTATAAACTGAAATTGCTAAAAAGAATTAATATTCCTAGGCTGTGATCTAGAAATACATATACAAATATTTACGTAGCATTTACTATATTCTAAGGAGTTTTCCAAATGCTTTAAAACGTTATCACATTTAATTTTCCAAGTAAATCTATAAGGTAGATTCTATTATAATTTCCATTTCACATGAAGAATTTGAGGCCCAGATAAATTAAATAACTTGCCTAAGTATTTTAGTCTGTAAATGATGCAATTAGGATTTGAATTATCAAAGGAAGCTCTTATTTGTAAACAGAAGCCTGTCAACCAAACATGACCTGCATTAACAAGTAGATGAGGAAACTAGAATTAAAAAATAATTTTAATAGACTGAAAAAAATCTTTGGTGTATGACCCTTGGGTCTCCAGTTTATAATTTCAGTGTGTAGTTGATAAGCCACTGTCCTAAAATTCAACAAGGCAGGCTCATGAACAGTTCATTCAATGTGATTAACCTAGAAACATTTAAAGGCAAAGAAGTACTGATGTGAATCTCCATGAATATTTCCTTCCTTCCTTCCTTCCTTCCTTCCTTCCTTCCTTCCTTCCTTCCTTCCTTCCTTCCTTCCTTCCCTTTTCATTTCCATTTATTTTATTAAATATCATATTTTGTGGCACATAAATAAAGGCAGTAAAACATAGTAATTGAATTATTAAGAAGTAGTTTTGGCCCTAGTGGGTTTGGCTCAGTGGATAGAGTGTCGGCCTGCAGACTGAAGGGTCCCAGGTTTGATTCCAGTCAAGGCCACATGCCTGGGTTGTGGGCTCAATCCCCAGTGTGGGGGTATGCAAGAGGCAGGCAATTAATGATTTCCTCTTTTCATTGATGTTTCTATCTCTCTCTCCCTCTCCCTTCCTCTCTGAAATCAATAAAAATTCAAAAAAAATCCAATAAAAAAAGAAAAAACAAAGTAGCTTTGGCCCTGGCTGTTTTGGCTCAGTGGATAGAACATCAGCCTGCAGACCAGTGGGTCCCAGGTTCAATTCCGGTCAAGGGCACATACCTTGGTTGTGGGCTCCTCCCTGGCCCACGCCCTGGCCAGGGCATGTGCAGGAGGCAACCAATCAATGTGTTTTTCTCACATTGATGTTTCTCTCTGTCCTTCCCTTTCTCTTCCACTCTCCCTAAAAATCAATGGAAAAATATCCTCAGGTGAGGATTAACCAAAACAAGAAAGATTTGTTGGTGGGCAGTATGACAGATTTTAACCCATTGCCTCACTCCACATCCATCTTCATTGTCCTGCTTGTGAGACTAGGACATTGATCCCTGTCATACGGCACAATTTTAAACATCTGTGGAGGGTAATGTCACGTAGAGAATGAAAGGGATCTTCCTGGTGCTGGGTGCTCCCCTGGCCTGCTCCTACAGTGCACAGTGGGCAGCAGTGCAGGGTAGCTTCTGGCCATGTCACCTGACTCCACCGAGGGCTCCCTACATACACATTTTGGGAACTTCCTAGTGAGTTCTCTGGTGCAAACCTTCCTTCCCCATTAATGAGTTCCCAGTGAGTTCTACATTGTGACACCTTCCTCTGGACAGTTTTCCCAGAACCCCAGAACGTGGCTTCCTTGTGAGTTTTACCAGTGTGCAATGTCAGTGAACTTCCCTGTCATTCACTGGATCACAGCTATGTCCTCTCCAAGAAGATCTGGGTCCCAGAGGAACGGTGAGGGTAGGGGCACTTGTTAAAATTTGTTTTTTTCCTTAGGTGCTCTGCCTCTGACCTAGAGATAGTGGCCACTTCCTATGTCAGCTCTTTTCAATTCATAGGATTCTTTTTATCCTTAGTAGCCAATCATAGTTACTCTAATCCCTATCATAATTAAAAATTCTTAATACTGAACTTTACCTGCTCAAATTACTGTGTAGTTTTTCTATTTCCTATTTTGACTCTGGCTAATACAGACAGATTCAGAGTCTATATTTTGAACCACTATTAACTTCCTGTGAAATATTAAACAAATCAATTTATTTCCAGGTGACAATACTGACCTCATATGGTAATTGTTAGAATTAAGTGATGTAAGATATATAAAACATTTATACCACCATGTCCACAAATAGTAGAGAAATATGTTGCTAGTTTTCATCCAGTAAATTATCTATCCTATCTAATAAACAAGTAATATGCAAATTGACTGTCACTCCAACAAACAAGATGGCTGCCCCCATGTGGTCAAAGATGGCTCCCCCCATGTGGACACAAGATGGCCACCACAAGATGGCCAGCAGGGGAGGGAAGTTGTGAGCAATCAGACCAGCAGGGGAGGGCAGTTAGGGGTGACCAGGCTGGCAGAGGAGGGAAGTTGAGGGCAACCGGGCCTGCAGGGAAGGGCAGTTATGGGGACCCAGGCCTGCACGGGAGAGCAGTTGCGGGGGGCGGGGGGGCAGGCCTGCAGTGGAGGGCAGTTAGGGGTGACCAGGTCTGCAGGAGAGGGCAGTTAGGCATCAATCAGGCTGGCAGGGAGCAGTTAGGCATCGATCAGGCTGGCAGGGTCGTGGTTAGGGGGTGATCAGGCTGGCAGGCAGAAGTGGTTAGGGGCAATCAGGAAGGCAAGCAGGTGAGCAGTTGGGAGCCAGCAGACCTGGATTGTGAGAGGGATGTCCCAGATTGGAGAGGGTACAGGCTGGGCTGAGGGACACACCCCCCATGCACGAATTTCGTGCACCGGGCCTCTAGTATATATATAAAAGTCTAAGCAATAGGCTTACTGGCCATCTGGCCAACCAGCCAGAGCTATGACGTGCACTGACCACCAGGAGGCAGATGCTCAACGCAGGAGCAGAAACCATAGGCATGGAAACATGGAACAGACTTATGAATCTAGAGGGAAGGGGGGAGGGGTGGGGAGAGCGGGAAGAGATTAACCAAAGATCTTATATGCATACTAGAGGCCTGGTGTACATATTCCTGCACCTGTGTGGTGCCTTGATCTGGCCCAGTGGTCGGCAAACTCATTAGTCAACAGAGTCAACTATCAACAGTATAATGATTGAAATTTCTTTTGAGAGCCAAATTTTTTAAACTTAAACTTCTTCTAACGCCACTTCTTTAAAATAGACTCGCCCAGGCCATGGTATTTTGTGGAAGAGCTATACTCAAGGGTCCAAAGAGCCACATGTGGCTTGCGAGCCGCAGTTTGCCAACCATGGGTCTGGCCTGTGGGGATTGGGCTGAAACAAGCTCTCCAACATCCCCCAATGGGTCCTGGATTGCAAGAGGCCTCTAGTTTTAATAATAAAAAACAACAACTATGAGAGTTAGGAAATAAACTAGATTTATGTTCATTAGTTTTAAAGCACTGTATTTTCCATAAAGGCAAATATTCCCATTTCAGGCAAACTAAATGCCTACACTAAAATATACATAGTTGTAAATGTGGAAGTCACTTTCTCTTACTGGCTAATCCTGACTGAAGACTAGACATACATGTGGAGTGTTGAACTTCCTAGGATAACATAATATAGTGATAATGCTGGCATCAAACACATGGAAGGTTTCTAGGTCAGAGTTCTGCTAATGCTACCATCTGCCTTCAGGTAACACAAGCAGAGCCTCGGAACCTATATAAACAAGGCATTATGGCATTTGAATGATTGTACTTTTCGTATAAGATCAAAGTTGATTACAAATAAGCATTTTTTCACTTTAGAAAACACAGCCTGCAAAACATGTTCTCTTCTTTTTATTTTATTGCATATGTCTTCCCAGGATAAAAACAGGAATTTAATTTTTGTTGCTCCTATTGATCATTTTTGTTATTTATGGAGTACATTCCTTTTAAGACACTGCTAAGTCAATATTGCCACACTGAATTTAGTTGTAATAATTCTGTCCTAAGAACTCAAAAAATTAAGAGCTCTTCCTTATCTCTTCTTCCCCAAGCCACATATGCAGTAAAAATCTGCAGATCTTAGATGTATGTGTTTAAGTGGTTCTGTGGCAAAACTCACATGAAATATCCATTACTCTCTATCGGTCCCTGGTGGCCAAGTGGTTCATTCTCTTTACTGAGAGGTAGCGGCCGTGGTTGAGAGCAGAGGCCTTGGAGTTTCACTGCTTGGGTGTGAATCTGGATCTCCCCTTTACAAGCTGTGTGCCCTGAAACAAGTTAGCTAGCCTTTCTTCAGCCCAGCATCACACACAACGCCCGCCCCCCGCCTCCCCCCACACACAAAATATCTCCACAATACAGTGTCATGAAAACTAAACAGGTTAATAGAAGTGAAGTTATTGGTTTGGAAGAACACGTCTATGGTCAGCATTACTTAAGTTAGTTATTACTATCATGATGATGCCCTTCATTTAACAGATGCTGGTATATACAGTCTCTATTCTATTTAGATAATCATAGCAGCTTCCTGTCTCCTACCCCATTTTGCTTGTGCTTTAGACAGACAAGTGGAGAAGAGAGTGCGCAGTCATCCTGAAGTCATTGCCCTTTCTATTCATTCCTACACTATTTTGGATGCTCTAAGGGTCAGTGGTTTCTGATGGATATTCATCAACATCCTGGGGAATTTTACCACTTTTGAAAGATTTTTGGTTAATCAGTCACTTATAGGCTCCTAGTGGGCATCCTGGTGGTCTTTCTTACTATTATTAGCAATAAAAATAAAGAGAACATTTTGTTTCATCTAAGACATCACAGACGTTGATGGTGCTATCAGTTTACAGACCCCTAAGAAATATAAAGGACTGCCAATTTAGCTATAGCAGGCCATTAACAATAGAATGCAGCTCGATTTCAGACATAAAAACATGAAAATATATATCACAGGGTTAACAAAATAGGGTGAAATCTCAGGGTTATTGCTCTCTTTACTTTTTCTCAATTATATTTATTGAAACTTGTGATTGTATTATGTATATTTTTTATTTACTTAAGATCTGTTTCCCTCATAAACCTGTTAGTTCCAGGCAGATAAGGTCCCTGGCTGTTTGCTAACCATTTGTATCTTCTAGCACCTAGCCCTATGCCTGATATTTAGAAATGGTCGATGAAAGGTTTTTTAATAAACAAATAAACATAACCATAATTGGTAGTATTTATTGGGAGCTTAGTACATGACAGGCAGTGGGCTAAGCAGATTATATACATTAGCTAATTGAATCCTAAAATTTGTTGACAAATCCTATGAGTTAAATATTATCATAGCCATATGATAGCTCAAGATACTGAGGCACAGAGAAGTTACAGAGGGTTTTTTAGCTGGTAATACCAGGATCAAATCTCAGTTCTTTCTAACTTCAGAGCCTCTTCTCTTAATGAGGGCGCCACACTGCTTTACCAAACGTTTCCTGGTATCATGGGACTGTTAGCGGCTTCGTGGGCATGCTAGCCACCTGGCAGCTCTCCCTTGGAAGTCTTCTTCCAGTGTTTCTAAATCCTCCAGCTGTCCCTGTACAGTCTGCTAGGCAGCACTGTGTTTTCTCTCACAAAAGCAGAAGCTCAAACTTCTTCCCAGGCACTTTTCTGATGCTGGTCTTCTTCACAAGAACTTACTTTGCAGAGGCTATTGAAGAGCCATCAGGTCAAAACTACTCTTCATCAACTGATTATAACCTCTCAGTTTGCTAAGGACATATCTAGTATAAAATCCCACAGCACAGCATGACCTCTTTAGCCGCCTCTAGTTTTCCTCTTTTTCTCAAGTAAAGGAAGCTCATTATGTTTACTATTCAGCGAACCCAGAGATGTCCTTCCCTTCCACTCCCACACAGGGAGCCATACTATTGTGTGAACCCATTGCTTTCCTCCTGCACAGCCTGAATTTGAATATTTGAGGCAGTGGTTCTCCTACTTGTACTTCAAAATTCAAAGTGATTTTTGAAAAAATTATAAATGGGGTCTTACTAATTGAATTTATTTGTGTTTGGCAAGTGTTCAAGTTCCACGATTATTTTAACATTATTTAATGGTGTGTCTTTGATAGAAAATGTTGGAAGTACCAAAATAGCATAAGAAACCATTATTACTCTTAATATTTGTCAATCTTATATGCATGGTTTTTATTCAACCACATTCCCCAAGAAATCAATTAGAACATAAGTACTTAATAGGAAGTTGGTAGCAGGTCATTCTAAGATATGTAAAATATTTTCTATTAAAAATAATAGACTAGTACCTACTTGTAAAACATGAAGAGATTATTAATAATCCTATACTATGTAATAAATGCCTAATATGCAAATTGACCAAATAGCGGGACAACCGGTGGAACAACCAGTCACTATGATGTGCACTGACCACCTGGGGGCAGATGCTCAGTGCAAGTGCTGCCCCCAGCCTGCAGGCCCCAGGCCAGTCAAGTCAGGTATCAGTGGGGGGGCACCCTGATTGCCCAGCAGAGGGAGGCGACTGGTGGCAGTGAGGGGTGAGGCCAGTGAGCAGGCAGCACCAGGCTGGCCAAGGTGGGTGCCAGTGGGGACCCCCGATCTCCCTGCTGGTCGCCCCACAGATTGGCCCTGATCTCTGGCCAGGCCTAGGGACCCTACCTGTGCATGAATTTCATGCACTGGGCCTCTAGTTAGGAAATAAAATTGTCAATTTTCCATTCTAAGATTATAAAAGGAAAGACCATCTGTTATTACAATTGTTTATTTCTAAAATTATTTTTAAAGGATATTTTAACACTAAAAATGCATGAGCAACATAATCTCAGATGGAAGAACAGTACTTTACAGTGAATGATGAGAACCTTGAGCTTACAGGATTTTTGAGTGTTTGTTTCTTCCTAATGGGCCTTCCCTCCACCACACAAACTCTAGCACAGACACAATAGTTCCAAAGGGCATGTGTGTAAATTGTTAAGTTCAGGGCCAGACCTAAGTGTATTAGGAAGAGTTAGGTGGCTAACAAAGCTTTACTAGTGACCCTGGGTTAATTAAACAGAATGGCAGACCTTGTTATTGAAGTAAATTATTAACAAGTGTTTACAAGTACAGGCAGAAATACCCTAATCCTTTACCTTAGCCTAATAACTTATTGTAGTATTATGTAACTAAATTTATCACTAAGGAGAAAATATATTTCATAGTCTTCATACAAACACAAAGTTTAAGGCCTAAAAATAATGGTGACAGACAATGGAGGTTTTCTTCCATTGTGAATATTATGCATTCATTAAAATGCTCATTTCTCTCTCATGGGCCAAAGACCCGTCACCTGAGGATTTCAGTATGGGGTAATAAAATGTGAGTTTGACCTGGTGGTCAAATAATCTATAACCTACTATAAAAACTAATCTCTAAACGTTCTACTGTTAATATTTTTCCCTGTTCAGCTATAGTAGTTTACACTGTATCCTTTTCTTTGATTTGAAAAAAGTGAATGTCATACTTTTTTTGTCATGCCATTTTTATCTGAGCTTTTTCTATTTATTAGTAAATTTCAAAGGATACCAATTTATCAGTATGAAAAATCATATATGTCTTGAACAAAGGAAAGTGAATCTAGAGCATTTCCATATCTACAAAATTTTCTTTTTAAAACATCATTGAAGAAGGAGGGAAACATTGAGATTCAAAACCAAAGGGCAAAATGATTAAGAAGTCAGTTAAACAATATGCCACTGGATGATATAACCAGTAAAAATAAATGCATGGGCCATTGCTCCTTTATATTACAATTAAATCCCGACATTACTTAATATAAAGAGGAGCAAAAATGTTCATTAACATTTGAATGAGAGTAAATATTACATACTATGGAAATGAATTGATTTAAAAATGTGTTAAAATATAGCAAACTTTTCTACTTTTAAATCCTCTCAGGTCATGAAAACAGACATACTGGTATATTGCTATTTTTTTCTAGAATGTTCTTCACTATATAATTCAAAGGTTAAATGTGTAAAAAATTGTGTCTTTCATACATATCCTTATAAATCCAATCAACATTCTATTATAAAATAGAAAGTTAGGGGATTGTAGTCATTTGATTGTTCAATAATATAAGTACAATTATTTCAAAAGGTTTACTTTCTCAGTGGAATAAGCATGGAACATCAATAAAAAATATACAAATGTTTAATTTTATTTCCATGTTATTTTTTTTTTTTGCTTTTCAGCTTATTAACAAATAAATATATTTTCAAGTGTTTGATAATGAAAGCTAAAAGACTTTTTATTTTTTCTGTCTTCATGTAAGTTAGATAAATACAGATCATATTACTATTCATAAATCACATTAACTACATAAAACACTAAAATAATTTTGGATAATAATTCAAATAAATTATTAGTATTCCTTCTGAGGAGCATTTTCTTTCTTTTGAAAGCCTATGCTTATTTTTGTGTGAGTTTGTCTGTGTACTGGAAGTAATGCAAACATTGTCTCATAATTTATTGGAGTATTATGATTAATAATAAGTATTCTAATTTAAAAATATGCCCTTCATGTTTCTCTGAAGGTCTGAGTCTTAGGATGGCCAGATTAAATCCATTAACATGATTTTACTCTGACAGATTCAAGATAAATTGTCCTTTCACCTTAGTTTAAATGGTCTCACTTTGAGAGAAATACAGTAGCACAGAAAATTCATAAAACATAAGAGCACAGTGGCAGTTTTTATTGGGCTCACCATACATAATTCACAAGATATTTCTTTTCACTTTGTTTGAAAGAGTATTTTAATAAAAAATTTACCTCTTAGGTTGGATTATTAAATTAAATTTGAATTAACCAACCCTCTTGGTTTCTTTTGCTACAGAATGCCATTCTTTTAGCCATTTTCCTATATGTATACATGTCCTTTAGGGATCAGGGGTAATCAAACCAATCTTTAGGCTATTCATTAGTGATATAAGTTTTATAAAGTATATTGGGGATAAAGTTGGAATTACTAGTTCATTATTTTAAGTTATATTGTCTCGTGTTATCTCAATCTCTAAGCAAAATAATAAATAATTACAGGCAGTTGACTATAACAGGTCTAGCTACATAACTTTACTCAACAATTCTTTCAGCCTGCCATGCAAAAAATTATTAAGAAAACTCCCCAAAGATTTATCTTTCATTTCCTGTACTTAGTACTCTCTCTAGATTCAAGAGATGAAAATAATACCATGCTATTTCATAGAGTAAAACATTAACTCCAAATAAGTGAGAATCTTTCTTTATAGATTTTCCAAGTGAATACCAAGTAAATGTTTTGAAAAATTATTTTATGTATTCATTTTTTAAACAATAAAGGCTATGTTTTAGAACTTCTCTAGCTTTTGGGAGTTTGTCAGGCTAATGTAGATTTCCTAATAACAGTAAAAAGGTCCATAATTCGAGGCCTGTATATTGATTATAGAAAAGCTAAGATTATCTAAATTCTTTCTAAAACAAAGTTGGGTACAAGCTAATTAATAAGATGAATATAAGCTAATTAACAAGTGAAAACATTCACTTATTTAACAATTTCATGGCTTTATTTATTTATAGATAGCAACAAGTAATAATATCTCTGGTTAAAGATGGTATAGTAAAAGCAAGTTGTTTTCTCTCCAGTGATACCTCCCACCAAATCACATTTTAATCTGTCAACAAAATACATATCTATCTATATATATAAAGCCGGCAATGGGAATGCCGGAACAACCTGAATGACCTGAATGACCAGTTGCTATGATGCCCACTGCAGTGGGCCAACCAGTCTGATTAGTAGTGGGGCTGGCCGGCCAATTGCCAAGGCCTCTCCCCCTTCACCCCCCTGGCCGGCCAAGCCCTGATAGGTCCCCCAAATCCAAACAGGGGCAGGCCAGCCAGCCAACTTCCTGCATCCCCTCCACCTGACTGGACCCACCCCGATTGGCACTCCCTACCCCCATCGGGGGCAGGGCCAGCTGGCCAACCTTTTGCAGCCCCCTTCCCTGCTGGCCAGGTGCCAATCAGGCCCCGATCAGGGCAGGGCCAGGAGCCAACCTCCCTTGGTCCCTCCCACTGCCAGCCTGGCCCTGATCGGCCCCATTAGGGCAGGCCAGCCAGACCCCACCCATGCACAATTTCATGCACCAGGCCTCTAGTCCTATATAAAAGACTAATATGCAAATTGTCTCCTCTGGAGTTCAACAGACCAGGAGTTTGACTGATCACTATGACATGCGCTGACCACCAGGGGGTGCCATGGGACGAAGGAAAGCCCCGACCAGCAGCCGGCAGCCGGGGGAAGGAAGGCCCCAATCAGCCCTGATCACTGGAGAGACCTATAGACCCTACCGGTGCACCAATTTTGTGCATCAGGCCTCTAGTATTTACATCTTAGTGAAACATGGAAATTCTCACAAACTCCAATAACCTTGAAGAATATTTGATAGAAACAATAAATTCAGTCCTAAATGAAAAGCAATGCCTAAAACTAATTCAAATTTCCTCAGATTTCAGACAAGATACAGATATGTCCAAAAGGAAGAATCACAGTTTTGAAAGACCCCTTCAGGGACCTTTCGGGGGAATAACAAGACCCTTGTGTGACAGAATAAAGGAGAAAGAAAAAATGTCATTGAGAAACCTAATCCACGCCACACCTCAGAATGACAGTTAAGATGGAGCCAAAGGAGAAAAAATTAATGTCTACCCCACAGGAAAAATACTCTCACCCACCCAATGTCCCCTAAAGTTTCAACCACTTACAGTATCACATCAAAA
This sequence comes from Corynorhinus townsendii, assembly GCA_026230045.1. Taxonomy (NCBI): domain Eukaryota; kingdom Metazoa; phylum Chordata; class Mammalia; order Chiroptera; family Vespertilionidae; genus Corynorhinus; species Corynorhinus townsendii. Next base: position 115,692,618 of record JAPDVU010000006.1, on the reverse strand, counting down.
TCCAAAAATATCATCTCCAAAGTCCCAAATGTAATCATTTAAATATTAAATATTCTAAATTTGGTATGAGTGAAACTCCGAGTATAATCCATCTTGGAGCCAATTCCTCTCTATGGACCTCTGAAACGTAGGAACCAATTGTTTGCCCCAAGAATACAACAATGAAACAAGCATATGATAAAAAGTTGAAACAGTTCCATTCAAAATAGAAAAGTAGAAAGAAAGAAAAAAAAAGGAATGTTTTTGAAATTCTAGCTGTGTTAAGTTCCATTAGATTTCAAAGGTTGGAAATAAATCCTCTGCGGTTTTCAGCTCTGCCTTCTAAATCTTCCTTCCTTCCTTCCTTCCTTCCTTCCTTCCTTCCTTCCTTCCTTCCTTCCTTCCTTCCTTCCTTCCTTCCTTCTTCTTTCCTTCCTCCCTCCCTCCCTCCCTCCCTCCCTCCCTCCCTTCCTTCTTTCCTTGTTGTTTTGTTTCTATTTTCAGGAAGGGTAGAATGGATCTGTTGTCGAGAAGTTTAATGAGTCTGTTTCTTGACTATATACTTATATCTAGTAACATTCTTTCATTTCATACGCTCTGTCCTTCTTGGTCCAAGCTGGAAGTGTTCTTCTGATATAAACATCTCAAAAACCTTGTAGTTCTGTCATGTATATCATGGAGAGTCACTCCATTAGATAAGAGGCTTCTCTACACATCTTTCTTGGAAAATTCCATCCCAATTCTTGACTTCTGCTTCAGTCACTGGGAGGTTCTATTGGTCACACTTTGTGTAACTGATTTTTTTTTTAAATCTGTCTGGGGTTATTAACAAAAGATTGTCCATCTATACTCTCAGCTTTATTCTACCATATATTTTCCTAATGGTGAAACTCAGTTTTAGTCTTTTTCACAATCTGAATGAGTTGAAAATTTTCCAAAATATCTAGTTCTGAATGAGTTGAGAATTTTCTAAAACATCTGGTTGCTTTTTGTCTAACAGTTCTATCAACTTATTCTCCTGCATTTTCCTATAGGCAGCAGAAGTAACTAGGCTTCCCATTCAAATTTTTGTTTGCAAATCTCTTCAGCTAAATGTGCAAGGTCATAGCATACTACTTGCACTTTCTACATAGCGATAGACCACAATTCCACTGAGCTTTTCCCCACTATATAACAAGGCTCTCCTTTCCCTAAGTTTGTAATAAAATGCCCTTCATTTTCTTCTGAGCGCTCATTAGCAATGCCTTTAACTTCCATATTTCTATCAACAGTCTCTTTGTGATTTAGATATTCTCTAAGGTTACTTAGGTTTTCTATACCATACTCCTCACTTCCTTCTGAGACCTTATTAGCAGAATCATAAATGTTCATAATTCTACTAACAGGCTGTTCAAGACAATCCAGGCTTTTCTTCTTCTATTTTTCAATCAGAGTCTTCAATATTCTTCTAACATTCACCTACCACCCAGTTCCACATTTTTAGATAATCTTTACCAATCAGTGTTCAACTAGAGAGGCAGAGGGCTTTATTGTCACAAATTGGCTTGTACATTTGCAGGGACTGCTTAGGCAAGTGCAAAATCCATAGAGCAGGCTACCAGAAAGGGCAAGCTGGAATCTGGGGGGGGGGGGGGGGGGGCATATAAAGAAGTTATTATACACAGGAAGGATTTCTTCTTCAGGGAAGCCTCAGCTCTGTTTTAAAGGCCTGTTAACTAATCATATCAGGCCTGTGCAGATAATCTAGGATAATCTCCTTCACTTAAATATTAAATAGACTGATTATGCACTTTAATCACATCTACAGAATACCTTTGCAGCAGGATGTAGACAAGTGTTGAATAACTGGGAACTACAGCTTAGTCAAGATGACACATCAACAAGATCATGACAAGCTAACGAAACTTAAGGATATAAAATGTATCCTTGGGACTGCAAATTATTTCCAACAGGTGGTAATAACTGGCTTCAGTTTTTCCAAAACAACATTCAATGAAAGAAGAAGAATACTTACAAGATTTTTTGGGGAAAAAGGTGCAATCCAAGAGTTATAAATTAAGCCATGTATAAAGATACAAAAAAAAAAACACAAAACAAAACAATAAATTATCAAGAAATAAAAAACCCACAATCTCTCTCTGAACTACAAAAACATGAACAACAAAAGTAAAATATTCTAATATATTTTGTTAAAATAGAGAAATCAAATCAAAGTAAAGAAGGAAAGAGTGAAGAAGCCATGGCAAACATGAAGGAAGGAGAAATAAAAGGATGAAGCTTGTAAGTACTGGATTCATTTAAGTATATAGAACCATAAGGCCAAACAATTGTAGAACTTATAGAAAAAGTACATATGTATAAACCTTGAAAATATATTTTTGTCTAAATAAGACAAAGGAAAATCGTTTGAACAAAAATAAAAAGGATCCCAAATCAATTATATAGAAAAGATTCCTTTATTAACTTGTGGTCGAGAATATATTTGTATATTTTCAGAAAACAACCCCAAGACCAGATGGATTCCTGCAACAGGGAGGAATTGACAGGAGTGCTCCAACCACGAAGACAAGAGGAAAAAACAGTCCAGAGATGGAAGACGCTGACAACGCCTTGCCATGGGAGCAGTCAGCAACTGTGCACCGCTGCAGGTTACCTAGGACCAAACCAGTGAGGGTCGGACCTGCATTGCCACCATGTGCCCACCATCCAGATATCACTGCTGACATGTACACATAAGGAACTGTTGGACATTGAAATTGGGACTCAAACATTTTTTTGTTTTGTCTTGTTTTTTTATTATATGTTTATTTCTAGTCTGCAAAGGCAAAACTTTTTAAAGGAAAGAAATGGTGGGAAAAAGATACAGAGGCAAAGAAGCATTGAACAGACTGTCAAACTACATTGGGAAGACAGGGGAGGTTGGGCGAGGAGGGCTGTAAGAGACCAACCGAAGGACTTGTATGCATGCATATAAGCACAACCAATGGATATAAGACACTGGGGCAGGGGGGGGGGGGGAGGGTGGGCAGGTGAAGGCATGTCCTGGGGGGTAGGGGAGGTCGGGGGGAGATCAAGGGGGAAATAAAAGGAGACATATGTACTACTATTTGTAATACTTAAAACAATAAAAAAAATTAAATTAAAAAAAAGAATATAGGATATATAGAAAAGATTTTTATATAAATTATAGAGCAGTATCAATAAAGTCATATGTTTGCGAAAGTGCATAAAAAAAGAAAATATTTTTTAAAATTATCGGATATATTTTTAAATTGAGAAAAAATTGGGAGATGTTTAAATATAATTTTACCTTTTTTGGTAGATTGTCGGTAAAGAATTTTGATAAATTAGAAAATAAGTTTTAAATTTCATAAAGTATTCTTTACATTTTTTTCAGAATAATTCCTAATCAAGTTAAACTGCCAATGGGTACCATACACATTATTTTAGCTAGACATAATGCTACCTCTACTAATTTAGAAATTTGGTTACCAATGAAAAGAGGAAAGATTAAACATGCATATATTATATTGATTCCCTCATTCTCCATATGAATTAAAGGCATTTGGCAAGAAATTTTTATGCGATAATTTTTCTATAGCTATATAAATAACATACTATTCTATAATTACAAGTACTTTATTTTATGCTGTTTTCTAGATCTAAGCAAACATGTATCAATCAGGTAATCTAGTAATTGTCTTTAGAAGCAAAGTGATGTTTATATTATGTATTTCTGACATTTGAGATAGGCTAAATAGCAAAATTCCAATGTTTTGTACGTGTTGTTTCTTAAAATATAACTCAGGTTATTTCCCCTTGGGTTTTTACCAAAAGGGCAAGATTAATTGCTTGACTAAGGACAGGCTTACATTATTTATGGATGCATATGTGGTCTATTGTGCTGTATTTAATATCTCTCATAGGATAGCAAGCTTAAAGGATAAAATAAATTAGAGACCTGCTATCTCCCTGTTTTGTTTTAATTGGGCTTTAAAAAAGATTTTATTAAAAATTATATGGAAACTAAAGAAAAACAGATTAGCAAGCACTAAGATCAAGTGGATTGGCAGAAATAATAAGCAGATTGTTTTTAGTGGTCCATGGCACATTGACAAAAGTTATTAAATTGATAACAAATACCAGCCTAACATATTGTATTGTAATGAGGAAAAGGAGAAAAGATTAATATAATGTAGTTCAGAAAATGCATTGAGATAATCTTCAGGAATAATACAAAGTAAAGAAGAAAAGACAGATGAATTTAACAATAGTACATTAAAATTAAGAGTTTTGGCTTATCAAAAGACCAAGTTTCCCCTTTCTTTAGGATTGGAAATGGCATTTACAAGCATTGCATGCTAATATGATATCTAATACACTGTGATTTGATCATAGCCACAATGTTCATTTTTTATCTTTAACCCAGAAGCCGTCAAGAGACACTGTAGTGACAACAGCTCCTCCTTGTGAACAATGTAGCCTGTAGACAGGCCTGCAGCAGCACATTTTTCTGCACTTTAATACAATCTTCTTCATGGCTCAAAACTTAGCATTAGTTATGAGTGACAGAGAGTGGTAGCTAAAAGATCAGCACGATTGTCAAGGTAAGATAAGTCCATATTCCTGCAAAAGCCCTGTGTTTAGATATGTGTATTTATATAAATGTCTGAGTTTCAAACTATTTAACAGAGAACAGAGGATATGTACAGTTATTTCTAATGTACATTATCAAGCTTTTTAGTTTGTACACACTTGACACTCCAGAAATCTCATTTCAAAGTTAGGATTGAGTCCTGGTCAGTGTGGCTCAGTTGGTTGAGTGTTGCCCCATGCACCTAAAGATCCCAGGTCCAATTACTGGTCAGGGCACATACCAGGTTGTTTGGTCCCCAGTCTGGGTGCATGCAGGAGGCAACCAATCCATGTTTATCTCTCTCTCCATCTTTCTTTCTCTCTCTCTAAAACAATAATTTTTTTAAAATTAGGATTGAAATCAGTATATTAAACCTAGTGATTACAAATATGGATCCTAATGAAAGCAAATGATGAGATAAAATATAGGGCCTCACTTTGGGGTCAAAATGGTAAGTTATAGGGACCAAATTTAATAACTGTGCTAAATGGTGTCTGTGCCTAGACTAACAACTCAAAAAGTTTCATGAGTTCAGCATTTTTATCTATATTGTTACTCTCTGCATCCCTTTCCTAAAATAGATTTTGGCAGTTTCTCTGATGGTTTATCCTAAAATCTCAGATTTCAATTCAGATTTTTTAAAGGAAGCTTCATGTTTCAAACAACACATTTTAGTTTACTTGGGATAGCAGTTAGGAATATAAAGAATATATCCTTTTTTTTTTTTTTTTTTAAGAAATACAGCTACCCATTCGTTTAGGTTTTCATATGATCTGCTAGTGATCTGGTTAAAAAAAAAGTACCCATGAGATGAATATCCTTGTTTCAAATTAAAGAACATTTCCTTTTTATTCCTCATTAGTGTTGGCATTAAGCATTTTCAAAAAAGAACTTGTCACATTATTTTATTTAACTTTCTGAGAAATCACCAAAGACTTAAAAAATGTGAGAATTATTCTTGCATGTAATATTTTAAATAAAATTATCATGTTGCTGCCTAAATATGCTAAAACTATAGTTTAAAGTCTCTTCTAAGTTTGTCATGAGAAATTTGGAATTCATGCTCTCTTACTGGATGACTCTTATGATCCTGAGATGTGTATATAAGAAAGCTATCTTCAAAAAGAAATTCATTCTTGAGTAGTGATACAGAATGGATTTGTTGTGTCAAGCTAATTAGTACATAAAATAAATTAATCCATGATGCTAGGTCTTTCTAATATGCTCCATTCAAAAGAGCTAACTGGCTCAAATATAAACTTATTATATTGAATAATAATATAAATATGTGTCAAAGATACACTTTTAAAAATTAAGATGCAAAGTATCATTTTTCTGGACAGTAAATTGTACTAGTCTGGGGGAAAACTTGAGTAATTATTAAAACAAACTCAAATGTAGAATTTTTTACATGACACCAAGACCTTAATTTTAATCATCACTGGAAGTAGTTGAAGGAAATAATGGGTCTTACCTTTAGTATTATCAGCCTTGATTAGAAAGTACTGAAGAAAAAACAGGAATAAAATATATCAACTTTGATTTTATTTCCAATTTTGAAATTGGAGAAAAAAGGGAAAACATATTCTAGTGTGGTGAGTTTTTTGTCAATGGCAACATGAAGCCAATAAAATGGAAGGAATAACTTATCTATCCTGAGGTAATACCTGGCACTGAGGATCACTTTCAAAAGAAAACATTTCCATTAGAAAAGCCTGAATTTTATCAACATTTGGATTAGTCCCAATAGAAATATCTTGTCTTGCATCATTTTATGAGGTTGCTTATTACACTGTCAAGGAAAAGAAGTGATAAATGACTAAAGATTAAAAAGAGATTTTGGAAAAGCCATATGCCCAGAATATAAATGGTCAAATGGCTATGGAATGGATAGAAGATAAATGTGAATTCCCTTGGAACTACTTTAAAAGCCCAGATCTAAGCTAGTGGGAAGGTATGGAAGCCTGAGAACTGTTAAGAAGCAAACTTCTATTTGTCAAGAGACTTCTTTTTAAATAAAGTGTTAGAAAATGAGAAAGTAAAGATACTATACCATAAAAACATTTGCTTTGACAGACTTTATCTATTATTTAGACATTACTCACCTTTCTAGATATATTGTACCTAAACTGGCTCATACATAATATCACTGTCATCTATGAATTCTTTGGAGATCTTGTTAAGATTAAAATTCTATATCTATGCTTCCCAGGACATCATAACTTGGTAGTTTGGGCAGAGCTTGACATTCTGCATTGCTGACATAAGCTAAGTGGACATCAATATTGCTGATACCAATGAACACAAAGTGGAAAGGTTCTCACGGCTGACTAGCAGATACAGAGGAAGGTCAGTGTCGGGGACAGACCAAATCAGAATGACACTTCTTCAAAAAGAAAATGACTCAGTCAAAATAATGACAGGTAACAGTACAGAATGGCATGGAAGCCTCATTGCTTCATGGTCCACAAGTTTTGTTGACTATTCTGAAGGCATGGGAAGGAGAAGAAGCCGTGTTAGAGAAAAAGAAAATTACTCATCTTTTCCCATTGCCACAACAGTACCTACCATCTACATACAGTCCAATGAAGTTAATTTTCAATAAAGCAACAGAACTATTTCAAATTTCCGACCTTGTTTATCTTCCATGCGTCTTTTTCTCCATTTCCACTCAGAGCCCACTAATTATCATGGAAACAATGTCTGGTGTGCATGAGACAGAGACTGAGGCAAAGTGCCGAACATTACATTCAATCCTCTGAGCTGGGTTTCTACCACAGTTGGACAGCAGCAAAATTAAATCAGAAATTAACTCCTGCATTATTCTGGATTCAGCTCCAGAAGGCAGACTGCTGGTCTCTGCAGGAGAACATATGAATCTGAGCTGCAGAGGATGGTTAGGCAATGAACACCAGACTGGGAGAAAACGGATTTGTAGGAGGAAGGGATAAATAAAAGCTCTCTATCTCATTTCTATGAGTTTCAAAATGCCCCTTTGGTGTGAGGTGATGGGATTACTGCATTAAAAAACTGTTAGTAAGAACTGAGGAAAATAGCATGGTTTTCATCCTTCAGGAAACAGTCTCTGGTTAGAAAACATAAAAGAGACATTCACATTATGTAAGATTTCTGTTTACATATATGCAGGCAAGATAAAGACTACTAAACTGGAGGTGTCCATTGAAAACTGAACCTGATTTGCTAAGGCATGAAGACAAATGATGATCAAACAGAGCACTTTACAATCAACTGCCATGAACACAGGAGTACAGTTTACTGCTGCTATTAGCAATAATTGGGTTTTGGAAGGAGACAGAAGCCGAATGCAATATAGGTAATTAAAGAACAAGCTTTTGTTAACACTAGCAATCAAGGGGTTGTGATTTTACAGACTTGGGACCTATTATGGTGCCCTGAAAGTAGTCTATTTTTACACAGGTAGTGTATTTCTCTCCCTTACAACACTAAAGCGTAACCATGGCTAATAGACAGGTCATTTTCTATTCAAACTATTTATTATCAATTTAAGGCAAAGATGAGCATGTTTAGAATCCAGATTTACCATGGAAACCATATTCTTAATCCCAGAGGACTGGGGAGCAATTGCTTATGAAATTGTGATGGCTAAATTACAAGTCCCTCAACACTGCATTTTTGTAACTGCTATCTCAAAACTAAGCATATGGGTTTTTATTTTGTTTCCCTTTAAAATGAACTCATTGTTTTTTTTATAAGATGCCTATAACATTTTGATTAGGTAACTTAAAGCAAACATGGTATTTCAAAATATGATGGCTGAGAATCAAAATTAAAGTCATAATGAATATAAACAACAATTACAATTGTCATACCAGATGTTCAACATTTCTGGAGAAATAACATAGACTTAACATTTTAAAAAAGCTCAAAAATAAAACATGGAAATAATACCAGTACATTTGATAAGTAGGAACCTTTTGAGAAAGTTCCTAATATATGCTATTTGGAAAGAAAACTAGAATCTCAAGGAAATCCAAAATAAGTAAGGTTTAAGACTGGAGGCAGAATAGGTAGACTTAAGCAATTCCCAAGAAGAGAAAAGGCAATAGCAGACACTTTTTCTCAAAAGGTGTCATCAGTTGTTAATGAATGTGGAAACTTGAAATCTTGGGTGGCCTTTTCCTATAGGACAATGAAAAGGTGGACCTTTACATGGCATGAAGGGCTATGTAAAAACAGATCATTAATTGAAATATTCCTACTAAAACTATAGATCAAACAAAGTCTTAGCTCAAGATCTCATCCAGCTAAAAGACTTGCACGATCTGGCCCCCTCCAGATACATTTGGAATGAAGATTTAATTGGATGTTCTATTTAGAGTATATGCCACTGAAGTAGGCTTTACCAAATGGGCATAGTAATGTAATTCAACAAGGAAGCAAATAATGGAATAGAATTAAACAAAGAAATACATACACCCACACAGGTGAATTTAGCGTTGGGGGGGCTTCAGTTGCATTTTTTTTTTAAATTCTGAATTAAATACAAAATGTCCACAGCATAGTCTTCCCAGCAAGTACATTATTTGTTAGAAGCCAAAATGCTGCTTCAATGCATTCTGATTCCTTATTTTGTTACATAATAATATGCTTAAAAAGCAACACATTGTGAGCTTGGGAGCTGTAAGGCATTTATTTACCATGGTGGGTTAATCTCATTCAGTGAGGTATAGAAACTCAATAATGAGTGCTACAGTATATAAGCTAATTGCTAGGATAAAACCAAATGAATAATTACTTAACTCTGGAATGAGGCCTGCGGGAATTTTTCTTTAATAAAGGTTTAATTCACCAGTGATAATGAATGCAATCTCACATACTACTGAATAACACCATTAACATAATGACTATGATACAAAAACTATAATTAGAACTAAACAGAAACGTTAATTACAACCACCAAGGTACTGAATGAAATACTGTTGTTTAAGAAATTGACCTGCTTTGCTGTCATGCTTTATGGGCTCAAGAATATATCTGTAATTAAATATTCATGTTTATAAATATATATAGAATATAGTTTATATCATCCTACTGGCATCCTCTGAAATTTAATAAATAAATATCTTAATGAAAAATTGTGCAGAATTTGAAAGACAACTTAAACATTAAAATAATTAAGTTTTTTATCTTAGTTAAAAGCAAATAGCAATATTTGTGTCAAAAATGTTCAATATTAGAGAGAGCAGGTATCTTCAATTTTGCATTTTACTGGTGTTAACTCTATGAGCACTAGCAAAGTAGTTACGAAAAATGAGCAAATCAATTAAGTTTGAAACATTATTACAATAATTTGGAAAAATAAGTTGCATAATCAATGAAGAAAAGTCTAAGTACTAAACTGATGCTTCTAAAAAGACATAGCTGTGATTCTTAAAATTCTTTGAATTTCAGTTACCCAATATATAAATATGGATATATTTAACTGCACATGTAATAGATTTACGTATCTAGATATATGTTGATAAGCATTTTGAAACCAAGTGTCACACTAAATTAAGCATCAAAAACAATGACAACAACTCTCTAGTATACAGACACTTTCAATGCTTAGATATAAATATTAAAAAAAGATAAAGCCATTTGCCTCAATATGTTTTATTGAGAACTTTATTGGCATTGAGCTTTTACAATAAAGGAATATTTATTTTTTATTAAATTTATTGGGATGACATTGGTTAATAAAATTATATATGTTTCAAGCATACATTTCTATAATACATTATCTGTATACTAGAGGCCCAGGGCATGAATTCATGCAGGGGTGGGGTCTGGTTGGCCCACCCCAATGGGAGCTCATCAGGCAAGGCCAGCTGTGGGGTCTAATGCTGGAAGCTATAGCTTTCCCCCAGCTGGATTTAATTATACTTTAAGGATGGCCAAAAGAAAACCCACAACAGAACTGTTTTGCATTTCACCTGCCATGAGATGAAGTTCTTTATGTGTTGTGTGCAAACGTATATCAACATGGATGATGGCCCTCTAATGATTTTTGCATTCTTCCCAGGGCTCTGCCCTCAGTTTCTCAATGTGATCTTCATGTCTGCTTGTTTAAAAATTTTTCTGTTTTTGAATGTGCCTACCCTTCGCTGTTGGTCCTGGCAGCCTGAGGGTCCTCTTCACTGCCCCTTTTAAAGAGAGATTGAAAGCTCACCTAATCTGCAAGCCACCACAATTTCACAAAATCCCCACCCTCTACATTCCTCAGCAAAGGGCCGCCATCCCATTAATGCTTAGGTCACCTTTTTGACTAACTTGCAAAGTCTCCTGGGCTGCAGGGCCATAGAGGGAGAATTCCACACCTTGCCTGCAGTATTAGCAGAGACCTCTGGAGACTCTGGTCAGGGACAGGAGGGAATGAAAATTATTTTCTTGTGCTTTCACTAAATGTACATGTACCAGGGAGCCAGGCAGTGATTTTATGGGTGTTGGGGGCAGATCGGGGGCAGGGGGAGAGGCTGCTGACAGTTGGATCAGGCTGGCTGGCTGCTGCAGTGTGTGTCACAGCCACTGTTCGTTCTGGTCATTCCACCATAACGGTCGCTGGGCTTTTATAAATGTAGATTACATTATGTGTCTACCACCCATCTTATGAGCCAAATCAGTAAGACGAAAAATATATCCCTAGCTACTCATTACCCTTTAATTCATTATTATGTTTTATTGGAATATATACACTGAGTGGCCAGATTATTATGATCTCTGAATGCATAATAATCTGGCCACTTAGTGTATATCCTATCTACACTAATAAAAGAGAACTATGCAAATTGACCATACCTCTGTGACACCCACCAGCCAATCAGGAGTGAGTATGCAAATTAACCCAACAAATTGACTGGTCCTAACAGTCACTTAGGCTTTTATATATATATATATTGGAGAGTAACCTTTAAATACTTTTTAATTTTTTTATTTTTCTTGACATCCTAAATCTTTCATTTTTCTCATTGAAAAGGCAAGTGTATAGAATATAAAACAATTTTTCTACAACAGAAACTTGAATGAGCTTTAATTTACCTTGAATTAAAAGAACTATTTTTATACCCATTAAAAGCTAACACTAGGATTTAAAAATAATGCATTAACCTGGACAGCATAATGTTAAGCATTTTGTGAAAATGTGCCACTAATTAACCATCATAAATGTGGATTAAATACTAGTAGTCCACCAAGCAGGTATAGAAATCCCTGTTGTCATACATTAACTCCCCACAACACATTTGATGAAATTGCCTCTAACCATATGATTAGAGAGAGAGCCCATATTTCTCGCATTAAGCAACCCTATGACTTGCCTGACTTTGAAAGGAGAAGAAGGAGGGGTTTCCTAATGGCTCCCAGCAATCGGTACTTTTACCCTTGGGTGACCTCTGTAGTTAGAGAATGCATGCATAGTCTGAGAAAGATTCACCTTGCTATGGACCTTGAACTATTCTGCAAATACACGGAAAAATAAATTAAGTTAATTCAAGTGCTGTTGCTGCTGCTAACACTGTCTTTCACTGAGAGAAAAAAAAATTAGGTGGGTTCAAGCAGTGGGGAGCACTGTAGAGAAGGAAAACTTGGAAATGGCACAAAAATTTACATTCTTTGTATGCTTATTGGCATATAAAATATCTGAAGAGGAGAAAGAAGTAAAACATGTATTTTGTTGTATAAAATTAGTTACCATGATTTAAGCATGTGGCTCTATCCAGATACTAGGCTTTTCTTCTTCTTTTTTATTTTTTACAGTTTCTAGTTCATAATATATCAAAACTCCTGTCCAAACAGAGCCTGATACTACACCCACAGTAAAATTCTGCCTTCTCTGTATTTTTAATTAACTCGATCCCAGCAGTGGTTTTTAACAGCTAACATTTTGTGTGAGTTACAGTATGCGCACTGCTGAGACATAAATGCAAAGTAATCACCCTAATAAGTAGATATAAACATTTACAACAATTGCAACAAATCCCTGAAACAAATAAGGGGAGAAAAAGAAAAATAACAAGCAGCAAGCCAGGAACTAAGTCTCAATACAGTTGCATGAGTATGAATGTCATTCAGAACTCTGGTCTTTTGTTGCCTTTAGTAATTTAAACACCCAAAGTCACTAAAGAACTTGTACTTTCAATGGAGAGGGAGAGGGGGAGAGGGAGAGGGGCAGAGGGAGAGGGATGTAGGGGGAGGGGGAGAGGAGAGAGAAAGAGAAAGAGAGAACCCTGATTAAAAAACAAAAACCAAAACTTCAATTATCACATTTGTGCCAAAAACACTAGCAGAGAATTCTAAGCACTTGTGTGACTGTTATTTCCATAACAGAAAGAAATGATAATACCTCAGCCCAGAACCACACAGGGCAAGCCTTTTGGCGTTCTACCCACAATAAAACAACAGGCCCTAAGGTGGGAGGAAGCTGGATGAATGCGAAGAGCAGAGAGAATGAGAATGGAGCTGGAGCCCAGCGAGGCAGAACAAGATGAGGTTGGAGAAACAGGCAGCGACCAGGGATCAGGGCGTGAAAAGCTTGGTAGGTCAAGATAAGAGGAATAGACGTTATTTTAGGCACAATGATGACATGAGAGGATTTTAAGCATGATAGTACTATAATCTTACTTAGTGTCTTAAAGGTTACTTTGGCTGTAGGTTGTATGGGGCAAGAGTGAAACCAAGAAAAGCACCTATGGGCTATTATAGTAGGTGGTTTGGTATTCAGAGATGAGGCTATATTTAGATAGAGGCAGAAAAAAATAGATGAAGACCAGAAATTATAGGAGAGGGTAAGGAAAAGGAAGAAAGAATGAATCCCAGATTGAAATGTGGGCCTATGGGAGAGTAATGAAGAACAAAAGCTCATACAGAATTTAAGTCAATTTTCAGGTTTCTGAGCTACACCAAGCACTCTCTCTTATATACCATGGACAATGTGACTGCCATTTAACAATGTACTATCTACTATGACACAGAGATAGATACATAAATAATGATTGGGGAAAAATAACACAGAATGTGTAAGTGTGAGCTTAACACTGATCTAGGAGCTTTCACCCATTTAAACCTCACAGAAACACATGTCACAGGCAAGAAAATTCAGGTCCAGAGAAGTGACAAGCCACAACATAACCCATAAGATGAATATTAGAGCCAGGATTCAAAACTAAGGCAGTGTGCCGCCAAGTCTATTCCTTTAACCTTTTATATGATACACATGTGCACATGTGAACACACACAGGCACATACATTGAAAGTTCTATGGTAAAGGTGCAATAGAACAAAGATTGATACCAACTCTAAGAATCTGGGAATGTGTGAGAAATAAACAAACATTGATGTTCCCCACAAAGTCCAACATGTAGAATAACTGGTGTTTCCTGCATAGTTGGGTATTTAGAGAACAACTTTTTTAAGTGATTTCTGGCTAGAAATAAAGTTTGAGACATGATTTAGCTTCCTCAAATGAGCAAAGAAAAACACACATCCAATTGTCCTAAATTCCTTAAAACACAGTTTCTGGCTCCTGAGAAGCAGAATGAAGGGAGAGAGGATGTTATGCAGAGAATTGGAAATTTTAAGTGCCAATGCTTATATGATTAGCATATATTTGTTTGTAGGTTAAAAATATACACAGGTGTACATTTTTATATACCTGCTAGTTTTTCAAGAAACAAAATAGTATAATCACCTAAGTTTTATTTAGCCCCTTTAATTTTCTCAAGTAAACAATATTTTTTTCGTCAAAATATTAGAAAAATAATAATTTGCCTCAGTAAAGGAGAATACAAAAACATAGTATCTCTAATTTAGAAAGATACTGCACCTATATTCATTGGCTAATAAATATATTAAAAACAGAAAGATATCAATATTTAAAATCTACCTGATTCCCCTTTGGAGGCAGATGACTGTTTACCTCAGCAATGTAAAAATTGCCACCAGATACCCTAGCCAGTTTGGCTCAGTGGATAGAGCGTCGGCCTGTGGACTGAAGGGTCCCAGGTTTGATTCCAGCCAAGGGCATATGCCTGGGTTGCAGGCTCGATTCCCCAGTAGTGGGTGTGCAGGAGGCAGCTGATCAATGATTCTCTCTCATCCTTGGTATTTCTATCTCTCTATACCTCTACCTTCCTCTCTAAAATCAATAAAAATATATTTTAAAAAAATTGCCACCAGAGATCTTTTTAAAAAAATGGAAATGGTACTTATTATCTAAGAAACAGCTGTATACCCCAAAGGCAATAAATGAAAGCTCTTAAAGGTATGAGTTTTAAAACTCCAAACTTTATGTTACAGTAATGTAATATTAATTAAAATGATAGCTTGGAAATAAATTCAAGATGTCTACTCCATCATCCACAGTAAAGAGGAAAGGAAGAGCCAAAAATAATAGACAGCAAGACAGTTGTGTTTACTTTGAGATGTAATTTTTGTTCAAATATTCCAGCCACAGGAATGAAAAAAAAACACACACACAAACTAACAACAACTCAGAAATTACCTGAGGTCTATGGAAGATCTTCTATCAGACCCTTCTTTGCTCAACAACTTCCTGTAACTCACTGCATCCTGCGAACTCACTGCTTTCTTTCCCAACTAACCCTAGGCAACGGCCTAAGCTTAGCAGACCTTCCAAACCCTCTCTGTGGAAAAGTAGTTTAAGGGGACAATCAGTTAATAAGCTCTTGTTTTGTCCAAATACAATTTGGTTAAGAAATTTTGTTCTAATGACCTATCTTTCATTATTGCAAAGGTAAGGAATCCGAGATAATAATATAGAATGATTAGATGAGAAAAGGTCTCAACTATCAATAAAGGGAGAAATCCCTGCAGAGTGAACACTTTATATTGTGCCCTTGTTGCAGTCTGCATGATTATTGATGATTTCAGCCAGCAAAATAGCAAATGACGTGCAGGCTTAAGTTAGTATATTTTATAATATAAATCCTCTCTCTGTATTCATCTAGGAAGGAGTGAAAACAACCTTCTGTTATAGGTAGTGAACTGAACCTTCAGGTTACTGAGAAGCCATTAAAAGAACATTTAAGAGTATGAAGAGTTCAAATACAGTATTTAGACCCAGATGACTGAATCAGAGATGGCTGAAGGCATTTTCAGATATGAACACGCACTACCTTAACTTTTGAATTAACTTTTACAAGCCATGTAAGTTTTGAAATTGTAACAAAGATTAAGATAGGCAAAAGGTGTCTTGTCCTTTTTGTTTTAAGGATGGGTTCCAGAAACCTAGAAATGTTGACATTGATCTCCAGAGAAAATTATGCAACAGGGTTTTAGGAAGATGACTTGATTATATATTTAAGGGATAAAGGGTCAAAATCAAAAGAGTCCAACCTGGGTCAGTAAGGAAATTCAAATTAAATCAATACTAATTCCTTTTCTTGATACTTTTCTGTATTAGAAGAGCAGAAGAATATCATAGACATACATGGTCCTAATTTCAGTAAGATATTCAATAGCCCAAGCCAGTTTTGCTCAGTGGTTAGAGTGTTGGGCCACAGACTGAAGGGTCATGGGTTTGATTCTAGTCAAGGGGATGTACCTCAGTTGCAGGCTTGATCCCCTACCAGGTCAGGCGTGTGCAGGAGGCAGCCATACAATGTGTCTCTCTCTGTCTTTCCCTCTCTCATCCTCTCTCTTAAAATCATTGGAAAAAAATATCCTCAGGTCAAGATTTATATATATATACTAGAGGCCCGTTGCAGGAAGATTCCTGCAATAGGGCTTCCTGAGGTGGTCTCTGCCACCCTGCCTGTTTCCCTCCCTTCTCCCCCACCCTGCCTGCTTCCCTCCCTTCTGCCTCGCCCTGCTTGCTTGCTTCTCTGCAGCGCTTGGCTTCCTTCTAAGTTGTCTTCAGTCTTCACTCTGCACCTGGGTATGCAAATTAACTGCCATCTTGGTTGGGTTGATTTGCATGATCGCTTCTGATTGGCTGGTGGGCGTGGCTTGTGGGTGTAGCAGAGGTACAGTCACTTTGCATGTTTCTCTTTTATTAGATAGGATGGCCCTAGTGGGTTTTGCTCAGTGAATAGAGTGCTACCTCTAGCTGTGGGATCCATCCATAGTAGGGGGCTTACAGGAGGCAGCCGATCAATGATTCTCTCTCATCATTGATGTTTCTATCTCTCTCTCCCTCTCTGAAATCAATAAAAATATACTATATATATATATATATATATATATTCAACAAAAATCACATGAAATTATGGAACATAATGTAGAAAGATACAGAACAATGAAATAATATCAACCAGGAGTGCTGTGCTGCTCTATGTAACTGGGTTATTTTCTTTGGCAATATAGCTTCTCAGTGATTTCAAAGAACACATGGAAGTCATGATTATCCACTTTTAGAATACCAAAATCTACTTTATTCGTTTCGCATGAGATATTTAAATTCTTTTTCACTTTCATACTTTGGGCTTCTGCACATGCTATTGCTTTTGTCTGCAATGACTTTACCCTGCCCTCTCTGTTTGGCCAACAGAAAAGCTCCTATATTTCCATCAAATCTGATTGACTTATAATTATATCCTCTAAAATAACTTCTCCAAGGAGCAACTGGAATATTTTTCCCATACTTGAGTGACTGAGCTAATCACATTGCATTTTAAACTAGTTGTTTACTTGCTATTCAGTCATCTAGAGTACACCTGTCTTGAAAAAGGATTTTTTTTCTTTAAATTGATCTTGGTATCCTGAGAAACATAATAGTGAGTGTTTGATGAACGAACACAACTTTGCATGATTCCAGAAGGAGTTAATAAGGATGGCGAGAAACGCCTACCAGAAATTGCAGAAGAAGCTACATTTGGCTAAGTAATAGAAAAGAAAATCCCTGGTAACATGAAAGGTATTTATCTGTTCATTGTTCCAGATTTCTACTGAAATGAGCCAGAGATTGTGAAGTCATTAACAAAATGGCAAATATGAGCAACAATGAGAGGGGATCACCAACATGACAACATTTTTTAGTAAATCATACAAAAAACAATAGCACAGAGGAGATCATATTGAAAACAGGAAACAGTAGAGCCAAAAAATGACAGCATCCAGAAGCCAGTTCCCAACATAGCAGTTTTATTCATAAAGAAGAAATTTCTCTATAAGGAAATTCCCTCACTTGCTATTGGGTAAATGGCTTATAATAAAGTCATAGGACTTCCTTTAGCTCCCTCCCAGTTCACCTTAGGGTACTAAATCACTGGTTTTGTAAGTACAGTCCACCAGTCAAAAATCTCAAAAATAATAAAGGATTTTTATGATACAGTTCAGGCAACTAGCCCTGAGCACTCATCAAACCACTTATGAGCAATTACTAAACCTGTAATAGACTTCTTGTCAATGCATAATTTTTAAGTATTTAAGTATGTGAATATATATAAAGATATACTTTTCCCAAAATAACTTACCATTGAAAACAAAAGTCAAATTTGTAAATATCAACTTTGTGCTCACACTAAAAGTCAAGAAAAATAATATTTTCTGACATCTGAAATGAAAAACAAAATGATAAAACAATGGGTTTCGAAGAATTACAAAGAGCACAATGAGGTCAAGTAAATAAAAGAAATGCAATTGCAGAATTGATATATGCACCCAAAGCAAAGGATAGTAAAATTGACGCTATAGAAAATTTGAATTCATTCTGGAAGGACAAAAGGGAGAAAATATCCATCAAGCAGAAAAGCTAGAATATCGGTATCTAGTAGACAGCTATGTGTTCCTGCAGAAGGCAGGACTAAAAATAAAAATCAATACCAGAAAAATTTCAATAACTATACCAATAAATAATCCAATTAACTAAATTTCCTGATCTATAGAATTGTCTGAATTTTATATCTAAAGGACTTACTAAAAAACAGGAAAATTAATATAGAAAAAAATACATAGCTATATGGCAATAAATGTTTTAAATCTTAAATATAGACTCTCCTAATTAGCCAGGTTGAAGCAGTTTGAGGAGAAACTGGAATCAAGGAGGTTTCAGAATCCCCCCACCCCAATTATTAAATACTAAAATGAAATAATACCTACAGAGTTTGTAAAGAAAATAACTGTAACCCAAGATTTTGATGTGCAGTCAATTGTAGGTCATATGTAAATACAAAAGAAAGATTCTCTAAATGCCGGAGCTCAGAATCTATAATATTAGGTATTTTTTCTATAAACATTATTTGAAGGTGTATACCAGCCAACCAAAAGGTGAACCACAAGAAAAAGTAAATAAAAAAACTGAAATGACCAACAAAACACCAAAATATTTTTAAAAATCTGTATCAGGGCAGAAACATTGAAAAACTGCAAAATATATACACTGCAGGGTACCAAGGACATGCTCAATACAAATCATCTACACTTATAAAAAAATACTATCTAAATTTTAAAATAACCATCAAATTGGGAAGAAAATACATCAGGAATTTTGCTAGAAAATAAGCTGTTATTCTTAGTATATAAAGAACATTTCTAAATTATTAAAAAAAAGAAAACCTAACCAATTAATAAATCAACAACCCAAATGGGCAATTAACAAATGAGAAATTTCAAGTGACAATAAAGCTATGAGAAAAGATTAGCTTTTTACTAGCGATCAAATAAGAAAATTTAAAACAATACTGTGAAATAATGTTTCATCAGATTAGAAATAATGAAAAAGTATGATACCACTCAAACATGGCCAGGGTGAAAAGAAATGGGTATTTCCATACATAACTTATGATAACATATAAATTGTTATAGTCTTTCTGGACAGACATTTGACAACATGAATCAATATCTTAAAAATTATTTACTCTGACTCAACAATTCCACATTAAAATTACTGAACAAAAAGCTTCTACACAGCAAAAGAAACCATCAAAAAAACAGCAAGACAGTCAGAGAAAGATAAATATCACATGATCTAACTCATTTATGAAATATAATGAACAACATAAACTGATGAACAAAAACAGATCCAGAGATAGAGAAGCATCGATCAGACCATCAAACCTCAGAGGGAAGGTAGGGGAGGGTGCGGGTAAGGGGGAGAAATCAACCAAAGTACTTGTATGCATGCATATAAGCCTAATCAATGGACACAGACACCAGTTGGGTGAGGGCATCAGCGGAGGGGGTGGGGGGTGGTAGGGGGCAATGGGGGATAAGGACACATATGTAATACCTTAATCCAGTGGTTCTCAACCTTTCTAATGCCACGACCCTTTAATACAGTTCCTCATGTTGTGGTGACCCCAACCATAAAATTATTTTCATTGCTACTTCATAACTGTAATTTTGCTACTGTTAATGAATCATAATGTAAATATCTGTGTTTTCCAATGGTCTTAGGCTCTACAGCAACAGTTTTCAACCTGTGGGTTGCTTAATCATTAAAGAAAAACAAGTAAAATAATAAAATTACTGAAGAAAATATATGCACAATAGAATGTAAGAATGATATAGAAAAATCACCCATTTATTGATTCAACAAACATTTGTTGATTACCTATATGTGCCAGATAATCTTCTAAATGAGGACTTGTAGTAATAAACCTGACAGCTAACATCCCTAATCTCATTGAGTTTACAGTGTAATAGGGGAAAATAGGAGAATAGGCACAACATTGAAATCTCTGAATACATAGGAAAGCACATAGGGGAAAAAACAACAACACAGAAATACCTGAAGTCATAGAATACCAATGACTTACATACAATTTTAAAATAATCTTTCTTTCTGTTGCCTTGGTCCCGATCTGAGCTGGGTGTGGAAGCGCGAAGTAGCCATGGGGCAGGAGACCTCCCTCAGAAGAGGTAAGGGTTCAAGCCCCTGCAATGTTGGGGGGTGAGGGTCTGTGCCCCACCTCTGTTGACCCCTAAGTTCTCTCCTGGTGGCCCCTCTGCGACTGTGCCTGTCTTAGGTTGTTCCTTCCCTGAGGAATCTTACCCATCTCTGGCTAACCAGCCATCCTCTGGGGCCAAGCAGGGTGATGTGAGGTTCAGTTCTGTCTCCTTGGTAGCCTATGCCCCCATGCCCACCTCCTGCCTTGGGAACCCCTGGCCTGCTGGCGGGGTCCCAGTGCTGATCACATATCTCGGGGAACTCGGGTTTCTTCTCCAGTGAGGGCCCAGCTCACACGATTGGGCGTGAGATAGATCCATGGTACCAGTCACCATGAGGCTTCAAGCTCAGCATGAACAGAAAGCTCAGGCAACAGCTGAGGGCAATTGGATTGTGAGAAGAGGGTCCCTCTTGGCACAAAAGGCAAGAGGGGCCAATATAGGATGCTCAAGTGCCTTCCCTGTGCCTTAATCCCTTCTGAAAGGGATTAAATCCTTCCATGTCCCTTTTTTTTTTTTTTTTTTTTTTTTTAATTACTGCCAACCACTCAAAGAATTCGTTTGTAAGTTTGTTTGGGATAATTGTACAATATGCTGTTGTAAAATACCTAAAATTATAATGACATTGTAGAATAATATCATGTAAGGATATCCTTTGCTCTAGGCCCTGGCAATTCCATTTCAAACTGGCCCAGCTCAGATCGGAAACCAGGTAACAGACAAGAGACTTGGCCGACAGCAGCTGCCCTGTATCTAAATCCAGCCTAGCATCAGCAATGCTCAGGGCCTACTCAAGAATGCAAATAATCCTTCCCACTAATATTTACAGGGTAAACTAAGATTGTTGGTAGAGTATTAAATTTGACAGTAAAATAGTAATCAAGTTTTCAGATTAATTTAAACAGGCTAATTGAAATAAGTGAATATTCAAGTAAATTTAATTGTACTGGACAAAAAGCTGTTCTTAAAGTAATAACTAAAATTTCTATTGGTAGTTCATCTCATGGTAAAATTCCTGAACATGCAATGAACCTAAAGCAGTCATATTTTTGGGCAAAAAAAAAATTAAAATTTAAAGTTATCAAGACTGCATTATAAAATTTACAAAAACCTCCATTAATCAAAAAAAAAAGGGGGGGGAGATAGTAGAGTAATATCATGTAAGGAAAAATATCCTATAAGTAAATTACATCTAGAAAATTTTTACTTTATAAAATTAATTTTCATTTGCAATGCTAACAGCAAGATGGCCATGAAAAACACACATGGTGTCTAAATAAGACAAAGGAAAATCATTTGGGCAAAAGTAAAAAGGATCCCAAATCCATTATATAAAACGGATTCCTTTATTAACTTTTGGTCAAGAATATGTTTATATGTCTTCAGAAAACAACTCCAAAACCATGTGGATTCCTGCAACAGAGAGGAATTGACAGGTCTGCTCCAACCACGAAGAGGAAAAACAGTCCAGAGATGGAAGACGCTGACAACACCTTGCCACACAAGCAGTCAGCAGCTGTGTTGCCTAGGACCAAACCAGAGAGGGTCGGACCTGCGTGGCCACCATGTGCCCACCATCCAGATATCATTGCTGACATGTACACATAAGGAACTGTTAGACATTGAAACGGGGACTCAGAGCTGTTGGACATTGAAATTGGGACTCAAAACATTTTTTACTATTATTATTTTTTTTGTTATTATATGTTTATTTCTAGTCTG
Organism: Corynorhinus townsendii; assembly: GCA_026230045.1. Taxonomy (NCBI): domain Eukaryota; kingdom Metazoa; phylum Chordata; class Mammalia; order Chiroptera; family Vespertilionidae; genus Corynorhinus; species Corynorhinus townsendii. The sequence continues at coordinate 115,670,417 of JAPDVU010000006.1, read as the reverse complement.
CAGAGGCAAAATTTTTTAAAGGAAAGAAATGGGGGGGATAGATACAGAGGCAAAGAAGTATTGAACAGACTGTTAAACTACTTCGGGAAGGCAGGGGAGGTTGGACGAGGGGGGCTGTAAGAGATCAACCAAAGGACTTGTACACAATCATATAAGCATAACCAATGGATACAAGACACTGGGGTGGGGGGGAGGGCGGGCAGGTGAAGGCATGTACTGGGGGGTAGGGGAAGCTGGGGGGAGGTCAATGTGGGGAAAAAAGGAGACATATGTACTACTATTTGTAATACTTCAAACAATAAAAATAAAAAATAAATAAAAATAAAATAATCTTTCTTCAAAACACCTATTGAGGAAGTATTTCTTAAATATGTGCCATAATAAGAAAGTAGAATTCTATAGTTACCTTGTAATGGCAAATACTTTTGGTGAATCCCAATATATGTTACCAAAAAGAGGGTTCTGAAATGTTCTGAAAGTAAGATATGTCTTATTTTTCTTTAACTTTTCTGAAACTATTATTTTTCAAATGTAGCTCTATAGTTTTTATCAGATCTTATAAAAATGCATTTGAAATACTAACAGAAAGAAAAGTATAAAGGAGAAAATATAAATCATCTGAATCACACCATCCTGAGATAATCACCACAAACATTTATCTGCTGACCTTCCATTCTTTCCTCTCAGTGTCTCTATGAACATACAGAAAAATGTGTATTTGGAGATTGTTCTAAAATACTGTCACTATAGTAGATGTACTTGTTTTCTTTTTTTTCCTTTTATTTCAGCTCTTCATCTTCCATCCTGAAAATCAATATTAAGGATCTGGTTGTTACTTTTATGTAAATTTGTATAATCATATACAATTTCTTAAGGATGTGACATGGGATTGTCCCTGTAGTCAGAGTGGCCTGAAACCTTAAACAGAATATGCTCAGTGATAGGTATCAAAACATTCTACAGATTTTGAAGAGAGGTCCTGGACACATTTTACTAAGAGGGGAACAAAGCTGGGTCTGTGAATCTTAGTTACCTTCCAACTTGAGCCTACATATAAATATTTATTTATATGAATATTTATTTATATGAAGAGGAAGTGTCCTAACAAAGAGTAAGCCAGCATTTTCTCTTCCTAATAGAGGTGAGGATGCTACCTTCCCAATTACCAAGCCAAGGCAAAGAGAGGGGAGTGAGAGGGCAGCAATAAAAATCCTTGGAAAGATTAAAGGAGGCTTGCATAAGTAGACTCTACCATGTTACTTTCTGATTGGACACTTGCTCACCTAAGGCAGTGGTCGGCAAACTCATTAGTCAACAGAGCCAAATATCAACAGTACAACGATTAAAATTTCTTTTGAGAGCCAAAAACCAACTTCTGCGCATGAGCCACGAAGTTTCAATCGCACTATACGTGTGTGCCCGCTTGTAGTATTTTGTGGACGAGCCACACTCAAGGGGCCAAAGAGCCGCACGTGACCCGCAAGCCTCAGTTTGCCGACCACTGGTGTAGGGTGTCACTGAAGAATCTACAAATAGAGTCCTAATAAGAAGGAGCTAGCAGCAGTTAGACATCTGTCATAATAGATAGCTTATAGCAGCCACGATGGAACAATCAGCCTCAGTTCTTGCCTGGTTATCTCTCATCTCTCCTCTCGGCTCTGACTCTGGAAGAATCAGAATCAGCAAGAAAGTGATGAAGGAAGGTGAGACAACAAGATAGAAAACCATTGAAGGAATAGATGATATTGTATCACTATCACCACTCACCCCCTCCTTCTGGTCTTCCTCACTGCTGCTTTGCAGAAGCAAGAATCCAGCCTGAGCTAGAGGTGAGGGAGCTTTGAATTGGTTGAGCAATTCAAGTTTTGATATTAGGTTAGATTTTTTATTAACTGAAAAAAATGACTGGAACAGCCAAGAGATTTGAGATCAAGATATAATCCAGGGACAAAGAAGGGATATTTGAGAATCTGTTTGATTATCATTAGAGCAAAGTAAAAGTTATTTTCTTGTTGCATTCCTCTTGTTGCATTTAATAAACAAGAGATAGTAGATAGATAGATATACACATATATACATGCATCCACATATATGTAATACCACATATATATTAGTATATATATATATACCTTTGTATACATATATCATGTATGCAATTATTAAATTTACAAAATGCAATCATACTTATAAATTACTTCATCTCATTCTCTTCTTGTTCAATAATACACTCTGTAATGCTTCACAAACTATTTTCTAATTCATCCATAATGATTTCTTTTCAGTTTTTGGTATTGATACAACTTTCTTTCATCATTTTCATATTATAGACTTTCACTTTATTTCAATTTCTTATTGCTCTTAAAAATAACCCTGCAATATACATTCTTATTTTATGCTGACTTTTATTTTTATGGGATTATTTTCCAGGAGTCTGTTTGCAAGGAAAATGTATGCATATTATAGTCTAATATATTGCCAAAATGAATTCTGCAAAGAACTAAAAAAAAATTCTACCAGCAATATATAAGCATGCTATGTTCTTGGAATCCCCACTAGCACCAGATATTACTACTCTTTTTAATTTTTAACAACCTAATAGGAAAAGAGATATCACATTGTTATTTTAATTTGCAATTCCCTGACTACCAGTGAGGTTAAGCATCTTTATTGGTCATGTGAATTTGCTTTCCTAGAAAATGTCTTATAATGTAATTTGCCTATTTTTCTACTCTTTGTCTTTTTCTTATCAATTTAAAGAACTTTGTATTGTATAGAATCTAAATATGTCACTAATATTACAAGTATTATTTGCAAATCAATCACATCTTAGCCATAAATTATTTTTTTACTCTTTTAAAATAAATCTTTTAAAAATGTTTTTGGAATAACTTTAGATTTATAGAAAAGTTACAAAGAAAGTACAGAGTTTCTGAATGCCCCTCACCCAGTTTCACTTTCTTCTGGTATTACTATTTTTCATCATCATAGTACATTTTTCAAATCTAAGAAACCAATATTAGTATATTACCAATAGCTAAATTTTATCTTTTTCTTTAATATATATTTTATTGGTTTCAGAGAGGAAGGGAGAGGGAGATAGAAACATCAATAATTAAGGAAAATCATTGATTGGCTGCCTCCTGCAAGCTTCCGATTGGTTATTGAGCCCACAACCTGGGCATATGCCCCGACCACAATTGAACCGTGACCTTCTGGTTCATAGGTTGATGCTCAACCACTAATCCACACAGGTAGGGATCCAATAACTAAATTTTAGACTATATTCTAATTTTATCAGTTTTTCCATTAATGCCCTCTTTCTGTTCCAGGATCCAATCCAGGATACTACATTGAATTTATTTGTTATGTCTCTTTTTCACAGCCTCTGATTTGTGGTAGTTTCATATTCTTTTCTCATTTTTCATGATCTTGAAAGTTTGGAGAACTACTGGTCATGTAGTTTATAAAATGTTCCTCAATATGGGTCTGTCTGATACTTTCCTCATGATTAGGCTGGTTGATAGATCATAACCTTCATCACATGGGTACCACAATGTTTGCTAGGTTTCCTCCATAAAGTGCCCAATTTTCCCGTTCCATTCTCTGTTCTTTGGAGGCAAGTCCTTAAAGCCATACCTTTTTGATAAGCCAAAACATAATTTCATTTCAACTTCTGGGTTTCCTACCTAGAACATTTCCTCATGGATCATGGAATAAAGCCCAGCCTCCTCAACATGACCCACCAATCCATGGAGAATTGACCCTCATTATTCTTCCTTAACCTCATTTAGAGATTCCTGTTCTATTCTTCCTTTCTTCAGAGAGTTAAACCCCATCCTTTCTTCAGTTATCAACTTACATATCACTTTTTTCATGAATGCATTTCATAAGCTCTGCAGTTTGGATGTGGTGACACCTCTCGGAGACGCCATGGCACATTGTCCTCTCCTGTTATGGACCTTATTGTTGTGTTGCTATATCCTCTGCATCCTGCGTGGGTTACACATTGCAGTAAGGCAGTGATAGTGTCTTCCCTTTTTCTTTAGTGTCTCCACAGGCTAGCATTGTGCCTGATACACAATGTCTACTCAATAAATATTTTATGAGTAAATGCTGTTTCAGAATGTTCCTTATTATAATAGTTCTCAAAGATATTTGTGTATTGCTCTTAATTGTCATTCATTCCTCCACACATTCATTCAACCAGCATTTATCACATACCTTTGTGCCAGCTACATGCCAGGTGCTAGATGCCTAGTGAGTAAGACAGACACAGCCTCTGCTCATATTACTATATGAACATGTGCTGCATGAAATCATAAAACTTATTTTACATGTTAAGACCATTCCCAAAAGTCACTCATTCACATTCTGTTTGTCAACACTGACTGATCAACCCATTGGTCTTTGGGAACATGAGCTCAATTTAACAAAAAATGTAAATCAAGCCCTTTGATTCCACTTGATTAACTTCCCTTACAAAGTACTACTAATAGTTTATAGGAATTGGGGTGGTGGGGTGGGACTGGGGTAAAAATGGGATGGAAGGAGGGAAAATGATTTTAAAATTGAAGATTTCCTCAGTGTTTTGCAGCAATATAATGCAAAATCCAGATCTGCACATTTTATTTCATAATGCTAAGATAAGAAATGTAGCGATGGAAATGGCAATGGCACTTTTAAACACATTATTATAGATATTTATTTAGTTTAACTTGAAAAAATTCGCAAATATAAATTTTAATGAAGAGCATTTGACCTTTCCTATTAGATTTAATTTATTTCTCCTTTAAATTGTTTTAATATTTTCATTTGATTCTGTGTTGTCAGTTGAATTATTCTGCTAAGTCAGAGATAGAGCTTACAATTATGAAATCCAAGCATACTTGTGACTTATGACCTACCCACCTCATATTATTACTGACTGGATGAACTCAGACCTCTTAAAATATTAATTGTGTAATTTCTGCTGTGGCCCTTGCTCTTTTTCATAAATATGAGTTTCAAAAAAATGAAGTCACTACAGTCATACAGTGATCTGAATAACTTTATCTCATAAAGCTGAACTAAAGTGTTTCCTTTAAGTATTTTATTGAATTTCACGGGGTGACACTGGATAACAAAATTATACAGGTTTCAGGTGCACAATTCCACAACACATCATCTGTACACTGTATTGAATGCTCACCACCCAAGTCAGTATTCTTTCCATCATAATTTATCCCCCCATACTCTCCTCCATCTTCCCTCCCCCTCCTTCCCCCACACCACCCCCCAAGCAATCACCACACTGTTGTTTGTGTCTATGAGTATTTTCTCTTTTTTTTCTTTTTTGCTCCATCCCTCTATCCTGCCCACCCAGCCCACAACCTCCCCACCCTGACAGCTTTCAGCTTCCTCTCTACCTATAAGTCTGTCTTTATCTTGTTTGTTAATCATTTTGTTCACTAGAGTACACATAAGAGTGAAATAATATAGTACTTCTCTTTCTCATATGGCTTATTTCACTTAGCATAATGCTCTCTAGGTCCATCCAAGCTGTTGCAAATGGTAAGATTTCCTTTTTTTTATGGCAGAGTAGTATTCCATTGTGTAAATGTTCCATATATTTTTAACCCACTCATATACTGATGGATACTTGCGCTGCTTCCAAATATTGGATGTTCTAAATAATGCTGCAATGAATATATATTCTTTTGAATTAGCGCTTTGGGTTTCTTTCCCAGAAGTGAAATTTCTGGGTCAAAGGGTAGTTCCTTTTATAATTTTTGGAGGTAATTCCATACTGCTTTTCACTGTGGCTGCACCAATCTGCATTCCCACCAACAGTGCACAAGGTTTCCCTTTTCTCCATTTCCTCAGCAGCACTTGTTTGTTGATGTATCAATGATAGCCATCCTGACAGGTGTGAGGTGAAGTGTTTTTACTAAAGATAGCCTGAGTTTCTTACAGCATGACTGCTTAGATTTCTATGTGAATATAATATAAGTTTAATATACCTTAAGTTTCTATTTCCTAAACTATAAAATGTCCCAAGTTTTCTGTTATATAAATAATCCAGCCATGTCCCAATGCCACGTTCAACTACAGAGATAATGCAGACTAATGAACTCACTGCCTCCCAAACCCATTCTAGCTAACCAGTGGATCATAAGTCTAACATTAGTAGAGAAGGTATAGCTGGTCTATTTAAGAGAGTCTCTTAAAGAATTACACTTTGCCATCTTATACTTTGCTTCTAAGGATATAGAATAACCTAAAACTTGGCCAACATACTCAGTGAGGGGAGGGAGTTCCATATTTCTTAGTAGAATGAGCCAGTCCCTGAAGGTGAATAAGGCTTCTGCAGTTAGTGTACTCATCCTATTTATAGTGCCCAAGTCATCCTTGTGTTCTTGTCAACACAGTTTTAAGAGCTATTATTCATTCTCTTAAAATGTAAATACAACCAATGTTCTCTCCTAAAGGATAAGAGTAAAAAAAAAAGAAGGGCCACATTGATCTTTTAGTTGTAACAAATAATGCAAGCTTTCCAAATGGAAGTACTGGAATATTTAAACTAATTTTCCAAAATTATTCTAGTGTATTCAATTATGGCTTTTAATTATTTTAGAGAAGCAACTCTCAGTGTTAATGAAAGGAACAGTAGTAAAAATCATGGTGGAGTTAGGATTCATGCTTCTACATTCCATAAGCTCTATTAGACAGTGCTAATCAAATATTTGATGAATACTAAGAGCCTTTGGGGATAGTAACATGAATATTACCATCATGACTCTGAGAACTAGGTTGAAGTGTAGTCACAGTCAGTTAAGGTACATGTATTTTGCTGCCAAAGGGAACATTGATTGTTGAAAAGAGGCCTCTGGAGAACTCTTGGATATTAGATAGAAAAAATACTAAAATAAAAATGAAAGCATATTGAATTTATAATGTAAACTACAGAAAACTAAAACTAATAGGTTAATGTTGTTTTTTAATCTTCAACTCATAATTAATAAAAATATTCAATAGTATATAAGATAATAGATTAAAATAGATCCCTTATCATTTCTTTCTCTATATTATATTTGTTTTATGTGTCATACAAATACATCTTACACTTTTCTCTCTATGGCATCTTCAAAAAGTAAAAGATAAAAAATGAATGAAAGAAAACAAAATAAGTGAAACCAATGTGTCTCGGACTACCTGCATCACAACCACCTGGAGGTGATAGTTAAAAATACAGATTCCTGGTAGTCACCCCAAATCTAATGAGGGACTTGTCCTTTAAATAATTTACCCAAGTGAATCTTTATCACATTAAGATTTAAGATTCACTGAATTAGATGACTGAGTGAAAGGACTTGTTGAATATCTTACTAATAGTATTCCTCTCTTGCCTCCAACATTATCACAATAATCTTTATAGTATATGAATTCATTTACTTCTCTGAGTAAGTATCACATACTGGAATACTTAGTTTATTTGAAGTTTAATAGATCTTCTAGAAACTGTATTATGGTACCATGGATATGAAACAAACAGCATAGAATATTAGGGGAATATGAGAATAAGCATTTATTTAGATCATATCTTTATCATTATCAATGATGGTTAGCTCATGTGAGTTAGATGGGAGTCAAATGAACTAGCCTAGACTTATCCAGGCAACTATAAGATCAGGTTGTTTTCCTTTTACTCCCTCTCATCCTCCTTGGACCAGAGGGATAGTTGGGGCATGCCATTCTCCTAGAAATGACACAGGCACAAGAAGACTAGCCCAACCACACAAGCACATATCTACTTTTTGCTGGTTTCACATCAACTAATTTCCAATTGGCCAAAGCAAGTCCCATGGCTGTGCCCATAGCCATGAAGCTAAAACTAGTTAAGCAGCCCAGTCCAATACCATGAGTGTAGGGAAATATACATCCAGCATGCAAGTAGTAGGGATAAAATGAGTATTTAACAAGCCTGAAAATCATAATTTACTCTAATAAAATTAGAGTAGATCTAACCAAGGGCTAACTGGATATATGAGAGAGACATGGGAAGTGGTCTTCCACGCACCACCAATTGCCTCAAATGTTACTATTAAGTCTATCCCTTTCAATTAGGTCTCTGTGATATGTAGGAATCCTCTGGTGTAACTCAAGCTTCCCAGAAAAGAGGCAATGGATTTTGAACAAAGCAATAAGTGTTCATCTTTCTTTTTCAAATAAGAAAGCATAATAGGGGACTGTCTTAGTAGCACATTCCTAAGTTATATGGGTCAAATATAAAGCAGCAACCAAGAAAACAGAAAGGAAGGAAAGGAAGTCAGAGATATCATGAAAAAAGAATCCAGAGAACTTGACTACTGATTGATGATGTGAAACAAATCAAGTGGAAAGAAGTTTAGGTTCTAGACGATATTGAAATGAAAATGACTCACAGAATATTGGAAGTGTGAGAGAATAGGTCAGCCAAAAAGTGTGTGTGTGTGTGTGTGTGTGTGTGTGTGTGTGTGTGTGTGTGTGTGTTTGTGTGTGTGTGTGTGAGAGAGAGAAAGAGAGAGAGAGAGAGAGAGAGAGAGGTATAAGTCTTGGATATAGAAATGATGATGAAAGTTGAGAAAGGTGATGAGGTCACCTAAGGAAAGCACTGAGGAAAAGTAAAGAAAGCAATTAAAGACAAGCTCTTGGAGAGTTCCTGCATTTAAGGAAGAGCTAGGAAGGGAAACAAAGAGAGAGAAAACCTGAATTAAGTTTCCTTGTCCAAGTTAACTAGCCAATAAATAATAGATAACAGGTCTCCCACTTGATCTAAAGAAGGTAGCAGAGAAATGACACTATATCCCTAGATTATGATTCTTTTGGTCAAATCATTTACCAGCCCTTACTGTTCTTTTTCTATATAGAAAGCACCTTCTTGAATCCAGTAAAAATAAATAACAGCAAATCGATGCCATATAAATGTCAAAAAAGTAAAATATTAGTACATACTGAGTGAAAGATTAATATATACAGTAGAATAAAAAGCAGATTAAAATAAAAAAGACAAAGAGAAATAACTTAAAATGGGCAAACATTATAAATTAAAAAATCATAGAAGAGCACACAAATTATGAAGAGCAGTTATATGTCACATATGGAGAAATGTATATTAAAGTAAGTCTCAACCATTTCTCATTTACCGAATTGGCAAATACACCTGCCACTGGGAAATCAGATAAAAAGTATATACTCTAACTTTGCTGGTGAAAATTTGAATTGTTACAGTCTTTCTAGAAAACTATTCTGTAAATATCAATCAAAATTTAAAATTTTTATGTCTTTTGATCCAAGAATCTCATAGAAATAAAAAGGTATTTGTAATAGCCTCAAACTAGAAACAAAGTAAAATCTGAGAAACAGGGGAATGACTGGATAAACTGGAGTGTACCCATGTCATAGAATATGATGAAGACATTAAAAAGAGTTAAGTGGGTTTTCATAAGTGAAAAAAGATTTAGAAAAATGCATACATTATAATTTTGATCAGTAAAATAAACTACAGCCTTAAATATGTACTTTCATATGCACAGACAAGCAAGAAGGGCATAGAAGAATTTTTAAGGTTTTACAAGAATATAGTATTTATATAATAAAAAATGTTTTTTTTTTCCACTGTGAAAAGGTTTAATGTGGTATACAAATTTGAAAAATGCCTCTCCTCAGATACTTAAGAGTCTTCTTTTTTTTTTTTTTTTTTTATAAGTGAGATTGCCATGTAAGTTTTATTTCTTTTTTTTTTTTAAATAAATCTTTATTGTTCAGATTATTACAGGTGTTCCTCTATTTTTTCCCCCATAGCTCCCCTCCACCTGATTCCCCACCCCACCCCATGCCCTTACCCCCGCCACTGTCTTCATCCATAGGAGTAAGATTTTTGTCCAAGCTCTTCCCGCACCCCTCACACCTGCTTCCCCTGAGAATCATCAGTTCACTCCCTTTCTATGTCCCTGATTCTATTATATTCACCAGTCCATTCTGTTCTTCAGATTTTTTATTCACTTGATTTTTAGATTCACTTGTTGGTAGGTATGTATTTGATGTCATTTTGTTGTTCATAATTTTTATCTTTACCTTTTTCTTCTTCTTCCTCTCCTTAAAGAATACCCTTCAGCATTTCATGTAATCCTGGTTTGGTGGTGATGAACTCCTTTAGCTTTTTCTTGTCTGTGAAGCTCTTTATCTGACCTTCAACTCTGAATGATAGCTTTGCTGGGTAGAGTAATCTTGGTTGTAGGTTCTTGCTGTTCATCACTTTGAATATTTCTTGCCACTCCCTTCTGGCCTGCATAGTTTCTGTTGAGAAATCAGCTGACAGTCGTATGGGTACTCCCTTGTAGGTAATTAACTGTTTTTCTCTTGCTGCTTTTAATATTCTCTCTTTGTCTTTTGCCCTTGGCATTTTAATTATGATGTGTCTTGGTGTGGTCCTCTTTGGATTCCTCTTGTATGGGGTTCTGTGCGCTTCCTGGACTTGTACATCTATTTCTTTCACCAGGCAGGGAAAGTTTTCTGTCATTATTTCTTCTAATAGGTTTTCAATATTTTGCTCTCTCCCTTCTTCTGGCACCCCAAAAATTCGGATGTTGGTTCGCTTGAAGTTGTCCCAGAGGCTCCTTACACTATATTCATATTTTTGGATTCTTTTTTCTTTTTGTTTTTCTGGTTGGATGTTTTTTGTTTCCACATATTTCAGGTCTTTGGTTTGATTCTTGGGGTACGTTGATCTACAGTTGAGTTTCTGTATATTCTTTATTTCAGACAGTGTATGCTTCATTTCTGACTGATCCTTTTCCATTTTTTGGGCATTCTCATTAAGCTCCTTGAAGGTCTCATCAAGTTTCTCAGCGGTTTTAAGAAGATTCTTGAGTAACCTTATAAATGTGGTTCTGAACTCTATGTCATCCAGTAGTTTGCTTTCCTCCGTTTCTTTCATTCGTGACATGTTTCTTTGTCTCCTCATTTTGGCTGCTTCCCTGTGTTGATGGAGTGGCTTTGTGTGGTAGGTGACCTATAGGGGGCAGTAGCTCAGCCTCCCCAATCACCTGATGTGGACACTCTTGGTACACCCCTTTGTGGACTGAGTGCAAAGACTTGGTGCAGTTAAAGCCTTAATTGCTATTGGTATACTGGGAGGAATTGACCTCCAGGCCAATTAGCTGTGAGCACTCACTGTGTCTATAATGGAAGAACTGCTGCGCTGAAGACACACTTAGGGGCAGGACTTGTTTCAGTGGGGCTTTGGTGCTCACTGAGTCTGCCTTTGAATGTGTCACTTATGGATGTGAGGAGTTGAAATCTGGTGTCTCACTCTGACCACTAGGTATACTGGCTTCTGGATCTCCAATGGGGTGCAGGTCAGCTACTGTCTGAGGCCATCCAGCAGGAGCTACAGTGAGAGCTACAGTTTTCTCCTCTTTGCTTGGGGTTTGGAGGTTTTGGAGCTGTCTGACCCAGGCTGCAAGTTTGCTAGGTTAAGCTGCAATAGGGCGGGGCTTTCTTCTGCTAACGCTGCTGCTTGGAGCTTGGGTGGGTTTGTAGGTTGTTCAGGGCGGGGTCTCAGGGTGTCACTAGGCTAGGGCGTGGCAAACAGCAATGGCTGCTAGTTAGCCGGCTCTGTGTCCCCAAGGGCGTCCAGGAGTCCCGTGCCCCAGTGCCGTAAACAATTATTCCTGCGCGCAGCTCTGCAAGTAAGCCCCCCTCACTGGCAGACAGTCCAGCTTCTCCCCGTAGGAGTTTGGGTCCCCCGTGTCTCCCCAGAAACTGGATTTCAGAGTAATCGGGGGCTTGTCTCCCTTTGGGTTGAAAAAAGCAACGCCCGCAGCCAGCCCGGATCACGCGCCTCCGTACCTCAGCTTTTCAGCGCTCGTGCACATCTCGATGCTCCTTTCTCTTTCCTTCTAGTTGTAGAACTTCCACTCAGCCAGCTTTCCCGTGGTTCTGGGTGTTAGACGTTTTGTCTTTTAGTTGAATTTTTGAAATTGTTGCACGAGGCAGCAGTTTAGGTGTTTACCTACGCCGCCATCTTGGATTCCTCTCCTTAAGAGTCTTCTTACATTACACGAGTGAAAATAGACTCTCCACAAATGAAAGCCACTTCTCTGTGAAATCAGGACAGACTAATCCAGCTTTCGTTTATAAATAACTAAATAATATTATAATGACCAAATGGTCTAAATAAAACTTTAACAATTTGACATTGTTTTTGATGATTAAACACATTTGTAAACATTGGAACTAGGGAATTATATAAAAAGTATTTTATGGCAATATTTTAAATATAGAAACTGTGACCATGAAGAATTAACATCCAGAACAAAAAAATAATCATCCTGGCATATTTTTTATTTTATTCCTTTTTGTTATTTTGTAACCATTTTGTTTATTGCTGAATGTTATATTCCAATTTTAGGAAATCATTCATAAAAATTTGCAAGTAATCAGTTCTATTCTTTACTTTTATAACCTCTCAGAAAAAAGAATTACAAAGAAGTGAGGTTATAACAAGGAGAATTCTAGCACATGCCAAAGTACTTTCCTATCTGACTCCTGAAATAAGGAAGCCAGCAAGAATGCATTATAATAGTGATACCAAACTGAGAAGGGAATCACCAGAACCATTACTCTAAACAGATCATTATTGTCACAACCATCAAACAAGAAGCACCAAACTAAGCATGGCTTCGCCATAACAACCAAAGCAGGTTTAATGGTTGAATTCTTTCTCCACAATTGGAAGAAAGGACCTAAAATGACTAACATTTAAAATCCATAGATGTGTTGCTCTATACATAATACATATTTTCCTGTTATTATAAACTGAATGTATAACCCCAAAATTCTTATGTTGAAATTTTAATCCTCAATGTTCTAATATTAGGAAGTAGGGTCTTTTGGAAGTAACTATGTTTAGATAAGGTCATGAGGTGGAACTACCATGATGAAATTAGTGCCCTTATAAAAAGTGAAAGGGCCCAGCTGGCATGGCTTAGTGGTTGAGCATCAACTTGTGAACCAGGAGTCACAGTTTCATTCCCCATCAGGGCACATATGCCTGAGTTGTGGGTTCGATCCCCAGTGTGGGGCATGCAGGAAGCAGAGGATCAATGATTCTCTCATCATTAATGTTTCTATCTCTCTCTCCCTCTCCCTTCCTCTCTGAAAACAATAAAAATACTTTTTTAAAAAAACAGAAAGAGAGATAGGGATGCCAGAGATTCCTCTCACCAACCTGTGATGATACAAGGATAAGATGACCCCTTTCAAGCCAGAAAGGAAGCCCTCACTAAGAATGGAATCTGCCAGCACTTTGATCTTGAGTTTCCCAGGCCCCAGGATTGTGAGAAATACATGTCTGTTGTTTAAGCAAGGCACAGGCATGTTATGGCAGTCCAAGCTGACTAAAACGCTAGAAGCATTGGTGAAATAAATCTGTATTTTTAATTTCAATGTGTTTTTCTTCAGAAACTGTTACCAATAAGTTCTTGGATGTAATCTGACAGCTACCAGTTTTTAAAATTCATTCTATGCAGCACTAACAGACTGGGCCCCACAAAGAGCCTGCATACTCTGGTTATCATTCTGTTTTATCTTTATTTCTACAATAAGAATAGTGCCCCTTTTTAATATTTAAACATTTGCTCTGATTAAACAGTCTACTTCTGCTGACTCATAACAGACACTGACCTGGTGCTATTTATTAACTTTCCTATGAACATACTGTTTACAGCAGGTGTCTGATTAACATAACCGGTCATTGAAGGCTCACTGTTGACCACATAAAAGAGTTGCATTGCCTGGCAGAAGTTCCAGATTCTTTACAACTTCATGTATTTGAATCCTAATCAGGTTGAATCTCCTCCTAACTTTACCTCTTGTTGGATGACTCATACTTGGCTGGCTACACAAGTGTGTCCTAAGTTCATCAGATCCTTGTAGAAAACTATTTTAATATGCCTCAGCTCTTCTCACCTTAAAAAACATAAAACAAAATGCAAATGAAATAAATATAAGAGCCACAAGATGTCCTTTGTGCAGTGTGTTAAAGATGATGCTGGTATGACACCAGGGGCCTGGCCATCCTCACTACCTGTAAAGTGACACATCTGCAATAGGTCCATAAGAAATGCCTCATGCTTGTAATCACATTCCCCCACAAACTGAACACAACACACATGAATAAGAAATCATTACCTGGGCAATACTAGAGGATCTCCACAGGCTCTCCTGGAGAAGAGCTTTTGGAAAGTTCTGAAAGGTAACTTTCTTGGTCCCAAGACAAGAGACAAGGCAACTGAATAATCTGTTTTTAATCATCTCTAGGATGACTATATGAGAATATGCTACCTTTTTCATCCTCCATTAATTTTTTATTGAATTTTTGCATTTCTTTTTTTTATTGTTTAAAGTATTACATATAGTTCATTTATCTATTTTCCCCCATTGATCTTCCAACAGCCTCCCCTACCCCGTCACATGCCCTCATCCCCCTCCCCCCCCCGCCCCAAGTGTCTTGTGTCCATTGGTTGTACTTATATACATGTATACAAGTCCTTTGGTCAATCTCTTTCCCCCACTCCCCAACACTCCCCAGCCTTCCCACTGTAACTTGACAGTCTATTCGAGGATTTACTGCCTCTGTATCTATCTTTTTGTTCATCAGGTTATAATTTTCTTTATCATCCATAAATGAGTGAGATCATGTGGTATTGTTCTTTCATTGCCTGGCTTATTTCATTTAACATAATGCTCTCCAGGTCCATCCATGCTGCTGCAAATGGTAAGAATTCCTTCTTTTTTATAGCAGCATAGTATTCCATTATGTAGAAGTACCATAGTTTTCTAGTCCACTCATCTGCTGATGGGCATTTAGGCTGTTTCCAAATCTTAGCTATGGTGAATTGTGCTTATATGAACATAGGGGTGCATATATCCTTTCTGATTGGAGTTTCTAGTTTCTTGGTATATATTCTAGAAGTGGGATCACTGGGTCAAATGGGAGTTCCATTTTTAGTTTTTTGAGGAAACTCCATACTGTTCTCCACAGTAACTGCACCAGTCTGCATTCCCACCAGCAGTGCACAAGGGTTCCTTTTTCTCCACATTCTCGCTAGCACTTGTCGTTTGTTAATTTGTTGATGATTGCCATTCTGACAGGTGTTAGATGGTACCTCATTGTCGTTTTGATTTGCATCTCTCTGATGATTAGTGACTTTGAGCATGTTTTTATATGTCTCTTGGCCTTCCTTCTGTCTTCTTTTGAAAAGATTCTATTTAGGTCCATTGCCCATTTTTTCATTGGATCATTTATCTTCTTTTAATTAAGTTGTGTAAGTTCCCTGTAGAAGTTGGAGATTAAACCTTTATCAGTGATAACATTTGCAAATATGTTCCCCATACAGTGGGCTTTCTTGTTGCTTTGTTGATCATTTCTTTTGCTGTGCAAAAGCTTTTTATTTTGATGTAGTCCCATTTGTTTATTTTCTCTTTAGTTTCCATTGCCCTAGGAGCGTTATCGATGAAGAAATTGCTTTGGCATATGTCTGAGATTTCTCTGCCTGTGGCTTCCTCTAGTATTTTTATGGTTTCCCATTTATGTTTAATTCCTTTATCCATTTTGAGTTTATTTTTGTGTATGGTGAAAGTTGGTGGTCTAGTTTCATTTTTTTGCATGTATCTGTCTAATTTTCCCAACACCATTTATTGAAGAGACTGTCTTGACTCCATTGTATGTTCATGCCTCCTTTGTCAAATATTAATTGAGCATAGTGGTTTGGGTTGATATCTGGGTTCTCTATTCCATTCCATTGGTCTATATGTCTGTTCTTGTGCCAGTACCAGGCTGTTTTGAGAACAGTGGCCTTGTAATACAGCTTGAAATTTGGTATTGAGATCCCACCTACTTTGTTCTTCTTTCTCAGATTTGCTGTGGCTATTCGAAGTCTTTTTTTATTCCAGTTGAATTTCTGGCGAGTTCTTTCTAGGTCTGTGAAATATGCCATTGAGATTTTAATGGGGAGTACATTGAATCTATAGATTGCTTTGGGTAGTAGGGACATTTCAATGATGTTGAGTCTACCAATCCATGAACATAGTATGTTCTTCCATCTGTTTACATCTTCCTCTATCTCTTTATTCAGTGTCCTGTAGTTTTCTATGTATAGGTCTTTTACCTCCTTAGTTTATTCCTAGGTATCTTAAATTTTTTGGTGCGATGGTAAATGGGATTGCTTTTTTAGTCTCTCTTTCTGTAAGTTCATTATTGGTGTATAGAAATGCCATAGATTTCTTGGTGTTAATTTTGTATCCTGCTACATTGCTGAATTCATTTATTAAGTCTAATAGTTTTTTGATGGAGTCTTTTGGGTTTTTTACATACAATAGCATGTCATCTGCAAATAAGGACAGCTTTACTTCTTCTTTTCCAATTTGGATGCCTTTTATTTCTTCTTCTTGTCTAATTGCAATGGCTAATACTTCCAGCACTATATTGAACAGGAGTGGTGAGAGTGGGCATCCCTGTCTTGTTCCTGTTCTTAGAGAAAATGGTTTTAGTTTTGCCCATTGAGTATGATGTTGGTTGTGGGTTTGTCGTATATGGCTTTTATTATGTTCAGGTATGATCCTTCTATTCCCACCTTGCTGAGAGTTTTTATCAAGAAACGGTGTTGGATTTTGTCAAATGCTTTTTCTGCATCAATTGATATGACTCTGTGGTTTTTATCTCTCAATTTGTTTATGTGATGTAACATGTTTATTCATTTGGGGATACTGCACCATCCTTGCATCCCTGGGATAAATCCTACTTGGTCATGGTGTATGATCTTTCTGATGTACTGCTGGATCCGATTTTCTAGAATTTTGTTGAGGATTTTGGCATCTATGTTCATGAGGAATATTGGCCTGTTAATTTTCTTTCATTGTGTTGTCTTTATCTGGTTTTGGTATTAGGGTGATGCTGGCTTCATAGAAGGAGCTTGGAAGTGTTCCTTCCTCTTGAATATTTTGGAATAGTCTGAAGAGAATAGGTCTTAGTTCTTCCTTGAATGTTTGGTAAAACTCCCCTGTGAAGCCATCTGGCCCCAAGCTTTTGTTTGCTGGAAGCTTTTTGATGACTGCTTCAATTTCGTCCATAGTTATTGGCCTATTGAGATGTTTAGATTCTTCCTGATTGAGTTTTGGAAGGTTGTGTTTTTGTAGGAATATGTCCATTTCTTCCATCTTGTCCAGTTTGTTGGAATAGAGTTGTTCGTAGTATTTTTTAACAATCCTTTGTATTTCAGTGGGGTCTGTTGTTATTTCACCTCTTTCATTTCTGATTTTGTTTATGTGGGTCCTCTCTCTTTGCTTCTTGGTGAGCCTGGCTAGAGGTTCATCAATCTTGTTTATCCTTTCAAAGAACCAACTCTTGGTTCAGTTGATCTTTTGTATTGTTTCCTTGGTCTCTATGTCGTTTATCTCCACTCTGATCTTTATTATTTCCTTCCTTCTGCTTACACTGAGCTTTTCTTGTTGCTCTCTTTCTAACTCTTTGAGTTGTAGTGTTAGGTAATTTATTACCATTGTTTCTTGTTTTTTGCAGTAGGCTTGTAGAGCTATGAACTTCCCTCTCAAGTCCGCTTTCGCTGTGTCCCATAGATTTTGGATTGTTGTGTTTGAATTGTCATTTGTTGCCATGATGGTTTCTATTTCTTCTTTGATCTCTCTGGTAAACCAGTCATTGTTTAATAGCATGCTGTTTAGTCTCCAGGTGTTTGATTTTTTTGGATTGTTTTTATTGTAGTTGATTTCTAGTTTTATGCCATTGTGATCTGAGAAGACGCTTGATAGGAATTCTATCTTCTTGAATTTGAAGAGACTTTGCCTGTGTCCTAATATGTGGTCTATCCTTGAAAATGTTCCATGTGCACTGGAGTAGAATGTATATTCTGTAGCTTTGGGATGAAATGTTCTAAAGATGTCAATTAAGTCCATCTGATCTAGTGTGTCATTCAGGATTGCTGTTTCTTTGCTGATTTTTTGTTTAGTTGATTTATCCAGTGGTGTCAGTGGGGTATTAAAGCCCCCTACTATGACTGTATTGCTATCAATATCTCCCTTCATATCTTTTAGAAGTTGTTTTATGTATTTGGGTGCTCCTGTATTGGGTGGATATATATTTACCAGAGTTATATCTTCTTTTTTTTTTTTTTCAGAGTAATATCTTCCTGTTGAATTACTCCCTTTAGTATTATGTAGTGGCCTTCCTTATCTCTTGTTATGGCCTTTACTTTGAGGTCTATTTTATCAGATATAAGTATCGCAACCCCAGGTTTTTTCTCATTTCCATTTGCCTGAAAAATGTTTTTCCATCCTCCACTAATTTTAGAGGAAAGTAGAGAAGATTTTCCTTTCAAATCTCTGATGTGTGTTACAGTCACATGGATGGGGACACCATCCTTCCTTGGTCCTATACAAGATTATATTCTATGAACTGGATCATTGCAGTGAACAAGTAAGATGAGTTCCCTGACCTATTGGAAATCAGCAGGGAAGGTAAGGAGATAGACAATAAGCAGACAAATACATGTGTAATATAAAATCAGACAGACATGTGGAATGAAGAAAAATAAATATGGAAGACAGAGGAGTATAGAGGGCAGAGGACAGTGGAGGAGAGTGAGGTTTTTCAGAGAGAACGTCAGGAAAGGCCTTTCTGAGCAAATGGTATTTGATGTCATTCGAACTCTTACAAAGTGATCCATGAAAAAAGAACACTCTAAATAAAAGCAATAGCAAATTCAAGGAATTTTATGGATTCAAAAAGGTAAGTCATCAGCCTAACTTAAGTAGTGGAAGCAAGAGGGAGAGGGGTCTAAAGTGAAGCAGGAAGGTAGAAATGTATCATTGTCAGTATTAAAGGTTATTCTGCATGTGATACGAAGAAAGTGGAGATTTTTTAGATTTCATTTTTAAGCATTTCAGATATATAAAAAAGAAACAAGAAGAAAAATGAACATCTGTGTACCCAGTGCCCAAGTTAAGAAACATTACAAGAGAATTAAATCTCCTTCATACTCCAATAGCAACAAGAGAAATAGACCCTTAGAAATAAGTCTATTAAGCAAGATGAGTAAATTCTAGGGACCCACTATACAATACTGTGCCTACAGTAGACAACACTGTGCTGTACATGTAAACATTTGTTAATAGGTAGATTGCATGGCAAGTGTTATAACCATAATGACATAAAATAAAATTAATAAGAAATATGTTTAAGAAAAATGCATAAGATCTTTAGGGGGGAAATTAAGAAAATATTAAAAATATAAAAGATAGAAA
Source organism: Corynorhinus townsendii (assembly GCA_026230045.1). Classification (NCBI taxonomy): domain Eukaryota; kingdom Metazoa; phylum Chordata; class Mammalia; order Chiroptera; family Vespertilionidae; genus Corynorhinus; species Corynorhinus townsendii. The sequence continues at coordinate 115,651,079 of JAPDVU010000006.1, read as the reverse complement.
CATAAAGTGTATAATATAAAATATATAAAAACTTAGATAAGCCACAGATAAGTAGAAAGATTTAATATAAAAAGTCAATTCTCTACAAATTATTTTTATGTTAACTGCATTTTTAATGGAACTAGAACAACTAATACAGACATTTATACAGAAATGAAAAAGTCCAAGAACATCCAGGGGAAAACAAGTGGTGGACCTTTCCATGACAGGTGTAACCCACTGCAAAGCTTTATACAAACTGGAGTATTGGTAAAGGGATATACTAATATATTAAAAAATAGAAATGAGCTCAGCTGGTGTGGCTCAGTGATTGAGCATAGAGCTATGAATCAGGAGGTCACGGCTCTATTCCCAGTCAGGGCACATGCCCAGGTTGTGGGATCAATCTTCAGTGTAAGGTTTGCAGGGGGGAGCCAATCAATGATTCTTTCTCATCATTGATGTTTCTCTCTCTCTTCCTCGCTGAAATCAAGAAAAGATATATTTTAAAAATATATAAGTGAATATTCAGAAACAGAACCAGATTTAGAAGGAAATTTTATTCCTAAAAATACAGCATTTCAAATTCTGCATCTACCATTATTATCTTATTTACCTTTTTCTCTACTTCCACTACAGACCTAAAACCCTGTATGAAGTTCAGATTCAGCTATGATGGAGAGTTCCTCCTTTACACACACACACACACACACACACACACACACACACACACACACACACATACACACACACACAACCTCATCATTTCACCAGGAGTTCCCACAAGTTTCACCTGGGCTACACACAGCAGCATTTCTGATGGTTAGGATGTTAAGAATCTTTGAAAGTTTTAGTTTTGCATTTTGTTTTTTAGTAATGCTAGTTTCTTGCCCTGCACCAATTGTAGCCTTTCCTCTGAGACTGAGATTCCCTAAATGCATAAACTCCTAAAACAGCTGATTCTCCCTAGGTGGGGAAATATGATAATCATTATTCTGAATTGGCTGTTTTCCTTTAGCACTATATGCCTTAATGCTTTTACTGCATATATATATATATATATATATATACATATATATATATATATATATGTATATATATATATATATATATGTATATATATGTGTATATATATATATATATTCTTAAACAATATAAAGTATCATGGTCAATACCTAAAACTTTTACATAAATTATGTGTCCTTTTCAATCTTTTCCTTTAGTGATTATTTTAAAAATATTATGTATCCATGTTGATACATGTAGCATTAGCTCACAACCTGAGTAATGTTTATAATATAACTAGAGGCCCAGTGTACAAAATTCGTGCATGGGAGGGGGGGTGTGTCCCTCTGCCCAGCCTGCACCCTCTCCAATCTGGGACCCTTCAAGGCCGGGATCGGGCCTAAACGGGCAGTTGGACATCCCATTCACAATCCAGGACTGCTGGTTCCCAACTGCTCGCCTGCCTGCCTGCCTGCCTGATTGCCCCTAACTGCTTCTGCCTGCCAGCCTGATTACCCCCTAACCACTCCCCTACCAGCCTGATCAATGCCTAACTGCTCCCCTGCTGGCCCAATTGCCCTTAACTGCCCTCCCCTGCAGGCCTGGTCACCCCTAACTGTCCTCCCCTACAGATCTGGTCACCCCTAACTTCCCTCCCTTACCAGCCTGCCCCCCCCCCACAATTGCCCTCCCCTGCCAGCCCGGTCACCCCCAACTACCCTCCCTTGCAGTCCTGGTCACCCTTAACTGCTCTGCCCTGCTGGCCTGATTGCCCCCAACTGTCCTCCCCTGTTGGCCATCTTGTGGTGGCCATCTTGTGTCCACAGGGGGGCAACCATCTTGTGTGTTGGAGTGATGGTCAATTTGCATATTACCTCTTTTTTATATAGGATTCCCTGCTACTTTTTATAAGCCTGAAGTAATGCATAATGTGTCTTTTAAAAGGATAAACATATGGAAGGTAAGGAAGTAGACATGGCAAATAACATTTTGAGGAGTTGCTTATAAAGGAAAACAAATAAAATGTTAATGAAAGAAGGAAAAACTAAAAGATTACATAACATCTAGGGAGGTATCCATAAAAAGGAAAATTTCACAGAATACTCATATGCTTTTAGGAAACAGACCAGTTAAGAAGAAATAAACAATAAAGGAGAGATAGGAAATAATCAAGAGTAAAGAAAATAAAGACGAGTAAAATTCTTATTGAGGTCAGAGAGAATGGGATACTGTGGTCAAGAAGAGATCACAGGGAAAGTTGACCCATCGCAAGAGGAAGAAAAGCAGGTTCTGAGAGGGTAGATGCTGGGAGGGTGATAGACTGAGAGATAGGAAGATAATGGAGTCTTTTCTAATTGTATTTGCTGCATCAATTTCATTAGAGATGCAGTCATTAGAGAGAGGAGACAGACAGGTGTTTAAAGTTTGTGGAATATAATCTGAGAGAAGAGGGGTTTCAATTAACTCAAAAACTGGAATAAAATTGCCTGGCAGTTCTGAGGGTCCTGCTGATATTTGTAAGCAGAAAATGAAAGTAAAATAAGTGAGCGTGATGTGTTTTCCTTCAGCCATGCCATCTACCTGTGCTTGAACGAAACAGAAAGTTGGCTCTATCAGGTTCAGCCTCTTAGAAAATAAGTCTGAGGAGGGTAAGGAAGCTAAAAAAATGTATGCATGGGTCCATGGAGTGACGAGTTATGAACACTGTGTAAAGATAATGGATTGAATGTCCCTATGTGTTACAGATTTATCAAAGAAGGGGAACTAGAAAAAAAATGAGCCAGAAAGAGATGATGAGGTGGTCAGAGATTAAGAGGCTTCAAAGAAAGCTGTTGGAAGCTTGCAGTTATCAGCAATGACAAAATCTAGTTACAACCAAGAAAGTCAGTAGCTATAAGAATATGATCATTAGAAAAGAGGGCTGAAAATGACTTTAAGTCCTTTGGAAGTTTTCACTTCATTGTTGGAATTAACAGGACTCCAGATCAAGTGAAATGCCAGAAAACACACACACACACACACACATACACACACACACAGCTCTTTAATGCTATGTTTATGAGGTTGGAATACATGTACTATAACCTAAAAGTTTGCATTTCATAAGAATTTCTGATGAAATACTTAGTTTCTTTTATTTATTAGAGACTTGAATAACCAAGTTGTTCTTACCAGGGAGTTTATATTCCTGATATTATAATAATTTAAGCATATAAAACAAAGATTTGCTGGTGGGGCTCTGGATATTAGGAGTACCGGGTGTGTAATTTCAAGAAATAGCATTCTAACAAAAGGAGCCTAAAGCCTCGCTCTCTAACAAACTTATGAAAGTAATTATACCTTTATTGAAGTTACACCATTCTCAAACCCCTGCTGCTTCTTAAAGATGGTTATTTTCTACTTAAAGAAAACAGACAGGCTTTAGAAGAATAGCTGGTGTTAAGTAATATTACAAGATTTAATCAGGTTCTATGTGCAGCTTATACAACAATGGTACAAATATTTCAACCCAAATAATAAAAGACTCAAAGGTTTGAAAAACATCAACAATCCAGAATGGCTGATTAGAGTAGCTCACTAATTGGAGTAACAACTCACAAGGTTTTAAGAGGAAAGGACAGAGGGGAAAATGGAAAGTCTTTCACCGGCCACGATCATTCCCAGAACATATCATTAGCATAGGCCTTCCCAGGCTTTGCACAGCCATGGCTTGGGTGCAAGATAGCATGAACAGAGTTGCATAATGTAAGACGAGACAAAATGTCAAGAGCCATCTTTTAAAACGTGTTAGGGCAGAAAGCAGGCAGAATAATAGGAGCAGCTGCTGGGATTAGTTGGCGGAAGCAAGTTGATGACAGACATATCTTTCAGGATTGCTCTTTGCCCCTAGGGTTTGATCTCTCGTTTATTCAGGGTATGAAAGCTCTAGGGAAAGTGTTTAAATAGCTCCTCCTGACACAAAACTGACTTATATCCAAAACCTAATTTGCATTGTGCATTTGGAAACATCCATTTCCAATAGGCAGATGACAGGTGATAAGGGACTCAAAACAAGAAGAGTCCCATAGGGAAAAGCAACCACAGATCTCAATGAATGATCTGGCATCTTTTAGTCTGCAGTTTTAGTAACATCTTGCCCTTTCCACTTACCCACAGAAGACATAGATTTTCCACTATACAGTGTTAACAACAGCCCTGAACACTAATTTGCTTTGCCTATTAGTATTAAACCCTTATCTTTCTTTTATTAGCCAGTTAACTCATCTTACAATGATTAATTCAAGTCTTAAACATTCTATATTACCTTTTCTAATTTCTAAACTTAAGACATAATATTTGTTATCATCTTAGCACTAGATACATGTGTGAATGTGTAAGCATTTACAACAATTGTATGTTTCTAGTTATTCATGTGTATGTCCCACCAATTATTATGAGACTCTGAGGCTTTGAACCACCTTATACATCACAGCACGTGTTAAGTGCTCTAAAGATGTTGGTTGAATATATTTGCCACAACAATTTTATTTAAAAATATTCTGGATTGCCACAATCAAGAAAGGCATTCACTTAGTATGGCTAATGCATTTGTATTTGCTTTATAACTTATTCCTGAAATTATCAATTAGAGAAGAGAATATGCTTTTAAATCTCAAGTGGCTGAAAGCATTACAGAATATCTACTAAAATACTAGAAAAAAAAGTGGCATTCTACTAAAAAAAGTTATAGATACAACTACCAAATTTTTCACATATTTTTAATGCCTAGAAAGAGTCTGTGGACTCATGGAACCTTCACAGTAGACCCATCAGAGCAGGTGGGCCAAACCTCAACGATTTCTAAAATGACCTAGTGGTATATAAAACAAATATCCTAAAGACTGCCAAAGACTTTATGGCAGTACAAGTCAGAGATTCATTTCACTAGTACGGTGAAGGTGATAGTAGGAAAAAAACCCACACTATTGGTATTGACAGTATTCATAACATATTTGATATGAAATAAATGGAAAAAGTTGCAGCTCTGTTCGTTGGAGGTTCAGTCTGAGTTGGAGCAGCAACCAGCCAGCCAAAAATTTAATTGTCAGCTTTTGGAAGTGAGAAGGTCATGGAAGAGCTTATAACCTGTATGCACATCCCAAGTACACTGGGAAACAACGGGGAATGAACATGAAAGACCCAAGAGTGCCGGTGGAACGTAAAATATGAGGCAGGCATAAAACTGAACATTGAATGCGCTTCCCGACCCACATACATGTATATATGCAGAGGGGAGAAACCTTAAGGGCTCAAGGTGTTTTCCTAAATGCTCTGTTTAGTCATAGGCTGACAACTATGTTATACAGATCAGAGATGACCTTTTGAGAAGCCATTGTTTAAAATGCCTAGTATTCAACAATTTAAAAAATGAATCATTCAAATAAACAGAAAAGTGTGACTGATTCTCAGGGGAATATAGTAGTCAATAAAAACTGACTCTGAAATGGCTCAGATGTTAGATTTAGCAGGCAAAGACCTCAAAGATGCTACTATAAATAGGTTTAAATAATTTAAATAAAAATTAAAGAAAAACATGAAACTACTCAAAAATAGAATTATCAAGAGAAATAGAACCTATTAAAAAGTAATAAATGGATTCTATAATTGAAAAATACAACAACAAAATGAAAAATTTACAAATGGGCTCAGCAATAGATTTGAGAAGGCTGAAGGAAGAAACAGTGAAACCTGAAGACAGATCAGAAAGAGAGAACTCATGGACATGGACAACAGTGTGGTAATTATGGGGGTGAGGGCATAGTGGAAGAAGGCATAGAGGAGATAAATGGTAATAAAAAAAATAAAATTAAAAATAAAGCATAAAAATTATACAAGTAATGAAAGAAAAAAATAGCCTGCTTTAAAAAAAGAAGAGAAAACATAGTAAACAACCACTGAGACCTCTAGGATAACATTAACTACATTAAAATAAGTTTAGCCCTAGCTGGGTTTTCTCAGTGGATAGAACATCGGCCTGTGGACTGAAGGGTCCTTGGTTTAATTCTGGTCAAGGGCATGTACCTGCATTGCAGGCTCCTGGCCCTGATCAGGTGCATGCGGGAGGCAACCAATCAATGTGTCTCTCTCTCACATCGGTGTTTCTCTCTGTCTCTCCCTCTCCCTTCTACTCTCTCTAAAAATCAATGGAAAAAAATCCTAGCGTGAGGATTAAAAATAAATAAATATAAGTTTAGTAGGAATTCTAGAAGGAAAGAAGAGAGAAAAAATGTGCAAAGATAACTGAAAATTTGCCAAATTTTATGAAAAACATTAATCTATAGATCCAAAATCTTCAGTGACCCCAAAGTATGATAAATACGAAGTGATCCATGACACACACCCACTTGTGTAAACCAACCAGTCTGTGGATTTGTGAGGACAGCCCAAGCAAGCACATACTAGGAAATAAATATGTTAACAGGTGATATTGCAGATGAAGTAGACACTTCACATGCTATGTCATTATATAAATTCCCCCATCTTTACTTAGCCACAATCATAAAAACAAGAGCATGAAAGCAAAATGGACTGATATTAAATGCTGGAAGATGAAAGCGAGAAAAAAAATAGCTCCAGTGAATTCATGGACTGAGATTTGTAGCATCATCATAAATACAGAGGGTGACCACATTTTTATTACATTTGCATAATTAAAAAAGGAAACAGATAGTCAGAGACTTCCTCCAAATGTTAACGGTGGCACTAGGAGATCCTCAGAAGACCTGGCTACCTGTTCCGGTTGGCTCCTAATCAGTTGCCTCATGTCATTCTGGAACATCAAATTGCCAGTGTTTTTCATTTCTTTTTTTTGTTTTTAGTGTGTTTTTCAAAATTTCACAGTAAAAAGGTGTTAATTTTTATTAGAATTTATTTAAAATAGGCTTTTGTAATAGGTTACCTCTAATACTTTATTCTTTACCATTAGAATTTGCCAGTGTCTCATATTTCTTATACCCTGGAATACTATTTTTTTTAAATCCTCTTTAATCCCTTACCTGTATAATTAAAATTTTATTGTTAGAGTACCTGTTATATTTTTAAAATTAAGGGAAAATCATGATATACTTCCCATGTAATAACATAAAGCTACATCATGAGAAAGCAGCAGAAAATGCAGTGTTGTCTGTGGTAAAAAAAGGTGTGCTCCCAAGTGCAGGAGGCCCAAATACAGTAGGTCTGCCACTAACTAGTCAGGGAGTCTAAAATAATTCACATCTCAGGCCAGTTTCTTCATCCTATATAATAAAAGCCTAATATGCTATGTGTCCAGTCATCCAGTCATTCGTTCAACCAATCAAAGCATAATATGCTAATGATATGCTAAGGCCGCTCAACCGCTCGCTATGATGTGCACTGACCACCAGGGTGCAGACAGGCAATCGGTGACCAGTTGCTATGATGTGCACTGACCACAAGGAGCAGAAGCTCTGACTGGTAGGTTAGCTTGCTTCTGGGGTTCAGCTGATCAGGACTGAGCAAGATGGGCCAGACATGCCCTGGAGTCCTCCTGCGGTCCCTCCCCAGCTGGCCAACTATCCCCTCCCTGGCCCCAATCATGCACCGGTGGGGTCCCTCGGCCTGGCCTGCGCCCTCTCACAATCCGGGACCCCTAGGGGGATATAGGAGAAGCCGGTACCAGCCCAATCCTGCAGGCCAGGCCGATGGATCCCACTGGTGCACAAATTCATGCATCGGGCCTCTACTATATACACTGAGTGGCCAGATTATTATGATCTCTGAATGCATAATATGCAAATTGTCCCCTTGACCAGGAGTTTGACCAGCAGGCAGGCCGGCCAATTGACCATGTCCCCTCCCCCTGGCCAGGCTGGCCAGACCCCATCCATGCACAAATTCATGCACCAGGCCTCTAATACACACACACACACACACACACACACACACACACACACACACACACACAAAGTGGCCAGATTATTATGCGTTCAGAGATCATAATAATCTGGCCCCTCAGTGTATATAATACATCAGGTACTTTGGGGTTTTTAAGTTTTGTGGGGTTGTTTTGTTCGTTTGTTTTTGTCTAGGGTTGCATAGTCAAAACAGACTTCTCTTCATGATAGTTTTCTGTTCGCTGTAACTCAGAAAATAAACTAGAAGTTCTATTTACATGTTGCAAAATTAGAACAACAATGTGTTATTTTCCATACTTTCAGATATGCTCTTCTATTGTTATCAGTTTCATTCACTGAGATTTAAATGAGTATGAAGTAAAAATGCTCACGTTTGCATAACCTCCAACTTTTAAGAGCAGCCTTTACATGCAGCCTAAAGTTTCATTCTTCCACAATATTTTCAGATGAAAATCATGTCCCCAGTCACAAATTCTTTTTTGTTTACCATAGTGATAAGAATAAAGAATTTTTAAAAGGCTAAAAATGCCTGACCACATACATGCAGTTTTAGAAATTTGACCTACTTGGTGTCATACACTGAAGAAGATAATCAATTGAATTAACTACATATGCATTAGATGAAATATTCTACTAAATGAAAAAATATGTAGGTTGCACATCCGGAACTATTATCATTATCAAAGAAGTCATTATGAATGGTGACTGACAACCTAAAATGCATAAAATCAGATTCTCTTAAAAATGGAATATATCCCAGCAGCAAGTTAAAAAACACCATTAATTTAACTCCATTTTCCATATTGGTTTTTTTCCCATTACTTAGAATATTATAATTTTAAATGAAGTTTCCTATGCACCAAAATAATTTTTCTTAACTGGTTGGAGCAACAAAATTGGACATATATTTAAAATTATTTTAGAATGGCTCCTTTCTATAAAGCAAAGCTTCCCAAATTTAGGCATTATAATAAAACAAAATGATTTTAAACTAAGTTTTCTTTTGAAAATTTTAGTTTTTATGAGCTATTTAATTTGCTCAATCATTCACAGAAAACCTACTATAGTTCAAGGCTTTAAGCTAGTTACAAAATATCAGGAGTACTTGCTGTCAAAAATGCTATAATCTTTCATTTTTCATAACACTGACTTTTAAAGTATCTCCCATAGTGAAATGGAAAGAGCACTGAACTTCACTTGAAGAGACCAGGAAAAAGTTCCAGCTCTATTAATGAGCTTATAAAAGTCTCTTTCTAAGTCTCAGTTCTCTCATTTGTAAAAATGAGCATAAAAGAATGAGTGTATCTACTCCTCTAGAAGACAGGTCATTATGAAAGTAAAAAGAGATGATATGGGTGTAAGTCAATAGATGACATTTAACAAATAACCTCTATAAAAATGAGTCATAATAGCCCAGCCTATGTGACTTAGTGGTTGAGCATCGACCCATGAACCAGATAATTGTGGTTCGATTCCCGGTCAAGGTACATGCCTGGGTGCAGGCTTTATCCCCAGTAGGGGATGTGCAGGAGGCAGCTGATCCATAATTCTCTCTCATCTTTGATGTTTCTACCTCTTTCTCCCTCCCCCTTCCTCTCTATGTAATCAATAAAAACATTTTTTTAAATGAGTCATTATATAATTAGGTTCAATATTTTTAACACCTTCAAAATAATTATTAAAATTTATTTGTATAATTAAGTATAGTTAAAATTATTTAAGAATAACAGTAGCAAAGATTTACTGAGCACTTATAATAGAAAATACATTTCCCATGAATTATTTCATTTAAACCACTCAACAGTCCAATGACTTAGATAGTATTACCTTCCTTTTATAGTTGAGCAAAATAAGGCTTATCAAAGATAAATTATCCAAAGACATACAACTAGTAAATGGTGGAGCCAGGAATTAAACCCAGGAAAGCTAATTCCAGAGCCATGCTCCAGAACTAAGCCTTTATGATATACTCCAAAATAGCCAAAAGGGAAAATATCTCTATAAAACTTAATTTAAAAAGAAAAGCTTATATTTCAATTACTAACACTAATCAGTATGTTTCTGAAATGCATAATTAATTCCATTTTGCTATATTTAATTTTTTCATTGTATTATTGTTTATTATAAAATAGAAATAGTTTAAATATACAACAGTAAATACATTATAGATGATCCATATGACAGATTATTATAAGGCATTTATGGCTTGGAAACTTACAAGTATTTCTAAGCAAAAAGAACAGATTTTCAAACACATAGAAAATAATCTCAATTTTCATGAAACAATGTCTTATGCACAGAAAAAAATGGATAGACTTCTAATGTCGATAATTGCTACTTCTTAGCAATTTTATGTATTTCCGTATCACAAATTTTCTATCATAAACATGCAATGTCTTTATCACCAGGAAAAAAAGTTACTTAACAAACCACCTAATCATGACCACTGAAGCACGAAGTGATTTGGATGCTTCTGCTCGTCTGTGAACAAACGTTCATTAAGAGTCTAGAAAAGCATTCTACAGACGAGAGATACAGCACTGCAAAGCAAAGTCCATAGGTAAAGCATTAGGTAAATTTACACTAAGAACCAATGAAAGACAAGAACTTCAACCCTCTAATGAGTCTTTAAGCTTGTCACTCTGACCTGAATCACACCTTCCTATGAGCATGTGAGCCCTATTCTTCCATTTAAAAAGATCCTGATATGTTTGTTCACCTTTTTTCCCCCTTGTTTAAATTGTGGATACATCCATGCATCCTCTCTAACTATGGTAGCAAGTCATACCATCAATATGAATATAGAAAGAAAAATTGAGAAGTATCTCAAGGAGTTAAGGAAAATTCATAGAGTTTTTCACATCTCAATGACAATTTTATAACCCATTACTAGTGTTTACTAATAGAGAAGGGAGAAATGTCACTCCACTTAAATAGTCTCATACAACACTATCTGTTCATTTAATTATTTTCTAACTATAAAATTCTATTATATTGAACTATTATATTACTGTAAAAACTACTGTATTAAAATAGTTTACAATGTTTAAACATTTATGTTCATTGGTACCAAATATAACTATCTTTGAGGAAGCTTATTAGCATCAGTATTTAAAATACAGTGGTTTAAAATACACTCAGATGTAGCTTATAGCAAAAAATACATTAAAAGCTTAAAGAGCAAAAAAATCACCTCTTCCATCCATCCAAGAAAGTTCATTGCATGAACTTCTTTTAAACTTTAAATCTGTTTCTTCATATATATTGAAATCAAATAAAAAAAGGACTTGAGAAAAAGAACTTATAAGTTTAATAAAAGAGAGAAAAGGAAGGAAAGAACAAGGGAGGAAATAGACAAGAAGGAAAAAGAGAAAAGGAAAAGAGGGGGCAGGGTGGGGGGGCAGTGGACCGGGGTGGACAATGGAGAAACTACTTGCCTCTGTGGACCAGGTCCCAAACCTGATCGATTTGCTGCAGTGTTGGGTAATGACCACAGTCATTGAAGTACTTAAGGAGCTCACTTCTTTCTAATCCTTGCCAATCTTGTCTCTTAGCAAACATTGTTTCATAGTCTAAAAAAGAGGGTGGGGGGGAGACCAAAGAAAATACTTTATTTAGAAATAATATATCAAGTACAAACCACCTAAAAGTTTCATCTGGATTTGAAGGAAATATAACCCCAGTTTTATTTTTATGTTTAGAGTGCTAAGCCTCCATACTTACAAGAGCACTGTGTCAACCTCCTACAGACGGTGAGAAGGAAGATAAATTTGGATTTGCTTCCCCAAAGAAAACACTGGTGTCCTTTGGCCTGGTTTACATGACAGTTGTCTACAGACCCTACATACACGAATGCTCAAACTATATCGTAAGACATAGCTTCTGGGTCAGGATTTCTGGGGGGCCTGACTTCTGCTGACTCACTTCAGTATTCATTGCTTATTAGTTCCCTTGATTTTTTTGACTTCTACACATTCTAACTACTTGAATTTCTGATTCTACTTTGAACTGATATTCTACTTCTGATATGGCCCCTAAATGGAATGATGTATACTTTTTTGCTGACTTCCTATATTCTTACTTCCTAGTTTAAGGTACTTGGCTATTGCTGGTTCAAACCTACCACAGAAAACCACTCAGTTGGGCATTCCCTCACCTATTTCCCATACATGGCATGATTCAGTGGTTAGATAATGACCAAGAGAATTGTCACATACATTTTGTAAGTGTAGTTTTCCATAAACATGTGTCATCTGGCACTCAACATATGGATTTCAACTGTCTGTTCATTCATTCATTCATTCATTTGAGGTGGACAGTCATGAGACTTTGACAAATTCAAGCAGTATTTAGTGATTGCCTAAATATGAATAGCTATTGCAGATCCTGAAGCACAGCAGCAAGTTCATATTTAGTATACTATGACTTTTTCTCTCATTTCAAATAAGCAAACTTGAGCAGTTCCTATTGGTGCCTCCATCCACATAGGCCTGTGCCTTACATTTCTGTGCATGCAGACTGACTCTTCATTGCCAGCATCTGTACTTCATTGCCTAAGGGCTCCCTCTGGCTGCTGGACTCCACTCTGCCCACCTGAGGAGCAAGCCAGAAGTTCCAGGAGACTGAGGCCTGCACTGGAGCAGCCCTCAACCACTGACTGGGGGAGTTGAGGGACAAAGACCCAGCCGGTGAGGCCAGTTGGCTGCACTGTTCTCTAGAGGAAGTAAGCTCCAGTTGCCCACATGATAATCTGCTTGATAAAACAGTCTTTTTTTTTTTTTTTTTACTTCCATCCCTTCCCTGTCTCACTTCCCCATTCTACTAACAGTATTTCCTGGGATCAACTCACAAATAAGTTTGTGTACTTGAATTCTTGTCTCAGGGTCTGATTCCAGAGAAAGCCAACTAACACAAAGAACATCACTTTTTATTTTTATGTTAAAGTAAATATATTTCTCCTTGAGGTACATATGCCTTTATTAGGTTTTCCTTGAATTAATCCATTTTATATGTCTCACACTAGATCAGACTGATGCACATATTAACATTATGGTTAACTCTATTAATAGAGAATGATGTCTTTAACCTGGAATTAGGCCCCCAAAACAAATATTTGGCAACATACTAACAGAATTAATATTCTACATAGGTGAAATTAGGGTCCATATAAAACTTAAATCATGACATAGAAAATTAATGAAATTTTCTGGTCATTAAAAGATACTTAAAGGGTGCATGGCCATCTGTCAGAGATCAAATATCAACCTAATTAAGCAATCAAAATATAGAAAGAATGGAGAATTTTCTAAAGAACATGAAGACAAATTAACAACTTGAAAATTCTATGGACTCTTGAGTTACTTTAGACATCAATGCAAATGGATGCCTTAGTTGGTAATTCTTGAAATCATTCCTTCAGCTAACTTTCTTGCATTGTTCAAATCCTATGCTGGACAGAGCACCCTTGATCTCAACTTGGTTTCTTGACATCCTTGCCTCATGTCAACCTATCCTCAAAAAATCCTCCAGGGTGATGTGTTCAAATATAAATTGCACCACAATCCTTGGTTCACAATTCTCTACAGGCTTCCCAACTCAGTCAAGGTAAAATCCAGTGGTCTACAAAGCCTGATGCAACCTGTGTCCCCACTCCCTACTACCTCTCCCATCTCAATTTGCTCTGCTCTGGCTCACAAACTCTATCCAATACATTAGTCTCCTGGCTTCCTTTCTCCCACAGTAACTGCATCCAACTTTCAGTCTTTACCTTTCTTCTCCCTCTGCCTGGAACATTTTTTCTCCCTCACTTTCTTTAAGACTTTTACCCAAATTCTCAGCTAGAAACTACCAGAGTCCAGACTGGAAAACATAACCACATTTTTATTTTATGTGTAGTCTTTTTTCCCCCTCAAACTGAAAAGGTTATATTTATATGCAAAAATAGTGTAATCTGCAGTTATAAGCCAAGGAGAAGAAATCATTGAAAGTAAAATGAAGAAAAATGAGCAAAACTATAAAATTAAAAATGAATTTAGTGACAAAGTTTGGGGGAATAAAGGTAAGACAGAGTAAAAATAGTGGGGGCATTTAGATAGGAATATGTGATTCTGAAGTCAGTAGCTAAACATAAAGTGAGTGGAAAAGAAGTCAGTGTAATAACTGTAAGGTCCTAGTACATATTTTAATAAAGATTAATATATCTGTACATTCATACTAAACTATGGTATATAAAATTATTATCCATAAAAGAGTATTATTCAAAACATCTTCATTACTTACATTTTTTTCTATCCATCCATTCTTCTAGCTCTGAATAGTTTATAATTTGTCTTGTCCTCCAAAGACCAAGTCGATGTTTAACACGATGGATTAGTCTGTGATACATGTTTATAACTGCTCTCAAACTTGACCCATGATTCAAAGCCTATAAAATAACAACAGACAGTAAAGATCCTTATATATTTCTGCTACTTATATTTAACTAGTGGCCTGGTGCATGAATTCATGCACATTGAAAGAAAATTAATTAGAAGAAATATTTTAATGTCGCTATTCGCCCTTTCTCTATAATAGAAGTGTCAACCAAATTCATAATGGACAATGACAGATGGAAACACACACATGTGATTGGTGCCAGCAAGAGCTTTATATAGAGAGATAAACTTGCTTAATTAGACCTGCTTTCTGATTTAACTACACTTTTTCCAGCCCAGTGAAGCACTCCAACTTCTCTTTCATGTAATTGTCAGCAACACAGCAACAAATATCAACACAAAGCAGATTATTGTATATCATGTAGGGAGAACAAAGGGTAAAATATTTAACTGCAGCAATATTTGACTATATTCTGCACAGTAAGAAAATCTGAAGTCATTTTCAAGGTCCACCAGTTCTTACTCCTTTTCAGTCCAGTCAAGTTTCAAAGGTTTCTAAATATCTGTTTTCCAGCTAATGAAAAGAAAATAGGATTCCACTGAGTCTCCTATATATCTACTCCAGGACTTCTGTGAGGATCAAATGAGATGAGGCAAGGGAAAACACTTCACAGACATTTGGTGAAATGTTTGCACCTGGTTATAAAGCAAGTTGTATTCCTGGGCTGAAGAAACTGCAAGGAGGCTAGTCATCACTAGGGAGAGGAAGCTGGGCGTTGCTACGTGACATCATTACCCAGCATCCACAGTGACCATTTCTGGGCTGGGCTGGGCTGTGGGCCTCATTTTGCACCATGGGGTCTTGGCAGTGTCAGCTGCGATTTGGTTGGCTGTCGCTCTGGGGTGGTGGCAGGGCCTGCCTCCCACTTGAGGGAAGTGGAATGTTGCTTTGTGAGCGCCAGGTCCACAGTGCCATTTCTCTGTAAATGGCCAGTGTGCATCACAGTAGCTCCTGCGTTGAGCATTTGCCCCTGGTGGTCAGTGCACGTCATAGCGACTGGTCAGACAGACCCTTAGCATATTAGCCTTTTATATATATATAGAGATTTGAGTTTGTCCCTTTCATTTTACTCCGTTTCTTAGCTTATGGACACATTTATTGTTTCTTGCCTATGTTGGTTAAATACATGTATTATACAGTGAGGTAATCTCTGAAGTTCAGAGAATTTCATTGAGTTTGTTTTCATATTCTTGTACTTCCCACAGAATAGAGATTTCAGTGATGGATACTTTCACAGTAGCTTCATAGGGCGATGCCCAGATTTCTATAATATGTAGCCTACCGATCCAGAAAAAGAAAACAAAATTTTATTAAAGCATTATTCTGTAATGAACAATTTTTACCAAAGCTATACACTCTGGATTCTTAAATTCTTGTATTTTCTTCCTTTTGAAAATTGCATTTTCTTTTCTTTTACCTAGTTTTCACTGGACTTTTTCAGGTTATTCATGCTGATTTCTAAAAACTCCATTTTAGAAAGTAACTCTTTTTAGCATATGTGCAAATTATATTTAGTTTATCTTTCATCTGTGACTATATTTTTCTGCATATTAATTTTCTACACTAATACTTTCAAAAATAAAATATTCATTTTAGTAATTTTTTCTTTCTAAGTAGCCAGTTCCATTTTTATTTATCTATGCAATTATTTTCACATTTTACATTTTCTAGCTCATTCATTTTTCTACATATCTGATTAATTCCCCCCTTCAGCCTATTTTCTCTGTTCTCAACTTTGATTTTCACTATTTTGTAAGAATGTATTTAAAGGTCATGAATTTCCCTGAGTCATCTTTCCTTTGATGTGCTTTGCATACCATTTTACAATAAATGGAATAAAACTGAAGTATAAAATCTTTAAATAACTTTCCTAAGGTCCCATAGCTGGTAAGTTGCAGAATTAGTTCTGAAATGAAACTAATTAAAAGAGCCCACACTTTTAATTATACACTATATTCCTCTTTACTTACACTTAGTATGCCTTACCCATTCTGTGAACTTTTATTCTGACTTCTTTCCTAGTATATTTCTTTTCATAACACTTATGATTGTTCTTGCTTTTGTCATTTATTTTGTTTCATGTGATTAAGGTTATTTTTATAATTTTATTTTTTTACCTTTGCTTAATTTTGTGATTCTTCTCGGAAATTTCTAAATGTTATGCTCAACTGACATTTCTTAAGTTAGCAATAGTATCAATGAAATATGCTTAATTTGCTTGAATTAAAAAAAAATAATTATCATAATGTCACCACTTTCCTCTTCTCCTTTTCCCTTCCATCTGAATGCCATCAGAATCCAGGCAGATCCTTAATGTTTGCTCATGTCTTTC
Source organism: Corynorhinus townsendii (assembly GCA_026230045.1). Taxonomy (NCBI): domain Eukaryota; kingdom Metazoa; phylum Chordata; class Mammalia; order Chiroptera; family Vespertilionidae; genus Corynorhinus; species Corynorhinus townsendii. The sequence goes on along the minus strand of JAPDVU010000006.1, from coordinate 115,634,414 downwards.
AACACCTAATAACATTTTCTATGTTTATTTTAATCTGACTTTTGTTCAATAGGTATTTAAAAAAATAATAATAATTTGTCAGGCTTTATTGGACTATTCCCCACCCTATGAATCTTAGAGGAAGGCAAAAACCTCTTTGAAGCTACAAATCAGATACTCATGACCCAAGCTCTCTCTATTGCTAGGATGCAGATACGTGATGAAACTTCATCCATTATCTACACCAAATCCACGTTTTGAATCAAAACGAATAATTCTTTTAAAAGCAAAATAGTGGGAAGTCTATTTGTGTAGCAGAGCAACCACGGCAGCAATACCCATTTTCCAGGGGTAGTATTTGTGGAGGCCAGAATACCTCAGGTTCAGTATCTATATCAGGCTCTTTCTATGCAGGATTTGGCTGGAGCCCTGGGAGCTGCATGCATTATATCTTATTTCTGAGTTTAGTTCTCAGTCCTCTGCCCAATATGCTCCTCAGTATCTTCCCGCTTAAAGCTGAGAGTAGGTTTCTTTTGCTTAGAATCAAGCAATGTTTTAAATTAGAACAGGAGCCTAAAGGTCCCATCTTGGCGTGTGCTGCTTAGACAGATGATGCCATTTGCAGAGAGAGCAGGAGCTTTGGGCAGACACCAAAGCCAATTTTAGCATCTTTCCCTCTGAATTTAATAAATATCCTTTGGGGTACACAACTTATTTTATGAGGAAGACCTTCTCAGGTCTGAGGCATTCGGAAGATTAGTCAGGAGGTGTTTATGGTTAAGAAGCTGTGGTTCTTATTCCAACACGCCTCTCTGTCAGGCTTCTGCATGGAAATATGCCTCAGCTATGATGTTGTGGACACCTCAGGATGTAAATATTTACATTTCCATGCATTTCCCAAGTCACAAATTATCTATAAACTTGATAGCTATAACAGCAATATTGAAATAGAAAAGTCTCATTGAAAATTACTGATTATAATTTTCAAATCCTTGTTAGTTTTAAAGGGTAAATGTATCATACTCATCACACCACAACATGAAAAATAAAAAAGAAAATGTTTTTCAGTAGGTATTTTCAGTCTGCTTTTTGTCTCTTTAAAAATATGTAAAGAATTACTTGCTCATTTGGAGGATTCCATTACCATATAACACTCAGTGGGATTTCATTTATTTGATTTTCTAGCAACAGTAGCCCCTTTTTATGTTTATTAGCCACTTATGTTTCTCCTGCTGTAAAGTACTGGGTCATGTGTTCTGCCTATTTTTTTCTATTAGTATGATGGTTTATATCGGTGTGTAAAAAAGACATTTGCATATAACCCTTGTGCAATGTTTCAGGAAATATTTCCCAACAGTCTAACTTTTTTAAAAATGTTGTCCTATCTAATAAAAGAGTAATATGCAAATTGACCACCACTTCAACACACAAGATGGCTGCCCCCATGTAGTCAAAGATGCTGCTCCCATGTGGACACAAGATGGCCATCACAAGATGGCCAGCAGGGAAGGGACCAGGCCTGCAAGGGAGGGCAGTTAGGGGTGACCAGGCCTACAGGGGAGGGCAGTTAGGGGCAAACAGGCTGGCAGGCGAGCAGTTAGGCATCCATCAGGCTAGCAGGGGAGTAGTTAGAGGGTGATCAGGCTGGCAGGCAGAAGCAGTTAGGGGCAATCAGGAAGGCAGGCAGGTGAGCAGTTGGGAGCCAGCAGTCCTGGATTGTGAGAGGGATGTCCAACTTCCCATTTAGGCTCGATCCTACTGGGATCAGGTCTAAATGGGCAGTAGGACCTCCCTCAAGGGGTCCCAGATTGGAGAGGGTGCAGGCTGGGCTGAGGGACACACACCCCCTTGCACGAATTTCGTGCACCAGGCCTCTAGTTGATCTATAAGCAGATATCTTGACCATACTCATTGATTGAAGGGATCAGGTCTAAATGGGCAGTAGGACCTCCCTCAAGGGGTCCCAGATTGGAGAGGGTGCAGGCTGGGCTGAGGGACACACACCCCCTTGCACGAATTTCGTGCACCAGGCCTCTAGTTGATCTATAAGCAGATATCTTGACCATACTCATTGATTGAAGTCTACACTTGTCTAAACAAACATGTAAGACAATATCCCAAAGGATCTTTATTCAAAACCTTATAAAAACAAAAAGGAAAAGGTTTTAAAGTTACTAAACCTGTATACAATGAAATAAAAATAAAATATTCTGAATAGTAATCTTAAGTGCATACACATAAACACACATTTAATACATATACAAAACACAAATGACATTAGATTATTTTTTTATTTACTTCCCCACCCACAGAAGAATTAGTGAAGCCCTTAGTCACAATGTAGCTACAGGACATGTCTCTCTCCCAGTTTTTTTTTTTTTTTCTTTTCTTCAGGCCTCTTCTCTGTGTCCCCTGACCGTGGTCAGACTGATGACTTTTGTTACTTTCTGAAGCACATACTCAATCATTCCTTATCTAATTGATTAGTATAAAGACTAAGTACACATTTTTGATCACCTGTATCCCTGAATCTTATTTTCTTCCAATGCACGCTGTAAAACCTTAGCAGTCGGTCACTCCTGATGGCCACAGAATTAGTGCCTCTACATGAATGCACCTGTGGATCTCCATGTCGGCTCCCTGATGTGAGCATACCCCAGTTAGATCTATAGGGTCAGAAAGGAGTTTAATCTAGCCTCAGCTTTTTAAAAAAAAATACATGTTTTTATTGTTTTTAGAGAGAAAGGAGGGGGGGTTGAGAGAGAGAAACATCAATCGGCTGCCTCCTGCACAGCCCCTACCGGGGATCAAGCCTGCAACCTGGGCATGTGTTCTGAACGAGATTCGAATTGGTGACCTCTCAGTGCATGGGGCTACTCTGAACCAACTGAGCCATACTAGCCAGGACTTGCCTCAGCTTTTGACGGGACAATTCAATGCCCATGTTGAGCTTGATTTGAAAAAAGAATATACCATTTTGCAATGATTATTGGCTACTATTGGTACTAGAATGTCTAATATTTTAAAATTTCTGGAGCCATATAGACTTAGGTTTGTTTGATTCTCAAAATTTGAGTTTGCCACTAGCTAGATGTGTAACTTTAGACAAGACATACTCTCTGTGTCTTACTTTTCATAATTACTAAAGATAATTATACAATAGTACCATTTCAACTTCGGTCTGGGTTCTTAAAGTGGCCTGGAAATTCATCTGTGTTTTACTGGTCATCTCTCAACCACTTTCCAAAGAAACTTAATCTCAACAAACACTCACACTCACCATCCATATGCTCACAGAGAATAAATAGATAGCAAGGGAAAAACAAAATTAGTGCAAATCATTGGCTTTAAAGTAAAAGCAGTCCCAGAACTGCTTTTTGGTTAAGGATAAGCCAGGCCTTTTCTTCAGTCTCAGCTTGACACAATCAGCAAAGTAGATTATTCATAACATGTTCTTAATCCAAAAAAGGCAGATAGAACATTATTGAGAAAAATCATGGATTTATTGACCAGATGATGACTCAAAATTTTACTTACTTGAATCTACATTACATATATTATAAACACCTCATAATATTTAACATATGCTTTACCTTGGTCAATATTCTGTGGTATCTTCTGCGTTCTAGCCACCCTCTGACAAAAGCCTGCATGATAGTGATCATTCTAATTGTTTTTTTGGTGATTATAGATCTGGTCCTTTCCCGGAATACTTGGAAAATTTCTATGTGTGGCCCAATTCTTTTAACTTTGCTGTCAAGTTTATTGGTTTTACTTTGATTAGAAGGTACCCTAAAAATAAAATACAAAATGTTTTATTAGAGTTAATTAAAAAAAAAACACTTTTGGAAGTCTTAAATTCATTTCACTGATGAGTATATTGAAATAAGAAACATGTCATATTGTGTACACAATTGACGTATATACATTGCTTAAACCTGTCAATGGGGTTCTTCAAAGAAGATTAACATACCAGAATCAATATAGCCTGTATAAAATTAACCTTCTGGAAAAAGAAAACTCAAAATAAAGTGAGCTTCTCAAAGCTTATTCACAACTATTCAAAAGAGAGAAATAGAATTCAAGGAAAATATTATTTTCACACGACAAGACAAGTTAGTCAAAATAATTATACTGCCCAGAAGCTATTAAGCTAAAGACTACTTCATACTGATATGGTGGTGCTACTCTACTTAGCAACTTTCTGAAAATTAATTTCATTTTCCAAATACTATCAATTGAGTGGTATGGTAGGGTCACGGACTACAGGATCGCAGAAGTGAGGGATCATACTGGAATCAAGGACAAGCCCTGCAACACTGACATTGACAGCCCCTGCAGTGACAAGAACATCTGGAAAAAAAAACTGCTGACTTTCTATCATGCACAGATGCTCGCTCTGTAACTTTAGTATTCTTGCACCTGCATTTTTCCTTTGTGTATCTGTTGAATTTTTTTATATAGCAGTCAGTTTTTCAATGTCTTCCAAAGTCCAGTTTCATTGTAATGTACATACAAAAGGTTTTTCATTCTTTTTTATTGCTTTTGATTCTGCAACTTGTCACAGCTGATGTTCCAATGAGACGCCCAGGTGAACTTCACCAGAGCTGAGGCTTGCCCTAAAGTGAACTGCCTAGAGACCTCTGAATCCCAGGCCCAACTTTCATAATCCCCACAGTGAAAGGCACTGACTCTGTTTCTGTATTTTTCTCCCCGAGTCTGTTTTGATGTCTTCATTAAGCTGGTTCTTAAAGCGTCTTGTTCTGTTTTATACAAAGCCATTATTTTTCTTTACTTAATGACAGAAATGTTGGGGGTCTGATTTTGATTGTTTGACCCATCTAGTCTCTTTTGGGCAATATATGACAGGGAATCCTACATCAGTCTTTTTCATTATCATTTTAGTTGGTTTGCCTTGCAGCTTGTGGCATGTTCCGAAATACCCTGTATCATGTTGTTTGAATACCAGTATAGCTAAAATCATTCAAGAGATAATTCTGGGCTCACTATAATGGATGTCAGCTGCAAATCATGAGATGTTCATACTAAGCATTTCTTGGTGATCCTTTTTGTCTGCTTGACCTTCCTACTCCCAAGTAGCCACAACTGACCAGTGACATTGCTCAGGCACTAAAAATTATATTCCATATTATGTCTGACCTATTGCTAAAGATGTAGTATTTAGCCTGTTGGTTTCTTTGCGCTTGTATATATAAATGAAAAATGCCCTTGTCCTTGCCTTGTACAGTTTCTAGTAAATGTAACTCTTTTGTGTCTGTGGCTTCTTTCTATCATTCTCTCTCTTGAAAAAACTTCTGTAAACTAATGAGTGAAAAATATATTTTGGCCCTAACGGGTTTGGCTCAGTGGATAGAGCATCAGCCTGTGGACTAAAGGGTCCCAGGTTCGATTCCAGTCAAGGGCATGTACCTTGGTTGCAAGCACATACCCAGTAGGGAGTGTGCAGGAAGCAGCTGATGGATGTTTCTCTCTCATCGATGTTTCTAACTCTCTATCCCTCTCCTTTTCTCTCTGTAAAAAATCAATAAAAAATATATTTAAATATATATATATATATATTGTTCTCTGGAGACATATCTTATTTAAATAGACAAAACTATCAGAAAAGGGGGAAAATGAAGAAGAGTTTTCGGTCTACATTAAGACTAGAGGCCCAGTGCACGAAAATTCATGCACGGGGGGGGGGCGTTTCCCTCTTGTAGTCTGAGAGCCCTTGGGGGATACCCAACTGATGGCTTAGGCCCGCTCCCCAGGGAGAGTGGGCCTAAGCCATCAGTTGGACATTCTTAGCACTACAGCAGAGGTGGGAGAGGCTCCCGCCACCACCGCTGCGCTTGCCAGCCATGAGCCTGGCTTCTGGCTGAGCAACACTCTCCCTATGGGAGCCCACTGACCACCAGAAGACAGTTCCTGCATTGAGCATCTGCCCCCTGGTGGTCAATGCACATCATAGTGACCAGTTGTTCCACCATTCAGTCAATTTGCATATTACCTTTTTATTATATAGGATTGGTATTGAATAACTTAGAAAAGATGTTCTGACTTCTAAGAGGATTTTTGCTTGGTTAATATACCAATTTTTACGAGTGGGCTTCGATGTATGAGATAAACAGAATGGAGATGATTATTTTTAGCTTGTCCAGAGTTTCAAGACCTACTATAAAATCTAAAGTATTCTGAGTTCATGGCTTTTTCTTTTTTTCTCAGAAAATTAATAAGAGAAATGTTATTATAGAAATGCCTAAATGAGCCAAGTTAGTACCCAAAGTTACATTCTCTAACAATGAAGTGTAAATAAATCTTAAAGTGATATGTGTGTATTTATTCTAAGTTGATGTGTGATGTGTATTGTTGAATCTTCAGCAGTGGTCACAAGCGTTCTGGTCTAAGTGACTATGAATGGCACACAGTTCTTAGTCATCTACAGAGAAGAGTGTGTGTGTGTAAAAGGGAGAGAGAGAGAGAGAGAGAGAGGAATTGAAATTAGTTGTTTAGGTTAAAAGCTTTACTTAATATAAAAGAGTGAAACTATATTAAGTAAAAATGTTATAAATAAATACAAACACATTTACCAAATGATGGATATATTTTGTTTGTTTTTTTATCAATGAAAAAGAAAATAATTTTATCTTAGTCCTTAAAACATATGGATTTTGATCAATGGTACATTTCTAAATAATTAAAAGCTAAAAATAAAGAAAAGGGAAATTTGGGGTTGAAGAATCTACACTAATAAAGGGTAATATGATAATTAGACCAGGTCGACCGGACATCCGACTTCCTTCTGAACAGTTAGGGGGCAGTTGAGATGACCAGGTTGGCAGGGGACCAGTTAGGGTGCAACCAGGCTGGCAAACAGAGGCAGTTAGGGGTGATCAGGCAGGCAGGCAGGTAAGCAGTTACGAGCCAGCAGTCCCAGATTGCGAGAGGGATGTCCCAGTTGGGTCCAGGATTGGAGAGGGTGCAGGCCGGGCTGAGGAACCCCTCCTCCCCTGCCATGAACAAATTTCATGCACCAGGCCTCTAGTAATTTATAGAAGGCTTGATGGAAAGTGAACTATATTAACAAACAATGGATTGAAAGAAGCTATAAAATATAGCAAATTTTGACAGATCAGGTGTAATTGCTTAGTCATAAAATTGAGAAGTGCTTATTAATCATTGTTTATACAATGTGACATAGGTGATATGTAAAAATATATAAAATTAAAATTTTATTTACTTTCTCTTATATTGATGAACTGATTTTTGAATACACAGTCTGCTCTTAATTTGACAAAGAAAATATCAGCACCTTCAATATAGTTTTCTAGACTATAAAAGTTCCTTATATCACAAAATATTCCTTTTATCATGCTCATGAATCTTTTTTCTTCTTTGTGATCTACTTTTTACAAAAACTGGTATTACAAATATTTAGTTACTTGTGGCTGTTACTTTTTTTATTTACTCAAAAGGTACCTATGACTTTTGCTCATATTTTGCCTACTCTTACAATTCTTTCCAATATTGTTTTCTCCAAATTCAAGCCCCAGATTAAAAAACAAATTGTTATGTCTTTTTAACCTATCTTTTGGGTGTGCCATGTGGTTGCAGGACTGTACCAAAGATTTTCTTCTTCACTATTAAAAGGCGGGATGCTAGAAATGGCAAGGCATATTTCTCACAGTTGTTATATAAATTAACCAAAGATAGCCCTTGTATATTGGCCCCTTTGTTGTTTACTTCTTAAGTCAGGCTAGGACCATGAGCTCAGAAGCCTGCTGGCTCTAAAGTCAAAATTGTTAGACATCCAATTATTTTAAACATGGCCCAAATAAGCATATTTAGAGACTGCCTGCTTTGCATATTCCACCAAATCACAACTAACATCTGTTGTCATAGTAACACAAATGCTGGGATTAAAAAGACTGCACACTATGGGTGCCCTTTGGGATTCTCTTAACCAGAGACTCCCCATCATGCTGCTGAATGACATCACCTAAATATGCAAGCCCATCTCTGACTCCCCTCTCTCCTACTCTCTTCTCATTCTGGATGGTGGCTCTGTGCCATCATCTCTAGATCATTTGCTGTGAGGGACTTCCCCTCTCATGCAAAGTTATCTATGTGATGCCCAAATAAAGCTTGTTATGTGCTAGTACCACCTCCTAGCCATATCATTTCCTTGATTAGCCCAAAATCCTTTAACTTATTACAATGCCCCATGGTTTTATTTCATTCAGCATGATATTTATTAGCTGTCTTATTTATCAAAGTCCAAAATATGAAAGGAGATGAGTGATCAAAGAAAAGTTCTGCATCCTTAACTTCAATATATAACAAATAAAACATCCTATATAATACAAGGCGAATATGCAAATTGTCCCCTCAGGAGTTCAACTGGGAGACCAGGAGTTCGATTGCTCGCTATGATATGTGCTGACCACCAGGGGCCGACGCGGAACATGGCAGCCACCAGTGGTGGTGGCAGGGTGCTGAGGGAACCAGGGAAGGAGGAGGTGGGGAGGCCGGGAGGCAGGGAACCTGATCAGCCCTGATCGCTGGCCAGGCCTAGGGACCCTACCCATGCACAGATTTCATGCACTGGGCCTCTAGTTATTAATATAAATGTACTGGAAGCATACTGGGGAAATGGTTGCAATGATGGCCAATTAATGACTCCTTATATCCCCATCTTTGCAATTTGATTTTATAGCTCCACCCATCAAGAGGTAGAGTCTATTTACCTACCTGTATATCTGGGCTGGCTTTGTGAATTGGTTTGGCCAATAGAATCCTGTGGAAGTGATGCTGTGACAATCCTTAGCATGTGCCAAGAGGCCTTACACAACACAGTTCCATCTCTTAGACCCCTACATATACATGAGAACAAGCCAGCAACTCTCAATGATAAGAGACCACATGGAAAAGACAAGTTGTTTGCAATTTAAGTGGGTTGTACCCAGTGAATAATATTAGCTGAGTCTGAACCAGATCATTAAAATTGTCACATGAGAATAATAAGGGTTATTTTAAGCCACCAAATTTAGTAATGTTACTGAAGCAATGCATAACTGATACATGTACTTATGTTTATACCCAAAGACTAAATCAAATTAATTTTTAGGTTTTTTTTATTTTAAAGGTAAATTATCTCTGTCAAGTAGTAACATTCATGACAAGTAGTTTATGAGATAAGTTTTTTGTTTTTTTAACTTGAGGTTTGTGAGTGTGCGCACTGTGGGTAATATGTTCTTATTTCAAGGTGCTCAGTGACTAATACCTTGTGGATGGCTATGCATGTTCCCAGTAGAGAGACCCATTCCTCTCTACTCTGATATTATTGGTTATAATATTAAATACACACTAAATGTATATTACACTATTTAGTCTTATCTTTAACAGGAAGTTTCTGCTTTTCTCACACTTGCTCAAAGCTCCTGATACAGGTTACAGTTCATAAATTATGTCTTCTATAATAGACATAAAAACAATGGTAGCCTTTTTAAGAATGCACTTTTAACACCTTATAGTAGAAGTAAAAGACATATGACCACAGGCTTCTCAATTTAAACTGATATTATAACCATGAACCTGCTGTAATTCTTTTATTCCAGAAATAGAAAACTTTATGTCTGCTTAATCCAAGGTCCAAGAAAAACATAATTAATTATCTAGAATTGCATAAACAGATTAAATTATGATTAACATTAATTTTTAATTCATATGTGAGAAATATCTCCTTTTGTGAGAAACTATAAAGTTCATTTTTTTTTTTTACTTTACTTGTATAAACTAGACTGAAACATCCTTTAAAGGGTATGGAAATGGTTTCAACTAACCACTCAGAACTCTAGGAAATAAATCCTAATAAAATTTTAATATCGATCAGAAGTCTATAAATTATCAAAAATAATTTTATAGAAATTAAAAGAATGTATTAATTTATTCTATCTACAAAACAATGTATCACAATAGTTAAGTGTATACAAAACACCTTATTGAATTTATTTTTTTTATTTCTTTATTGATTAAAGTATCACATATTTGTCCTCATCCCCCCATTCCCATCCCAAACCCCTCCCCACGCATGCCCCCACCCCCGTTGTCCGTGACCACTGGTTAGGCTTATATGCATGCATACAAGTCCTTTGGTTGATTTCACCCCCTTACCCCCACCCTTCCCTACCTTCCCTGAGGTTTGACAGTCTGATAGATGCTTCCCTGTCTCCGAGTCTGTTTTTGTTCATCAGTTTATGTTATTCATTATTTCCCCTAGATGAGTGAGATCATGTGATACTAGAAATATACTTATAAGAACCAAAAATGAGACAAGCAATAATGGTTATGCTGCGAGGCAAATGAATCAGTCTGTAGTGAGTTTCTTTCTGGGCCAACAGTTCTTTTGAGTCCCAATTTCAATGTCAAACAGTTCCTTATGTGTACATGTCAGCAGTGATATTGAGGATGCCTTGCCATACTAGCAGTCAGCAGCTGTGCATCGCTGCAGGTTGCCCAGGACCAAACTAGAGAGAGGGTCGGACCTGCATTACCACCATTTTTCCACCATCCAGAATATTTACAAAGTTTTGATAAAAATCGATATTTTTTTTTCTAGCATATTATAATTGAAAAATCTAACCTATATTCATATTCCACACTAAAGATACTTTATTTAAAGACAAGGCATTTTACTAGATATGGTGGCTCCTATTAAGGAACAAGGACTCATGTGAAAATGATGGCCACTAACTTAATCAGCCTGGTTTCTCTTTTATTGATTAAGGGATTCTCACCTGATAGAATGTCAAACAAATAAGGAATATTAGAAAAGTTGAGGATGTTAAAAAGAGACAGAAGATACTTACACTATAGTAAAACTCGGAAGAGGAAAACAGAATGACTCCTAACTCCTAACCTCAACAGAAGAACTGACAAGGATAATAAAAATATCTCTGCTACATAAAATAATTTTAAATAAATATAACACTACATAATTTATTAATCTTCTAGACAGAAGTTACTGATGCCTTCCCATCATATAATTCTCATTTTACTAGCCCTACAATGTGAGCATTATGTTTTAATCAATACCTCTTATTCCATTTTTGTTAACAAAACTGGTCCAATAAAACACCAAGTTAATGATATTGAGTCAAAAGTTGCTGAACCAACTTATTGTCAAAATTGTGCCTTAGATTATAACCTAGCCACAAGGTAGGGCTCAGAAAGCAAGTTCACAATCCATCTTCCCTCCCTCGTGAGTAAGTATGCACATGCCACCTCAGAGTCAGGGGAAGAAAGGCATTTTTATTACGTGATAAACAAAAACAGGAAACTAATTTTCAAAAGAATTAAAGTTTCCAAAAGACCTGCATGTATAAAGAAATTCTTCATAGATTCATTTATAATGGGAGAAATATCTAAGTAAATAGTGTTATATCCAATGAATAAATTAGTATGTGGTCATAAAAGTGACACTTATGTAGATTATGTAATAACTTGAGAAATGCTTATGATTTTTAAATGATATTGAAAATGAAGATATTAAATTATATTCTTTATGTGACTGCAGCAATATTTTTAATGATACATATAAATGAGGCCAGAAAGAAACATGCCAAATATCATTAGTGACTGTATTAATGCAGAACTTCTGAATCAAGGGTGGCATCAAAACTATTTGAGAAGACTTCCAAGGAACTCTTCCTCCGGACCTGCCCTCATAATATTCAAATTCTTTAAACCCACCAATGAAATAACTGCAAATCCCTAATTAAATACTAGGTTATAAAGAAAACTTCAGATGTTAAGAACAAAATGATTATTTGTTTCTTGTTTTCTAATTTGTTCAGATGTTCTGAAATAGACCAATATGCCACATCCTATGTAATAAAAGCCTAATATGCTGTGTCCAACCCTTTGTTTGACTGTTTGATCAGTCACTATGACGTGCACTGACCACTAGGGGGCAGATGCTCTGGCCAGTAGGTTATCTTGCTTCTGGGGTCCGGCTGATTGGGACTGGGCGAGACAGGCCAGACATGCCCTGGAGCCCTCCCACAGTCCCTCCCCAACCCCGATTGTGCACTGGTGGGGTCTCTCAGCCTGGCCTGCACCCTCTCACAATCTGGGAACCCTTGGGGGATGTTGGAGAGCCGGTTTTGGCCCAATCCCTGCATGCCTGGCCGAGGGACCCCACCGGCGCACAAATTCAAGTGCCCAGCCTCTAGTATAATGTAAAAGAAAAATGTAATAATTACATCCTTTAGGAGCATGGATTAGTAGCAGTAGTTATAGCAATCTTTTATTAAGTCCTTCTGATACACTTTCTCCTTTAATTCTCAAAATAATATTTTGGATAAATGTTTACTATGTAAATTTTATAAACTGATGCTGCAATAAATTATTCAAGACTTTGAAGGTATAATTAGCATACTAAGAATTCAGAGCCCTCCTTGTTATGTGTTATGTGATAAAATCTAAAGGGGACAAAATTATGCCATGACTTCATCAAGGCTGGCATGGGCAGTCCTCAATGGTCAGGATGAGTTAGCTGACTGGATTTTTGTCCTTTTGTTGGCTTCATTGGTACTGAAAAGATATAGCCAGACTATATATCCTGATGATTACAGAAATGCTCAGCTTTATGCAGGCTACAAAAACAAGTTGTAAGTAGGTGAGATTTGGAAAACATATTGTGACTCTCAAAGACCAATGAGTAGGAATTATCTTCCAAATGTACTTTTTAAATTTATCTTTCTTCACAATGTCTTAAGATAATTCTGATATGGAGGTAATTATTATTTTTACAGATTCTTAGTCACTAAGGAGTCTCTATAAAACTATTAGAAAATCTTTATGAAGATAAAAATGTGAGCCCTAGCCAATTTTGCTCAATGGATAGAGCACTGGCCTGCAGACTGAAAGGTCCCAGGTTCGATTCCGATCATGGGCACATGCCCGGGTTGCAGACTCAATCCCCAATGGGGGCCATGCAGGAGGCAGCCGATCAATGGTTCTCTCTCATCACTGATGTTTCTCTCTCTCTCCCTTTCCCTTTCTCTTTGAAACCAATAAAAATATGCATATAAAAAAAGATAAAAATGTGAATCATTAGAGGTTAGATATAAAACCAGTTTTCACCATGGACAAGCCCACTCCCTGTGTCCTCAAGCAAAAGTCACCTCCTAGGAAAGTCACTCTAAGAAAGAATGAGAGAGAGGCCAGGGCTAAATAGCTGAATTTGACTTTTTCACTTGAAGTTTGACAAATCTAGGATCAAGGCATCAAATCAGATAGTTTTTAGTAAGAAAATAAATCATTAAGAAGGAAGATATAGGAGAAATGATGCAATAATTAGTAAGTAGTCATGTCTGAACATCAGGCACCGAGCTTGGCAAACATTTGAACAGGGAATTTCCTTTTAACTGCTAATACTTATATGATAATATATATTAAACGCTAAATCAGTTTTAGAATTTGGTTCAGATATTTCTACTAATTAGTTTTGGCTGATATTGAAGTATTTTGTATGCTCCATTTATAAAAGCACTGTTTGTCCATCTGTTCATAGGTTGAAAGTGATTAAAGGATACTTATTTTGGCTGTTGTAAAAGCCAAATACTTTTTAAGCTGCAAATATGTGACAAAGCCAGTTTGGGTTGCCAAATTCAGAAATATATTAAAAGTGGTTTGTGATACCGCCTTCCTCCAAGTCCTCTTCCAACCTGCATTATCAAAAGCTTTCCTGATTAGACTAGCATGCCTTCTTTGTCCAAATGCTTTGCAATTTAGTTATAATTTACTCTGCTGTAGATCCTCTGCGACCAAGCTGGTTGGAGGGCTTGGGTTTTCTGTTCGTGCAGCCTTGAAATAGAATCATGTGATGCCCTCCTGCTTTGAATGCTGGATTAGAAAGTAATTTGGGTGGCGAGTGAAACAAGTTCACGGCCTCCTGTATGAAATCTGTTCAGTTTGAAAACAATGTATTAAATTCAGCATGTGTGACATAGATTTTTAAGAACAGGGACGTAATATATTTCCATGAGTAATATTGTCTCAGTGTTGCTTAGTACTCTATTTCCAGATCTTGCCAAGGGTTTAAATTGTTATTTGTGCCAGCAAGACCTGTTCCCTTCAAAAACCAGAGCGGGATTCTTGGGACTTTTAAAAATAAGTTACAGTCTTCCTGAGTGGAAGATACCCCTTAAATTCAGGCGAGCATTTTAAATCGTTTACATATCTGAATGAGTTGTGCTCTCTTCTGTGCTTTCTGCCCCTTTGGTGTCCTGCTCATTCCTCACAAGGCTAGCCTGCCACAGTCCCCAGAAAACCCAGAGCTGGCCTCCATGTGGCTGCTCCCAGTTCCTCAGCCTTCTCTTTAGCTTGAGCTTATGAAAGGGAGGCTGATATGCTATTTAAAGCATCTAAGAGTATTTGTCTTAAACAGTTTACTGCCTGGAGTGCTCTACCTAGTACTTCTTGGGGCACCCTCTGCTCCCAACCCAAACTTTAGTCAGTCATAGAGGACAGTGGGCTCTCCCCACCACCAACACTTCTCTCATCTTTGCTCAGACAGGCAAACAATGAAGATCGGTGCCTGTTCAGAGATGCCTTGTCCTTAGAACAGAGCTTCAGATAATGAAATAAATTCCCACAACAATTCAGGCAATTCTAAAAGCAATTTCTGCTATTATGCTGAATATTTCATTCCCAGTCACATATGTGTGTCAGGAACTGTCATTTCCAGGAACCAGGGAGACCATCAAGCAGGCACACACAGAGCGATGGTTAACAACCATATGCAGGTTAAAGTCTACTAGTATTAGGAAAGCAGGAGATGTGGGCAGTCTTCAGAGCAATAAATGTACTCCATTCCATTATATCAAAAAAGAGAACATTTAGAATTGATAGTGCCATTTTGCCTTCCATTAACATACTAGTGATATGCTGTTACTACTATTTTATTTTAGTTCACGGATACTACAAAATGGAAAATAGAAAGTAAACCATTATTATTCAACTACCTGTTTACTAGTACATTAATATAGGGAGGCTTGGCATCCTAAAGAATTTTTCAAAAATAAAAAATAAGGAACTTATGGGTTCCTAAAGGCTACAATTAACTTCATAGATGGTATATTTATTTAAATGACAATATCTTTATCACCCAGAATTGAAACAAATTAGATATTTAAAAGGTTAAAGGCTGATTACCAGCCTCTGAATTTATTACCACTACAAATTTAATATTATGAATCAACATTAGAATGTTTTTACTCTATGAAGCCAAAATCCATCAATTGTTCTATTCTATACTTGAAAATCAGTCAGTCATTAAAAAAATTATGTGCTCTAGAAATTCAACAGAAGAAAAATGTATCACTGAAGTCATATTAATCTGCAAAGGAATTAACAGCTACTGCAGAAACAAATCTAAAAAGAATAAATGTTTTACTAAAAGAATGCAATAGATTATCTAAAAGAAAAAAGAGAGGTACCAAACAAATTCAAGGGGATCTCAGGAAGATGTTTATATATAAAAGGATATGTTTCTAGCCTGGCCAGTGTTGCTCAGTGGTTAAGCATTGACCTTTGAACCAGATCACAATTTGATTCCTGGTCAGGGCACATGCCCGGGGTTGCAGGCTTGATCACCAGTAGGGAGTGTGCAGGAGGCAGCCAATCAATGATTCTCTCTCATCATTGATGTTTCTATCTCTCCCTCCCTTTTCCTTCCTCTCCCTCTCAAAAACAAAAGACAACAACAAAAAACACACACAAAAAAATGATAATATTTCTAACAGGAAATAAAAGTGCAATGTCATCATAATAGTACAGTGGATCACAGTGAATACAGCTCCCAGCTCACAATTTTCCTTTAGATATTAGAGTGAACTTTGTGTGCACCAATGCATTACTTCCCTTTACCTGATAATATAAACTTCTTTGGATTCTTTATATTAAACATACCAAATCAGAATAAGAGAAAAAAATAGGTAAGACCCGGGATCAGCAAACTGCGGCTCGTGAGCCACATGCGGCTCTTTGGCCCTTTGAGTGTGGTTCTTCCACAAAATACCATGGCCTGGGCGAGTCTATTTTGAAGAAGTGGCATTAGAAGAAGTTTTAAAAATTTGGCTCTCAAAAGAAATTTCAATCGTACTGTTGATATTTGGTTCTGTTGACTAATGAGTTTGCTGACCGCTGGTCTAACCCATGTGGCTCGCGAGCCGCAGTTTGCCGACCACTGGGTTAGACATAAAGTTAATGAGATGATACTAGGAAAAGACAACAGCGTTCAATCTTTACCTTTATCAAGGCAAAAACATAAACATACATAATTTATGTACACATTACATTTAAAAAAATAAAATTTAAGAGTTATATTATTTGATTTTAATTCTTTCTGGTTTAGAAATTTTTACATTAGGTATTTTATTTTTATAATGCATAAAACAGAAAAATGTTCCTTTGACAATTCTAATTGAACTGAGATTGCTTGGCTTTCTTTGAAATGCTTAACATAACCTTCCTTTCCCTACAAAAGATTTTAGGTTTCCTCAACCGTATTTTAATCTTATGGATTTCTAACAATCTTCTGAAACTTATGGAGATCTTATAATTTAAAAAAATATCATTTAAATTGAAATATTGAGGATGTAGAAATCTTCATTCAGAAATTAAATAATGTTCAATTATTTATTAAATGTATAAATGTTCATCTATGAAAATTATATCCTATAAAAGTTGGGCAAAGGTGTGCATGAAATGTTTATAGCAGAATTTAAAAAATCAAGGCAATGAGATTATCTCTCTAATAAAAACACACAAATATACATATAGGAGCCCAAAAAATAAAATTAAGTAGGCACTGTGTGGAATTTATAACCTAGCAAATTCATCATAATTGTGCTAGAAGGCAGAAAAAAATCTAAAGATTTTAACATTTTAACTCTTTAATAATGCTGCTAATGGAAAGTCTTATGCACATCTGAACTCACATTTGTGCAAACAAATGTACCTATGCACTACTATATCAGCTTTTCTTCTAAATTTTGAGATCTTTACAGTTAAAAAACAAAACAAACAACAAATAGGAAGATGAACCAAAAAAAAAAAAAAAAGAAATGTGGGAACTTGCCTCTTAGGCTTATGATCCTTAAAGATTAGGTCAGAAATAATCATGACTGCCTTACCCACCACTATTGATCCATATAAAGTAACAGGTTCCACTCCCTACAAACAGTAGGACTGGCTGCTCAAATTTGCAGTAATTACAAATCAAGTACAACAGTAGCATTTTTTTAGTTGGCTCAACCTAGCACCCCCATCTCTTAACAGCCAGTGGCTGCCTCCTTAAATAATACTGCTGAGTGGGTGCATAAACCATCCCTATTTGCCAACTGTGGAGCGTTCCAGCCAAGCTTGTGGGTATGAGTAAATGAATTCCATCATCTCTTTTTTTTTTTTCTATAACTAATAACAGAGGGGGAAAAATAAAAACTCTCTTGTATTACTGTAGCCTGGCAATGGTAATCTATATGAGACATATTTTTTTTTCCTTAAAATGTACAAAAGTTACTTTAGAAATTGGCCAGTACCTTACTGAAGTTGACGGACAACTGATGGAAGATTATACTCTGCCTCATGCAGACTTTAAGGAAACCAACCTCTAGCTAAAAATACATGGTGTCCCCAAAAAATGTACACATACTTTGAATAATTATAAAGGAGTGTTTATTAAAATAGATTTCATGTTCAAAATGTAATAAAATCAGCTGTCAACGTGTGTGTACATTTTTTGGGATACCCTGTATATGAGAAATTCCTCTCTAACAAAGAAAAATCCTTCAGGCCAAACTTTAAAGAGTCCCAACATTTGGATTCTAAAGTATCATGGAATTTCTATGATAGAAATGGTAAAGGATTTCAAATAAACAAAAATATTAATATTGTTTCATTTAAATGTTTTTCAGTTAAATGGGTCTGTCTTTGATACATATAGTTTTATATTATTTACTACACTTTGCTTTATTTTCACACTGCTTGGCCTTTTGTTAAACTCTCTCCAGGATTCTATTCTAGTAACACTTTTTTAATTACTTGAGCCACTCTAAGATATGCTAATTCATTAAGTAACATTTCAGTCTACTTCTCTTAAGTAATCATCAGAAAGGCTCTTAAATTTTAAGATATAAAGAGAATAAAAGCAGCATGGCTGAGTAAGAATTCAGTGAATTGAGGTCCGGATTCTTAGTAAAGTTGGCTTTTTACTTTTGTGAATTTGAAGAAGTCACTGATCTTTCGAATCTCTATTTTGTCAAGGGGAATTTAAAAGAATTGTTTCAAGTGATGTCTAGACTTCCCTTCAGCCATAATTCTCTAAAATATTTAAGATCTCCCTGCAAAAATTAGCTAGGTATCCCTGCAAACCTTGCCACAGCTCTTTATGCCTGCAACAGATGGTAGACTCTATACAAAAATGTTTAGCATTCAGTCTAGCTTGCTGGCTCTAGGAAAATAACTATAATAAACATGCATTTTTCAAACTGTACAATTTTTTATCATTGAAAGAACAGCACTGAATTTTAACTTAGTAACACCTACGAGGAAATAAACACTTCCTAATCAAATTAATCAAGTAAAGAATATTTACAGCAAAAGTCTTACATAAGAAGATAAGCTGCTATTAATATAATCAAATACTTAGGAAAATTACTTACATGTGACAGTTACTATTTTTTTCTTTAAAGCAAGTCTTTTTGTGGGAAGGCTTTTGAAAACAAATTCAATTTCTTTAATAGACATGGGTTATTTAGATTTTTCTGTATTAATTTTGGTATGTTGTCTGTTTTCCAAAGAATTTGTCCACTTCATCATAGCTGTTGAATATAGTTGGCTTATTCATATAGAGTGATGGTATCTCTTTCATTTTCAATATTGGTAATTTGTGTTTTATCTCTTTTTTCTTATTTGTTTTTTGTTAAGTGCTTGAAAATTTTATTAAATCTTTCCAAATAATTAGCTTTTGGCTTTGTTAATTTGCTTTATTGCTTCTCCATTTGTATTTCATTCACTTTAGTTCTTTATAATGAATGTCACAGGAACACTTAAAAAACATATTGTACAGTTGTTGGATATAGTCTCCTATAAATGCCAATTTGGTCAAACTGGTTGATGGTTTGTTCAAATCTGCTGTATCATTATTTATTCTTTTTAATAATTTTCCTATTAAGTACTAAAAGAGGCATGGAAAAAATTT
Organism: Corynorhinus townsendii; assembly: GCA_026230045.1. Lineage (NCBI taxonomy): Eukaryota > Metazoa > Chordata > Mammalia > Chiroptera > Vespertilionidae > Corynorhinus > Corynorhinus townsendii. The sequence goes on along the minus strand of JAPDVU010000006.1, from coordinate 115,615,165 downwards.
CCAGCAACATTTATGGAGCTGTCCATTTTATTTAGTCATGTCACTTTTTGCGTTATTTAGATCGAAGCTCTATATAAATATATAGAAAGCATATTCTATATACATTCTATATATTTAATATGAAGTTGATGCAGTTCAGTTTAGTCTACCATTTTCATTTTTGTTTTTTATTCACTCCATATGATCCTCTTTCCCTGTCCTCTTTGGGTTAGCCAAATAGTTCCTGTTACCTTTTTATATTAATGATTGATCTAGGAATAACAATATACGTTCTTAAGTTATCATATACTGCTTAAAATTAATACCTCTACACATAAACTTGGAATAGTATAACTCAATTTCTTTCAATATTATTGTCATATATATTTGCATCTCTCTAACTTAAAGGTACCATAAAAAGTTATAAATTTGCCTTAAATTGTCAATTTTATTTTTTTAAATATATTTTATTGATTTTTTACAGAGAGGAAGAGAGAGGGATAGGAAGCTAGAAACATCGATGAGAGATAAGAGACATGGATCAGCTGCCTCCTGCACGCCCCCTAATGGAGATGTGCCCGCAATCCAGGTACATGCCCTTAACGGGAATCAAACCTGGGACCCATCAGTCCGCAGGCCGACGCTCTATCCACTGAGCCAAACCGGTTAGGGCTAAATTGTCAACTTTAAAGCATTTTTTAAGTATATTATTTTATACTAGGAACCCAGCGCGCGATTCGAAATCACGCGGAGCCGCCCACCCTCGAGTTGCGGCCGGCCCTGCCTCCTTCCCCGGCCCTGCAGCAGCCTTGGCTGTGGCCAGTCAGGCCCTGCCTCCCTCTCCAGCCCCTGAAGCAGCTGCAGCCGCTGCTGATCAGGCCTCCCCCAGCGCAGGTGCTAGAGGCCCTTGCCGCCCCGCCCCTGATGCTGCCTGCACAGCCTCCCCCTGTCAGGTCGACTGGTTACGGTATCCTGGTTAATTAGCCTATTTCTCTATATTATATATAGATGGATTAACATATATTTTTTTATTTTAAATGTTATTTCTTCTGTAGAGTCAATTTTCCATAAGATGTCATTTCTTTTCAGCATGAAGAGCTTCCTTTTACACTGGTAAGTAAAGATTAGCTGTCAATAAATTCTCTTTTCTTTAATTTAGCTGAAAATGTCTCTTTGCAACCTTAATGTTGTAAGATAGTTTCATTAGATAAAGAATTATCATTTGATTTTTTTTTCTTTCAGCCCTTTAAAACATAATTTCATTGCCTCCTGGTTTTTCTCATCATTTCTGATTGGAAGACATCCATCATTCCTAGAAATGTAATCCTCTGTACAATGTATATTTTTCCCCTCTAGTTATTCCCAACTTTTTTTCATTTGACTTCAATTTTCAACTGTTTGACTGTGGTGTACTAAACTGTGGGTTTTTTGTTTTGTTTTGCTTTGCTTTTGTACTTATCTTGTTTAGATGTGATGATCTTCTTGGGTATGTAAAGATGTTTTTCATTAAATTTGGAGAAAATTTAGTCACTATTTCTTCAACTACTTTTTCTGCCTCGTTCTATTTTTCTCCCTCTAAGATGCCAGTTCACATGGTAGACCACTTGATATTGAAATACTAGAAGCCCAGTGTGCGAGGAGGCGCCCTGCGGGGGGCCGGTACTCTCGCCTGACCCGTGCAGCACCGGCCGCCGCGTTGTGTTCGCTGGAGTGGGGGCAGGCGCTCCTGTATGTTGTGTCTCCACTCTGGCCTGCCTCAGCCCCAGCCTCTCCATGTGCCGTGTCTCCAATCTGGCCACCCTCCCCACCCCCCAGACCCAGCCTTCCCCTGGCCACTGGGGTGGGGGGAAGGCAGCATGCAGTCCCCTCCCGCCCATCTGCATGTGCAGCTCCTCCTGAGCGGTCATGATGCAGCCTCCTCCTGAGCAGTCGTGATGCCCAGCTAATTAGCATATTCCCTGTTTATATATATAAATAGGTCAATCAGGCTCTGTTCGATATTTTCTTAATTACTGCTTTCTTTTTTTCTGATTGGGCCTATTGATCTATTTAATTATTTTTCCTATTGTATTCTCTAAACATGCTTTTGATTGACCCATCCAATGAAATTTTCATATCAGATATTACAGTTGTCAGTTCTAGAATTTTCATTTGACTTTTTAAAATAGGTTCTATTTCTAGAATGGGATACTCAGCTATAATGAACATCATGTGTGGTTTTTTTAAGTTCTTGAACATTTATAATAGCTGCTTTAAAGACCTTGTCTGCTAATTCCAATAACTAGGGTATCTTTTTAAAAATATATATTTTTGTATTGATTTCAGAGGGGAAGGGAGAAGAAGAGAGAGACAGAAACATCAACGATGAGAGAGAATCATTGATCTGTTGCCTCCTGTACACCCGCTAATGGGGATTGAGCCTGTAAGTCAGGCATGTGCCCTTGACTGGAATTGAACCCGATACCCTTCCATACACAGGCCCATGCTCTATCCACTGAGCCAAACCAGCTAGGGCATGACCTCCTGTTTTATAGATCCATGCTCAATGGCTGAGCAACACGGGTCAGGCAGGGTATCTTTTTTGATGTTACATTTTCTTATTTCTTGACATGGCTAGCATTTTACTTATTATGTACTTAACATGGAACGTTGTAGAGACTGCATTCGGTTATTGTCTTTGAGGGAATGTGGCTTTTTCCTTTTATTCCAGGTGGTGGCTAAATTACTACTTTATCATCTTAGACTTGTTGAAGCTTGGTTTTATGCTTTTGTTAGAATGAATCAGGTGGGGTTTCTTTTTGTCCTTAGGACTCAGGTGAATCCCTTAGTCCTGGGATACAGTTTCCACTCCTTGGTCTTCTAAGATTTCCATGGACAGACTGACATGTTTACTGAGTCCTGATCATAAAAATTGAACATTTATTTATAGGATATTTAAATAACTGCATTGTAATATTTAATCATAATCTTCAGCCTAGATTCACCATGGAGTGCAATTCCACAGTACTTGAACCTTAAGAGTTGAATAGATTTTGGAAATCATCTTTTTTCAAGTATTAGGAAATTAATATAGCATATATACCATCCACACTAATAAAAGAGAAACATGCAAATTGACCGTACCTCTGTTATGCCCACAAGCCATGCCCACCAGCCAATCAGGAGCGAATATGCAAATTAACCCAACCAAGATGGCTGCAGCCACAGAGCAAGCAGGAGGCTTGGGTTTTCCTGGCAATGGAGGAAGCCAAGCTTCCTGCCCACTCTGGCCAGCCCTGGCCTCCGCTCAAGGCTACAAAGTTTCAATTACAGAAGATAAATAAATCCCAGATACCAGGGCCTCCACTTGAGTCGCTGGCAGGCATGCCTGGCCTGCAAAACACCACAGGCCCCTCGCCCAGGCCGCCCCATGCCCCAAGGGAACCCCAGCCCTGATCTGGGACACCCTTCAGGGAAACCAGCCAGTCCCCACCCATGCACCCGTCCTCTATCCTATTTAATAAAAGAGTAATATGCAAACTGACTGTCACTCCAACACACAAGATGGCTTCCCCCATGTGGTCAAAGATGGCTGCCCCTATGTGGACACAAGATGGCTGCCACAAGTTGGCCAGCAGGGAAGGGGAGTTGGGAGGGACCAGGCCTACAAGGGAGGGCAGTTGGGGGTGATCGAGCCTGCAGGGGAGGGCAGTTGGGGGGGACCCAGGCCTGCAGGGGAGGGCAGTTAGGGGCAATCAGTCTGGCAGGGGAGCAGTTAGGCATCAATCAGGCTGGCAGGGAAGTGGTTAGGGGGTGATCAGGCTGGCAGGCAGAAGCAGTTAGGGGCAACCAGAAAGGCAGGCAAGTGAGCAGTTGGGAGTCAGCAGTCCTGCATTGTGAGAGGGATCCCAGATTGGAGAGGGTGCAGGTTGCTCTGAGGGACACCCCGCCCCCATGCATGAATTTCTTGCACCAGGCCTCTAGTATATTATATAACACTCAAGCAGGGTGTGGGGCAGCATTCTCCATTCAAACACATTAAGTTAATGTTACAATAGGCTACTATAATTAACATTAATATGTATGCAAAACACGAATACTCACACGAAGTGAGAAAAGTAAAAACTATGAGTAATCATAATTATGATTTTGACACTAGAGTTTTGGCACAACCTTCGTGGGCATCAGTTTTAGTTTTTGGAGCTTTCTGGATTTTAGAATTGTGGACGAGGGACTGGTATGGACCTTACATAGCCGCACATTTTGAGTAATTGAGAGGGGGCATAAAAAAAGATGTCAGGTAAGAAAAAGTAGCCTAAATAATATATTTAAATAAACCTATACTTACTGAGGAGTTAGAACTCCAAACAGGTTGTTTTTTGACAAACTTCAGTCTCCAAGGTTTACCTTTCTTCTATTTTCATCTATGTGGCCTGGCACCTCATCAATACTAAAATATGCTTTGTACCTCATCAGTACTAAAATATTATTCAATGAATTAATAAATTATATTACCAGGGAACACAAAATGTGTCCTTTTTAGAAACTTCACGGTTAACTTTCTACAATACCTTCTTTTCATCTCACTCTCCAATCTGTCTCTCAAAGTCAGTAATTTTCACAAAAGTTAGTTGACAAATTTCCCACATAAAGTAGCAAAGCAATCTTAAGAATCCCTCATAGCCACTGAAAGATGCTCTACCACAGTGAATTGTAGTACACAGTTTCTAATAAACAAAACATCGTGCAGTATTGTTCACACTGCTTTTCCTACCTGCCCATATAGTAACCTTCAGCCTGATCTATTGAGAGATCATTAATACAATTGAAAAATAATTGTTTTTTTCCTCCTTGTCTTGGTTAAATGGAAGGGGAACATTGGAAAAGATATACTAAAAATGTGTATTTCTTTAAAATTGGAAACTTAAGATAAAACCAAAAGCAAGCACATTCATTTATACTTATCTGCTATGAAAATAAAAGGTATACCTGGGTGGTAACGCTGGTTCTGGCTTTAAAAATATGGGTCCTCTTTTCAAAAAGGATTTCTAGAATAGGAGCAAGAAGAATTGACATAAGTAGGAAAACAATGTTATACTTGGAAATTTTTAATTTTATTGATATTCTGTTGTATTATCAAAGGGAGAAGAAACCATTCCATTACAGTATGTATTATACACCTAAACAATGATATGAATTTGTAAGTAAACACAGAGGACTATGATTGCTGAGCTGCCTCCAGCATCTGTTGACATCCAACAAAACAGTTCCTACTGATCATTTCAGTGAGCAATATCCATACAAATCTAATTCAGAAGAGAATTTATTTATTTATGTACTTACCTGTCTTCTGTCTGACAAAAAAAAAAAAAAACAACTATTTAAGATAGCTTACAAAATATACAGTAGGATGTAAGGTTGATCTGGCTGCAATATCTGTCATGCCATTGATCACCAGGGTTGATCCAGCTGATCTGGCCAGCTAGGCCGTGTCCCCCTCCGCCCTCGCCAACCAATGTGAGCCCTCTGGAAGCTGCGCACTTGGTCCAAGAGGATGACCCATGAGGAGAGGACCTTCAGTCAAGGGTATACAAGTAGCTGCGCTCACCAGCTAGAACCTCCAAACAAGTTCTCAAAACATACAGTACATATGAAAAAGAAAATAACAAAATCAAGTTAAGAGGATAATATGTATAAAACAATAATGTCAAATATTTTTCTGATATTTCTTGATGTGTCACGCAGATTTGGCTCTCAAAGTCCTACCTGTCCAAGTATTACAAACTGAATTGTGTTCCTCTAAAATCCATATGTTGAAGCCCTAATCACTATCATGGCTATGTTTAGAGACACAATCTTTCAGGAGGAAATTAAGGATAAATGAAGTCACAAGGGCGAGGCCCTATCAAATGGTGGCCTTGTAAAAAGAGGAAGAGATGCCAGGGGCACATGGGCACAGAGAAAAGGCCAGAGAAAGAAGCAGCTACCCATCTAAGCCAAGGAGAGAGGTCTCAGGAGAAACCAACTTTGCCAGCATCTGATCTTGGAATTTCAGCCTCCAAAACTATGAGGAAATTAATTTTTGTTATATATACCACACAGTCTGTGGTATTTCATTATGGCAAGCCTGGAAAATTGATACACAAAGCAATGAAGAAAACATACTAATTCTAACATTTACAATGTCTATAACAGAAGCAAACATGATTTTTTCCAAAGAAGCCTGGTATAGGTAATGGTTAGCCTCAAGAGCATCTCTTCAACAATCACACCAGTGTTTAATGTGGAGTTTTTTATACAACCCTTCAATATCAGCCAACAGCAGAAACAATTAAGGTCTCTAAAACCTCAGATTAACTGGGCCCATTGTGTCTCTGGTCACTTGGTGTGATCCCAGGGTTAAACTGATACCTAGAGGCATTGATGGATTGCATATCTACTTTGTAATCTGTCATGACAACTATTTTGCACAGAACAGCTTTTGAAAACATGGTCTCAAATGAGAGGAATTTTAGGTTATCTTGATAAATTAGTAAAAAGTTAATGGATTTTGGATTGTTGGTGCTGTCTTCTCCCTCAGAATCTATAAGAAATCAGTAACAGAACATGTCTTGCTTGTTGATATGTGGTGTGCTCATATGCCTCAAGAAAAATGCTTAGTTTTGCTTTTTAATTTTCAAATATATTTTTAATCACTATTTGCAATTGGAGCCAAAGAAGTCTCTTATGTAAAAACCTAGGATATGTATCTAAAGGATTGATGTAAAGATGAAATGTGAAAGATTGTGGTTGTGTTGCAAACATACTCAGTATTGGGACACTGAGTAATTGTTTCAAATACTTTAAACAAATCATAAATCCTTCATTCTGTCTTAATACCGCTCTCTCAGATGCAATCTAACTTATTTATGTTCATTTGTACTTCACGCCATTTATTTTTTAAGATCAAAGAGTCACTCTTCTTCTATTGTTATGTTACAATTCAACAATAATCTTGAGAATTAGTTTACATCATCTCTCAAGTATTTGTTATTTTTAGAATTCTCTGATCATGTATTTTTAAGTAAATAATCATTCTAAAGAATAATATGCTTTTTTAAAAATTTATTTGCAACATGTAGGTAATGATAAAACATGGAGCAGGACCTATATTTTAAATATGGCTCTCAAGATGTTTCTGACACATGCGCATGGCTACAAAAATACTAATGGCTATGACAATTAATTTGTAACCTATATATCCCATGCTTTTGAACACAGCAATGTGCTTGGCATAGAACATACTGTCCTTATGTGATACTACTATTTAAATTTGCCAACTTAATATTTTAACTGCTTCCTTCTTGGCCAGACTAACTGCACTGGCATGCTGTCCATGAGGAAGGGTGTCAAGTGAAGTCTACTAAGTAAAACAGACTCAGACAAACATTCTTGAAGATTTTTCTTACCAACACGTTCTCTGATTGTTTCCCCCAGTTACTCTCTTACAACTATTGCCTTCACAACCACCACTGTGTTTCTTCCTACCTGGTTTTAGAAACTTTTTTCTCTCAATTTTGCAAAGTCAATAGCAGTCATTTATTTAGGATTCCTGGGTGTGTGTTTTTTCCTCATTCTTTGCTTTCTATATACTTACTAGAGGCCCCGTGCACAAAATTCACTTACTGGGGGTGGAGGGGTGTCCCTCAGCCCAGCCTGCACCCTCTCCAATCTGGGACCCCTCGGGGGACCCCTCTCACAATCTGTGACTGCTGGCTCCCAACTGCTCGCCTGCCTTCCTGATTGCCAATATCCACTCTGCCTGCTAGCCTGATCACCCCCTCACCATTCCCCTGCCAGTGTGATCAACGCCTAACTGTTCCCCAGCCAGCCTGATTGTCCCCCCAACTGCCCTCTCCTGCTGGCCAGGTTGCGCCTAAATGCCCTCCCCTGCTGGCCCGGTTCCCCCTAACTGCTCTCCCCTGCAAACCTGGTCACCCCCAACTGCCCTCCCCTACAGACCTGGTCTCCCCCTACTGCCCTCCCTGCCCTGCAGGCCTGGTCACCCCCAACTACCCTCCCTGCAGGCCTGGTCCCACAACTACCTTCCCCTGCAGGCCTGGTCGCCCCCAACTGCTCTCCCCTGCCAGCCTGGTCCCCCCACAACTGCCCTCCCCTGTGGGCCCGGTCACCCCTAACTGCCCTCCTCTGCTGGCCTGATCATCCACAACTGCCCTCCCCTGCTGGCCATCTTGTGGTAGCCATCTTGTGACCACATGGGGACGACCATCTTTGACTACAGGCGGGCGGCCATCTTGTGTGAGGGCATGATGCTCAATTTGCATATTACCTCTTTATTATATAGGATATAGTCAAATCTCAAGTCCATTCTGCCTTAATATTTTAATTCCATTCTCTCTCAAAAATCTTTCCTGTCAACTGCCACCTGCTTCTTTAAACTTCTTCAATAGCCCCATCCTACCAGGACAATGCATTTGAAGTGACACATTCTAAATACTTGGCTGAAGATTGTAAGTCATTTATTAAACCCTGGTTTCAAAATCATCAAATTTTTAACAACACCCATTAAAACCAATTTTCAGACTCTTTTCCTCCACATCTTTTCTCAAATTCCACAATTTAAATGGCTCTAAACTTACTTCTGATCATCCATACAATATTGTTAAGCCTCAAGTTTTGTTTTAGAAGCAGCTGTCTAATCCATCAATTCTACATTTCTTTCCAAATCTCAAATAATTTCTTTGTCCTTTTTGATAATTCCACTAATTTCTTTCATTGTCTAATGATTAATTTCTTACACTGATTAGCTATAGGTGAACTATCCAAGGAAACCTTTGATTTTCTTCTTAATGCTAGGTATATTTCTATATTACTATTACTGTGAAATTCTGGGATATCCTGTATAATAAAAGCCTAATATGCTAAGTGTCCGGTCATCCAGTCTTCCATTCAATGAATCAAAGCGTAATATGCTAATGATATGCTAAGGCCGCTTAACCGCTCGCTATGACGTGCACTGACCACCAGGGGACAGACAGTCAACTGGTTGACCAGTCACTAAGTCATTCACTGACCACCAACCATTAGATTAGCTTGCTGCTGGGGTCCAGCCAATCGGGACTGAGCGAGATGGGCCAGACATGCTCTGGAGCCCTCCCCCGGTCCCTCCCCAGCTGGCTAACTTCCCACACCCCTCCCTGGCCCCGATCATGCACCAGTGGTCCCTAGCCTTGGCCTGTGCCCTCTCACAATCCAGGACCCCTCAGGGAAAGTTGGAGAGCCGATTTCGGCCCAATCCCGCAGGCCAGGATAGGGACCCCACTGGTGCACGATTCCGTGCACTGGGCCTCTAGTGTTTATTATAAAAAAGTAATATATAATCGGCATATAACACCTCTAGTACTTACAACCAAAATTAGTTAAAGGGTATTTTCTAAGCAGCAAAGAATGTTCATAGTTTTTAACAGTGTTGTGACCCTACTGGAAGCATATATAAACATACCATTAAAGGTAAAATGATAGGTTTATTTAAAAATAGGTAACTGTGAAGAAAAAAACTACTAACATATACATATAAAACTACAAATTACACCTTAAAACATGTGAAATAAACTGAAATGCTCTTTCAGCCAATCTTGAATATTAACAATTGTGTTTCCCCAGCAGAAGTCAGTCTTGCCACTAGCACCTTCTGTAAAACACCTGTGATCTGCATCCCTTGCACTGCTACTGTTTCTTCTATAACAAATGGTTTAAACAGAAAAATACCAATAACGGGCATACATGCAAAACCAGAAGGCACCAAACACACCATTCTGGGACTTCACAAGTCAATATCTTTGCATTATCGAATTGTAGAACTTCCAAAAGCAAACACAAACTACAGGACAGTTTGCATGGAAGACATAAAACCACCTCTAGGGAGTTCTAGTAGACTCAGGAAACCAATAGTTTCCAAGAATCTCCTCATGGAGCCAGAGAAGCCTCCAATTTGAAAGTGTTCTCTATGTGATATTTCCTTTACATTTCTTAAGAGATATGGAGGGATCCCAAAGCTAATGTTGGTCACCTTATAATGGCCGTGGCCTCAAAAAGCCATTCAACCTTCAGATTAGGGGAGACTGAAGAAGGTAACCCAACAAAGCATAGGTTGTTCATTTACCAGTACTATACAAAGTTTCTTTAACCTCCAAGGAAAATCAAAATTGTAAGCATTTTACTCTTTTATATGTAGGGATTTAAGCATAGCATAGGAGACAATACAAAGACTGATGAAGAGAAGGGAGCTGGATAGGGAAGTTTACATCCCAATATAAGTCCCTCAGAAGGTTCATACCTATTTGTAAATTATATAAGAAGGCTGCTGTTTCCAGAAATATGTTCATAGTAACAAATCACTGCATGATCCCATAATAAATGCTAAAAACAAAAGGGAAGGATATCTTAAATGCATGGCTGAGCTGATGAGAAAGTAATAGAATTCATTTCAGGGCAAAAACAGTAAGTTTTGAATTGACTATTGTATGAGTTTTAGATGCTATCTTTGCCTCAGGGGTTTCATGGTAATTTCTGACAACCTAGAGCCTGACTTTTAATGAATTACTTATGCTGAAGTACCAAGAGGAACACTGGAACCCAAATTTGGAATGTCAGAGCTGAGAACACTCCCATAAAATGTACCTACTGGAAATACAGTATGCTTAGAGTATAAATCAGGATTTATACTCTAAAAAAAATAAATGAGGAGAATGAGAAAGAGACACCATGAAACCATATCTACCATGACATTGGCTTTGGGTGGAGAAGGAATAAAGAATCCTGCACCATCACCAGTAATTTATGGTGAAAATACCTCATTCACAAGGATTTGGGGGCCTCAATTCATACTACCTGCAATGCTCCACAACCTTCTCTGCAAAAGAAAGGCAGAATTTAAAATAAAGTGGTTCCATAGAGTATCTGGTAAAAGCAACTATCAATCATTTTTAGAAGACGAATTCATAATAAAATATCAAGAAAAGTGAGATCACAATCACAAAGGTCATTAAACATGAAAAATATGCAGTGAAGGAGTCAAAAGAAATAACAAACTAAACAATCAGTACCTCAAAGGTGTAATCATTCAATAGGATGTTATGCGTCAATGAAAATGAACCACAGGAGGCCCACATAGAAATTTATGAAGAATGATGGATCTCGAAAATACATTGTTGAGGCAAAGAGAAAGAAGACATTATGATTCCATATACATAAAGTTAAAAACAAACAAAAGTAAACAAAATACTAATTAAGGATATGTGTCCTAAAATTAGAGAAAAGCAAAGAAACCAAATTAGGAAGATTGGTTTCCTCAGGAAAAGACACAACAGAATTCCACTTCTTGAGCTTTGTAAGTATTTGTTTCATTATTATTCTTTAAGGTATAGGTATATTGATCAATGTGTATATGTATCATGTACTGTCTTGTGTAATCAATATATAAAAATAGAAATTTAAAAAATAATATGGTACAGATGCTGGAAGTATGATGTTTTAAAGTGTATGAAACTGTAAATACATGTGGTTCACCTTTTTTTAATCAGCTAGAATTAAAAGCTCCAGAAACATAGAACCATGGAACAGACTGACAATTCTCAGAGAAAGGGGAGAAGGGATAGGAAGAGATTAACCAAAGAATTTATATGCATATATGCAGAACCCATGGACACAGACAATAACGTAGCAAAGGCCTGGGGGTGTTTGGGGTGGGGGGAGACCAATGGGAACATCTACAATACTTACAGCACTGAAGATAGTTTTTTTTAAATGTTCAAATTGAGAAGAGGAGTTTCTGTTTTAAAATTTGGGGGGCATTTTAATATGCTTGTGTTCATTCTGATGTTGAAGTTGATGCTTAAGCAGACAGGGGTATTTATTTGATTTTGAAAAGGTTTCCCCCTTTGGATTTAAGGTAGCCTCCCATGTACTAAATTTATTACTAAATGATATATTTACATTTCTGTGTATTAGTTTGGGATTCTTTTCTATGTAAATCCATTGTAAATAGTGATTTTGATTATCATCATGAGATTTGTAGATCGAGAACTGCATCACAGAACTAATTGTTATAACTAATTATTAGAACCTAGTTTGTGCTTTATGTACATTTTTTCTATCTTCATCAAGACTCTGCAAAACAGGTATTTAAATTACCACCTTTTCTAAGGAAGTTGAGAATTTTAGTATCTTTACCTTGATTTCACAAGTATGAGGTAGCTGGGATTCAGTCTCAATCTATAATTTTATTTAGAAGATGAAATTGATGATATAAGCAGATTTTAAATCCATAAAAATAATCAGAATACAGTGAACAAAACAATATTGGAATATATGTTAGATATTTAATTGATTGGCACTCAGCAATTTTATTTCCCACTTGTATTTCTTTAGAAAAGATCCAATGATTTTGTAGAAAGCCAGTAGGACTTCATCATAATGGGATTTAGAACCTTAAATCAATGCACTGGCATGAAAGAGTACCCCACCCCCTAACTTGACTGTCATTCCTTGTTTGGAGGACTATTATAAGGAATTAGATAAAACAGTGCATCTCAAACTTTAATGTGCTTGTCAATCTCTAAAATGTAATTTCTGGAGACTCAGGATATACCTGGATGGATATATGAGCTTATTGAAATTGTCCAGATTAATATGTTTGGGTGGAGGTTTTATTATCAAAATGTATGACATATTTTCTCAGGCCAATTTTAACATGCATTGTAGCTTTATTGCATTACTTGAAACTGTGTTTCTAATATCTTTGATAGGTTATTCTTTTACTCCTCAACTTTCACAAGAAAACATATTCCTATCTTACCACTTGACTCTAAACTCAACATGGAGTATCTGCACTTATCTAAAACAGTGTGCCTCTAACTTTAATATGTTTATAAATCATGATTGATATTGATCAAAAACAGATACTGATTCAGTAGATTTGGGGTGGGCCCTGAAATTTTACATTTCCCAGATGATAATAATGCTGTTGACTGATGGAGAGGGTGTTCCCCGATGCCTCAAGATGTCCTAAAATCTGCCTCTGATTTAAACTAAAACTGCAGAGAACTGAATAGGGGACCATATTGTTTCCACGTCACCTCCACCACAACTCACACTCCCCAAGTCCTCCATCCCCTATAAAAGCACTTTCACCAAATTTTTCTTTGGTCTTATGATTAACATGGGGTGTACAGCTGACCCTTTAACAATGCAGGTTAGAACTGCATGATCCACTTATAGGTAGATATTTTTAATAGCACTACAAATGTATTTTCTCTTCTTTATGGTTTTCTTTTCTCCATCTTCCTTTATTATAAGAATACAGTATATAATACATGTAACATACCGAAAATGTGTTATCAATTGTTTCTGATATTAGTAAAGCTTCTGGTCAACCGTAGGCTATTAGTAGTTAAGTTTTGGGGGAATCAAAACTTACACACAGATTTTCAACTGCTCAGGGGTTGGTGCATCTAATCCAAACATTGTTCAAGAGTCAATTGTAGTATATTACTGCATTTTCTGAAAGTATATTTTTGAGTACATAATATACAACATTTATTTTACAGTACCATCTTTTTTTTTTTAATCTTCAAACCAGTATATTTTTCCATTAAATTTTAGAGAGTGGAAGCAGGGGCCAGGGGATTCAGAGAGAGAGAGAAACATCCATGTGAGAGAGACACATCAATTGGTTGACCAGGGCTGGTAATTGAGCCTGCAACTAAGGTACATGCCCTTGATGGGGAGTCTAACCTGGGGCCCTTCAATCCATGGACCAACAATTTACCCACTGAGCCAAACCAGCGAGGGCTATTTTATAGTAACATCGTCATAAGTGTCTGCTTGGTACATATTTCTAGTTTGCTTTTATTTTATTGAAATACCCTGAATCAAGTTACTATGAATTACATAATTTTAATAACTGCTAAAACACACATAGCTGTTTGTGGCTTCCTTATTGATAACACAATATACAAAGTTATATGTATATAATTACAATAAAGTACCAAATTATGAATTTTGAATACCTACCTAAATCTTTAAAAAAAAATACATATATATATATATATATATATAATTGGTATCAGAGAGAAAGGGAGAGAGGGAGAGAAATAGAAACATCAATGATGGGAGAGTATCATTGACAGGCTGCCTCCTGCATGTCCCAAACTGGGGATAGAGCCTACAACCCAAGCATGTGCCCTGACTAGGAATAGAACAGTGACTTCCTGGTTCTTAGGTCCACACTTAACCACTGGGCAACAATGGCCAGGTACCTAAATCTTAACTTTATCTTTCCTATTCTCTTTTTCACAAACCCTATTTCTTTAAATGTATAATATTTCATGTTATAAATATTTTATAAGCTATCATAAATTCTTAATGAAAGGATTTTAATGAATTCTTTAGCAATTTGACAAAGGTATTAATTATAGCTGTAACTAATTATATGTATATAATTACAATAAAGTACTATAATCAGCTCTTACTATAATCCAGACATATTATGCTAAGCCCTTTTCATATACGATTATCTAATTTTAGTTGGTAATTTGTTTGTTTTTTCTTTGTGTACTTTTGGTTTTGAGTTAGAAGAAGCAGAGAAAATCTATGTAAATCCAAACCCAGCAATTCTTTGGAGGACAATTTAACAGTATATAATAAAAGACAAAGCAAAAAAAAAACGGGGAAGCACACCAAAAAGTCCACTGGAAGAAACTTATACTAAGGAAATTAAGAATATGCATAAACATTTAACCATAAACATAGTGCACCATATTCCATTAAAGCTTTGTTCAAAGGCCAAAATAACCAAAAATGAATTATATCCCCAAACAAAATATTGCTGCCATCAATTTAACGGTAAAAAAATTATATATTAATAAGAAAAATGTTCAGAATGTATTTTGGAAAGAAAAACTAAGGTTATAAAGCATTCATTGTTATAAGTATGGTTGATTTTCTCCTTATTTTTGTCTCATCCAAGCTTTTTTCAAAATATATGTATTGCAAGCATAAGTTATTATTTTTATTTTCTTTTTATTTTATCTTTATTGTTGAAAGTATTACAGATGTCCCCTTTGTTTCTTTTTTCCCATTGACCCCATCCACCCCCTACCTACCCCTCCCAGGCCTTTACAATACTATTGTCTGTGTCCATGGGCTATGCACATGCATATAAATTCCCCCAGTTAATCTCACTCCACCTTCACTCTGAAATTTGTCAGTCTGTTCCATGTTCTATATCTCTATATCTATTTATTCATCAGTTTATTTTGATCATTAGATTCCACATATGAGTGAGATCATGTAATACTTATCTTTCTCTGACTGGCTTATTTCTTTTAGCATAATACTCTCCAGGTCCATCCATGCTATTGCAAATGGTATGAGTTCCGTGTTTTTTTTTTATAGCCGGGTAGTATTCCATTGTATAAAAGTATCATAAATTTTTTATCCACTCATCTGCTGATGGGCACTTGAGCGTTTCCAAATCTTACCTATTGTAAATTGCGCTGCTAAGAACATAGGTGTGTGTATATTTCTGATTGGTGTTTTAGGTTTCTTAGGATATATTCCCAGAAGTGGAATCACTGGGTCAAATGGGAGTTCCATTTTTTTAACTTTTTGAGGAAATTCCATACAGTTTTCCACAGTGGCTGCACCAGGCTGCATTCCCATCTCTCTCAAAGCAATGTGTTTACCGATACATATTCTAGGGCAAAGTAAACTAAGGAGAAAATACATAAATGGAACTATATCAAAATAAAAAGCTTCTGCACAGCAAAAGAAACCATCAACAAAATGAAAAGAGAGCCCACTGCATGGGAGAACATATTTCCCAATGATATATCTGATAAGGGGTTACTATAAAAAATATACAAGGAACTCATACAATTTAACAAAAGGAAGACAAACAATCCAATTTAAAAATGGGCAAAGAACTTAAATAAACACTTCTCCAAAGCAGATAAACAGAAGGCCAAAAGACATATGAAAAAATACTCAAAGTAACTAATCATCAGAGAAATGTAAATTAAAAGAACAATGAGGTAGCACCTCACACCTGTCAGAATAGCTATCATCAACAAATGACAAGTGTTGGTGAGGATATAGAGAAAAGGGAACCCAAGTACACTGCTGGTAGGAATATAAAAAAATTATTTTAACAAATGACAAAAGGCTAGTGTTAAAAGGCTTAACGGAATGGTCATTAACATGTGGTAACAGATATGGAAAGAAAGGAGAGAAGAAGAATACAAACAATTTGATATGAAAAGTTTTCCTATGTGTGTGATTCAAGGATAAAACTAGAATCGGATTAGGAATCAATCACTGAAGACAGCATCCTGAAATGGACTTTTAGCACTAATAGGATCTCTATTGCTTGATAACTTCCTAATGCAATAACTGAATGGGAACGTGTGAAGCCTCCTGATTACTACCAACTAGGTTTCAATATATATGACCTAGTTGTCAATACCAGGATCTCCGATAACTCAAAGTTTTGGGTTTGTGTCCCTGGAACTGATTTGTTCCTTTCCAATCAGCTGATGAAAGAAAGCTACCTTGCCTGCAGCCTCAGAGGGGACTTCTAATGAGAGTTTTGGAAGAAGTTTAAATACAGAAAAGAAACCAATAAGATAACTGCCTCACTAAATGAGAGTGGCCACTGACTCCAGAGAAGAGGAATGGGGGGGAAAGCCCATTTCAGAATAAATAAGAACTATGCAGCTCTTTTTGGCTAACATAAAAAAAAATTAATTACAGCAATATTTATGTAATAGCATTATTATTTTTTTCCTTTTTCCTTTCCTAATAATATCATGGCTATGATTATCACTGCTTTGGGACCTTGGGTCTCTTTTGCATTCCTTTGATCCACTTATCCAGCAAATATTTTCTGAACCTTTGCTGTATGACAGAAACTATTCTAGGCACTGGGGCTGATCAGGGCTCTAAACATCCTCAGCCTGGTGAAGCCGACACTTCAGTGAGGAAGGCCAACACTAACCCAATAAAGACACACATAATGTACTGTCAGGTTGGAATACATTGAAATAAAGGCAGTGGTGCTCTTTCAGGTGGGGGTCAGGGAAGAACTCCATAGAAGGTAGCAAATATCAGCGATATCACATCAGCCTGGTTTTGCCACCAGGAATCACATATATACACACCTTTGCAATTAATTCCAGGATATCTTACACCAAAAATTAAGAACAATCATTATATGATCATGATTTTTTTTCTTATGCAACTAACAGTATGTGTGTTCTTACCTCTTTCTCTTCCCCATATATCTTAACCTACTATCACCACCATTGTTACTATTGTTATTACTACTACTATTACTATTATTGTTTTACTATTCAGGTCTATGATTCCTTATTTGAGACTTAGAAATCCAAAAACTTTTGAAAACCAATCATTTTTCATAAGACACATGGAGGCAAAATTTAATTCACCTGATCTTTAGTGGCAAAATCTGACTTGAACCAACCAACAAAAGGTCAATAGAGTGACCTCTATGTCCTATTTAATGATAATATTCTTATGCTTGACTGAAAAATAATAACATATTTTGATTATAGTTTTAACTGAAGATCCACTTAGCATCTTACCTTTCTACAGTTTGAAATTTTCTGAATTCCAAAATACATCAAACTACAAGAATTTCTAATAAAGGGTTATGGATCTATACAACCACTACAAGCTACAACTATTACTACAGTTGTTGCTTGTACTTTCAAATATTGCTTTGAGTAGCCGTATATTTGTTATTCTGAATCATTCTAAAATCTCATTAGCCTAAAGGTGTATAACTTACGAGAAAACTTTGCATCTAATGCATCTGTCATTTAATGAATACACTAGACTTGTTAAACACTTTTTTTCTGATCATTTAAAATATCAAATTACAGCACATCTACATCAATATAATATTAACAGCCACAGCAATACCCAAAGCCTGTGACCATAACCTTGAATATCAACATTCTCTTATGTGCACTGGCCCTTTCTATGTCTACTTATTATTGCTATTAAAGTTTTCATTCATATTCAATATCCATGTCTGGTGCATTTTGTTTGATGAAAATAAGCTAATTAGTGCTGAACCTTTCCTACTTCATAAATTTATTCCTAAGAATATTAAAAGGAAGTCAAGTGAGACATGTTCAGCAACAGATGTTGGTCTCTTTTGCCTGCCTTTTTACAGTTTGTTCTCTTTCATTACTTTTTAAGAAATTTAGTTAAACGTTCCCTTTACTAGAGAACAAGCATACCTAGCTTCCTAAGAGGGTGAGGGAGGGGGAGTTTCCAGTGCAGGCACAGTCTGTTCACTCTCTTAAGTCAGTATCTGCTCTAATGCTCTCCACATTCAAGTTTTCATTCTTTCATCATCCAGGTGTTGGAAACAATCACACTCCAGCTTATCTAAAAAAAATGCACATGTTGATGGCAACTGTAGAACTAGAACTATGGTGGGCTCTATTACTAATGCAGATGGGCCTAGTTACCCTCAAGTATCTTACAATCTCAGAAAGAAGACTCAATATACTGAGAAAATGTGGTTGACTCTTTTGGCTTGCACAGTAAAGACAGACAGTGAAGTAACTCCCAAAAGTAAAATTTCAATTATCTTTTATAATAAAAGAAATGAGAAATGTAGATTAAGATTTTTCTCTATAAAAGTAAATTGATCCAAAAATACAAATTTTAAAATATCCTATTTATATACATAACCCTCCACTTTTGTTTATGATTTAGTGTGGGTGGGATTGTGATGTGGTCAAGTGGTGGTACACTGGTAAATCTAAGTAACATTACATACAAATACTTCATTCGTCAGAAGTGCTTTCTTTAAAACATCATGAGGATGTTGAATATGAGTCTTGACCAATTTCTTCTGACTATACATCTTACCCTCTTTATTGCTAAAATTTTGCATGGAGCACCTCCTTAATTTTTCCCAATAAGTATCTTAACTAGGTCAAGAGTGAAGAATTTTTATCTAGAATTCAAAATTTATAAAATACACTTTAGACCCAGAAAATACTGATGCAGGACAATATAACTATCGAGATATGGGCTTTTAACAGCAACTATGTATATTTTATAGATATATTAAATGTATTTGTCAAATTAAATACATCATTTTTCACAAAAATGCAAAACTTTAATATTTCATTGGAAAAAATAATATTGCTTCCCAATATTAGCTAGAAATCATTTTCCCAAACTTCAGTCAATATTTATTTTATCTTATTTTAAAAGTATATTTAATGCATTGATAAATACATTAATTTTTGCATCTCTGATTTTGATAAATACTAAAGTTGTTTTTCATAACTACAGTCTTCCAACTCATGGGCTTCAAGATAGCTTCACACATTATCATGAAGTTAGCAAACCTTTTAAAATAAGAGTTATAAAATGAAATTGCAAAAAAAAGCCAAACTTGGAGATGGTGGTTTTTCATATAGTATTGCAATGTAATGTTACATTTTTATCTTACATAAAGGATTATATTCACAGATGCTCACTTATCTTGGATAAATATTACCTTTCAAGATAATTAAGAATATAAATATCTCAGTACTTCAGAAACTATAAAAAAATAGCATTAGTAACTTTGTCTTCAGCATGCAGTTTCTTTAGCTTCATACAAAGAAGTTTTAGTGGTTATATGCCATTTCTTAAAATAACTGGAAATTCTAATACCATGCTAATACAATAAGCCTGCAGTGGCAGAAATAAAACATTAAAACTAAAGAAATATAACATTATTAAATTATTATTTAATTAGGACTAAAACATATAAGCATAAAAATATATTAAAAAGAAAACAAAAACTTAGGACTTAAAAGGGATAGTGTCTTTTTAGCCTACAGAAAGCATATCCACAGGAGCTTTCTTGTTTCAGCAAATTAAAATGTTGATAAAAGCAGCTAAGCTGTAGAGAGGGGACTGCATCAAAATAAAAAGCTTCTGCACAGCAAAAGAAATCATCAACAAAATGAAAAGGGAGGCCACTGTATGGGAGAACATATTTGCCAATGATAAATCGAATAAGGAATTAATTTCCAAAACATATAAGGGACTCATACAACTTCACAAAAGAAAGACAATCCAATTTAAAAAGGGCAAAGAATCTAAATAGATACTTCTTCAAAATGGACATACAGATGGCCAAGAGTCATATGGAAAAATGCTCGAAGTCACTAATCTTCAAAATATTAAACATAGGAAATCAATATGGTTCAGGTTTTTCACTTCTGGATATATATCCAAAAGAAGCGAAAGCAGGGACTCGAACAATACTTATACTCTTATGTTCATAGTGACATTATTCTCAATATCCAAAAGGTAGAAGCAATTCAGGTGCCCATCGACAGGTGAACGGATAAGATATGGTATATACATATATAGAATATTATTCAGCATTTTTAAAAAGAAGGGGAATTCTGACATATGCTACAACATGGATGAACCGTGAGGACATTATGCTAAGTGAGATAAGTCAGTCACAAGAGGACAAATAAAAAGAATAGAGACAAAAAGTATAAAGTTTGTTGCCCAAGAATAGGGGGAGGGAAGAATAGAAAATTAGTATTAAATAGGTACAGAGTCTCAATTTGGAAAGATGACAAAGTAGTGGAGATGGATGGTGGTGACTGTTACACCACAATGTGGGTGCACTTAATGTCACCACACTGTACATTTTTCAATGGTAAACTTTGTTATGTATATTTTACCATAATAAAAATATAAAAAAAGAATTTACTTGGAATTTGGTGTTTGATTCCTTCTAGGACTGTTCTTATTTTAAAGGATAAGCAAAAGGGGAATCCTTAGTAAAGAAGCCAGTTAGATAGCCAATAATGAAAATGAAAATGCAGAACCTATAGGAAAAAAATTTAAAGGTTGGAATCTCCTAATCCATTTCCCACCACTTCTATATAGTTGGTTTGCAAGGATAAGATATAAACATCTAACTGCACTGATGCAAAATGCCTATTAATGCCCACCCAGTCTCCATTTCAGTTCACCCCAAAACCTCTAGACAGGTGCACATACCCAAAGCACCATCTATTGTGCCAAAGCCATGGTGAATAGTATTTTGTTCTCCTAGTATTCCACTCAGCAGTGAATAAAGTTCCCAATGTTGCACCCAGAGCTCTCCACAATCAAGTCTATTCCGCCAGATGTATTCCCAAAAGAAGTATGTTTAATGTACTTATTTGTATGGCTAAAGGCAGTCTCTAAATTGTTAGCATAAAACAGGGTAGAGCTGGAAGGCTTAGAAGTAGCAGTTCATTATTTCACCTTCACTAGAAGATAAGAAAACAAGCTTCCATGAGTATTGCTTTTGTTAAGTACATACATGCATTAGAAATACATATCCTGTTAACTGGAGGTGACTGTCTAGGCTGTGATTAACTGATCTGTTCTAAAAGTAGTAGAGTACAAAGACTGTTAGAATTTCAGGAAGCATAATATTCATATAATTTCCTTGTCAAAATTCTCATAATATTTCTTAATGATATTCATATAATGTCCTTGCCTAAAACAAGGTTACAATGATTTAGTTTTAGTAAATTTACTCACAAAGAATTTAGCAACATAAATTAAATGACATAATTCAAAAGGTTTACCTTATAGGAAAAACATAAAACAATATTTGTTTTTTAAGAATGGTAGATGAATTATTCAATAGATAGAAAAAAGAATTGTAAAATATATTTCAGTTATCTGAATATATGAATTTTGGGGAGACATAATTCAGTACACAATGGTATTGTGTACTGAATTATGTCTCCCCAAAATTCATATGTTGAAGCCATAACCTCCAGTGTGACTGTATTTGGAGACAGAGACTTTAGGGTTAATTTGGCTCAATGAGGTCATAAGGGTAGGGTACTCATCCAATATGACTAGTGTCCTCATAAAAAGATAGATACAGAAACACACACAAGAAAACCCACATGAAGACACAGCAAGAAGGCAACTGTTTGCAAGCCAAGGAGAAAGAAGCCTCAGGAGAAACCAGCCATGCTAGCTTTGGACTGACAGACTTTGGAACTTCAAGAAATAAATCTCTGACCTTTAAGCCAACCTGTCTGCGGTAATTTTTTTGTTGTTTCTAATCTTCACTCGAGGATATTTTCCCATTGATTTTAGAGAGAGTGGAAGGGAGAGGGAGAGACACAAGAGAAAAACATCAGTGCTAGAGTGACACATCCATTGGTTGCCTCCAGCATGCGCCCTGACCAGGGCCAGGATCGAGCCTGCAACCGAGATACTTGCCCTTGACCAGAATCAAAACCAGGACCCTTCAGTCCACATGCCCTATCCACTGAGCCAAATCAGCTAGGGCTGTCTGTGGTAATTTCTATAGTAGCCTATGCATACCAATGTAAATGACAAGTCAAAAAGAAAAAGTAATATAGTTATATGAAAAGAGAGAAAAAGACAAAGGATGAGATAGACACATTCATACCCAAAACAGAACACATAGGAGATGCAATAAATCCAGACATATATGCAGACACTGTGAGACACAATGCTATAAAATAGCATTTTGCAATCTTTTAAGAAATTGTTGCTAAAGATGTCAGAATCACAAGTTTCTTCTACTGTTTACATAGAGACATCTTAGAACTTGCCCTGATGAACAGATGAACTTAAAAGTGAAGCCTTGATTCCATTTTCAAGACACAGATTCCCATGTCCCTGTTTAGTGGGTCCTCTTTCAGTAAACCGTCAATGTTTGGTCATGAAATTGCCCTTGGATTTTTTAGTCCTCAAATTCTCACACTCCTAACAAATGTCTTTATTCTTCATTGGCCAACATGATAGTATTTTCTTGATAGTCCATATACCATTACAAAAATAGTTGCTATTCTATTTGGGGCAAACCATTGTGATTATTGCTTTGGCTATTAATGTTCTTCAACTAAAAATTAAGACACATATTTTTAAGTTAAGGTGATCAACAAGATGTACATAAGATATGAAATAAAGATGTACATAAGAACAGAAATAAAGCAGTGGTTCAAAAAAAGATGAATTTTAATAAAGACTCATTTTAGAAATGAAATAGGTCCATAGTAAAAATTTCACATGTTATATCAAAATTAACCCAATAATTTGCCAGGAAGATGGTAATTCAACTCTATGTCCAATTTTACAAATACTTACAATACTATACTCGGAGTCACTGGGCAAACGGGAGCCAGGAGCCAGGCGGGAAGACTTTCTCGACACAATTCCTCTCCAATCGCACAATGCTTTTTCTGTTAGAAATATCATTGCAGGTTAAAACAATATTTATCCAGGAAAAGTACACACTGATCATACTGCTTAATATTGCTAAGAGGAAAGTAAATCATCTTTATGGCTCCATTATTCTGTATTAAAATCACATCTTGTCATCTAATCAAAGAAATGGAGTGATAGCATTGCAGAGAGAGAAAGACTTCAATTAATTGTCTTGCTCACACAGGAAAGCCCTCGTGTTTTTATTGCATACAGTGTGCCCATCAGAAAATTAATAGGCTCCTTCTTCTAACTCTCTTCTCTACAAAAAACATTGACTTCTGTTTTAAAACGAGGCTTAGAGCAAAACCATATTTGTGAACAGCACTTACACAGTAAAAGAAAAACTATCCTGTTAATGTAAGTACTTTAAAAGAAAATTCAAAATTATTATGAAGGCACAAGTTTTGAAATTGTAAAATAAATGAAAGTATTAAAAATATTTAAGGTAAATAGGTTGAGAGATCAAAAGGTATACCATGTATTTCTTCTCTCTTGTGCCAGTTGTTACATGGGATTTATACAGAAAATGTGCTCTTTCTATTTTTTTTTTTTAATGAGTAGGTGACTTAAGATTTATTTCTCAGAAAAATAAATCATTTTAAAAAGAAAAAAAATCAATTCTGCCATTCAAACGAGTCAAATTATTTTCACATTTCCACTTTTCTTTCTAATACATATTTATATACATACTAGAGGCCCAGTGCATGACATCCATACACTGGGGGGTGGGGAGTCCTTCAGCTTGGCCTGTGCCCTCTCACAGTCCAGGACCCTTCAGGGGATGTCTGACTGCCGGCTAAGACCCGTTCCCCACTGCTCAGAGGTGGAAGAGGCTCCAGCCACCACCACTGTGCTCACCAGCTGTGAGCCCAGCTTGTGGATGAGCAGCGCTCCCCCTGTGGGAGTGCACTGACCACCAGGGGGCAGCTCCTGTGTTGAGCGTCTGCCCCCTAGTGGTCAGTGTGCAATATAGCAACCAGTTGTTGCCCCATTTGGTCAATTTGCATATTCACCTTTTATTATATAGGATATTCTTTGCTGAACTTTAAATTTACTACAGTCATCCATAGACTAGCTAATCTATATATATGAAAGGCTAAGCAACCATCTGACCATCCGACGGTTTGACTGACTGGTAGGTATGACACACAATGACCACCAGGGGGCAGACACTCAACATAGGAGCAGCCAAGCTGTGGTGACTTGGCAGTGGCAGTTCTTGGGTGACGCACCCTGTAACCAGAGAGGAGGGGGCTCAATTCCTCTCGGGGCTGCATCATTCCACATTTGGCCATGGGTTATGTTGTTGCTGGAGCCGACTGATTTACTGCACACTTGTGTTTGCATTTCACACCCTGTATGACAGCAACTTTGCAGAGTGACCTCTCGCACTCTGGGACCCCTCAGGGAATGTCAGAGAGCCAGTTTTGGCCTGATCCCCACAGGCCAGGCCGAGGGACCCCACCTGCTTGAGGGACCCTGCTCACTCCACAGAGGCCTTTGAGTTGCGGCGCCACCCCAGGTGCGGCTGACTGGGGAGGGACCACAGGAGGTTAGCTCCAGGCTGTGTCCGGCCCGTCTCACCCAGTCCCACCCCGTCGGCCATGTTCTAATTAATTTCCTTTCAATGTGCATCAATCTGTGCACCAGGTCACTAGTTTTTATATAAATTTAGAGAAAACTCAAAATTAATAAATTCTTTCATTACATTGCTTTAATTTACTTACAAGATCATAAGTTAAGTGTCTCATAGGGAGGCAGAGTAGTAACATAAAATAATATGTGATGTTATCTCAGAGACATCCTAAACAAATGATATACGCACAGCCTAGACCAGTGGTTGGCAAACTCATTAGTCAACAGAGCGGCAAACCGCAGCTCGCGAGCTGCATGTGGCTCACAAGCCGCAGTTTGCCGACCACTGGCCTAGACCATTTTAATTTTATAGGTATTTCTTTCATTTCAGTTAAAAAGACTCTTGACCTCTATTGAAAAGACAAAATCTATAGAAGAGGTATCTATATATATAAAAGCCTAATATGCAAAGTACCCCCTCAGGAGTTTGACTGAACCAGGAGTTCAATTGATTGCTATGATGTGCACTGACCACCAGGGGGAGGCATGGAACGAAGGGAGGCCCCAGTAGGCAGCCGGGGCAGGGAGGCCCCAGCCAGCATCCAGCAGCTGCTAGGTACTCTACTGGTGCACAAATTTCGTGCACTGGGACTCTAGTCATAATATAATCAAATGAAAGGTTTTATCATATATAATTTTTTTCCTTTTTATTGAATTTATTGAGGTAACACTGATTAACAAAATTATACAGGTTTTAGGTACACAGTTCCACAACACATTATCTATACACTGTAGTATATGTTCACCACCCAAGTCAAATTTCCTTCCAACACCATTTACCCCCCAGTACCTTCCTCCACCTCCCTCTTCCCCACCTCTCCCTGGCAATTCCCACACTGTCTATGTCCATGAGGTTTTTGTTTTGTTTTTTATCTTTTTTTCCCCTCAATCTTTCTATCTTCCCCAACCCTTCACACAACCCCAATAAAAAGCTATCAGCTTATTCTTTGTCTATGGATCTCTCTCTCTTTTGCTTGATAGTTCAT
The DNA here is from genome assembly GCA_026230045.1 of Corynorhinus townsendii. Taxonomy (NCBI): domain Eukaryota; kingdom Metazoa; phylum Chordata; class Mammalia; order Chiroptera; family Vespertilionidae; genus Corynorhinus; species Corynorhinus townsendii. The sequence continues at coordinate 115,589,222 of JAPDVU010000006.1, read as the reverse complement.
TTTGCTCATTAGATTCCAATATGAGGGTAATCATAGGGTACTTGTCTTTCTCTGGAAATAAATGTCAATAATGGGAAGATTACAGAGAACCTGCAAATATAAGTATCTGAGAAGAGAAAGGCCATACATCTTATACTTTGAGGACTCTTACAGACTCAGGAGTATATAAAAGAAAAGCATAAGAGTTCTTAGAGATGGGTAAGCCCACAGATTTCTTAGCAAGCTTTTTGACTAATTTGGAGCACTCTGACTCACTAACACTATCCCAGGTCCACCCACTCCCCTTAATGAACTTCTACAATAAGTGTTCTCACATATTTTAGATAATTTGCCTCTCTGTCCATTCCTTTTAAATGTATAAACTCTTGCAGGGCAAGGATAATATCTTACTTGGAACTTCTCTGTACTTCTACTTCATTAGCAATGTGATTAAGGTAGCTATGTAAACACTGGTGAACAAGAATTAGCCTCAGGATGGTAAATCTCACAGATGAAATCGTCCTGATCATTGAAGAGCCCAATCCAAAATGAAGCTAAACGTTATACAACTTATTTCACCAAGGGAGTCCAGATCATTTCAAATATTTTATCTTGTTCATCCACGCATTATTCAGAAAGCCATACATTATTTTCTTCTGTCTATAGATATCAGATTAGGAAATGTAGCTATAACTTTTCCACTGAAGGAAGCAGTAAAGCCTCCACTAAAATCCTCAAGGTAATCATCCACACACTGATATTATGGTAATGACCACTCCTCAAAAGCCAGGCACAGAAGGTGGCATGCCACAAATTCTGGTTTACTCATCAATGTCAGTTGAAAGTTATAAGCTGACAGTTTAAAGAAGACCAAAGCCATACATCAAACTAAATCTTCACAAACCCTTCAGAGAACCAACAATCTAACAGATAATGCCATGAAGAAATAAAGATTCTGAATTCTAGGGGCTGGAGAGAGAGAGAGAAAGAGAAAGAGAAAGAGAGAGAGAGAGGGAGGGAGGGAGAGAGAGAGAAGATTTGGGGGTGAGGGGAAAAGAACAAGAGTAGGATGTATATTGATAGATGAAAAAAATAAATGTTATCAGTAATTCCAATTTATCAACTAGCAATAAGAATAAAATACTCTGAGATTAAGCAAATCTAGGAAAATACAATATCAGGTTAACAAGGAGTTACTAGCTAAATAACTGCTAATTTGGAATGTATTTGTTAAATACTACCCATATTAATGTCTTTATGGCTTTCATTTCCTCAATATTTTTTGAGTCTTTTTGAAAAATTATACCATTAGTCATGTTATTTTGTTTTGTTCTGCATATCTTATTTCCCTATCTAGACTTAAAAGTCTTTCATTTGCTTTGTATTCCCCAAAAAACTGAATGTAAAGCTGTGCCCCAAGCATACGTTCAATGAATGTTCATAGACAGATTTGTCATTGATTTGATACCATTGTAATTAACCTAGTTATTCCTAACAGGAAAGGAGTAAATAAAGTTAAAACCAAATGGTATAGGCATGCCATTTGAGCAGCTCTGCCAGGAAGCTGCAGTTTAACACTTCCCAGGTCTATTTCTTTCAGATTGCTGGGGGAAAGGACTGGACAGGGTGGAAAATGCACGTATGCCCAGTAAATTCTGGGTAAAATCAGGAAGGTACTTTGCTGTCAGTCACACATGGGAATAGGTCTTTGCTCAGAGTAGGCATGGCCACTGAAGCACAGGAAGATTTGAGATACTTAAGCCCCTAAACAAAGGAGTTCCCTCTCTTGCACTCTTGGACCACTTGGCTGTTCTTGGTCTGTGCTCTCATGATCCTGGTATTCATCCACATGGGCCCACAGCCATGGGAACCCCACACTGTGGACTAATGGACTGCAACTAGCCTGATGCTACGCTGGACCCAATTCCAACATGAAATGGAAACTTTGGAGACTGGCTTTGCTTTTAGCTCTACTGAATCTCCACCTGCACTTCCTCCAGGACTGGATTGAGGGAAATGGTACTTTAGAAACCCAGGGATACAATTCCACGTGAATAAAAATCACTCATCTCCCATGCGAGTCTCAGAAAATTCTTTTTCTCAAGATATCATAGGGACATCAGCCCCATCACTCAGTGGGGAAACGGATCCCCACTTCTACCAGTAACAGATTGAAAAGACATCAGCAAAACTGGTAAGAATGAAAGGTCCCATACAGTGCAACTGACATTAATATCTGAAGAAATGGAAAAATCTTAAATTTTTTTTTAATTCTACTTTTCTTTTTAGGACCAAATATTAGTTTTCACCAGACTATCTTCCCTCAATTTCTAGCATCATATTGATGTTTATAATAGTAATAGTTTATAAGCACATTTCAGTTGGGTGTGGCTTTTTATTTTACTTCCTATTTTTAGTCAAATTTATGTAGTTAACAATGAGCCAATTATTTACACAGGAGGGAGCTATTTCACAAAATCTAATAAGCATCATTATTTTAGAAAATTATATTACTCAGATGCCAGACAGAAAACTGATAAGATTGTACATCACAGTGATATTGCCATGAGAAGGAGGAAAAGAAGAAGAAAAAGAGGAAGGAAGGTAGGAAGGAAGGAAGGAAGGGAGGGAGGGAAGGAGGGAGGGAGGGAGGGAGGGAGGGAGGGAGGGAGGGAGGGAGGGAGGGAGGGAGGGAGGGAAGGAAAGAAAGGAACATTCCTCACTAGTTAAAACATCCACTACTTCTATAATCTTTTAAGCTACAACTATTTCCTCCACTTTGCAAATGGATAGATTGATCCAAGTCACCTGAATATCAGTTAAAGAACCAAAAACAATGGAAGTCAAACTTTTTAAATATACTGTCTCAGAAACCAACTGTTCATAAGAAATAGTCTATGCAATGGCCTCTGACAGAGTTGAAGACGTACAAATGAAAGGCGATGCCCTTAAGGAGGACAATGGTGGAGCCTAAGACACCACTGGCTTCAGTGATGCTGTCCCTAGAGCCTCTTTTATGCCAAGCTTGTCATTTCCCTTTTATCAATTCCCTTGTAACAATTAATTCTTTAATTTCACATGCTGTTTTAATCTGTAGGTAATTACAAACAATTAATAAATTAGGAGACAGAATTAGCAGTTCTTGGTCTGATTATCTATATAATTAAGAGGGGTGGTAAACTAGAGTTGACAAATAGCATCTTAATCACTTGAATAATCAAACCCCAGAAGCCTGCTTGGGCAGCTGAATTCCATGTGTTTTATTAGTTCATATTTTAGAATCAATGACTGAAATGTCCATTTATACCAATTCATATTGTTCATTTATAGTAAAAAATGAACAATATGTACTCTAAAATTACTTAAACTATGTACCTTCTTGCATTTGTTTATAATGAACTGTTTCCAAAAGAATTCGGTAAAAATATAAAAGAGGCTAACTATGTATATCTATTAAATACCAGTTAATAGTAATGGCTCCCAAATATTATTTTGCAAAAGATCTAAGAAATGTGGGTAACTCCTTTTGTACTAGGTCTATTTAATACTTTTATTTAAGTATGTGCTGAGTGACAGCTGGTGAGACATACCTTTAATGCTTTTCCTAGCTTATCTGTTGAGACCAGTTGTTTGTAGACAGAGCAAATACTAAGAAGCAGGACAAACTTAATGTAGAGTTTTAAAAAATCCATATGAGAACTTCATTCTGATCAGGATATAATACAGAACAGTGGCATCATTACTGCATAATATCTTTCTAAATTGCCAAGTATTTGAAAAACTTTGGCAGCTGCTTCTAAGTTAATAGTGAAAAAAAACCATGCAAAGAAAATCATGCTTTATGGCTCATTATTGTTTGTTACCTTTGGCTTTAAGGCACTTCCTTTACAGTCCCACTAAAATATTACAACTGTAAAGGAAAAGATGAAAATCTCAAGGTCACAAAACATTCATTAAGTCTGACCATTCACCAATATGCAGATGAGAAAAACAGTGTTCTTTAATTAGAACGCTGGAAATGAATTGAGGAAAGCATCAATGACCTTTACATAAAATAAAACCCCTACCCCACCTGAAAGATGTTAGAATCTTAATACCTCCCAAGGAAAAAAAATAAAGAAAAAAGAACAAAAACCATTTTTTCACAATGTTGGTGCTGCTTTTGAAGACTCACTTTCTTCTCCATACCCTCGTTTATTACAATCCACTTGGACAATACAACTCCAAAGAAACAACTAGAAAAGGAAGTAATCCTGACCATAGTGCCAGGATTTAATACAGTTCCATTGTAAGGGAAGAGCTTTGTTGTTCAGAGGGTGGGACTGGCAGGTCTTGATAACCATGCATAATGGGTATTGTAACTTTTATGTGCTGAATAGCTAAATATAAGAAAGAATGAAGGAGCAGAACTGGAAAGTGCCCACTCAGCAGAGCCAAACGATTCCAAATGGATGTTTGCAGGTGATTGGGATTAGTTGGAGAAGTGGGCACCGACACCTACTCATCAAATACAGAACTAGGAAAAGTACTAGATGCACCCAGGTGAAAGTAGAGCAAATGAGAAAACCTCACCTGTTCTACTTGTAATTTTGCATAGATCAATTTCTCCTTATTCAGAGCAGAGTAAACACACTGGGGCCTACATTGATCCTGGCGATGATAGCTAACATTTATTGCTAAATACTTTACATACATTACCTGATCTAGTCTGCACAGTAGCCCCATGAAGTGGATGCTGAGTTTATCCCCAGTTTAAGAGAGGAGAAAACACCCCAAAGTTCAGACAGTGGGTAAGTGGTTGGGTGAACCCAGGTCATTCTGAATTGGAAGCCCACGTGACTGTCACATGAGGGGAAAGGTCCCTGTGTTAGATGGAACAATGGTCCCCAAGATACTGATGTCCTAATCTCTGGCACCTGTAACTGTTACCTTTAAAGCAAAACAGCTTTTCAAATATGATTAAATTGAGAATCTTGACTATCCGAATTCAATGGGCCCTACATGTACCCATAACTATCCATTCAAGAGATTAGACTACGGAAGGGGCAAAGGAACTCTGATAACAGAAGCAAGAGATTGCAGTGATTTGAGGAAGAGGTCATGAGCAGAGAAATGCAAGCAGTATTTGGAAGCTAGAAAAGACAAAAGGAAAGCAAAACGAAAACACAAAGCAGATCCTTCTGTCGTCTGAAGAAGAAATCAGTCCTACAGACATCTTGACTTAGTCCAGTGAAACTGATTTGGACCTCTGGCCTCAAACTGTATTGCTTTAAACTACCAAGTTCGTGATAAATTGTTAACCAGCCCTAGGAAACAAATATATTATTCAATTATGAAAATATAGTAAAAGACTTTTAAGTATTAAAATAATTATGGTTGCAACATTGTACTGTACTTTTATAAGACCTGGGGAAAACAGGGTAAAGGACACATGGGATCACTATGTAGCACTTCTTCTGACTACATGGGAAGCTACACTTATCTCAAAATAAAAAGTTTAAAAAATTCTACTAGGCCCTCCCAAAAAATTTTTAGAAAAGTGTTGATATTTTCACTATATTACATATAACAAGCCAACTGTTTAAAAGAGAACAAAATCAATAAGGAGGAAATAAGCAAAACTTAAGAAAATAATAATACTTATAAGATGATTGAAATGAGAGTTTTTAAAAAGGCAAGAAACACAAGAAAACCAAATACATAATGGCAGAACTAAAATGTACTTCAGAATTAGTAGAGATATTAAAGACAGTGTAGAATATCAAACGATTAGATTTGGCAAGCACCCCTATGATGCAGAAAAGAAGTATCCAAAGATGAAAATTACAAGGGAGAAGATTATAGATTAAAGAGGAGAAAATGTAAATATCTATCAAAGGAATCATACGTATTACTGAGGATGAAACCAGAACAATCAGAAATGAAGAAAACATATACTATTGAATATTAATTTCCAGAGCTGAAAAAAAATATGTGAGTCTTCTCAATATTGGGGCCAATAGTGTTTTGGAAAAAAATTAAATTTAAAAGACATTTGTATGAAAGTACATTCTGCAAAATTACAAGAATAAGAAAATGTAAATTATAAGAATACCAAAAACTTTATACATATTTAGAAAGATAAAAGCATCTTGCCCTGGCCAGTGTGGCTCAATTGGTTGGGTGTCATCCCAGGTACCAGGAGTTGTCAGTTTAATTCCTGGTCAAGGGCACATGCCCAGGTTGCAGGACCCTGGGTAGGGGGCGTACAGAAGCAGCTGATCTATGTTGACCTTTCACATCAATGTTTCTTTCTCTCCCTCTCCCATCCTCTCTTTCTAAAAATCAATAAAATATTCTTTTTTAAAAAAAACCAACATCTCAAAAGTTTGAAGTTATGTTTGTCTCAAATTTCTTCTAAGAAACAACCAAAGAACCATGAATATTAGAATACCATCATCAGAATTTCCAGGAAAGAGAAAAGTTGTGAAACAGAAATTTTATAACCAAATTGTCTTCAATGTATAAAGGCCAGGAAGAAACTCATTCTCAAATATACCAGCACCCTGAAAAAAATCTTAGAAAAATCTTGATTTTTTGCTTACCAGTGGTCAGCAAACTGTTTGCCGCTCTGTTGACTAATGAGTTTGCCGACCACTGACCTAGACTCTCGATTCCAATAATTACAGGCTGTTGTTGTTCCTTGTGATTAAGCCCCTATCCAGTGGTCGGCAAACTCATTAGTCAACAGAGCGGCAAACCGCAAGCCGCAGTTTGCCGACCACTGGCTTAGACAAATAAATGTTTATAAAAAAACAAAGACATGGTATAAGAGTACTAATCATTCCTCCACTAACCAGTGTGCACAATTCATGTAGGATCACATGTAGTCACCAGGATTCTATAGCTAGGACTTAAAACTTAGTCCTGCTAGGCTTCACCTCATCGTTGTTGGTTTTTTTCTGCTTATTCTACTTTCCCAGGAACCAAAGAAGTTGTTTCACAGGGTATAAACTTGAACTCACTCATTCAAGTGCGATGATCTTTCAAATAGAATCTTGGTCTATGATGATCAAAAATTATAACCAATAACTAATGTCTGTCATGCACTTACAATGGCAAAATATTTGGGACATGTACCCAGAGATCGAGTAGACAAGACAAGAATAACAAAGAACAATATAAGGGTTACTTTATTTTCACAGACCCTAAATAATGACTTTTTTCATTTTAAAAACTTCAAATAGAATCACCTGAATCATGACATGTTTTAAATAATAGGAATAACCTCTGGGTGTTTCTATGGCACTGTGTTTAACTAACAAATATGTGTGTGTGTGTGTGTGTGTGTGTGTGTGTGTGTGTGTGTGTGTGTGTGATGGAAAATATATTGTAGAATATACACCAGAATTTAGCAAAGAGCATCTCTAAGTGGTAGAATACTAAAGGATAAAGGATTGTCGTGTGTGTGTGTTCTGTATTTTCCAAATTGTCTGCAACTAATTATAACTAATATCATTTTACAGAAATCACATTTAAAATAAGGCTATATAACTTTTGTTAAAAAGAGGGCAAATTATGTAGAAAACTTTGAACAAAAGCAAACTGGAAAAAGCATCACAGAACTTTAGGGACATTAACTTCTAGGGAGACATGAGAATGAGACTAAATTTTTTTTTCTAACAAGGACATTTTATTCTTATAAGAATATAATAGTATTTGTTCAAACTTCTTTTACCACAGATGTAAAATAAATGTTTTCTTTAAATTTGCCCTCAATGACCACAACATTTTGGAGTGTAGGTGGGGAACTACAACATCTCTAAAGTGTCAAAACTCCAATTTCCCTCCCAGGAAGGAAGAGACAGTCTGCTGTGTCATAGCTTTGGAAAACATTGGTTCTCAGGCTTAGAAAGTAAAGACTCTGGATTGACTAAAGCAGGAGCCAAGAACCAGAACTGTCATGGATTTCCTCCTGCAATGCAGAGATGGCTATGTGAATACATGACCTAAAAATGCCTCTTGGTGGCAGCTCACCTGCCATCCTTAACAAATACAGCTTATGTTGGCAGTGGACTGCAAACTCCAGGAGTGAAGGGACTGTGCCTGGTGCACTATTTTGTCCTCTGCACAACCACAACACCTGGGACAGAATATATGCTAATAATTTTGAACAAATGAATTTTAAAATGAGCTGCATTGTGCATGTTTTAAGATGACAATGATGTCATTCATTTATAGGTAAAAACAAACAAACAAAACCAGAGATCTGAGAAAAAAGTGGATATTGAGTGATAAATCAGTGGAAGTATTCTTATGCTACTCCCCCCTCACACATACACTCTTCCACAGAAGTTAGTAACCAGCCTTTAACTAGTCTTTTGTTTGTCTCATATAATTCCAATTTTTAAAATTAATTCTTTCAGGTTTATTATATTTGATGTATGGACCATATAAATCTTACATATTTCAGTCAAGGTTTTATTGCTCACATTCATACATGCTTGATAAAAATGAAATTTGAAAAGACTTCTGAGAAATCAATTTCTAAGAGAATTCTTTTAAATACTTATATTTTTATTTTTTTATTTTTTTAAAATTTCTTTGTTGATTATGGTATTACATATGTGTCCTTATTCCCCCAATACCCCCACCTCACATTCATGCCCCCACCCCCCTGTTGTCTGTGTCCATTGATTAGGCTTACATGCATGCATATAAGTCCTTTGGTTGATCTCTTCCCCTTACCCCCACCGTCCCCTACCTTCCCTGAGGTTTGACAGTCTGATTGTTGTTTCTCTGTCTCTGGATCTATTTTTGTTCATTAGTTTATGTTGTTCATTATATTCCACAAATGAGTGAGATCGTGTGATATTTATCTTTCTCTGCCTGGCTTCTTTCACTTAGCATAATGCTCTCCGTCTCCATCCATGTTGTTGCAAATGGTAAGAACTCCTTTTTTACCGCAGCGTAGTATTCCATTGTGTAGGTGTACCACAGTTTTTTAATCCACTCATCTGCTGATGGGCACTTAGGCTGTTTCCAAATCTTAGCTACGGAGAATTGTGCTGCTATGAACATAGAGGTGCAAATATCCTTTCTGATTCGTGTTTCTAGTTTCTTGGGGTATATTCCTAGAAGTGGGAACACTGGGTCAAATGGGAGTTCCATTTTTAGTTTTTTGAGGAAACTTCATACTGTTCTCCACAGTGGCTGCACCAGTCTGCAATCTCACCAGCAGTGCATGAGGGTTCCTTTTTCTCCAAATCCTTGCTAGCACTTGTCATTTGTTGATTTGTTGATAATAGCCATTCTGACAGGTGTGAAATGGTATTGCTTTGTTGTTTTGATTTGCATCTCTCTGATGATTAGTGACTTTGAGCAGGTTTTCATATGTCTCTTGGCCTTCCTTCTGTCTTGTTTCGTAAAGTGTAGAAGGATCATACCTCAACATAATAAAAGCTATATATGATAAACCCACAGCTAACATTACACTCAATGGGCAAAAACTAAAACCATTTCCCCTAAGAACAGGAACAAGACAGGGATGCCCACTTTCACCACTCCTGTTTGACATAGTACTGGAAGTATTAGCCATTGCAATTAGGCAAGAAGAAGAAATAAAAGGCATCCAAATTGGAAAAGAAGAAGTAAAGCTGTCCTTATTTGTGGATGACATGATATTGTATGTAAAAAACCCAAAAGACTCCATCAAAAAACTAATAGACTTAATAAATGAATTCGGCTAAGTAGCAGGATACAAAATTAACGCCAAGAAATCTATGGCATTTCTATACACCAATTGTGAACTTACAGAAAAAGAGACTAAAAAAGCAATCCCATTTACCATTGCACCAAAAAAAATTAAGATACCTAGGAATAAACTTAACTAAGGAGGTAAAAGACCTATATGCAGAAAACTACAGGACACTGAAAAAAGAGATAGAGGAAGACATAAATAGATGGAAGAACATACCATGTTCATGGATTGGGAGAATCATCATCATTAAAATGCCCATACTACCCAAAGCAATCTATAGATTTAATGCACTCCCCATTAAAATACCAACGGCATATTTCACAGACCTAGAAAGAACTCTCCAAAAATTCATCCGCAATAAAAAAAGACCCCGAAAAGTCACAGCAATTCTGAGAAAGAAGAACAAAGTAGGTGGGATCTCAATACCAAATTTCAAGCTGTATTACAAGACCACTGTTCTCAAAACTGCCTGGTACTGGCAGAAGAACAGACATATAGATCAATGGAATAGAACAGAGAACCCAGAAATCGACCCAAATCACTACCCTCAATTAATATTTGACAAAGGAGGCATGAACATACAATGGAATCAACACAGTCTCTTCAAAAAACGGTGCTGGGAAAATTGGACAGATAAATGCAAAAAAATGAAACTAGACCACCAACTTACACCATACACAAAAATAAACTCAAAATGGATCAAGGACTTAAACATACAACGAGAAACCATAAAAATACTAGAGGCATCCACAGGCAGAAAAATCTCTGACATATGCCGAAGCAATTTCTTCACTGATACTGCTCCTAAGGCAATGGAAACTAAAGAGAAAATAAACAAATGGGACTATATCAAAATAAAAAGCTTTTGCACAGCAAAGGAGACCATCAACAAACCAACAAGAAAGCCCACTGCATGGGAGAACATATTTGCCAATGATATCAACGATAAGGGTTTAATCTCCAACATTTACAGGGAACTCGTGCAGCTTAACAAAAAGAAGATAAACAATCCAATCAAAAAATGAGCAACTGATCTAAATAGACACTTGACGAAATACTTATATTTTTATATAACATCGATTTCTAAAAATTCCTTTCATAAGGAAATAATTTTAAATATGCCAAAAGGTTACTTAACAAAAATGTTTACTATAGAATTCTTTGTAGTAATTATGCAGAAGGGGGTTAACATTGCAAACTTGAGACTGGTATTTGTAGAAAGACAGTCTTGAAAGGTTGACCCTTGACTGGCATCTGGGAACTTGGCAGGTAAATAGTTCCTTACCCTTTCCCTAAAAGATAAGGGTGTATCACTACACCTAGACTGTACAAACAATAGTGCTTATACAGAATAATATTGGAACATGCTAAGCAGAAGACGCCTATGTGACCATTCTCAAATCAAATCCTTGGGCGCTGAGTCTCTGAAGAGTTTCTCCATTTACAACACTTCACACATGTCATGACTCATTGCTGGAGGAATGAAGTACATCTGTGTGACTCCACTGGAAGGGGACTCTTGGAAGCTTGTTCCTGGTTTGCTCTGGACTTCACCCATGTGCCTCTTTCCTTTCTTGATTTTGCTTTGTATCCTTGCACTATAATAAACCTTAGCTGTGAGTATCACTACATACTGAGTCCCATGAATCCTCCTAGCAAATCATCGAACCTGGATGTGATCTATGGACCCACAACACAACAATAACATTGGAAATAACAAATTTTCACTAATAAAAGATTGTTTAGGTAAATTACAGTATATGCATGCATTGGATTACTTTATAAAAACAAAATGTTTGATTCTGAAGGCTTTTATAAGATAACTATAACATTGAAAATAGTATATAGCTCATGCTTCTAATTATAAATAAAAAATCCATAAACAAAAGGATTAAACAAAAATATACCAATATGCTCAAAGTGACCACTTCTGGTATGGTAAAATTTTTGTCTGTATTATATTCTTCTCTGACTTGGCTGAATGTGGGGTTCATAAATCCTAAGTACCTGACTCACATATGGCCACCTTTTCAGGAAAGCTATCCTAATTAGTTTTTTCCTCATGCCAGTTAAGTGCTGTAGGACTTAACCCATGTTTTGTTTGTGAAAACAGACTTGCAGCCTGAGCTTTAGAGGGTGCGATTAGGAAGCAGTTCATGAGCCTAAGACAAACACATCTGAGTTGGACATGAGAGGGTGAGCACACTGAACATGTCTGGCTCAAATTCTGCCCAGTTTGGTCTCTACACCAAATAGAAACAATCTGACACAATCAAATCTTATATTTAACAGTTTAAATACTAAGTGAATGAACAGAGGCAGGTGGTTAGCTGAGAGGTTCAGCAACTTCTCTACTTCTCCGCAAAGCAGGTTGATACTCCCAGTGTTGGGAAACCTGGATCACAGAATGGCTGTGGGGCCAAGGGGATGACTTTCCACAATGCCTTCACATACATGCTCCATCACTAAAGGATATGCATATGCCACTCCCTTTCAGTTATAAGGAGACTGACATGAATATCTGCCCTTCCAGACGATCTGTAATGGAGATACATTTGTTTTGTAATAAAAAAGATGATTAAGCTTTAGTGAACAAAACCCATCTACAAAATGTTTCGTCGCAAATCTTTGGTATTTTATTTCAACACAAGTTATGCATGCAGAATTATTGTGCAAATTCTGGAATCAGCTGGCCTTTACCTACACTAATAAAAGAGTAACATGCTAATTGACAGTACCCTCACGACACCCACCAGCCAATCAGGAGTATGCAAATTAACCCAACAAATATGGCTGGTAAATTTGCATATGCCAGGGGTGGGGCGGTCACTTGCAGAAAGGTGGAAAGGCGGCTCTGACCAGAGCAAAGGCAGTGCCAGCAGCCAGGGGAAGGAAGGCCCATTCTTGCATGAATCTTTGTGCATCAGGCCTCTAGTATAAAATAAAAACAAGAATCTAATTCTCTAAGAAGATTGTTAATTTTTAGTTATTTCCACCTGTCTTTGATGATTGCCTCTTCAGAAGAGTGAAGTTCATTAATGTATCATTACCTTTACTAAAAGCTTGTTAAAGTAATATAGTCAAGGAAAGAGATAAGATTTTGGTGACAAAAAAAAGGATAATTATAGAACAGCATTATAGCTCTGCTTATGTCTGTGCATTTATTCCAAATCTTTCACCCCACTTTTTTTCTACTCTCCTAGTCATAGCTAGGAGAGAGCTAGCTTACACAGTATATAGACCATATATGGTTGCTGGCAACTTACCAAAATTACAGGCAGAGTATTATAGAGAATTGAAAATTCATGTAAGTACAGAGATTCACAAAGACTGAGTCTATGAAGCTACAACAAATATCACACATAAATATAATAGACAAGATTAGTGAAATAAGCTAACAACATGAACTTTCCATTATCACGATTACCAGTTAACAATTACTAGGTTTAAAGATTAGCCAATTTCTACCTGTTCTTTTTAGTCCTTTCAATCATCATTAGAAAGGAAGCAAAGATAAAACACAAATGTTTCTCCCTGTTAAAAATATAAGTAAATGCTACATTCTGAGTGAATAATGAAAATCCTGAATATTAATGTGTTAAATGTTCTCTATGAATCTCAGTAGCCATGTGGCCCTGTTTCCATTATTACCAATAAATGAAAATTGACTGTACTAATAAAATATTTCGCAGATGCTCTGTCTTCTTACTCCTACACATCAACAGATAAAATTCAATAAAATTTGGTTCTTTTCAGAAACATAATATGTATTATTTTGCAGAAACTAAGAAAAATTGAGTATTAAATTAAGTTTATTTACTAATTCATCTTACTGATTTTGCTAATTACTATGTCCAAACTGGAATCTTTTTCCTATTTAAAGTGCTCTACTTGCCTTAACCTAAAAGAGTATTAAGTCCATTCCACTCAGTTGCCTATGCCATAGTCTCCACCTATGGTGATTAACTTTATGTGCCACCTTGTCTAGGACACAGTGTCCAGATATTTGGTCAAACATATCTGGATGTTGCTATGAAGGTTTTGTGTGTTTTTTAAGATGAGACTAACATTTAAATCTGCTTTGAGTAAAGCAGATTGCCTTCCATAATGTAGGTGAGCTTCATCCAAACAGTTGAAGGCCTTACAAAGAGCAAAGGATTGACCTTCCCTGAAAATTTTATGAGCAAACTGCCTTCAGTCTTGAGCTGCAACTTCCCAGGTCTCCAATCTGACAGCCCTCACTGCAGATTTATTTAAAATGTATTTTTACTAGAGGCCTAGTGCATGAAATTTGTGCATGGGTAGGGTCCCTAGGCCTGGCCGGCAATCAGAGCTTATCTGTGGGGCGACTGGTGGGGTGACGGGTGGAGGGGGGAGCACTGTCACCCACCTTGGCTGGCCTGAGGCCTTTGGGATGGGGGCAGCTTCTGAACTGAGTGTCTGCCCCTGGTGGTCAGTGCACATCATAGCGACCAGTCATTATACCAATCATTCTACTGTTTGGTCATTTGTCTTTTATTATATAGGATTGATTTCATAGAGGAAGGGAGAGGGAGAGAGATATAGAAACATCAATGATGAGAGAGAATCATTGATCAGCTGCCTCATGCACGCCCCACACTGGGTATCAAGCCCACAACCCAGGCATGTGCCCTGACCAGGAATCCAACAGTGACCTCCTGGGTCATAGGTCAATTCTCAACCACTGAGCTATGCAGCCAGGCCTCACTTCAGATTTGAACTTGCTCTACAATTGTATGAACTATGCCTTAATATAAATCTCCCCATACATTGTGGGGTGAAGAAAGAGAGACAGAAATTGATTGATTTTAAGAAATCATATATGGAAAGAAACAAAAGATATAAATATATGTTTAACTATATAGATAGATATGAATCTATAGCTATACCTATCTTGAGAGAATGAGAAAGATCTTATTGGCTCTGTTTTTCTGGATAACCCTGACTATTATAACCTCATAGCACACCCTAACCAGTCTCCACCTTCCCAAGCACACCAAACCCTCAAGGCCAAGCCAAAACACCATCTTTTTCTCTTTACTCATAAATGCATTTTGGAATTGAAAGGAATATGACTGGTGTAATAACAACAATAACCCCGAATCTATTCTAATGATTTAAAAAATTAATTTCCAGTTTTATGTTTCAGTATTAAGAAAAGTATGCCTTGCAATCTCCTCACTAATAATATAAGCCAATATGAATGGTCATGAATGCTGAGGACTACTCATCTACCAGTGGGACAGAATATAGGTCAACACCAGTATTATGGGTTACTTTTCCTAGTGTCTTAACTCAGTCACAACACTATAACTTATTTAGGCATGACAGATGTCTACAATCTATTTGTATCCCTAAGAATCTCACAGGGCATTTTGCATGCTCTGCTTTAAAAGACATTAAAAAAAAAAAAAACCACAAAGCCTTATCCTTTTGCCTTAAAAATTCAAATAACATCTTCACTTTCATTATGGATACTTATAAAATTCATCTTTACCCCTATAAAATATGAAACCAAAACAATATAATAACTCCTCTCTATGGAGCCTCTGTCAAAATGATGAAAAATTTGAACAATTACTGGATATTAAATGAGATAATATTTTGGTTGTGCTTTAAAAAGAGATTCCTGCTCAGCCAGCATGACTCAGTGGTTAAGAATTGACCTATAAACCAGAAGGTCATGGTTCAATTCCTGGCCAGGGCACATGCCCCAGTTGTGGGTTCAATTCCCACTGTGGGACATGCAGGAGGAAGCCAATCGATTCTGTCATCATTTATGTTTCTACCTCCCTCTCCCTCTCCCTCTCCTTTCTTCTCTGAAATCAATAAAAAAATATTTTAAAAAAGGGATTCCTTATATTTTATAAGACTGAAAAAGTATTGATGGATGGATATCAAGGAATTTACTTCAAATAATCCAAGCTGACAAGGGAACTGAGAGGGGACATTAATGAAATGACCACGAGTCCACAGTTGTTGAAGAGGGATGATGGGTACGTGTGTATTTATTTTCCTACTTTATTTTTGTATATATTTATGTTTTCTATAATAAAATGGTTTTACCTGTTTATTCAAAAATGTATAAACTTTTATGATACCAGGAAAATGTTGAATTAAAAAACTAATCATCAGGGGCATGGGTGTAGACTAGAAGAGGTCAATGAGGGAGAAACTGGGACATATATAATACTTTCAACAATCAATATGTTTTTAAATGAGAAAATAAACACTAATCATCAGGAAAAGAGAGCCAGGCCACAAAGCAAAACATAAATGACAATACCTTTCTATATGGCAAGATCTGGTTTTAAAAAGGAGGAATAGAATTAGACAATAAAGTCAAGGAAGCTCAGCTAAGCAAATTCCCCACCAAGTCCCCACACAGTAGCTTTGGTGAAAACATTGTAAAATCCTAGGCCAGAATCTTCCTCAGGTAGAGCAGAGCATCAGATATTTGTTTACTGTCCATCTTTTCCACTAGAATATTAGCACTACAAGATCAACAACTTTTGTTATATTTATCAGTTGTCTCTCCAGCATCAGAGTATACAGAGTAGATGCTTATTTAATATTTCTCAATTATTCCTGCATATAAAATATGCTCTGAGTACCATACCACCACAAAACTATAAACTATTATCAGTATTATAATATCAGGATGCAGGCTCGGTCCCAGTGTGAGGCATGCAGGAGGTAGCTTGATCATTTATTTTCTCTCATCATTTATGTTTCTCTCTCTCTTTCCTTCTCTAAAAGCAATAAAAAATATTTTTTAAAAAGAAAATTCATTTCAAAGATTCAAGTATTAAGTATGTATACGCCCTTCTGAAAATTATTTATCAGTAGCATACCTATTAGCATGTTAAAAATAGCTTCTAGATATATCATGTTATTTGAGCTTCATGTCCAATGAGAAATAGATAAAATAGGGAATAATTCTCCAATTTTATAAAATAAAATAAAAATGAAGCTCACAATGTATCAGTCAGCTGAGATTCCAATCCTGGTTTTTAACTCATGATTTTTCACTCTTTCAAGTGGAGAACTATTTATATGTTCTTCTTAACTTAGGATAAGTACTAATTCTAGTAAGACATGAAACAGATTCTGAGAAGTTGAGCCCAGAGCAAAAAGAATGAGAGAAAATCACATCCATTTTGGTACAATATTAAGGAATATCATTTTAAAATCTTAAGATATGTAGAGTTTATCTATTTTTTATTTGTTTTTATTCTTTATTGTTTAAAGTATTACATAGGTAATACTTTATTCAATTTTTCCCCATTTACCTCTCCCCAGCCATTCCCACCCCTCAGCACAAGCCCTCACCCCCCTACTATCTGTGTCCATGGATTATGCTTATATGCATGCATACAAGTCCTTTGGTTGATCTCTTACCCCCACCCCTGCTCTGCCTTCCCTCTTAGGTTGGATGATCTGTTCAATGCTTCTCTGTCTCTGGATCTATTTTTGTTCATCAAATTATGTTGACCATTATATCCCAAATATGAGTGAGATCATGTGATATTTTTCTCTGACTGGCTTATTTTGCTTAACATAATGCTCTCCAGTTCCATCCATGCTGTTGCAAATGGTAAAAGTTCCTTCTTTTTTACAGCTGCATAGTGTTCCACTGTGTAGATGTACCACAGTGTTTTAAGTCACTCATCCACTGATGGCACTTAGGCTATTTCCAAATCTTAACTATTGTAAATTGTGCTGCTAGGAAAACATGGGTGCATATATCCTTTCTAATTGGTGTTTCTGATTTCTTGGGATATATACCTAAAAGTGGGATTACTAGGTCAAATGGGAGTTCCATTTTTAATTTTTTGAGGAAACTCCATACTGTTCTCCACAGTGGCTGCACCAGTCTACATTCCCACCAGCAGTGCAGGAGGGTTCCTTTTTCTCCACATTTGTCGTGTGTTGATTTGTTGATGATAGCCATTCTGATAGTTGAAAGATGGTATCTCATTGTTGTTTTGATTTTCATCTCTTGGATGATTAGTGGCTTGGAGCATGTTTTCATATGTCTGTTGGCCTTCTGTATGTTCTCTTTTGAAAATTGTCTTTTTAGTCCCTTTGCCCATTTTTTGACTGGATTGTTTAACTTCCTTCTGTTGACTTGTATGAGTTCACTATAAATTTTGGAGAATAAACCCTTATGAGAGATAACATTGGCAAATATGTTCTTCCATGCAGCGGGCTCTCGTATTGTTTTGTTGATTGTTTGAATAAATAATGACAGAAAACTTCCCTGATGTTGGGAAGAAAAAAAGTCACACAAGTCCAAGAAGCAGAGTCCCAAACAAGATGAACCCCAAAAAACCAACATCAAGACACATCATAATTTAATTGGCAAACATCAACAACAAAGTAAGAATCTTAAAGGCTGCCAGAGAGAGATAAGAAAGTTACCTACAAGGAATCTCCCATTAGAGTATCAACTGATTTCTCAACAGAAACACTTCAGGCAAGAAGGGAATGGAATGAAATATACAAAGTGATGCAAAGTAAGGAAATGAATCCAAGAATACTATACCCAGCAAGGCTATCATTCAAAAAAACTGAAGATGAAATTTCACAGACAAAAAAAAACAAAGCTAAGGGAATTTATTACTGAAAGGGTAAAAGAGAATAAAATGGGGCAGATAAATCTTATTGTGCTTAGCAGATATCTTGCAGAAAGCTTGCAACCTTGAGCACCGATAGCCTAGATAACCGCTGGGAGGAACCAGACCCTTATGTCAGCAGGAATGCCTTGCAGCCAGAAAAAGTTAATAAAAACCTTTCTCTCCCTTGACTTCCCGCTGACTCCTTTTTGTTGGACTCATTCCACCTGCACCAGGTGCCTGGAATAAAAATATATTTTGATACATTATGGCCTCATGTCATGGGTGCCCAATCCTGGCCCACTCCGAATCTTTCAATTACCACCAAGCGAGCAATGCAAGAAATGCTAAAGGGACTGCTGTAAAAAGAAGAAATAGATGGGGAAGAAGGAACACAGGCATAAAGAATAAAAATGGCGACAAATAAACAACTATAAATAATAACCTTTTTATTTTGTTTTTATTAAATTTATTTATGTGACATTTGCTAATAAGAACATTATAGGTTTCAAATGTACATTTCTATGATACAAGATGTGTATGTTGCATTGTGTGCCCAACCACCCAAAGTTAAATCATCTTACACTTTAAATATAGAAAATCATACAAAAATATGTCCCACTCTAACAAAGAGAACAAGCCAGTCAACAAAATCATAATTGTTTTTGGAATCAATCACAGAGCTGAGGTCACAGATCAACATGATGAACTACTATACAAGGTTGACAACCTCTTACAAAGAGAGACGGAAAACAATTAACCTTGGGCAAACTGTGGGAGCAGGAGATGACCACCACAGGAGCAGGCAAGGAGAAAAGAGCTGAAGTTTTAATAGGAGTTTAAAGGCCAAATGTAAACTCACTTGGTAAACAGAGAATCCGTAGAAGCTCAGACATCCAGGAGCATCCACACCAACTCTCCTATTCTTTCCTAAAGGCTTCCTTCAGAAAATATTTGTCCTCATTTTAATTGCAGTTTAAATTCAACAAAACAAAACAATAAAGAGAAAAGAATGATAACTGAGAAGAATAAAACTACTGTAATTTTACTTAAACATGGTACTTACTATTTTCCTCCACATCAACTTATTAATTCTAATGTAAATGTTTTTAAAAGACCTGTTGTAGTAGTATCTCACACAAAAAGCTATATATTTTTATTTGTTATTTCAAAAACATTGAAAATAGAAAAAAATAATAAATACCATTTTAAAAATTCATGTTCTAAAAATTATATGTGGATAAACATTTTCATTAACATATAATTAAATGAAAATGATTGAGGTCAATTAAGATAACGAAAAACATAAGAATTCTTTTTAAAAGCCTGTGTGTTTTCTTTTTTTATAAATGGGAAATAAATGGTCTCTTTTTTTAACACAATAAGAGAAAATGCATCAGTATTTTATATTTCTTCAATATATTTCCCAAACCAAATTTTGCCCAATGGAGAAATTTAAACCAAAAATTAGAAACTCAGAAAAAGAAAACTTTATAATATTCAATTATCCTTGTTATTCAATTATCCTTGTTTCTGTGCTTTAGCCTTCTATTCCTTCAGTCAGATGAGCCTGCAAAATATTCTATGACATATGTGTAATTTTCTATGGTCATGAATTATTAATTCCAATTTTTAAAATGCCAAAGAAACTACCTTGGGTATAAAAGGAGGATTGCAAATCTGGTTGCAAAACTGCCTTATAAAAAGGCAAATTAAGAAATAAGATATTGCTTTTTTGTATTCTAAAAATTAGTTCCGGCCCTAGATGGTTTGGCTCAGTGGATCGAGCATCAGTCTGTGGACTGAAGGGTCCCGGGTTTGATTCTGGTCAAGGGCACATGCCTGGATTATGGGCTTGATCCCCAGTGTGGGGCGCACAGGAGGCAGCCAATCAATGATTCTCTCTCATTATTGGTGTTTCTATCTCTCTCTCCCTCTCACTCTCTCTCTGAAATCAATAAAATATATTTTAAATAAATAAAATAAAAATTAGTTCAAAGTCACTGTAGTAAGTTAACCAACATTAAGAAATTTGGCTATCTGTAGACAAAGATAAACTCTCAGTGTGCACATTCAAGAGAAAATATTCCAAACAGGGAGTACAGAGAAAAATCACCTTCATAAAATGGCTTCCCAGAGATTTGCTTTATAAGAATAAAGGTACAGTAATTAGTATGACATTTAATAAATTTCATTTTGAAGAACTGCCTAAGCCCAAGTGAATCTTCAAGTCCAACCACCTCAGCTTTTATTTGTCTTTAAGCCATAGAATTATAGTATATTTTGCCAGCATAAGTTTCACTACCTCATGTTTAAAAGATTCATATGTATGAAATGCTTGAAAGAATCATCCCTTATATACACTATATTTCCCAGTGGACACAGCTTAGTACAAACTGATAAAAAATGAAGGGTTATAAAATAGGAAATCCATTTTCATGCCCATTGGTGTATAATTGAATAGATTCTTTGAATGGTTGCTAAAAATTAATTCCAACTTAAGAGCAATGAAATATTTTACCTTTTGCAAAGCAGTCAGGAATGACAAAAGTATTCTTTTTCCCCTTTAGCAAAGAACTGAAATTCTGTGATCTCAACAGTTATTGCCTTCATCTATCTAAACTATAAACTCTGCTCATGCACTGCACAGGGAAATGTGGAGCTCCTTCAAAGCTCAATCATCCAAATACAACAGAGATGCTCATTGCTTTAAAGTGTATTTTAGATCACCAGGATATTGTTCCAGGATATTAAATTTGAAGAATGGCTGACTTTGGTTTCCCTATGAGTTAGGACACAGTAATGAATAGTTCTCCTTGATTTAGGATTGATTCAAAACTGTATTTAGGGCACACAAACATGTCTACTGGTCCATAAAATAGTCTCACATATGCCATATGTTTTAGAGAGAGAGAACAGATACCTTTAAATTAAGAATTATAAATGTGGTGGTTACCTAGCAGAATTCACACAAACGTAGTACCTGTCCTTGAGGGGTTTATGTTCTAAGACATTTACTCAATAAGAGTTATCTACAGATCAGTGCTTACTTTTTTAAACTTTCTTTACTTTTAAAAACAATCAAAAGTGTTATTTACTATAGCTATACTCAATCAGGCAAACAATTCAAAGGGGGGGGGGCTCAAAATAGGTTAACAGTTGTTTGTATGGAAAATTATATAATCATTAATAAATAATAATACAAGAATTAACTCTGTGTTTTTCATTCTCACAAATGTAAACCCAATTTCACACACACCCCTGACTTACTACACTATAGGCATATTAGTAATAACACAGTATGCTTTCCTTCAGTGCCAAAGGAATTACTATACCTACCATTTCAGTTCAACACAGGGTTTTGGTTTTAAAAATCTACAAACCCAAGAGGTATTTAGTTCACATTTACTAGGTGCAGTTAAATGCTGAATGCTTACTATGTACCAGACATGTGCTTAGTGTTGAGAATACAAGATGAACAAGACACAGCCCCTGACTGGAAGTTCTTAATTTTGATATAGGTTAGCCAATCATGGTTTCTTTTCATTTGGTGATTTTGTATCTTATTTAAGAAATTTTTTTCCTACTCCATGGTCCTGGATATATTTCCCTACACTGTTTGTGAAAGTTAGTAGATTCCTATTTTTAACTTTTTACTGAAATATAGATCATGCAGGAAATTGAACGTAAGAATTCAGCTTAGTAACTATGATTAGATTTAAACCAGAGAATTTCTAGCAATCAGAAGACCCTCCAATGGTCCCCTTTAGTCACTACACCCCAAGAGTGAGGTGATATAAGTCCAATTTTGCCTCTTTCTATCAGGATAAAGTATTTTTAAAAATTCCTATTTTGCCACTTCATTAGTATATCAAATATATATCTATGTAAGGTGCAGAACTCTTGGCAAACTCTCAGCCTGACCTGGTGACCACTTTCTCACAGCCCTTGCAATAGGGACCTCACACTCCAGACCGCTTGCTAGCATTGGCACTCCAACTCCCTCTGCTCCTCTCTCCTTTCCTAATATGGACACCAGGCATTCCAGGTGCTTCCTGTGGACCAGCTCTGGCCAAGGCACATAGTGGGCTTCACCTTATCCAGAAAGGTATGACCCCAACCTGCAGCAGGGGGGCCCCTTCTACATTTCCATTCCTGGATGCCCTCTCTAAGCCTTAGGATACTCTGTAGAGTTCTCTTATATCTCTTTTCTAATGGCATAATAACCATATTAAACTTCCCCTGTTTAAATTACTATGCAGTATATGTCTCCTGCCACAAACCAAGTAATGCCTGGAGCTATCAGAAGCTGGAACAGACAACAATAGCCCCCCCCCCCCCCCCCCCGCCTTAGAGACTTCAAAGAGAGCCTGGTTCTGCCAACACTTTGGTTTCAGACTTCTAGCCTCCAGAATGGTGAGACAATAAATTTCTGTTGTATTAAAAACCACTGAGTTTGTGGTAATATGCTATGGCAGCCATAAAAAAACTAATACACCCTATTAAAAGGTTATTTTTAATTTTATATCTAAGCAGTAACTTCTGGAGAAGTTATAAGACTATCCTTTAAGTTTAACCTAGAAGAATAGATAGGTAATAATAACTGTGTTAAACATTAATGTATGAACTGTAATTCTTCCAGGGAAGCTTGCTTCTTGACATTTGCTTTAGTTCCTCAAAATATCATCATGCCTTCTCATTTGTAAATTCTGGAATTAAAATATAGTCTTTGCCCATTCTTCTCATGGAATATTCTGAAACCAACAGTAAAAATGAAAAATCAGAAAAGCAAATTCTTTAGGTGGAATGAAGAGACAGCCACAACTCTGAAAAACACTATATGAGAAAGAGCTTCTGTGGAGAGCAGCTACAGTGTTTGGACAGGATCAAGCCTCGGACTGACTTGTGGCAATACCACATACAAGTCCCAGCTTGGAGGGCAAAGCCCTCGTAACACAATTATAACCAAAAGGCTATGGTTGTAAGCTTGACCTTATCGTCTGACCCTGCAGTCCTAGGGAGCTAAGGAATGTAGGCTGCAGGGGTGCAGCAAGTGCTGCCTAAACAAAGCTTGATACAGTTCAGAGAATGGCACCAACAGGAAAGAAGCAGATTTGAAACTCGCAAGAACACTGTAGACATCTTGCCCTTGTTTTGTTTTGTGTGATTTGACTATGAAATAAAGTTTCGGCTTACAGGCTGTGTCAATGTTTCATCATCCAGGCAGTGATCCACCTGATCCCAACTGTATTCTCTTGTCTGTCTTCTTTAATCCTTCACTGCCCTTCCTCAGGTTCACCCCTGGCCTTGATGGACCCAGTTCAAGCTTCCATATATAAATGGGAGATAAATAGGAGTGGAAGAGGAGGAAGTTAAAGATGTCCACAGTTGCAGATCTCAGACAATGCAGAGAATAGCTCTCTAAAATAAGCAGTCACAGCCTAGGGAGAAAAATCCCCTTTGGGAAAATGGAACCAAGGTGCTTATTCCGACAGCAGAAGCACCACATCTTCACAAGGTCTCAAGGAGAAGCTGAATGAAAAACTCACATAGATCAGCCATATTTTCAGGACTCAACTTCCTTGAAGAAGAGGGAGTCAGGAATGTGAGCTGTCCTTCAGAGTATAGATAATATGGCTGTGGAGAAGCCAGGGCTAAAACAACTCATGCACACACACAGACCTGTGTCATTATAGGTGTTGCCATTAACCTGGACCACTGTTCCGGCCATGCCCATACTTACACCTCCTACAGGAGCCTGTCCAGGAAGAACTCACCTCATTGAAAGTGAGTAACTAAAATTTTTAAATAACTAGCATAAAAAGTGTACAAAAATTCTACAGACACACACAAAAAAAATAGGAAAGGTGATTTTAAAAATATGGACAGATGCACACCACCACCACGAAAAAATATTTCCAGAAAAAAAAGATGAAAATTATTGCCACAAACAACGTATATGTTTTCACTAAACATATTGCCTAAAGTTTGGGGAAGAAAAAAGATAATTGCTTCTATTAAAAGAATCCCCCAATAAGAGATTATAATAGTGAGACAATAGAAGTAACTACTTGAGCTGATGGATAAAAAAATAAAATCATTCACAGAAATGAAGCAGACTATGAGCTATTGCAAACAGGATTGGCAGGTGTAGACAACATGAAACACAATAAAAATAGAGTTTAAAGGGATTGCAAAAACAATGATAGATCCAGGAAATAGGCAAAGGAAGAAAAGAAATCAAGTAACAGAACAAAAACATATTAAAGACATAGTTTAAGAAGTAATTACTAAAATAAAATAGGATTAGAATCTTCAAACTGAAGGACATGCTTTATATCAGGAAAGAATTAGTCACAGTATGATGCTCACCAAAACACATCTCAGAAATACTATTAGGATTAGGATTCAAACATAAAGAATCCTCTGAACAATATAAGGATAAGCAAAAGAACAATATAAGGATAAGCAGCAAAGCCCCAAGCTAGAAGGCAGTGGAGAAATGTCTACAAAATACTCAATAAAAATGAGTGTGACATAAGATTTTTATCCTAGCCTGGATGATACACACACACACATATATATATGGTTAATATACAAAGAGTCCCCTCAGGAGTTCAACCGGGAGACTGGGAGTTCAATCACTTGCTATGACATGTGCTGACCACCAGGGGGTGGCGCAGAATGAAGGGAGGCCCCGGCCAGCCCTGATCACCAGCCAGACCTAGGGACCCTGCCTGTGAACTAATTTTGTGCACCAGGCCTCTAGCCAATAAATAACATACTAACAAACATTTAGAGACTGAAAACAAGTTTACAAATGATGTAAATAGCTGATTCCAACATCTTTTATTTATCAAGGGGAAAGGTATTATTTGGAATTACTAAATCATATAATTAAAAATGGATATAGTTAAAGTATAAAGGTATACACTAAGGTATAGAACTTTGAATTGCTTCCATAGCTTGATTATTGTAAATAATGCTTAAATGAACCTAGTGGTGGGGAGGGGAGGCATATATTCTTTGGAATTAATGTTTTGGATTTTTCAGATGTATACCCAGAAGTGGAATTCCTGGGTCATAAGACAGTTCCATTTTTTACATTTTTTGAGGAACATCCATACCACAGTGGCTGCATTAATCTGCATTCCCACCAATAGTGCACCAGGAGGGATACCTTTCCTCCACATTCTTACCAACACCTGTTATTTGTTGACTTATTAATGACTAGAGGCTTATTAATGAAATTTGTGCACTCGGGGGGGTCCCTCTGCCCGGCCTGCACCCTCTTGCAGTCCAGGAGCCCTTGGGCCTAAGCAGTCGGACATCCTTAGCACTGCTGTAGAGGCAGGAGAGGCTTCTGCCACAACCGCTGCACTCACCAGCCGTGAGCCCAGCTTCTAGCTGAGCAGTGCGGGGAGCACTGACCACCAGGGGGCAGGCTCCTGCATTGAGCGTCTGCCCCCTGGTGGTCAGTGCACGTCATAGTGACCAGTCGTTCTGCCGTTGGGCCAAAATCGGCTCTCGGACATCCTCCAAGGGGTACTGGATTGCAAGAGGGTACGGTCCAGGCTAAGGGACCCCACCGGTGCACAATCAGGGCTGGGTAGGGCTCCAGGGTGTGCCCGGCCTGTCTCCCTCAGTTCAGATCAGCCAGACCCCAGCAGCAAGCAAAACTACCAGTCAGAGTGTCTTCCCCCTGGTGATCAGTGCACACCAGAGCAACTGGTCGACCAGTCGACCGTCTGCGTCCTGGTGGTCAGTGCACATTATAGCAAGTGGTTGAGTGGCTTTAGCATATCATTAGCATATCATGCTTTGATTGGTTGAACAGACAACCAGACATTTAGCATATTAGGCTTTTATTATATAGGATAGCCCAGTGGTCGGCAAACTCATTAGTCAACAGAGCCAAATATCAACATACAACGATTGAAATTTATTTTGAGAGCCAAATTATTTAAACTGAAACTTCTTCTAATGCCACTTTTTCAAAATAGACTCACCCAGGCCGTGGTATTTTGTGGAAGGTCCACACTCAAGGGACCAAAATGGTCCATGTGGCTTGTGAGCCGCAGTTTGCCGACCACTGGGATAGCCATTCTGACAGGTGTGAAGAGATCTCTCACTGTGGTTTTAATTTCCATTTCTCTAATGACTAATGACATTGAGCATCTTTTCATATGTCTATTGGCCATTTGTATGTCCTCTGTGAAGAAGTATTTATTAAAAACTATAATAATTTAGAAGACAATTGTGGACATTAGTTCAATGACCTTTAGGTAGCAAAGAAGTTCATATTTTACAAACAATATCCAAAAAAATAGTCCTAAAGGAGACATTGATAAATTCAATTTCTACTTGTCAAAAGACACTATCGAAGAGTATATAAACACAAACCACAGAGCTGGAAAAAAAAATTTCAATACACGCTATTGATCAAGATGCAGTTTAGAAGAGAATTTTATAAAGAATTTTTATAATTCAATAAGAAAAAGAAGACAACCCAAAAGAAAATTGTGGGGGCGGGGGGAGTATTTGAACAAGATTTTTAAAAAGAGGAAATCCAACTGGCCAAGAAGTATGTTATAAAAGTGCTCAATCTCATTGTCAGAAAAATGCAAATTAAAATGTAAAAAAAAAAAAATGTAAAACAGTGAATCTCAACTTATTGGTACAAATGTATAATACGTTTAACAATTCCAAGAACTGGAAAGGATGAAAACAATGGGAACGCTAATTCTCTGAAAGTGCGAGTTGAGTTTATTTTGGCATTATTGAAAAGCTGAAGGTATACATAATCCATGAACCAGAAAATTCTCTCATTGGTATATATCCTAGAGAAATCCTTATATATGCACACCAGGACACACACATACACACCTACAGAGTATTGTTCATAACAGTCCTAAACTGAAACAGCTCAAATTGCCATCAAGAATAAAAACTTTATGACATATTTCTAAAAGGGTATGCTGTACAGCAGTGGAAATAAACATGTTAAAGTAGCATGTAGCAGCATAGACCAAACAATAAGCAATGTTGAACAAAACGGGTAAGACACAAATATACATACATATGATTTAATTTATATAATTTTTTAAGAATAGGTACCAATAATTCACTATCATTCTGGGTGATAAAAGTAGAGAGAAAAGCAAAGAAATTATTAACACACAACTAAATCTAGTGGACACCTCTGAGGGGTGAATAAGAGTGTTCTAATTGGAAAGAGCCCAGGTGGGGGTGGGGTGATGACTGGGTGCTGAGAATATTCTATTTTATGACCAGGTAGTGCTTACACAGGGTTAACTTTATAATTATTCGTTACATCACACCAGGTTTTCATATATTCAGTGGTTTCTCTGTCTGTCATGGTGTTTTTATTTGCTAGTTAGTGTTTAGCTTCCTTGAGCATGGAGGTGCTGGCTGGACAAGTACAAACCTGCCTAGGTGTATGCGCCTGATGCACTCATCAGACTCCTTGCTCCTGCACCCAGGTGGGTGCATGGGGCAGAGGTCAGCTACAGTCATTGGCTGGGTGGCTGTGGGTGGTCAAGACCCCTGTACCTGAAGGTGGGGGAGGAAGGGAAAAGGGACAGGAGGTAAGACCAATTAGGAATCAAGGCTCCAAGCTAACAGTGCATGTTAATTATCCTATCAGACTCATTTACAAACCACAAATTTAAAGGCAAATTTTTTAATAATTTCACATTGGTGACCACAGAGATTAAAATCACAAGTGCTGCCTGGCCAGCATGGCTCAGTGGCTTTACGTTGACCTATATAAACCAGGTGGTCATGGTTTGATTCCACATCAGGGAAAATGCCAGGTTGTGGGCTCAATCCCCAGTAAGGGGTGTGCAGGAGGCAGCCAATCAATGATTCTCTCTCCCTCTCCCTTTCTCTCTGCTATCAATAAAAACATTTGTTTTTTAATCACAAGTGCTGAGCCCCTACTGAGAGTGGAGTCCTGTGTGACCACAGGATCGACACCCATGAAACCAGCCCCCACACCATACTATATGTTTTCTACACTTTTACCATGCATATAATATTGTGTAAGTGTAGGTGTAAGTACAGAAGAGAACAAACAAATCATGCTTCTATTTCCTCCGGGAGTCCCTGAGCAGAAGGGAAGTAAGAAGATCTGAAGTGATTGTGCCATTCATATTTTTAGTTGGCCATCAGACAAAACTTATTTACCAAACTGTTCATATATATGAATGCAGATCTGTGTGTTTAAAGGCTGTTTTATAAATTAAGTATGTATAATTAAGATCATGGGCAATTAATTCCACTTCCTGCTAAGCAATTTGACATAATCATCCTTGGCTAAATCTTGAACCACCTACTATCTGATAATAGTTCCTTCCTATCCATTAACTTATAATTGGGAGGAAAAAGTACTATGTTTGGTACATTTTTTTTAAGATCTAATAAAAGTAGATACAAATAGATTAAGTTGTCAAACATATGACTTCATTCAGATTTCAGAAAGAAAATGGGTTAAAAAAACAACAACACACAAGTAGGTGCTACATTGCCCTGATTTAATTCTCTCAGAGTATTTCTGAAAAGCAGATACGAATATCACATTCCTACAAAAGGATACTGAGGTTAGGACGGATAAATATCCTAACCAAGTTCATACAGCTAAAAAGTGGATTATAGTACTATCTGACTACAAACTTCTTTTATGACGTTTCTTTGTTACCAGTTTTTCCTTCTTTTCTTTAAACATTTATTGTCCATTTACTATGTACCAAGCATTATCACAGAAATGTGTGACCAAGGTCCCAGGAAGCGCAAAATCCAAGACGGTGTTATCAGTATAGTAACACATGGGTAAGAGTACTAGAAATGTGGCTAGTATGAATGGAGATGTGCTCAAGTTATATAACACACTAGATTTTCAAAGATTTATAAGAAAGCGGATATAAAACATTATTAGTAATTTTTCATATTACATATGAAATAATAAATGGTATATATATAATAGGTTAAATAAAAATGTGTTTAAAATGTATTTCTTCTGTTTTTCTTTACTTATTTAATGTGGCTATTAGGAAATATTAATTTATAAATGTGTCTCACATTTTATTTCTGTTGTAGATCACTAGTGTCCTCGCTCGCCATCTTGCTTCAGGACATACAAATGAATTACCTACCTGTAATTTAAAAATGTATATTCCAGAATTATTTTGAATAAGAAATACCTATAAACCAGTATGGAATGTATCTTCCTGCCACCATTAATATTTACTGACTAAATTCAATCTGTCCTGAAATGTTAGGAATCAGCTTAAGTGAAATTAGCGAAGCCCTATTGGTTTCCCTTTTCCTGATAGCGTGCATAATGCACAGAGAACTGCCTGGATTCAAGATGCAAATATTCTTGTAATAGATTGAAAACAGCTTTTTTACATCTTACAACTATCTCTTAGAGATTTGCTCAACACTTAAATATAGCAATCATTTCTCTCAGCATGATAAATTTTGATTGTTTAGAATTTGTTACATTAAATATAGTTTTCACATTTTTCTAAAGATGAGGCAGGATGTGTTTTAGACAATAGAATACTTGTGTTTTTATGAAATGTCTATTTATGTAAGCAGTGCGGAGCTTTACAAGAAATCTATCTTTTCTATTACATTGTTAAATACTGCAAAAGCAATATAAACTAAATTATAATTCAGTATAAAGGCTAACACTCTAAAATTGTAACAGTATGTAATAATATTATCAATAAGCTTGTAAGATTAATTGAAAATGTAATTCTAAAAAATAGGTACAGTAG
This sequence comes from Corynorhinus townsendii, assembly GCA_026230045.1. Classification (NCBI taxonomy): domain Eukaryota; kingdom Metazoa; phylum Chordata; class Mammalia; order Chiroptera; family Vespertilionidae; genus Corynorhinus; species Corynorhinus townsendii. The sequence continues at coordinate 115,559,061 of JAPDVU010000006.1, read as the reverse complement.
TATCACCAAATTTAGATGGTAGAGAAATCAGATGGACCAAAACTCTCAAAAACAAATTTACACTACTCTTTAGTTCATTTTTTGGTACATTGTATGTATTTATGTACAAAAAAAACCACAAACTCATTCTATAAGCTCATCCTTTATTGAATCATTGTATTTTATCTTGAAATATAGCCTTAAAATATCTCAATTTTATAGTTAAGAAGCAAAATATTTACAGATACATATAAGACAATGTAAAGATAAGTAGTACAATAAAATAGAACAAAAACTCAGAATGAGAAGCCTGATAATTTTAAGACTTGAGCTAGTTGCCAACTTTTGGATATCTAGTTTCTCCACTGTCGAGGGTATAGGTGACCATAAAATTAAAAGAGAAAATGGAGACAATCTAAATGTACACAAAGCGAGCAGCATGTCCCGCCTACCCCCCTTCTCCAGCAGTTGGGAAACAGTGGATTCCTGCATTAAGCTAAATGTATTTAGAATTTCTTTTACTTTTAAAATCTATTTTCCACTTCCAAAATGAGTGGAGCATCCATCCCCTTTCTTCCTTCAGCTGTTTTCACATGGTGTCAGAAGGCAGGAACAAAGAACATGCCTTTTTTTCTTCCTTGATAATGAGTAGTATGGACTGAATTGTGTCCTCCCAAATGTATAGTATGTGAAAGCCTTATCCCCCATGGGATGGTATTTGGAGATGGGCCTTTGGGCAATAATTAGGTTTACATGAGGTCATAAGGAGGGGTCCTTCTGATGGGATTAATGCACTTCCAAGATCAGATATCTATCTATCTATCTATCTATCTATCTCAATCTCTCCCTCTCTCTCTTTCTCTCTCTCTCTCCAAGCTCTGATGAAAATCCATGTGACAAAAACAACTAGAAGTTGGCTAGATGCCAGCCAAGAAGAGAGGACTCATTAGAACCCATTCATGCTGACACCCCGATCTCAGACTTAACAGCCTCCAGATTGTGAGAAAATATTTCTGACATTTAAGCCACCCAGTGTCTATGGTATTGTTTTTGGCAACCCAAGCTGACTAATTTACTGAATAAACCCCTGATAGGATAGTGGATAGCCTGGTGAAGAAGCTGAAGAGTTGCTACATTGGTACATGTGGGAGAATTCTGTCATTGGGAGAAAATGAAATGGACATTTATGTCCAATTAATGGGATGAACTTACTCTATTAGAGTTAAAATGAAAAAATTTTTAATTTGTACGGCCACTAGATTTTTAAAAATATTTAAAATGTTTTTCAATTATAATTGACATTTCATATTACTTTGTATTAGTTTCAGGTGTAAAGCATAGTGGTTAGATAATCATGCACTTTACAAAGTGTTCCCCCTGATATTTCCAGTATACAACAAGCAGTATACATAGTTATTACAACACTAGAGGCCTGGTGCATGAAAATTCGTGCACTGGAGGGGGGTCCCTCAGCCCAGCCTGCCCCCTCTCACAGTCCGGGAGCCCTCAGGGGATGTCCTACTGACGACTTAAGGCCCGCTCTCCATGGGGAGCAGGCCTAAGCCACAGTCTGGCCTCCCTCTGAGGGAGGCAACCCACTGATCAGGGGAAGGTGCTGCCCCCCCTCCCTCGCTGCTGCTGCCACTGCCACGCCTGCAGCTGTGAGGCCTGAGCCCCAGGCCTTGCAGCCGCTGCCATGGCTGCCTGCCCTTGGCCCTCACAGCCACTGGGGCTCATGGCTGCCTGAGTCCTGGGCCTTGCAGCCACTGTGGCTTTGTCCAGAAGGATAGCTTTGTCCAAAAGGACGTCCGGAAGATGTCAGCTCTAATTAGCATATTACCCTTTTACTAGTATAGAATGTTGACCATATTTCCTATGTGGTACTTTATATCTCCATGACTATTTTGTAACTATCAATCTGTACTTCTCAATTCCTTCACCTTTTTTACCCAGTCCCCCAACTCCCCACCCCTCTGGCAACCATTATTCTGTTCTTTGTATCTATGAGTCTATTCTGTTCTGTTTTTTTTTTTGTATTGCTCTTTAGATTTCATTTATAGTGAAATCATATGGTGTTTGTCTTTCTCTAACTGAATTATTTCACTTAGAATAGTATCTTCTCTAGGTCAATTCATGCTATTGCAAATGGTAAGATTTCACTACTTCTTATAGCTAAGTAATGTTCTATTGTATATATATACTACCACTTTTTTATCCAATCGTCTAATTATGAGCACTCAGATTATTTTCATAGCTTGACTAATGTAAATAATGTTACAATGAACATACAGGTGCATATATTGCATGTATTCTTTCAAATTAGTGTTCGGGTTTCTTTAAATATATACCCAGATGTGAATCGCTGAGTCATAAGGCAATTCCATTTTTTATTTTTTAGAAACCTTTGTACTCTTTTCCATAGTGGCTGCACTAATCTGTATTCCCCGCAACAGTGCATAAGGGTTCCCTCTTCTCCACATCCTTGCCAACATCTGTCATTTGTGGTTTTATTGATGATAGCCATTCTGACAGGTGTGAGGTGATGAGATATCAGTTTTAATTTCCATTTCTATAATTATTATTGATGTTGAGCATCTTTTCATATGTCTATTGGCCACCTGTATGTACTCTTTGGAGGAGTGTCTATTCAGATCCTTTGCCCATTTTTTAATTAGATTGTTTGGCTTTTTTTGTGTTGGGTTATATGACTTCTTTATAAATTTTAGATATTAACCCTTTATCAGAAGTATCATTGGAAAATATGTTCTCCCATTCTCTGGGTTGACTTTTCACTTTGTTGATGGTTTCCTTTGCTGTGCATAAACTTTTTAATTTGATGTACTTCCATTGGTTTATTTTTCCTGTTGTTTCCCTTGCCTGAGGTGATATATCAGCTATGAGAAATGTTTGAGATTTTACTGCCTATGATTTCTTCTCAGTTTTCTGGTTTCAAGTTTTAAATTTAAGTCTTTAATCCATTTTGAGTTTATTCTGTTATATAGTGTAAGAAACTTGTCTAGTTTCTTTTTATGCATGTATCTGGGTGTGTTTTTAGTGGTGTGTGTGTGTGTGTGTGTGTGTGTGTGTGTTTTGCAACTATCCCAACACCATGTAAAGACTATCTTTACCCCATTGTATGTTCTTGCCTTCTTTGTCAAATACTGACCATGTAGATGTGAGTTTATTTCTGGGCTCTCTAATCTATTCCATTGATCTATATGTCTGTTTTTATGTCAGTACCATGCTGTTTGGATTACTATAACATTGTAGTGTACTTTGGTTACCAGGTAGTGTGATTCCTCCAGCTTTGTTCTCAAGATTGCTGAGGTTATTCAGAGTCTTTGGGGTTTCATATAAATTTGTGGATTATTTGTTCTAGTTCTGTGAAATACATCATTGGTATTTTCATAGAATTGCATTGAATCTATAGATTTCTTTGGTTAGTAGGTAGATGACAGGTAGGTAGATAGATAGGTAGACAGATGATGAAAATGTTTTACTATTTTTTTCTTACCTAGGAAAATTCTAGGCTACCAGGAATAGATATGAGCCCTTTCAAAGAAAAACATTAAAAAGAGCATTAAACCCCTCTAGAACCAGACTTTCTTAAATGTTCTGGTTTTATTATTTTTATGATTTCTTGCCAGTTCAGTCAAGATTTTAAAGTTATCTTTTAATATTTAAATAGATTTTTTAGGTGTTCTGCAACCTAGAATTCTTTCCTTACATAGTTGTTCACCATATTTTCAGAAACACACACACACACACCTGTATTTTTTCAGCTGTCGTTTTCACTCAAAATGAAAACAGTATATTTGAGTTCCATGGATGAAAATATGTATTCTAACAAATTAAATAACCTTTCTTATTGAACAAAAAAATAAATATGAAACCTGATACCACTCTTTGAGGAAATAAAATAGCAGAATGTTCATTCATCCAACGCTTGGCACTCCTTATGTGCCAAGAATGAGTCTTCCAGACTAAAGGGTCTGATAGCAAAAATAATCAAACTATTAGAATTCATGGAAATTACATTCTAGCAGGAGGAGGCTGACTAATCAAGAAAAGTAAAATAGACAATATGTCCTAATGCCTTAAATGCTAGAGATCCAAATAAAGCAGGTGAGGCACATGGAGCTGGGAGGTATGGTTGCTACTGTGACAGGCTGTTCAGGGATGTCCTCATTGATATGGAGGCATTTGGATAAAGCCTAGAAGTAGTGAAGTGATGCCTGTGACATCTCAGGGAAAGAGCTCTCCAGACAAAGAGAACAAGAAGTAAAAAGTTCCTGAATTGGACATATTAGTTTTGAAGTGCTTATTAAAAGTCCATTTGGAAATGCTGATTAAGCAGTTGAATGTGAGCTGAAGTTCAAGAGAATAACCATCCAGGAGATATAAACTTGAAGTCATCAGAATATGAATGGTACTTAAAGCTGTGAGTGAATACAGTTACCAAGGGAATGAGTATAGCTAGAGAAGAAATTTAAAAATTGATTGCCATGCCTCCTATGAACATTAGGGGCCCCAAGACTCCCAATAGTTGTTTTTTGTTGTTGTCGTTTGTTTGTTTTTTAATTATTGGTTTAGAGATGAACTGGTTGAATGGTGGTGCTCTAAAAAAGTGAAACTTTAAAAAGTATTTCAAAAGTCTCTGGGCCACAACTATCAGAGAATAAATACAGTATGGTGGAAGGAAAAGAGATCGGGGAATTGAGAAGCCAATGAGTAAGACAGCTTATTTATTTAGATATCAAAATCACAAAGTTATTATAAAACTAGTGCTAGAGCAAGTTGAAAAGATCTGGGGACTAAAATTTTTAAAATACAAGAGAATGGATACCAATCAATAGATGACGGTAAGAAGGAGAAGTAATGAAGGATATCATTTGATGACATGGGATTCAAAGCCAGGGGTTTTAAGGAAGAGATAGGGAGAATGGTCTGAAAACAGCATGAGGAATAAAGAGGTAACACCCACCCTCATCCCCAATGCCAGAGCTGTAAGCCATAGGAGAGAAGACCATCACCACTCCAGAGAGCAGCAAAGGAAGAAATATCGTCATAGTTGGGAGCAGAGCCCAGATTTCTATTAGACTATAAGGATGAAAGGACCCCTTAGAAGATAGTAAAGACTCAGAATTTTGCTAGTTACTGGCTATGAGTTCAGGGAGAACAGTCAATGGGATTCAGGAATGGGAAGGGTATGGGATGAGGTCAGGAAAACAGACATACAGAATTATATCAAGAGTGGGGTTCTGGTGATAAGAGGTAACCTGACATCCCAGGTGTCTTGTGGAGATGGATGTGTGACAGAATTAAAGGACATACTTAAAGAGATTCATCCCAAAGGTCTCAAGGCTGTGAAGTTGAAAAGTAAGAACAGGTAAAGAAAATCTTGCCGAGACCAGAGTCTATGGACCTATCTTCTTCTCTCCGATCCACAATTATGTAAGAGAGGTTTTAATGTCTGAGAAGAAGCCATACAGGAAAAAGAAAATTTTCTGACCTTTACATCCTTTTTGTTGAGGGCAGTTTCATTCTTTTCTTGAGGTTTACAGATGATGAAAGTAAAGTCCAGAAAATTAAAGGGACTTGCACCAGGCCACAAGGAGAGTTCATCCTTATGTAGAGCAATGTGGGCTTCTTTGACACATCTGCCTTCACTCAGAGCTTGCTTTTGAAAAGTCTGTTAAAGCATTTATGCCATGCACCTATTCCCTTAGAACAGGAGTGGGGAACCTTTATTCTGCCAAGGGCCATTTGGATATTTATAACATCATTAGCAGGCCATACAAAATGATCAACTTAAAAATTAGCCTGCTATATTTGGACAAACATTTAACTCACCCCTAATGCCTTGGCAAGGCCAGACCACATGATTGCTCGGATCTTATATGGCCCATGGGCAAGACATTCCCCACTCCTACCTTAGAACCATAAAGATGGGGAGAAAGTTTTCAAATTACTGGTAAAAGGGGCACTTGAGTAATACAAGTTAAAGAGTGAGCTACCAAATTTATTGAAATAGGAGAGTAAACAGGCAGATTCAAGGTCTGGAACACAATGCTTACCATAACAATGGCAAAAACAGCTGAAACCTGGGAAAGCCACAGTGGTTGTGTTATACAATAACCATAAACCTCAATTCCTGAGTTTAAGCTATGACAGTGTAAGTCAGTGTTGTAATGACATTTGTCTTGTGCTGCTGATAATGTTCCCTTTAGGATAGGTTCAAAACTAGATTGTCAACATCAGGTTTTTTAAGTTATTATGCTTTATAGTTTATATCTAGGGAATTATAGATAATAATCATAACTCAACTTTATTCAACACCAGGATATATGTTACATACTTTATGAGCATTATCTAAAAACTTTGAGGTTGGTATTGTTATTATTCCCTACTGAACTAATAAATCAATGGGTAATTAACTTGTGTATACATTATATGGAAACTGGCAGAAACTCTAACCTCATTGGTGTAACTAGAATAATCCCAGTGCCTTCACTCTTAATCACTGTGTTATATTGCTTTAAAAGGCAAGGCTTCAAGCAGTACAAGATATATACATTTATATATAAAGTACAGATTACATATAATGATGTATAATGTACATCTATATATATATAATACCTTAATATGCAAATAGACTGAATGGCGGAACAACTGAACAAACGAACAACTGTCAGCTATGACATGTGCTGACCACCAGGGGGCGCATGCAGAACATGGTGGACATCAGCAGCAGGTGGCAGAGCTGGGAACATGGCAGGTGTTGGCCACAGCGGGATGGTGGAGCAAGTGAGCAGGGGCACCAGACCGAGGCAGGGTGCTGTCATCAGGGCATGCCCCTGGTGGTTACTGAAAATCCTTTGCTCCCGCGTGCCGCATTCCCACCTGGTGCTTGCATCTGCTGCCCATGCCAGAGCTGCCACTTGCACCCACTGTCGACGCCCAGCACCAGTCCCAATCGCTCGGCACCAAAAGCGGGTGCGAGTGGCGGCTGCCAGCCCCATTTCCCCTCAGGGCTTCTCCAACTCCCCCTGCTCCTGAGGGGCAATCGGCGCTGGCAGCTGCCGCTTGCACCCACTGCCCACTCTGGCCCTGCTCGCACCTGCTGCTGGCACCGGCCCCAATCGCTCCACACTGTCAGTGGGTGCGAGCGGGGCCAGTGCCAGCAGTGCATGGGAGCAGCGGTGGCAGGAGCGGGGCTGCTGGTAGACAGGGGACTGAGGGCTGCAGCAGGAGGTGCTGGGCATGGGCATGGAGGATGGGCCAAGACCCTCTCCTGTGCCCACCACAAACTTGCAGCCCACAGTTCCTTTCAAGGTGCACAAATTCATGCACTGGGCCCCTAGTATTATATATAACTAGAGGCCTGGTGCATGGAATTTGTACTCTCAGAGGGGCATCCCTCAGCCTGGCCTGCACCCTCTCACAGTCTGGGAGCGCTTGGGGGATGTCTCACTGACGGCTTAGGAACAAGTCCTGCAGGTGGGGAGCAGGCCTAATCTGGCAGTCCGAAATACTTAGCCCTGCCATGAAGGTGGAGAGGCTCCGACCACCACCACTGTGCTCGCCAGCTATGAGCCCGGCTTCTGGCTGAGCAGCACTCTCCCTGTGGGAGCACACTGTCCACCAGGGGGCAGCTCCCACATTGAGTGGGATCGGGCCAAAACCAGTTCTCCGACATCCCCGAGTAGTCCTGAATTGTGAGAGGGCGCAGGCCAGGCCATGAGACCCCACCAGTGCATGATTGGGGCCTGGGAGGGATATGGGAGGTTGGCCAGCCAGGGAGGGACCACAGGAAGGCTCTATGACATATCCGCCTGTCTCACTCAGTCCTGATTGGCCGGACCCCAGCAGCAAGCTATACTACCGATCAGAACATCTGCACCCTGGTGGTCAGTGCACATCATAGCAACTAGTCGACTGTCTGCCCCTGGTGGTGAGTGCACCTCATAGCAACTGGTCGACCAAATGTCTGCCCCCTGGTGGTCAGTGCACATCATCGCAAGCGATTGAGCATCCTTAGCATATCATTAGCATATTACGCTTTTATTGATTGAACAGCTGGTCAGACGACCGAAACACTTAGTATATTAGGCTTTTATTATACAGGATGACATATAAGTCAAATGCACAGAAATAATGACTTTGCCTTAATTCCTACATTCTATTTTCCTTTCCTTTTTCATTTAGTAAGAATTATTTATTCTAAAAAAGAATTGGGCAATTTTTATTTAAGAGCCAGTAAATTGCCAGACATCCCAGAGGAAACCACCAGGTCTACATTCCCTCAAAATTTCAGCTACATTCTATTACTAAGTATGCCTCAGTGACTGTCTCAAACATTCAGTGAAGCTGTAACTTACTAGAGTTCCAATAATAATGTGAAGAAAAAGCCTTGTTGTGCAAATTTTTAGACAACAGCCTTAAAATGAACTAAAAATTAATAAGCACATAAAAATTATTCCTTATTTTTCACCCAAGACACAAAGCCAGGACCACACCAAGGTTATTTAAAAAGAAAATCCACATATTTCACAATTTACTAATAACCTACATAAACAAATTGCTGGTCACAAGCCTTCAGATATTGCTGCCCTTATTTTAAAAATATGTTCCAATTATAAAAGAAGTGGTTTGGCTGAAAACAAGACAAAATAAAACAAAAACCTCACATACCACAAAGCAGTGATGAAATTCCCACTCTTATTTGATTAAAAATACATTTCATTTTAAGGGAAAAAAAGAATAGCTACCCTATAGCATGTGGAAATAAAGATTTTTATTGCAATTTTTTTTATACTTTCAGCATGTTCAACTTTCCAACTCCACAGGAAGTTATATGAGTACTAAGAGACATATCATAAAACTAATAATCTGCCCAACAATTTGATTTTAAAGCACATAAACTAAGCTGTATAACATTTTTCATATTTTAATGGTATCTCTGCAGTCTACATAAAATCAGTAAACAAGAACTAAGTTAGTGACTGGTCCTATTGTTTTGTATGTTAATATTGTTAATATTTATTACTGTTACTATAGGCCTGGTGCATGAAATTTGTGCAGGGGGGGGGGAGGGAGTCCCCTCAGCCCAGCCTGCACCCTCTCCAAATGTGACCTCTTGGGGGATGTCCAACTGCCGGTTTAGGCCCAATCCCTGGTCGCCCCATGCAGCCTGCTTGTTCAGTCATTTGTTCATCACTCACTAATTCCCCTGCCGACCTGGTTGTAGGCAGCCATCTTGTGAGGACATGAGGGTCAATTTGCATATCATCTCTTTATTATATAAGATTATTATATTTTACTTTTCAAATTTTTTTTCTTTTTGCAGTTATCATATTTTAGTCTAATATGCAGAAACAGACACACAGATACATAAATATATTCCACTTAAGTGGATTTTCCTTTTAATTTACCTTCACTCATTCATTCATTCATTCATTAAACAAATGTTTATTAATGCCTAATATGAGCCAGTTACTTATCACTGTGTTAAGTAGGAGTCTTCAGTTTACATGAAGTTATGGTTCTATTAGTAAATATTTCATATATTTCAGCAGAAAATTTTTGCACAGATAGAATTGTTAGCAAATCTCAAAACATATCATGTATATGACTGCCCATTCTTCTAGCCTTCCACTCATAATTTAACTGGGATTAATTCTCAACACATATTTTAGAAAGGCCTTTATCTTTTCTTTAGCATTAAGCAAACATTGGTCAAGCCCCTGCAGAGTAAGCTGTGAGTATATAGAAAAATAAGGCTTAAATCAATTTCTACATTCTGATTAAAACCATGAGAATTCCTGAACACCTCAATAAGCTAAGAAATTTCTCCACAAAGGAAAGGCACCTGTGATTTATCTGAGATGGACAGTTTTTGAAAACAGAGGCTCCCATCAACCCTTAGGATGATCTTGGATAAATTATAAATGTCACAGAATTAGTAGGACTTTCACTTATGAGGTAGTTAAGGGCTGTAAGTACCAGCTTTCAGGGTTGTCAGATTTCAAGGTTATTACCTATTAAAACAAATTCATCCATCTATGCTTTATGAGGAATTTTTTACAGCATTTACTTCTTCACATATGCATTCAATTCTAGACTCAACTGAGACCCATACATTATTCTACTACCTCAGGGCCTCAAATTATCTGGTCAAGCCTTAAAATAATTTAAGCTATGGAGCAATATAGTATCTATCCTATACAATCCTATATAATAAAAGCCTAATATTCTAAGTGTCCAGTCAACCAGTTGGCTATTCAACCAATCAAAGTGTAATATGCTAATGATATGCTAAGGCCAATCAACCGCTCGCTCTAATGGGCACTGACCACCAGGGGGCAGGTGCTCCAACTGGTAGGTTAGATTGTTGCTGGGGTCCGGCCGACTGGGGACTGAGTTAGACAGGCTGGACATGCCCTGGAGCCCTCCCACAGTTCCTCCCTGGCTGGCCAACCTCCCACCTCCTTCCCCAGCCCCGATCGTGCACCAGTGAAGTCCCTTGGCCTGGCCTGTGCCCTCTCGCATCCAGGACCCCTCAGGGGATGTCGGAGAGTTGGTTTCAGCTCGATCCCATAGGCTGAGAGACCCCACTGGTGCACAAGTTCATGCACCGGGGCTCTAGTAAAGGATAATATGCAAATCAATCAAACGGTGGAATGACCGGGCAGCAGGCCTAAGCTGGCAGTCAGACATCCCCCGAGGGCAAAGGCTGGGCTGAGGGAACCCCCCCACTCCCAGTGCATGAATGTCATGCACCAGGCCTCTAGTACTAGTCCTATCTAATAAAAGAGTAATATGCAAACTGACCGTATCTCCACTACACCCACCAGCCATGCCCACCAGCCAATCAGAAGGGGATATGCAAATAAACCCAACCAAGATAGCTGCATCTACAGAGAGCAGGAGGGAGGCTTGGGTTTCCCTGGCAATGGAGGAAGCCAAACTTTCTGCCTGCCCTTGCCGGACCAGGCCTCCACTCAATGCTACAAAGTTTCAATTAGAGAAGATAAATCCCAACAGAAATGGCGGCAGTCACAGAGCTGGAGAGAGCAGGAGGCTAGGGTTGCCTGCCGCGATGGAGGAATCCAAGCTTCTGCAGCCCTGAGCTGCTTTGGCCTCTGCTTAAGGCTACAAAGTTTCAATTATAGAAGATACATAAATCCCAACAGAAATGGCTGCCACCATGGAGTGAGCAGAAGGCTTGGCTCCACTCCAGGCTACAAATTTTCAATTGTAGAAGATAAATAAATTCCAGATCCCAGGCGCTCTGCTTGGGTCACCGGGGGGCATGGCCGGCCTGCAAACCACAACAGGCCTCTTGCCCAGGCCGCCCTAAACCCCAAAGGAACCCCCACCATGATCTGGGACACACTTCAGGACAAATCAGCTGGCCCCCACCCATGCACCAGGCCTCTATCCTATCTGATAAAAGAGTAATATGCAGATTGATCATCACTCTAACACACAAGATGGCTGCCCCCATGTGGACACAAGATGGCCACCACAAGATGGCCAGCAGGGGAGGGCAGTTGGGAGGGACCAGGCCTGCAAGGGAGGGCAGTTGTGGGCGATCAGGCCAGCAGGGGAGGGAAGCTGGGAGGATCCAGGCCTACAAGGAAGGGCAGTTGGGTGCAATCAAGCCTGCTGGGGAGGGCAGTTAGGGGTGACCCGGCCGGCAGAGGAGGGAAGTTGGGGGTGACTGGGTCTGCAGGGAAGGGCAGTTGAGGGGGACCCAGGCCTGCAGGGGAGAGCAGTTGGGGGGATACCAGGCCTGCAGGGGAGGGCAGTTAAGGGTGACCAGGCCAGCAGAGGAGGGCAGTTAGGGGCAATCAGGCTGGCAGGGGAGCAGTTAGGCATTAATCAGGCTGGCAGGGGAGTGGTTAGGGGGTGATCAGGCTGGTAGGCAGAAGCGCTTAGGGGCAATCAGGAAGGCAAGCAGGCGAGAAGTTGGGAGCCAGCAGTCCTGGATTATGAGAGGGATGTCCGACTGCCCAGACATCCCTCAAGGGGTCCCAGATTGGAGAGGGTGCAGGCTGGGCTAAGGGACACCTCCCCCCCCCGCAGGCACAAATTTCATGCACCGGGCCTGTAGTATATATATAAAAGCCTAAGCAACCAAATGACTGAACAACCAAATGACCGAACAATGAATGACTGGTCAACCGGTCGACTGGTTGCTATGATGCGCACTGACTACCAGGGGGTAGACACTTAATGCAGGAGCTGGCCCCTAGTGGTCAGTGTGCTCCCACAGCCAACCTCCCATGGTTCCTTCCCCTGGCCAGCTGGCCCTGATGGCCCTGATCAGAGACGGGCAACCTGCCGTGGCCCCTCCCCCCAGCCAATTTCCCATGGCCCCAATCGGCCCCAATCGCCAGCCAGGCCAAGGGACTGCACCAATGGATGAATTTGTGCACTGGGCCTCTAGTAGAAAATACTAATATGTTGTATCTGTTTAAGATTCTAATATTATATTTACAAATCTATTAATAGTTAAGGGGAAAATTGGTTAGATTAATGAAAATGTGTTTCATGAGCCTCCACTTGATGCTGGATTCCTTCTATAATAATCCAAACAAATAAAGGCTGGTAAATTTGTAGTGAAGTGAGAAAATTTTATACAAAAGTGACTTTATAACCCAAGGAGAAACTTATTTGGAAAATTTTCAAAAATTTCTCCCAAAATTAAACAAAGTCCCACTCTACATGAAGAGTTTTTTCTTAATGACAGCCTGAAGCTTAAGTACATGGGTCATAAGTTTAAAAGAAGGAAAAGTACAAAACAGTTTTTTTTGAATCAATAGCCCCTAGGTCTTCAAGTAGTTCACCAAGTTTCAGAGTATTCTCAATCACATTTAAGGATTTTTAAAGAAACATCTATATTTTCTTTTAAATAATTATGTAGTTTAAAAAGTAACAATAACTGAACTATTGAGAAACTTTAAAATTTATAAAAATATATCCTTATAATTTCCTAACAGTTTCAAAATTCATACTCATCAAAAAGTCCAATTTCTGAAGTTGGAAAAAGGAGCTAATAAATTATTAGTAGCTATTTCTGAAATCTCTTTTTGATACAGTATTTGAAATGAAATATAAACAAAATGACTGTTCACTTTGCATTTTAAATGAATGCAAACTAATGAAAATCACTGCTACCAACACTTATCCAATGAGACTCACCACTGTCTTTCAGAAACCCCATGGAAGAGCGAGCCCTGAGTGCTGAGGACAAGCCAAGTTTGATGATGGGGAAGGTGTGTGAGTCCAACATTCTGTTTTAAAAACATAAAGGTAGAGTTCTGAGTTATTTAATAGTCCCTGTTTAGAAATACAAACTTTCAAGAGGAATGTTTAATCTTGGAAAGAAAACTATTTGTCCCCTATCAACACAGACAGCAGCTATTGTACCCTCAGTGCCCTACAGTCAAGGGCACATTGTAGATCATCTCTAAATATTTATTATTGAGTGAATACAAAATAATACCAAATTTTGATGGCTCTGAGCATGAATAACAAACAGTAACATTTAGCTGTGAACAAAAAAGTTTAATAAAAATCAGAAAAATGAGCATGTATCATATCTATGTCTTCTCTATTTTACAAAAAAATTTTAAGTAATGTGTTTTTCTGTCATGACTTGGAGAGCTTCAACCAAGTCAGAAAAATTTTAAAACAGATATTATGAAAGAAACATTAGAAAATGTAAATGAGCAAAAGGAAGGAAATTAAAATTATCCTAATATACCACTCTAATATCTATAATAACAAAAGCATAATATGCTAATTAGACCAGACAGCCGAACGAGCTTCCGGACATCCTTCTGGATGAAGCCGGGGCTGCGAGGGCGGAGCTCCTTGCACACACTCTGTGCATCGGGCCTTTAGTTTTAGTAATAATTGTAAACACTTAAGTGCTTCCTACTGACCACACACACTAAGCACTTTATGTGTCTTATCATCTTTAATCCTCATAAAAACCCTTTGGGTATTTACTATAATTATACCCATTTTGAAAGTGAACAAACTTAAGACATTTATCAGCTAAGTAGCATGCAGTTCATATTATCTCAGCTAGAAATGGGTGGAGCCAGTATATGAATCCAGGCAGTGTTGTAGGACTTCAAGAACTAAGCTTCTTATTACTATTTTATACTGACAACTATTTGTTGTGATTAAAATGTGCAATATATGCCATATCTTTTCTATGTTTATGTGTACATAACTTTTTAACTTATTTTTACACTTTTTATCATCAAATATCTTTCCTTGTAAATGTGCAAAGATGCACATTGTTATTTTGGCCCATTATATAACACTAGAGGCCTGGTGCATGAAATTCGTGCATGGGGGGAGGGCCTCAACCCAGCCTGCATCCTCTCCAATGCAGGACACTGGCTCCTAAACGCTTACCTGCCTGCCTGCCTGATTGCCCCTAACCACTCTGCTGCCTGCCTGATTGCCCCTAACCCCTCTGCCTGCCAGCCTGATCGCCCCTAACTGCTTCCCTGCTAGCCTGATAGCCCCTAACCGCCTTTGCCTTGGCCCCCACACCCACTCCCTCTGGCCAACAGCAGGCATCCAGGACCTGAGCCAACTCACTTGGGCTGGCCACAGGCACCTGGGACCCCCGGTGGCTCAGCCCCGGCCAGCTGCAGGCACCCAGGATCACTGGCGGCTTCTCCCAGGCTGGCCGCAGCTGCAGGCGCACGGGACGGGGTGGCTTTGCCCAGGCCTGGTTTTGTCAGGAAGGACGTTCTGAAGATATCTGCTCTAATATTAGTATAGATTCCACTGTATGGATTTAACATATTGATGGTTTTATGAATCTTCTTTTGCTGGGCATTTGGGTTGTTTCAATTTTTGATGTTATTTGTAAATAAGGATAAAAGTCTTTGAGTATTCATATCAATGTACCTGTCCAATTATTTTGTTATTATAAAAGCCTAGAAATGAAATGGCTAATTCACATGTCATATACATGCTAAAGAAAATGTTAGGATTTTAAAACATTTTCCCCATCAAAGAATAGGGCCTGTGAGGGAAGAGAGTGTAACTGTCCTGTTCAGAGTTTTACATTAGGCATATAGTTGGCATTCATTAAACAGTAAATAAATGACTGACTTATAAGACTCATTAGTCTAGTCATCACTCATGTGGTCACACTCACACACGTAAAGATTTGAAGTACCCCTAATGTAACAAAGTCATATTGCCAAGGGAAAATATAAGAAGTCAAATAAGTAAGTATTCAGGCAATTTTGTTCAACTCCATTTGAGATTCTAGAATTTATTTGTATGCCACCAAGAAATGGGCCAAGACAAACTGATTAGTCATAGTTTGCTTTGCTTTCTTCTATCTGATCCATGGTTAAAGGTTTTTAAAACCCTGAGCCAAAGCTCCAAATTGGAACCACTAATTGCATGTTTAAAAAATTATTCCCTATTAATGAAAGATTCTAAAGGTGGACAATAATTCATCCTATTAAGCAAAATATTTTACAAACATTAAAGTGAAATGACAGAGTTGTGGGCTCAATCCCCAGAGTGGGACTTGCAAGAGGCATCTGATCAATGATTCTCTCTCATCATTGATATTTCTATCTCTCTCTCTCTCCCTTCCTCTCTGAAATCAATAAAAATATATTTTTAAAATGTACTTCCAAATGCACCAAATATTATCAACTGAAAAATCCTCTTTAATAAATGAGTGAATAGCAAATGAATTTCCTTGGTGGAAAATCAATCTTTAGAATATATATTCCCATTTATCATTATTGTCATAAAGAGTATGTTAATGTATGATATTAATCTTTGAAGTTAAAATTCAAAGGTACATTAAAGAATTTCACTTCCTTGAACTTAAATTTTAAAAAAGCAGAAGTATTGCCCTAACCAGTTTGGCTCAGTGGATAGAGCGTCGACCTGCGGACTGAAGGTTCCAAGGTTTGATTCCGGTCAAGGGAATGTACCTTGGTTGCGGGCACATCCACAGTAGGGAGTGTGCAGCAGGCAGCTGATCAATGTTTCTCTCTCATCAATGTTTCTGACTCTCTATCCCTCTCCCTTCATCTCTGTAAAAAAATCAATAAAATATATTTTTTTAAAAGCAGAAGTATTTAATTTTGTTTTCCCTCTGCAAGTCAGACATAGATAATTTGGGGAAAAGGAAATAAATCATACATTTATAAGATTCTATCCTATTTCTTCATGTATTATCCAAAGAAATTTCTTTCATTGAACCAATATTTTTATGGCCTACCTAACATGTTAAAAAATAGTATTTTTCAAGGCATCTTCAGGGGAATTGTAAGTAGTTTACATACAACTGCTCTCACAGGGTCCATTTGTCTTGAACTTTTTTTTTTTACCCTCAACCCTGAGCACTAGGTTTTTGTTGTTTTGTTTTTGTTTTAAATCTTTATTGTTGAAAGTATTACAGGTGTCCCTCTTTTGTCCCCATTACCCTTTCTAGCCCACACCCATCCCAGGCCTTCACCACACTATTATCTGTGTCCATGGGCTATGCATATATGCATACAAGTTCTTTGGTTAATCTCTTCCCACCCACCCTCACCTTCCCTCTGAGTTTCAATGGTCTGTTCCATGCTTCTATGTCTCTGGATTTAGTTGGTTCATCATTTTATTTTGTTCTTTAGATTCCACATATGACTGATATCAAGCCAAACTTGTTTTTCTCTGACTGGCTTATTAAACTTAGCATAATATTCTCCAGGTCTCTCCATGCTATCTCAAAGGGTAAGAGATGCTTCTTTTTTACCACTATATAGTATTCTCTGGTGTAAATGTACCACACCTTTTGAGTGTCACAAACAGTTGGTCAATTGATGTTAATCAGTCCTATCCCTGCACTGTTAACAACCCCACCTGACTTTCTGACTAATTCCATTTTCCTTTCTGTTGCTAAGTTTCCTTATCTTGATTATGTGGAAAACTATCTATAATAATAAAAGCATAATGTGCTAATTAGACCGGACGTCCTTCTGGACAATTTTTCAGACGAAGCCGGGGCTGCAAGGGAAGCCCAAGTCCTGGGTGCCTGCCGGCGGCCAGAGGGAAGCCCGGGCCCTGGGTGCCAGAGGGAAGCTGGTGCCAGAAGCCGGGGGAAGGAAGGCCTACTCTTGCATGAATTTCATGCATTGGGCCTCTAGTATCTCAATAAAAATTTCAGTGTAATGACATTTTATCTGTCTATTTAAGCAAAGGTTTTTTAAAACCCTGAGCCATAATGTCGCAAAACAATTATTTGTCTTTCCTCTGCATTTCCATCACACTTCTAATATGAGTAAAATGACACTAACTGCTAAGGCAGGAAACAAACTACTGTCATAAGGTAGCTAGAAATCTGGGTGGATTTAAGTTCAGGCATATGTGCCCCAGGCTGTCATTGGAAGTACAGGCATCGCTCTCAGTTCCATAGGAGTTGATCTTCCTCATTAAGCAAGACATGTTTTCATTAAAAGTAGGGCATTTGGTGTAGAGAGACCTTTATCTTCTACCAGTTACAGAAAAAATAATAATTATTTGGTAGATATTCAACACTCTTAAGAAAGACATATTGGAAAAACATTATTAATGAACAGGTTTATTGTTAACAACTGTCCACTTGTCCCTAAGTCATTATTCTTCTACCTTGGATTACTGGCCCCAAATACTAGTAAATACACTAAAAATAGTAAGTTTTCAAATTAGTTAATGTTTCTAGTTATTAAAATCTTACTTGAAATTCTAAACTATATTTTTAATCCTCACCTGAGGTTATGTTTTTCATTGATTTTTAAGGAGAGAGAGAAACATCAATGTGAGAGAGAACATCAATCAGTTGCCTCCTATATACACCCTACCAGGGATCGAACCTCTTAGTGTATGAGATGACACTCCAACCAACTAAGCCACACCAGCTAGGCTAAAGTTCTAAACTATTTGGTTAAATTGCTATATTAACTCTCATTTAACAGTTACCACTTGCTAGACCAACCTGGGCCTTGAGTTTAGTTAAGTAAGGCAGAAAGGAAATTCTTATAAACCAGTACATTTTCAGTAGAATCATTTCTGTTCCTTTGCAATTAATATCTTATCATGGATAAAACCAAACCCTCAATATTAAAGCCCTACATATATTCCACTCTTCCAAACTGTAGTACTTATTATGCATTAGCCAAGAGGACAGTAACTTCTCAGCAAGGATCTTCTAGGATTAAGCACAGTTTGCAGCAATAAATATTGGAAGATCAATGATATTTTGTATTGCCATGGCAACATTTACTCAAATTTCTCTTAGTTATAGCTCTGGTAATTACTCCACATTTCTGATCATGTCATAATAATAATATAAAACAAGGCTCTGAAAAAAATACATTTTTAACAGAGCAGTATTTACGTTCTACAAGTATAAATGTTCCTACAAAATGTGCCAAAAGGCCTTTAGAAGGTCTATCTATAGTTTTAGGGCCAATAATTATATACACGATTGTAAAATTATCTTGAAGAGAATGATGCTATTTAGTGGGATAATTTAGCAAAGTAACTGACCCATCTCCCTACTCCTTTGGAAAGCGGAAGCAATATTCAAAATGTCTGCCTTCTAACTGGGTTTTGTAGGATCAGATTAACCTTCTGTTAGAAAAAAAGAATAACTTGAAATTATTAAATTAAAAAAGAAAAAGTTATAACTTAATTCTGTTCCATAATTGTTGCAGATGAGCTATTAAAACCCCAAACTTCTGTAATATTATCATAAAATATGGCATTTTTCTCAAGAAAACCACAAATTGGATTTGAGCTTATGCACTGTAAAACCCAGATGGTTTGCTTAGCTATTCACACATCCTCCAGTTCAAAAGTTAATTGAACTAAAAAATAAAATTTTGATAATTGATATGCTTTGAGGGACTCAAGCAGGAGGATAAATTAGCCTTATGCATGGGATGTTAATAAGCTTGAGAAACCACAAGAATTGGGCAGGAAATATTGGCAAAGTAGAATAAAATTATGTTTTCTATAGGTTAGCTCAGTGGTCAGCAAACTCATTAGTCAACAAAGCCGAATATCAACAGTACAACGATTGAAATTTCTTTTGAGAGCCAAATTTTTTAAACTTCAACTTCTTCTAACGCCACTTCTTCAAATTAGACTCGCCCAGGCCATGGTATTTTGTGGAAGAGCCACACTCAAGGGGCCAAAGAGCTGCATGTGGCTCACAAGCCGTAGTTTGCTGACCACGGGGTTAGCTTATTGCACATTACCTGGGCTTTCCATGGTACTTCTGCTTTTCTCTCTCCATTTTCTTACCCACTGATTCAATATTAGTCACTATTTTGCCCAGTTGAACTTGCTCTGGAATTAAAAAAAAAAAAAAAAGCTTTACGGTAATTGTATACCATTTGTTTTCAAGTTGTAAGTGCATTTTTCAAATTAAATTGCAAATCACAGATTTTTTTTTAATAACAAGTAGTACAATATTTTTCAAAAAAAATACTAACACAGAGGTGCTCTAAAAACACATTTGAGTGGGATTTTTTCGGCCCATGCTGCTCAGATGTTTTGCAATTACTAAAATTTAGCACTGAGAGCATAGAGCAAATGAACTACATATATCAGGAAAGAGCAAGCTCCCCAAGAAATGTCTGCAACAGCACAGCAGATCCCAATGGATACAAACAGCCTCGTTTACACATATCAGCATATTATCATCCCAGTCATCATAAGGCTTAGTTTTTATAGGCGAGCCTGATATTTTAAAATAATTTAGCAATCATTAGTTAATGTAAATAGGAACACTGAGTGCTCCAGAAATCCCATCCATTTGATAGGAGGACTAAAATCCAGAAAAGGCAAAGATTCTGCTTTAAAAGAAAAATCTAGTCCTTACAGTCCAAAGAGAAAATTACATAAGCATTTCCAAAACACCTATTACTTTCCATTTTGTACAGGCAATGGGAATAACATATAGTTTGAAACATTACAACAAAATCTTGTCATATATCAAGCACCTTCTAGCTACTAGCCCAAGTCTATTAAAGATAAAATATATGAGATGAAACCCTCTGGTTTAGAATTATTTACAAACTAGTGGTGTCTCAATGCTAACTGACAGAAAAGCACAGTCAACTACATTATATAATTGAGATAGAACATGGAATATAAAAATTTTGGAGAAATGAAGAACAGAAAGTTAATATTTGCTGACTCATAATTTACCAGGGGTGTTAGATAGTATTTCCTATGAATCATCTTATACTTAAGCCTTACAACTGTTCCTGGTTTGTTTGTTTTGTTGTTGAGGTACTATGATTAATCCCTTTTATACATGAGGAAAGCAGATTACTTGTGATATGGTAATTCAAAAGATGCAGAGCCAGGGAACAAACCTGCATCTCTTCATCACTTTGTTCTACTGCCCCCAGTGCTCATGGAGCCAGACTCAGGTACCTAATGAGGGAAGGATCTTGTCTGCCTTGCCTACTTTTGACGATAACTATAGAGCTCAAAAGACACCCTCTCTATTTCAAGATACATGATAGGTTGAGAAATGTCATATTAAGGTGAAGTAGAGAAAGAATTTATAAGTTTGAATCTTAAAAATAGAAATAGTTAAAAATAGTTGTCACATGCAAAGTGTGCTGATTGCTGTATCATACTTTATTCTCACAACCACCCCACCACCCCCTAAATTAGGTACTATTTTTACCTCTCTTTTATAGATGAGGAAACTGAAGCAAAAAACAGAGGTTGACTTTCCTGAGGTTATACATACAGCTAGCCAGTAGGTAGAGTCAATATCCAAACCCAGGCAGACCATTCTGGGAGACTGCATCCCTAATCATAATAATACTCAATATTCCCTGGGGCCATGGAATCCAGCTTACAACTGAGGTATGTGCCCTTGACCAGAATCGAACCTGTGACCCTTCAGTCCTTGGGCTGATGCTCTATTCACTGAGCCAAACTGGCTAGGACTTGTACATTTTTATAGTCTCTAGTTCATTCATATATTTATACTTTTACTTTTTAAACATATTATGCATACTTATTTTCTATCCTATAGCAGTAAATACTAATGTCTATGGTCTTTGTAAACCTAGTTTCATTTTGGGGGAGCTGAAAGGTTATGTCTCTCACTCACAGTGGCTGATTTCTTTTTTTATGTTTTCAAATTATAAACTCACTCCATAGGAATGAAAATTATTTGCAAGCTGGGATTAAGATCTATTTCTCAAGAAATTTTTCCTCCAGGCAGTTAAGAAAACTTTCAACTCATAACAACATTAAACTAATTTTTCACTTAGGGATTTTTGAGATACCAGCAATATGGATTCTGAGCTTGTTTGTGGTTATCCTAATTCATAGAGCCAGGGTCCATAATGTCCAAAACAAATGAACTGACAACCGAACACCAGTCTGCATGCACAGCAGGCTCGGGTGGGCGGGGACTGGCAAGCAGGCTGAATTGCTGACCTCTCGGTCCCTCCTGGGTCACGGGAGCTGCAGCGATCCAGCACTGACTGCCACCACCAAGGTGGGTGCGATACGATTGGTTGGGTGGCCCTGCCATCGCCCCACAATTATCCTGCAGAGAGAGGCCCAGGCCACTGGCCGGGGGGCTCTGCAATCACCCCAAAGAGGCAGGCCCAAGATACCTGGCCGGCAGCGGTGCGTGGGGCCTCCCTCTGCAGGACGATCAATCGCGGGGGCTCCTGGCTGAGAAAGGGCACAGGCCGGGCTGGAGGGTCCCCCGACCCCAGGCCCTGATTGCATGAATTTCGTGCACCAGCCCTCTAGTCTATATATATAAAACCCTAAGCGACCCGTCAACCATTTGACCAGTCTTCATGATGTGCACTGACCACCAGGGGGCAGCTCCTGTGTTGAGCGTTTGCCCCCTGGTGGTCAGTGCACTCCCACAGTGGGAGCTCTGCTCAGATGACTAATGGGCTCAAGAAACCAGGCTCAGTGTTAGCGAGCGCAGCTGCGGTGGCACGAGCCTCTCCTGCCTCTGTGGCGGTGCTACCGAGAGGCGGTGGCGACAGGCGCAGAAGGGCAGGGATGAGCAGGAGTGACGCAGCATGCAGCCCAGGCTCGGGCTCCTCAAAGGCCGCCTGCTGCTTCACACACTACTACTTCCCTCAGGGGATATCGAACATTTGCCAAAGGGTCCCAGATTGCGAGGGCACAGGCGAGGCCAAGGGACCCTACCAGCTCACGAATCCGTGCACTGGGCTTCTGGTACATTATAAGAGGAAACTTTTTTTCCTTCTCTCAGAGCCAAGACTAAGACACTGAAGTTTCTTTGCCATTCATTCTTACAAAGCAAGACTTTTTATTTTCCTCCTTTAGTCGTTCATTGATGACATCATCTTTTGGGGAGACTTAAATTTGGGGAGTCTCTGTATTTCCATCTTGCACATGTCATAAGTATTTATTCTGTGCCTTGCTCATGCAATGAAAATGAAAGTTCAAGGCTATCAGATATATGCAGAAACTGTCAGCAACAGAAGCTGGGATCTTCCCTAAATCTTTACATTTGTTCGTTGTTGGTGTTTTTTTATTCCATTTTGGATTTTTCAGGTGCTCTATAAAAATGTGTTGAATAAAGTAATGCCTTTCCCTTATTTTGCTACCCATCCACATTTTAATACTTGACTCAGGAAACACTATTGGTGGTCAAAAGAGTGAAATGATTTGCAATACTCATAATATCTAACACATTCATTAAACATTAGTTATATGAATCAATAAATAAAATATTTAACACTTCTTATTCAGTTACATAAAATTTTTAATATCACTACTTACTATATGTTTGCCATTCCTCCTTCAATTGACCCCCATTTTTGCCCCAACCATCACAATAAATCCTTATATTTCCCTTTTTCAAAAAAAAAAGAGCTCTAATACAGGTGGCTAAAAGCAGCCAATCTTAAATAATTAAACTGGACCACTTTAATTTACTTGAAGCTAGTTTTTTAGAATTTAGAGTGTTTTTTTTAATATACGTGGTATACATTATTATATTAGTTTCAGATGTATAATATAGGGATTTAACATTTACCTAGCTTATAATGTGATCATCTAAGTCTAATAATCATCTGTCACTGTGCAAACCTGTCACAATATTATTGATTACATTCCCTTTCACCTTTTCACCCATCCCCTAACCCCCTCTTCTCTGGAAACCACCAATTTGATCTTCATTTCTATCAGTCTGTTTTTGTTTTATTTTGTTTGTTTGTTTTGCTTTTTTAGATTCCACATGTAAATGAAACCATATGGTATTAGTCTTTCTCTGTGTAACTTATTTCACTTAGCACCTAGAGGGTATTATGCTAAGGATAATTTAGAGTTTTAATAATTCAGAAATTGGATACCATAAAAGGAATTATGTTCCCTGTCACAGGTGTTGCCTGGCATTGATTTGATCAGAACTTTCTGGAGAACATTATTTTACACCATACAAATAGTTGGGCTAGAAGAGCTATAACTCTCTTGTACACGGACACTTGATGATACTATAAAAGACCCTCACATAGGCTAAATCCAGATCTTTCTTCAAAATATGAGAATTTAGATTTATATATTGAAATTATTATAAAATACTTTCTTGTTATGACCCACTATTTAAATTATATTCTATTTCTTATGAAGTAATTACAACAAAATTTAAAACTTAATATTTCAAATTTATAGACAGACTCATTAGTCAAGAATGACAGATGGCAATTTACTGACATTTCACATTCTAGTGTGTGGGCTGGGTGGATGTCATATGATTTTCTACTCTTAAAATTCCCAACACATGTGTGTTATATAGAATGCCAACTCCTCACTAGATTGTGAACTCTTTTGTGGTCTCTTAAGGACAAGGATTATGTTTTTATCCATCATCCACTTATCCATTCAACAAATATTTACCAAATGCCTATAAGGTGATGGACAGTCTGCTAGGCCCCAGATAAGAGAAATCACCTGGGGATGTGAAGGTTCTATTCTGGGGAATTAACTAAATAATGAAATAATTACAAAAATAATTGAATAATTCTAATTGCAGTGCCATGAAAATTTATTCTCATTATCTTATAAGTCTAAGATGAGGAATGAGAGGTATCCTTTAGCTTTGGTAATTGGGAGATTATTGCTAGAAATTTTAACAGAAAGATAGAGGCAGAAGCAAGATTTCACTGGTTTTAAGGAATAAAGTGTTTGCAGATAAAAAATGTAGACTCTTTTCAAGAGGTGTAGTTTCAAGAGAAGAAGAGAGATGAAATGATCACACGGACATAAGTTGTAGAAAAAACATGTTTTGGTATCAATATATTTTAACATGGGAGAGCCTTTAGAATTCTTATATACTATAAAAAGGTGGAAGCTCAAAACAGAAAAAAGTAAATAACACGTA
This sequence comes from Corynorhinus townsendii, assembly GCA_026230045.1. Classification (NCBI taxonomy): domain Eukaryota; kingdom Metazoa; phylum Chordata; class Mammalia; order Chiroptera; family Vespertilionidae; genus Corynorhinus; species Corynorhinus townsendii. The sequence continues at coordinate 115,534,640 of JAPDVU010000006.1, read as the reverse complement.
ATAAATTAGATAGGTTCTTGGCAGAGAAAGGAAGGAATAATATAGAACTTAGCCATTATTTAGGGAAAAGTCATTTTGTCATAAAAGAAGAAATCAGATCAGCTGCCTATTGATAAGTTTCCAGTAAGTTCATCAAGAACACCTTTATTTTCTCTATAAAGTAGGAGGTGAAGTCATTTGCTGAGACAAGGGTATAGAAGGTGAATAAGGGTCTCCAAGAGAGTGGTGAAGATTTGAAATACATATCAAAGGGTTGGGTAAAGAATTGACCAAGGTCAAATAAAAGGATTTAATTTTTATGACCTCTTAATGCAGTCATCATTATAGCTAACACTTAGTAACAAAATGAGGCGAAAATATGTCTTATTACTCCATTTCTCTTCACTTTATAGCAAAATGTTGAAAATGGCTGTCTACACATACTGTTTGCACCCACTTCCTTGCCCCATTATCTTCCATTCACTCCCAATTCAGCTTGTACAGTCATTCCTCTTACCAAGCGTACATTCACTTCCATGGGGTCATATCAACTGGACAAACCTATCTGCTTTTCATTGTGCCTTCAGCAATGTTCAAAGACAATGGTGACTCTCTTGTAAAGGTGTCATGTGACAACACTCTCTCCTGGTTTTCCTCCTATAAAAACCAGGCTGCCCAATCTCCTTTGCTAACTCTCCCCTCTTCTACATGACTTCTAAAAACTGGCATGCCTTGGGTCTCTATCATAAGCCCTTTTGTTTATGTCAAAATTACTTGCTCTTTAGGAGATTTCATTCAGTTTCTTAGATAAATTATGTCCATACTAAAATTTTATTTTGTAGCCCACATCAGTCCTCAAAATTTCAGACACATGTACACAATTGTCTTATATGTAAATGTTCATGTCAATAAGTATCTCAAATATATTTAATGGAACTCCTAATTTTTCTCTTCAAAAACTGTTCTTTCTTGTTTTTCTCATGTCAGTAAATGACATTATCATATAGCCACCCATTCAAACCAGAAACTCACTAGATATCACTAAAATATATCTTGTCAATTTCTCTCTAATTTCACTAATATCACAATTGCCGTAATAATGCTGCATAACAAACCAAACCAAAACTCAAAAGATGTGGCTACATTCAATGACTTTCTCAAACCTGAGCCTTTATGCACGTTTACTGGGCCCTGGTCCACCTGAGGAAAAAATACTGATGTATATCCCTAGTCAGCCAATCTTAATCTTTCCTTTAAACAAAGTTAAAAACAGGTTTTAGGAAATAAATCTCCATGAATACTTTCACATTCCTCCACTGTCAGAGCTTTCTAAGCAAAGAATCCTGGCACTGCAGTGAAGGATGCTTGAATGACAAAAAAGCCATAGAGCCTCATGAGAGATTCAGAGGCACCTTCCTGGAGACATTAATTTGCATTCCAAAAAGTAATAGACATAGGACCTTCGTTTCACCTCCTCTTTCCAGAGTGAATTTGTTTATATTTCTAAAGCACTTGTTCTTTCTCCCCCTCATTGTCTTCTTCCCCCTCTGTCTCTCCCTCTCCCTCACCCTCACCCTCACCCTGTCTCTCTGTCTCTGTCTCTGTCTCTCTCTCTCTCTCTCTCTCTCTCTCTCTCTCCAGAGAGGACAGGAAAATGTGTTAAATTTCCTAAATAAGCTCGAAGATGCATAATTTTAGAATTTCTCTTCTGTTGCACTATCTCCACTATACATGTGAGTAACCTCTGCCCTCATCAGGAGGACTTGAATCTCGGGGTAAGATGCTATCTTACTGAGGTAAGATGCTATCTGAGTAATTGAAGGTCTGTCTCTGATCCAGAAACCTCATGTTTCTTTCAGAAAAGATGTGGGTGGGTGGATGGACGGATGGATGTATAGATAGTAGATTCACAAATAAAAGATATAAAAGTTAACATAAGCAGGGCTTACATACTCCTCTTCCTTCATAGATGGCCCACATGGAGGTGAGTAAAGAACTGACTTCCAGATATTTGAGTCTTACTTAGTCCATCAGCTAATCTGGCTTCTCATAGCTGCTTTCCAAACGTAAGCATTTTTTTAGTTCTCACCCTCTTCTCTGTGCAGCTCCTGGTGTCTCAAATTCCTTGCTTTGGCAGCAGTTCCTTCAGTCTAGCTCTGTCCTCCCTCCCACACCTGCTCCGCATGCTCCCTCGTCACTATGAAGGAAGACCTTCTTCTGGCTATGACCTCAGTTAACACCTCTGCACTATTCTTTGGCTTACAGCTGGACATCTACTAAATCCTCTAGTACTAACCATTCTGTTGAAATATCTCTTGAGACTAAGGGTTTCAAAAACAGCTCACTAAAATCTCATTCCTTCAGGAAATGCATCATACTAGACAGTGTGATATACTTAAGGTGAGCAGCAAGGGTATTAGGTCAGCAGGATAATTGCTGCTCCACTTCCGGCCTTCGGTAAACCACTTAGCTTCTCTGAGCATCAGTTGCCTCATTCTTAAAATGGGGGAAATGAGACTTGTGAGCCTTGTAAATTAGATTGCAATGTGTTCAGTAAGTCAATTAACTGTATATAAAGCACTGTTTATAAGCACTCAGGAAATAGGGAATTGTTGCTGTTGTCATTAATATTTTTATTGTCATTTGCTTTTCACTGAGTCAAAACAAATTCATCAATACTCACATGACCTAGCAGGACTCCCATATCCACCTGAGGGACCCCCGAGGAACTCATCTCTCCTTCCCATTCTGGATTTTCTAGAGAATCGAAAAGATTTGGTAATAATTCCTGATCCATCCTGGCTGGCTTGGCTCAGTGGTTGAGTGTTGACCTATGAACCTGGAGGTCACAGTTCGATTCCCAGTCATGTCACATGCCTGGGTTTCAGGCTCGGTCCCCAGTATGGGGCGTGCAGGAGGCAGCTGATCAATGATTCTCTCTAATCATTAATGTTTCTATCTCTCTTTCCTTCTCCCTTCCTCTCTGAAATCAATAAAAACATATTTAAAAAATAAATTAAAAAAAATAATAATCCCTAATCCCTCTGAACATGCTTCTGAAAAGTGAGGCACAAATTTCCTGAGTCCCAGAAGCAAGTAAATACATAAGGACACACTAACACAGGCCCTAAGTCAGATTTGGGGAACTGAAAGAACTCATCTGACCCTAGCTGGAATCCTATCCAAAGAAACCTAGGAAGGAAGCAAATCATCAGAAGTGGGGGATGGATATAAATACAAACCAATGTCAAACTGATTCTATTCATGTATTGGGGGGAGAGTAATACAGCATTCATGGAGAAGGCTGAAATGCCACAGCCCTTTTCCATAACCACCCAGTAACCTTGACATAGCAAGGAGAATATTCATTTATACTGTTATTTCTCACAGCAGATAACAAGGGTGCAGTTACCAGCCAGGGCTGCTAAACATAGAAGGTAGTAACATTTAGGCATTACAGAGTGCTTGCAAATGAAGACTGCTTTTACTTATTAATTTGTATAGCACCCATCATACCACATCGTGCAGTGGCGTTGTTGCTGCTCAGTAACCCAGACATGCACTGAATTACTAAGCAGTGCTGTGCGATGTGCCTCGCAGGCTCTGGCACTCCATTTCATACTCCACAGTTTTAGTGTCACTTTGAGGTTTGAAATGTTTCACAGTTATTTGCTATATGTGGGTGCCAAAAAAAAAAAAAAAGTCAGCCTATATCACTGAAAAAGTTACTGCAAGAGAACAAAAAATGGTTAAAGTCAGATGGGAATTTTTGTCCCATTACCATTCAAAATTTTATCAAGAATCAATTTACTTTTTATCAAAATCCAATTTATGTTTTGCAGATGCATGGATTCATACTGTTATTTTGCTCCCCCGCATGCAGTTCTTATTAAGTGAAATATAAAATTTCACTGATGTAGATAAGAGTCTATAATTAGAATGAAATGGAAACCACCATATGTCTTTTCTAGCCTACAACTTGCCTTATAGGCTCTAACATAACAAACCCAAAAGCCTCAATCCAGTCTCCTGATCTAATCCAGTATAAATATCAAGTGAAAGTCTATGTGCATATCTTGTTACATGTTTCCATTTAATGTGTTAAAGCCAATCTATTTAAACAAAGATAGAATGACATATATCAGCTACAAATATAAATGCATTGAGATTGATCAGACACCACAATATATTGACCAGCATCTGCAAATAAGGATAGGAATCCCACCATCAATTTTTGTCAAGAAGTGACCCAAGATGATGTTCTATTTCTGATGCTATACTCTTCCTGATGACTCCCTTACTTTACACTTTAATATTTTACTTTAATAGTTAATTGTCTTTTTTTGCTTTTCACTGAGATAAAGCATAAATTCATTCACACTTGCTTTACCTACTGGGATGCCTGTTTCCACCAAGGATATCACCTGAGGTGCTCTAGACTAGAGGAACTTGTCTTTCCTTCCCCTGGGTCTTTTCTAGGGAAGTTGAGCACTTTGACATTTGACCATTCAAATACTATATGTATTTTTCCTTAACACAAACTGTAGTGAGCCAACAAATTAAATAATAATAAACACGTTAAGATGCAAAAAAAAGGATGTTTTCACATAAGAGAATAAACACTTGGCACAAATTAAGCATTAAGTAAAGATTTCTCTTTTTCCTTTCCTTGTCTTTCCAACTGCACAAGATGCCTCCTCAAGTTTAAATGTCTGGTTTGTTTCATTACAAATAGAAACTGAGAGCCATTGGTAAGCATGAAAAGAAAACAAAATAAGCAAATACAGATGGAAACTCAAGTGGTGCTATGTTTAGGCATGCTCTGAATAAGTTTTCAATATCTAAAATTATTCTCCACTGGCACTTTAAGAGAATGTTTCCCTGGTGGGAAGAGGGCATTTATGTTTACAATGTGGCTATCTGGAAGATTACAATTAACTGCTAAAAAGTAAGAGACATATTGCCTGCACTACTACAAGGTCAAGAGCCTACTTTAATATTAAATATCTGGACAGCATCCAGGGTAATCCTGCAAGTGGGTATGCAGAGAGAGAGAGGACCAACTCCCACAAAATGGCTGAACAAGACAGACTGCTAACATAGTTTGCTTCGTGCTCCCGCCTTAATCTAAACTCCAGCTTGACAAGGCCACACTAAAAATGCAAACTTTATCTATTTATTATGTTTCATTTTACATTAGCAACTTGCTCTTGCACCTACAATTACATGCTTAGCACAACCAAAAGTAAAACCATAAACAAACCTCAAAATATACAACTTCTTTACTGTAAGGATAAAAGTTGGCTACTAGGAAGCAATAATGTTACATTATTAAAAAGGTTCTGACTTAAGTTTGATTACTTATAGTAGCTACCTGTATGGAACTTCTGACTGGATTTATCATAGCCCCAAAGAACTGAAATTGTATCAGACAGCCTCATGACATTAACAAAAAATGTCTCAAAATAAATTAATTGTAATTCATGTTAAAGCTAAAATTAACACTTGCCCAGGGGCATGTTTAGAAGTACATAAGGGGAGGGGGTGGAAAACTGGATTACAAAAGTACTTGCAAAACTTCATAACTATCACAACCACCCCCCATAGCAGGCATTGGTTTTAGACAGTAGGCCAAGGCCCTAGCTACAGTCTCTAAAAAGATGATAGGGCCTCAGTCAATTGTGTTCTGTCTACATTTTATTTAGTTATGACCATGTTGCTCTTTGTATATGAAAATTCCTTTCAGATGCTGTGGGGTTAACAAAAGCTATAGAATATATGGTCTAGGCCATTAATAGAATTAAGGAATAATGCTTTATGCTGAATAAGTTATTTTCATAATATTTAGAAAGTAATAATTCATAATATTCTTTTGAATGCCAAAGGGAAAATTATTACTGTTAAAGGGAAAGTTGGACTAATTAATGGTCAACTGTTGAGTAGCTGAGGCAGTTCCAATTAAAATGTTGAAATATGACAGAGAGAATTCATAAGATCCTAACTACCCTTGTCTACTAACCTTTCCATATTTCACAGCTCCACACTCACCATTCCCTATAATAAGAATGCCTTTTTCATGTGTAAGTAAGCACAAGAGAGGTATATTTTCAAATGCATGGTGTTTGTGAAAAGTTATAGTAGGAGTCTATAATTTTCCAATCTCTTTTTGCACACTACTATCAGTGTAATAAATGGGGGCAGGTGTTCCAATATATGTATAGTTGTTTATAAGTTATATTTATATTCTACTTATGTATAGCTCATTGTAAAGTAAATAAAAATACAGCTATCCTATATAATAAAAGCCTAAGCAACTGTTCGACTGGTAGCTATGACGTGCACTAACCACCGGGGGAAGACACTCAATGCACAGGCACAAAATCATGGAACAGACTGATGAATCTCAGAGGGAAGTGGTGAAGAGATTAGCTAAAGATCTTATATGCATACTAGAGGCCCAGTGCATGGATTTGTGCACTGGCAGGGTCTCGGCCTGGCCTGCGGGGATCAGGTCAAAACTGGCCGGGTACACCTGTGGGATCCCTCAGCCTGGCCTGTGGGGGTCAGGCTGAAACCTGAGGGGTCCTGGACTGCAAGAGGGCACAGGACAGGCTGAGGTACCCCACTGGTACACAAATCTGTGCACTGGGCCTCTAGCAGAAAATATAGAAAAATGTGAACAGGGGCTTCTTCCAATACAACTGATAACATCTTGCTCAACTTTTGGAGTAAGCATTCCCTATTATACTAACAGTTTAGTGCAGGGTTGGCAAACCACCAGGGCCAGGGCAAAGGCAGTCCATCCATCACCTGTTTTCTGTAAATAAATTATGATTGGAACACAGCCATGTCCACATGTTTACCTATTGTTCCTAGTTACTTTCGTCCCTATAAAAGCAGAGATGTGACAGAGACCATATGGCCCACGAAGCCAAAGTTGTTTACCTAATCCTTTGCAGGAAAAGTATGCAAACCCTTAGATTGGGATTAATTTCAAAGTACCTAAGAAGGGAGAGTTCTGAAGACAGAGCACATCTGAGATGGACAGGAAGAAAAAGACAGACATGACAAATCTGCTAGGCATGCCAACCAAGTTGCAGAACTGGCACAGGAGAGGAATTCCTAAGCAGAATGAAACTATTAGAAGAAGGTGACTATAGCATCATGGAGTCTAAGAATGGAACTTAAATACTAGTGTAAACAAAAGAGAAAGCAAAAGGCATAGAGTACCATAGTTTGTGGGGGGTTTTAACTGATCTTTCTTATAACACCTCAATTAGTGGACAGACATCTCTCTCCTTCTCAACACATCGTTAGTTGGCATATCTTGTATCTATTTCAGGATTTGCCATAAAATTTAAAATAGAGGCTGAGAAGGTATTTAAGATATCAATGGGCAAAAAGTAATATATAACATGAAGAATGAAAGGAACAGATTCCAATTCTATGTATTTCGCACACACACATACAATTTTGGTATTTATCCTAAAGTGTCATAATACTCTTTGACTATGACAGACGGGTCACTTAAATATGCCACTAAAGATAATTGTTGGAATATGAAAGTTAAAATGTTCAAGTCCCTAATAATCTCTCATTTTCTGAAATTTTATTACACTTCAGTCAATACTGAAGATTCTAGCATCTAGTTACTCCTCAATAGTAGTTTTAACTTTCCCAACGAAAGAGGACAAAAATGAACAAAGATGTCTAATACATTTTTGTATGTCTCATGTCAATTAACATGGGCATGTGATAATATACTCAATAAAAAAAATATTGATAGATGCCTGAGAGGTTATCTGCAAAATGTGATATTACATATCAAAGCTGGCTTTCCTCATTGCTTTCTTCTTACAAAATTGAATATTCTTTTTTTCTAAAAATAAATGTTTGAAGATGAAGTAGAAAGAACACAGCACTAGGAGTTGGTAAATTTAGTTCCAGTCACAGCTGGTTTGACAAACTAGCTTTCCTGACTTGAGCAAGTCACTGAATCTGCTTTGTTTCTCTTTCGGCAAAATAATGGGTTAGAACAGCTGACAACTATTTAGCTTTCTCTAAAAGCATGTATGACAAAATCACATTAAAGGATATAGAAAATCTTTAAAACCATGTTATACAAGTCAATTATTGTGAAATGGCAGCTGGAGGGCCAAATGCAGAGGCAGGCATAGATTTGGGGGGCATACAGTCTTCAAGAAATATTAAATCAAAGTGTGTCTGGATGGGTGGTTTTCTCTAGTTTTCCACAGACTTCATGCTTCCCACTGACCACAACAGCTACTCCACAGTCACCCGCTGATTTTAGAAAGGCATTTATGTTTCTACCCACAATTTAAAGGAATCATAATTCTGTTGTCATTTTAATACTTAAATTGATCACCCTGAAGTACTATTATTACTAAACAGAACTTTAGAATACATAATGGGGAGGTACTAGGCTTCTATCAACATTTTTGAATTCTTTTTCTTTCAGAATGCAATGTAGTGTAGTGACAAAAACACTGAATTTTATATTAAAAACAAAACACAAAACTTGGGTCCTAATCTTCTCTTTAACACGAAGACCTTTGACCTTGGGTGGCAATTCACCCAGACCCGCTGGACCTCTATGTTCTTATTCATAAAATGGAGGTGGGGCCGTTACACTAAATTGTGGCTGACGTATATTTTATCTCTGAAATTCTATGATAGCAGGCAATATTGCCCTCTTACATTTATTTCCTAGAACTCTGAAAGCTGCAGGTCTTTAGAAATAAAACAGATTTATCTAAACTAAAGGGAGGAAAAGACGTAGGAACACAACAGATCTATTGAATCAAAACAGCAATAGATGAGCAAAAGGAGTGCTCATTTCCTGAAATGTACAAAGCACTAAATAAAATAATGGAAAAGCCCCCACTAAAACAGAGCCAACATGGCCGGAAAATCCTTTAGCAGTGATGCAAAACCATCCAATGCTAAGAACATTAGACTATGAGTCAAAAAACACTGTGTTGTGGTGTCTGCTGTACCTTTTATTTGTGATTTTAGTTTCTTATTTAAACATATTGAGCCTCAAAGAGAGGGAAGGATAATGCTTGGAAACTACCAATACATGTGCATAAAGTTTATGCATATTGTACTTATTTATGCATAGACACTTATGGTGTGGGAGATAACTGTCATGAGTGCCTGAATGTTGGAAGAGGCAATTCACCATGGGTCCTGAGCACCCCTCACAACTGTCGAGAATGTCAGGCTCTGCCCGCTGTTTGCTCTTTATTCAGTCTGTTTCTGCGGGTTGTATGCCCAGCAAGCAGCCTTGAGGAGTGAGGTAAAGGGGACAAAGAACACGCTTGCTTACTCTCAAAGCCATAGGTTCACCAAGCTCACATCTCTCAGCAGTCACACAAACCCACCACAAGTACCGCATCTACTAGGACCTCTCCACATGGCCCCATGGGACTTGGGCCCACATGGCCCCATGGGACTTGGGCAAGGGGAACTGACAGGGACATACAGCTCAGCCTGCATGCTATGTCGTAATGAAGTCCTTGTCTCTCACAGGTCCTGATTCTGTGTATTCTGCCTGCACCCATGAAGGTGTGGCAGAGTGACTTTTTAGCTTGTAAATAGGGAGACATTCCAGACCCTTTATAGACCCCATGAAGACGCTCAGTAAAATGTATGATTGTTGCATGAATGCTAATTAGGGTGTCTCATATACATTTAATTACTTTTTCTTAGTAGAAAACTAAGGTAAGTTCAATACCTATTCTTAGCAGAATAGAGTCCTTTATTTTAATCTGAAACCAGGAAAAGAACTTGTGGCAGGTTTGTGATTTTTCTTATTTGTGGGTCTCACAAATTGTCTACTGTTAGGCAATTCACTGCACGCACGTCCATCAACAGCCAATCCTGCCAAACACCCAACATGACTGATGACAAATGCCACCACCTCATTTCCTTTCTTTGCTCACACAGTCAGAATTTTTCTCACATTGAAGCTAAGAGCTTATAACCTCACTAGTAAGGTTCTGATCCTGAGCTAATCCCAGATCTATCACCCTACTTCTAAAGCAAGTTATTATAACTTTATCTAGCAACAAAACCCAAAATATATGCTTTGTGGAAACTTTACAAATGATACTTCTGTGCCAATTTCAAATTGCATTTTAAATTGTTACAGAAAACAGAGCTGAAAAGACTAAAATTGCTGAGGATCACAGACAGAAACTTGGGAGATTTAAGTGCCACTATCACTATATTTTGTCAGAATGTAAATATAATTGCAGGTGCTTAGAAAAAAAAAGATAAGTATACCAATAAAAACCTTACATGCTGAACACCCAGAAAGCAATAACACTTCTATTATAAGCCATTTTATGTGATAATTGCCTTTTGAGAAATAGGGATAGGGATGTTATCACTAACAGAAAGACTTTAAAGAAATGCAAATTCCTGCTTAGGATCATTTTCCAGTGAAGTAAGCAGCTATTTGTAAATGATTATTTCTTTCTTTGTTTTCTCACCAGCTCTTTAGCTCTCCTCACATGTCATACCATTACGTGTCTCAGGGAAAGGTTCTCAGCCATCTTGACACATGTTCTCACCTTGCATTAGGAGTGATAGTTTTCCCAGGCCCTATGTGAAGCCTATGTGAAGGGACAAAGGATGTCCGCCAAACCAGGATATGTTGTTTGTCCTCTAAAGGATTTGGCACTCTTTCTGTTGTTTATCTACAAGACTCGCCAATGATATTAACCACCAGACAGAACAGGAATCTGACTCATTTGGAGCCAATTAGGAAGCTCTAGGCTGCAAGGCTGACTAGTCTTGCGACTTGTTGCCGAAGCAGAAACCAAGGTGAAATGCAGATGGAAACTGGCCCCGCTCCTAATTAAGCCATTGCTGCCGAAAACCCTATTTCCCAGTATATTTTATGCCAACAACATTTGTCACAGTTGTTCCCTAGCAGTTTATTATGTAGTTAAGGTTTTATTAACTCTTTAAAACCACAGGATACATGACACTCTAAAACCAGATGACACACTTGGGCACCAATGTAGCTTGAAGACATTTACATAAAACTAGAACATTATTATTTCTCAGATAACCACCAGGTAAATATATGGCACAAATCTTTAGATTCCCTACCAAGTGTAAGGTTTGAATATGATCTGTTGCCTAAAGGGAAGTAAAGGAAGGGAGGGAGCCCACTCATACTTCCAAGGAAATTTTCTTCCTGCAAATGCACTTTGTAACTACTTTATACTGATAGATAACCATCAGCTTTTCTAGATTAGCATATATGTCCTCTTGAGTCTTTCAGTGAGTCATTAATAATGTGCCTAGCATTTTATACTTTATGTTTTCACACAGAAATCTCATTTGGCCCTTCAGCAATATAGTCAGCAGGTATTTTTTTTTATCACCACCATTTAATAAAATAGGAAACTGAGAATTAATATGTTAAATAATTTGGCCATGATCACGCAGCAAGGAAACCAGACCTCAATTTTTTTTATTTTTGTTTCTAAATCTCAGATTCTTCTTCAAACCAATACAGAGGGTTCATTGAGTGACCTGTGTATTAGATTACCATTATCATTCATGCCCAAACCATCATTCTGAACTATGTTCACTGCTTGTGCTCACAAATGTGAGGTCTTGTTACCCACCCTTTCCATCCATAGAAGCAATGCAAACATTTCCTCGTGGTCAGGATGCTTATATCAGGACTACAAACACAGGAACAAATCTAGGAAGATGTGAAATTCATTCCAGTTTGAAGAAAAGAAAAAAAAATGTGGAGGACAATCACAAAAGGAGTGCAAACCTCTAGTTATAGTGAGAATCAACACTTAAAAAAAAAAACAGCCCTTTTTAAAGAGGAAGTGTCCCAAATCTGTAGATCTGGATAATTAAAATTTGTGTGGGAAATAGATGATTAGAAAATTTATGCACTCATTTGATTTTACTGCTGATGCCAATAAAACTTTCTCTAAGTGTAATTATGCCTGTAAGTAAATAAAATCAGCTGCAAAAGGCAGATTTGAACAAATTGGGGTTCTAGCTATTGTGATTGCTTTTTTATTTTTATTTAAACAAGGCAAAGCCCATGTACAAATTAAAATCAGGTTTCATTTAAAAACCAGGCAAAAAAATCCAAGGTCTGGTCATTCTAGCATTGGGTCCTTGAATCGTAAGCACATGATGCTATTGCTAAATTCTAACTACTCACATAACAATTTTATCTAAGAAACTGTGTAGAAACACCGAGAACATCTTTATGGCCATTTGGGGCATTTCATTATCGTTGGCCCAGCAAAATAATCACGCCCTCCACTCTTTCACAGCAGTCAATTCTTCCCCATATTCTTGCTGTCCTTCCCACTCAAGGAAACAATCCTGCTCCCATTAACAAAGGCGGTATTGTTAGAGAGGAATTTCTGGGTAGAGGTAGCAACAGTCACCATTTTCACAATAAAAAGGGAAGGAAGCAACTGCTAGTTGTAAATTCTAGCCTTTCACATATCTGTGTAACACTAGGTACCTTTTCTAACTCACTAGCAAAAATATATTCATTTCCTGGGATTTCTTGATCTCTTCAATCCCTCGCACAGTAGCCCTCCCCCCTCTTTTCCATTGACATTTCTAAAATGCCTCTAAAATTGTGGCTTTGGTCAGACAGGAACATGAAAGCAGCAGCAGTAATAGAATATTTCACTGCTGAGCCGCACGAGCCGTCAGCGCCCAGTTACCTGGCCCCCTCCCCAGTAGTCCTTGTCTGCATCCTGTGGATGCAGAGATGAGGACCTGCTGAAAACCACAGCAGCTCTTAGGGACATCTTTGGGAGAACCAGGAGAGCATTCGTTTGCTACAAGACATAAATGACATTGGCGTTTTTCTCGTTATTACCTAAGAATGCGGTTGGGCACTTTCAATAACACCTTTTTTTCTGAAACATCATAGCTCTTCATGAAAATAGAATAGCCTTCCAGAGTAGGATAGATCTGATCAGTTTTATGAGGCAAACTGAAATATGGTAATGAAAAGTGACTTTCTTAAGGCATGCAATGCTTTAGAAAAAGATTTAGTGGCCCTTCCACACTCTCAGAGCACTTGGAAAACCCTCATTCCCCCAAGCACAGCGAATTGCTCCAAACACCACTGAGGAAAAAAATGTAGCATGGTGATGAGGGGAGAGAGTGCAGGCTTTAGCATCCGAGGGAGATCTCCAATCCCCATTCTGCTTTTCTTCTCCATGACACCAGCATCAGCGTGTCTCTCTCAGAGCCTGAGTTTTCTTATCTGTAAAATGCAACTAATAATAGACCATCTTGCAAGACTTTGGAAAATGCATGGCTTTACATAGTGCCTAATTAGTAGTAGATGCTCAATATATGCTTTTTTTTTTGCTCCTCTGTCCTCTTCCATTAGACTTCCAATAGAAGAAAAGTGAAAGCATTTTTGGTTTCCTAAAAACCACAAATCAGCTTGTAGAGATATATAGAGATTTCCAACATTTCACCGAGAAATGAAAAAGTAAAGGTCATTTATCTCTAGAGCTACAACCAGGTATCCCATCTATTTTTGAATTCTACTTAAAGGCCACACTTAGTGGCTTAGTATAGCTGGAAACTGAGAACTCAAGTAGAAACTACCATCAATTCAATCACATGGGAAGTACTTACAAGTACCTATTAAACTTGTAACGGTCACACATTATACGTCTTCATGAATGTCTCTACAGTGACTACATGAAGCATTTTTTGGATCCATCCTAGGTATAGTCAGAGTACTCACTGAACTTCTGGAATAGTTAAACAAATAAAATTTCTCTAAAATAATGTTTTTATTCATTAAGTGCACGGGGATCAAAACCAGATGGATCTGACAGCGGGCTCGTTCCCTGGTTCTCAGGCTGCTTCAGAGCAGTGCCAGCTCAGAGAGGGGATGATCAATGTCACACGTTCCACACTTTAGGCACTAAGAGACCCTTGGCTGCAGGCTCCCCAGTGTTCAGAGGGGCTGCCAGAACACACATGCTGTGTGACAGGATCATTTTGGAGGCATCCATGCAGGCCAGGGGAATAAGTAACTGCCTTGGACACTGAATAGCTCAGGCAACAGCTGTTTTACATATACCAGACAGTAATTACAATGGATCTCTTTATTCTTTACAGTAACTGTCACACTACACACACACACACACACACACACACACACGTGCACACGCACTTTTTTAAGGTGTAACACAGTAACCAGCACCTTGTAACAGAAGTGTCCACATGGTACCTGGAATAGTTTGAAAAGCTACCAGGCTTGCTTAAACCTGGTTAGCAACTTACACACACACTTGCACTCACACCCCCTTCATTCCAGTCAGTATTCAACAAATATTTATAGAACATCTTTCAAATTCTGAATGAGCCCATCATTCTGCTGTTCAGACACATACAAATGCAAATGAGAAAATATCCCTGTCCTCTAAAGGTTTACTTTCTAGCAGGGCATACAGATCAATACATAAGCAAACATATGTGACAGGAGATGATCTTGGAGCTACATATAGTAGGAGTACCTAATGCCCCTCTAAAATGGCAATAAGAACACTGTCCACTATTCTTGCATGATTGTTGATGTCATGTGAAGCTATTGCCCAAGCTATCCTTACAGTGCCTCTGTAGTAGAGAACTATGAAAAGGATATTTTGTGTGTGTTTTTTTAATATTTGGCCTGAAAAATAACTTATCCTGCTGTGTCCTTGTACAAATTAACTGACTAGTTGGCCTCATCATAGGAAATAGAAATAAGTTTATAAAGCTATTGATCAGCCAATGTTTGCTAAGAGTAATGGTAAATAGCAAAATAACCAATATTAACTAGTTGATAATAGGATTGTCTTCTACTGAACTTCTATTAAAACAAAAGATAAAATTATAGAAGCTAAAATATGTGTTCTTCTAAATACAATAATATTTTTGCTTAATAAAATAGGAGCTGCTATTTTATATCTGATCCCCTCCCTCACAAAAAGATGACTTATTTGGGGTTGCCTGTCCCATGCAGCCTGCTCCCCCCAAGCCACTCTCCTGGTCTATAGATTCTGCTGAGAGGTTGGGCTGACATAGCCATAATGGCACCTTATCACCATCACTCCTGTTCTGACTGTGGCTTTGGGATCACCTAACCCAGTGGTCGGTGAGCCGCGGTTTGCCGCTCTGTTGACTAATGAGTTTGCCGACCACTGCCTTAGGGAAAAATACTTAAAAAACATTTTAATAATGTACTAGTGTCTTTAACCTGAAGTCAAAACTTCTGGGTAAGGGTAATGCCTTACGCAATAGTTGGCAGACTCATTAGTCAACAGAGCGGCAAACCGTGGCTCATGAGCCGCATGTGGCTCACGCGCCACAGTTTGCCGACCACTGAACTAACCCATCCTAGGCACATCATATTCCTCTGCCAGAAATACGACTTAGAAGGAGAGGTGACCATGTTGGCCTGTGTGTATGATGAGGTAAAGACACCTATCTGGGAGGATACCAGAGCCACCCTGAGAAGCAGGATGAGAGACAAGTGATCCTCAAAAGACTGAGAGGGCAGCATCAGTTTCTAGTTCTTATGAGACCCAGCTGTACTTTATGTTCCCACTCTTTGCATTTAGTGCAGTGGTTCTCAACCTTTCTAATGCCACGACCCTTGAATACAGTTCCTCATGTTGTGATGACCCCCAACCATAAAATTATTTTCGTTGCTACTTCATAACTATAATTTTGCTACTGTTATGAATCATAATGTAAATGTCTGTGTTTTCCGATGGTCTTAGGCGACCCTGCTAGCAGTTCTCAACCTGTGGTTCGCGACCCACAGGTTGAGAACCGCTGCTATAGAGCCCTCCCCTACAAGCCTGGTCCCCCTAACTGCCCTCCCCTACAGGCCTGGTCGCTCCCAAATGCCCTCCTCTGCAGGCCTGGTTGCCCCTAACTGCCCTCCCCTGCCGGCCTGGTCGCCCCTAACTGCCCTTCCCTAATGGCCATCTTGTGGTGGCCATCTTGTATCCACATGGGGGTGGCCATCTTGTGTGTTGGAATGATGGTCAATTTGCATATTGCCTCTTTATTATACAGGATATCAATCTCAGAAATGTATTGTCTCAGAAAGACAACTAAGATCTTAGTAAGTTTAGTCTCAAATGCTTACAATGAAGATTACTTGATTTACTAATTAGCATATTAGTGATATTTATGCCTGAAAAAAGTTCAAATTAATACAAATGTTAATTATTGAGGTTAACCAACTTTCACATACTGAGAGGCAGGAAGTGTTTGATGGCTTGCACATTTTTTATTGTCCCAAAATGTCTAGCATTGCTAGGAGGAAATTACACCCAGTAAAAGATTTAATTACCTTAATACGCAGTTTATGGCTGTTCCTTTTCCAAACCCAAAGGTATGTAAACCTCAGACTACAGGCAAACCCTGCAAGTTGTTTGTAACATCTACTCTTAGTGGCCTCTGACAGGAAGATACACCATTGGGGAGCACACCATAGTCCTACTTTCTCTTAGTTCAGACTGACAAGAGACTTGAGGTATGGCCAGCCAGAATGGCTCATAACTCTGGTTTGTGAGAGTAAAAGGCCTGCCTTCCCCCATCCCTGTCCTCACTCTATGAGAATCAGGCTGAGCTTAGTCCCGAGCTTCTCCAGGCTGCCAGCACAGAACAAGCAGCGAGTCTCCTCTGCACAAGGCTTGGCTACAGGGCCTGTGATGCTTTGTGCAGGAGGCAGGGAAAGAGTGTGGCTGCTGCAAATTCTGCCCGTGATGGGAAGAACACGTTGAATTCTGGAAGAGGATTAACAAGCCACAAGGCTACTTTTCCAGGGCAATATTTTCTCATTGGCTTTGTCAGTAACAAAATGAGCATTTTAATCTCATTTGCCAATTCAATTGATTCCAAATTCAGAAGAAAAAGGGCAGTTATTTAGTATAGCCCTGGTCCCCACACACCACAAAAAAAAAAAAATTGCTGTGCTTTTTGAGAGAGAGGGAGGGAATTTCTACTAAACTGAACGTTCCATCAGGGCGGGGACCATGGTACACAGCATCCAGTTCAAATAGGAGCTTTATATAGCTGTTGAATAAATGAATGAGGAAATGAAAAGTTGAAACAATTAACCTATTGATTACACTTTTATACTCATTATACAAGGAATGGTATTTTCTAAATGATGCCTATAATTGAAACTTACTTTTGGAAGTCCACTTTATTAGATTTTTATGCCCATCATAACAAATTGCCAAAAATGTCATGGCTGAATACAATAGAAATGTATACTCTCACATCTCTGGAAGCCAGATGTCCAAAACCAAGGTGTCAAAGTGCCACGTTAAGTAAAATTTTTCTACAATGTTTCCATCAGACTACCAGAGAAAACCAACAGAAAGCCAAATTAAAGAAACTAATGAGTAAAAAAAAAACTGGCATTTGAGTTTAGGGAGTTGAACTCCCATGTTTCGAGTCATTAAACCATATTGCCTTCTCAAAGGGGGATAATTCACAGATTCACCTAAACTGGATAGTCCAAGTGAAGTTTGTCTTCAGAAAAGCTTGGGGTTGAAGCTTAAAGTCTTCGGGACTTGGCTACTCTGCACTGTTCAGCTTACTCTATCATGTTGACTTGATTCTACAATCCCTCCCTCTAAACTCACCTCATCCTTGCCGGTTTAAGCCCAATCACTCCATCCAATCACTGTGGCCAGGAGAACAAGCTCTTCTCCTTGGGTAAGCGGAATCACATGTCCAACTTAGAGCTAGGAGTTAGGGTGACAGCCCTCCCCACACTGCACAGACTTAAGGTGGAAGGAGTGTTTCCCCAAGGTCAAACCAGAGAGCTATTATGGATGACAAAAAGCCAAAAACAATAAATTTCTGCTGAAGAAGGTTTTCACTACACACAAAAAACTATTTCTAGGAAGCAATGATTCATATTTCCTAGGAGAAGATGGTATTATTTCCTCGTACATAAAGCTTCTGTACAAAAGACCTAGGAAGGACCCCAGCCCACTGTGAAATATTTCACTGGCCTCTTAACTCTTCTCTGCCTACGTTCCTTGTCAAAGGCAAATCATGGAACAAATGTACTAAATCAGAAAATATCTGCCAGTCACTACCTAGTCCTAAGATTTCTTTTATTTCCCTAAGTTGTCCTCTAGACTAATAATAGAATTAGTACAAGGAAGATCGTAAAAAGAATGCCATTCAATGGTCTCTAAATCCTTTATAAGATTTTCATGATTTTCATTTTTAAGATATTATCAATTTATTAAATGTTAATGAACATGGTGGCTACTTCAGTGTAGTAAAACATGTTGTTACTGAAACAATTGGACTCCTCTCTTACTTTGTGTCTCCATCCTACATCTTTTGAGGTCAGAGCTTGCCAGGTCAGTACAAAAAGAGAAAAAGCATAAAGAAGAAATGAGTGTGTTTGAGACATTTATCACTCAGATATACAATGCTATTCATTTGCTAATTATTAAAATTCTATTTAGCTTCTTTCAAGAACACTGGCAAGCAAAAGAAAATTCCTGACAAGAAATAGGAAGAAACATAGCAATCTAAACCAGAAAGAAACTAAAAGAAGCAGAGAAGCAAATGCAGAATTCTCTGTAGGATGATCACTACGGACATCCCAAATTTATTCTGTCATTTTCAAATTCCTCAATTAGAGGCTGTTTTTATACATGGGGGAAGATTAGTATGTTACAAGTTTCAAATTATTTTGTAATACCAAATTCAATATAATTTTCCATTTCATTAAAAAAAACTCTAGTTTCCACAGCTCTTATAAATTGTTATAAGAGCTGGTCTTAAATTTCTCCAAGTAATTTTGTGGGAAAGAGTAATGTTTGTTAATATTATCCATACACTTAAAATCATTAAAATATAAAATAGATTTTATAAAAATTGTTGATCAAAAACCTGCTTGGTAAGCTGTCACCACTGTGAGCAAAAATATAAACATAGCACAAAGTCATTTTTTCAGACAGATTTTTCCAGTGCTTTCTAGCCATGTAATTATTTTAAAGCATTATTAAAATTCATGATGCCTTCGTTTTATATTTTAAGGAAGAGATTTATTATTTGGAAACCAAAGAACATACCCACACGCACACACATTCACACACACACACACACACACACACACACATCTACTCCTTTCCAAACTGTTAGAAAACAATCCGATAGTAACCCTAAATGTATCTGCTTGACATGAATATCATGAAGTTTAATAAAAATCTGTTTTTGAATTTAAATAAATTACAATAGCACCTCAGTATTTTTTGTTTTCAAGGGAATGAATAAGTAGATGGTGTGTGTGTGTGTGTGTGTGTGTGTGTGTGTGTATATATATATATATAAAACTATAAACTAATATGTAATATATATTACAAAAACTTATTTTATATGTGATTTCTAATCAAGATTCATAAATTGTTGGCAGCATGGCAATAGAAACTGGCTAAGCAGTACTGTAGAATACCTATATAGTCAAAGAGGAAATCATTTGATATTTTTTCTGATTTTGTTCTATTAAGTAAAAGATGAGTATGCATTATACGCAAGCACAAAAACAAATATAAAGATATTTGATATCATAATTGTTATAGTATATTTTTAAAGTTGATATTCTTAGATCAAATTTAATATATGTTTGGCTTGTTCTCACATAAAATGTTCAACTTATGGAAGATAATGCAACTGAATTTGTCAGTGAAGCAGGAGCAAAAGGTACATACATATAACACACACACAGGACTCACTTTTCTTTCTAATCTCACAAACTTTAATCAAGTTCTGGAATTAATGCCAAATATCTTAGATCATGCTTCCATTCACAGTGAAATGAATATTGAGAATGTGTTTTTTTTATTCCAGTTACAGACCTAATGTAGCTTTTTGAGATAAGAACTTTGAGAAATAAATTGCAATTTTAATTCACACATAAACTCTAGGATCAGCTCTCCACAGCAGTCTAGGGAAGCACATGCAGAGGTTCATAATAAAATGTCTCTGCCTTCAACAGTGTCTACAGTAGGATTTTCTGGATGGCCACTGTCCTCCTTGTGCTCTTAAAAAAACTTCATTCCTTTCTGACATGCCCATCCCCAACATCCTTGGCTTCACGATAACCTGCTGAAGAGAACAATCCCCAAAAGAGACCATCATTGTCACAGATTGCCCATCTTCTCTAAGAGGCCTTCAGGACTAGTCTTCTCATTCTCTTTGCTTTGTCTTAGTCTCCATAGACCCTCAACCTTTCTTCCTTTCTTGAAACACCTCCCCAAATTCTTCACTATGCCCTAGGAAACCCCAAATCTTTTGTCAGCTAAATTGATATCCAAGCTTTGTTCTCCTATCTTCTTGTTCTAACAACCCTTATTTCCCTAAGGATACAGCTTCTTCAGCAGCTCTCTCCAGAAGTAACTTTTTTCCCACCCTTCCCGTACATTAGGGCTAAAGAGAAAGTCACTTTCTTCCTTGATCCTTGTTGACACTTCCCAATCATTTCTCTTTTCTCTTAAAAAAGGGTGAGGGTGGGTTTATTTTTCATAGCAAACTCTTTTCATAGTCCATGCACTTCCATACTTGCCCAGATTATGGCTATTTCACCTTTCTCTTTGCTCCTCAAAACTCCAGCACTTTGCATAGCATCCTCAGGTGAAAACCTCATTTTTAATTTCACCAAAACAAGAGAAGCAATCTCACCCCCTAATTTATCAATCACCGTGTGTCTGTTCTTGTGCCCCTGACTTCCTCCTGGGAAAATGGATGAGCTTTCCTTGCCCCTAAGGTGTTCTTCCTCTTTGACCAAAGTATGAGTAACATATTTCATACTCTCCCAATTTCCCTACCAGCTGTTCATTTCCCACCTCCTTTGCTGGGCACTCCTCTTCGGTCTTCACTTACTTCTCTCTTAAGTGCCAGATCTCTATTTCCAACTTTCTAATCATTATCTCCACATAGATGTCTACCTAACAGGTCCAAAACTAACAGGTTCATTATTTTCCCCATCATTTTCTCCACCAGACCAAAATCTGCTTCTCCCTCTGAATTCCTATCTGATCTTTCTGCCACCATTCTCTCCTGAGCCCCTGCTACCAGTTTTATTTTTCTCTCAGACAGATTTGCTCATGCCTCATCCCATCTCCCACTCCAACTTTAAAATCACCATTGGCTTTCCATGACACTTAAGTTCAAGTACTAGACCTCATATTGTATTACCTTCAAAATCTAGCCTCACCCATCTTCCCAACTTCATTCTTTCCACAGCTCTCCTTTCCCAAAACATCACATTCTTTCATCCTTTAGGCAGTCATTATTTCACTGCCACTACTCCAAATGGCCTCTCCTGTTTCCATCCTATCTCTAACAAACTTCTCCTGAAAACCCATTTCTAATGAGGTACCTTCTGAGAAATTTTCATTCCAGCACTTGGCTGGTTATGCTTCAGTGTTTCCATAATGCTTTGCACACACCTCTATTACAGCTATTGTCACATTGTATGATAAGAAACTACCAATGTGTGCACCTCCCTCCCCCATTACTCTCTGAGCCTTTTAATAACTTTATTTCTCTAGCTCCCAACATAGTGCCTGGCACTAAGCAGGCGTTTCATGAAGACAAAACTTAAAATGAATAGCATAAGAAGTAATAACAAAGGGAAAATGTAGATGCATTTTAAATAGTTATAACTAAAAATGTGTTTTAAAAAGTCATGTATTCCAGCCATTAATCTCAAGAAAACAATATCACTTTTTTTTTAAATGGACCTTCAGGTTCAACCTCACCAAGTTCTTGACAGAGAATAAATCTTTACTATAATTTGTCTTAAAGAAAAAAACCTATAACTTCCACAAATCCTTATAGGGTTTTGGAGGAACACACTCACAAATAGCTTGCCTACCCTACTTACCCTACTCAACAACAGAATCCAAAGCCATATGCCTCTGACTGCACTCCTAACCGTGACCTAATCAGGCTCTGAGGACTTGCACTAGAAGGAGAATCACTCTGTGGGAAGATGTAACTACCAGCAGTGCTCCGCTCAATTCCCCTTTCCCATGAGGATGCTCTCTTCTCAGTTCCAGGTGGTGCCCAGAGGTTAGCAACTCTTTTAATCCTGCCTCTTTATCTCTCTATCTTTCATTGTTAAAATTTAAAGTCTGGATTTTTGTCTGAACAAGGGAAGGCCATTAAAAACAGACCAGAAGCAAACACTTCTGCCTGTTAGTTTATTGAACTTCTTTGCTCCACCAAAAACTTACCTTTTGCAATTAGATCTACATATCCCTTGATTTTCTCTTTTACATGAAACATGTGTGACTCCTTGAAAGAAGTTCGTTGAGGGGGCTCCTCAAAACATTCCCCCTTGGAAACATCTTTGTGAAAATAAATATGTTTGTGTGCTATCTGGAGTTCTTGGGCCACATCAATTATTTCCTTTTTTTTAATCTTTGAAGGTATGTATTTGCCAGGTCTTGGTTTTTGGTGTTTATTTCTAAAAACATTTATAGAAGTACCTTGAACTTTGTTCTGTGAATAAAACAAAAATTAATCTAATTAGATTTAATTGTCATACTAATGGTATAATAAAAGTATGTAATAAATTTTATTAAGACAGTAATAAACTTATATACCTAAATACATTTGCCGAAATACCTTACCATATAAGACATTTACTATAAAGCATATGACAGTGCCGCAATGAAGCAGATGTTATCCTATGTAGTTCTCAAAAGGTACTTCACAGGCATGAGGATTTCATTCCACTTCAAAAAATGTAAATTTAAAATAGTAATTTTCTTCTCAAGTGTGATATTTTTAAATATAATCTTAAGTCTATTTTAAGACAGAAGTTTTCAACTAGACATATAAGAATTTATTTTCAATCATCTTTGAAAAATTCTCAAATGTCCATAAAATGCTTATACCCCCAAAGCATAGAGGTAGATTCTCAGAAAAGAATATTAATAATTAGATGTGTATTTCAGATCATTTTAATCACTTAAATGCCTTAAATCCATTCATTATGCTTTTCTGAGTTGTCCTACATGCAAGTACATGCTTTTAATGTTGTCTGTCTTCTGTGCTGTTTCTGTAAGTTTGCTATTAAAATGCATTAAACTATAAAAATGAAAAGAATATTCATAATTGGATATGTATTTCAAGTAATTTCAATAACTTAAATGCTTCTTAATTTTATGCAATAGAAACATAATACAGTCCCAAGTACCTGACAAGTAATTGTTCAAACAATCATACTTTTTCAAGCTAGTCATACTCTGGCCCATAAAAAGATTTAGAAAAATTATAATTGTTGCCAAGTCAACATGCCAGTAAGAAGATACTATGTTTTCTATGCAAAGATGGACTATTAAGCTGTTATTAAATTAAACTCTAAACATGGTCAGGGTTCTAAGGCATATTTATCTAACTCTGAAGACTGAAGTTTTCATCCCATGTACCTACTAATGAAATCAATATAATTTTAAAGTATTTTTTTGGTTAAAGGAAACAATTAAGCAATATTGACAATGCTGATTACAAGATTAAAACCTCCTATGGCCAGTCTCAGCAGAGAGGACCATTCAAAAGAGACATGTGAAAATTATAATCCCCTTCCTCCACAGTAAGCATTGAAAAATATTTATAATCTTTATTTAAAATACATTAATTTAAAAAGTATTAAAAAGGGAATAGGACAGTGATCACAAAGTATATCATTCTAAGATCCCCTTCCCTCACCTATCGCCCCAAAGGCCCATTTATCACAATAGCTGCTATTCCCCAAAATTTTGCATCTCCTCTGCAGAGACTGTCCTCCAAAATTTCACCCTTTATTGTCTCTTTGCCATCACTTTTCTTTTCATCCTTTCTTCCCTGGCCTTCCAAATCTATGCCATTCAACAGATATTTATTGTGCCAGGCGCAATGCCTGTTGCTGAAGATCCAACATTAAAAAAAAAAGGCAGTCACTACCCTCAGAAGCTATCAGACTGGTAAACATTTTAATGCAAAGTGATGTGGAAGGAGACCAGATAAGCATGTCATGCCAGGGACATAGAGGAGACCTCTCACAGCATATTTTCTAGTTTAGTTTTACCTAATACTATTTAAAGAGGGATATTTATGTGGTATATCTAATCCAAATATTTGTTATAATTCATCAAGACAACATTAAGAATTAAGTGTGCAAATTAAGTACATCTGTATAATTAAATAATCTGTATAGCTAAAAATTAATTTTTAAATGCAATGTGAAATCAGTTCTTATAACTACTAAGATTTCATTTTTCTCTTCATTCCATTCAAAATCTATTGCAATCATTTGAAATGATCATTGCAATATACAAAAATAGTTACTAGTTTCCAGAAAAATATAATGTTAGATAAATGCATTAACCTCATTTATTTTCTCATAATGTTGGGCAATGAGAGTTTTTGCTTCCTGAAAAAAATCTTGCTTGGAGATCTCTAATACAGTACCTAGAATAAAAACAGAAAAACTTTTTTATATTGTAATTAATGTACTTTCTTAATCAAAAAAATGACAAACCTATGATATTAAAATTTGGGGACAGTTATGAATCTTGCAGGACATTATTAAAAAGTGAATTTTATAAGTGTAACTTATAAGTGAATGCTAAGAAGTTAATGTAATACTCATTTAATGTAATATATATTTTTCTTTTAAAAAATCAGCTTATAATGGTCAGAGTGATAAATTATCCTAAATTATAAAAATTCAGGGAAACCAAAGAAAGCACACAAAATTGAAATCTCAAATGGTTCTAAAACTTTTTAAAATGTTACTATACAGAAGACACAACAGCATGATTTGGGTACAAAAATTATCTCGTTTATTTGTGTTCTCTATACTTGATGAATAATTCATATGACTGTACATAAAACATGTTGATTAAATTATAACTGCAACATAAAACTCAATAGGTTTGTTAAATAGGAATAGGATTAAAATAAAAATATACACACCTACAAATGAATAATATTATAACTCTTATTTCATTTATAAGTGCCTTAGATTCTTAATTTATTCTTTTCCTCTAGAATTATGTATGGAATTTTATAGCACCTACATAGAACACATCATTCTCATTTATTTCTGATTTCTGCCTTATATTTTCTTTATCATCTGCTGATTGTGACATTTAAAAGTGTTTCTTGGCTTTCTCCTCTTAACATGGAGTCAGTAAAATTAAGTCACATAACCCATTTAAACTAGCTTTAAGTCTGGTCAGTGTGCTCTCCATTTCTATAACTCTATCTCCTTTAGTACTCTTAGGATTAAGATTTTTTTCTCTCTTCTTTTCAACCACTCAAATTGTAAGCAATTAAACTTCTATCTTCAAGCAAGTCAAAGCCATAATGAGATACTGTCTTAGTCTATTTGGGCTCCTATTACAGAATGCCAGGCTGAATTCCTAACCAGACCCCTAACTTCCTGGAGAAAAGACAGTGAGCTTTTCAAGGTGTGACTCCACAACCTGTCCTTGCTTACTTCCTCTCTTTTGACTAAACGGCTCTTATAATCATTTAGAATTACATTATTGCCATGTATCAGACACACAACAGTCAATATAATTTATTAATATGTGAAATGATTGTCACTGGGTTTTGGTGGAAATGTAGCTTTATAAAAACTATCCCATTTTCATTCCAGACAAGACCTTAGAGATGATCTAACCTTCATTTACAGCAAAGCTCTAAGATGCAAAGGGCCCAAAAATCTTCTAAAGTTGCACAACCATGCTGGTTTCCTGAATTTGCTATTTCTACACATCTGCTTCTTCACTTGATGCAATGGACTCCCTGTAAGTACTAGAGAATCCTCTAGCATTGGGCTGGTTACCATAGTTGAGTATGTGTATTTCACCAACACTTTACACTACAAACAATATATATGTCCTTTACCCAAAATTCATATATTGAAACCTAATGTTTAATGTAATGATATTAGGTGGTGGTGCCTTTGGGGGTGATTATGTCATGAGGGTAGAGCTCTTGTGATTGGGATTAGTGCCCTTATAAAAGGGACCCCAGAGAAGTAGGTAGTTCATTCCACTAATGTGAGCTGAGAGTGAGAAGATGTACGTCAATGAGAAAGCAGGTCCTCACTAGACATCGAATGGTTGGCATCATGATTGGACTTCCAAGTCTCCAGAATTGTGGGAAATAAATTTCTCTTGTTTATAAAGCACCCTATTATATATTTTTATAACAGTTTGAATGGACTACAACATTTTCATTTCAAGCCAGCAATCCTGCACCCTTGTTGTAATTTCATGTGCTGGTAGAGCCATTCTCATTTCCCCCTTCATATCTAAAAATCAGACATTGACAAAGGAGTTAAATTCCCAATGTAGCCTTTTCTGTCTAGCTAGGTTCTTGCTGACTAGTGTGTCTGATTTCCCCATCCTCCAAAGTCACTTGTTGCCTGTGAACTGGGGAGGAGCTTGTGTACATTCTGCCAACACTAATGGTCTTCCTAGAGCTAGTAAGTAAATTCCAACTCATCTAGGTACTGCAACAGTGAACCCACACTGTCAGGTCTTGAGGCTCCTGAAAAAAACAAGGCCTGTGATTATATTAAAGGGACAAAAAATGGCAGGCACCAATAGAGAGCAATTTTACATGGATCCTGAGATGGATCCACTGAAGGTATGTTGATACCCTGACTCCAAGTCAGCAGTCCGTCCTGAGCCCTCATTGTGATTTAACGTGCTATAGCACCCATTCCAATTTTCTCCTGTAACTAAAAATTAGTTTGAACCAAAGAGTTAAATTCTCAAGGTAGCACAAAATAATTCATATTTCAATGCCTTGGAAAAGACAAAGATAGAGTCTGTTCTTTACTTTTATAATTTCCAAGCATATGTATACTGTATCTTCAACAAATAAATCTAAAATCACAAGAAAGTAAACAACTTTGGCATTAATAATCCATCCAGCTAATAATCTTTGTTTCTTTGTTCAGAATGGGGTAAGCATATAAGCATGCAGCTTTTATACATTCAAGTGCACATTATAACTTTAATTATTAAGAAGAGGTTGTCTCCTTCTCTGTTAAAAGTATAATTAAGGCTTTGTTTATTTTCAAATACATATCCATAGCAGGTACAATGACTTTTAAGAACTCTTATTCCTGAGTCACACCATTTTGGTCTTGAATTCTAATTTGCTCATGAGCCTGATTTTGTTGTCTTAAGCCTTCACTCTCTCATTTGTAAAATGAGGATGATCCTATCTAATAAAAGAGTAATATGTAAATTAACCATCACTCCACTACAACCACAAGCCATGTCCACCAGCCAATGAGGAGCAAGTATGCAAATTAACCCAACCAAGATGACTGCAGCCAAGAAGTGAGCTGGAGGCTTGGGTTTCCCCAGCAATGGAGGAAGCCAACCTTTCTGCCTTCCCTGGCCTGCCTTGGCCTCCACTTAAGGCTACAAAGTATCAGTTATAGAAGATAAATAAATCCCAACAAAAATGGCTGCAGCCATGGAGCAAGCAGAATGCTTGGCTCCATTCAAGGCTACAAAGTTTCAATTATAGAAGATAAATAAATCCCAGATACCAGGGCCTCCACTTGGGTCACCGGGGGGCATGGCCGGCCTGCAAACCACCACAGGCCCCTCACCCAGGCCACCCCATGCCCCAAGGGAAGCCCCACCCTGACCCGGGACACCCTTCAGGGCAAACCAGCCAGCCCCCACCTGTGCACCAGGCCTCTATCCTATCTAATAAAAGAGTAATATGCAAATTGACCATCACTCCAACACACAAGATGGCTGCCCCATGTGGTGAAAGATGGCTGCCCCTATGTGGACACAAGATGGCCACCACAAGTTGGCCAGCATTGGAGGGCAGTTGGGAGGGACCAGGCCTGCAAGGGAGGGCAGTTGGGGGTGATCAAGCCTGCAGAAGAGGGCAGTTAGAGGTGACCAGGCTGGCAGAAGAGGGAAGTTGGGGGCGACCGGGCCTACAGGGAAGGGAAGTTGGGGGGGACCAGGCCTACAGAGGAGGACAGTTAGGGTCAAACAGGCTGGCAGGGGAGCAGTTAGGCATCAATCAGGCTGGCAGGGTAGTGGTTAGGGGGTGATCAGGCTGGCAGGCAGAAGCAGTTAGGGGCAATCAGGAAGGCAGGCAGGCGAGCAGTTGGGAGCCAGCAGTCCTAGATTGTGAGAGGGATGTCGGACTGCCCGTTTAGGCCCAATCCTAGTAGGATCCTAGTAGGATCGGGCCTAAACGGGCAGTCCGACATCCCTCAAGGGGTCCTAGATTGGAGAGGGTGCAGGCTGGGCTGAGGGACACACATCCCCGTGCACAAATTTTGTGCACCGGGCCTCTAGTAATAATAATGAGATATCTCACAGACTAGTTGTGAAAATAAAATTAGACTTGGTTACAAAGCAGTTAGCATAGCACCAAGCACATAATAAGCTTTGAATAAATGTGAACAATTATTATTACCATATTTATTGTTTTATTACTATCATTGGGCTATGTAAGTGATTAATTTCATCAGTCCTCATTTTTTCAACACCACAAAAATAAATTTCAACTTTCTAAATTAGTTTGAATGAGCTTATCTTATTATAGCTCTTTTTATCAAAACTTATTAATGATAGGTTTGCAAATAATAAAATATCTTCATACTGTGGCTTCTTCAAGTTACTTAATCCCCATGTAGGAATAAAAAATTGTTATAACAAATATTTTATAATAAAGTTCATGAAGAAGTTGAAATAGTCATATTGAAATTGGCTAAAACTTGACTGCAAATATTAGCATTTCCATGGGGAAAGAAAATGAATCTCTAGTGCCAAATTAAAATATTCTCTTACATTGTTTTATATATTTTTTAAAAACTCACTCATATATCATCAATTTAATGCTACTATGATTGATTGTTTATAAAATTTCATCTTTCTTATAATGCTTTATAACAGGAGTGGGGAATCTTCTTTCTGCCAATGGCCATTTGGATATTTATAACATAATCCATGAGCCATACAAAATTATCAACTTAAAAATTAGCCTGCTATATTTGGTCAAACATTTAATTAACTCACCCCTAATTGCAGGGTCAGACCAAATGATTTCACAGGCCAGACATTCCCCAACCCTTGCTTTAGAAGGTTCTATATAATTTTTCTAGTAAAACCCTGAAGTGAAGATATGAGGACACCAGATGTAATCATGGAAACTAAGACAATGGAATGAACCATTGGCCATATCGTTAACCATAACAAAAATAACTGGCCTTATTCAGTGTTTCCATCCTTCCTACAAACAGGCTACACTCTTCAGAGACTTCATAAAAATTTACTAAGAAGATATGCTGAACAAAGAGGTATGGGCCATATAGCTAAGGGCATCCTTGCCTATATAATTCGGAGAAGGTGACTGACTGCCTGTTTGATTCATAGGTGTTAGTAAAGCCCTACTTCACTCTCAACAACACTGAGTCAGCATAGTCATTAAGTACCTACTTAGTCCCAGATACTGTTTTGGTGTTAAATGTACTGAAATAAATAAGACACTCAGTATCCTTGTACTCCAGGTACTTGGAGACTAGTGCCAGGAAAAAAAAAAAAAAAAAACTATAAACAAATGCCATGACATTCAGTAAGATCTGTGCTGTGACAGAGGCCAACGTAAATCACTAACACCCCCTACTGCCAGTTCCCTAGTGTAAAAACTTCCCTCTAAACTTTATATTGTATTCTTAGAGATAAGATTTGAAACACAAATATCCCAAGAGAAATAACATAGTGAATCAAATCCAGACTAAGGCAGTGGTTTCAAAATTGCGCTTCACCAAATCCATGTTCCTTGGTGGCTCTTACTTCTTTTAATCCAACCTTATTGGTTTTATTTATTTGAGCTCTTCCTAAGTGTTATTTTGTAGGAAAACATTCCTTGGCTAAAAATAGCAAACACATACCAAACAAGTGAACAAATAAGCAAAGATTTGGATACTTGTGCATGTGCAGAAAGATCTTTCTTCTAAAAGCACGTTCAGATGAAGACAAGGCTTAGATGAGGGAGAGGCTCAGGAGATGAGTTGTCTCTTACAGACACAATTTTCTCACATCCCGCCTTAGTCCTTTTTTAGCAAAGTGTTTTATCCTCTTTGCAACAATAAATGGTTAATAGGTTTTCTACACACCTCACAGAGATTTTACAGTGTGCTCCTCCAAAATATTTCTCAGACTAGGCTAAGTTGCTAAGGAGAAGTAGAATTACAAGCTCATAGTATCAGGACTTCAAATATAATTTAAGTAATTATGGGCGTGACCCAAAGGCAAAATGAACTAGAGAACATTCTCCTCCATTCCTGGATCTTCCTCTCTTTCTGCCCTCTCCATTTTGAAATGTGCTATATTATTCAAATAGAAAGAGAGTTAAAAGAATCCATGAGGCATTCTATTGAACAGAAGCCAGTATTACATATTGCCTGGGGTCCACAAGAGGCAAGAGGTGATAGCAAAACAGAAAATCCTAATAATCCTAGCTCTATATACAGCAGTAAATGTTTCTCAATCATGCTACCTAAGCCCAAACTTAAGACTACTTATAGTGCTGCCAAATCTAGATCAGCTCTGAAAGAAATATATCGTGAGCTATATATATAATTTAAAATTTTCTAGTAGTTACATTTTAAAAGTGAAGAGTTGAAATTAATTTAATAACATATAATAATTGATTGTTATAGAATATTTTATTTACATAAAATATATCCAAATATCATTTCAACATTAATCAATATTAAAAATTAAAGAGATATTTTACTTTTTTTGTTTTGTCTTCAAAATCCTACATTTATTTTGCACTTATGTTCATCTCAATTTAGTTATTAAATTTTTATCTGAAATACTTGATCTATGTTAAGATTGAATAAAATATTAATGTGAAAAAGTAGGTTCATATACCCATGTTGCTCCAAACATGCTTTAAAGTTTTCCAATAACTGAATTATCTGTTTTTATATTGAAATTAAAATGAACTAAAATTAAATATTAATCCCTGGTCTGTGTGGTTCAGTTGCTTGGGTGTCGTGTCCCATGCACCAAGAGGTTGCCAATTCATTCCTCGTCTGGGCACATGTCTGGATTGTGGACTCAATCCCTGGTAGGATATGTGCAGGAGACAGCCAATGGATGTTGTACTCTCATATCAATGTTTCTCTTTCTCTCTCAGTCTCTTCCTTACTCTCTCTAAACATCAATAAAGACACTTTTAAAAAGTAAAAATAATAAAAAATTAAACATTCAGTTCCTTAGTTTCACTAGCCACATTTCAAGCACTGAAGAGTCGTATGTGGCTAGTGCATACCGTATCGGACAGCACACTAAGTTAAAAGTTGCTGTCAATCTCTCAAAAATTGGTTATATTTAAATAAAGTGGATGAGATTAATTTTTACAAGGTACCAATAAATTTAGTGCTCTGGGAATTAATAATTAATGAAAAGTGTCCTTAAAGGCTGTTGGAGGTCATGCATTGTGCACTGAGTTGTAAGGTAAGTGGGGATACTCACGTACCAGGCACAGTCTCAGCATCAGCCATGACGGACAGTGAAGCTGATCTTTTTGAAGGCTGGGCTCCAAATCCCTAAACACAATTACATAAATTTAGTTATTCATTTTTAGCTATTTCTTTCACTCACTCATGGAGAGATAGAATAATTAAACCTTCTTATGTATCATGCCTCTGCCCTTGAACCTTCAATGCCTTTCCCTCCAAAGACAATAATAATAGTTAGCACTGAGTAGAGCTATGTGCCTTATTAAGTGCTATTACCTTCCTGGTTCCAAACAATCTAAGAGAAACTTTGGACAGATGTGGAAACTGGAGCTTGGAGAAGTGAGATATACTTATTTAGTGACATGCACAGAACTCAAATCCAAATCTTTGGGCCGAAGTCCCTGTGCAGGGCTATCTGATTTCTATTTTCCAACTAATGCCCACTTAATACCTGGCACATACCTTACATACTCTTGTCTTGAGCTTACACACGAGCTTAGGTTCATGCTAATCTTCTGCTCAGAGTGCCCTGTTCTTACATCTATGTTTATACTCTAAACATCCTTAAAGCGTAAGTTCAAATCTTATTTCCTTAGTTCCTTAGCTTTCTTTTGCTAATTTGTTCCTCCCTTAAGCATGGTAACTATGTTGTCCATGCTTCTCACTTGAAATTTATCATATGCTTCTGTGAAAGAAGCTAAAATGACAGAGTGATAGATATAAATAGAAGTCCTATATTCCCAATTAGACTCCAAGTGCCTTCAAAGCCAAACTATACTTTATAGCAGTGGTCCTAGACCCTGGATGACTAATAGAATTGCCAGGGGGGCAGAAGGAGGATGGGTGTCAAAAATATGTAAAAGTCTAGAGTGGGGCCTAGCTACCTGAATTTTTTAGAAACAGCCAAGGTGTCAGTTATACCAATGCATACTAATGTGTACTCACATGGTTTATAAGTACAAATGGAATATTAAATCTATACAAAGCTCCATGGAGCCTCTTATTCTAAAAGCCTAACTATTTGGTGATGGTCACAGGGTAGCTTAATTATTGTCTTCAATTTAAATATAAGAAGAAGATAAAAAAGTGTTTTGTGCAGCATCATTTTCTTGTTTTAATCCCCATAGAAATGGACTCTCCTCTAAAGCTGTTGGCCCTTCAACCTTAATTCAGTGTACCAGGGGTGTCAGCCTGCATTGAATTGGCTGACAAACAAGACACTCCACTGTCCTTCCATGCAGAAAACTAGTCAAACATCCTAAGGGATACTGGCATGGTAGTACCCCCACAAACCTGAGGCGATGGGGACGACTCTGAAACAGAGCTGGGGTTGAAGAAGGCCCTGGAGGATGGACTTGCCTAAAGATAAGCACACTGACACATAATACGGCAGATAGGGTCCCTCTCCACTAAGTCCCCAGCAGACACTTATGGGATTCTGAGTCCCTCTGATACACTGATCAATTAATAAGTGCATATGTGTTATCCGAGTTGTACAAAGGGATTATCATCTCTTTTGGAAGAAAAAAAAGCATAATTCAATTTTTTTCAATAAAATGCAAAGAATTGTATGCCAGATATTATGAGAAAGTTTGTGAGCTTTGTGAAATAGTGAGAGCCATAAGTTCAAATGAATATGAGATCACTAAGGGCTGAGAAAGAGACCTAGAAAAGAATTCTCAAGAGTCTGAGCTACACCTGCTGGGTGCAGGAATAATTGAGAAATTTTGAATAGCTGGTTTGGCATAAGCATTAACCAATTAGAACTAGATGCTGCCCAGCACACCCGTAGGGTATTGAATATCAGTTCTGAGTGGGGCAGATTGGCTGACATCAAAGGAATGGAGAAGCAGGCAAGTGAGAGAAATAGCTCAGGCAAACACAAGGAAGTAAGGACGCACACAGTTGGGAACAGCAAGCAATGGCTCTATTTGATTTAAGCCGAGGATTGGATTTTATGCTGAAATGGGCAACAAACCATTAAATTTTTTTGAACAAGACGCTGACATAAGCAGTGTTCTGGGATATAACGCCATAAAGGCAAGGACATTGTTTTCTTCCCTGCTGTATTCCCAGTGCCTTGAACAGGGCTTGGCATGTAGACGAATTAAAAAAAAAATAATATATATATATATATATATATATATATATATATATATATATATATATGTTTGTGGAATAAGTAACTATGGCAACAACATGCTGGATAGGTAAGACCTACTTTCCATGTCTCCATGGACACATGTTTGTGAAAAAGTCCTTTCACCCTTTCTCATCCAGTAGGCACAACTTAAGGCACTCCTAAATTGAGTTACAGGAAAACTAAAGATTTCTAATTCCATTTCTATATAGATAAAAGTCACAAAGTGGAGACAGTATTGCCCTCCCTTATCGCCTTAGCTTGTCCTTCCTAAAGCAGATTACTGTTAAGACTTTATCATAGTATCCTATATAATGAAGTACCCTGGTGACAAAGAACTGCCCTATGGCATTAAGTAGGACTTGGGGAAACAAGTCATGGTCCAGGGATCTAGACAAACAGTTTCAGCAGTTCATATAAGAGTGAATGAGAACAAATCTTCATTTTCTAGCCAAAATTTTTTCCCAACTATCCCTTTGCCTGAATCCACCTGCAAGTCATAGATTCACCCCATCCCCATTTCTCCATATTAAAACTGGACCTATATCCACAAAGCTGCTCAACACAGCTTTGATTCCTCCTGTATTTTACCTACCACAACCAATCCAACAAGTCTTCTACATTTTAATTTCAAAATACATTGTCTTCTTCTCATCTTCCCTCTTCTGGCCACAACCATTTTATTCCTAGAATGCTGAAATAGCTTCCTAATTACTCTCTTGATTTACACTCTGATCATTTTCCAATTTATTCTTCACAGAGCAGAAGGAGACATCTTCTTTAATTAGTATCAGATCACATAATATCCCTTCCACAACTTTCAACTGCATTTAGAATGAAACCTAGCTTCTTGCCTTGGGCTCTTCTCTCTCATGCAACTGAGTAAATATGAATGGGAAATATAGGACTGGCATCACACAGCTCCATCCAGAACTGAGCCCAGGGGTTTGCTTTGATTTCTCCTCACCCTAGTTTCCTCATTTGCAAAATAAAATAGTTGGGCAAGAAGACCTTAAAGACCCTTCAATTTCTGAAACTCTATTATTTTATTGTTTTTAGATGAGATGGTAACTGGACCTTAATCTCAAAAATCAACTACATGATTAAAAGTTCTTGCCTCTCTCCTATCCCCCTTCAGCTTAGTCTGTTCTCTGGAACTCAGGAGCAGAATAAAAGGGAAACTGGCCCAGGTCTGGTCTCTTCTAGTTGTGTCCCTAGTTACCATCAACTCTATACTCCCCTCAACCCTTGGCCCCTGGGGTCTCCCTATTAGGTTTTGTCCTTGTCAGTGTTTCCATTCTTTGAAAAGTGTAACCTCTTCTCCACTTTTTTTCTTCCAACTCAACAAGGACCTTTAGGTCATTTTCCAGATTTGCTTCCTGATTGACTTCCTTTGCCAAGTCTCCTTGTCCCTCTG
Organism: Corynorhinus townsendii; assembly: GCA_026230045.1. Taxonomy (NCBI): domain Eukaryota; kingdom Metazoa; phylum Chordata; class Mammalia; order Chiroptera; family Vespertilionidae; genus Corynorhinus; species Corynorhinus townsendii. The sequence goes on along the minus strand of JAPDVU010000006.1, from coordinate 115,499,492 downwards.
ACTAGATAAGATGAGCTGGCACCAAACAATAGGAATGAGAAAATAGAAGGGAGAACAGGTAAAGAAAACAAAACAGAACAAGTCCTAACTAGGTCCAATATAACAGGGCCAATATTGGGCATCAAATAACGGGTAAAAAAGGTATATAAGATGATTGAATAAAAAATGTATAATTGCACATAAAGTTATGAATCAAAGTAGTCAGAGGACCATCAAATGAGTTGTAAAAAAGATACTCTATGAATTCACGACCATTAATATCAGGTAAGCTGAGATCCTCTGAGCCATGTACAACAGTGGCAAGCATGTAGAGTAACATCCCTTTCCTGATGCAGGAACCTCCCTCTGATTGTCTAATTAACTCAGGTTAATATATTTCTCTGAGCCAGGAAGTGGGAAGGAAAGAACATAATTGAATCATGAGGATATTCCTCCAGCTGACACAAACACCAGGGCCTATGAGCACTGTGGGGAACTTGGATTTCAGTCCTGAGTCTGCCATTGCCAAAGTGTGTGATCTGGGCCAAACCAGTTAACCTTGCTGAATCCCACCTCTTCATCTATACATGAAGGGTTTTAAACAGACACACAAAGAGCAGCTTCAGCTTATGTTTAAAGGAACTCTTTCTCAGAAGTCAATGAGGACAGCAGATGAAAGCCTGGTTGTTGTGATTAGAGTCTCAGAGCCTTTCCCCAACCATCTCATCACTCCCACTCACCCCAATGCCAACTCTCCGGGCTCAGAAAAGACCAGTCCATGATCTCACAGGTGCCTTCTGGATGTAAGGTTCAACTGTTTCATAAAATACTATATTCTATTTCCTGTGGGCTTGCATGGACACTGATACTAAGAGATCCCAAATATTCCTGGTGGTAAACAAAATATTTAAACATTTAAATCACAAAAGAAAGCTATTAATTTCATTTCAGTTCTCCAGTCATTACAAGGGAGATGTTAAACTGAGAAAACATGCGTTACTATGCTTTAAAATTCCTTCAAAAAATAAAATAAAATTTCTGGAAATACTCTTTTTGGCTAACATATACTGAGTTTTCACCTTTGCCTCGATGCAAGAGAAACATTACTCTTCTTAGCCATGTTCAATGACCTATGTTTTTGTGATTTTAGTGTTTTGATATAGAGTTATTTTAATTAGGATTTGGCAACTCACAAACATGTACACTGAAGGCCCCTGACAATCAAAAATAAAAGTTGGCAAATGATTTCAATAGACACTTTGCAAAAGGGATTTCCAAATGGGAAATCAACCTATGAAAGGATGCTCAAATCTCATTGGTCATCAAGGAAACAAAATTACAATGACCATACACCCAAACAAATATCTTTAACAAAATACTAAGTGTTAACAAAAATATGCAGCTCCTGAAATATTCATTCACTGCCTGTTGGAGTGTACATTGGTAATCTTTGGAAAACTACTTGGCAATATCTTGAAAGACTAAATCTAGACCTACATATGACTCAGCTCTCCCACACCCAACAGAAATGCTTTATAATGTGTACTGAAAGGCACATGCAAGAATGAGCATAGCAGCACTATTTTGTAACAGCTAAAAACTAGAAGTAACCAGATGGGGTCAATAAATTGCAGTTTACTCATACAATGGGATGTTTCATACCAGTGAGAATGAATTGCTATTAAAAAAAAAGACACAAATGGTTCTACGCATCTAATCATAAAAGAAAGAAGCCAGCATAAAGAGGACATACTGTATGCTTTTGTTAATATAAAGTTCAAAAACAGAGAAAACTTATTAATGGCATAGAAAGCAGGGTAATGGTGACCTTAAGGGGAAGGGTGTAGTGTCTGAGAGGGACACAGGAAAGGCCCTTATCATTCTGGCAATGCTCTATTTCTTTATTGGGTAATGGTTATACAGGCATGTCCACTTTGTGAATATTCATAGTGCTATCTATACACTAAGAAATTGTGCAATTTTCTGAGTATATGTTGCACATTTATTTATTTATTTTTAATAATAAAGTTTAATTTTTTATTATTAGTTTTTCCAAGTAACCTACTAAAACTGAAAATACTACCCTCATCATTATAGATAGTTGTATTTCTGCTCTTTTCTCTTTTCCTCAAAAGAAATATAAAGTATAGGGCTTTGCTAAATCTAACGAAGTCTAACAATATCTCTAGCAAAGGAACTAGGCTTTTAAATTTATTTTATGTCTTCCATAAGACTGAGCACATGGCTAGCCAAGCAATTAGTACCCTATAACAAGCAGTGGACTTGAATTCCTATAAGTCCTGAATTGTTACAATATGCTAAGTTTTCACAGAGTTCCTAATATTTTTTTAGAAATCTCACTACTACTAAATCTTCCATGTAACTTGTCATGATTTCTGCAGTGTGGATAATGAACTTGGCTTGTTTAATTTTATGCACCTTGTTATCTTGATAGGAGGATTGTAATTATCCAAATGAGAAAAGGAGCTAATTACTTTGGCCCAAAATGATGGTAATTACACATACACTCTCACACACACACACACACACACACACAAACTACTTTCAGAAAAGTCACATTCTTCTCTTTATACCCACTTTTATTTCACATTTTTCTCACCTCAAATTCCCCTCCAGTCTTTGAATTCAACCTTAATATGTTGATAGAAAGGGGTAGTAGTGGAGGTCATAGGGAGAGTGAGGCTTTTCTTGAATAAAATGTTAAAAATATGAAAAGCTATGTCTTATCAGGAGGAAATTTTGGTTAGAACACGTGTCCAGGAATTTTAAAAAGGCCATAGTGCCTTATTTCTTATTCACTCTATTAAATCAGAAATGCTTTCAAAATATCTATGAAGATTCCCATCCCAATACCCAACTTTATTTATACCTAAAATGATCATTGTGGCATGTCGTGAGTCTATTTTACTTCTGATTTTCACAGAATAAAACAGTGCTACTACAAAAGTACATTGCCTTAGTTATTCATCACACATGCCTTAAAGAGAGGATATAAACATTTTATAAATTAACAATAAAGAGTGAAAACTTGATTTATAAATCAGTTCCTACTAAGATGTTTGGGACATTCTATAAACCATTAAAGACAACAATGAAAATACCATAAAGTTAATTATGACAAATGTAATAAAAATAAATTAAAGACCAAAACTGTTAAGTTGTTTGCAATGGAATTTTGATGGGCTCAGAAATACTAACTACTGTTAAAGAGCTGGATCTAGAAATTTGAGCTAAATCATGAAATACTATAAATCATAGCATCTATTTTCAGATTTCTTTTTTTCTCAATGACCTTTTAAAATCTAGCTAATATTTATCAGCATTAAATGGTTTTGGAGAGTTTATATTTAAGGAACAAGTTCAAGTAACACAATTTTTTAAATTTAAAATTGGAAACAATATCAGAAGTTGTCTTCTTCTTAGCCCCTCATTTTACAGGTGAGGAAAAGCAGCATGGAAGGCGATTTGTTCAACTTAACACTGAGTTTGTGAATAAACCGGGACCAGATTTAGGTCTTGTGACTCTCGATAAAGCACATTTCTCCTGCCAAAATGCCTTCCAGGAAACAGTATTTCCCCTGAATGAACTCTTTCATGCCTTTACCTTCTACCTCCTCTTTGAATCAGTCCATTTCTTTCTTTCTACTTTGTTGAATTAGAGACAGTATGCCATCATGCTGGCCCAGCCAATGTGGCTCAGTGGCTGAGCATTGACCTATGAACCAGGAAGTCACGTTCTGATTCCAGGTCAGGGCACATGCCCAGTGGGGGGTGTGCAGGAGGCAGCCAGTCAATGATTCTCTCTCATCATTGATGTTTCTGTCTCTCTCTCCCTTCATCTCTGAAATCAATAAAAACATATTTACATATATCTATATCTATATCTATATCTATATCTATATCTATATCTATATCTATATCTATATCTATATCTATATCATGGTGAAAAGCAAAGATCCTACTGCAAAGTGCATTCCAGTGCAGGCTTCTCTACTTCCTATTCATTGATCTGAGGCCTCATAGGACCAATTTGTCCCAGTGATACTGGCACTTTACTGGTTTTAAAACTGAAATTCCTGAGTCCCTGCAGACACCTCAGTCCCAGACAAATTAGGACAGCTTAGGCTTGAGCTCTTTTATCTATAAGATATGAATAATAATCATCTTCAACTTCATAGTGCTGCTACAAGACCAAATGAATGAGTATATGAAAACATTTAGCAAAGCACTCAAGCCTCACCCACAGTAAGCACTCATTTCCAAATTTGTCACTTCCTCTTGGGTGTCTTTCCATGTTAGAGATTTGAAAGTCCAGGTGATATGTAAAACCAAGTGAGAAAGAGTTTTCTTGGAAACCAGATAAGCAGCAGACTTAAAGAGACTGGGAACAGCATAAAAAGAAAGAGAACATTAAGAAGTAGGGAGAGCCCTGACCGGTTTGGCTCAGTCCATAGAGAGTCAGCCTGCAGACTTGAGGGGTCCCAGGTTTGATTCCAGTAAAGGGCATGTGCCTTGGGTGCGGGCACATCCCCAGTAAGGGGTGTGCAGGAGGCAGCTGATTGATGTTTCTCTCTCATCGATGTTTCTAACGCTCTATCCCTCTCCCTTCCTCTCTCTATAAAAAAAAAATCAATAAAATATATTTTTAAAAAAAGAAGTAGGGACTCCACAAAATGGCGGCGGAATAGAAGGACGTGTCCTGAGCCTTCTCCTGGAGCAAATAGAGGAGGCAGCTGAGACGAGCGGAATCCAGCCCGAATTGGCAAAGGAGGCACAGCTGGTGAGACAGTTTGCAGCTGGGAAGAGCAGGGATCCCCCGGATAAAGTTTATATAAAGCTACAAAAAGAAATTGACAGCCAGTTTGAAATGGAATTGCCAGGGCCTAGGGCAAAGAATATCCTTACATGATATTATTCTACAATCTCATTATAATCTTAGATATTTTACAACAGCATACTTTACAATTATCCCAAACAAACTTATACACTAATTCTTTGAATGGTGGGCAGCAATTTTAAAAAAGGGACATGAAAGGATTTAATCCCTTGCAGAAGGAATTAAGGCACTGGGAAGGCACTTGAGCATCCTATATTGGCCCCTCTTGCCCTTTGTGCCAAGAGGGACCCTCTTCTCACAATCCAAATGCCCTCAGCTGTTACCTGAGCTTTCTGTTCATGCTGAGCTTGAAGCCTCGTGGGGGCTGATACCAGGGATCTGTCTCACATCCAATTGTGTGAGCTGGGCCCTCACTGGAGAAGAAACCCGAGTTCCCCGAGATATGTGATCAGCACCGGGACCCTGCCAGCAGGCCAGGGGTTCCCAAGGCAGGTGCTGGGTGTGGAGGCCATGGGGTCATAGGCTACCAAGGAGACAGAACTGAACCTCACAGCACCCTGCTTGGCCCCGGAGGATGGCTGGTTAGCCAGAGACGGGTAAGATTCCTCAAGGAAGGAACAACCTAAGACAGGCACAGTCGCAGAGGGGCCATCAGGAGAGAACTTGGGGGGGCAACAGAAGTGGGGCACAGACCCTCACCCCCCCAACATTGCAGGGGCTTGAACCCTCACCCTCTTCTAAAGGAGGTCTCCTACCCCCATGGCTGCTTCGCGCTTCCCACACCCAGCTCAGATCGGGACCCAGGCAACAGAAAGAGACCCGGCCCAGCTCACATCGAGATACAGGTGACAGACAGAGACTTGGCCCAGCTCAGATCGGGACCCAGGTAACAGACAAGAGACTTGGCCGACAGCAGTTGCCCTATATCTAAATTCAGCTGAGCATTTGGAATGCTCAGGGCCCACTCAAGAATGCAAATAATCCTTCCCACTAATATTTACAGGGTAAACTAAGATTGTTGGTAGAGTATTAAATTTGACAGTAAAATAGTAATCGAGTTTTCAGATTAATTTAAATGGGCTAATTGAAATAAGTGAATATTCAAGTACTGGACAAAAAGCTATTCTTAAAGTAATAACTAAAATTTCTATTGGTAGTTCATCTCATGGTAAAAATTCCTGAATATGCAATGAATCTAAAGCAGTCATATGTGTGGGGGAAAAAAATTTTTTTTTTTTAATTTAAAGTTATCAAGACTGCATTATAAAATTTACAAAAACCTCCATTAAAAAAAGGGGGGGGGGGGATAGTAGGGCAATATCATGTAAGGAAAAATATCCTATAAGTAAATTACATCTAGAAAATTTTTACTTTACCAAATTAAGGTTCATTTGCAATGCTAACAGCAAGACGGCCATTAAAAACACACATGGTGTCTAAATAAGACAAAGGAAAATCGTTTGAACAAAAATAAAAAGGATCCCAAATCAATTATATAGAAAAGATTCCTTTATTAACTTGTGGTCGAGAATATATTTGTATATTTTCAGAAAACAACCCCAAGACCAGATGGATTCCTGCAACAGAGAGGAATTGACAGGAGTGCTCCAACCACGAAGACAAGAGGAAAAAACAGTCCAGAGATGGAAGACGCTGACAACGCCTTGCCATGGGAGCAGTCAGCAGCTGTGCACCGCTGCAGGTTACCTAGGACCAAACCAGAGAGGGTCGGACCTGCATTGCCACCATGTGCCCACCATCCAGATATCACTGCTGACATGTACACATAAGGAACTGTTGGACACTGAAATTGGGACTCAAACATTTTTTTGTTTTGTCTTGTTTTGTTATTATATGTTTATGTCCAGTCTGCAAAGGCAAAACTTTTTAAAGGAAAGAAATGGTGGGAAAAAGATACAGAGGCAAAGAAGCATTGAACAGACTGTCAAACTACATTGGGAAGACAGGGGTAGTTGGGCGAGGAGGGCTGTAAGAGACCAACCGAAGGACTTGTACGCATGCATATAAGCACAACCAATGGATATAAGACACTGGGGTGGGGGGGGGAGGGTGGGCAGGTGAAGGCATGTCCTGGGGGGTAGGGGTGGTCGGGGGGAGATCAAAGGGGAAAAAAAAAAGGAGACATATGTACTACTATTTGTAATACTTAAAACAATAAAAATAAAATAAAATTAAAAAAAAAAAAAAGAAGTAGGGAGAGTACCTCAAGGCCATATTAGTGAACATAAACAAGAAATGAGGGAGTACTAGGGCCATGGCCTATATGGAAGGGGTCAGTAATACATTCTACTTGAGTCTAAAAATATATGTGAACTCTATAAAGGACATTTTATAAAATAAGAAAGAAGTAGTAAGGGTAAGAAATCATAGATATGTTTTGTCTACTACATGAGATAACTTTAGAAATGTGAAGAATCCCCAAAAGAGCTACAAATTCCTATAATTATCACATCATTGATGCATATACTAGTAATACCACTTCTAAAATTCATATCTTTCTAGGAAAAAATCCTGAGAGAAATAGCATTTTCAACAACAAATATCAAAGTAGCTATCTTTTTTATCACCAACATCTGGTTGAATGCTTTTTCCCTAAGAAATGAGACAGGCATAAGTAAGCAAGGGTTATATTTTCATCCATGGCCTAGAATCAGAAGTAGAAAATAAATGCAGAGTGGAGATGGAACTGAAGCTGTGTATGCTGTCCCAGCTCTCAGGCGCAGGCAGAGGCAACCTGGAGTTCAGCTCCCATGGGATACCCAGAACTCAGCACAATCCCCATGTGAGGCAGAGGATCAGGGCCAGGCCCTGCTAAAAAAACATCGAATGAGAGAAGGCAGAAAATATAACTTCCAACTATTGCTTGGGGCAAAGGCTTATCATATGCTCCACACTTGGGGAGGCAGGGATACTGACTGGTCTCGCCACCAGAACCTAGCAATGCCAGCCACTAGTTCAGAGGCAGGATTAGAAATATTGGCAATATCACAGAGGCAGAAGCCCCAAAGAACCAACATAAGACCTGGTTCTGGAATGGGAAACTCAGTGGCAACTACACTACTATGAAATCACAAACAAATGAGAAGGCTAACCCCTATTTTGTAAAACTACTGTTTGGAATTCTCTGCTTTTTTTTAGACGGACTCTTATTCTAAAAAAAATAACTTTGCTTTCTAGCCTGCTTTAGCCTGCTTGAATAATGAGGAAGATAAACTTAGCTGTCTGACCTTGTAGGCCAGAGACTAGATATGCCCATACTCTCAATGCCATGCCAGATGTATTTTTTAATTGGATAGAACTGTGTTGTTTTCAAGGCCAGCAGCGAGATAACCACTACGTGTATATAGGGCTGGCTCTTTAAAAAGGGAAGTTCTGCTTGTAGCCTTGCTTAGAATTTGAATTCATTTTCTCTAAGCCCACTGGTGAATAAAGTGCGACTCCAAACTCTCTTTAACACCAACATTGCCTTACAAGCAACTGTTTGCAAAGCCAACAGGAAAGCAAACATCCTGAGCACAAAGACTGATTATTATAGTAGCTAAGGTAGAAGATAGAATTAGTACCCAATCATATATAGCTAAAGAGTAACTCAGCTTAACACCAATAGAAATTCTTTCATCCTATTCATGGAATGATTTTCCTTCCTTTTCTCATAAAAGCCCCTTGTCTTCACCCTGTAATTGGAACACTATTTGGGTTTCTGCCTGAAAATGTGTTCCACAAATTGCAATTCATTTTTATCTCAAATAAATGCCTGTTGCTTCATTTGGCTTTTCATTTTTAGGTTAAAATTTAACAATAAAGATAGTTTTTCTAAGTGTACTCCTGAATAACTCAATTAATGTGTAAATCAAAATGGAAATTATGAAATATTTACCATGGGGAGTAAATGAAAACACAACAAATTAAATCTGTAGAATGCAGGCAAAGTAATATAGAGAAGTAAGTTTATTGTCTTAAATGGATTTATTAAAACAAAATAAGAATTTAAAATAGTTAAACCCTCAGATTTAACCAATATAAAGAAAATCATTATTAAATTTTCAAAGTAACAGATAAGAACAAAATGAATAAATTAGAAAAAAATTGCAAAAAAATAATAAGAAATAGCAGAGATTGACCACAAAATCAAAAGCAATTCCTTTGTAAATATTGACAAAGTACACAAGCCTCTAGGTACCATGGAAGAAAGGGAGGGAGGGAGGGAGGGAAGAAGATGAACAAAAGAGGATGGGGAGAGAAGTGCAGATTTGTGAGGGCAGTGGGTGATCCGAACAGGCCCAGGTAAAGGGGGACAATGAGGAACGCTGGACATCCAAGAGCAGTGTTAAGGCACTGAGTCCTACGTGGAAGAAGAAATCACAGAGGTTAAGAAAAAAGACCACAGAAAAGAGCGTGAAATGCACTAAAGTGAGAGACAAGTGAAGAACAGCATTAAGGTAACCATATGCTAGTTCTTTAAGTATTTTTCATTCTAAATAAAAAGTAGCATTACATAAAAACCAATTTAGAATACAATAACTTTATTAAGAACTATTACACAAGATTAAAATCATATATCAGAAGGCTGAAGAGAACTTAATAGTTCTTGTATGCATCTGAATAGCTGCTTAACAGGAAGCAGGTGTGCATTAAGAAAGCACAGCTGATCTTTCTCCTGAGAACCCCTAATCCACTACCCACCAAAGGTCTCATTCCTGATTTCATGTGTTTTATACCATTTAAAACACTGATTATTTTGTGTGTGGTTTTGTTATTTAATAAAAATTATATAAAGCCCTAGCTCAGTAGTCAGTGGTTGGCAAACTGCGTGGCTCGCGAGCCGCAGTTTGCTGCTCTGTAGATTAATGACTTTGCCAACCACTGACCTAGACTCTCGATTACAATAATTACAAGCTGTTGTTCCTTGTGATTAAGCCCCTATCCCAGTGATCAGCAAATTCATTAGTCAACAGAGTGGCAAACCGCAGCTCACGTGTGGCTCGCGAGCCACGGTTTGCTGACCACTGCCCTAGCTGGTTTGGCTCAGTGGATAAAGAGTTGGCCTGTGGACTGAAGGGTTCCGGGTTTGATTCTGGTCAAAGGCACTTACCTCAGTTGCAGGCTCCTTCCCAGCCGGGGCCCTGATTGAGGTGCATGCAGGAGGCAAGCAATCGATGTGTCTCTCTCACATCAATGTTTCTTTCTCTCTGTCTCTCTCCCTCCCACTCTCTCTAAAAGTCAATGGTAAAATACCCTTGCTTAAGTATTTTAAAAAAATTTTATAAAAACTACCAATGAACTCAGGGTGTTGTTTTTGTCTCTTTTATTTGGATGTATTTATTTATATTTGACAGATTTCTAAGATTTATCAAAACAGGGTTAGGAAAACTACGAATGAAGTCAGTCACACACACACAAATCAGTGCTCACCTAAATATTCATCCTGCAAAGTTCTTTCCCTTGGAGATATTCTTTCCCATGCACAGATTTCAGACTATGCCCAGAAGCTTTTGAATTTTAACAAAGGGAAAATACATCACTTGTCTTTAAGAAATAATATGCTTTTTAAAATATTAGCAAAAAGAGAATTTTGCCAAGCCTTTGTAAAACAAGTTTTCCTAGTATCCTTAAAATCACAAAATATAAAACCAATACCATTCTGGCAATTCCTTGGGCCAAGAATGCCTATATATAGGCCAGGATGTGAAATTAAGTAAGTGTTTGGAGTGACATAAATAATACATAATTCATTCTTCTTCACACATGACCTTATCATTCAACATAAAAAAAAAAAATTACAATCTCCCTTAATAATGCATCTATTCATGTTCCTCTTTTGACCAAGATGTTAGTGTTTATAATATAATAATAAATAATCCAAAGCCACAAGTCCAACTCTAAATTGCAATGCTTCTGTTTATGCACAGTAAGCAAGCTTCCTATTTCCCCACCACTACCACCTTGTGCTCTCCTCCTTCCTCAGTTTTGCTCATGCTTATGTTGAATTTAAAACAAAAAAAGCAAAACTCTAGATGTAGATTAGTGGTTGTCAGAGGGGTGGGGGAAGTAGTCCAAGTGGGTGAAGGTGATCAAAGAGTACAAACTTTCAATTACAAAACAAGTAAGTCATGGGGATGTAATATATAGCATGGTGACTCTAGTTAAAAATACTGTATTATATATGCACCCCTATATTTACAGCAGTGTTATTTACAGTAGCTGAGATCTGGAAACAGCCCATCAGTAGATGAGTGGATAAAAAAGATGTGGTACAATTATACCATGGAATGCTATGGTGCTATTAAAAAAAAAAAAAGAAGGATCTCTTATCCTTTGAGACAACATAGAGTGATCTGGACAGTATTATGCTAACCAAAATAAGCCAGTCAGAGAAAGACAAGTATCACATGATCTCATTCATATGTGGAATCTAATGAACAAAATAAACTGACAAACAAAATAGATCCACTGACACTGAAGCATGCTATACAGACTGATGAATTTCAGAGGGAAGGGTGGGTGATGGGAAGAGATTAACCAAAGAACTTATATGCATAAGCCATGGACAGACAATAATGCAGTGAAGGCCTGGGGAGGGGTTGGGAGTAGGGTAGAAGGGGTCAATGTGGGGAAAAGTGACATCTGTAATATTTTCAACATTAAAGATAAATTAACAATAATGATAATACTAACAATACTATATTATATATTTATTTTTTGTTTTGTTTTTTGAAAGTTAAGATATTAAAGGTTCTCATCACAAGAAAAAAATTGCAATTATGATGGTGGAGGTTAAATTTATTGTGATAATTTAACAATGTATATAAATATTGACTCATTATGTTGTACACCTGAAACTAATACATTTTATGTCAATTAGGTCTCAATTTTTAAAAAAAATAATTGATAAAGTCAGGATACACTAAGACAATTTAAATAAAATATCAAGAAAAACTGGTGATTTTTTAAAAATTATCTCTCTACTAGTTTAGACAACATGACAGAAAAAGTTCATTGATGGGGAAATTTAGGAATATGTGAGTTACAAAGTAGTGAACAGAAAAAGATCATATTTGGAGAGTGATCTTTCTAAGTCAATTACAAGGTGGATGAAGGAAGGTGGCTTATGACATATGACACCAAGATTCTTTCTGGGGGAAAAGGTTATCCTCTTTCAGGCTTCCTATTCAAATTGCCTCATAATTATAGGAGTGTGCTTCACAACAAACTGCATCAAACTCTTGATAAAAAAGACTTGTCAGTTTATTTCATCTTCTGTGAGGTTGCACCCCCGAGCTCACTGAAAAGGACATTTTTACCTACAGTCCCTTCCTGAGAAGAGGTGAGCACTGAAGACAAAGGTTGCAGTATCTCTATTTTATAAAGGCACCTTGATCTTGCAGGCTCTGTTCATCTGGCCCTCTCTCGGGCAATTGATGCCAATAGAAGAATTATATTAAATTGCTTTGTTATTTAATATGTTTTAGGGCCAGTATCACATGAGAGATTAGAAAAAATAATTTCTAGTTGAGATTAATTTATAAAAAACCTGTTCATTTGTAATTCAGGGATAAGGCTCTCTCCATAGATCTATACAAACTCTAACAGACAAATCCCCAAATCCTTGTTCATTTAAATTACCTTTCCTAATCACTCTTATTAGGGTTTCCCAGAGATGTTAATGCCTTCACCATGCAGCAATTTTCAATAGCAGCTTTGGTACAAAATGTTAAATTTAAATATATATATGCGTGGAGTGTGCACAGTCGTACACACACACACACAGCCAAGTCCATTCTCTGGTACTACCATCTGAAGTTAAATAACAAAATTTATCCAATATATATTCACTGAGTGAGATTTAAATATAATTATATTAATCTGATAATGGCCTTAATGCTCAAAATATGGTGGCTTCCTAAATATAGAGCCTATCAGTATCGCTGTCATCATCAGAAAGCAATAACAAGGACAATATAGAACGTTGCTGGTGTACAGTATAGCATGCTTTATATGACGTCAGAAAGAACAAATTAAAAACCATCCGCAATCTTTGCAGAGTGTTATGGTTTTACATGTTGAGTTGAGGGTGTGTATGAAAATGAATGGAAGAGGAAAGGAGGATTGGAGAAGTCCACAGCTGAGGTGCTCCTCCCTACACTGGAACATCAGAGAGATTCTCAGAAAGGTTTGCAAAATAAGAGTAATTGGTGTGTGAAGCCTCCAGGGTATGGTGCTGGGATCAAGGAGAGAAAGAATAAAGATGGTATTGTTATGCTAAACCCTTAAATCATTATTTTATTGCAGATCCACAATACGCTGCATTTACTACTAATAATTTCAATTTCTTAAATAAGGATATGGGGGTTTGGAGAGACCTCCCTCTCCCCCGCCCCATAACTTGTTCAAAGACAAAGATCTATATGGTGACAGAGCCAGTATTCAAGCCAGAACTCTCTGTCTCAAAAAGTCAAGCTCTTAAACTTTGGGTATGTTGCCTCTTTCACTGTGAAAGGACTGAAGACAAATTCCTACAGTATGATGCAAGAGAAGAATCAGGAACTTTTTTTTATCTGTGAAATGAGGGAAAGGAGTTTAGAGAAGAACGTTTTTGGTGGTGTTGGTGGTAGAGCTGAGGAATGTGTTCTATTTGACAGGGAAAGAATGCATCTTCTTAAAAAAAAAAAAAAAGTCCAAATCTATCTTGTAAACAAAGTGCCCAATTCCAGCACTTTGGAGAGTTTAAATGAGGATGCTGCTATATCCCCAAATGCAGAAAGAAACATCACACACATCCAAGCAGGAAAAAGAAAAAATCCTTTATATTCTATGAGCAGTTTCTTAACAAAAATTTTAAGTCCCAAGCCACATATCTCTGGTCAGCTATGGTTTTGATCATTTACCTAAAATTTTATATTAAGCTTTTGTACTGTAACTTAAGTTCAAACTCAATAGAATCATTACTTTAACATTTATTTCAAACTGAATGTAACAGAAATCAGGAAAGAAAACGGCCATAGAGAGCTATTTGGGCCTGCCACCAACCTAGAAAATGATAAAAAACGATTGCATTTGACAGCGACTAAACAGAAGGGGAAAATAATGCTTTCTTCCACCTAACCACACAAAAACCACTTTAAATATATTAGAAGTACCAAAAAGTATATTTCTCCATGGAATAGCCTTATAAAATTTTGATTATGACTATACGCTTTATGCACCTTATGTGTTGGAAAGTGCTGGGATCAAGGAGAGAAAGAATAAAGATGGTATTGTTTTGAAGTAGAAGACAGCAGATACTGACCAAGAAAGACAGTATAAGGACTACAGGAGAGAAATCAAAGAGGAAATAGTTTTGAAGATGAGAAGAATAAACATAAAGAGCTTTGTGTTAATCACTATTTTGGTATTTCTATGATTTGCTTTAAAAATCACAGAGCACTTAATCTTTTGCAACCATTACTCCATCACTGGAAGAATTATTAATGAAAAAAATATTGGCTTAAGGAAGATATTTAATGAAAATAGCGATTCAGTGCATCCCCATAGGTACAGAATTTGGTCCTCGGGTTTGCAAGTCAAGAAACTCACTACATATAACTTCCTGGTCTTCACATTTAGTATCGCTGCTCCTACTTTTTCCACAGTAACAGAAAAAAATTCTGTGAAAGAAAAATATTAATGTTGACCCTAATAATTGTAATCATATTGTTTATTATTTTAACTATGACTAATTGAAATTTTATATAATATTAACAAAAACAAATACTAAGTTTCAAGTTAATATGTAAGGAATGAGCACATTTTATAAAAAGTACAAATAAATGTATAATACAATTTCATAATCTTTTTTCTTTTTCTTTTTAAGTTTCCTAAATACAACATGAATTACTTATATAATTTTTTAAAGAGAGAATAGGAAGAAGTAAAATATACCAAAATGGCAATTTCCCCATTTGTTACGGTTACAACCATGATCTTCCTGGGGATGGGCACTGCTCCGACACTACTATCAGAGTATTAAAATGGATGCCATCTGGCCTGAGAAACCTTGGAAAACATAGGTGTTTGAGGTTTCATTGAAATTCTTATTTTGTAACTGATTTTTCACATAACCATGAAATATAATTACTTTTATTCATTTCAAAATATCTCCATAATATACATTTTATTTTATTTTACTATGGTTTGTTCCTGGTTTCATACTCAGCTCTCATCATTTCAAAATTATACTAGTTGAGTCACTTTTAAAGACATGGCTGTAAATAGCAAAATTCCACCCCCACAAAGTGTTAACATTAGTCTTAGAGGGTTAATAGTTCCTATAATTCACTCTGGTTTCAATAGTGCATCTTATTTGAATGTCTGTGGTCTTCTCACCACTGATTATGTTGATTAGAGTGAACATTTCAGTATTGTTACTGCATGATTTAGCTTGGAATTTTAAATGGTCTGTTGAACTGCATTTATCATCATTGATGATCACTAGTCTTTGTCAGTAAGATGACAAATTGGTTTTTGAAGAATTTTAATCTTTATGTATAAATAATCTTTTAAAAATAAGAGAGTAAATAGGAGTTTAGGAAGGACTACAGATGCATTTAAAGAAAGAGGGGCAGAATAAAATGGCCTTTTAGAAATGTGCATGCATTGAAGAGATCTGTTTTAGAGTTTATGGTTTTTATTAGTTTTAACTTACATCTCTGGCCTAATTTTAGTTATATGGGCCTAGAAAAATCTATATAAAATGAGTGTGAGTAATAGTCTTATATCTCAAGGAAAGTTACTCACAGCCTTGATGTACGTAATTTTATCACCTCTAAATTCCTAGAAAGATAGATAACTCAACAGGGAGTGATGTTCTTTCATACATCCTGAATTTGACTTCAAATTAAACTTTTTATTTCAGACACACACAGTGAAGGGGTGGATAGATTACGATGTTAGTAATCATGCCTTCAGAGACATAATTTCACAATCACTGGGAAGTCTTTCTACAGTTTGGAAGCTGGATTAACTTTAATACCAGGAGACAGTGACCTTGCCCACTTCACAATCTCTGTGATAACAAAACCAGGGTTAGAAATCGAAAAGTTTACTGCCTAAATAAATCATTGAGAATGAATCATCTGATTTTCTATCCTCTCTTTGGATTGCTACAGGCATAATAAATTACACCTACAACAACCAACAGTCAACAAGAAAAAAATGTTAAGTAGCGATATTACAGCAACATCCTTGCATTGCTTTAAAAAATTCTGGACAAGTGCATTTTAAAGTTAAAATAAAATCCTGTGAAGGATCGGTTTTCTGAACAGCCCACACATCCCTCAGGAATTTGAATGTCTGCAGCCAAGGGTTCCAACACATAAAATCCAGCCTGTGGCATGTCTGTCTATAATGGGATTATCCCAATATTTTCCCCTCCCCTAATTAGGGTAAAGTTATTTGACAATAGGAGCACTTACACAGAGACCAAGCATTTTTAGGAAAACATTCTTGAGATTTGGCAATTAAATCGCATATTTACTGAAGGCTTAAGATATGTGAATTCTCTATGGTATTACTTGGCGCTAAGAGTTAGAAACAAAACAGTGGACACACTGGAGCCTTTGGGCACCTTATGTAACTTGTTCACGAGGACAACTGAATTCTTTGCAGCATCAAAGACTAAATTTAGAAAAGTATTTACAGATAATTTAAACTATTTAGATCAAGTACTTTAGAAGGGGTCAGTTTATAGAGAAGACATAGCAATGCTAAAGGTTTATGCACTTAGTGACAGAACTTCAAACTCCAAAGCAAAAAAACAATAGAACAGCAGAGAGAAAAAAAATAAATCTACAATTATAGCTGGAGACTTCACAATCCTTCTATCCATAATTGGTAGACAAAATAGAGAGAAAATAGATAAGGATAAAGGAGACGTAAATTACACTATCAAGAAACTTGAGTTAATTAACATTTATTGAATAAAAAGAATAGCAAATTAAACCTGAAGTAAGCAAAAGACTGCCTTAAAATAATTGTCATACTTAAATATTATACTGTCTCTTAAAATTTCCTCTTATTACAAGCTAAGTAATTTATTCACTTGCATTGTGAAAGTTATCTCTTCAAAATAGTCTATTGTAGAGTAGAATTTCTTTCTCATTTTATTTGGAAGACTTAAGAGGTTAATAAAATTCTTTCATCCTTCTTTATTTACTGGTTGGTTGGTTACTTGGTTCAGGCTTCCTCTTTATTGTAATGCTCTAAAATGTGTTATGTGGACTGGTGCACAAATTTGTGCACATTGAAAGGAAATTAATTAGAATAAATATTTTAATTATTGATATTCGCCCTTTCTTTATAATAGAAGTGTCAAGCAAATTCATGATCGACAATGACAAATCGAAACACACATGTGCCACTGGTACCAGCAATAGCTTTATATGTATTGCGCATGCACAAATTAACTTACCCTTTTATAGATACAGAATGAACTTGCTTAATTAGACCTGCTTTCTGATTTAGCTAAACTTTTTCCAGCCCAGTGAAGAACCCCAACTTCTCTTTCAGGTAATTGTCAGCAACACAGCAGTAAATGTCAACACAAAGCAGATTATTATTGTAGATCATACAGGGCAAACAAAGGATAAAATATTTAACTGCAGCAGTGTTTGACTATATTCTGTGCAGTGAGAAAACCTTGAAGTCATTTTCAAGGTCCACCATTTCTTACTTCTTTTCAGTCAGGTCAAGTTTCTAAACTTTCTAAATCTCTGTTTTCCAGATAATGAAAAGAAAATAGGATTCCATGGAGTCTCCTATCTACCTACTCCCGGCCTTCTGTGAGGATCAAATGAGATGAGGCATGGGAAAACGCTTCACAGACACTTGGTTAAAGTGTAAAATGTTACTTTGTGGGTGCCAGGTCTGTGGTGCCATTTCTCTGTAAATGACCAGTGCATGTCACAGCAGCTCCTGCTTTGAGCATCTGCCTCCTGGTGGTCAGTGCATGTCATAGCTACCAGTTGGACATTCAGTCACTTAGCATATTAGCCTTTTAATATATAGATAATGGAATTACACTGTTGGTCCTAAACTCTGTGTGTGTGTATGTGTGTGTGTGTGTGTGTGTGTGTGTGTGATTTCTAACACTCAATGTAGCTTTACATTTGCTCATAAACAGACCTCAATCTGACAAATAAAAAAGCATAAATTATTGTGCTTGATATGAATTGTTCTGACAACATATTTCCATTACCTTTTCAAAAGTCAGCCATGCTAAGGAATATTTTTTTAATTCTAATGGCGGTATCATTAGAGGAATCTTAGATTAAAAGAAAAATAATCATTTTATTTTAGTAATAATCCATTTCAATTAGTTCAGTCTTTGTTTGCATCCATATTCCAGTTCTATCCAGTTTAATATTTGTTCTGATGAAAGTATCATGGATTGGATGAACAACTACATGGTCAACCTATCTTGTAAATTCTTAAAAACAAATGGTAGTTACCTGGAAAAGAGGGAAGGAAGAAATGAAATATTGTGGCTTAATGGGTAGAGAGTTTTAGCTCTACAGTATGAAAAAGTTCTGAAAACCTATTTTTCACGATGTGAATATATGTAACACTACTTAACTATACACTTAAAATGGTTTAGGTGGTAAATTTTATGTTTGTTTTTTAACCACAGTAATAATAATAATAAAGCAGATTCTTACGTCATCTGTGAAATCTATTTTCTGTAAATAAACTTAACCAGAGGAACTTAACCAGAAATTTATAATAATGAAACCTAGAGATACTTATGGTTCATTTTCTTAGGTTGAATGACATTTATTTTAGAAGTCATGATAGAGCAGGATACAGGATCAGCTCTTTGTAAATGTATGTTCAAAATTAGAACTCAGACTAGATGAGTTTACCATTATTGTTATTATTGTTACAGAGTTGGCATTTCAAGGAAACTGAGATGACAATTACATTATAAATATTGACTGCATGTTTAATTAACAAACAGAAAACAGCTAATGTAAAGGGAAATAGACTATAGAGAGAGAGTGGTTAAGGGAGCATACTCCTAATACCAATTTACCACTTTGGCCAGTGGTATTAAACTCTTTAATAATAACATAAACAGCAAGTCTTTCATGTTAATTTTTAACATGCAGAAAAGTCAACTCGTTTGAATGCACTCTCCATCTCCTCTCCCACCTCTAGTGGGAGTGGTAATGAACAGTGAAGTGGCTGAGAATAATCTCTACTTGACTATTAAATGATGGAACATCAGCTTTATCTTGCAGTTTGGTGTAAAACTAAATGTGAACAACATGGATATGGATCAAATCTCAGGAATAGTAACACATCCTGCTAAATTTAGAGGGGTCATTAGAGAACAGTTAATTTAAATACCCACCTGACACCTAGCTTCTCTTAAATTAAGAGGGATACCTTTACAAATGACAGCAGGTTCCAACGTGTTTGTTATTTGGGCTCATTTGCACAGTGACATCCAAGTATTCAGTGGGTGGCCAATTCACTGCCTGATGAGAGAGCCCATTTCATCCATAGTTAGTTCTGACTGTTAGCTGTATCTTCACTAAATGATGGAAAACCTTCACTTCCCTAGGATAAGCATTCCCAGTATCCTTAAGTGTTTGTTAAGTGTGACTCAATGGTTGAGCTTTGACCCTTGAACCTCAGGGCATATGCCCAGGTTGTGGGCTTGATCCCTGGTAGGGGGCTTGTAAGAGGCAACCGATGGATGATGTTTCTCTCTGATTGATGTTTCTATCTCTATCCCTCTCCATAAAAATCAATAAACATATATATTTTTTAAAAGATGCTTCTTGCTTTATGCTTCAATTACTTATTCAAACTGATCTCTCCACTTCAAAACTCCAAAGTGATGGACCTTTCATCATTTTGATTCTCTCTCTCATGCTCTTGTAGTAATGCTTATTTTTTTTCTGATTATAAAAGTGACTCATTATTAAAATTTGAAAAAAAATACCGCAAAATTTGAATAAGAATATTATTCATAATCATGATACAGAAAAACCACTTGACTATTGTTCTTTTTCTGAATGGTGTGCATTGTGTATGAAATATAGTCTATGTAGTAGAGTAGGAAGTGTACTATAAATACATTTTGTACTTCAGTTTTTCTGTAAAATGGTCATATTTTGATCATTTCTTACCCATTAACTATTTTTAGAAATAATGTTTAAATGCTGCATAATATTCTATTTATTTATAAACTATTCATTACTTATTTAACAATATTTATATTGTCAGCCTTTGAGTTTTCTACATTTTTGGGACTATGTATAATCCCATAATGGACACATTTAGAACATCTCTGCAGCCATGATTATTTCCTTAGGAAATATATGCCCTAATAATCCTTCAGGAAATCTAATCAAAATTTCAGAGTAATCTCTCTAAAACAGAGAGGAGATGGTCTGGACTGGGTGAAATAGGTGAAGGGATTAAGCAAAAAGAATAAATAAATAAAAACTCATAGTGACAACAGTATGGTGATTATCCCAGAGAAAAAGGGGGTGGGCAGGAAGAAGAAGATTAAAGGGGAATAAATGGTGACAGAAGGAGACTAGACATTGGATAGTAAACACACACTACAATATACAGATGATATATTATACAAGTGTAAACTTGAAATCTCTATTAATTTTATTAACCAACTAGAGGCCTCAGCCTGGCCTGCACCCTCTCCAATCTGGGACCTCTCAGGGGATGTCCGACTGCCGGTTTAGGCCCAATTGCGGGATCAGGCCTAAACCAGCAGTTGGAAATCCCTCTCACAATCCGGGACTGCTAGCTCCTAACTGCTTGCCTGCCTCCCTGCCTGATTGACCCTAACCCCTTCTGCCTGGCAGCCTGATCACCCCCTAACTGCTCCCCTGCCAGCCTGATTGACTCCTAACTGCTCCCCTGCCAGCCTGATTGCTCCAAACTGCCCTCCCCTGCTGCGACCTGCCTCCTCCTCCAGGACCCACCTCCTCCACACAAAGCAGCGTAGATGACAGGACCGGCCTCCTCCACCACATTCAGAGCTATGGGACCCCCAGGCTCACTGTGTGGAGCAGCCACCATGCCCTGCCTCTACTGTGCACAAGGCCATCTTGTGGCAGACATCTTGTAGCAGCCATCTTGTGTCAGTGTCACACAACGGCATGACGCCACCTAGGCTTTTATTATATAGGATGTAATCCTAATATATTCAATTAAATAATCTTTAAAAAGAATAAATGAAAACAAGGAGAAAATGTAGAGTAATATTTCAGCTCACATCTGTTTTTAAAACATTAGTCATTATTCAAACAATAGGCTTCTCAGAATGCCCTACTATATATTACTTTACTGTTACTACAACTATAAAAGCAATTTGGATAGTAACGGGTGCTTATTTTCTTATTATACCTAGAAAGTGATAGTTAGGAAAAAACTAAGAGGCATTCAAGCAATTTTCTCCTTAGTTTTGTTCAAATATAGCAAAAGTATAATTAGCTGGACAAGCTGCCTAACTCAGTAATATATGTCATCTCCTCATGTTACAAACCTGAGCAGTGACAAGCCTTGCAGCAAAATAAAAATTTCTACTTCCTTAAAAAAATTACATTCAGAAAGATGAAGTAAAACACATCCAATTTTCTCTTTCCCGGGAGGGAAGTATGTATAAGAGAGAGGTTAGAATTTTTTTTCAATTTTTTTTAATTTAGCGATTTAAGATGCTGCAATAATGAGACAGTCATTTTCTCACCACCAAGTAATCACTTCCACATTATTGGACAACAGTTTCATGGGTTTGACTGTCTACCACCACTTAATGATCTTCAGCCAACATGTCTCTTAGGTTCTTTTTGCTAAAAAATAATAATAATAATAATAATCGAAGAAGTAGTAATGCAGCAACTCAAGTATTTCACTTTGGATTATTCTTCCTTTTTTTTATGAGAATTCAATAGATAAATAGATAAATTATTCTACCCCTAAATTCAAAGTCTCCATGAGACAGACCTCTTGACGTGGTAAATTTCATGTTAAATACCAAATCCTTTCTGAAATAAATATCTGACTGAATATTGGTTCTCCAAACACAAGTGCCTCAAGATATGGCCCAAAATACATATTTCTCAGACCAAGTAAAGAAGCAATGCCTGAAGTTTTTAAGACCTACATAGGAAATTTAGTAATAACCATGCAAATCATGGATCTCAGCTCAGCAGAACCATAAGTCTGCTGATAAAGAAACAATAAGAAAATGGATCCCCAAATCTATTAAAACTGATACATCCGAGATAAAACGAACATCTCTTCATTTCTGCTCTTATAATGGTCTTTCAGGTGTACTATTTGTCAGCACAAGTCATAGACTCACTGTGTGTTGTGAAGGGCTTTTAACCAAATTAATAATTCTAGATGTGTCGAAACCGGTTTGGCTCAGTGGATAGAGCGTCAGCCTGCGGACTGAAGGGTCCCAGGTTTGATTCCGGTCAAGGGCATATACCTGGGTTGCGGGCACATCCCTAGTAGGGGGCATGCAGAAGGCAGCTGATCGATGTTTCTCTCTCATCGATGTTTCTAACTCTCTATCTCTCTCCCTTCCTCTCTGTAAAAAATCAATAAAATATATTTTTAAAAATAAAATAATTCTACATGCATATTTCAATTCATTGTAGTACTTCTCTTAAATAATACATTGCTTGTACGAGTTGGAAAAAAGTCATATGTTATATAACTGCAAGATCCTCCCACTCAAACTATTTTAAGTTCTGATATCAGCCAAGATAATGATGTTCATCACAAAACACTATCATAGGTTTAAATAACTATTTTAAAAATATTCATTAATTCAAGGGTTAAGAGCAGCCTAAATGAAAGGCACTGGGCTTGGTAGTGTACGTGACACAAGGAAGGACAACTATCCCTGCCTTCAGTCAGTGTCAATCTACCCAGATGACAGGAATAAAGAAAATAACTATATTTTAGGTGACAAATCTATTTTGTCACCTAAAATATAGCTAAGCTCTTTGGCAGTGAAAGAGGTGTTCTTAAAAATTAAGCCAGAATAATGGACATAAACAAGTTTTCCCAGGAAAACTGGGACATATAGCCACCCCGACCATGGTATACAATATTTTTCAGATAATTGTTTTTTAAAATCTTTTCTTTTTTCCTTGAAAACAGAGATATGAGATAAATAGCACAACACTATCCCTACTTTTCGATGGGAAAACAAAGGCTCAGAGAAACGAAGATTTACCTAAAGTCAAATAGATAACAAATAATGGGTTCAAGGTGAGCTGAGGTTTTCTAATTTCAAATCTAATGTTTGTCCACTATACCACATTGCATCATCAATAACTGTAACCACTAGCTATATAGCTAAGTTCTATAATCACAATTTATGGGAAGCATGGTTCTTCTCATTATGATTCCGATGTAAAGATACAGGGAGGAACCACTGATCAGTTTGACAGTATTATCATTTTCAAGGTAAAAATTTATATTAATACACAAGAAAAGGTTAATAAAAGAAAACTACATGACATAAGGTTAACATACAAAAAATAAAATTAACACAATTTCAAGTCAAATCAGACTGTGAAGAGGGATGTCCTCATCAATTATTCAAAATTGTCTTGCTAAGTCATAATGAGTAAATACTGCATAAGAGATAAAAGTGTCTCTTTTTACTAATAGAATTATATAAAAATAGTGATAATGATAGAAAAATTTTAAATCAGTAAGATGGCTGGATTCAAGATAAATGTTTTGAAACTCAGTAATATTTCTGTGTTCCAACACTAACCTTACTTCCTATCAGTTCCAGATTCCTCCAAACCACTTCTCATTCAATGTAGACTCCTTAGTTACATGAGATTTTTACAATCTTGAACAGAATACCTAATGTCCCACTTTGAAGTATTTGGTTTGGATAATTTCTCCAAATTCCAGAGCTATCATAAGAGCAATTATTTATCTTATGTTTATGACCAATAAGACATAGTGAAATCTACCCTTTCAGGACAAAGATATTACCTCTAAGACAAAATTCTACTCCCACTGTTAGAGCCATTGGCAGCATATTTCTGGCCATTTATAAACTGCAGATTTGTCTGTTTCCAGTCTTTAAGAATGCATACCTACTGACATCCAATATCAGAGCATTTAATAGAGATAAGGAAAAAATGTCCATGATAAAAAGACATTTTGGGTTATTTTTAGAAATTGTCCAGTTCAATATTAGCTCTATAAAACTGGGATATAACCTGTTTTATATGCCTCTTTTTCAGTCTACAATCTTTATTTCTAAAAATACAGCAGATTCTATAATACTCAAAACCATGAGATTTACATGCACCCTTATGTTTTATTGATTCTTAGAGAGAAACATCGACTTTTCGTTCCACTTATTTACGCATTCATTGGTTAATTCTTGTATGTACCCTGGCTGGGTATTGAACCCACAACCCTTGGCATATTGGGATGGTGTTCCAACCAACTGAGCTACCCAACCAGGGCCATACATTACAATAATTTTCATTTCGTTGCGATGTTAAGATTTATTCCCTGAAACATTTCATCTTTTGTATCTGTAATAGGTATATGGGACTCTCCCTGTAGGCTGGATGAAGTGAGCAGCCACATGGGAAAGTGCATATGGGGGAAAAAAATGCAATAGCCTCTAGGAACTTCATGTGGCCTATAGGACCTGAGGTGATCTCCAGCCAATAGTCACCAAAAAGTTGGACCTTCCAGTTATACAACTGCAAGGAAATGGGTTCTCCTAACAACGTGAATGTGCTTGGAGTGCATTCTTCCTGCCAAGCCTCCAGTTGAGATGCAGCTTGGCCAATATAGTGAATGAAGCCTTGTGAGACACTGAAGCCCAAAGCATAGTCCAGCCATTCCCAGAATCCTGGCCCACAGACACTGTGAGATAATAACTGTTTGTGTTTCAGGACACTTAATTTGTCATGATTTGTTACACAGCAGTAGGAAACTATTACATCTCCCAGTGGCTTTCAGTCTTACAGTAAAACCCCAAGTCATTCCCACAATGTGGCCCTTGACACCCCCTATAGTCTCATCTTGTTCCATTTTCACCATTTCACACTTTGCTTTAGTTATGATGGCCTCTTTGCTTGTCAAATAAGACAAACTTACCACTGACTTAATCACTGTTCCCAGATACTAGTATATGCTTAGCTCACAGCTCACCTTTTTTTTTAAAATTTTAACCCAAGGATATGTTTTTATTGATTTTTAGAGAGAGAGGAAGGGGGGGGGGGTTGGGGAGAGGAAAAGAGAGAAACATTGATATGAGAGAGATACATCAATTGGTTACCTGCATATCCACCGAGACCAAGGATAGAATCCACAACCCAGGCATGTGTCCTGACAGGGAATGAAACCCACAACCCTTTGGTGTGCAGGCCGACACTCCAACCAACTAGGGCACAGCTCACCATCTTTAGGTACCTGTTCAAAGATTACTTTGTTGGTAGGACTTTGTCTGAAAAAAAAGCACTTTTTACTCCTAGCCAACATGAACTGCTAACATCTGACTGCTTTATTTTCTCCATAACACTCACATATCACTATCTGTTTATTGTATTTCACCCTGTACCAGTATGTAAAGTCCAAGGGGAAGAGACCTTGTATTGTTAACTGTTGCCAACCTGTATATGTGGCACATTTGTTGAATTAATAAATGATAAATAGATAAGTTAATGAATGAGTTAACTAATTAAAGTGAGTACACTAAGGTACTGAAAAAATTAGAAATTAATAGATATGAAGAGTAAATAGAATGACAACATAGAGATAAATTTTACCTAACAAATGGAACAGAAAAAGCATTCAGTGTTATAATAAATAACATATTCCCATTTTCTCATGGTTCAGATAGAAAAAAATAACATAATTTTTCTAACCATGGGAATTAGGCTAATGTACTTTTTTACAGCAATTGCAGGAGGCAATAGAACAATGACTAACTATTCTAAGGGGAACAGAATGTGACCTTAGGATTTTATACTCAATCCACTTTTCCTTTGACATTTGGGCAACTAAATTAAGCACACAAAATCACATGAAATATAATTTCTACAATAGCTTCATGAAAAGTGAGATTCTGCCTCTTAAGAAATGGATGAAATAAGGAACTCAGAAAGGGAAAGCAAAGATGAATAGATAAGTGTTGGTGGGCATTGAGTCATTTTAAATGAATATTTTTAAACAGCAAAAGTAATTTGTTAGAAAATATAAATGTTTTAAATTTTGACCCTAAAAAATAATGTAACCACCAAAGATGATCAATTTGTGGAGAGATGTTTCAGAAGTAAAAATGTAATTATTTACTCATTATTCATATCAGGGAAAAAATGTAATTATCTCAAAAACTGAAGTATGAAATTTTTTAAAGAACCCAAGCAACTTAATTTATCCTTCATAATTTTTTTAACATTAGCTCTTTTAGAATTGTTTGTTAATTTTTTTTCTGTAGATTGCCAGAACATAAATATTTAGGCTTTGTGAGCCACATAAAATATCTGTTGTATCTATATTTCTTTGTTTCTTTTTCAAACCTTTAAAAATGTGAAAATCGACCTTAGTTCCCTAGCTATACAAAAACAGGCCATGGGCTTAATTTAGTCTGCTTGCTGTAGTTTCTTGACTCCTGGCTAATAGTGATATAACACAGCTAAAATTCCGCTGTTCAGTCAACAAACGACAAGTGCTGGTGAGGATGTGGAGAAAAAGGAACCCTCGTGCACTGCTGGTGGGAATGCAGACTGGTGCAGCCACTGTGGAGAACAGTATGGCGTTTCCTCAAAAAACTAAAAATGGAACTCCCATTTGACCCAGTAATCCCATTGCTAGGAATATATCCCAAGAAACTAGAAACACCAATCAGAAAGGATACATGCACCCCTATGTTCATAGCAGCACAATTCACCATAGCTAAAATTTAGAAACAGCCTAATTGCCCATCAGCAGATGAGTGGATTAGAAAACTATGGTACATCTACACAATGGAGTACTATGCTGTTATAAAAAAGAAGGAATTCTTACCATTTGCAGCAGCATGGATGGACCTGGAGAGCATTATGTTAAGTGAAATAAGCCAGACAATGAAAGAAAAATACCACATGATCTCACTCATTTATGGAAAATAAAGAACATTATAACCTTATGAACAAAAAGATAGATACAGAGGCAGTAAATCACAGAACAGACTGTCAGATTACAGCGGGAAGGCTGGGGAGTGTTGGGGCGGGGGGAAAGAGATCAACCAAAGGATTTGTATGCATGCATATAAGCATAACCAAAGGACACAGACACTGAGGGCATGTGACAGGGGATAGGGAAGGCTGGGGGAAAGTCAATGGGGAAAAAAAGGAGATATATGTACTACTATATGTAATACTTTAAACAATAAAAAAAAAATGTAAAAAAAATAAGGTAAAATAAAATTATATTGTTCTTTCATTTTCACTCTAGAATCTTTTGATTCTGTTGAATTTAAGTAAAACTAATTGTAGCATTTTATAGTTCAACATCCTATATAATAAAACCCTAATACGCAAATCAACCAAATGGTGGAATGACCAGCAGAACAACCAGTCATTGTGAAACACACTGACCACCAGAGGGCAGACGCTCAACACAGGAGCTTTCCCCTGGTGGTCAGTGTGCTCCCACAGGGGGAGTGCCACTCAGCCAGAAGCTGGGTTCATGGCTGGTGAGCACAATGGCGATGGCAGGAACCTCTCCATCCTCCACTGTAGGTAGGCAGTAAGGAGTGAGGGGGTCCCGGACTGCTAGAGCCCCGGACTGCGAGAGGGATGTCTGACTGCCAGCTTAGACACAATCCCCCCATATGGACATTCCCTGAGGGGTCCCGGACTGCGAGAGGGCAAAGGCCGGGCTGAGGGACGGCCCCCTCCAGTGCATGAATCTAGTGCACTGGGCTTCTAGTTATATGATAATGTGAAGGACTTCCACTTTTGGCCAAGACATACCCAACAGGTGTAATTCACAATGGCTTGTCTGTGTGTACCTTTATTGCTGAAGTTATTACAAATGTCCTCTTCCCCCCCGCCCATTGACTTCTCCTAGCCTGCCCCTATTCCCCAGCCCAGGCCTTCACCACCCAATTGTCTGTGTTCCTAGGTTATGCATATTTGCATACAAGTTCATTGATTGATCTCTTCTCACCTGCCCACCCTATCCTGCCTTCCCTCTGAGATTTGACAGTTTGTTCGGTGCTTTTATGTCTTTGGATCTATTTTTGTTTATTGAAGAACTAGAGGCCCGGTGCACGAAATTCGTGCCGGGGGGGGGTGTCCCTCAGCCCAGCCTGCACCCTCTCCAATCCGGGACTGCTGGCTCCCAACTGCTCGCCTGCCTGCCTGCCTGATTGCCCCTAACTGCCCTCCTCTGCAGGCCTGGTCACCCCTAACTGCCCTCCCCTGAAGGCCTGGTCACCCCCAACTGCCCTCCCCTGCAGGCATGGTCTCCCCCAACTGCCCTCCCCTGCAAGCCTGGTCCCCTCCACCAACTGCTCTCCACTGCAGGCCTGGGTCCCTCTGCCAAGTACCCTTCCCTGAAGGCCTGGTCACCCCCAACTTCCCTCCTCTGTCAGCCTGGTCACCCCTAACTGCCCTTCCCTGCAGGCCTGATCACCCACAACTGCCCTCCCTTGCAGGCCTGGTCCCTCCCAACTGTCCTCCCCTGCTGGCTATCTTGTGGTGGCCATCTTGTGTCCACATGAGGGTAGCCATCTTGTGTGTTGGAGTGATGGTCAATTTGCATATTACTCTTTTATTAGATAGGATGTCTGACATTCAATCAAAATGGTCAAGCATTCAAAGAACCAGGCCAATATGACCCACAATAAGAAAAAAATAATTGAATCAAAACTAACACAGAAGTTACACAAATGATAAAATGTGTAGATAAGAATATCAGAATTACTATTATGATTGCACTAGAGGTCCGGTGCACAAAATTCATGCACGGGCATGTGTGTCCCTCAGCCCAGCCTGTACCCTCTCCAATCTGGGACATCCCTCTCACAATCCAAGACTGCTGGCTCCCAACTGCTCGCCTGCCTGCCATCCTGATTGCCCTTAACCACTGCTGCCTGCCAGCCTGATTGATGCCTAACTGCTCCCCTGCCAGCCTGTTTGCCCCTAACTGCCCTCCCCTGCAGGCCTGTTCATCCCCAACTGCTCTCCCCTGCAGGCCTGGTCCCTCCCAACTGCCCTCCCCTGCTGGCCATCTTGTGGTGGCCATCTTGTGTCCACATGGGGTCAGTCATCTTTGACCACATGGGGGCAGCCACCTTGTGTGTTGGAGTGACGGTCAATTTGCATATTACTCGTTTATTAGATAGGATAGAGGCCTGGTGCACAAGTGGGGGGCAGCTGGTTTGCCGTGAAGGGTGTCCCAAATCAGGGTGGGGGTTCCCTTGGGGCATGGGGCAGCCTGGGTGAGAGGGCTGTGGTGGTTTGCAGGCTGGCCATGCCCCCCAGCAACCCAAGTGGAGGCCCTGGTATCTGGGATTTATTTATCTTCTATAATTGAAACTTTGTAGCTTTGAGTGGAGCCAAGCCTCCTGCTCGCTCTGTGGCCACAGTCATTTTTGTTGGGATTTACTTATCTTCTATAATTGAAACTTTGTAGCCTTGAATGGAGGCCAAGGCAGGCCAGGGCAGGCGGAAAGGTTGGCATCCTCCATTGCCGGGGAAACCCAAGCCTCCTGCTCACTTCTTGGCCACAGCCATCTTGGTTAATTTGCATACTCGCTCCTGATTGGCTGGTGCACATGGCTTGTGTGTGTAGCAGAGCTACAGTCAATTTGCATATTACTCTTTTATTAGATAGGATTCCATGTGTGTAAGTAGCTATAGAAAAGATTGACCAGGTTAAGCAAATAATCTGGAAGATATTTAAAAGACTCAAATCTAACTTCTAGAGATGAAAACTACAATATCTAAGATTTTAAAAAACATTATATGAGATTAATAAAGATAATAAACGTTTTGAGAAAAAACATTAGTAAACTTGAAAATATATTAATAGAAATTATTCAAAATGAAACACAAAGAAAGAAAAATGATTGGAAGGAATGGAGTGTTAGGGAGTTGTCGGGATACATAAAGTGGTCCTATAACTTATTGATGTCTGTTAATCATCTGTGTAAGTAAATCTTTATAAGACAGGAGAGAGAACAGAAAAAATATTTAAAGATACAATGGCCAAAAATTTCAAATTTTATGAAAACTAAATAACTTCAGATCAAAGAAGCTCAATGAATCCCAAGCACACCCACAAAATTTAACCACAACAAATTGTTTCAAAATATGATTAAGAGAACATCTTAAAAGCAGTCAAGGAAAAGTCACATTATAAACATCAAACAAAAATACAAATTGAAACAATGAAAAGCCAAAGACAATGAAGCCACATTTTTAAAGTATTGAAAGAAAAAAACTATCAACCTAGAATTCTAAACCCAGGGAAAATATCCTTGAAAAGCAAAAGTACACACCTATTAGAATGGCTAAAATCCAGAACACTAGCAATACCAAATGCTGACAAGGATGTGGAACAACAGAAACACTAATACATCACTGGTGGGAATGCAAAATGGTGCAGCCATTTTGAAATACAATTTGACAATTTTTTACAAAATTAAACAACATACTCTTACAATATGATCTATTGCTCTCTGGTATTTACCCAAAGGAGTTTAATACTTAGGTCCATACAAAACCCTACCCTGCTCAAGAATGTTTATAGAAGCTTTCTTCATAACTGTGGAAGCTTGGAAGCAATCAAGATATCCTTCAGTAGATGACCTGGTAAATAAAGTGTGGTACCTCTAGACAATGGAATATTATTCAGTGCTAAAAAGAAAAGAGCAATCAAGACACAAAAAGACATGGAGGAAGCTGAAATGCATATTACTACTGTATGGTTCCAATAATATGACATTCTGGAAAAGGCAACAGTGGTTACAGGGAGGGGTATAAAAGAGGTTGGCAGGAGGAGATGAATAAGCAGAACTCAGAGGATTATTTCTTAGGTAGGTGAAAATCTCTGATATTATAATGTTAATATATGTCATTATACATTTGTCCAAACCCATAGGCTATAGAATATCAGGAATAAACCCTAAGATAAACTATGGACTTTGTGTGATTATGGTATGTTAATGTAGGTTTATCCATTCTGGTGAGTTATGTTGATAATAAGGAACAGCTATGCATGTGGGGGAGAGGGGCAGAATGTATATGGGAAATCTTTTTCTTTCAATTATATTGTAAACCTAATAGTGATCTAAACAAAACCTTATGAAGAAAAGGCATTATTTACTAATGGCCAATAAGCACATGAAAAGATGTTCAGCATCACTGGGAATGCAAATCAAAACCATAAAAGATGCCATTTCACACCCACTAGAATGACTATAAACAAAAAGATAAACAAGTGTTAGTGAAGATGTGGAAAATAGGAACCCTCATACATTGTTGGTAGGAATGTAACTGGTATACCTGCTTTGAAAAATGATTAACAATTCTCAAAATGTTAAACATAGAACAACCATATGACCCAGCAATTCAACTCCAAGGTACCTTGGGAGAAATGAAAATATATGTTCACACAAAGACTTGGGCACAAATGTTCATAGCAGCATTATTCACAATAGCAAAATATGGAAACAACCCAAATATTCATCAACCAATGAATGTGTTTATACCCATATAATATAATATTACTTAGTGATTTTTTTAAAAGTAGAATACTTGTCATGTGGAAATACGTTGAAAAGCACTACCTTTAGTGAAAGAAGCCAGACACAAAAGAAAACATGTATGATTCCAGCTATGTAAAATGGCCATAAAAGCCAATCTATAGTGACATAAAGCAGATTTAGTGATTTTGAATGACTGGAAGCACTGCAAATGGACAAAAGATTTCTTTTAGGGGTCATGGAAATGTTCTAAAATTAGATTGTGGGAATGGTACCACGATTCTGTAAATGTACTAACAGTCATTTAATTGTATACTTAAAATGGATTCACTTTATGGTATCTTAATTGAAGCTTACTAAAGCTGTTTAAAAATACAAAAGTGAAATAAAGACCTTTTTATACATATAAATACAAAAAGAATTTATCCCCAGAAAACCTTCACTATAATTAAAGTTAAAGGCAAGAAGACTTCAGGCACATTGAAAACAATACCATTTAGAAATGTGGATCAACATCTCAAAAATAAATAAATAAAGGCTGTGAGGAACCTTAAAAAAAAAATGCAGATCCAAACAGGATGAAGAGCACAGAAAATGGTAACTGTGTGGGCAAATATCGAAAAATTTTTACTCATTATTTAAATCTCTTTAAATGATCATTGTTTAAAGCAAACGTAATAATATATTGTGGCACATATATTGTAAAAGTACAATTTATAACAACAGCACAAAGTTCAAAAACAAAGTTATGTTATCTTTTTTATTAATGAAGTAGTATAAAAGCATTTAAAGATAAAATATGCTAAGGTTGTATACTATAAACCGAAAGCAATCACTAGAATAAACACAAAGATATATAACTTATAAACCAAAAAAGGAGGTAGAATGGGATAAAAACTCAAAATTAACCAGAAACATAGTAGAAACAATGGGGGGAAAACACAGAAATTTATGGAATAGCTAGAAAACAAATAACATAATGGTAGCTTTAAACCTAAACATATCAATAAAATTGTAACTAGTATCAATATTCACAATTTAAAGACAGAGACTGTCTTACTGGGTAAAAAGAAAAATAATAATAATACCACCACATTAAATATAAAGGCAACTAGATTTTTTTATAAAAGAATGGAAAAGATATATCATGCTAACATTAATCAAAATAATGCTGAAATTGCTGTATTAATATCAAACTGAAATTATCAAGAGAACATACCAATCCTTAACACTTATGTACCTAATAACAGAGCTTCAAAATACATTAAGCAAGAATCAATAGCACTAGAAGGATAAATCAATAAAATCAAAATTATAGTCAGGGATTTCAACACACTTAATAATTAATAGACTACATAAAATGGCAGAAAGTCATTAAGGATATAGAACACTTGAATGATACTATCAAACAACTTAACCTAGTAAATATTTATATAATGTTTCAACGGAATACACATTCTATTCAAAGGTACTTGGGACAATTCCTGAGGCAGACCATAGTATGGAGAATAATGTAACTATCAATAAATTAAAAAGACTAAAAATCATATAAAGTATGTCCTCTGACAACAATAGCACTAAATTAGAAAGCAATAACAAAAACATAGAAAGCAACAACAGAAATATAGAAAAAGTCACGAATATTTGCAAACTAAATGAGACCCTTCTAAATAACTCAAAGGTCAGAGAAGAAATCAAAAGAAAAGTTAGAAAACATTCTAAACTGAATAAAGATTATGATACAATATACTAAAATTTGTGGAATTGGGTTAAAGCAGCACCTACAGAGAAATATACAGTTCTAAATGTCTACATATTAGGTAAAAAGTAAGTTCTCAAAACAATGACTTTAGTTAGCATCCACCTTACAAACAAACAACTAGAAAAACAATAATGAATTCAACCGATGGTAAGCAAGAGAAAATAATAATAAAGAAAGAAGTAAAAATCAATAATATAGAAAACAGGAAAAAAATAGAGGAAAATCAATGGAATCCAAAGCTGGTTCTTTGAGATCAATAAAATAAGTTTGTAACCTGACTGATTAACAAAAAAAAAAAAAAAAAGGGGGGGGGGGAGAGAGATAAGACAGTTTACTAATACTATGATTGAGAGAGGTGATATCACTGAAGTTTCTATAAAAATTAAAAGAGTAATAAGAAAATATTATCAAAAACCTTTATTGCACCCTGCCGGTGTGGCTGTGTTTGAGGTCACAGTTCAACTCCCAGTCAGGGCAATGCCTGAGGTTGTGGGCTCCATCCCCAGTGTGGGGCATGCAGGAGGCAGGTGACCAATGATACTCTTTTATCACTGATGTTTCTATCTCTCTCCCCCTCTCCATTCCTCTCTGAAATAAAAATATATTTTAAAATATGTAAAAAACAACTTTATGTCAATAAATTAAACAATTCAGGTGAAATGGACAAATTCATTGAAAGACACCAATTGCCAAAATTTACTTAAGAGAAAAAAATAGTAATTGACTGGCAAATAAGTCTATTAAAGAACTCAAATTTGTAGTTAAATTTTTTTTCCAAAAAGAAAACTGGCTCAGATGTCTTCACTGGTGGGGTGTGTGAACACCAGGAGGTAAGGGTAGTTGGGGACCTTCTTAGAGTCTGTCCGTCACAAATTGTATATAGTATGATCCCATTTTAATAAAATCATTTCTATCGGAGTATCTGTCACTCATTTGACCAGTCTCTTCATTCATTTGTAAGGTAGAGAATAATCTAAGAATGGAGGCTATTTTTGAGTAGGGATTTGGGTAATTTAAATCTTTCTGCTTTGTAACTTTATATGGAATGGGTATGTGTCATTTTATAAAACATTCCATTAAGATAATAAAGTTATTATTCTTTTAGAAAATAAAGATTGAATACTCCAGCTACTACAATGTCATAAAGGTCAATGAACTAGAGTATTTCAAAAAGGAATACATGATCAGCAGTGATAAATTCAGCAGAAAGTGTGATAAGCCAGAGAGCTAAGAAAAGACCACTTGGTTTCGTAATTGCGAGATCAGTTCAGTTTCTACAAAGTGGAGATGGAGAAGCCAGATTATAGAGTGTTAAGCAGTGAATGAATGGTGAGGCAGTGGAGAAAATGGCTTAAACCATTTATTTGAGAAATTAGGCTCTGAAAGGATGGTATCTCAGCCCAGTGTAGCTGTGGAGAAATTAGAAAATTGCAACTTTACTCTTAAAGAAAAAATACCTGAGACACCTGAGAAAAGCCATCTAATCGATTTATGTAATGGTTAGAAAATATCAATGGAAATAATAGTATCAGGTTAACATCCACACAAGGAGATAATAGGTTTTTGTCCTTAGGAGATAGAAGACAATGCGTTTCGAGAAAAACAAGTGGGATTATATTTGTCCTGAAACTGAGTGAAATATTTTTTTTCCTACAAAATAAAATTGCTAAAAAGGACAAGAAAAAAAAAAGATATCTAAAAAACAGTCAATTAAATATAAAGAATAATGTGATCAAATTAGCTTTATGTATCACTCTTTGCAGGAGTGATTTGCATACATTACCCAAAGAACTTATATCTGCCTTATAAAATCTATCTATAGAATTTTAAATTATACGTTAAATATGTCACTGTGGATGCAATGGAAATCATTATATCTTTAAGAATAATTCTCTCTGCCTCACTTTTTTAAAAAAGGAAATCAATAAACTGATTTCAGTAAATGTAAAATTCTCAGGTGTTTCATATTAAAATTCATATCCAATGGGCATTTTAAGATAACTTTTAAATTGACAAGCTATATTTAGACTCCTTTAAAAATACTCCTGAATGACTAATAAATTTATGTTATCAATGAAAATACCAACGTCACATTATCATTTATCTATTTGAATAAATCAGAATTTACCAGTTGCATTTCCCCCAAGGATATTTTTCAATGGAATCATACCTTGGAGCTGAATTGAAGAGAGGTAGATGATTCCAATGGTTTTGTCTACTAAGTTTTTCTGCTGGAAACTGAATGGAGAGAGCCAATGAATCCTTTTGGATCTTCTGTTTATACTCTACAATGTTCACTGATAAACCTTTCATACAATCCCTGAGCTCTTAGCTCCAACCTGGCATGTGTCTCAAGCATTTTTAGTTAGGTTCATACTCTTAATATATCTAGATTTAAAACACAGACATGACTCATTGTATCCATCTCTATATTTCTTCATTAAAGAGATGGCTATAGTGATCAGCATTTCATTCAGTGTGCCATGATATATGGCTTTCTGGTAATTGATAACATCTCAGGCAAATATCTATTCAAATTCATTAATCACAGAAAGGGGCAGAAAAGGGGAAGAATCGAATCAAGAGATAAGTATTTTGCCCTAGCTGGTTTGGCTCAGTGGATATAGCATCGGCCTGGGGACCAAAGAGTCCTGGGTTCAATTCTGGTCAAGGGCACAAGGGCATGTACCTCGGTTGCAGGCTCCTTCCTGGCCCAGGCCCTGGTCAGGGCTTGTGCAGGAGGCAACCAATTGATATTTTTCTCTCACATCAATATTTCTCTCTGTCTTTCCCTCTCTCTTCCACTCTCTCTAAAAATCAATAGAAAAATATATATTCTCGGGTTAGGATTAAAAAAGAGATAAGTATCTTAATTACATGTCTATGTTGGAAAGTGTATTTTTTTACTAAAAAGCAAAATATACTACCACAAAAAAGAGCCATTGATTTAAAAATATATATACCTCATCAAACCAGTAAGATCCTTTGTACCAATTATTCCTAATTCATTATATTACCTTACACTATGCATACTTAGAGTTTCATTTTAATCATTCAGAAAAGACATAATTTGGTATTGGATAAAATTTTAATTTTTATTTCATCTTCTGTTATTGTTTAACTAGAGGCCCAGTGCACAAAAATCATGCATGGGGTGGGGGGAGGTGTCCCTCAGCCAAGCCTGCACCCTCTCCAATCTGGGACCCCTCGAGGGATGCCTGACTGCCTGTTTAGGCCCGATCCCACCTCAGACATCCCTCTCACAATCCAGGGCTCCTGGCTCCCAACCACTCACCTGCCTGCCTGCCTGATTGCCCCTAACCACTTCTGCCTGCCAGCCTGATCACCCCCTAACCACTCCCCTGCCAGCCTGATCGACACCTAACTGCTCCCCAGCTGGCCCAATTGTCCCTAACTGTCCTCCCCTGCGGGCCTGGTCACCCCTAACTGCCCTCCCCTGCCGGCCATCTTTGTGGCAGCCATCTGTGTCCACATGGGGGTGGCCACCTTGTGTGTTGGAGTGACTTTCAATTTGCATATTATGTCTTTATTAGATAGTATATTCTAATATTACTAATGTTGTGTTGCCTTCCTTAAACAAATATAATTGGAATTCTTTCTCTAACAAGTTATAAAAATTAAAGTAAAAACTTGAGCTCAATAAAAGGGAATGTATAGGTTCATGAAATTTAAAAGTTCAAAGTAAAATGCTTTAGGCATGGCTGTACGGAGGGACTTGAAATTTTCATCAGGACTCACTGTCTCTCTTTTCATCTCTCAGTGCTTATCTATGTTGGCTCCATCCCCAGCAAGTTCCCTATATACAATGCAAAGATGGCTTCCAACAGTTCTAGGTTTACACTGTCAGAGTTCAGCACACTCTGCCTTAATTTTAGCAAAGGTCCATGGATAAATTATCATTGGCTCTGAAGACCTTGGCTTGGGCCACATATCCATCCCTGAACACAGTGTTCTCTTTGGTCAGAAATGGGTCATACCCTCTCCTGGATATATACCCAAACTACATGGACTAAAAATAAATGACATGTAGCTATCTAAGGAACATCCGAGAAATCTACTAAAAGATGAGAATAAGAATTTTTGGTACCAGAAACTTGGGTTCTCACTATTCAAGGCTTATAGCCACATCGTATACAGATCAAACTGTGGCCTCGGCAAAAATACTGTGATACTAATATCCTTTGAATTTGGACTGTGGAATTCATGTGTTAAACTGTTCCTATCTGATAAAACTTGTTAGAAGAAAGAAACCAGGTTCCTTACCAACACATTCCATATTAAACATTTTTTATCTGAAGGAGGTAAAACAAAAAAAGAGAAAAGCTTGTTCAGATTCATACATATTTGTTGCACCAGCCAAATGAGTAGAACTTATGGCAGATATAAATGTATCTAATACACACAAAAAGTAACACAAAAACAATAACAACTCTTGCCAATTTAACCAGAAAATCAGTTAGGAAAAGGTCTGCTTCTAAGATACCTCACTCTTTCACCCTTCTAATTCTTAAATCAAAAACCTCTTATTCCCCAACTACAAGTTCAGTCCTACTACAATATTTTTACTCCTTTTTTTAAAATAGATATATTTCTTTTATTGATTTCAGAGAGGAAAGGAGAGGGAGAGAGAGATTGAAACATCAATGATGAGTGAGAATCATTGACTGGCTGCCTCCTGCATGCTCCCCACTGGGGATAGAGCCTGCAGTCCGGGCATGTGCTTTTGGCTGGAATCAAACCCAGGACCCTTCAGTCCGCAGGCCGACGCTCTATCCACTGAGCCAAACCAGCTAATCCTTAAGAATATAAGGACCCCAGCTCCGCAATTCTGCATTAATTCAGGTTTTCTATTTGCCCCTCATTAACTTTGTTCCCTGAGCCTAATAACTGGATTCTTGTTACATTTCTCAAAATCAAAATGCTGCATATATTGCAGTTCCAAGGTTTCCTTGTTCCTAAGGTTTTTTTTCCTCCATGATCCCAACCCTAAATTATCTCCCTTTCATTCAT
Source organism: Corynorhinus townsendii (assembly GCA_026230045.1). Lineage (NCBI taxonomy): Eukaryota > Metazoa > Chordata > Mammalia > Chiroptera > Vespertilionidae > Corynorhinus > Corynorhinus townsendii. The sequence continues at coordinate 115,461,077 of JAPDVU010000006.1, read as the reverse complement.
TCATTTTTTCAGTGCATTTTTATTGAAAATCTGACCGTTTCTATACATTGTGCTAGGTGCCATGGATACAGATCCCATCACTGTCTTCATGTTGCAACTATTGCCAATTCCAAACTTCCTCTGATCCCATGCTTTCCCCAACCTCCTGACACCTATCACCTCAATGCCTACTGTCACAAGTGGTCCAGGGAGCAGAAATATCAACCAGATGCTATGTGTTATGTCCATGCCCTCTATGTGCCATAATAGAAACTGTCCAGAAATTAATAAATAATTGTGTGTTCTTAGATTTTTTTGTTTAATACCACTGGTCAAATTTGAGAACAAAAGATTATCTAATTAGTCTAAGGTGTGCCTTAATGCTGGAGGATCTATGGCTTACTCTTACTCTCCTTGGTATGTTCTGTTGTTCACCTATATCCCTCTGGTAATTTCTCCCTCTCTTCAACCTTCTAGACCTGGATCTCACCCCTACAATCAAGGATATTTTTTTGAGTGCTCAGATTATAGTCCTCACTTACCTGTTCGGTTTTGTCACTAAGAAGTGAATCTGTGCTCTTTGTCAGACAGGAATGTGAGATGTCAGAAAGAAGAAAGCTATCCATTAACCAACAAATTGGATGAAAATAGGCTAATTGCATCAAATTGATACTGAATACGAAACTATACTTTATAATAATGCCTAACATACAGCACTTTACAGATCTAAAAAGGAGAGTCACACATATTATCTCAGCTGGAAATCTCAGAGAATCTCACTAAAATGTTAGCAAGTTGCAACCAGAGAAACCCATGCAGAGAGTCCTTTGCAAACATATTCAACAAAAGTTGATCACAGAAAAGTCTGCATATTTGGCAATTATTAAAAGCTTAACTGCGTGATAGTCTTATAAATGCTCTCTCTTCTAATTAAAAATCTAATCATGCTATAGGCTGATTTAAACCCTTCCCATTGTTCTTGGAATAATGAGACCAATATCTCCAAAAGGCTAGTTTTATCATGCACCTCTCCTTAGACCCCCAAACCTACACCCCCTCCATTTTCTTCTTTATTCTGTTGTGCTGCCCTATATTTTCAACTCCATGGCATCATGCTTTCTTCTTCCACAGGGTCTCTGCATTTGCTCTTCCTTCTGGAATGTTTCTCCATCATTGCTCAGTGGTTAATTCCCACTCTACCTTTCCACCTCAGCTCAAGCTTCTTCAGTTAATGTTACCAGCGCCCATGCAGCTGTGTTCTGTTCCTTCAGAGCATTCATCACAGTTGTAGCTGTACTTTCAATATTAATATATTATTTGAAAATGATCCATGTTCTCCAATGAGACTGTAAACTTATCTAGAGGAGGAACTGTGTTTATTTTTACTAACAGCTAAATCTACAGAACCAATGTACAACTTACACAGGAAATCTCCCAGAAATCCATTAGCTTTTCAGGGGCTGTAGCATATGTTAGTTGGTGACAGCAAAGTCTCTGGAGTCAGAAAGCCCTAGCTCCCAATCCTATCTCCACATTTACTAACATATAGCTTTGGGCTAATTAACAAATCTCTTAAAACTTAGTTTCTTTACTTTTATAGCAGGAATAATAATAACCTAACCCAGTAATACCACAGTTGAATTCTGGAAACTAAAAAGTCACACAGGTGGCAAAGATAAGTGAACATTTCCTTCTCAAGGCCCACCACCATTCAAATATACAATTTATAAATTAAAATGTTTTTAATTTAATTAAAGAGTCCAGTCAATAAAAGCACTTAAGTATAAACTTTACTATGGATCAGGTACCATAAAAGGATAAACTCGAATAAAACATGTTCTCTCATTTTTTAATATGCTTTTTATTGATTTTAGAAAGAGAGAGGGAGAGAGAGAGAAACATCAATGGGCTACCTCCTGCACACCCTCGACTGGGGATTGAGCCTGCAACCTGGGCATGTGCCCTGACTAGGAATTGAACCAGTGACCTTTCAGTACATGGGACAAGGCTCAACCAACTGAGCCACACTGACCACGGCTAAAATGTGTTCCCTGCCCTGACCAGTTTCGCTCAGTGGATAGAGCATCAGCCTGTGGACTGAAGGGTCCTAGGTTCGGTTCCAGTCAGGGGAATGTACTTTGGTTGCAGGCATATCCCCACTAGGGGGTGTGCAGGAGGTTGCTGATCGGTGTTTCTCATCAGTGTTTCTCTCTATCCCTCTCCCTTCCTCTCTGTAAAAAATCAATAAAAATTTAAAAAAAAAAAAAAAGCGTTCCCTGATGAAATCCTACAGTGTTAGTAGAATGAATAACGCATCTAATTTGTGAGGGAATTTGATAATAATCTGGTCCTTAAATTAAAGGATACATTAAAGACTAAGGTGAGGGGGAGTGGGTTCTTACATAATCTCTCTATATAAAAGGCTAATATGCAAAGTGTCCCCTCGGGAGTTTGACCAGGAGACTGGGAGTTTGATTGCTCACTATGATGTGCACTGACCACCTGGCCGGCAACTGGAAGGCCCCAATCAGCCCTGATCACCGGCCAGGCCTAGGGACCCGAGCCATGCACGATGAAATTCTCTCTAGAACATGGGCTGAAATTGTAGTATAGTATCAAAAATGAAAAACAGCACAGCTCAGCAACTATAAATTCCACTCTGAGATAACCCAGGGATCAGGCCACAGACCAAGGAAAAACATACACTACTTCTCTCTAGCATTAATTAAATACACACCAAATCTAGCTTTTATACATTTGTGCTAATAAAGTCTGATGACTCAAAGTAACTCAGTCATCTAATTTTAATGGTTTATATCTTTTAATCTCAAAAGTAACATGAAAACAAATATTATAAACTTATACATACTCAATATTCTCTTATATATTACATTATTGACTTCATTTTAGAAAGAGCAATGGTTTTTTTAGATAATCAAACCTTCAGTAATTAAAAATCCAAGCAATATAAAGTGCAAATAATTTTATTCAGGCACCAAAAGTCCCAATAAAAAAGATTAGTAATGAGATGTATGCTTCATGTTTCATTACATATAAATAGCTCTCATAGGTAACACTATTGACTGAATTTTATTAGTCTTTTCTTGTTTTTCTCCATTTTTCTTTCATTCACTCTAATTATCCACTCTTGTACCTAGAAATATTTTTAAAGTGCATTCTGCAGTCATGCTACTGAATGCCTGAGGATTCTAAAAGGTTCTGACTGCATGTCAGAAACATAACCATGCTTCATATGATGTTCTTATTTTACACCACAGGCATGTTTAGCTGAAGAGCCTATAATACTAGTAGAATAACAAGCAAAACTACAGAATCCCATTAGATCACTTGGGGACTGTCATTACTGCAAACAGTACACATTAAAACAATCACTCTGGAATCCTAAATCTTAAACTCAACACAGAGATTAAATACCAGTAGAAAAAATAAATATGGCTTGATAACTAAAGTTGTTTTTCCTTCCCCAACATGAAGAGAGTATGTATACACTGACACCAAGAACAAGCTAACCAGGGACTAAACTGATGCAAACAGGATGCCAAGAAAAACTCAGCTTTCTGCCAAAGGTTTTCCCCAAGAGGTGAATAACATTTTCCGTAAGCCTATGAAAATTGCAGGATTGGTTTGGTAATGAAATACTCCGAGTGACTTTTTAATGTATGATTTAACATTTCTGTTCTCTACTGAATACTATAGGTTGCATTAATTACATCAGGGGAAGCCCATATTCATTATTCAACTGAAAAATTCACAGTATTTTTATTTACTTAAGAAAAATTTACCATATATAATAATGAAATATGCATTTTTAAACATTTGATATTTTAAGGCTATTTATAATTCCACAAGATAAAAACTAAATATAAAATTTTCAGGCAGGAGCACTTTGTATTATGTGATCCTCATCACAAAGTATTACTAGTATAATTAAAAGTTCCATACTGTGATTTTCATGAAGCTACATGTTTGGGCCAGTTCATGACTAGAAGGTTAGATTACCATGGGAGGGAACTTGATTTTTTTTCAATTTTTTCTGTTCAATTGTTCCCAAAATGCATCATAGGTGATTGTCAAACAATAGAAAATTTGAACATGTCGGTAATCTCTACTGTTGTCTTTGACCTGTTGTCAGTTACTTTCTTCTGTTTTCCATGGTACTCAGTGTTATAAACAGAAGCCATAATTGGCTGCTGTGCTTACTGTTTTTAGTTTACTAGATCATTCCCAGAGATTAGAAAGCAAAGAATCAAACCAAGTTATGAAAAATACAAGCAATGTTGCAAAATTAAAGTAAGTCAGGTATGATGCACTGAAGTGTTCAGGGGAACAAAGGCTTGCAGAAATTTTCACACACAGGGTAACAGCAGGCTCTACATTGGGCCCCATTCGTTTCAGCACTGGAACAACGTTCACATGCAGGAGACTATGCTGAAAAGACACATAAATTGTCTGTATCCTGGAAGGGGCATCTGTGACTTTGGAAAATTAAATTTAACATTCAGGATTTGTGAGGTCAGCACAAATCCCTTGATAGAATTGTGGCCTAATTAAGAAGTGTTAAGAGAAGTTTGCATCTTCTCACTAGTTCACATAAATATCTCCCTGGTATGAAAAGTAGATACAGGGTATAAAAACTGGTACAAAAAGAAAATGATATAAAAAGCTACCTTCTGACTGAGGAAAACTAATGAATACACAGCATTTATACCCATGATTATCTAAAGAAACTCAAATGAGTTTTTCTTTTGTAGTTTTGACTTCTAAGTGTTCCAGGTCAGAGCTGCCTTACAGTCTCTTCCATGCCCAAAGAAGTAGGAAGCGGGAGACAAGATATTTTCCTTTTTTACTCTTCACATTTAGGCATCTTTTTCCCCGCCATCTGTAAGTTCTTTTATTTTACTCCTCCTAATGTTTATTTCCTCTAATTTCACCAGCTTCTAACTCACTCCTATCCTTTCCTGCTTCTTAACTAAGAAATCAGGCAAAACAAAAGATTGATTTAAGTAAAATCCATTTAAAGCATATATTGTTTTAAATATGGATGTTATAAGTTGATTTTCAGTTTTTCTACTTTTGCCAGAACACAATTTGCCACAACAAACCTTTCATATACTCTGCTAAAATACTTTCAATTATGGTTTCATGCAGTGGGTTTTAAGATTTAGTCATTCCACAAGTATTTATTAGGTCTGTCCAGTATACAGATCATGGCATAAGGAATAAGGGGAGGGAAGAGGGACATATAAAATACTGAAATACTGAAACTACTTTCATTGCTCTTAAAATTTTTTAATCCCCCACCTTACCCCCAAAAAAGGCAGAAGACTAAACATTTAAATAGTAAGATAACATTTCAAAATGCATGCTATTTTTTAAAATCCTCCCCCAAGGACATACAGAGCGAGGGGGGGGGGGGGAGAGAGAAACATCGATCACTTGCCTCTGTAAGTACTCCAAATGGGGGTCAAACCCACAACCCACAACCCAGGTATATGCCCTGACCAGGAATCGAACCAGCAAACTTTTCAGTGCATAGGAGCAAACTTTTCAGTGCATAGGAGCCACTCTGGCCCAGCACATGCTACTTTTAAGGCAAGACAATAGCTTGAGCACAAACACTGACATTTCTCCTCTCAAATCATACTAAAATGAATCTTAAAATGTAGAAAAAAGACTATAACAACAAAAAGAGAATGAGGTAGAAAAGCAGAGTGAATAATAAATTCTGAGTGCTCTACCATGTTCAATGGACTTAGAGAAGACAGGAGGAAGGAGGAATTGTTGTGATGACAATGTGTGATGAGGGCCACACAATGGGAGGGTCTGTTTTTCCCAGGAGAGAACACAGAAAGGCCCTAACAATATATGGCAGAGGCATGGAAGACAAGAGTAGGTTAAACAACACTATCAAGGATATCTGAATGAAGGATCTAGTATTGAACAGCTGAGCAAGTCCCTCTCACTTTCATTTTCAGGCAACTGGCAGAAATACCATAACCCATCTCCAAAGAATTGAAATGATTTTTCTTGGAAGGGCTATAGTCCAAAGGAAAACACAAGGTTGTCTACTAAATAGTGTTCATCTTAAATTGAAGCATATCTACCAATCAACATGCCTACAGAAGTACATACATAGTTTATACTTAACTCTATCATTCAAGGGAGATAGAGTTATACAATGGCAAAAGAAAGCAATGCCAGTGAATTAAGAATTTCAAAATTTCTCATTAATAAGTAAGAATGAATAACAATGCATTACTGGACATTTGAGGAAAATCAATAGGACAAAACAAAGTCTTAAGGATTACTGCACCCATATAATAAAAACGGGACAAAAAATAGAGAATAGTATTTTAAGGAAAATTAAAATTGTAGAGTAAAAGATAATAAATTAAAAAGTTAAGATAGATGTATAAATATAGAAGTACATATTTCAGCCTTTGTTGTTCTTTACTTAAACAATGTACAGGATATAATTTTTTAAACTAGAAAACCTGCAAAGAGACAAGCAACTCTTAAATCAAGAGAATGTATATTCAATAAAAGCAAGATACAGTAGTTCAAAAGATGGAGTATATATTCAGGAGAAAAATGGAAACTCTAAAAAAGAACTAAAGGGAAATTCAAACACTGTAGAACTGGACATAGATAAAGAACAGATGCATAGCATTTTAATTTATTTTGAACATCACTTTTTATTCTTAAAACTATCTGGATTTGATGATAAATCATATGATCACCCTAGCTTCTGACCTTACAGATTTGATTTTGCCAAACTAGAACAAATGAGATCATTTATTTCCTCAGAGGTAATATATCTGTAATTAAGATAAAAGTTCAAAAGTGATAAGTGGCATCTGGACTCTATTATAGTTGTCAGTTTCTCATTGATGTGATTAACCAAGAATAGAAGTTAGCTTGCTTCTCTACTCACATATGCTGTTCTATAAGAACAAGCATAACAACTCCTAAAATAAATATATTTCAGAGGCTTTGTAATTAAGAGCAAGCTTTAAAAAAAATAGAAATGGCCAAAACCGGTTTGGCTCAGTGGATAGAGTGTCAGCCTGCAGACTGAAGGGTCCCAGGTTCGATTCTGGTCAAGGGCATGTACCTGGGTTACACATCCCCAGTAGGGGGTGTGCAGGAGGCAGCTGATCAATGTTTCTAACTCTCTATCCCTCTTCCTTCCTCTCTGTAAAAAGTCAATAAAATATATTTTTTAAAAAATAGAAATGCCTGCTTAAGTTAAAATATTTTTCAAGCCTACCAAGGACGATACATTGCATTATCCTTGCCACATAGCAAAACACAAAGGAAAAAAATACACCTCTGAAAGAAATACTTCTTTCAATCAAGAGTTGCAAAATTGCTTCACTTAGTAATTCTGAAATCTGCTTTTGACAATAATTAGTCTCGTAACCCTAATTATGTATTCCCTGAAATTTAAAATAAAAATAGCTTAATTAAATTGCTTTATTCTAGTTAATGGAAGTTTAATGAATAATGTTTAATTGAATTAAATGTGCTTAATTGTTTAAGCGTTAAACAATCGTTTAATGAATAAAATATAATAGCACTTTTTATGTTTTATGATTTTATTCTAATACAGCTTATCTGATTTTAAGGATCTATATTCCCTTTCCCAAAATATTGAGATATATATGACACATAACATAACACAAATTCCAAGCAAAAATACAAAGCCATATGTCCATACTGCTCAATAATATTAACTTGAAGGCCTTTATTATGGAAAAAGACCGGGCCCACAATATTTTGAAGTTGCAAGTTTGTCCTGTCCATGTTCCCACTTCTCTTCCTTCCCTCCTCTCCAAGCTCCTGAATCTCTTCTTCCCAATCCAGGCATCCAGGGTCCTCATGCCACCCTCTGGATGTCAAAAGTGAACCCACTTCAGTGTCCTCTGATCAACCACACACTGAAGGATCCCAGGGACTGCACTTCCCTTTTCCCTCTTCCTGACCCCTCATCAAAACTTCCATTAACTACAGGAAAGCAATTTAATTAAACTAGCCACATTGGATTGTGAATGATTCATTAACAGACCACTTAACCCTCCTTGGGATATTTTTATTTTAAAAGACCACTGGGATAGGGGCTTAATCACAAGGAACAACAACAGCCTGTAATTATTGGAATCGAGAGTCTAGGTCAGTGGTCGGCAAACTCATTAGTCAACAGAGCGGCAAACCGCGGTGTGCGAGACCCATGTGGCTCGCGAGCCGCAGTTTGCCAACCACTGACCTAAGGGAATCTCTACTAAGCAAAATATGAAACAGTTTGAAAAAATAGAGAAAAATACATAAGCTTCTTTCAGGGAGATATGTTTGGATAGAAGGTCCCTCTGAGGGCCCCTTAAATTATCCCTGTTGGTGACCACCTACTCAGCCTCAATTCCTGATGAAGAGAATAAAACGTTGACTGAAATGCCCTTTCCCAGTTTTATCAGTGAGCGGCAAAGTACTCTCAAAGGAAGGCATTTGACTTTGAAACACTTCAGAAGTTTAAGTATAGTTTATTGCTCCTCTGGGTGAACTGAGAAATACAAATGCTTCTTTTAACTTGGAGTCAAATTCCCAACAGCCAGCCTTAAACACCAAATATCACCATGGAAAAGGTCAAATCCTTTGTCATTTGAAAATGACCTGGCAGGTATTCTTTTTAGATTAATTGCATGTTTTTTAACTTTTAATTCGAAGATAGGAATGAGCATCAGAAAGATATAGCCCCATGTTGCAAAGATGCAAATGAGAATATAATGGCAGCAGAAGAGCCTCTATGGTAAATTTCATGGTAAAATTCAGCTTCTCATCTCTTCTCATCTATCCTTCCTTCTAGATCATCTACACACACACACACACACACACACACACACACACACACACACCAATTGATAGTAAAGCCTCCAATTCCCCAAATATTATTTACAGAGTATCCTCTTAAAATTTAGCTATAGAGCATCTAAACATTTTAAATAACATTGATCATTAAAATTCTGATATATATTTATTGTTTGACAAAATAGGTTAGAAGTAATTACAACTCCCTTTTGTTTTGATTGATAGTGGAGGGTTTTATGCCTTATCCCAGGTATCAAATGAACTGAGAAGAAACTATTTACTCTTTGCCTCCAGTTTGATTGATATAAATCAAAGCTTACCCTCCTCCACTCTAGCAAATTATAAATTTTGCCCTTCCAATAAGTTAGAAATGCAGACCTCTGTGGTTATGAATAAAAGCCTCTAGCATTTTTCTTTGTTGTAATAGTTGTAAAAATTAGCAACCTAACCCAGGTTATGGGTCAACTGTATTGATCTTTTAGAGTTCAGAGCATACTTCTGCATAAATCTCAGGCAAAATGTAGCTCTTGGTGAACTTTTTATTAAATATATTTTTATTTATTTCAGAGAGGAAGGGAGAGGGAGAGAGAGACAGAAACATCAATGATGATTGAGAATCATTGATTGGCTGCCCCCTTAACACCCCAACCAGGGATCAAGCCTGCAACCTGGACATGTGCCCTGACCAGGAATTGAACCGCGACCTCCTGGTTCATAGGCCGACACTCAACCACTGAGCCACATGGGCTGGGAAGCTCTTGGTGAACTTTTTCACTTCGTTAGAATATTATACATTGTCTCAATGTTCAAAATGCACAGGGGTTACTGATAGAAAGCTACCACATGAGGAAGACATCGTTGCAATATCTACATACAAACAATAAATTTCTAAATGATATTTTTTCCTTGAGCCCCCCAAAATAAATCCTTCTTCACAGGTAAGGAAAATTTCTACTACAGACTTCGGTACAACATTAGTTTAAGATCTGTCTTCTGAAAGTTTCCCATTTAAAGGTGTAACTTCCCACTCAAAGGCACATTTGAATTGGGTGTTCCAGGGCAACATAGCATATTGGACAAATGTGTCAAATTTGGCCTTTTGTCAAAGACCTGAACCCACAAGTAACTAAGAACATGGAAAACCTACTGAAAACAATTAACTGCTTATAGGATGCAAAGTATTGAGCTATCCTCCTTCCACCCCACACAGCCTCTTTCCTAATACCAAAAGACTAGCACCTAGAACTTTTTCCTCCAGAAAGGAGATTAGAACACATTTCTTGAGGGAATTTGATCAACCCAATCAATGGCCCACCCAAGTCACCCAGAATAAATTAAAGATCAAATGCTCAGAGCTTCCAAGCAGCTTTTTAGTTCCCTACTTAAGGAAGATAGGTCAGAATAAACAACTTATTTATAAACTACTAGGAAGACACAAGAAGAAGAATTTTTTTTTAATCAGAGCAGTAAGTCATGATACTTATGATAACAAAGGCCAAAATACCACAAATAAGAAACAATAAAATTAGCCTGGCCGGTGCTGCTCAGTGGTTGAGTGTCAACTCATAAACCAGGAGGTCCCAGTTTGATTCTAGGTCAGGGCACTTGCCCTGGCTGTGGGCTCGAGCTCCAGTAGGGGGCATGCAGGAGGCAGCCGATAAATGATTCTCATTGTTGATGTTTCTGTTCCTGTTCCTCTCTCCCTTTCCTTTCCTCTCCTCTCTCTGAAATCAATAAAAACATATTTTATACATTCTTGAGTGGGCCCTGAGTATTCCTGATGCTAGGCTGAATTTAGATATAGGGCAGCTGCTGTCGACCAAGTCTCTGTCTGTTACCTGGGTCCCGATCTGAGCTAGGCCAAGTCTCTGTCTGTCACCTGTATCTCAATCTGAGCTGGGCCAAGTCTCTTTCTGTTGCCTGGGTCCCGATCTGACCTGGGTGTGGAAAGTGCGAAGCAGCCATGGGGGCAGGAGACCTCCTTCAGAAGGGGTGAGGGTTCAAGCCCCTGAAATGTTGGGGGGGTGAGGGTCCGTGCCTCCCTTCTGTTGGTCCCCCCCCCCCAAGTTCTCTCCTGATGGCCCCTCTGCGACTGTGCCTGTCTTAGGTTGTTCCTTCCCTGAGGAATCTTACCCGTCTCTGGCTAACCAGCCATCTTCCGGGGCGAACCAGGGTGATGTGAGGTTCAGTTCTGTCTCCTTGGTAGCCTATGCCCCAGTGGCCTCCACACCCAGCACCTGCCTTGGGAACCCCTGGCCTACTGGCAGGGTCCCAGTGCTGATCACATATCTCGGGGAACTCGGGTTTCTTCTCCAGTGAGGGCCCAGCTCACACGATTGGGCGTGAGATAGATCCATGGTACCAGCCACCATGAGGCTTCAAGCTCAGTATGAACAGAAAGCTCAGGGAACAGCTAAGGGCAATTGGATTGTGAGAAGAGGGTCCCTCTTGGCACAAAGGGCAAGAGGGGCCAATATAGGATGCTCAAGTGCCCTTCCCGTGCCTTAATTCCTTCTGAAAGGGATTAAATCCTTTCATGTCCTTTTTTTTTTTTTTAATTGCTGCCAACCATTCAAAGAATTAGTTTGTAAGTTTGTTTGGGATAATTGTACAATATGATGTTGTAAACTATCTAAAATTATAATGAAGTTGTAGAATAATATCATGTAAGTATATTCTTTGCTCTAGGCCCTGGCAATTCCATTTCAAACTGGCTGTCAATTTCCTTTTGTAGTTTTATATAAACTTTGTCAGGGAGGCAAAAACACAAATTACTTACTTTAGTTCAAGAGGTCAAATATATTGACTTTCAACTAATATTTACAGGGTAAACTAAGATTGTTGGTAGAGTATTAAATTTGACAGTAAAATAGTAATCAAGTTTTCAGATTAATTTAAATAGGCTAATTGAAATAAGTGAATATTCAAGTAAATTTAATTGTACTGGACAAAAAGCTGTTCTTAAAGTAATAACTAAAATTACTACTAGTAGTTCATCTCATGATAAAATTTCTGAACATGCAATGAACCTAAAGCAGTCATATTTTTGGGCAAAAAAAAAAAATTTAAAGTTAAAGTTATCAAGACTGCATTATAAAATTTACAAAAACCTCCATTAATCAAAAACAAAGGGGGGGATAGTAGGATAATAACATGTAAGGAAAAATATCCTATAAGTAAATTACATCTAGAAAATTTTTACTTTACAAAATTAATTTTCATTTGTAATGCTAACAGCAAGACACCCATGAAAAACACACATGGTGTCTAAATAAGACAAAGGAAACTTGTTTGGGCAAAAATAAAAAGGATCCCAAATCAATTATATAGAAAAGATTCCTTTATTAACTTGTGGTCGAGAATATGTTTGTATATTTTCAGAAAACAACTCCAAGACCATGTGGATTCCTGCAACAGAGAGGAATTGACAGCTCTGCTCCAACCATGAAGACAAGAGGAAAAACAGTCTAGAGATGGAAGATGCTGACAACGCCTTGCCACCCAAGCAGTCAGCAGCTGTGCACCGCTGCAGGTTGCCTAGGACCAAACCACAGAGGGTCGGACCTGCATTGCCACCATGTGCCCACCATCCAGATATCATTGCTGACATGTACACATAAGGAACTGTTGGACATTGAAATTGGAACTCAAACATTTTTTGTTGTTGTTTTGTTATTATATGTTTATTTCTAGTCTGCAGAGGCAAAATTTTTTAAAGGAAAGAAATGGTGAGAAAAAGATACAGAGGCAAAGAAGCATTGAACAGACTCAAACTACATTGGAAAGACAGGAGAGGTTGGGTGAGGGGGGCTGTAAGAGACCAACCAAAGGACTTGTACGCATGCATATAAGCACAACCAATGGATATAAGACACTGGGGCGGGGGGGGGGGAGGGAGGGTGGGCAGGTGAAGGCATTTCCTGGGGGACAGGGGAGGCCGGGGGGAGGTCAATGGGGGGGGGGGGAGGAGAGAAGGAGACATATGTATTACTATTTGTAATACTGAAAATAATAAAAATAAAATAAGAAATTTGAGACAAAAAAAATTCTTAAAAGAAAAACAGAAAAAGAACTTTCAGAAACTAAAAAGCACGATGGAGGAAATTTAAAAATCAATATAAGGGAAAGAAGATAAAACCTAGAGAAATCTCCCAGAAATAGATGTAAATGACTAAGAGATTAAAAAAGAAGATGATGATGAGAAATACAAAAGATAGCAAACTAGTCAACAACTGGAAAGTATGATTTACAGAAAATCATCAGTAAAATAATTCAAGAATATTTCTTATTCTCTCCAACTAGACCAATTGAAGTTTGAGAAAGAATTCAACTGGGTGCCCTTCTGTGCAGTCTCTCTCTATGTTTAATTTTAAGTAGAAAACAAATATAGATAGTAACTTTACTTAAATTACTAAACTCTGGTCTGACTCATCTTTATACTGAGCCCGAGCAAACTGATCCACCTCTCAATAAAGAATACCTTTAAGAAATTCTTTCATTGGTTAGTCCTCCATAATGTTCTTCTCATAGAAAAGCAAAGAAAGCAGCAGGTGCCAAAATTCTATTCCAGAGACTTTAGCACAGATTGCCTCTTAGATTTCTCATAACCTAACGAAGTACAAAATCTTCTCTGACCCATTTAGAACTTCAAAGCTTCATTCCTTACAAACCCCCAAAGAACTGGGATCTGCAATTCATTAGGAACATGCTGGGATCCAGAGGCTTCATGAAGGAGTTGACAGAATGGTAGGACACAGCTGAAAAGAACCTTCTGAATTCAAATTTACAGTTCTAAAAATAAACAGGAGAATCTTTTGATGAGCTTATCATCCACAAAACCAAACAGAGCCTAGGTCCTAGGTTCTTTAATACTCATTAGAATAAAACCTTTTACACATTCCTCAAACTTCTAATATACACAGAATGATGTTTAAAAATTGAGAGACATTCCAAGAGGAAAGAGTGCAGTGCAATTTTGATCACATACTGATCAAGTAATTTCACTCCAAAATTTTAATTTATGTTTATATTTCCATGTTAGAAATCATGTTGGAAACCTGTGACTTCCTCCCTTTGAAAACATATAATTCGCTATTCTATACTGGGAAGAGCTCTGGAAAATTATGATTTCTTATCACCAGAACTGTATTCCCAACCTGTTCTAAAAGCATATTCCAGTCTTTGTCAAGCTAATTATCTTAATTAAATCTAAAGGGTAATCACTCAAGATAGGCAAAGTGATGTTTTTACAATTAATCACTCCAAAAAAATAGACTGATAATATTTTGGTATGGTTTCTTAACTCCATGACATATCATAAATATCATAAATATTTATTTATATAACACATCATAAATATCAACCAGGTGTTCAGAATGGTTATTCCAACAATTACTATTCACCTCTGTTCCATTTCATTTAGGAAGAGATAAAAATCATTTCTCTGAATAATTTCTTTAATCTATCTCTTTGGTCTATCATTAGCATTTGACCCAATGGCCAGAGACAATCAATGGTAAAAAAAATGTATAAGGCTCACTTATATCCTATATGGCACCACTTTGGAATCTGAATCATATAACTAGAGTTTAAGTCTGGAATTTTTCTCATGCATCATTTAATATGTATCTTTTGAGAATTTAAATGTATCTGTGGCCAAGTACCCTAAAAATCCACATCTAAACAACATGATTTAGTGATGGAGTTGATTTTTTTTAAAACAATGGAGTGCCCTATGCTTTGAAAATGGCATGATTTTATTTTCTCTTTTTAATAAGCCCCTCAAAGCACTGGTCTCTGTTGACAGCAATCATAACAGCTTAGCATTAACATTAAATGTATTTAATTTTTCAAAATGCTTCAACTTTAAATGGTAATTTTTTATAGTTTTATTGATTTCAGAGAGGAAGGGAGAGGTGGAGAGAGAGAGAGAGATATCTATGATGAGGGAATCATTGATCAGCTGCCTCCTGCACTCCTCCTACTGGGGAATGTGCCCAAAACCCGGGCATGTGCCATGACTAGAAATTGAACTGTGACCTTCTGGTTCACATGTCAATGTTCAACCACTAAGCCATTCCAGCTGGGCTATAATGTTAATTTTTAAGTAGCCTAAATAACTAAATCAACTCTACAAAGCTACATAGGAATATAGTTTATAAATGAGGTTGCACAAGAATGCAATACTACTTAAAACCAGACATTGGCCAGGAGGCCTTGATAGTTTTTTTAATATATATATATATATATATAATGTGGTATATGAGCAACTTTCATATTAAATTTTTTCCTATTGAAACCATTTGCTTTTCTTCCTCTAAGTCAGAGAACTCCAAGAGCTAACAGACAACATTCTCCTTCCTGTCTTATAAAAAAAATTGTTGACTATATATTTAAACATCTATACATATAAAACTATATCATTTTGTCAAATCCTAAGAAAATTTATTTGGACACATTTCATGAGAAAAAAAAATGTCTTGAGGAATAACTTAAAAGTTTTTTAAAATGAATTCATATTATTTCACTACTTACCTTTTTGCCTTAGCTCAAGAGACTTCTAGAAACAAATTCACTGCCCCAAAGTTATAATGATCTCAGTTACTTAATAATACCTAATTCCTGTGTATTTCCTTTATTCATTATCTTTAGTTATCCAGCTTTACATTATTTTAAATTTTAAAACCAATTCCAAGTAAGTAATTAATAAATAGTTTTCTTGATCTTGTCAACCTGTGATTATCTCCCCATTTCTCAATATACCTCTTTTCCTTAGGTACCAAAAGAATTCTAGAATCAGAATCTTTCCTTTGTGATGTACTAGATAATAATTGGCTGTTACTATCACTCTGCTTATATCAGGGTGAGCTTTTCTATGCCAGATAAGAGTACAGTTTCAACTCCTGTAGGAACAATACCAAATCTGACCACAGAAAAGACTCTCCTTCTAACAAATAAGATTTAAAAGAATCAATTAAAATTGAAAAAGGGTGAACATTCCTTATTTTAATTTCTTAAAATACGTAACAGCAATGTAACAGTATAAAAGTACAGTTGTCTATGA
Source organism: Corynorhinus townsendii (assembly GCA_026230045.1). Classification (NCBI taxonomy): domain Eukaryota; kingdom Metazoa; phylum Chordata; class Mammalia; order Chiroptera; family Vespertilionidae; genus Corynorhinus; species Corynorhinus townsendii. The sequence continues at coordinate 115,445,152 of JAPDVU010000006.1, read as the reverse complement.
TGATTAAATCTTCTGTATTTATAAATGCCAAGTATTAAACTATCTCAAATGACTTGATCATTCTTGTTGTTGTATTCAAATGCAGCATCAAATGGAAAGCAATCAGATACTGCCCAGTTGGCAGACATAGACTATTAAAATAACAGCAACTATCTCTGAGGGTTGCCTCAGCTTGATTGGGCTTAGTGGCCAATGGATTACACACTGTGATGTGCACCTTATTTTAACATACACACTGTGATGTCTTCAAGGTGGATACCTTGTCATTTGTCATTCTCTCTTCTGCATCATCAATGTCGAACAGTGGTCCTAAATTAAGGGTGATTCTGCCCCATCACCCCAGGGACATCTGGCAATTTCTAGAAACATTCTTAGCTGTCACAACTGGGTAATTGCTACTGGCATCTAGCTACCTCCAATGAACAGGAATGTCCCCTGACCACCACCACCCCCTACAACAAAGAATTATTCAGCCCAAAAAGACAATACTGGGAAGGTCGAGAAAGCCCACTTTATAAGCATTAACGCTCAAAAGCTCCTCTTGACATATGTTGCAATAAGGAACCTTAGAGGGAGAAAGGAGAACTCAGGTTGACATATAAGTACTTCTATGGTCAATTTAACCCTGGAAGTCATTCTACAATTTGGTATTCAAAGCCCATATTCATTAAGTTTTCGTTCTAGTCACATCCTTTCATTCATTCAAGAACCTTCTTTATGCCATTCCAGACTAATGCTGGGAAGATTCCTCTGTATAATTAAAATTGAAAAAAAAGGACTGGTATGCATGCATATTAGCATATCCAATGGACACAGGCACTGAGGCGGTGGGGACTTGCCTAGGGTGGGAATGGCTGGGGAGGGGGGTCAATTGGGGAAAAAGAAGACAAATGTAAAACTTTAGACAATTAAAAAAATAAAATAAAAGGGAAAAAATTGAATACAATTTTTAATGAAAGCCCTTAGGGTCATATATATTCTGAACAAAAGCTCAAAGAGAATCTAATTAGAATAAATTTTATCAATAGCTAGTTCTTCAATGTCCTCCCTTTAAACCATTTAACTTTTACTCCCCAAATGATTATTTACCTGTAATTTTCATGTTTTTATAATAGTTCTGACAGTTCTTTGAAACTTCAGCACTGATCCACAAAGAGAGAGATGCTCTAAAATACAAATCAGATGTCCTCACTATGTTATAAAAACTAGTGTCACAGTAGAAATAACAGAAGTTGAAATTCTCTGATCAGATGCCTTCTATAAAATTTGAAATAGCCAGACAAACTTTAAGCTATGCCTCAAATTTATAAGCTTCCAAGCTATTCAAATATAAAACAAGCACTAACAAACAGACAACCTTGTGCATCTCAAGGCTTATAAATCAAAATCACCAAGGTAAGTTAACTGCATTTCCAGTGGGTGCAGATTTATCCCCAGAGGTCTGGTAATCATGCAACCACTAAAAAAAGCAATGTGTTTCCCATGACCTTGGTTATAATTCACCACTGACTTGTAACTTTTACTATTATGTCATGCTGGGCACACTCTGAAAAAGATTTCAGGATTTTGGAATTCTAAAGAATGTGTTCATTTGGCGATTTTTTTTTTTTTTGCCATTAGAACTCAGTATAAAAATGATAAACATTTGATACCTGAAAAATAAGACAGTGGATAAAGAAAAAAAACTGAAGAAAAGCAGGACTTAAATGTTTTGGAATTTTTCTAAAAATGCAAAACTGGCTTGAAGCTTGAGTTAGCCAAATGCAGAAGCCGCCAAGCTCCCACCTTGTCAGCAATTACTGTCTCTCTTATGACTGGTAATTTATTTAGTCAAATTCCCCACACCAAACTGGTAATAAAACAAGTAGAAATGTCATCAAAATTAAAATAAAGTCAGAGATGCTTTAAAGCATTCCACTCTGTAGGTAGTTCTATTTTGATCACACATGAACAAAGGCCTGGCTGTCACAAGTGTTTCCAATGGGGGGAAAGTGGTTAAGAGAAGTTAATATATTTCTAAGCTTTTCAGAGATTAATGGAAAGTATAGCAAATCCCTTCAAGAACACAAGAAGGAGAAAATGGAATAGTTGTTGCAAGGACCGACAAGTCAGGTATATTTACCAAACTTGCACCTTGACTGCCAGGTTTAGAATAAGAAAGAGGAATGATGGCATTTCTTTGATATTTAAGTAGAGAATTTTTTTTGGCGGGGGGAGGGGGGGGCGGTCTTAGGACAATTGGCCAAGTATCCAGAGGTTAAAATGTTGAGAAGTATACTATTGGAGAAACTGTTTAAAACTGAAAGCCTGAATCAGAATCCTGATTGGACTCCTTTCTGGATGTATAACTTTAGACTAGCTATGTGATCACTCAGAGCTCCTGGTTTTTGCCATTATTTTTTTGTTTTGTTTTGTTTTGCTTTAATTTGGGTTTTGGTTTTGTGCTATAAAGACTATAAAATCTATCTTCCAGAAGGATTCTATGAACTAACACATGTAAAGAGATTGAAACATATGTTCTATTAAAAAGCATATAGCATTGATAATTAACTCTCTGACAAAGTAGGTTATGGGGTCTATATGTCAGAAGATAAGGAGCAAAAAGAGGAAGAAGGTGGGCAGGAGCAAGCACACTGGGTCCCACCCTACTTGCTGGCCCTAAGTTCTGAAGAGACCTCAGAGAGCAACCACTTCAGAGCTTTTCTGACTGCTGGATAGGAAATGTGTCCATTAGAAAATAAGATTCTAATAATAGTAGCAGCTAATATGCCAAACACAACAATCCAATCGAGGTGGTTCTATTATTAACTATTAATATTCTCATTCTAGAGCTGTAGGAACCAAACAGAGTTCAAAGACATGAGGTAAATTGCCCAGATTATAGACAGCAAATGGGAGGCGTGGAGCCTAAAGTATACTAAAACCAAATGCAATCCCAAGAGCATGCAGTGATGGACATAGTATGGGTTCTGCTCATGACGAGTCCTGGATGTTGTAAGGATGTCTCATTTGTGCTTGCAAACTGGGTCTAACCTTTCTTCTAGACACACTTTCCCTTTAGCACCTACCTGCCCGCACTGGCCACTTTCTAATTCTCCAAGCAGGGCTTTGGGAAAAGACAAGTTTTAGCAGAGAAGCAAAGATGAACAGCAGGATTGGATTCCAGGAGGGTCAAGCTTGAATGAGGTGGATGACCGCAAACAAGTATACAACACCAAGACGATATCTGAGATTGTTTTTGTTTTTTGCCATACAATATATGGGAGAGTACAAAGAATTAAAACCAAAGAAGCCAATTTTGACATCAATAAAAATGACAAACACATGGTCTGGAAATAGCAGAGAAAGCCAAGAAATTAGAAACTAAATATACTCAGGAATGAATTAGAAAATCAGGAGCAAAAGAGAAGAGAAATGTGTAGACATTTTGCCTTAAACAGGGTATTCAGACACACTAATGAGTGGAGGGAAGGCAAAAACCCAGGGGTCAACCTTCTATCAGTGAGTGATGGAAGCCCGTGGATTAGAAATATGTATATGTTGCAAAATGATAATCATAATAAGGTTAGTTAACATCTCCTATCCCCTCACATAATTATGATTTGTGTATGTGGTGATAACACTTAAGATCTATTCTCTTAAAAACTTTCAGGTATAAAATACAATGTTAGTTGTAGTAACCATGCTGTGTAAAACAATGCCATATTTAAAACAATATAAATGCCCCTCATGTTATTAGTCAAATTATGGTGTTTTCATATTATAAAGTGTTATTTGTGTAGAAAATAAAGTGAATAGGCATTTAGAAAGCTGTTCATGACATACTATCACTTGATTAGGCTACAAAATAATTATTAATAACATAATACAATTTATAACTAAATAAAAATTTTTTTAAGTCTGGAAAGGTATAACCAAAAAAGAAGAAAAGGAATTTGGAAAAATAAAAACCACAGTTTATATAAACATGGCTGTCTATGAATGGCTAGATTATGAACATTTTTTGTTTTCTTTTTGTTTCCATAGTCCCTGATTTTTTTTTAACAAATGTGCTTTGCCCTTTTAATAATTATTTTAGTTCTTATAATGAAAGATTCTAGATTAAAATATCCATCTTTTTAACAGACCCATAAACATGAATTACAGAAAACCAATCTGTTTTTATAGCAGAATACTGTTTTTTTGCTGTTAATAACAAAACACACCAACCTTCCTAGTATTTTTTTTATGTTTAGGAAAATGGGTTAGTAACATCTAAAAATCTTAAAAAAAAAGAAACAGAACTAATACAAATATTTGATCTAGTCCTTATAATTTTACCCTTTCCAAAGTAAAATTATGTCTCATCACAGGTCAATTTGTTTTTAAAGTAATATGGATGACTCGATGTTGGTGTCCAATACATGCTGTTGATTAGCTGACTCATTTCCAATAGAGAAAAATATCATAATGTCTGCTGATGCTAAAATATGATGACAGATTAATTATTTGCTGGGTGAATTATAACTACAGAAAAAGAAATTAAACAGGAGGAAAATAAAGGATTCTGAAATTGACCACATCAAGAATTTTGTGTAAATGTAAAAGGCAACAGAGTCTTCTGTTCATAAATGATAGTTGGATACTTCTGCAATTAATTTTTAAACATTCAAATCATGTTCTAGAAGCACTGCCTCAAAACAAGTTTGTTATTTTAGTCTCCATATTCATTGAGTCTTCTTTAAAGAAACTGCCAAACCCATACCAGCTGTCCCTATGAACAAGACTAGGCTAACAGCAGATATTTCTTTCTGAGCTGTCAAGATATTAAATAGATAGAGTTGAGCTAATCTAAACCTGTTCAATTGGAATAAAGGATTGCCATCAAGAGTTTGAACTGTACAATAAAAATTTAAAACATTTCCATTTTATTCCTCAAAAATGCTCATCTCCTTTAAGTGTTCTGGTTTTCCTTAAACATTAATTATAGATAAGGTGCTTAGCAATTCTGCTCCCTTCTGCCTAGCTCTTTGTCATGTTGTCAGAGTGGTCCCCGGAAGTATTAGGGAAACTTGGATAAACATAAGCACAGCAGCATACCTTGTGGTATCCAAGCCTCACTTCCTTACCTACCTTCCTGGACTTCATCCATGATATCATTGACATTTACAGAGATTTAAGTTAATAAGAGAGAACAAAGTAAACATATACAATTATTAGATTGCTAGGGAGAATATAAGTTGCCCAAACCATTCTATAGGGCAATACATAGCAACACTCTAAAATCTTCATTCCCCTTGACCCAGTAATTCCCCAGAACTATATACATTCAATAAGGTCAAGGCAGCATTATTTGAGTCACAATAGGCTCCTTTTTTTCAGCTAGATCCGTGGTCAGCAAACTGTGGCTTGCGAGCCACATGCAGCTCTTTGGCCCCTTGAGTGTGGCCATTGCACAAAATACCACGGCCTGGGCAAGTCTGTTTTGAAGAAGTGGCGTTTGAAAAAGTTTAAGTTTAAAAAATTTGGCTCTCAAAAGAAATTTCAATTGTTGTACTGTTGATATTTGGCTCTGTTGACTAATAGTTTGCCGACCACCGAGCTAGATCTTTGCTAACTTTGATCAGGTGTTTCTCTCTGCCAGAAACAAGATTGTTAGGGCCACAGTAAATGGAGCAAATTGTTTAGTCCAGGAGTGGAGAACCTTTTTTCTTCCAAGGGCATTTAGATTTTTATAACATTATTCTCAGGCCATACAAAATTATCAACTTAAAAATTAACCTGCTATATTTGGTCAAACTCATCCCTAATGCCTTTGCATATCCAGACCAAATGATTTCTCGGGCCTATACAATTTGAGGGCCAGCCATTCCCCACCCCTGCTTTAGCCTAATGATCTCAAATGATTCTCAACCAGAGTCCAAGGGCTGTTTGGAAATATGGGAAGTGTTTGATGGTCCCAATGGGTGGTGCAGGGATGCTACATGCCATGCCCACAATGCCTGGATTATTTCCACATAAAAAAAAAAAGATTCCTATCCTGACCGGTTTTGCTCAGTGCATAGAGCGTCGGCCTGCGGACCCAAGGGTCCCAGGTTCGATTCCGGTCAAGGGCATGCACCTTGGTTGCGGGCACATACCCAGTGGGGAGTGTGCAGGAGGCAGCTGATTGATGTTTCTCTCTCATCAATATTTCTAACTCTCTATCCCTCTCCCTTCCTCTCTGTAAAAAATCAATAAAATACTTTTTTTTTTACATTTCCCGTGCCCAAAATACCAGTAATAGAAATTGGTGCTCTGCCTAAATCCCCTCTTCAAGACCAATGAACCCACCCACAAGTTGCTGGGTATATCATTTGCTTATGTTTCACAGCTATGTCCTCCATTGGGCATTGCCCACTGCAGAGAATTATCTTGCCCAAGGGCATTTTTCTCTCTCCTATGAGGAACCCATAAGTGATGTCCGGCTGATAAAGGATGCAAAGACCTGACTCATTTACTTCAACTTGGAACAACTCCATAGGATGTCTGAGAGGACTTGGCTGCTATCCTACTGCAGATCAGCTTCTGCCTCTGCCCATTTTAGTCCTCCTAACTTTATCACAGGAGTAAGTTCTATAAACGCATACCAGTAAAACTTCTGCACTCCACTCTCCCTCTCAGAGTCTCTTTCCACAGAATTTCACCTTTGACAATCCCCACTGACAAATACAGCTTTAGTTGATCCCCTCATTTTCCATATAAGAAGGGTCTAGAGATGGTAAAAATCATGTTCAAGGTAGAGAGGTTGCTAGTTTAGCATTCACTGCACATACTACACATTAAAAACTGTAAGATGCTTGAGAAATTGAGAGATAAAAGAAATACAAAGAAAAAATATGTTAAAATATGTATTAGGGGAAATAATAAGTACCCAAAGAGAAGAAAGTAGAATGAGAATAACAAAAGCATTTAAATTGACTACATCTAGATATTTTAAATAATGATAGAGCCTGATAATCAATATTACTAGTTCATGGCAATAATAGGAGTCAAAAGAAGACTACCAAAATGTTTCATTTGGGGGAAGATTATTTCTAGATTCTCTAACTACTATTACACTGTCTACACTATTCATATTTAATGTTTATCATCGAGATAGAGCCAAAAATAATATAGCTGGAAATTTTCCTCTTAAAAGCAAAGGGCTGGTAAATGGAAACTATCTCATTATTGAGGTGAGAGTAAAGAAACACAAATCAGTAAATCAAATCATCTTCACTTACAACCCTTATACCTCTTTCTTCAGTAGCTAGTTCTAGATTCCCACTATTCAGCAAAGAAGGCTTTCTTATCCCCAGTGGTCTCTTCTGAACCATTTGTCAATCTTGGAAGACACAACTCAACCACTCTTATTTTAACGTAGTTCTTAAGTACAGTATCATTATATTTTTACCCTGCAACTTATATACTTATGATATTTGTTCTGTTCCAAGTGCAGAAATTTACCCTATTTTTTAAAGAATCATATAGAAAGAACTACAAAATTGCTAAAAGTTCTAATTGTGATATTAACAACCACCCCTTCCCCATGCACACACACACACACACACAAAAGAAAAATATACAAAAGTCTTTTGAAAGATTTTTTTAATGTAAACCCATACTTGGAATTCAAAACTAAGTTGAATATTACTAAGACATTTTTTCATAAAGGAAACATTGCCTTTATCACACTGGCTTTCAAAATTTTCTCAGAAGCATAATTAGTATTTAAAAGGCAGAGAATAAAGCACATTGAGTGAATGGAATTATTACCAAAACCAACATAATCAAGATAATTTTCTCCAAAGCCTCATTTGAAAAGAATTTCATATTTTAATGTGAAAACTCACAGAATATGTTTGCATTTTACTAAGTATTTCAAAATATTGTGCCATACTTAACATTTATTTTAAAACATTTTCTGTAGTATTTTTACCCTATCCATGTCCCAAAACAATCCTGAAAACAATATTTTTTCTAACTTACAATAAAAAATTCCCTACTTTTCAAAGTCTGAGAGATTAACATGAATAGAATAGTAGGTTCCTGTTTATTACCTCATGATATGAAAAGAATTTTGTCCAATAGCATCAGGGGAAAGTGCTATCTAGAACTTACTACTAGTGTTAATAATTGTCTCATTGTCTTGGTCATCCATATGAAGTACAGTTGGAAGCAGTCAAACATTAGGACTTGCCCTTTGAAAGTTGAACAATGCCAGAGTTATAGCCACACTCCACTGTGTTATGTAAACTATGATTTTGCATCAACGAGCACCATGGTATTATTTGAGTCATCCTCTGATTTCCTGACCACATTCTCTTTATATTGCATAGAACAATAGTATGTTTAGTTAAATCTGGAAAAATTAACAAGCATTCCTCATTTGGGGAGTAGCAATATGGGCCTCCTCCTGTGTTAAACATGTCCCAGTTTATAGCTAAGTCAACAATTCAAAGGCTGACGTAGAGAAGTCAGGACAGCTTGACTTTGTTGGTTTCCCAGTTGTACAGCTTGCAATCTCTCTATGTCATCGAGGTAACAGGGCACCAAAAAGGAACAGATTGTTCCATCAGCAGAACAAGAATGGAACCAGCAGCAGCTTTCTCTAAAACTGTGACTGATCGCCAAATGTGCAAGCTCTAGTTAGGGCTAAGTTTATTTATTCAAATGCTAATAGGAGTTATTGTTGCCACTTGCTAAGTTGAGTTTAGAAACTGTTCTTTTCTCTCCTTCCTAAAATGTCTGATAATATTGCTAGATCTTTTTCCTGGCTATTAGATTTTGAACAAATATCCTCTTGTGGTCTGTGTGAAATTGTGATTTGACATTGATCACTCTGTTTAGCTTGGCATCATTCCACAAACACACTTTTAGAAAATAACATTTTCTCAATATCCTTATAATTATGATTTAGTTCTCTAATAGGTCACTCTTTTATGATCAAGGTAACAAAAAGACTGGAAACCCTAGGATCACAGAAATAGCTTTCTGGTAGATACTCTCTGTTAACTCTAGTAAATAATCCCTGGCTTTCCATTGTTCTTGTGATGAAATCAAAACTACTTAATTTGGTTTACAGGCTCTCCACCATCAGCCTTCTGCTTACTCTTCCAAAGCCTCATTTCCTCCTTGAACTCTAATGTCAGCTTCAGTAAACTTCTTTCCATTCTGGGAGGCATCATGTTCCCTTTTGCTTTCGAGTTTGTATATACATTTCTCTCTACAAAAGCACACTTGTTAGTACTCCCACACCTCACACCTTTGGCCTGCCTCCTCTCTCTATCTCTCCCTCTCTCTCTCTCTCATTTTCTGTAATACACACACACACACACACACAAGTTGTCCAATGTCATATGGAATTAGGGTTGCTATTAAAAGATTTATCTCTTTTGTGAAGATGCAAATACAGGGTGTCCCAAAATATGTATATACACTTTGAATGATTATAAAGTCAGTGTTTATTATAATACAGTTCATTTTCAAAATTTAAAAGAATCTACAGAAATGAATAATTTTTTTGCCAATGTCTGTTTTCAAACTGATGACTGTTCTGATCCAGGCATTGCTGATAACACAAAGCAATGGAGTCATGAACATCAAGAATCATTTTGTTCAGTAATTGTGTGCCCTCAATTCATCTGTTCCTGGTTTTGTACCATAAACTTTACCTTTTATGTAGCCCCATTAAAAAACAGAGTCTAGTGGCAGTTTAGGATAAAATTTCTCTGTTCAAAGCTTAATCTGGCTTCACCCATTATTACATATCAGTTAAATCTGAAAAGGAAAGAAAATTAAGTTATCCGCTGTTAAAGTGTATATACATTTTTCAGAACACTGTATATAAATTTTAAAAAAACTGACAAAGCATTATTTGCATGTAATGAACTTAATAAAGTTAACAATATTGCTTATTTTGTGAATATGCCAAGCATAGAACAGAGCCCCAAGGTAAGAAATGGAGGCCTGGCTGGGGGACATCCTCCTCTTAGAAGTCCTGATCATCTATGTTAGCGCTACCAAACAGGCGACCACAGATTGGTACTTGTTGGTGAACTCTTTGTTACGGGGTAGTGAGGAGATAGGGGCTTACAGTAGATAGTAAATCAATACACTGCTTTCTTCACTGAGAAAGTCTTCCTGCCAAAAAAAAAATAGCTGAATTAAACAATGTGTTTAATGGCTTTGCATAGCACTGAACTACAGCACAATCTGTAAACCATAGAAAAGGAATATAATAGAAAGGAACATAAAAGTAAGATGATATTAACAAAGAAAAATGCTGTATCTGTCGATTCTATTTAAGTTCAGGCTTTAAGTTATATCTGTAACTGCATTCTTTATTTTCTTTATTTTCCCTGGCATACCAGGATGGCAGTTGTCTCCCCGCAATTACACCCTTCTATTTGCTCTGTGCCAGCTTTCTCAGCTGGCACATGCATACCAGACCTAGCTGTGATAGTAAACAGGTAAATGAGAGGTCTCTTCATTCACAATACATGGATAAGACATTAACATTATTTTTAAATAAAGGGCTTGCACTAGATCAGTGGTTCTCAATGGAAGATTTTGTCCCTTAGGTAGCTTTTGGCAATATCAAGAAAAAATCATTTTTATTTTATCCAGTAAATGCCAGCCTGGACTAGGTGCAGACTGGCATTTAGTAGATAAACACCAAGGATACTGGTAAACTTCCCATGACACCCTGAACTGCCCACCCCCAGGCCCCCAAAGGAAGAATTATCGAGAACAAAATCCCAACAATGCTCAGGCTGAGAAATCCTGTACTGATGATTCTAATGTCCCTTTCAGCTCTAACATGCTCTGATTCTTCATTGTGATGTTCATAAGAATTGTATTCATTTTAGTAATCTAATAACAAGTGGGAAAAAGTGACTTCTTTAATGTTAATTTCTGCAATGACATATTTAGGCTATAAAGGGAATAGTGTAATTTAATTTCAGTATAAATTCAAAAATTGAAATGGTTATAATGCTCAGCAAACTTTCATAATGTTGATGATTTATTTAATTAAATAAAAAAATGAACAAGGGGGGAAATGCCAGAATCTTTTGCCAAAAAGTACTTATTTTCTCTATCAGCTATTTGTTTAATACAGTTGTATAAGATGTTGAAAAACATTCAAGAAGTCTAAATTCAGTCAGCACCTCTATCCTGATCTATTACAGAGCCTTAAGGAAGGTTCTATATTCTGGGCTTTCAGGGGAAGGGGGTTTGTTTGCTTATTTTCACTGGAAAATAAAGATACCACTTGAAAGCTACCACCAAGAATTTTTGGCACAAAAGAAAAATAGTTCATTGTATTCCTTAAGACCTTTAGCTAAGTTTCTCTGCAGTTAAAGAAAATTACTATCATGAAATTAGTTTTATTCTAATGTTCTCTATGAGTACTCTGCAAATTCTTTAAATACAATGAATACTGTATGGCAAATTTTGTTTTTTATTAACTCAAAATACTAATTCAAAAGAATAGATCTTATTGCATGTAAAAATTATTTCCTGGTGATTTCTAATGCTTGTTTGCTTTATGGTATCATTGTGTATGTTAAGAGTCACCAGAAGTCAGATTTGGGGCCACTTTGCTTTGGTGAAAGAAAAACACAAAGATGCTCACAAAGGACGTCAGTTGTGCCCCTGGAATTACACCCTTCTATTTGATCCGTTCCAGCTTTCTCAGCTGGCACGTGCATACTTGAAAATTAAAAAAAAAGAAAACTTCAAGTTCCCAGGATGGTCTTTTGTCTTTGGTCTTTTTTACAGACAGAAGGGATCTTATCTCTGCACCCTCCACTATAGGTTTGTCAAGTGGTTCCAAAAGCACTTATTCCCCAAATATTTGGATATCGCTCTTAAGTATTCATCAAAGTCAATAGATATTTTATGTTCATAGATTACAAAGATAGGGTTTTATAAGCCTTATATAAATATTAATAACTATATTCTAAGCATCAGATGCAAAATGAGCAATCATGATTATTATTTAAATTTAAAGGTGCAGGATATAAATTTCAAGGCCATCCGTAGAAACTGCAGACTAAATCTCAAAGGGCAATATTGTTAACTAGAATGGGAACTGATGAGTTTTCAAATGTATGAACATGATGTAATGAAATCAAAATAGAACAATACAGGAATACTGACATAATATTATGACCCATTAGTAGAATGTAGTGTTAAAGTCTGTAGTCCCAGTTGCCTATGAGATATGTAAGTAACTTCATCCCTGTACATTTTGATGTTTTTAAAATCACTGTACTTAATGCAGCATAGAAAATATAGTCAACCATATTATAATAACTATGTATGATGCCAGGTGCATACTAGACTCATGGGGTGGGGTGGGGCAGGGGTGGTAATGATTATTTATATACTTAGGAGGCTTTCAGCAAATAATAAACATCAATGTAAAAAATTATTTCATTCTTAAATTATAACAATTACTTAACTCATATGATTGTGAGCCTTTGGGGCACACTGTGATGCTTAAATCTTAGAATCAAATTGCATCCCACCTTCCTTTCCTGTTCCATACTGATTTTTACATGTTAAATTTTTTCCTCAGAGAAACCACCAAAAACCCAGCTTTGTAAAGATATGGCATCACTGTAAGGAATGCAGAACTATCTAATATTGAGACTGTAACTACCTCAAGCTAATAGTCTGTGCAATTTGTGACAGATGACAAGCATCCTTGAATATTTTAAATATCCTGCAGTGACCTTGTGAGTTTATTCCAGTGTTGCAGGGTTCTGGGCACACAATTTGAGGACCATGGGTTTAAATTATGTGTAACGAAGCATATAATGACACTGAACAATTTTATGGCACAGGAGAGTGTGTGTGCATGAAAGTATCTTCAGTTACATTTGTGTTTACATATTTGGTTGCCATTTTTATTGTTGGAGCAATTCTTAGGCCCTCAAGCAAGATGATGCTCTCAGAGTCAAGTGTCCATCCTGCCACTATAATGCTTCTCTTCTACATCTAAATTCTTTCCACTCCTCCAAGCAGACACAGTTCCTAGTTCCTTGGTTTCATTTTTTCTCTCTCGTAATTTACTTAAGGAGAAGAATATTAAGGAAAGAGATTATTAATTATGAAAGACAGGATTTCTTCTTGCATATAACTAGAACGTGGGATTGTTTTGTCATTTGTGTCAATCAATCTGAATTATCAAATTAAAACAATGTTATTACGTCAAAAGCTGACTTTAGAATCCTATTGCAACTTGTTTTGAAGAGAACCTTGACAGTAGAATAAATCCATGAACATATTTACTTATTCTGAATTACATACATCCCTGATTTATATGCAAGTAGGTGAGTTTGAATGTCTTGTATATAAAAAGTAAAGATCATATTTTGAACCATAACTCAGAAGACATGCAGTAGCTCTTCATGTTGTGATCATTCACATCCTCAAAAAAATTACTCCTTTTCAGACACGGTGCATATTTCAATTATGTCTACATTATGACTGGATCATTTGTAACACAGCCAAAGCTAAGTCATAAGTAATTCAAAAGGGGGTCTAAGTTTCCTGTTTCTGAGTTGATCCAAACAATCACAACTGCATTTTTATAAATATGACTTCACACAGCTGTGCTAAAGGACTTAGGTTTCTTTTCATTCCTCCAAATGATCTTTTGAAGCATTTGCTGGCTGAGATAGCAAACAGACTTTACATTTCTAATTTCACTCAGGCTTGAACATGATTGCTTTTCTGTTTACTCTCCAATATTACTTTAGCTCACTGGTACTATTTCTTTCAACAATAATCCAATTATGCAATTATCATTTTTCTGTGTGTCGGAAAATGTGATAGGATTTAATTTGTCCTACTATACACAGCTATGAAATCTGCCATCAGTAGAATCTACATTTGCAAGCATTTTAAAGAATACAGGCCAAGGAATGTTTATGAACGTAATAGTACTCACTGTGACCTCTTTTCAGCCCTGTGAAATTCTGTTCTGGGCTTTTATTTTTGCCTCCAGGGCTGCTGCATGTTGAGCTTGTCTGTCATACACTGGTCAGGAACTGGAGGCCTCACAGAGAAACTGTGCTATAAAAGAATGGAAACTGGTATTTGGCTCAATCCTATTTTATTTCTAACATTTAAAATCAGAAGTTAAAAATGAAATTGGAAGATTCCCCAAGAATACCTTCTTTCTTAAATAAAATGAAAAAACAGAACAACAAAAAACATAAGATATATTCTGCCTATAAAATGCTCACCAGAAAGACTTTCTGTAAAGTTCTTAGAACAGTATGTGGTATATGGTAAGTAGCACTATGTATGTGTCAATTATTATCATTTTTATTATTATTGCTTGCACAATTCCGCCTTCCTTCAATGCATGAAGATGGCAAAAATTAAGAGGAATGGAAAATATATCAAGTTATTTCAAAATAGTATCTCTGCTCTGCAGATAATGGTGGAGGGAAGGTAGAATAAGCCAGGAAAGAGTATTGTTCCCTATATGCTGGCCCTCTGAAAAGATCCTTATATACCTTTATGAAGATAACTGTCTCTTCTAATAATTATTTTGCAGAGTCTGAAGGAGAGCAAAATCATTCGGTTAATATGCCTGTGTAGTATTTCTTCAGGGGTGGGGCCCAAGAAATAGCCCCAGCATGAATTTAATTTTTTGCTTGGCTTAACATTCCCTAGTACCTCAAGGTTAGCATAATATGGGAAACAGAAACATATCTTAATCACTTCTCCCACACTCTCTCTATTATCACCCCCATCTAGAATATTTCCCATTTATTCACCAAGGTCACCTTCAAAGTAATAGTTCGTCTCTGTATTTGGTGGTAGCTCCTTTTTTCTACAGGTGAGAAGTCCTTCACTTACCTCCAAGACACTGGACAAGACTTACAAAAATACATAGGCCAACTTTCCAAGATAAGAGGCCAGTAGCCCTATCTTCATCCCCTGAATCTGCCTCACTTTTCTCTCTCTCTCCCCCAAGGGGTCAGGAGTACTGCCCAGCAAATCTCACCTGGGCAGGGGCTGCCTTCTCCAACTCTGATTCCTATTAGCTAAGATCAGGAATAGAGAGTCAACTGTTGGTAATAATTATTTTAGCAACTTGCTTTGATTCACTTTGTCTTGTTTTTAGCAGTATCTTTAGTGGTGGGTGGTTATACAAAACTAGCATCCCATGACTTCACTGGGCAGGCCTAAAATCACAATGTTGCTGTTCTCCTTCGTGTAACTATTAGCAAAACACTTGAATATCTAAGCAGTGATTTGTCTGTCCATACCACTGTGAGAAACCCAGTGGTTCTCAAACCTTTTCGTCTTTGGAGCCCTTTATGCTCTTTTAAAATTATTGCATACCCCAAAGACTTTAATTTATATGTGTGTATATATTGATATGTATCATATTAGAATTTAAAACTGAGACTATATAGCAGCACAATTTACCAGAAACAGCCTAAGTGCCCATCAGCAGATGAGTGGATTAAAAAACTGTGGTACATCTACACAATGGAATACTACGCCGCAGTAAAAAAGAAGGAATTCTTACCATTTACAACAGCATGGATGGAACTGGAGAGCATTATGCTAAGCAAAATAAGCCAGTCAGAGAAAGATAAATATCGCATGATCTCACTCATTTGTGGAATATAATGAACAACATAAACTGATGAACAAAAACAGATCCAGAGACAGAGAAGCATCGATCAGACCATCAAATCTCAGAGGGAAGGTAGGGGACAGTTGGGGTAAGGGGAAGAGCTCAACCAAAGGACTTGTATGCATGCATATAAGTCTAACGAATGAACACAGACACTAGGGGGGGATGAGGGGCGGAGTGGGGGGTGGGGGGGACAATGGAGGTATAAGGACACATATGCAATAACTTAATAAAGAAGAAAAAAAATAATAAAACAATTTTAAAAATAAAATCTAAAACAGAAAAAAATAATTACTTTATCAAGGTACTATATTGATTTGGCCACATTATACGGCTTTTAGAGAGAATCAAGAGTACAAATGGAATGGGGGAAAAGGGAGACATATGTGATATTTTAAATAATAAAGAATTAAAATTAAAAAAATAAATAAAACTGAGACTAGTTTGAAACAAAATAAGGCAAAAGCACACATTCCATTGACTGAAACTGCTCTTGAATATTTTTTTAAAGCATACATTCCACTTAGCCTCCACAGAAATGACATTATTACTGTACACTTTTGAAGGAAGGCTACTGGGAGTTTTAGGAGTGCTCTCATACCTAAAGACTTTGACACATTCCTATCATGCACAAAAAGGGTTGGTCGTTTAGAAATCCTCAGGGTTAAATATAAACATTAAAATTGCTTTCTATGTATCCCCTCTTCCTAATATATGTTGGAGAATTATGGGGAAATTATGATGTTTGGAAAATTCTAGAAAGGCTGCAAATTTAAAATCTTTCCTCATGCATAATTACTTCCCAGGAGCTTGAAGGTCACCAGCAAAAATCTCTCCAAATCCAGCTCTATCTCAATTCACTGATATCCATTAGGCAAGACATTATCTCTGGAAATCCTCATCTGTATTCCATGCGCCAGTTCTCTAACAAAGACATTGACATTGTCCCAGATGGAGCTCTTCTCCCAATATTCCAAGAGCCTGGGGTAAAAGAGCAGAGACCCTAGTTCCATGGCCCACCGCATTTCTCTTTCCACTCACAGCTTTTTCTCCCAACGTACAGGGTCTCAAACACAATCATAAATACACCCCAACCCACAAAGCCAACCTTGATCTACACCTCTCCATGCAACCATGCAATGGTCATCCCTTGGGCCTAGGAATCCACACACCAGTAGCATGGTCTGTCCTTAGGATACCCATGGGGGAAGAGGAACATGCTGGCTCTGGGAGGAGGATTTGGGCCTTTGGACAAGGAGTTTCAAGATAAAGTAAGTATATTCTCAAGTAGAGGACACATGTCTCTTATAAAACAATATCCGCATACATATGAATGGATATAAATAGATGTAAGGTTCGAGGAATGAGGTAAGTGGAAGATGTGTTCCCTGTTACAAAGATATTAAACAGAACAATTTGAAGCCTGTCTATTCAAATAATTTAATATGTGTTGGGAGGAAAAGGAAGAAGAAGAAAAGGGAAGAGAAAATAAAACATGTTTCCAAATATATTAGAGAGATAATTAAAATGCAAGAGTTTAAAATAAAAAAATAAGTTTAATACATTTTTCCTGATGAATTGATTGTATAATGAAATGGTAAAAATGATATAGGCATATAGTAGTGATAAATGGTTCATTAAAATCTACTTTTAATTAGAACACTAAATTTTATTTTAAGTGCAAAGATTTAATTGATAGACATTATGGAGGTATTATTTCTTATTGTTCAAGTCAGTACATTCAAAGTAGTACAAAAATAACAATGACAATATCCAGACCACGAAAATATATGCGCCTCAACACGTGGGTAAATACAAGACTCTTTTTCTCCTGTTTCAAAATGCATTAAGCACCTGTTTTCCATACAACATATTTTACAGAACCACAAGTTTTCACTTTGAATTCTCTTTTCACTTTGTGTAGTAAAACAGTGACTTTACCACACCCAAATTAAAGTTTAGAACATATTTTTATGGCTGTTAAAAATGTGTGACATTTTCATCTTTCACTTTTGTTGTGTAGTCACTATTGATATAATTTTTCAATACGCACTTATGGTAATAAACAAATTGTACAGCTTAAAGGAAATTTCCCTTTTTTTTTTTTTCCTTTTCTTCATGGTCATTTTAATCCATTTTTTAACAGGCTCCACAAGTTCATATAAAAGAAGTAGATCAAAGATATACGTTCAGGGCTTTTCTGGAATTTATGTGCTGTTCCCCATAAGATGGCTCAAAACTGCCAACCTGTTAGAGGCTGACCAACTGCTGTAACCTATGTGTCTTTTCATCTTAAATGGCACTGTTGAATTTTTGGCCCCAGTCCAAACGCTAAAAATTAAGCAGTGCTATAATTCATTTTTCTCTGAATCAGAACTGGTAACTCATTGCTGATTAGTGCTCTGACCTTGCCTGGTACACGAATTTGTGCACGGGTAGGGTCTGGTTGGCCCACCCCTATCAGGGAGATCTGGCAGGGCTGGACAAGGTGGGGGGAGGGCATGGCCATGGGGTGTGGAGGGATGATGGGGGAGGGGGGCATGGCCAGGTTGGAGGGGCCGCAGGTGGTTGGCCAGCCGGCTCTGCCCCTGTTTGAACCCCCCTGTCGAACTCCCAGTTGAGGAAACAATTTGCATATTAGCCTTTTATTATATAGGATGGCTCTAGGTTTTAAGGACCACATTGATTCCAATAAGCTAACCATCAGTGATCATCCTATGAAGAGCATTCAGTCTATTGTAGAAGAGACTTGGGATATTTTATTATATTTTCTTCTAAATAACTGTTTTTATTATTGGAAATATGGGAAGGAGATGCAGTCCTGGAGAATCTAAATCAGAGATCCAAAAGTAATTTAAATTGGTATTGGTAAGTTGCATGTCATTTTGTAGTTTAAAGCAAATTTTTCTGCCTCTGTCTGCTTTACTGTACTGAAAATATCCCTTTTTGTCCTCTTCCCTGCTACAGAGATGGATCTGTAGGGTTTCTTCACATCCCACCCACAAGTCAGGAGAGTGACCAACAGTGAAGGTTCCAGAGGAGAAAATGGATATTAGGGTATGGATATGAAAGAATCCACCAACCCAGTGGCATGGCTCAGTGGTTGAGTGTCAACCTATGAACCAGGAGGTCACGGTTCAATTCCTGGTCAGGGTGCATGCCCGGGTTGCGGGCTTGATCCCAGTGTGGGGCGTGTAGGAGGCAGCCGATCAATAATTTTCTCTCATCACTGATGTTTCTCTCTTTCCTTCTCCCTTCCTCTCTGAAATCAATAAAAAATATATTTTTAAAAAAGAAAGAATCTATCTATGGAGACAAGATTGAAAATGTTCAGGCTCCATTGGTAATACTATATTGCATGGGGAGGAGATGACAGGACTGTGGCTTGGGGGAAGTTAATCCCTTCATTCTTTCCTGCTCTCCTTCACAGCAGTCAGATCTACATTGATATCTGAGGCTCTCCTAGCCTCCTTCGAGTCCCTCTTCATTTTATTCCTCACCAGTGTTACCCACAATACATTTCTTGCATATTAAACCTGTCTCAGCATGTACTTCTGAAATTTTTGTCCACATGTGGATCAGAGCATTTGCAGGGTGAGTTTTATCTCTAGATCTATGGTGACAGGAGCAATACTGAAGTTGAAGTGGTAGAAAGTTTTCCCTTATCACAGATTTTAAGCAATTTGATAATGCTATACCTCAATAGTATTTGTTTCTTGATCTTGAGATTCATTGAACTTGACCCTAGAAATTTACAGTTTTTATCAAAATTGGAAAAGTTTGGCTATTATTTCTCCAAATATTTTTGTGTCTCTTTATTCAGGGAGTCCAATTTCACTTACTTTAGGATGTTTAAAGTTGTCTGCAGATCAGTGATGTTGTTTTTGTCTTTCTTGTTGGTGGGTTTTGGGTAGATATAGGAAGTTAGTTTTTTCTTTCTGTATTTCATCTTGGATAGTTTCTATTGCTATGTCTTCAAGTTCACTAACCTTTTCTTCTGAAAATTCTAATCTGTTGCTTGTCCTATATACTATATTTTTCACTTCAGACATTTTTTATTTTGTGTCTAGAAATTCACTTTGAATCTTTTATATTTCATATCTCTACCCAATGAGTTCAATCTTTCTGTAGCTTCTTTAATATATGCAATATAGCTATATTAATAGTTTAAATGTGCTTGTGTAACACTAATTCTATCATCTGGGTCATTTCTAAGTCAGTTTTGATTTATTGATTTTTCCCTTTATTATGGGTTATATTTTCCTGCTTCTTTAAATACCTGGAATTTCTGATTGGATGACAGATACTGTGAATTTTTACTTTCTTGGGTACTATATATATTTGCATTCCTTTACATAAGCATTTTGTTTAGATTGCTGGAAAACTGATTCTTTAAGACTTTCTTTTAAATGTTATTAGGCAGGACCACATATGACAGGAGTCAGAAAATTATGGCTTATAGGCCAAATGTAACAGCCAAGCTGTTTTTGTATGATTCATGGGAGGGAGAAAAATCAACAGAAGCCCTATGTCATGTACAAAGTCTAAATTATTTGCTACCTGGCATTTCATAGAAAAAGTTTGCCAACCCCTGTCTAGGGCTAATCTTGCCCCAGTCTTGAGGAAAGACCCTGATTTTATAAGAATGGCAAGGTTTTCTATTCTGGCTATAAGGATATAAACTATTTCTGGTTTGTACAGTATATGCAGGTTCTTTTTCTCTGTTCCTCTTGGCTTGTTTTTTCCCTGACCTCGACTAGTTTTATCCCACTCATATCTGGTAGCATTCAGCTAAAATCTCAAGGGAGACCTACCTACTGCATATCTCTGGAGCTATCTCTTGGTACAGCTCTTGGTATTCCAGAGCTGTTTCATGAATTCTAACCTTGTTGGCCTTCTCTGATTCTCAGCTATATTCCTCAACTCAAGGAGACTGCTGGACTCTCTTTCCCACACTGCATCCTGGAAATTCTCTGCAGACAGTAAACTGGTTTTTTGTATCACATCGTGATTATCTCATTCTGTAGTATCTCAGGAATCACCACCCTGTACTGCATGATGTCTGATGTCTGAAAATCATTGTTTCATATATTTTGTCTGGTTACTCCATCGTAGTCAGAGGTGAAAGTCTTGTTATCATCCTTCAGATCTCTGGTTCTCCTAGTTGAAGAATATTCAGAGATTGAAAAGCAAGTGTCTAAAGGGAAAAAAAGTTACCATTCTATTCTTTGTAACTACCTACCTATGCACCATTATTTTCTCAGTACAGTGAAATTTAAAAAAATAGAAATTGATTGCTAATAACTGCAATTTGTATCTATCATGTTCAATTTTAAGTTTCTTGTCAAAGTAGTTTCATCATCTTCACTGAATTATTTTACAAGTATTAGTAAACCTCATGAAATTTTATCTTAAAAGAGAAATATATTATAATACAATAATTTTTCTATATTGGTATTATGTGAAATTTTTAAAGTAAAAACAAGGTTCTGATGTAAAACAAAAACATTTGAACGTTTGGCCAGTGTTGTTCAGTGGTTGAGTATCAACCCATGAACCCAGAGGTTATTGGTTCAATTTCCGGACAGAGCACATGTCTGGGATGCAGGCTCTATTCCCAGTAGGGGGGCAAGCAGGAGGCAGTGATCAATTATTCTCTCTCATCAATGTTTCTATCTCTCTATCCCCCGCCCTTCCTCTCTCTAAAAATAAATTAAAACATTTGTTTTAAAGTCTGAAAACACTGTTTAGGCAGAAATAGAAATACTCTTAGCTTTGTGGTATTGATATCTAAAAAACATTTCCAAAGACACAATGGAGCAAAGCCCAGGACAGAGTTCAAGACCCACCAAATGGGTGAGAAACCCTAAATTCCAACACTGAAAAGAAAGATTACTATAGCTCACTATCTTTCAGGTACAAATATTCTTTTAACTATTTTTATTGAATTTTAGAAAGAGGGGAAGGGAGAGGGAGAGAGAGGAACACTGATATGAGAGCAAAACATCCATCAGCTGCCTTCTGCATGCCACCTCTAGGGAAAAAAGTTTGAAACCCCAATATGTGACCTGACTGGGGATTGAACTGACATCCTTTCAGTACATGGGACAACAGCCAACCAACTGAGCCACACCGGCCAGGACAGGTAAAAATATTCTTATCTCTGGAATATTGTTTGGGTTGAAAAATTCTTGATATTATTACTCTGGCTACTCAATATCTTCACATGTTTAATTATATGAAATGTGGGCATTCTTTGGTAGTGTTTAAAAAAGTCTGAATATTTTGATCTACAAGGTTCCATGGGTCTGGCCTCCTATCCAGAGGTTGATTTACAGTATCAACAAATTTGCTATCGCCAAGGAACTCCTTACTACAAAATTATTATCTAATTAAATTAAAGGAGGAAAGCACATGAGCCTTCCTAATTCAGGTCAATAAGCCAGCAATGCAGAGGGTATTGGCAGTCCGTTAAATATCTCACCAGATTTTCTTTTAAATCCTTAGGTCCCTGACTGCTCTATTAGATAGCCCCTCCAGCCCTTAGTGTGTTGTTCTGGGTGTTTAATTGTGTGCCTTTACTATAAAAAAAGACTTTATTTCCAAAATAATCCATTAAAACACAAATAATTCCATTTTCATATGAAAATTTAATTTGAAAGTAGTTTTATTGCTTATCACAATAGAAGAAATATTTCTTCAGATATGAAAATTCTGAAAGCTGTTTTAAAATGTTAATTTAGAATCTTAAAATCTAAACCTTGAACTATGTACATCAATTAATACTCTTTATAATCTATAAGCATAAAGTATATTTAGAAAGAAATTTTATTTATGGCTTATTTTTAAAACATAAGATTTTGCAAAGATACAACATACTGTTCTAATAAAAATTATAAACATAATTTTCATAGGGAAATTCATAAAAGTGTTATCAAATATTCACAAAGGAGAGACAAAATAAAAAGTGAATTAATGTATTTAAAGGGAGGTCTTAAAATATAATTTATTTAAAATTAACACATGGAATGAATCTAATTATTTGAGGAATTTTTATTTTAAAACGTTGCTACTATATTCTAATGAAGAAAAGCAATGCAAATCCAAGGAAATTATAGTACTACAATGGCATAATACAGATTTTCATTAGTATACACTAACAGAAGTTAAGAATGATAAATAGCTTACTGCTGAAAGCAGCCAAACAAATTTCTCTGTGATGTTTAGCTCTCAAAAATCTCTAGATACATCAAGCAGAAAAAAATTTTAAAAATTAATGCCCACATGTAGCACAGAACAATCTATGGTGTGTCATTTATAGCCCTTAAAAATTAAAAAGAGAATGAATTTCCCAGTTGTGCCACACAAACAAAAAAAAGACAAATATTTCATAGGAATTGTCACTAATATTTACCTGTATCGTCTTTATTTCCAGGTGAGATTTTCTGAAAAGCACACATGAATACACTTCACTTTCAGAGCTCAAGAGCTTCTAGCAACCAATTTTATATAACAGATTTAAGACTTCAATGTTTGTTTGTGATTAGAAAAGCATACAGGCCACTTCCAAGTGGAATGGATTATTTTTAAATGCTTTTGAAAGGATCTGCCTGGCAATCATTTTTAACATCTTAGAAAAGAGAAATTACTGATTCCAGTTATCTTCTGGAACCTAGGATCATCATAATCATAAATCATTCACAAGAAGTACCTAGGTCAGTGTCTAGCACAAAATACAATTCCCCCCCTCTTTTACCCCATCCCTAGTCCTTCCCTACCACATGCTAGGCAGTACTTTCCCTAAGGTGTTTTAGTTGCTGAAGCCAGTGATGCAATGAGATGAGGGGGAGGGAGATCAAGCTAGCTGGCCGTCTGTGTGAGCAGTCCTATTTTTATCTACTTACATATTGGTATCTCCTTAAGAATCTGTTTGAACAATGTATTCTAATTGCACTATTGGGAGAGAGAAAAAGATGATCTCTGTCCTTCAGAAGTGAAATTCTGTCCCAATTTTCTCTTTCCAGGGTGATCTCATGTCCTCATATGACTTCCATTACCCTCTATACAATGGTGCCCAGATCTCTATCTAGATTCCTTTATCTCCTAAGAAACGCAAAACACCAATCAGAAAGAATGAATGCACCTCTATATTCATAGTGCAATTTACAATAGCTAAGATCTGGAAACAGCCCAAGTGCCCATCAGTAGAATAGTGGATAAAAAATGCTATGGTACATTTACACCACGGAATACTATGCAGCAATAAAAAAGAAGGATCTTTTACCTTTTGAGATAGCATGGAGGGACCTGAAGAGTATTATTCTAAGCAAAATAAGCCAGTCTGAGAAAGACAAGTATCACATGATCTCATTCATAAGTGGAATCTAATGAACAAAATAAACTGATGAGCAAAATAGATCCAGAGACAGAGGAAGCATGGAACAGACTGTCAAATCTCAGAGGGAAGGAGGAGGTAGGTAGGAAGAGATTAACCAAAGAACTCGGTATGCATATATGCATAACCCATGGACACAGATAATAGGGTGGTGAAGGCCTGGGGTGGGGGGCAGAGGCAGGCTAGAAGGGGTCAATGAAGGCAAAAAGAGGACATCTGTAATACTTTCAACAATAAAGATTTTTAAAATAAAAATAAATAAATAAAAAGATTCAATGAATAAAAATTTTTTTTTAAATTTCTTTATCTCCATTTTCCCAGTACCCAATCAGTCACAGAGACCCGAAATCCTAAATACCTTCACTCCCGCTTCACTCCTACCTCCACTACTTTAGTTCAGGTCCAAATTATTTTTGTGTGGACTGTTGTATTAGAATAGAATGGAGAGTTCCTTCCAGCAGTGATGTGTAGGCTACACTGGGAGGGGAGCACTAGAAGGCATTTCAGACATGAGGTGATAAAGACTTAGAGGATGGCAATGAGAAGGAAAGGGTGGCTGTGAGTAAAGTACATAGGAAGATCCAAAAGATTTATTAACTGACTACTCATGAGGGAAAGAGAGAGAGAGAGAGCAAAGAATCAAAGTGACTAAAATTTCTATGCTAAGTAAACTGGAAAATGCCTAGAGAGAGTCAATCACAGAAAAAAGTAGAGTCAAAGAAGATGCAGGAAAGTGACTTGAAAGTAGAAGGAGAACCAGAATTTCCCAGCAGTAAGAATTAAAATTATAATAAATATTATCATAAAGTACTAATTTACAATATATTTATTATTAATAAAATTTTATTATTCATTATTATTATTATTGTTCCTACAAAGAAACACAGAGGCCTTGGGGGAATAATCAATAGCCTGAAATGATGTAAACAGTTAAAAGATATGAAAACAGAAATGTTCACTGGATTTGCCTCTGAGGAGACCATCAGTGGGAATGGAAGCAAGTCTACAAGGAACTGAAGTGAGTGGGTGATGAGAAATGCAGGGAGTAATAGATTTTAAGAAGTAAATGGCAGAGGAAAGAAAAAAATGGGAAAGGAAAATATTAGGATAAGGTGACTGCTTAAAGGGATTATAAGACATGTAAAGTTTGCAACATTTTAGAAGGCAGTGCGTAGAAAAGAACTGTCCATTTTAGAAAGCAGGAATATTTGCCTTCTTTATAAATAAGTCACAATAGAGGACAGGAGCCTTCCATATCTAAGAAAATATGTAGAGAAATCCATGCTGATGTAACATAGATCATACCCCAGCTACTTGGATATGTCTCTGAGTCACTGGCCAATAGGGCAAAGGCAGAGATATTGCGAAGGTATCGATCACCTTACTAAACAATGCAAATAATCACCTTTCCAAGGTAAGACTTTCCCTTCATATTTTCAACTTAACATTTTAACGTCTTTTTTAAAAAATAGATTCTAGACCTAGCAGGTTTGGTTCAGTGAATAGAGTGATAGCCTACCGACTGAAGGGTCCCAGGTTCAATTCCAGTCAAGGGCACATACCTCTGTTGCAGTCTCCTCCCTAGCCCAGGCCCTGGTCAGGGCATATGCAGGAGGCAACCAATCGATGTGTCTCTCTCACATCGATGTTTCTCTCTCTCTGTCTATCCCCCTCCCACTCCCTCTAAAAATCAATGGAAAAATATCCTTGGGTGAGAATTTAAAAAATATATTCTATATGAAGATATTTGGTGACACCAAATATTTAGAATATGGCATCCATTAAATAATCTATATTAAGTCAAATGTCAGCACAAAGTTTAATCAACAAAATGGCTAGATGACTGAGAGCATATCTGATAATCAGCATTGATGAAGTTATTACGTCAAAGAATCACACTTTCAAATTTAGCAGCAAAAGTCAAAATAAAACTAGAATAAAGGGTAATAATCACAAACACATGCAGTTTACTGACTGGCCCTCCTCACCATTTCATAAATAGTGCTTAAAACCTGCCCTTCAGTACATAATAACAGCCTGCCAACACGTTCCAAAGCAAATAGAAAAGAATGGGGGAGTGAATTTGTGATGTGAAGAGGAGATACTGTATATTTGGAAAATTCCATTTCAATAACCCAGTTGTAACAAATCCCCCTCCCAGATCCACATTCTAGGAGACTCAAAAGCAGTAATTAGAACGGGTGGGCTGAAAAAGCCAACTAAACACAGATTGACAGAAGAGGCATCCCAGGAACGTCATTATTCCAACAATAATGTCTTTATTGACACAGTAAAGTGGGTATATTGTGTTCAGCAAATAATCAGAAACATGCTGCTAAAAGAATAACCCACCACCACAAAGAACTTCTAATTTAAAGATACAAAAGCCAGTGTGACAATTAGTTCTCTAATCCCCATAGAAAACAGTGAAACAGCTTTCTTCATGAGCCTTGTAAATCACATCCATAGCAAGTTAACAGGTACAGTATTATGTGGGTCGACAGCTTCTCAGAATGAGGCCAGGAACTTGGAAATTCAAGCTCTTACATTATAACTAGAGACAACTGGACATATAATAACTCTGTATCAAAGTTGAATTTCTTAGAAGTTCGAAAAGTAAATATCAAGTAATAATCATATATATCCTTGCATCTTGTCAAACTGTTCATATGGGTATTCTTAGAATATTCAGTCCTGTCTTACATCCTCACAATGATCAGAGACTTACTGATTAAGAATGGTATTTGTAAGTGTGTTTGTATGTGTATGTGTTGTGTGTTTCATTGGTTTTTGGTTTTTCCTGATTTTAAACTGAAGACAATTCTCAAAGAAAATGTTTCTTCCAACGAACAACCCCTGAATAAGGCTAACATTGGCTACGTATGTAATTGCACTATTTCCAACAGTCTGCTACCAATTTGTAACACATAGCCTGAACAAATCAAAAAGTCCTGATGGACTATCTGAAGTCAAAAATGTAGGAGTGGGTCTCATAATTATGTGTATGAACTTGATGGGTATTAGTTTTATGTCAAATGAGCATATTGAAATAGATAGGTTCAACTCCTGGCTTGACTACTTAAGATCTATAATTTTGGACAAATGAATTAACTTCTCTCTGCCTCAGTTTTCTCATCTGCAAAATGAAATGAATTAAAACATGAAAGCAGCAAAAACAGGTAGTAACTACCCAATAGATGTTCTCTGCGATAATCCAGAGAGCACTTGAAAGCACCTCCCAGCTCCCAGACCTGTGACTGTATAAAAACCATGTGCCACATGTGCTATGTTAGCTTTATTAAGAATTAAATATTAGAGTCAAAAAGAAATGATTCTGCTGAATTATCACTTTCTAAATATTTGGTGTCATCCTAGTGAAAAGACCAAATGAATTAAGCTATTTATAAGGTATTTTTAATCAATATCTTTTCATCACAGTTATACACTTAAAATAAAATCCAATGCTATTTCCATTAGGAACAAAAAGCTAGGCAGAGCCATATTTAGGGTATGCTTTTCTTCCTTATCACTTTGCCTTTCGCAGTTTCTCTCTTTGCTACGTTCCATAATTGAGGAATTACCAGAGTGATTCCAAAGAGTATAAAAGGGTAGATCCTATAAATGATTATTAAGGAAGAGGTCTTCATTATGAATGTCTATAAAGAAATTAGGGTAAAGAACCTAGTACTCAAGCCTCTTTCTAAAGGCCCCAACACTCTTAGAAAAAGAAGAAAAACACATTTTATGCATTTCAAATTAATTCAAATTAATACACATTCATTGAATAAATGTCTATTGAAAATACTAAGCAGTGTTCTAGAAACCATCCTATATAATAAAAGGGTAGTTTGCAAATTGTCCCCTCGACCAGGAGGCCATCTGGGAGTTCGACCAGGGTGTGGGGCTGGCTGGGGGAAGGGAAAGAATACTCCGCCAGCAGCTGCTAGGGACCCTATCAGTGCATGAATTTTGTGCACTGGGCCTCTAGTGAATACATATGAACATACATAGTCACATAAACCAACAACTATAATACAGTGTGACGAGAAATATTAGAAGTATGTACAGGGTACAATGGGAGCATGAAAGAAAGACCAGTATTTTCCTAGAAATGTAAAAAAAAATCACAAAGGAAAAAACGTGACAAAGAGATTTTCTCATAGGCTTTCTTCTGCAGGTAATACACTAAGAACTAGGACAAAAGGACCAATACCGAGTTCAAGTTTGTAAAGTTCACTGTGATCACAAAACAAAGCCTGGATCAGAGGTGAGGCAGAGTCAGACCCCCAGGCTGGAGAAGGTGAGTGCCTAAAGGAAAGCAGTAGTTCTGGGAAATGGAAGTGAGGGAATGCTTCAACATATGTGTAGGGGCAGGAATCTATGGAATTTTGGAATTGACTGGATTTAGGCCTGAGAAAGAGGCAGGGAACAAGAATAATGCCAAAGTTTCTAACTTGATTAAGCCAAGTGAAAGATCAGGGCAGCAAGAGGGGGGTTTATGACTTCCAGTTAGGACGTGAGAGTTGTCTGTGGAATTTCCAGGTACAGATGTTGAATCCAGAGGTCAGGAGAGAAACTTGAGCTAAAGATAGAGATTTGGATGTGGAAAGAACAGAAGGGGCAGTTAAAGTGATGGGTATGAATGAGTGTGCCCAGTTAGTGTCGATGAGAGAAGAAAAGGACCAAGAAGTCAGGCCTAGAAGAGATGAGCAGAGGCAGCCAAATTCCTGAGAGGCTGGAAGTCACAGAGACTATAGAGAAGAGGAGTAAGTAGTGCTGACATCAAATGTTGCTTCCAGGACATGAAAAGGCACAGAAAAAAATAAAAGCCTATCAGATTTGATAACTAGGGAGCCATTAATGAGTTTCAGGAGTGGGGAGTGGGGGGCATGGTAGAAGCTGAATTTCATGGGATGATGATTAAATAGGAATAAGAGTGAGAATAAGCATGCCAAAACCGGTTTGGCTCAGTGGATAGAGTGTCGACCTGTAGACTGAAGGGTCCCGGGTTGGATTCTGGTCAAGGGCATGTACCTTGGTTGCGGGCACATCCCCAGTGGGGGGTGTGCAGGAGGCAGCTGATCTATGTTTCTCATCAATGTTTCTAGCTCTCTATCCCTCTTCCTTCCTCTCTGTTAAAAAATCAATAAAATATATTTTTTTTTAAAAGAGTGAGAGTAAGCAGACCCAGCTCTCTATGGACTAACATATACACAGCTTATCTTATACACATTGCATACACAATCTGTTAAACCATGGGTAGATGTTTATGATAAACTACTATCTGTGTGGTGTGAGATTAAGGTTGCCAGGAAGTTCCCTTTTTTCCTGAAAATACCTTTCCACCAATTAACCGAAAATCTGACAGAAGGCAAGCCTTTCTTTCATAGAGTAATCACAAATAAACTAAAAATGTCAATTCCTCTAGAAGAGGTAAAACATGTACAAATTAAATGTAAGTTGAAAATTACCCTACCTGACCATTTTCTGAGATGAGGTTTAGGCAGCGCAAGGTGCCAGGAAGGATCTAGCAAGGGGACAGCCTGAAAGTGCTGAAAGCAAATTTTACCTGGTCCAAAGTTGTATTTAGTGCTACCTCTGTCTTCCATGGTTTTAGAGGTCATATTGTTATAAACACAAGGAGGTAGATTCAAAACCATTAGGGGAATTCCTAACCATTCCCCTTGTTGCAGAAAGAGAGAATTATCCTGATTAATAGTTTTTCCTTGTTTAAATGCTAGATATCTTTAAATAAAAAGTCTACCCTTATTCCCCCAAACCACATAATCATTTTCAGCTTCTATCTAATAATCTTGATACATTTCATTTGGCTTTAGGCTTTTTATATATCTCTTAGCCTTAGTTAATTTTTTAATTGCCAATAAAGGTTTTTAAAATCTATTATGGGTATTATGATATGGAACTATTAAGTTTATATATATATATATATATACACATATATATATATACACTTTCAGATATTTTTAAAACCTGTCATAAAGTCTTAACTTTTTAAAATACTCCACTACTTTCATGAGCCCTCTAAAAAAACCACTCATCAGAACCATTTAGAAAGAAATATGACATTTAAAGGAGGTAAATTTTTCATGTATTATACTATGATTTAGTAGTGCTCTCCCATTAAGTCTAAATCTGTCTTCCAACCAGTGTTAAGTAGTCATGATTTATTTGAGCCTGATGGTAAAGGTCTATTAAAACAATAACTTGAAAACAGTCTTCATAGCTAACTTGCCACTCATCAAAGAGATTAGGGCAGGGATTTCACAGAAGACTATGGGTCTATCTATATGAAGGAAATGAGCAACCAAAGGAACTAAAGCTGTCTAACAATTCTTTCAAAGATTTCCACTCTTAGAGTATCTCAGAAAACTAGGGAATTATTGGAAACAGCCCACTGGAAGTGGATGTCTCAAAGCATATGCTCAATGCAGAACACAATTCTTCATCAACAGACTAGCTCTGCATTTAAAAAATGCAATGTTACAGCTGGACAAGGAAAACAAAAAGAATGGCTTTAAATTCTTTAAAATAATATACAGCATAGTTGCTTATCACATGGCTTGCTAGTAAATGGATTTAAAACTGGGTGGGGGTTTTTATTGATTTCAGAGAGGAAGAAAGAGGGAAAGAGAGATAGAAACATCAATGAGAAAAAATCATTGATCAGCTGACTCCTGCACGCCCCCTACTAGGGCTCTAGGCCAAAATCTGGGCAGGTGCTCTGACTGGGAATCAAACCATGACCTCCTGGTTCATAGGATGACACTCAATCACTAAGCCACATCGGCTGGGCTAGTAAATGGATTAAATTCATGCCCCCAAGTTGTAACAGATACACAAGCTGTAAGGAGGATTTTCACTATGGCTATATCTACCAAACTCTCTTAATAGCCCTTTGCGAGGTAAGGCTTTTCAGGTACTTGAACCCAACAAAGATTTTCATCAGAGGTCTTCCTTTTCTATTGCTGCACACCTAATATATAATCAAACTTCTCAAAGGAGAATTCTACCTCACTCTACATTTTCTCAGCACAAAGACATTTCTCAATTCATTGCTTCAACAGTCCCCTGAAACTCCTCCAGTAACCTTCCAATTGCTAAATCCAATTCTGTTTAGTATTCACCTTTCCTGGCTTTCTGCAGCATTTTCTGTTCAGTGCTATTACAGCTGACCATCTCTTTCATTGCTTTTCAGAGCCCCACTGATTCCCACTTCTCCTCCCTCTCTGATCATTTTCTCTCATACTTCCTAGCTGACCTTGACCTCAACTCCTAGCAGTTCCCATGTTGACATGTTGGTCTTCTTCTACCTTCACACCTTCTCTCCTTTTATGATCTTCAGCTCCAGCCCCAATGTCTCCCAAGAACCAGACACATACTCACCTTTATGTTTCATAGGTTCTTTCAACACACCATAACCAAAACTGGTTTTAATTTTGCCCTATCTCATTCCACTTCAAAACCTAGTCTTTCCATTTTTTATCTCAATTAATGATGATACTCCAAGTGTAAAAGCATTGGCATATTCTGTGCTTCCTCCCTATCTCTCACCCCTGACACCCTAATGAGTCAGCAAAACTTATTAGTTCCCTCATAGAAATGCTTCACAAATAGAATTTCTCTCTTCTTCTTAGACCAACCAATTATCTGTCAAATAGATTAATAAAATAGCCTCTTAATTGGCCTTTCAGCCAGTAATTTCTCTCCATCCTGCAAACATTCACACAACTGATCCTAAAAGCAACTGTTGATCCTATCACTCCCCAGAATAAAGCTCTCCATATTTCCAATGCTCCACCTCAACTGCCTTCAAATGAAGCTCCTTAAACAGGGATGCAAGACCCTCAGCCTGCCCCAACCTACTCTCCAGTCTTAACTACTGAAGCTCATCTCGCAAAGTATGTACACATTGTCATGTAGGACTTCTCATTTACTCCCTCTGAAATCTTGAATAATTTTCCTCACTGAATGACCAAAGCTTCCTAACTTTTCAACTTATTCACTACCTTAACACAACATACCTAATTCTTTACTTCACTGAAACCTCTTGTCCCTCCATAATAACCCCTCCACATTCATTTCTAACCTGTTCATCTTCCTTTTGAGCAAAAGGTCCATTCCTAGACTCCTCCAGTTATGCCCTCAATATTTCTTCCTCTCTCTTGCAACTCCTGCTCTTCTTATCCTACAAAACCCAAGTCTGGATCAACCCAAATTTATTAGTTCTTGACTCCTATTTCCTGGGAATAATCACATTTATCCATCCTGCTCTCAGAAAGATGTACATTAAATTATATGTTTATAATAGCTTATAATAGCAGGAGGTGTCATTCTGCTCCATGAGAAATTAATGAAATGGATAATACTGGTATATTCTCTAATACTTCCACAAGAGTTAAATTCGGGGGGGGGGGGGGGGGGGCACATTGCATAGATCATTTCTTTTTCCAGGAAAATTTTTGTCTTGGTTAATGAAAGTTTGAGACCAGAATGAGGATTGTAGGGGAGTTGGAGCATAATCTTGTGGCTCTATTTCCAGCCAGCATACACACAAGTCTCATCAGATCAAATTGCAGTTACTGGCCTTTTCAGATGAGTTCCTAACTAATTAATTGATTAAACTAAGAGTGATTAAATAATAGCAGAAAGTTCCGTTCTTCATTTGGTTCTTTGGTCTGAATATGGAAAACATGATTCTTTGGATAAAATAGCAAATTAATAGTTAGAGAAAAAGGATGGGCTTACTTCCTATCTGTGGAATGGTGTTTTGCTTTTAACATCCATTACCAACTTCAGCTGTCATGCAGTAGTCCAACCTGGGTTCCAGGTGTGGATCCTGAAAGTTGTCCATGGGTAACTCAGGGCAAAAGGCAGAGAAGAACCCTTCCTACCCAGAAAGAGGGTTTGGAATGGAGCCTTTCTTGAAGTGAACCAAAAGCAGAGTATTAGTACATTTGTGATTCTGTTCAGATAAGAACAGGAAAAAATCAAGGAGTAAGCACAGGAACAAAACAGAAGCACACCTATTGTAAGCGACAGAAAACAAGTGAGGGGAGCTGGGGCACTCCAACACACGTTCGAACAGCTAGGATTCAAGGTCAGAATCAGGCAGTGGGAAGTTCCCATCCCTTTTTTTTAGGTGGACAGCTTAGGAGAATCACGTATAGCCTCAGAAACTTTGTGAAGAGCTTGTCTTAGATTCACTGTACCCTGCAATCTCAGAGCGCCTCTGCTTGGCAACTATCCCCACGAGTGGGCTTAGCAGTTCCCAGCCATCTGTATTTGTGTCGATTGCCATAAGGAACCTTCTTTTTTTTTTGCCTTCTCAAGGGATGTCAAAGGTGTTTTTTTTCCAGCAAATAGCAAATGAATCCTGAATCATCATCACTAAAGGAATCTTAGTTTTCTTTTCTCCTGCCAACATCTGTATTAGCCTGTTGGCAAATACAAACAAAACCCAAAGCAAAGCAGTCTTGTTTTCACACATGATTATTTAAGATTATTTTGAAAGGACAAGTTGCAGTTGCTCTTTAAAAGGCCGAAGACACAGCTTTCAGGAAAGAGAGGAAAAAAGGAAGAAAGGATAACAGAGAGACCACCAGCATACCAGAGGGGGAAAGGTGGAAATCATTTGACTCATTTTCCTGGCAGCATTAATTTATGATTCTTGGAAACATTTGGCAAGGAAGTGGGAGAGAGGGTTTCAAGAATTCATAAAATTATTTTTAAAGGGGGGGGGGGATGTACAGTGCATCTAGCCCAGTTCTATTATTTCATAGATTTAGAAAAGGAAAGGAAAAGAGGCTAATATTTACTGTAGTCCCAGTGTTTGCCAAATACTTTATATTTGTCATTTTATTTATCCTTTTTATCAAGGGGGGTAAAAAGGGGACATGTAGACATGTAATTTCAACAATAAAGATTCTTTAAAAATAAAAAAGTAAAAGCATGAAGTAACGATATCTCTATTTTACAAGGATATAAATGAAGACTCAGCAAGGTCAAGTAAGTTTGCTAAGGGCACACAGCTAGTTAATGAAAGAGTCAAGATTTAATCCAGATTTTTCTGGATCCTGAGCCTCTTTCTTTCCATAAAGAGGTACTAGAAGGTTAAAAGATTGTCCAGGGCAATGTAACCAGTTAAGAAAGGTCAACTAGGTCTCCTGACTCCCAGCCTTGTAGTCACTGTAACACTACAATTTCAATGTTTTTAACTGAAGGCAGATAACACTGTGAATTAAATTATCCCATTCATTCAGTATGAAGAACATCTGCTGTTTTTGCCTCCCCAGTACTACTCTTTCCTACCTTCCCTCCTGCCCCTGCTTCACATCTGCCCCAAATTCGCCATTGTACTGGACCAGTCACTGACTCTCACTTCACAATTCCCCTTCTCATTTCATTTTCTCCTCTCAGAAACTATCTGTCCTTTCTCTCATTCCCAGAGGACCCAGCTGTTTTCTTAGGAAATGATATCTTCATTTAAGGAAAACGTTAACGAATAAAGACTCGATGCTAATAAAGGTTTAATGCCACCGCTGTCTCTAAATGCTCATAGGATTTTATCTGATTATCTAAAAAGATATTGATATCAACCTCTACCTCTGTCCTAGTTATAGGTCTCATCCTTCAGCTGGCCTGTAAACTCCTTGACATGTAAGACCTACATTTAATTTAGAGATAGTCAACGTGCTTTGGTGGTGGAGAGAAGTTAGATATCACTTTCCATCTGAGAAAATAGACAAAAGTAAGGAAGGGTGTATGTAATCTTTGAATTGAGCCTTAAAGAATTTGGAAACTTGAATATATGAAGACTAAAAAGGTCTGTCACAACAAAGGGAGATCTTGGGATAAGGCTAAGTTATAATTGGTATTTATGAGGAAAAGAGAGTTATCCAGTTTGGTCTAGAGCTCAGAGTGTCTGATACAGAACCATCAGAATATTATCTTTAAGTACAGATTTTTCACTTGCATATATCTTAGGCACATAACTTGCACAAGCACCTCAGAGGAATCATGCTTCCACGGGTGTACTGTATGTTGTGCTCCTTACACTTTTCCAGGTTGATCAAGGAAAGGAAAAAAAAGGGAGTGAAAATGGTCAGTACCTCCTGACATTGTTACCTAATGGACCTGGAAGCCAAAGAATCATTGTAGCCTGCTACAGGAAACACTGAGCAAAGAATCATAAACTCATTGATGAGAAGATACAAAAACACCTTCGATGGTCTTAATCTATACCTGAAATGACTATTTCGCAGCCTGTACAGCAGGATATGAATTCAATGCTGACAGTGCCACATATTTTTCTGTAAGTTGTCCTTGGTTGCATTATGAATACAAGGCATTCTTATGAAATAGTTTTAAAACATGGACCATGTTTTAAAAGCATGGATGCTGCTTCACTGCATTTGTGCTCCTTCTATTATTTTAAAGAGAATGAATAAAGAAGAAAAATGTTCTAATCATTTGGAAATTTCCATTGAGGAAATTCAATCATATCTTCATCCAACAAATATTTATTGCACCATCCTGTCTGACAGGTGCTTTTTCTAGTTACTGTAAATGCAACAATGAACAAAACAGACAAAAGTTCCTGCCATCACAGGGTTTACATTATAGTGTAGGGAGATAAGCAATAAATAAAATTAATAAGTAAGGTATGTAATTATTAGATGGTGGTAAGTGCTATGGAGAAAACTAAAGTGTAAAAGGGGGAAGGACTAGTGATTTTTAAATAGGATAATCAGGAAAGTCCTCACAGAGAGAGAGACATTAAGGCAAAAAAGATTTGGCAGCATGAAGCAAAAACAGTCATGTGATTATCAGAGGTATAAGCATTCCAGGCAGAGGGAACAGCAAATAAAATAAAAATTCCTGAGGTGGGAGCAGGTAACCTAGGAAGGGCAAGCCCCCTACTGCCACTGGGGATTTAGGCAGTAGGGAGAGAGTCTCCTGGTATAGTATAGGAAGTTAGCACAGAGAGGGGAATATGTAGTTTAGACTGATGGGTTTGGAGAAACCAAGGTAGTAAAATGACATGGAGAGACTCTTTCTATAAAATAGCAGCCAAATAAAGGAGATAGCCTCATGAAGGAGGAAAGAGGCTTTCACCTAAAATGGAACTCCAGCCTACCTACAGAAAGGAGAGTGGCGGCCCTGGCAGTGTGAGGACTCCCACGACTGGAGAGGCCATCCCACTCCCACTCTGGTTTCTTCTTACTACCTGTGAACTTCGTGGAAATGACACAACCCAGACAAATAAGGATTTTGTAAGGCTTCATCTTTGGCATGGCTGAATCTGTTTTCTCTGATGGTTGAATCTTTCCCAGAATTTTTGCAGAGAGGCAGGAAAGGCCTTTTGGGTTGGAAAACTGTTTCAAATAGCAGATATTTCCAGAGATGCTAAGGGAAAAGGGAGTTTCTCAATAAAAAGCAGTATACCTAATCTAGGAACCTGAAGAACGCTGAGGGGGGTGTTGTATCTGACCCAAGTAAAGTGTATTAAAACAGTCTATTCGAACTATTGATTTAACAAATGTCTTGACAATCATTTGCTTTATGGAATGGTATTCTTCTAGTATGTTCTGATAAACAAACAGTAGATCATAAATTTAAATTACGTATCTTAACCCCACTAAAAGCATTTAACTCTTATCAAATATTTATAAGATAGAAAACAAAGACCAAGTTATTAAATTCCATCACCAAGTGTTAAAGATAAGCTATCTAGAACCAATTAAAATGTATATGCTTCAATGCTTCTTCATTTCAAAAAGCTGGCAAAAAAAAAAAAAAAGAAACAGAAAAACGTTGCCTCACTAAAAATATCCATGCCAAATTGCAAACATACATGGGGAAGTTGTCATCAATAACAGTCAGGAAAATTCTTTCAAAATACTGAAACCAATATAACAGTAATTATTATTCACTTGAAAGCTCTGAGCTTAGCATGGCTTCTATATTTATGTGATCTTTAAGTGATCACATTTGACTGTTTCATTTCACAGTAAAGCAATGTCATATCTAATGATGTTATCAACCTCAGAAAAACATAACTGTTTTAACAGGGTATCTTAATCCTGCTAAATCAGTGGTTTGTCACTAATTTGCTACCACACCAATTTTACACAAGTACAAACAGCATACGTAGCAATCCATCTGAATTTACTGGGATTAATAACTAAGTCTTTTCTTCACCAACACTGCCATCTTCTGTTTAGTATGGACTTTACTTTTATGCCTGTGGCTTTAAGAGTGGTGAAATTTATTTTGGACTCCTGTCTATTGAAATTTAGAAGAAACCATAAAGAATGTCTACTTGTGCCCCTACATTCTACAGATAAAACACTGAGGCCCAAAGGGATTAAGTCACTTGCCCAATGTCCTACAGCCATTTTGTCCAAATTGGAACTCACAAATTATCAATTCTCTCTGGTTCTCTTTTCATTAACTTGGATATGCTTATTAAATCAGACAGAGTGGAGATGTTTTATCAAGAGCTTAATAATGGTTTTCTCCAAGAATCAGATTTGCTTACTTACATTAAATATTCTTTTACCATGAACAAACATTACACTTTCAATTTTCAAAAATTTGTGCTTATTGCCCTGACCAGTTTGGTTCAGTGGATAGAGCGTCGGCCTGAGGACTCAAGGGTCCCAGGTTCGATTCCGGTCAGGATCATGAACCTTGGTTGTGGGCACATCCCCAGTAGGGGGTGTGCAGGAGGCAGCTGATCAATGTTTCTCTCTCATCGATGTTTCTAGCTCTCTATCCCTCTCCCTTCCTATCTGTGGAAAATCAATAAAATATATTTTTTAAAAATGTTGTGCTTGTTCAGTATGTGGACTTAAATAGAAAAATTATTCAGCTTTAAAAATTTTATATTTATTCAGTATGTGGACTTAAACAGAAAAATAAATTGTATGTGGCCAGAAAAGCAGGTAATAAATATATTTTTTTCTTTTACTCTCCTCCATTTTCTTCTCCTCAGTTATAAAAACTTTTTGTCAAGTAGAGCCCAATACCAATGCTAATGGGAAGATTTCTGGAAAAGCAAGGGACAAGAACTACATCACATATATTTAGGAGTAATTAAACAAGAATTGTATTGTGAAGTTTTATTAGTAAACCTATAGATATATCTAAAAGTGAACAATTATGAATTTAAACACATTTAGGAGTTTTTTAAAGTTTTGTACTAACTTAAATGTCTCATTCAGCTAAGTTGGATGTAAATAGGATGAGCATTTCTGGTATAAAGCCCATTTAATTTAGTAATTCTAACATATTAGATATTTGTTAAGGATATTTATCCCATGAAGAATATTGATCTGTAGTTTTCTTGTAATGTTGGTTTGATAGTAGAGTAATGTTGGCCTCATAAAATGAGTATAGCCCCCTCTTTGGTTTTCTGGAAGAGTTTTTACAAGATTGGGAATATTTATTTATTATATGTTTTCTAGAGTTTGCCAGTAAAACTATCTGGGCATGAGGTTTCATTTGAAGCAAGGTTTCTGTTTATGAATTAACATTCTTTAATAGATATAGATATATTCTTTTTTCCATTTCTTACTTAGTTCATTTTGCTAATTGGTGTCTCTCAATGATTCGTCCATTTCATCTAAGTTGTCACACTGATCAGCATAAATTTTTTTATAAATATCCTCTATTATCTTTTCAAAGTCTACAGAACCAAAATGATATCACTGCTTTCAATCTTGATATTGGTTATTTATCTTGATTTTTTATTAATAGTTTAATAAGAGTTTATCAACTGTATTAGTCTTTTCAAATAACTAGTCTTTGTATTATTTTTACCTAATGTTTGTTTTATTTTTATTTCATTAATTTTTTCTATCATTGTTTTTCCTTCTACTTTGGATTTTTTTTTTTTTCTAGCTTCAAATGGTGGAGACAGAGTTCACTAAATTTAAACTACTCTTCTTTTTTAATATGGGTATTTAATCATATATCTCTAGGCCCTGTTTAGCAGAATTTTACAAATGTTGATATACTGTCTTCATTAAAATTTTACTTCTATTTTCAGATTTCCCTTGCTTTTTCTTTTTAGATCCATGTGTTGTTTAGTGTATATTATTTAATATCCAAATATTTCAGGAAACTCAGGATTATTTTGTTGTTGATAACTTATTTAATTCACTGTGGTCCTAGAACAATCTTCATATTTCAATTTTTTTTAAAGCAGTTGAGAACTGTCTTATAGTCCTGCATATAGTCTATCTTGGAGAATTTTTTTTTACTTTAAAAAGAATGCATATTCTGGACATTATTTAGATGAGTATTGTACTAATGATACTTAGATCAAGTTGGTTTAGTTATTTTTTTATATCTACTAACCCAATATTCAAGCATACATTTACTTTTTAAATTTTTTCAATAATTTTTACATTATTGGACTCACCCTAAAATGTTACCAAATTATAACTGAATTTCATTACCTAAGGTAATAAATCATATTGAAAGCTATAGTCCACTTGATTTCCTAAGGCCACTCATGTTCTGAAATGTTACAATTAAGCACACTAGAAAATGAGATATCTCTTTATTTAATAGCCATTGCAAATTTGTTCTAAAATATAAGATCAGTAAAAAATAAAGGTTACTTTTTTATCTCATCCTTCCTCACCAGTGCACACTGAGTGCACTTGCTGGAATGCTGAAGCTATCAT
The DNA here is from genome assembly GCA_026230045.1 of Corynorhinus townsendii. NCBI lineage: Eukaryota > Metazoa > Chordata > Mammalia > Chiroptera > Vespertilionidae > Corynorhinus > Corynorhinus townsendii. Next base: position 115,405,368 of record JAPDVU010000006.1, on the reverse strand, counting down.
TAAAAAAAATTGCTAGGGCCGAAACCGGTTTGGCTCAGTGGATAGAGCATCAGCCTGCGGACTAAAGGGTCCCGGGTTGGATTCTGGTCAAGGGCATGTACCTGGGTTGCGGGCACATCCCCAGTAGGGGGTGTGCAGGAGGCAGCTGATCGATGTTTCTCTCTCATCGATGTTTCTAACTGTCTATCTCTCTCCCTTCCTCTCTGTAAAAAATCAATAAAAATATATTTAAATATATATATAAAAAAAATAAAAATAAATTTAAAAATAAAAAAATTGCTAGGGGGACAACCAAGATGGCAGCATAGGTAAGCACCTAAACTGCTGCCTCACACAACAATTTCAAAACTACAACTAAAAGACAGAACCAGAACCACAGGAAAGCTGGCTGAGTGGAAATTCTACAACTAGAAGGAAAGAGAAAATTCACGGAGAATTGGAGGAACAGCAAAGGGTTGAGGTACGGCAAAGGGTCTTTGTGCGCGCAGAGAGGAAGGGCAGCTGAGAGCCTGGCTGACTTTCTCTGGAAGGAGGGGGAAGGAAGCCCACGACTACATTGAACCCCAATTCCAGGCAAAACCCCATGGACCCAGGCTCATACAGGGAGAGTCTGGACTGTCAGGTAGAGAGAAAGGCACTCGGAGACTCGGAGACCCGGGGGAGACCCGGGGTGCCCTGGAGGGCAGGGGTCTGGAGGCGCACACGCGAGTGTGCACAAAGACTGCAGGGGTTACCACAGGCTTTCCCTAGCAGAAGGGAGTCGGAAGCTCCTGACAGCACTGAACCCCAGTTCCAGGCAAGTCCCTGGGGACCCACGCTCTTGCGGGGGGAATCTGGACTCTCGGGCAGAGGCTTGGGAGCCAGGGAAGGCAAAGGTCTGGAGGCGCGTGCGCGCAAGGGCAGGGCTGACGGGAAGCCAAGACTGTGTGCTCCACCCTGAGACTCCACCCGATCCAAGCTGAGCTCAGAGGCTTTTGCAATTTGGCAATTCTAATCCAATAAGGTTGTCTCCAGCACCGAACTTCTCCCAGCGTAGACTCAGCTGATCCTCACAGCAAGCTGTCCTGGAGGTCAATTCCTCCCAGTGATGCCAACAACAATCAAGACTTAACTACAACAAGGCTGTACACACAGTCCACAAAGGGGTGCACCAAGAGTGTCCACCTCAGGTAACTGGGGAGGCCGACCCACTGGGCCATAGAGGAAACCTAGCACACAAAGCTACCCTACCAACTCAGGGAAGCAGTGAAAATGCAGCGACAAAGAAACAGATCACAAATGAAAGAAATGGAGGAAAACAAACGACTGGATATATAATTCAAAACCACGGTTATAAGGCTTTTCAAGAATATCCTAGAAAAGGCCGATAAATATAACGAGACCCTCGAAGATATGAAAAAGGACCAACTAGAAATTAAACATCACTGACTGAAATAAAAAATATTATACAGAGACCCAACAGCAGACTAGAGGAACACAAGAATCAAGTCAAAGATTTGAAATACAAAGAAGCAAAAGACACTCAACCGAAAAAGCAAAAAGAAAAAAAAAATCCAAAAAGTTGAAGATAGTGTAAGAAGCAAGCCTCTGGGACAACTTCAAGCGTACCAACATCAGAATTATGGGGGTGCCAGAAGAAGAGAGAGAGCAAAATACTGAAAAGCTACTTAAAGAAATAATGACTGAAAACTTCCCCCACCTGGTGAAAGAAATAGACTTACAAGTCCAGGAAGCACACAGAACTCCAAACAAAAGGAATCCAAAGAGGACCACACCAAGACACATCATAATTAAAATGCCAAGAGCAAAAGACAAAGAGAGAATGTTAAAAGCAGCAAGACAAAAACAGTTAGTTACCTACAAGGGAGCACCCACAGGATTGTCAGCTGATTTCTCAACAGAAACTATGCAGACCAGACAGGAGTGGCAAGAAATTTTCAAAGTGATGAACAGCAAGAACCTACAACCAAGATTACTCTACCCAGCAAAGCTATCATTCAGAATTGAAGGGCAGATAAAGAGCTTCACAGACAAGTAAAAGCTAAAGGAGTTCATCACCACCAAACCAGTATTATATGAAATGCTGAAAGGTATTCTTTAAGAAGAAGAAGAAGAAAAAAGTAAAGATAAAAATGATGAACAACAAATACATATCTATCAACAAGGGAACCTAAAAATCAAGTGAATTAAAAACCTGAGGAACAGAATAATCTGGTAAATATAATAGAATCAGGGGCATAGAAAGGGAGTAGACTGATAATTCTCAGGGGGAAAGAGTTATAGGGGGGCGCAGGAAGAGACTGGACAAAAATCATACACCTATGGATGAGGACAGTGCAGGGGGAGGCAAAGGCAGAAGGTGGGGTAGGAACCGGGTGAAGGGGAGCTATCGGGGCAAAAAGGAGAAACAATTGTAATAATCTGAATAAAGATTTATTTAAATAAATAAATAAAAATTAAAAACTATGGAATATAAGCATAAAAAAGAATAAAAGATATAAAATATGGGGAAAATTAAAAAATAAAATAATTGCTAAAGAAGTAATTCATTGAGAAGAATATAAGAGAGAAGTTAAAGAGAAGCGGTAGCATATTGCCAACAGATTATGAACTCTGGACATGAACAAAAGAATTGTGCCTGGTTTTGAATTCCAAGTCGTTTATTTAGGAATTGTGAGACATTAAGCATTATTTAAGCTCATTGTAAAATGAGCATCATAAATGTTTCATATATGTGACAATGCATGGTCACAGTAGGTGATTAATAGTGATTCTTTTCTAACGACCGTTCAGCCCATCAGTCCAATCCTCCAAATGTATATAATTTTTTTGGTGTTTAAACAATGCACTATGACCTTTTCATTATATCTAAAGCACTCAATTTTTCTTTTTTTGTAGAATTTTCTGAATTCTACAGTGAATAATCCTGAGCCTATATTCTTAATTGCTTTTCATCAGTCAATCAGATTGCTCACTGTGCAATTTAGACTTAGTATGGTAGCCCAGGTGACAGTAAATATTAAATAAGGTTAAAAAGGCAAGTGTGCCCGGCTGGTGTGGTTCAGTGGTTGAGCATCAACCTATGAACCAGGAGGTCAAAGATCAATTCCAGTCAGGGCACATACTATGGTTGTGGGCTTGATCCCCAGTAGGGGGCTGCAGGAGACAGCTGATGAGTGATTCTCATCACTGATGTTTCTATCTCTCTCTTCCTCTCTGAAACCAATAAAAAAATCAATAAAAATGATCAATTTAAAGTTACCAATAATTAGTGAAACAACTCAAGGTTTCCTCAAAACCAATTTTCTAAAAACAAAAAGAGAAAAAAAAAGGACAAGTGTGATTCAGAACAGTAAGAATTGGGAAGTATTTACTCTTGGAACTTTAATCACATTATAATCAAATTATTTATACACTGATGAATTATGACTAAATTTAGGTGTATGAATATTCCAGATACAACTCCTGTGCAATCACCCCTACTTGCGTAACTTTATTTCTAATGGAAGTTTCATCAGTGTTCAGTAGAGCAAACATTTTGCTGAGTTCTTACCTACTAATATATAATCAGGAACACATTTTGACAACTGAGTGCAGATCAAGAGAAACTGTGATTAGTTCTTACTAGCATCTTAAAGGGAAACAAAAACATACACAGTGAAGATCCAAAAGGTAATTTATCACAGGTTTTTGTTATCTATTATTTCACAGCTTAGGGGTTAATGAAAATTTAAAAAAAACTTGTTTCTAAAACACTAAGGTTTCTCAATATGGAAATAAATGATTTTTGTTGGGAACTGATGTGTCCTAATAGATGAAAATAGTTTGGGGTAATTAATACCTACCATATAAAGACATAAAAAGATTATTCGCTTTCAAAATATTAAAAAACAGGAGAATAAACAATACCAACACTCTATAAACATAATTGTTTTCTGGATGTTGAGGAGCTTCAGAAACTTATACTTATAGGTCACTGTTATGAAAGCAGGATCATTGGATTACACATAAAGAAGAAACTGAATATTCTATAGTAGCTCAGGTTGTTAATCATGGTGCCCACTATGCCAGCTGACCCTTCTAATGGAAACTGCCCATGTCCACAGCCTCTGCATGGCTCCAGGCAACTATGTTTCAAACTTAGGGCAGTACCTGCTGATTGGACCAAAGTGATCATTTGACCTATAAGACTCAATCCACAGTCTAGCCAGCAATATATAATGTGCTTTGACATGGGGAAAAAAATCAACCTCTATCTTAGGGAATTTAAACTTCTAAAAAAAGGAACATTACAGCTGTCAGAGAATGCCAGTGAAGGTTCATGGAAAAATACAGAATGGTAGAAACTCTGACAGCTGAATTTCTGAGTAAATGAAAATTATGAATAAGCAGAAGACAGAAGGTAAAGAAAATATATAGAGAGAATGGAGAGAGAAAAATACAGTCAATAGAGTGAGGAGAATAGAGCAGACATATGAAAAGTAACTGAATCACATTAATAGTAGAGCCTTTGATTCAAATTCAATAGACGCCTATTGTCCAAATCCCTGGAGCTTCCTGGGATTCTAAACCAACATCTAGTTCTGGTTTCCTCTTGATTATCATATCTTGCATCTGTTTTCCCCTCACCCCAAATTACCTGATATATGTTGAGTTTCAAATATTTTCAATCAAGTCAGTATATGAGAATAAAAACATTGAACTGTCTACTGCTTCCATGGCATTCTTAATAGTCTTGATTAAGCCTCCGATAGTAATTTATTTCTCACTGTCCTTTCCCTCATAAAATGTTAGTAAAGTAACAGTAATAATGTTTATTTTAATTACTAGTTATTTTGGATTTCATTTTAAGTAGCATGTAGACTCTCTGGGATGGGCAAATTGGATCTGGAAATGTACAATTTAGGTTGAGATAAAAGCTAAACTCTCCATGTAGATCAAAACCAGCTCCACAAGGGTGCTATAACTATTTGAAAAAATCAGGTCTTATATTCCTTCAAAAAATAAAATTTGCATCAAGTTTTGTACATAGTTGTATATTAAGTTCACAGATGCCTAATTCCAATGTACAAAATAAAAATGGAGAAATCTAATAAAATTATATACAGGCACAATATCCAGATTACCAAATTTGAGAAATAAATAAAATAAAATAAATACAGTAGAAATGCCAAAAGAGGAGAGGGGAAGGGGGGTGAGAAAGAGCAGTGGAGAAAGAAAATTCTAGAGGTTAAAATGATGACTCCAAATCTAGATACAAATACACTTTAGATTCCAAAAAGAAAACTGGGTAAGTCAGACCCAGAGAAAAGGCAGGCTGGAGAATGGAGAAAACATACATCATTCATTCTTTCCCCTCCTAGATTTCTTTATGAATAAAGCAGTAAAAGTTTGTATTCGTTAGCCCAATATTAGAATAGATTTGGTTATAAAGAGAAATTAAAGAGATCTTTGTGGTCAATGTTGAAAAGATTTTACCAAGGGAACCCTAATTACATTTTTGTTAAATTATGTTGTACACTTACGTACTTGTTTATGTCTAAGAACACTTAATCTACTAGTATGTTATACTCTGTTTTGGGGTGTGTTTTTTTTTTCACTACAACTGGAGGTTTCCATGTGACTTTGCTTTTCTCAGATTATTCTACGACACACGATGTTTTGTACTCTGCATAAATAACAAGAAAAATCAGCTCACATTGTGACTAACTCAGATTTTAACTCTAGAGTGCCTTCACCACTCTCCCTTCGCAATAAATTACAGTCATTCCGTAAGAAGATACCACAGGCCTTGCCAACCCTTCCTCTATAACCATCATCATTACCAGATCTCAGAATGTACTGTTAAGAAACATACTAGTAAATGGATGCTAGTCACGATATAGTACAGACATTAGCACTGAATAGATTTAACAAAACAAATCACCACCCATTTTATGGTTATTGTAAGGAAATGCATTCTATATCTTAGTGAGTCAAGTTTTAACTTTGGAAGGTGCAAGTTGGGGGTGTATGCATATGTGCATATGTTTGTAATAATTAAAAAACGATTTCAAGATCTTCCCTGGGAATATATGCAGAGCTTTTAAAAAGTTGAAGAGGGGTAAAAAGGGTAACTTAAAGCTTTTCTTTACTATGAAACATTGCATTAACACGTTTGCTTTGAGAACTCAAAGATTTTACCACTGGTAGAAAAATGTTATTGCTGCACATTGCCTACAAGTGAGCCCATAAAGAAAAGGGCCAAGTGTTTGTGTCATTTTAAATGTTAGAAAGTTTTGTGATCTATTATAAAGTTTAAATGACAGGGTAAATAAATTTTTAATGGCAACAGGGAGAAAAACAAATCATTTTGGGGGTAGTCTATTCAATTAAAGTGATTTTTAGCACACTCTTCATTCTCCTTGCTTCAAAGAGAAATAATAATTCAGAGACCAGCCCTTTTTTATTCCTCAGAGAGGCATAAAGAACAATGACTGAAATGACTTTGAGAGGAGAAAAAAGAACTGACAGCCAGCTGGGAGAATGAATACTGCTGTGAAGAAAGGACTAAGAAGGAAAAAATATATCTTGCGTAAAGGACATAAAAATGTACTGGAAAATGGAGAAATAAGCACAGAAGAATGGATATGTCAGGGGAAATCAGAAATACAAGAAAAGTTTTGCATTCAAAACATAAAATATAATGGGAACAATATTGGCCATAAATAAACTTTCAGGAAAAAACTTACATTACTCCTAGTGCCTATAAAATAAGTTCATATTATGAAATTCTATTTTATTAGCTTACTCATTATTTCCAAATCTAGCGTTATGACTAAATATATTGTCACATTTGCTGCATTTATCACTGATTCTTAGTTAACTAAAAGTTCCAAGTAGCCTTTTGTTAAGAAAAAATAATTAAATGGGAAACAAAGTCTGGATTCTTTTAGTAAAACACACTTGCTTCCTTTTTTCCATTGCACTGCAAGAATTCTTTCATGAGCAAATCATCAAGCCTTGTGAGTTTTCTTCTGAAACGTCTTTCTTTAATATTACAGCAAATGTTCCACTAAAAAAAGTGGAGGTTAATTAGCTACACTCATCTGAAATATAGTTCTCCTTTTTTCATGAAGTAATAAAATGACAACAGCAAATATCAAGCACAAGTTTTGTAAAAATATAATCTTAACAAACCCTATTACATACATTAACAGGAATCCCAAAACTTAGTCCAATGTTGTAGTTATTTTCTTACTAATTGCAAAATAAGTATATCCCCATTGGGATCGTTTCTTTCTTTCCTCAGAACCTTCTAGTGCAAGTACCTGGTTGCATTATTAAAAACCATCATATTGCATAAATCCAGGGAGGCACCATCCACTTTGGGGCCCTGGAGTTGTGAAGTATGTAGGCTATTTGAGTACATGAAACCCTAGCAGCATTTATATTTATCATAGTCAGATATAGAGGCCTATATCATGCACCTCACGTTCAAAAAAACAACAGCAATAAAATGTATTGCTTATTATAAAAAATGATTCTCAGTATTTGTCATTCATTTACCACTAAGATATTATGAAAAGAACACCAGCTCTCCTTCAGACACACTTAGTTTAAATCTCAAATCTGTCACTCACTACCCACAAGATTTGGTCAAATTTATCTACCCCCCAGGCCTTACTCATGTCTAATAGGATAGTCACCTCTCATGGGATTGTTATAAGCATTAAATGTAAACACATAGGTAAACTTCCTGACATAGACTACAAGCCCAATAAACACTAATTGTTGTTATCATGCCACCAACATAGTCAAATTTATATATTTGGAATATTAAAAAATTCTAAAAGGTAAGGGGTTCAGGATTTACATAGGAGCTCAGAATTTAGTCATAAATAATATCCTATCTAATAAAAGAGAAACATGCAAATTGGCTGTACCTCCGCTCCGCCCACAAGCCAATCAGGAGTATGCAAATTAACCCAACCAAGATTGTTGTTAATTTGCATATCCAGGCACAGAGCAAAGACTGAAGACAGTGTAGAAGGAAGCCAAGCGCTGCAGAAGCTGCGGATAAGCAATCAAGAAGGGTGGGGGAGAAGGGAGGGAAGCAGGCTGGGTGGGGGAGAAGGGAGGGAAGCAGACAGCCAGACAGCCACAGGAAGCCCTATTACAGGAATCTTCCTACAACAGGCCTCTAGTTACAAATAATATTACACATTTTTATGTATCCATGTTAGAGTTACATCATAGAGATTGGTGCATTTTCATAAGCATGTACATAAATCCTTCTCTATAATACGTAAGTTTAATTAAAGGTACATTAATAAATGTAACAGTAGTTATAAGGTTATGTTCAATCACAAAAAGTACAACCCTAAGCTCAGATAACTTTATAAGAGAGAGGTAAGTTCCACCAAACATTCAGAAAGCAAATATCCTAATCTTATACAAATTGTTTCACTAATTTAAAAGGGATGTGGTGTTGCTGGTGCCCAACTCATTTAATGAAGCTAACAATAACCTTGATACAAAAACCAAGATATTTTAAAATAGAGAAATTATAGCTCTGGCCAGGTGGTTCATTTGGTTGGAGCATCACTCTATACACTAAGAGGTTATGGGTTTGATTCCTCTCTCTCTCCCCCCTCCCTCCATCACTCCCTTCTTTTCTCTCTAAAAATCAGTGGAAATATATCTTCGGGTAAGGATTAAAAACACTAATAACAATAATCTCACTTATGTGCATAGACACAAAATCACAAACAAAATTATCAACCCAAATTCAGCAATGGGTTAAAAAATAGCCATGTTTTATTTATAATGGTAATGAAAGAATGATTGTGTGATAAAAATATTTTTATGATTTTGACCATATTAATTTATAGATTAAAAGAGAAAATTTATATGATCATCTCAATAGATAGAGGGGTAGAGGCGGGAAAGCAACAGATAACACTCATTATACCCATGACAAAAAAAGCTTTTAGCCTGTCCAGTGTGGTTCAGTAGTTGAGCATCAACCTATGAACCAGGAGGCTATGGTTGGCTTCCTGGTCAGGGCATTTACCTGGGTTTAGCTGATCAATGATTCTCTCTCATCATTGATGTTTCTCTCTCTCCCTCTCCCTTCCTCTCTGAAATCAATAAAAATATATTTTTTAAAAATACTTTTAGCAAAATAGTACTAGAGAAAAAAAAAAAAACTTCATTATCCTAAAAAGGATACATACCAAAAAATTAGTGAGTATTATACCTACTAATAGGACGTTTGAAGCATTCCCATAAAAGTCAAACATAAGTCAAGGATATTACTATCTCTGCTTCTATTCAGTCATGTCCTAGGAGTCCTAAGCAACCCAGTAAAATAAAAATAAAACAAAAAATTTAAGGACTGCAGGGGAGTGACATAAGTGTCATTACTTTGTAATTATGATTTTTCAGCCTATAGAACTCTAAAGGAATCTATAGACAAGTTATAATAAAAGTTCAGCAAAATGGTGAAGTGAAAAAAAGAGCTACATATAAAATCTACAGTATTCCCACATACTCACAATAATTAGAAATTTTAATTAAATATATATATATAAAACAGTAGCAAAAACTAAAGATATGTAGAAATAATTTTAATTGGATTGCACTTACATGGAGAATACTTACATAACATTATTGAAAGGTAGAAAAGGATAGCAAAAATAAAAGAGGAAATATATGATGTTGGGTAGGAAAAGCCAAACTATGGAGATTTTCATTTTGCTCAAATTCATAAATTAACGTAAATCTAATTCAGATTAAATTCTAAAAGAGATTTCTGTGGACCTGAAAAACTGATTTAAAATTTACTTAGAAAAGCAATCCTCTATAATAAAAGGGTAATATACAAATTGACCAAACGGCCGAATGATCAATCGCTATGATGCACACTGACCACCAGGGGGCAGATGCTGAATGCAGGAGTTGCCCCCACAGGGAGAGCACCACTCAGCCACAAGCCTTCATGGCAGCACTAAGGATATCTGACTGCAGCTTAAGACCACTCCCAAGCTGCAGTCAGACATCCCCCATGGGCTCCCACACTGCTAAAGGGCACAGGCCAGGTTGGGGGACCACCCCATCCCCCCAATACACGAATGTCATGCACCGGGCCTCTAGTGGAACAATACTCATAAAAGCTAAACAGGTTTTGGAAATAAAGAACAAGCTCATGTAAGTTGAACAAGTAGTAAGAAACACATTACTAAACTCTAATAATTAAGATCATGGGGTCTTGGCAAATTAGCCCAATGAACAAAGAATAAAGAACTCAGGAAAAGACTATTCAGTAAGTGGTTGTGGGACAGATAATTATTTAAACATATGAAAAATTAATAAATTGGCCTACCACATACAAAATATTTTTGTGGCTTAAAAGACCAAAAAATTGAAAAACAAAAATTTATAAGAAGAGGTGAAACCTTTATGTCTGCAGAATAGAAAAATATTTCTGAAACAGGGCACCGAAAGTATAAACAATAAAGAAAATACTTATACTACTGACTACATTTTAAAATAAAACTTGATTACAACAAAAGACACCTAAACATGAAAAGACAAGCAATATCTTAAAGAAAAGATACAAATAAAGATACCAATGAATGGTTTCCAGAATTTACCAAGAACTCTGAAAAGTAAGGGGGAAAGCTTGATAGAAAAATAGCCAAAGGATATAAAGAGGCAAGTCAAAGAGGAAGAAATATGAATGACTAAAGAACAAATGAAAACATGTTCATCCTAACCAGTAATCTGGAAAATATAAATTAAAGCCACAATGTGAGATCATTTCACACTCATCAGGTTAGCAATTAATTTAAAGTGTGATAGAACCACATGTTGGCAAGAATAGGAAGCAAAGAACTCTCATAACCTGCTGATAGAATTATAAATTGGCACACCCTGGAGAAAAAAATTGGTTAATATCTAATAAAATTAAATATAAGCATGTTTATTTTATCTCAGCAATTCTACTCCTAAGCACATACTAGAGAAACTGTTACAGAGGGTAGCCAAAGACACCCGTATGCAATGTTTTTTGTACTGCTATTTATGATAGCAAAATATTGAAACTAACCTATATGCCTATCAATAAAAGAATGGGTTTTTAAACTGTTATGTGGTTAAAATGGAATAACATTGTATTATACTATTCTTTATGTTGTTGGTTTTTGTATATTTGCAGTATTTCTATTTTTAAAAAGCAGTAAGAGGATAGAGAAATATTTGAAAAAGTAAATATTCTAAATATTTCAAATCTATGAACCATGCTAGAAAATTGCCAAAAAAAGCCATTGCACAATAAATTCACAAACACCTCAGAGACATTAGAATGCATGATCTGTAAGGAGTAGGTTTCATCAGACTCACCTAATTTTGTAACATGACAGAATAATAATCTAATCCCAAGAGATAGATGCAATGCCCCAACTTGAGCAAGACTTCGTGTCCTGTGCCATATGGTATGCTCATCAAAAAAAACATGGGGGGATTCTAAATGAAAGTGGGGATAGCATTGTCTAGACCTAAATCCAAGCCAATAGAATAAAATTACACAGCACACACGGAGATGGATAACTCTTGTTTAAAGACCATTATCAACATTTGATAGCAAAACTAGAGGCAATTCTAGATTCACGACTCTTGGCCTCAGTAGTAAAATAAAAACCATGGACTTTAAATGTGCAGTTGAAATCTACATAAAAGGGAGTAAGAAGAGCTCTGTCATATGGGAAGGCATTTATTAAATTAAGAAAGTAGTTGCCTGGCCAGCATGGCTTAGTGGTTAAACACTGACCTATGAATGAGGAGTCAAAGTTTGATTTCCAGTCAGGGCACATGCCTGGTTACTGCATGCAGGAGGCAGCTGATCAATGATTCTCTCTCATCATTGATGGTTCTATCTTTTTCTCCCTCTCCCTTTCTCTATGAAATCAATAAAAATACATTTTTAAAAGGAAGTAGTCAAAAACCAACCTAATATTTTAAGAGAGGACACCTAGGGAAGATAAATGTATGAACTATATTTAAACAGTTAAATTAACTGAAACTCTAATAAGGAAACTCAGCTCATAGTCAGTCCTTCACGTAAAAAACAACTCTGGCAAGGAAAGGAGTGCTGTCTAAGTAATTAATTTTGTGAGAGACACTTAGGATAGGGAGGGAAGGACCATCTTCTCCATGACTGCATCTCTATGCAGTCTGATGAGGCAAATCAATCCTAGTGACCCATCATATGGGTGACCAGCCGGATGCAAAGATCAGTTGAGAGTAGAAATCAGTTCAGAGATCAGCTTGGACATCAAATTGACTTTTAAACACAAACATGTCACTGTGATCTAAACATCAATTACAATAATGGGATAAACAGGAGCTAAAAATTATTTGAAAAAATATTCTAAGAGAAAAAGAGTCATTACAAATTAAGTACTTGGCAAAGTAAACTGCATTGTGCAATGGAAGTGTTTTACCTTAAATTATACACCCACATTCTAAAAGAAAGATCAACATTAATGCTTTTAAAACAACTAATGCTTCACAGAAAAATGTGTAATTTCAGAAGCCATATGCCCATGAGTCATATTTTCTTTGTTACTTCCTTGTGTTTTCTTAACTACTTCATTAATATTTGCATAAGAGCAGGACCTTACTTTCATGAAAGCACAAATATTGGTGTTTATAACATTACATGATTGTTGAAGTTACACTAAACAAAAAACACATATTTAATTCTGAGGAGTTTGCATGATGAAAGTGTGAGCATTCCCAGAATAAGTAGTATGTGTGTATTGGACACTTTAATTGCTGGTGCTTTTCTATTCTCTAGTATCTATCTTTTATCTGAGGAATGAGCTCAACTCTTCCCCTTCTAAGCTAGAGTGGCAAAGAGAAGGGTGCAGAGGGGTATGTGTGTGCATAAGGTGAGATGGTGCCTTTCCATGTGATCCTACCCTTGCTCTCTAACAGGAACCAGGCAGGTCACTGCAGCACAAACACATTCAAATTGAAAGGGTGGGTTTTCCCAAATGAGATTGGGGTAGAGTGCAGACCATCCTAATTCCATAGACTAAGAATAAATTAAAGTGGAAAAGTGCTCTGGTTACAGGATTTCATCTACCTTTTTCAACCTGAAGAGTCAAAAAGCAAGAAGGCGTCCTGGCCAGTGTGGCTCAGTTGGTTGGGCATTGTCCCAGGGACCAGGAGGTTGCTAGTTCGATTACCGATGAAGGGCACATACCCAGCTTGGGGGCCTGCAGGAGGCAAATGATCAATGTTGCACTCTGCAATCGATGTTATCTCTCCCTCTCCCTCTCCCTCCTCTTTCTGTAAATATAAACAAACTATTCTTTTAAAAAAAAGGCTAACTTTCATCTTGAAGCAGAACAGAAAATAGTGTCATCACCAAGGAAACCCCAGCAGGTGCCTTCCCCTTTCCTCCTTGCCAAGGCTCAGCTGGGCTGAGGAAGAATTGCCACATGGGCATGGGACTGAGGAGAAAGAACCTTTATCACCTAGATTTTGTCAGTGGCAAACAACAGAAATAGATTCTAGCTAGCTTAAGGGAAAAAAATGAAATGTTTTACCACCATGAGGTTATTGGTAGAATTAAAGAAGAGGCAATGAAAGGCAAATTAAAGAAGGAAAAAGACTTTTAGAAAAACAAAAAAACTAAAATCCAGGAAGCCCAGAGAATTTAGGAACAGACAGACAATTCCTTTACAACCACCACAACCACCAACCCTCTATCATGAAGAGCATGTCCCAGTCCTACTCATTTATGCTGTGTCACTCAGGACAAAATTCAAATCAAGGAGAAGGAACCCAATCTGGAGTCTGTGCTCACCCTTCAGACAGGAGTTCGATGGGCAACTTGCCTGACAGTCGCCCTGATCCTGAGTTCAGCAGTCAGGGGTCACTCACAGAAGAAAAATTAAGCTGCTGTTAGAAGTAGGAATGGATGATTGACAGACAAAATCAATGGAAGCATAAGCACTGTCAGAGCAGGGGGGTAGCTGACAAGAAAAGAGATAGAAGCCTGTGCATAAACTTATGGTAGAGGCCCCCAGTTCCAAAGACAGCAGGTTTGCTTGACCCCTCTCTCATGACTTAGCAATCTAGAACATTCTTCAGAATGCAAGAATTTTGTTTGCATATCATTCTGCTTTCAGCTACTTATATTTCAGCTCTCTCTCATCCTCATGCCAGAAAATCTCATTTCAGTGACATAATAAGGGGGACTTCTTCACCCCACACACTCTCCTTCCAATGAAACCATACAGACCACCTATAATAATAAAAGTGTAATATGCTAATTAGACCAGATGACTTTCAGGATGAAGCCAGGGTAAGAAAGGCCTACTCTTGCACAAATTTTGTGCACCAGGCCTCTAGTTTTAAATATTATCTCCTCATAATTCATTCATTCAACACCAGTTCTCTTTGGCCAGGAAGTAACACATAGAAGTGTAATAATTATTTGGAACTTCAGCCTCAGCAACCATATCCTTGAGGCATAAACTCTTGTAGCTAAATGAGCGATTGAAGCAAATGTGCACACAAAACCATTTCTAAAGACTCCTCAAAGTTAAACACGGTTATGTTAGATGTGGAGGTACTTTATCAGCTGCAGACCCAAGCAAACACCACACCAAAAGTGAGAGTTCTGAGGCACTCAAAACAATAAAGTACTTGGAATTTTTGAAAATGACAACTCCAGAGATTAATACGTGTTTTTATGACACTTTCAAATGTACCCAAAGCTAAAGGTCTTTATAAAAGGTGCATTATTAGGTCATTGTTTATATGCCAGTATAGATGTCAGCACTGTACATACAGTCACTCGGTTTCAAGTGACACCTCCCTCAAACAGACCACCCTACTTCTATTTTTTCTGGCTCCTGTTCTTTGTAGGAAGTGAATAGAGATGCATGTTTACACACACGTATACAGGTACTTACACATTTACCTACGTGACACCCGGCATGTTCTCACACTGGAGGTGGAAACCCTGTACATGCTGCATATAAATGACTCACTGAGTAATAAAATCCCCCTTACTCTTTCTGAGCATAAAGAGCATGAAGCAGTCAAAGGGGGGAAAAACACACAGGGACTTGGCAAAAAGCTAAAAATAACAGGGGCTGAAAATAACAAGAAAAATTTAGAAGAGAAAATTATAAAAGTTTGGTCCAAAGGGAATAAAATTTCCCAACACCAGAGGAGAGACACATTATTTCTTAGATTTCCAAATCTGAGTGGAGGAGTCAAGCAAATAAGATGAACTGGACCTCAGCTTATAGCAGCTGAGAATGCGATGAAACCTGGGCAGACTGCTCACTAGACAGTCTACTCTGAAATAGGGAAATATTTTAATAGGACTATAATACTTTTAAATCCTATTTAAATACTATTATAATCCTGGAAGGCTAACCAATAGTTAATATGGAGAACCTGGATTTAATAAAACGAGAAACAGCATTTCCTGTCTAGTACTCAAATATTCTTATTGCATATAAATTGCATCAAATTTTGATTTACGTATAATCTGCAACACTTATTTTTTAAGCTTAATCATAGAAAATCTATAGCAAAAACACTTTAAATTCCACATTCTGATACATTCAGACATTTAGAGTCACAAAAGTTTCAAACCTGTGCCAAAAAGAGTCTAATTATTTTTAATTTACAAGAGCTACGAAGCACCGTCTTTCCCCAGGCCCAGCCGTGAACCACTGAAAACATTAGAGCCATCATGGGAGGGATGTCAGGGGTCACCCCTCCCTGCTCAGGAGATGATGCCATTGATTAGCTGTAGGAAGAATGGGCGGTATAGTGGGTGCTAGTCAGGGTTTAATTCAGCCTTAATTGAAGAGAGAGCTTTGGAAAACCACAATGGGCAACATATGTTTTAATTCATACTATGTACTGTTTAATAGTTTGGATAATGTTTGATTTCTCTAGAACCTCTTTTTCTTCGGAAAATATCTCATGGAGGATGTTGCTTTTCTGTTCCCTAAGGTTGGGTCAAGATGCTCAAATCCATTTAAGAATATGACTTCCAAATGTAGAAATTGGTTTCAATTGAATAATATGCAGAAATATTACATTTCACACAAAGCTATGTTTTTCTGTTTTGTTTTTATTTATTCTTTTTATTATAATAAAATATAAAACTTGTCATTTTAACCACACGTAAGTGTATAATCCAGTGGCATTAATTACAATACACAATGTACAGTCATCTATTTCCAAAACTTTTTCATCACCTTAACTGGAAACTGTACTCATTAAGCAATAACTCCCATTTCCCCTTCCCAACCTCTAGTAGCCTCTAACCTACCTTCTGTTTCTGAATTTGCCTATTTTATACAGAGAGGGGCAAAAGTAGGTATGAGAACAAGAAAGCTTATTTTTGTACTATTATTTATTAATTATTGTCTTATTTTCTATACCAACAATTATAAACCTACTTTTGCCCAAACCAATGTTTCACATAAGTGGAATCATACAGTATTTGTCCTTTAGTGTGTAACTTATTTCATTTACTGTAATGTTTTTAAGGTTCATCTATATTGTAGCATGTATGAGAACTTCATTCCTTTTTATGGCTGAATAATACTCTACTGTATAAATATACCACATTTTGTTCACTGATGGACATTGAGTTTGTTTTTGGCTACTATGAATATTGCTGCAAATAACACTGGTGTACATGTGTCTGTTTGCGTCCCTGTGTTCTTTTATTTGGGTTTCTACCTAGAAGTAGAATTGCAGGGTCACATGGTAATTAATTCTATATAAGTTTCTGAGGGACCACCAAAGTGTTTTCCACAGCAGCTGCACCATTTACATTCCCACCAGCAGGTTTTCTTTTCCTTTTTAAAGAAACTTTTTAAAAGCTTTCCTTCCAAAAGAGAAGGAAGAAATAAGGAATTGGCTTTTATCTCAAGGAGCCAGCCTGAGTAATCTCTCATCTTGTCACGCTGTCACACTGACTCTTATAAATGGACTATAAAATGGTCCTCATTTTAACACTTGGTTTTATTTTTTTTTATTACACAGATGTGCAATTAAGTACATATTTCTTCTTTTTATTCACTAGCCCCTATAATTTCCATTTCCCATGCTACGGTTGTGGGAAAGCATTATTTTGGTTGGATGGAAGGAAACATGTCCAAGGCCTATTATTAGTCACCCAACATGTATGCTGTTCCCCTAAATACCCAGATCCTTCCACCTCACCAGATTGTGGTTACACTTTCCATTCTTTTTCCTCCTTTAACAAGTTTTCCCATGTCGTATCCCAGAGCCATTGCAGGCTGTTCTTCCTGCTTCTGGCAGATTGATTGTCTCATTTAACGGTGTGGTTTTGCTTGCCCATAGAAAGAAATTCTTCTGCATTAATCTTTTCTTTTAAAATTTCAGGAATAATTCCACTAAGCATACACTTTAATGGTTACTAGGAATGGGGACTTCACAGGATTACAACCAAAAGATGGTATTTTTGAAAACTGCACTCTATACATCATTTTGGTCCATTATGTACCCCAAGCAGAAGAGTTTCAAACTGATTGATGTTAGAAGTCCTCGGAGAGCAATAACCCCACTAGAGGGCACATTCTCCATGTGCACCCTCTTATAATGCCAACCTAGTTAAGAAGCAGGTAGGAATCACAAAATGTTTTTATAGAGGATAAAGCCAGTGAGGTACGCTTCTTGGGTGAAAAATTTAATGGGTTCTAGAATATCTCAGTAACTAATCAAGAGAAGTAATCCTATATAATAAAAGCCTAATATGCAAATCAACCGAACATCCGAACAACTGGTCACTATGACATGCACTGACCACCAGGGGGCAGACACGAAACACAGGATCTGCCCACACACCCCAACCAGCAGCTGCGGTAGGGGGCAGGGCCAGCGAGTGGGCTGTGCCAGGCAGCCAAAGTGGGTGCCAGAGGGGGCCCCCAGATCATCCCACTGGTCACCCTACAGATTGGCCCTGATTGCCACACAGGCTTAGGGACCCTACTCGTACACAAATTTCATGCACCAGGCCTCTAGTCTATAATAATAACGCATAATATGCAAATTGACCGAACAACTGAATGCAGAACAACTGTCCAGACGACCTTCCAGACAACTACGCTATGACACACAATGGTGCCAGGCCAGATAAGGGCGGTTCGATGTGCTTGGTTGGGGGCCCCGCCATTGCCCCATGATCGCCCCGCAGACTGAGGACCAGGTCACCCTCTGCGCGATGATCAATTGCGGAGCTCTGGCCAGGTGGATGGGGCCTCCCGTTGCTGGGCGATAAATTGCAGAGCCCTGAGATCGATTGCCCCTCAGAGGGAGGCCCAGGCCAGCGAAGCAATCACACCCCACACCTGTCACCTGCAGAGGGACAGGCAACACCGCACAGATGGCAAACAGTAGCAGTGGTGGGGGCGGGGGTGAGGGCAGGACCAGCTGCCAGCAGCCAGGGGAAGGAAAGCCCCAATAGGCCCTAATCGCTGGCCAGGCCTAGGGACTTTACCCAAGGGGTCCTGGATTGCGAGAGGGTGCAGGCTGGGCTGAGGGACACTGCCCCCCCCATGCATGAATTTCGTGCACCAGGCCTCTAGTATCTTAATATATTTTAAAAGTATAAATGCAAAAACATACATGAAAAACAATAAATCAACATTTTAAGCCTAGCCAGTATGGCTCTGTGGTTGAGCATCGACCCATGAAACTGTCATGGTTTGATTCCTGGTCAGGGCACATGCCCAGGTTATGGGCTCGATCCCCAGTAGGAGGTGTGCAGGAGGCAGTCGACCAATGATTCTCTCATCACTGATGTTTCTCTTTCCCCCTCTTCCTTCTTCTCTGAAATCAATAAAAATACATTTTTTAAAAATTTAAATAACGAAAGGCTTAGTATCACTGACTTTTCCTTTTGCCTCTGACTCTAATATGATTCAGCACAATACTAGTGGCTAGAAAAGTTTTTATTATGACAAAAAAAAGCAAAATCACTGTAACATGTCTATCGTTCCATTATTCCACTTCCTCAAATTTCTCTCGCACAGAAATCACTCACACAGAGCCCTGGGCAAAACTGAGAACCAAGTAAAGTTTATTCTCAGTAGATTCCATCTCTTTCTTTTCCCTTTTCCCACCCTTCCACCACCCCAGGTACCCAAAATAGGCCAAAATGCACCTCTCTTAGCCTTTGTGAAACCCCAAAGCAAAAAGAATCTACCCAAAGGTGGGGGGGGGGGGGGGAAGCAGCTTGAGCTCAAACTAGACCTAAGATTATTGAGAACTTAGTCTTAAATAGAATCATACAATTTTATAAGAATATAGAGAACCAGCAACCAATTCCTGCCATATTACTAATAAAGTAACCAGCCCAACAAGGTTAAAAAGGACAGTGCAATGAGTTACACTAGAGGCATAGCAGACTAACACCCAGGTCCACTGGCCTACAAGACTGAAAGAGATTAATCTTTACTCTGTGTTGTTGACATTTGTAGCAAAATATAAAATTCAGAAATCACTGAGATGTGAAACTACTCAATTTCTGTCTTACAGTTCATAGCACATCCACCATCATTAGTTATTTCAAGTATCTATCCAGGGATGATTTTGTGTCTGCAGTACTATGCTATAAACTTTCAAGTCTTAGTGTACGAGGTGAAATTCCAAATAATCATTCAATAACTAGAAGAGAACTCTTACAGAAAAGAAAATGGACAGACACAAATGGGGAGAATGAGAAAGTAAGTAGTATACAGGTTAACTACAATTTTTAAAAAACTATTTAAAGAACCAGCATTTAAGTGGGTGACAAATTTTTACGTTAGGAAACTTTTTCAAATATTTCAGTAATCGGGATGTCTTCAAGGTTTGGCCCAGGAATGCAGATGGGTTTTCTAACAAATACAATAACCCCCGGGGGAGATACATTCCAAGACCCTCCGTGAATGCCAGAACCCACAGAGTACTGAACTCTATATATTGTCTTTTTCTATGCAAGCATACCTATGATAAAGTTCAATTCACAAATCAGGCACCGAGAGATTAACAACAATAGCTAATGATAAAACAGAACAATTACAACATACTGGAATCAAAGTTAGTTGAATTGTGGTCTCTCTCTAAAAATATCTAATGGGACTTGTCCTCACCTTTTCACATAAGAAAGTGCTTCACGGCTTCTCTTTGGCATACCTGAATTGCCAGCATCACTACGCTTGTGCTTTGGGCCATAAGTAAGCAAAACACGGGGGACTTGGACACAAGCACTGCGACACCAACAATCTAGTCGGTAAGGGAGCGTGTACGGCGTAAAGACGTAAAGGCGTAAAGACGCTAAGACGCCGGCAAAGGGGGACTCGCGAGATTTCATCATGCTACTCACAATGGCGTGCAATTTCCAACTTGTGAATTCTCTATTTCTGGAGTTTTCATTTTAATATTTTTGGACTGTGGGTAATTGAAACCAAGTAAAGAAAACCCAGGAGAAAGCAAAACAGCTTTCTGGCTAAGGTACGTTCCTTATACCGAAAAAGGTGTCACGGCTTCAGACTTCTTTCTCTTAAGTAATTTCTCCTTACTCTTTAATGTGAGATATAAAATATATTTACATGTATCGAAGTCAAATAAAAAACAAATACAGCCCGGCCTGCGTGGCTCAGTGGTTGAGTGTCTGCCTATGAACCAGGAGGTCACGGTTCAATTCCTGGCCAGAGCAGATGCCGGGTTGCATTGCGGGCTGGATCCCTAGTGTGGGGCCTACAGGTGGTAGCCGATCAATGATTCCCTCTCATCACTGATGTTTCTATCGCTGCCTCTCCCTTCCTCTCTGAAATCAATAAAATATATATATTTTTTAAAAACACAAACCATTAGCTAGAAAACGTATGTCACTACTTGAGTACAATAAACAATTTGGTGGGGAGAAACTTAGTAGACCCAATACAATACAGTGAAAAACATCAAATACAGTTTTTGGATTGGAGGAAGGGGAATAGGCATGATTCTTATTTTTCTGAGGTCCTTTTCTGAAAAGTAGTATTTTGAATCCAGGAATTTTAATTGACTTTTCTGTCTTATTATAATATTGCTGTGTGTGTTTTTCTCTTCATTTAAGTGGTTGACTATTTTCTGTAAACTCTCAAAAGCCTCAAGATTCCACTTTCTTTAAAGACCAGAAGTTTATATTTAAAAATCTTTAAAGTAGTTAAAGGTAAATAACACTTTTTATATTATTGCCCCAAAATATACTTCTGAATTTAATATGATGATCATAATAATTGTTGAAGTTACCTCAAGTGATATATAATAAATTAACACCATGACAAGATCTGCAGAGAAATCTAAATCAATAAGTAATATATACATGCCCACCCTCACCCATACCCCACTCCCCACACTCCCTCCAAAACTTGCCAAGACATTCTTTTCCTACTCTGTTGTTTCATCCCATTTTCAAAATTCCCAGGAAGTCTACATTTATTTCCAAAATTTAGCCAGTGACTTACAAAGCACTTATCATGTCATTGAACACTTCGTACTAGCTGCTGCCCTGGCTTCATAGTTTCCTTGATAATAATTTTACCTGTGCTTCCTCAAGTTCAAGTCTAAGATTATTAATGCTTAGCCATGTCCAGTTTCTACATTCTTACTAGAAAGATAACATCACCACATAGATGCCACATGACAGGACTGTTGCTTACTAAATTGGCATTGTAGGAAAAAGTAGAGAATATCATATGCCAGCTTTAAAACACCACATTAAGTTGGGAATATGTTTTATCATTCAACTTGACCTTCAATATTTCATTTTAGACTTGGTGGGTAGGGGTTCCTAATATTGTTGATAAACACTAGGCAGATGGTGAGGTGGAACTAAATGTACTATAGCTACATGCAAAACTGCTTCAACAAACAGAAGTACCTGACATGTTAATACAAAATCGCTTCATATTTCATTGCTCATTTAAAGCACTTCCTTGGTGGCAGCCAAGGGAAACTGCCAAGCTTTTCATTTTACAAGATTAGGCTCCTAAAGAGAGCTAGTCACCTCTTTCTCAATTTCCAAAATTCCCAGGAAAGGATTCTGACTCTTCAGCAGACTAACCTTGAACCGATCAAAAATGACCAAAATGGAGTCTCATTACAAGTGATATGTAATAAGAGAATATTGCACAGGAAAAAAATAAGAAAAATAAATATTGCTATGAAAACACACACCTACACTCATAAACCTTTAGATAATAGCAAAAAGGAGCCCATAATTAATGCTCAGATGTGTGATGTAAGCAACTTAATCTATGGGACTTAAAGATTTAATGTAGCTTGAAGATAATAGAGGAAAACTTTCTGAAGGATGAGTGACATGAGTGACGTGAGGTGACCTCTAATGTGTAGGTAAGATTTTATGTCATTGCAGAGAGCCAAAGGCTCAAAAAGCTGAGCAGTCACAAACAGAAACTTCCAAATCGATTCCACAAAATGTTGTCAAGGATCTGTGCTGTATAAAGGATTGTACAAGAAAGCAAGGACCAGAGATCATCAGGAAGAGTTAGGGAATGGTATGATCATTTTGACTTACTTGTACTTGGTTGAAAAAATGAGCTCAGAGAATATTAATAGATTTTTGTCAATATTGAGGGAAGTTTCTAGTTGCATTTTATAGAGTATTATACTCAACTCTGACTCTTACACATTTAATCAACTTGAATAAAGGCATTTAAAGTATGCTTCCAAAATCTGCTGAGAATACAAATTTGAGAAAGCTATTTA
The DNA here is from genome assembly GCA_026230045.1 of Corynorhinus townsendii. Classification (NCBI taxonomy): domain Eukaryota; kingdom Metazoa; phylum Chordata; class Mammalia; order Chiroptera; family Vespertilionidae; genus Corynorhinus; species Corynorhinus townsendii. The sequence continues at coordinate 115,382,559 of JAPDVU010000006.1, read as the reverse complement.
ATAAATCAAAAATACTTCAAAACATTAAAATAATAGATCAGAAACTAGCATAATAAAATTTGATACAAATCAATATGAAGTACTATACTAAGGATCAAAATGAAAACTGGTTTGAAGCTCAAAATGTGGCAGATCTGCAAAATAGCCATCATTTGGAGCAAAAAATATGTGATCTTTTGTTAACCGCAGCATTGCTACAATCCAGCCTTCTGACAAGGCACTAACATATCAGATGCAATCTTTAGTGGAATTAATGGAATTATTGTGCCCTGAACAAGAGTGTCAGTAATGCTGCTGCTGGGTCTGATTACATTTAGATGATTCAGTTCAAATCTGGATTCTGTATTCAAGGGACACATTGACAAACACTTCCAAGGAAGGGGACCAGAACGTGGAAGGATCCGGAAAACATATTATAAAGATTAACTAAAGGGTCCAAAGTAGGGGAAAGGATCCAAACAAGAAAAAAGTTTCATGAGAACACCAATTAGACTAATTCTGAGGGTCTCCAGCCAGTGGAAAAAGTACCAATGAAAAGAAATTACCTAGAGGTAGTGTTGTGTTGGGTCTGAAAAAGAAATCAGTAATAATCACTGTTCAGAGAGAGAGAGAGAGAGAGAGAGAGAGAGAGAGAGAGGAGAAGAGAAGAGAAGAGAAGAGAAGAGAAGAGAAGAGAAGAGAAGAGAAGAGAAGAAAAATGAAATGAAAGAATTACCTTTTTAAACAGTGAACTGAACAAATATCTGCCAAAGACCTATAGATCATATCCCTGCAGTGGGGATGAGGTTGGGCTCAATGACCTAATAATCTCTCCCAATATTCTATATTCCATTCTCTTCTTTTTCTTTATATATCGCACTAGAGGTCCAGTGCACGAATTAATGCACCAGTAGTGTCCCTCAGCCTGGCCTGCAGGATAGGGCCGAAACTGGCTCTCTGACATCCCCAGAGGGGTCCTGGATTGAGAGAGGGTGCAGTCCAGGCTGAGGGACCTCACCGGTGCATGATCGGGGTCGGGGAAGGGTGCAGGAGGTTGGCAAGCCAGGGAGGGACCACAGGAGGGCTCCAGGGCGTGTCTGGCCCATCTCACTCAGTCCCGATTGGCCAGACCCCAGCAGCAAGCTAACCTATCAGTCACAGCATCTGCCCCTGGTGGTTAGTGCCCATCATAGCAAGCGGTTGAGCATCCTTAGCATATCATTAGCATATTACGCTTTGATTGGTTGAACGGACAACTGGATGACTGAACACTTAGCATATTAGGCTTTTATTATATAGGACTAGAGGCCCAGTGCACGAAATTCTTGAACAGGGGGTTGGGGGGGTCCCCTCAGCCCCTCAGCCCAGCCTGCACCCTCTCCAATCCAGGACCCCTCGGAGGATGTCCGACTGCCAATCCTGGGAATCGGGCCTAAACCGGCAGTCAGACATCCCTCTCACAATCTGGGCCTGGCTCTTAACTGCTCATCTGCCTGCCTGCCTGGTCACCCCTAACTGCCCCCACTGCGGGCCTGGTCACCCCACACAGCCTGCTGCTCAGTCGTTTGGTCATCCTTCACTAACCCGCCTGCCGGCCTAGTCACCCCATGCAGCCTGTTCAGTCGTCCGTTTGGTTGCGATGGTCATAGCAAGCGGTTGAGCATCCTTAGCATATCATTAGCGTATTACGCTTTGATTGGTTGAACAGACAACTGGATGACTGAGCACTTAGCATATTAGGCTTTTATTACTATAAAATAGATATAAAGGTAGGAGGAGCTCCTTTAGCCAAACTGAATAAAGAAGCCAGCCGCAGTCCATCGCCTTCAACACTTTCAGAATTTGAAAATTACCATCTGCTTGGGCAAGATGTTTGGCGAATTTATTTTATTCTAAAACTTCAACTTAAATTTACCCAGAGAATAGATATAATAATATCAATGCATGGACTGCTTACTTAAGTAGGAGTGAACCTACAGAAGCCAAATGTAAACATTTCTGGCCTGAAGATCAAAACCATAACAGTGTCTACAACTCATTTCAGGACAAAATGAGGACTTCTATGTGCTCTGCTATGGAGCTTTTATATGCTGCTGATGAGGCACACTCTTCTAATAGAAATAGGATTTAAGTACTAGCTATGTTGCTTGCTGGTTGCTATTAACTTGGGCAAGTCATTAGATTGTCTGAAGCCCAATTTTTCATCTGGAAAGTAGAACTATTGATGCAATAATATGTCCCATGTACCTTTTAAGGAATGTGTAGAGATTAAACTAGGTAATACATGTGAAAATATTCATAAACTGAATACTATGTATTATATACAAAGGGAAAAAAGCATGTATTCAATTACAAACTTCTGCAGCTGGGATTTCTTACATTAAAACATTTTTAATGGCCCATAAAATTCCTGTTCCCACCTGCAAGGTTGCCTGGTTTTACTATACCAAGTTACATTTTAAAGATATAACCATCCCCTAATTATGGTTGTTTCCTATATTATAAGATTAACTGCTACACTTTAGCACTGCGTTGAGCAGCTGGCACAACTTTAATGCTTTCTACTCAGACCGCACACTGATTCCTTTCATTCTATTCCAGTGTTTCATCTTAATTTTATACTTCTTAATTGTCCATTATAGTATTTCTGTCTCTTTTTTTAAATTATGGAGTCAAATATAACATATCCTGGAACCACACAATCAGAACTTCAACTTTTCCAAATGAGTCACTCAACAACTTTATAAAACATAAACTTTTACAAAAGATAATAAAATTGCTCAACACCAAAGCTGGGATTTCAATCTAAATTATTTATAAAGCAGAAGGGAAGGATTAGATATTGCTGAAACAAAGGGATTTTGCACTTGCAGTATTTTAAATAATTCTACATGCACAGTATGTTTTTAAAAAGTGTACTGATCCCACATTTAGTAATAAACTCCATGGGATGTCTGGCAGACATTCCCTGCCACAACAGTTTACATCGACCATCTGTGTCGGCAAGCAGCTTTCAGATACTCTGCCACCTGACTCACTGTCCCAACTCTTCTCACTTCTATTCACAGGCTTCGTTTCATTTCCATCGCATACTATATCTGCCCTAGAAAGGAAGAAAATATTACCAAAACAATACAGTGTTACATGTTTCTTAAACCAAAATAAGTTTGAAGAAATTGTAACAACCAATTCGATGTGTGATGGATGTATGAAGCTCTTATTCTAAGTGCTGAGGGTACATGTGCATCAGAGAAGTGTCTTGAGAGATTGCTTAGTCCACTGCCTGACTTAGGCCAGTGAGGAAACTGAGGCCCCGCAGAATGATGTCGGTGAGCAGAGAGAATGTGGAGGGCAGGTGACTCCCTGCCAGGGCCCTTTTCAACACAGCACTCAGATCCAGCATTCCTATGTGACTAGTGACTTCCTCTATTCTGGATCCAAAGATCAGTCTCTCAATGACCCTTGTGGCTTTGGAGAAAATTTTCAAATATTTTCCCAAATTTTCAAATGTTGGCTTTCCTCAAAGGACTCTTTTTACTCACCCCCACAGCCCTATTTCCCTTCACCCAGTGACCCCAAATTATTTGTTTTTCAATAGAGATGTAATTAACATATTACATTTTGTTCTTTTGAGGCCTACAACATAATGATCCCATACTGGTATATATTGCGAAATGATCACCATAATAAGTCTAGTTAACATCCATCACCCCATGCAGCTACAATTTTTTCTTGTGATGAGAACTTTCAGATTTACTCTCTTAGCAACTTTTAAATATACGATACAGCATGAACTTTAGGCAGCATGCTATACATTATTATAGCCCCCGGACTTAGCTATTTTATTTCAGGAAATTTATACCTTTTGATTCTCTTTACCCATTTTCCCACTCTGCACCTACTTCCTCTGGCAAACACCCCCAGTTACCAGTGGATTAAAGGAAGGGCAAAATGGGTAAAGTGATCAATTGTATGATCATGGATGGTAACTAGACTTACAGTGATGAACAACACTGTAGTATATACAAATATCTAATTACAACATTGTATCCCTGACATATATGTAATTTTGTATACCAATTTTACCACACAAAAAGAAAAAAGAGAAGATTATATATATATATAGCCAGATAGAAAAAAGGTGGCAACAATTGAAAGAATTCCGAAGTAAATTAATGCAAACACAGTAAAGAGAATTGGGGAAACAATGAGCTAGCTAATGAATAATTTTATAAAGTGTCAAAAGCAGCTGACAAGAAAATAGTAATATTAATTAATACCAACTGGCTTCTCAAAAAATAGCTAGCAGCCCCTGTCAGGAAATGTGATCACTGGGTCAAAGTCCACAGATTCATGTGGCATCTGGAGTAAATCCTGCATGTCTTACCATTCTGGACTGCTAAGAGCCCTCAGATGGAGCAGTGATCTTGCTGAGTGATAATCGTGCCAGGTCTTAGGTAAATTCCCCATCTTGTATCATCTCCCCACAAAACTGTGGGGTATAAGGCATTAATGTCTCAGGAGGCAGGCGTGGGGAGGACTTAAGTTTTCTGTGTTAAAATGTTAACGTGAGTATTTGAGTTTAAATGTTTAAAAGGGGACAAGCAGGATTTTTTAGAGCAAACTGATTCTATTTTTTTTAATAATTTGCTTAATTGCAAAAGTAAGACCCATTTTTTTTCTAGAACTTGGTAAAGACAAACGTACATAGAAAAGAAATGAAATCCACCCATAATTCCCTCCATCTTACTGTAACAGCTGATCATTTTTGCAATATAACTATTGCACCAGGACTATGATGGCAGGGCTGTGGGAAAGAGGACACTTTGGCTGAGCCAGATGTACAATGATGTTTAGGGCAAGAAAAAGGGGATAAAAAATTTTTTCTACAAAAATGTTAAAGGTTATTTTGACAAAAACGTGATGAAGCACTGTAGGAGAGTTTCACACCCTGACAGTCACATCAGCCAGTTCATAGGGGCAGAGATGTGCACCTTTGCATCCTTAGCACCTAGCACACCTAGAAGGAAGAATGAGAGGAGGTCCTTTCTGTTCCTTACCTGTGTGAGAAATAGCTTGACTGCACAGTGGTGAAGCAGAATGTCTATCGTTGCAATTTTTCCATTGAAGACTCACATTCTACACCATTTTTTTTCTCAGTTCAAAGTATCTTATTACATAGCATGTCTATCCTTAAATCCCTCACTTTCAGATGACATCTCTCTGAGGTATGCCCCAGAGTCCTCCCTGCAGCTGAATGGTGCATCCATCACATACGCTCTATTTAAATCGAAAAAGTCCCTAACATACACCAAAATTGAGAGATACTTGTTCAGCCATTTTTTCACAATATAGTAGTAGCTTACAATGAGAAATAGATCATAGTGGTTAAGTTCAGTTCAGTGCAAGAAATATTAATTATGTGTTATGTGCCAGCAACTGTCCTAGAGATAAGTGCAAAGAAATAAGAGCATTCTCTCTGCTCTTGAAAACCTCAGTCTGAAGAAATTACTTTTGTACAATGTATTAAGTGCAATTGTCTCAGGCACATGGCAGACAAAAGAAGGGTACTGTATTAACTTCCTTCCATTAATTTTCCCCTATTTATATGACTTACTCCTCAGTTTCACTGATTTTGAGATTTTTGGGGTTTGGAATTATTTTTAATTCATTTAGCACTTACGTATGACAGGCATTGTGTTAAATGAGATGAACATTGCTTCCACATTTTAAAGGTGAAGTAACTAAAACTCAGAGATTAAGTTCACCTAATGATAGAACTAGTAAAATGACACAGTTAATGTTCAAATAATAATACATCTCCAAAATTCATTTTTCTTCCAGAAACCTAATGCTCTCAGATAAATGCAGTGAATCGTGGTTAGAATGGCAATCACTACAGTTTGAAGAAGTGGTAAGCTTGAATTGGGAATGCTACGTGCCAATCCTTGAACAATGTTACTTTTTTTTTAGAATTATGTTTATTTGGGCACAATGAAGTGCTCACTATTAACTCAGTTTCATGCATTCCACTTCTTAATAAGTACTCATATTACAAAGGTAGTTCACTTTTGGGATATCAAAATCAAATAATTACAGAAGGAAAGTATGCATAGTTTCTTTTGATAATATAACCTCCTTTAACAATTTCCAATAGTTACCATTGCCTTTGAGAAAGGTTTGCATCCAAACGTAAACCCTGGCATCCAAGACCCTGTCATAATCCTTCTCACCTCTACTGTGAAGCTTGACTTTACAAAGCCATTTTGAGCTCTTCCTCCTTATATAAAGTTATTTATCAGAAACTTCTCACATATACACTGCCAAACAGGACAAAGTTCCAACATATGAACATTTAAATTACTGATGTCAATATAGAGGAACTATTTTATTATGATAATGTTATAAAATGACAAAATGCTTATTATTTTCATTCCATCCATCTATATTTAACTAAAATAAAAAATGAGATTTTATTTGAAAACTCAATTTTGTTGTATTCTGCCTCCAGACTCAAGAATTAAGTTGCATTCTCTTAGGATCAAATTCAAAAATATATAATTTTTACTTAAATAGAATAATAATGGTGCAACTGCCATAAATTTGAGCTGATCTACAGTTTTCTTTTATTATAATTTTTAATAAAAGTCATATATATGCACTGAAAAACATTATAAAATACAGACAAGCAAAATTAAAATTAAAATGCCATGTTCCTACCACCAAATGATTACTACTCTTCACCTTTTAGTGTATATCCATGATTTGTCTGTGAATATTTTTCTCAAGTTTTATCTTTGAATGCTCAGATAAAAAATATGTTGTCTTTTTTTACTATTAAATCTATTAACGAGATTCTATACCTGTGTTCATGAGAAAGTAAACTCTACTATAAAGAGAAGCCCAAGAGAGGGAGCAGGTGAGCACAAGAGAAAGAGCAATGAAGTCCTAAGGAGGCACAAAATTATTTAAGGGTACACTGATCTATTTTAGAAATAATTCATGACCAACCACGAACTTCTTAGCAACACAGCTGGAGGTTGTCAGTCCAAACAAGATAAAGAAAGAAGCCCAAACTCAACCAAAGTGGAAATGTTTTACAAAACCTGGGGTACAGGACGAAGCATGGAAAAGAAATGGGAGTAGCAAGTGTAAAATAGAAAAGGAAATCATTCATTCTATAGTTCCAGTTCTTAAATGGCAATGAAGTGGGTGTTTTCCTTTTTGCCTGACCATCTTCTAGGCACCTTGCATATAATACTGCATTGTATACTCACATGAACCCCATGAGAACAGTACTGTTATGCCTCCTTTTGCAAATGAGGAAAATGAGGCACAGAAGAGCTGAGTAACTTGCTCAAGTGCACACAGCTGGTTAATGAAGGACTCAGGAATCAAATTCTGGCAATATGGCTCCAGAGCTTGATCTTTAAGGAACTGCTCTGCTCTGTCCTTTACCTGTCAAATTCTGGGAAGGCCAACCTGAAAAATGGGAAGAAGAAAGTGCCTACAGGAAAATGTCTCCACCAAAGACAATAAAGCAAGAGTTTTCCAAATTAAGCAGGCAACTTTGATGTGCAAAACCTATCACCATTTATTAGGGACTTCCCTGAGGAATCTCGCAAATATGTCACCTTTGTAAGCCTACAACTTTGAACCATACCCTGACTCATCCATAGTACCAATCTCCCACGAAAAGCTGGTCCAAGAATAACCTTTCTCATTCAAACATTATTAGTAATTAAAATGTGTCACCATCAGATCTATGCTAAGATAGATCTTTAAAAAAAAAAAAAAAAAACGGAAGAAAATGATGTAGGGGGGGAGGTGGGCGAGGGGAAGAGTCACACATGAAACTCAAATACCAGATAAATGTAGCCACAGAGTCAATGAAAATTATCATCAAAACTCCATGACATCACCCAGCTGGTTTGGTTCAGTTGTTGAGCATCAACCTACTAGTATGAACCAGGAGGTCAGGATTTGATTCCTGGTCAGAGCACATGCCCAGGTTGTAGGCTTGATCCCCAGTAGGAGGTGTGCAGGAGGCAGCTGATCAATGATTCTCTCTCATCATTAGTGTGTTTTTTTTAATATATTTTATTGATTTTACAGAGAGGAAGGGAGAGGGATAGAGAGTTAGAAACATTGATGAGAGAGAAACATTGATCAGCTGCCTCCTGCACACCCCCTACTGGGGATGTGCCCGCAACCAAGGTACATGTCCTTGACCGAAATCGAACCCGGGACCCTTCAGTCCGCAGGCCGACACTCCGGTTAGCTCATCATTGATGTTTCTATCTCTCTCACTCTCCCTTCCTCTCTGAAATCAATAATAAATAATATATAAAAATATATTAAAAAAAACTCTATGACATCAAAAAATATATATTAGATAAGTAATAAAGACTTTCCTAAAATAAGAATTCAAAGAAAGATACAAGAATTTAGAAAAGTTGGCAAAATACCAGAAGGAGATGATAATGACCTGGCAGACCTTACAAAAGAAGTAAAAAAGAAAATGAACCACCACAGAAATGAAGATTCATTTTGAGACAGTAAGACACTGCTGGAAACACAGTATGGGATACAAAAGACAGGATAGCCCTAACCGGTTTGGCTCAGTGGATAGAGCGTCAGCCTGCGGACTGGAAGGTCCCAGGTTCGATTCAGGTCAAGGACATGTACCTGGGTTGCAGGCACATCCTCAGTGGGGAGTGTGCAGGAGGCAGCTGATCAATGTTTCCTTGTTATTGATGTTTCTAACTATCTCTCCCCCTTCCTCTCTGTAAAAAATCAATAAAATATATTTTTTAAAAAAGACAGGATAAAGTGAAAAAATGCAAAAAAAAAAAATAGTAGAGAGAAAATGACTAATAGCAAAGCCAAAGGGAGATCCACCATAGGTGTTTGGTGTCTCTAAATAAGAGAGACAAAGTAAATTTTTAAAAAGTCCAGAAATTCATGCTAAGCAAAATAAGTCAGACAGAAAAAGTTAAGAACCATATGATTTTACTCATATATGGGATATAAAACTGAAATCAACAAAAGAATAAACAAGAAAAGCTAACAAAAATTCATAGATACAGACAACAGTATGGTGGTTATCAGGGGGAAGGGGTATGGGGAGTAGCAAAGGGTAAATGAGGTCAAATATATGGTGAGGGAAGATTATTTGACTTTGATGAACACACAATGCAATATACAGAACTTGCATCATAGAAATGTACACTTGAAACTATATAATCTTATTAACCTGTGTCACCTCAAGGAATTTAAGTTTTAAAAAGTTATGTCAAAAACACACAGAATAAATCAAATATGATTTAAATTTAAAGACTTAAAGATACACCCTGTCTAGGAAAAAATTAACATGTATAGCTTAACATCCAAACATATCCACATAAAATGAAAGGACTTTACATAAAGAATCCTTTAGATACTGAAGCACGAAAGAGCAAGCCATCTATAAGGAGAAAAGTCAGGATCAACTTAGATTTCTTCTCAGCAACTTTGAACACAAATATATAATTGGAAAAGCAAAAGTACCCCAAAGATTTAATAATCTCAAATCAAACAAACCTTAAATATAACATAAAGATAACAGAACACATTATTTGGACTTCCAAAAACTCGAAAGAATGTATTTCTCCCTGAATCTTTCTGGAAGGTGCTATTAGAGAATGAACCAACTGAGAGATGAATAGAGATCTCTAATAAAAAGAACAGACTGTAAGCATTGACTTTAGCCATAGTACTAAAATTAAATAAGTCTAGAAATTTAAAAGTGGAGGCTAGGGTAATTATGCTGAGGGCCAAAAGTCATCCAATTTCCCTCTTCTTCCTCTGTCACAGAATTCCTGATTTTTAGCTGCAACATGGCTGCATTTTCCTGACTCCCATACAGTGCACTGTGGCCTTGTGATTTAAGTGCTTAGCCAACAGAATGTATACAAAATTGGTATGGGCAGCTTCCAAGAAGTGTCCTTAAAGAGAAAGGAGAGACCTTCCTTTATTTTTTGCCTCCTTCCTGCTGGCTGGAATCTCATATTTTGTCCAGAGCTCAAAAAGCCACCTTAGAGTATAGGTGACCTTAGAAATGGAAGGTCATAGTGAAGCCATGATGTAGAAAGAACATAAATTCCTCATATTGTAGAATATTATATAAGCTCTGGACCTACTACCTCCATGGGAGAGAGATATAAGCCTCAATTTTGAGTAACACATCATTATTTTATGTGTATTTATTCTTCTCAGCTGAACTTAGTCCTAACCAATGCAGTTCCCTTTGTCCTGGTATTAAATCTTACACAAAAATAAATTCCAGAAGTCTTAAATATTTAAATGCTAAAAAAAATAAAAGTGCTAAAAGAAAAGAAAATTATTTTTATAGTTTTTATGTAAGAAGGTCTTTCTAAATATAACACAAAACCTAGACAATGTAAAATGAAAGGTTTATAAATTCAATGAAAACTAAACAGCAAAAAACAAAACAAAACATTATTGTAGCCTGGTTACAAGACAAAGAAGCAGGGTAAAATATTTGCAACCCACCTTGCATTAGACTAGGGCTAAATTTCATTCTATATGTTGGTCAATAACACCAAGCAAAAACCCAATAGAAAAGTTGGCAATGATTATGAACAGACAGTTTAAACAAAAGGAAATGTGACTAACTCTTAAACATGAAAAAATGTTTGGTCTTACTCATAATAAGAGAAATACAAACTGAAACTACTAAGAGGTATCATTTTCTATTAGATTGGCAAAAATCAAAAACTTTGATAATATATTCTTTGGGCAAGGCTTTGAGAAAAAAGGTAGTTAAGTATTACTGAGAGCAATTTGACAGTACCTATAATAATAAAAGCATAATATGCTAATTAGACCAGACAGCTGAACGACCTTCCAGATGTCATTCCAGACATCCTTCCGGATGAAGCCACAGTGGCGGGGGCCGAGGCAGAGGCGGTTAGGGGCAATCAGTAGGCAGGCGACCAGTTAGGGGCGATCACTCAGGCAGGCAAGCAGTTAGGGGTGATCAGGCAGGCAGGCAAGTTGTTAGGGGTGATCAGGCAGGCAGGTGAATGGTTAGGCGTGATCAGGAAGGCCGGTGAGTGGTTAGGGGCAATCAGGCAGGCAGAGGCAGTTAAGGAAGATCAGGCAGGCAGGCAAGCAGTTAGGGATGATCAGGCAGGCAAGCAAGTGATTAGGGGCGATCTGGCAGGCAGGCAAAGTGATTAGGGGTGATCAGGCAGGCAGACAGGTGAGCAGTTAGGAGCCAGCAGTCCCAGATTGTAAAGAGATGTCCGACAGCCAATTTAGGCCCAATCTCAACCTAAACTGGCAGTCGGATATCCCCCGAGGGGTCCCAGATTGCAAGAGGGTGCAGGCCGGGCTGAGGGACCCCCCCACCTCCACCCCATGCATGAAATTTGTGCACTGGGCCTCTAGTATATCTTAAGTACAAGTGTATATACCTTTGACCCAGAAATTATGCATCTAGAAATGCATTCTAGGAGGCATGTGAATATCTGCCAAATAATGCATGTCCAAGGACTATTCATCACTGTGTTATTTGGAAAGATTAGAAAGGACCTAAATGTCCATCAATAGGAACTGGCTAAATGCAATGCAGTTTAATTATGCACTAGAATCCTATGCATCTGTTAAAAGGAGCTCTCTATACACTGATATAGAATGAAAAGAGATACATTGTTGTGTGAAGGAGTGCAGAAAAATATGTGTTTTATAATTCATTTTGTGTTTGAAAAAGCAAAAAATATAGAGAGAGTGTCCCCAAAAGTGTATTCACACACTTTGATTAATTATAAAGGCAATATGTATTAAATAAAATATATTTCGTTTTCAAAATTGAGCTATCAACTGTTACAGTGTGGTAGCAGTCAGATAATATGATTTCTGGTCAGGCACAAAAAATAGAAATGCTGCAGCTTCAATCAGAAAGTAGAGGCAGTTGTGATCTCGGGGAGGATTTTTTGGGATACCCTGTACATATATTTGTTTAAGTAATGAATATCTTTTGAAACATATATAAGAAACCCCAAATATAAATTGCCTCCAGGGAAAAGAATCTAGGTAGGCAAGAAATAGGGGAAGCTAACTCTTAAAATTCACATCTCCATGCCTATTTTTAATACTGCAAAGTATTTATTATATTAGCTATTCAAATTAATTATTTAATTAGATTTATATGAAATGGAAGAAAAGGACAAGTCACACACAATGAAAATGATAAAAAATTACACTTTATAATCTCCATTTACATATATCATCCTGGGCTAACATAAATGTTTGAAAAGAATATTCTAGTCTTTCAATCTCAGGTAGCAGTCCAGATATGTCAAAGATTTAAATTAGGTAGCTCTATAGGAGACAAAATGTTAAAGTAATTTGTTAATAATTAAAACTTAAAATAAAGAGATGATATCATTTCATTGTATAAAAGCAGTAGTTACAGAAATTCCAAAATAGTCTCCTGTTCTTTAATTTAAAGAAAATCAATAAATTCCATGACAGCAGATTATTTGTCATGTTCCTGGCCATCCCCAGACCTGACACGGAATAGGGGCACAACAAATATTTACAGAACAAGTTAAAGGTTTAAGTGGAATTACACTGACAAAAACAATCAAAAATGTAATGTTCTACTGTATTACTGGTATTCATTGGCACCAGCTTTATCTTACTGAGTATGAATCCAAGTTTTCACCCCTTTACTTTCATAGAGTCTTTTTACCTACTGTCACATTTACGTGCTGTTTGCTCTAATGAACACACTGTAAGGTTTACAATTTCTGATGGAAATTTTCATGTTGTATCACTTGCTCTTTTCACACACGCGCACACACACACACACACACACTCTTCTCAGTTTTAATGTTGTCAGGCTGCTCACTTCTTCTCATACCAGCTGCTCTTCCCACCTGCTCCCCGAAAACATAATGTAAAGCCTCCATCTGATGCACAGAAGGGACATCAATGAAGATAAGGGAAAATTTCCAGGGATGGTTCTATTCTCGACTGAGGCAGAGGGTTTTGAAAGAGCTCAGAAGCTAGGTAGCAGTCAGATAATATGATTTCTGGTCAGGCACAAAAAATAGAAATGCTGCAGCTTCAATCAGAAAGTAGAGGCAGTTGTGATCTCGGGGAGGATTTTTCCTTATGGCTGAAGTTCCAAATCACAAATTTCTCCTTAGAATGAAGGCATTTAGTGATGAAGACTTTTGTCTTTTCTGAGAAAGCCATGAGATTCAGATAAGACATAGTCTCTTAATATCAGCATCTTAGTTTTCAACTTGTGATGAGGACATCTTATGCAATATTTTTTTATCACACAGATTGACACAACTAATTTGGGCACTCTGAGGTCCTTAGAGAATATCAGGGGAATGTAGATATTTCTTCTAGAGAAACTTTCAAAAGTTGCTCATAGTAATGTAGATTTGTTAACCCTCAAACTAAAGTATGGAATTTAAAAAGTAATTCATGTAATTTTTAAAAAATTGTTAAATTAAGATGAGTTACTGATGTAAAATTATCTTTGGATCTGCTTCTTGTTTTTCTCTTGAAGTAGATAACTTATTTTTGTTCAAATAAATTATTTTTATTTTTATTGAAATTCATCTGCTGTGGGAATTTAAAGCAGAGAGAAGGAGGAAGACCCAGTCAAGTCAGTGACAAGGGCCGGACCCATTGTTAAGAATGAAAGCAGCAGAAGCTAGAAGAAACCAGGTTAAAACGAGAACCAGAGGCAAAAGCTGTGGTGGAGAACCAGGCTGTCACAGAGCAAACAGAGTAAGCATCTAACAGAGCCACGGCCTATAGCCTAGCCTAATCAAGATAATAATACGAGAAGAATTCTATTAAGAAGCAATCTATAATAATAAAAGCGTAATATGCTAATTAGACTGGACATCATTCCGAAGACCTTCTGGACGAAGCCGGAGCTACAAGGGAAGCCCGGGTCCTGGGTGCCAGAGGGAAGCTGGTGCCGGCAGCTGGGGGAAGAAAGGCTTACTCTTGCACAAATTTCATGCATCGGGCCTCTAGTGTGAATAAAGGCATAGAGGTGTTTTTCAAGCACCGCACTGCCAAGTGAAGAAAAAAGGAGCTACAATTGTATATGCAACTGACTCCTGAGGGTTTTGTTCCTACATTATCCAACAAATATTAATTGTTGACATAATCTGTGCAAAACACTATGCTGAGTACTGGAGTAAATAAAGCAGACATGGTCTCTAACCTCATGGAGCTTGTACTATGTCAAAGGACAGGGTGGGCAGAGCAAAGAAAATAATAAGTAACCTGATTTGAAAATAAGAAGTAAAATATTTAAGATGATAACAGTACAATGAAAGAAACAAGCACAATGCTGAGAGAACAGGAGAGGGGACCTATTTTAGAAAGGGTGGCAAGGAAAGGCTGCCTGCAGTGACCTTGAGTTGAGGCATGAGGCATGAGAAGAAGCCAGCCATGAAAAAAATGGAGGAAGAGATTTCTAGTCAAAGAAGCAGAAGTTAAGAAGAACTCAACCCTTTTCAAAGAACTGAGAGAAAATCCATGTGGCTACAAACTGGTGCTCCTCCTGCAGCTACCTTCTCCATAACAGTTAATACCACAGCTCACAAGCACCCTGGAATCAGAGCTGCCTGGAGTATCTATATTATTCCTCTTCTTTTATTTCTCCTTAAGAAAGGCTGACTAAATCATGACCTCAAGCTGGTGACAAATAGAAGAAATTTTTCTTTAAAAGTTGTTTTGTGTTTTAGTGTAATGAAATACTTAAAATACTGAAATAACACCAGGAAGTTATCTAATGAATGCAAATGCATTTGTATGTGTCTCTGCAACCACCCACCTAATTCAGAATCACTGGCCCTGCTCACGAGGTTACCATGGCAGCCATCTGCACAGCACACAGCTCACTTACCATCTAGGTAGGTGTTTCCCTGGTAGGTCTCAGTAGGGAGAGGTCTTTTAGGAACCCACACAGCTAAAAAGAATCAGCAGGCAGCCTAGACCTGATGAGAGAACAAAATATACAAGATTAAATTAATCACACAGTCAAGTCCACTCCTCCCTGTATTCATGGATGGTAATGCTAATACTTGGAAAATATATTATTTTATATATGAAAAATGTTGAATTTTGGTCCACAAAACAGGAATATAATAAATGACACATTTCTTTATTTCCTTTTTGTGAACCTAAATAAAAATTTCTGTCCCACCAGGTGGTAAGAAATTCAGTTTTATTCATTATGGAATTTCTTTCCATCCTACTCACTGCTACCTCCAAGCAAGGCCATGCAAAGGTCTCCTAGGCTCATTTAGAGAGATCAGAAATGACGTTTTTTAAGGTTCTGAAACCACACCATCTACATTTGTATCATGGTTCTGCCATAGGATTAAAACTCTGTGTCACATAACAGTGACATTGGGTGACTTAATCTCTTTCATGATTAATGGAGATAATGATAGTAACTACTTCATAGATGGTTAGATGAGTTCATATATACAATGTTCTTAGAATAATGTGTGGCTCTTATGTGTGCACTAAGTGTTTATCACCATTATCATCATCATTATCATTTCTATATGATACATAATAAAGCACCAATGTCTGGAGCTTTCCTCCAGTAACTGATCCACTGTGGTTATCAGAGATGCCAAATCTCCCAGCCCTAAAGGTTTCCTCATATCCCAAGGCCCTGCTGCTTCTGGCTAGAAACACCTAAGCTTCTGAAGTGTTGTCCCCACCCGAGGATAACACCGTGGAATGAGCCACAAGCCCTCACCAACATGCCAACCATTCTCTAGGAATCTCGCTGCAAGCCTCTCCCCATCATCCCTCTCAGGACCTTTGAAAGCCTCTCCTCCCTCTGAGAACCCAACAAAATGTGAGCTCAGCCTTCACAACAACAACAGCAGCCAAACTAAGCTTCAGAAACGTCAAGCAGTTGTTGCTGCTCGAATAAAAGACTAGCTGCTTGGGAAGGGGTAGGAAAATGGAATAATACAGAGAGAACAAATGGGAATCTTTCTTTTTCTGCCACACTGATTGTCACGCTTGCTTAGGTGAACTGGGTCCAGCTTCACTATGTGTTCTTTCTTTTCCCTGACAGAGGTTACTTGGCCTCCTTTAAGTCTCAGTTTCCTCATATATGTAATCAGGATAACAACAGAACCTATTTCACAGGGATGGTGTGTAGATTTGATAAAACATGTATATAGCTTACAGCAAAACACCTAGCACAGAGTGAGCACTCAACAAATGCTAGTTCCCTCCCTTCATTTTTCCTTTTCTATAAAGAGACCACCACCTTTTATCTTTCTTATTTGAAAGTCTCGTACAAATCATTCCTTTGAGTTTAGGCAGCAGTGTGGTCTAGAAAGGTCAATAATTAAATGCAATTTAGTTACTAAGAAAGGAGTGGGGTTGGGCTTTTAACCCTTTCTTGGGCCATATTAGTCTGGATTTTGTTTTATTAAACAAGTGGCTTGTCTACTGTTTATTAGGAAGTAGCAAGAATTGCCTAGGGACAATAGAGCATCAGACACAAACATTTATAAACTTAGACAGAAGTAAGGGAAGGGGAATGGTCCAATGGCCTCTAACCAAGAGATAAGTATCAGGTCACGAGGGAAAGAAAATGAAGACACAGTTTTCTGAATTCAAAGTTCTGCCTAGAATCAGCCCTGGCAACCTGCATCAGAAAACAAAATAAAATAACACAGATCATTATGATGACAAGTAGGTATTTTAATCTACTCTGCTCAAATATGTCTATAAGAACTTGCAAGCAATACTTCTTAGCTTATGAGAATTAACTATATTCTCTTTCAACTACAAGATTTCTCTAAGAGTAGAGAGTTCAATTCAGTTCAACCAGCACCCATCATGCCCCTATTACATGCTCGCAGTGTTCTTGCAGTGACAGGGAATCAGTTCTCTCTGCCAATGGTAAACTCTGAACGGTCCACTCTAAAAGACCAAACAAGGGTTCAGAAGTAATGTGCTATTCATGTAAACTTTAGTGATATTTACACAGAATCCATTGTTTCTGTTCCACTTACAGTTGGCTTGAGACTGTCATAATTATGATAGAGAAGATGGCTGATGAGGGTATGATTCTCAAAAACCTATAGCGCTCTTCAAAAGAAAAGTCAACACTTTTGTGATAATCGGAGCCCAGCATACTGAAGAACTATGGAAGATATAGAAATTTAGAGTGCATAAAGAACTAAAGACAGGCATGAACTGCATGCAAGACTTCAAGAACAGGTAACTGGTAACCTATGGGATAGCATATGCCAGCAGCAAACTGCAGCTCGCGAGCCATATGCTGCTCTTTGGCCCCTTGAGTTTTTAGCAAAGGCCAGCTTAGGAGTACCCTAATTAAATTAATAACAATGTACCTACCTATATAGTTTAAGTTTAAAAAATTTGGCTCTCAAAAGGTATTTCAATCGTTGTACTGTTGATATTTGGCTCTGTTGACTAATGAGTTTGCCGACCACTAGAATATGCCAAAGAAAATTGGGGGTCTTGATCACCATGAGGGTCTCGGTAGCAGAGCAGAGGAAGGGTAACTGTAAATGGTACTGTTTTTTAAATTTTGTTTTCCACTTGTTTGTTGTCGGTACAGAGAAAAGCTATTGATTTTTTGTGTGCTGATCTTGTATTCTGTGACCTTTCTGAACTCACTTATTAATACTATTAATACTAAGGCTTGTTCATTGGTTGGTAGGTTTTAGATTCCTTGGGATTTTCTACATAGACAATCATGTCATCTGCAATTAAAGACAGTTTTATTTCTTCTTTTCCAATATACATGTATTTCTTTTTCTTGCCCAATTTCACTGACTAGGACTTCAGGCACTATCTATATATATATAAAAGCCTAAGTGACCAGAACAACCAGTTGCTATGACTTGCACTGACCACAAGGGGCAGACACTCAATGCAGGAGCTGCCCCTTGGTGGTCAGTGTGCTCCCACAGCCAACCTCCCCCAGCCAGCCAACCTACTGCGGTCCCTCCCTGTAGCTGGCAGGCCCCGATCACCTGATCGGGGCTGGCCCCCAGGCTGGGCCAGGGAACTGGGGGTGGGTGGTGGCAGATGTGGCCCCTTTCCCAGGGGGACCAAGGGCTGGCTCCCTCCTTGGGGCCGGTGGCCAACCTCCCATGCCCTGTTTGTCCTCCTGGCCAGAGGCCCTGCTTGGCCCATCACCCACCCACTGCAGTGATGAGGGAAGGAGGAGGAGGGAGGTGGGGAACAGAGCAGTGGTGGGGCATTGATGATGGCGGTGTCAGTGTCCGGCATCCATTCCTTCCGCACCCAGCCCAGTGACATTTGCCTCCTCTCCAGCCCGGCCCTGATCGGCCTGGACCTGATTGGCCCTGATCGCTGACCAGGCCTAGGGACCCCATCCACGCATGAATTTTGTGCACTGCGCCTCTAGAGTTTACAAGAATAGTGAGAGCAGACATCTTTAACTTGCTTCTGATCTTAGAGGGAAAGCATTTTGTCTTTCCACCATTAAGTCTGATGTAAGCTGCATGTTTTTGTTGATGCTCTTTTTGAGTTTGAGGACATTCTCCTGTATTTCTAGTGTACTGAGAGTTTTATTATGAATGAGTGTTGAATTGTGTCAAATGTTTTTTTCAGTAAATTGGTAATGTGATCTTTCTTCCTCAGTTGGCAAGGTGTATTACCTTGATTGAATTGTAGATATTAAGCCAAACCTGTATATCTGGAATAAATCCCACTTGGATGTGAAGTATTATTCCTTTTATGCATTGTTCTATTTGATTTGCTAAAATTTTGTCAAAGATTTTTATACCTAAGTTCATAAGAACTATTGGTCTGTAGTTCTCTTTTGGAGGCATTTAGATTTTTATACCTAAGTTCATAAGAACTATTGGTCTGTAGTTCTCTTTTGGAGGCATTTGTCTAGTTTTTTGTTATAAAATGAGATATGTTTCCTTCTCTTCTATTTTCTAGAAGACATTGTATAAAATTTGTGTTAAAATTTTGAATGTTTGATAAAATTCAAACATGGGCCTGGATATTTATTTATTTATTTAAAATATATTTTATTGATTTTTTTACATAGAGGAAGGAAGAGGGATAGAGAGTTAGAAACATCGATGAGAGAGAAACATTGATCAGCCGCCTCCTGCACACCTTCTACTGGGGATGTGCCCACAACCAAGTACATGCCCACAACCAAGATACATGCCCTTGACTGGAATCGAACCTGGGACCCTTCAGTTGCAGGCCGACGCTCTATCCACTGAGCCAAACCAGTCAGGGCCTGGATATTTATTTTTATAAAGAGTTTTTCAATAATAAATTCTATTTCTTTGACTATTGTTGGTCTATTCAAGCTGTTTATTTCATCTTGGCTGAGTTTTGGCAGATTGTGATTTTTGAGCAATTGGTTCATTTTTTTCCTAAGTTGTTGAATTTATAAGTATAAAGTTGTTCATAGTTAACCTTTATTATCCTGTTAATAGTTACAGGATATATAATTATATTCCTTGCCATTAAATATATTGATGACTTTTTTCATCTCTATTTTTATTTTTGTCAGTCTTACTAGAAGTTTATCAATTTTACTGATTTTTTTCAAAGAGCCATCTTTTTAGTTTATTAATTTCTCTAATATTTTCCTATTATGAAATGTGCTTATTTCTGCTACTTTGATATATGTTATCCATCCTTCTGCTTCCTTTATTTTTATCTCATCTTTTTAATTTCTTGAGATAGGAACTTAGATGATTGATTTGACATTTTTCTTCTTTGCTAATGTAAGCATTGAGTCCCCTCAGCACCACTTTAGCTGCATCTCATAAATTTTGGTACTGCGCTTTCACTTTAATTCAGTTTTATGTATTTTTAAATTTCCTTTGAGATTTTCTCTTTGACCCATGTATTATTTAAAATTGCTTGTTTCATTTCTATGTATGTGGAGATTTTTCTATTGTCTTTCTGTTAGTGATTTCTAGCTACGTTATTACATTATTGTCAGAAAGCATATTCTGTGTGATTTCAAATCTTTGAATTGCTTAATGTTGTTTGTTTATGATTCAAGATATGGTCTATATTGGTGAATTTTCATGGGGCTTAAAAAATATAGTCTGTTTTTGTTGGATGGTATATTCTATAAATATCAATGCATCCTATTGTTTGTGTTGTTCAGTTCTATAATAGTTCTCGTTTTATCAGTTTTGGGGAGTATAATGTTGATGTCCCTAAGTATAAGCATTCTGTGTTTTAACAATACCTCCAAATGATTATGATATGCACTAAAGTTTGAGAACCTATGGCCCAGAATAGAGTAACTCAATAAAGTTAAAAACAGACTATATTTTTTAAGCCCCATGAAAATTCACCAATATAGACCATATCTTGAATCATAAGATAAAAAAGTTAGCTGAGTTGAGTAAAACATCACTATTTTATGAACTGTAAATTGTAATGTTTTAATGAACTTGATACTGTTTTTCAGTGACTGGAAAAAGCCATTCCACATTAGAAGGTAGAAATATAAGGGAAGCTTTCACCCTACTTGTTTTCCCATATATAATTAAAATAAGCAATCAGTTGTGCCACTATATAACCCCATGGGGACAGGCTTGCCTCAAGTAGAACTACACATAGGAGAGTACCCGAAAACTTGGGAATTTTAGCTAAAGCCAAGTTTTATTTTTAAAGCAAATTTTTAAACTTAAGTGAGAACCCACTTAATCACTTAATTCATCATTTCTGATACTGGTCTGTATATTTACATGTGCACTC
The DNA here is from genome assembly GCA_026230045.1 of Corynorhinus townsendii. NCBI lineage: Eukaryota > Metazoa > Chordata > Mammalia > Chiroptera > Vespertilionidae > Corynorhinus > Corynorhinus townsendii. The sequence goes on along the minus strand of JAPDVU010000006.1, from coordinate 115,361,751 downwards.
AATTAGTGAGTGTTTATTGATCTCCTCTATGGTTCAAGAACTGTATAAAGTACTAAAAATAGAGCAGAGAACAAGACATGGAGTTCAATACATACACAGATAATTATTCTACTTATAATTGTAATAAATACTAGCAAAAAGGACAGAATACTAAAATAGCATTAACAACAGCAGGCCTAGCCTGGTCAAAAAAGATAAGGGAAATTTTCCTGACTACCTGACAGGTAATCTGAAGTTTAAAGGAAGAATTAGACTTGACCTAATGAAGAGGAAGGAAATGAGGTTAAAAACCAAAGAAGTTGCATTTACCAAAGCTAAAAGTAATAACTTGGCCTTGTACTGGGAAGTAAAGATACACTAGTAAGAAAATGCAGGGTTATGGTAGGGTCTAAAGGAAGTACCACCTACCTAAAATGGTCTATATGGAGATCACAGCTTCCAGCCAACTCAAGTGCATCTCACCAAGTCAGTGAAACTGAGATTTTAATAGGTTCCTTTCACCAAACCTACTATGCTCTGGGAACAATACCAGGAGCCTGCTGAACATTCATTTCTGAAATTTCGTGGGTCTGCATCAATGCATTGGTTCTACTAGAATGAAGGCCATGCGGGGCATATATAAAAGGGGAATGGGAAAACATTCAAATTCTGCATTTGGAGACCTTCCTCCATTAATTCCTAGGCATTGGAGAGGACAGGCAAAGAACCCAAAGATAGGAAGGAAAATTAACTTTTGTGAAGTACTTACTATATGCCAGGCACTAGACTCAGAGTTATCTGTGTTTATCTCTTCTAGCCTTCCCTATAAATGGGCAGTACTTTTCTCATTTTAAAGACTTTTTTAAACTGGTTTTTAAAGAGAGGGGAAGGTAGAAGAAGAGAGAAAGAAGGAAGCATTGATGTGAGAGCAGAACATCAACCAGGTGCCTCCTTCAGGCCCCCCTCCGGGGATCAAGCCTGCAAAGCAGGCATGTACCCTGACCTGGAATGGAACCAGTAGGGTGCCCAACCAATTGAGCCACACCAGCTAGGGCTATTTTTTTCATTGTAAAACATGAAAAGCAAGACTCAGAAAAGTGCAGCAACTTCTCATGGTAAAAGCTGGTAAATCGTGAAGTCAAGAGCTGAATTCAGGGCCTTGTGTGAAAACAAGCAGGGCTGATTTATACTGGGAGCTGCTGCCATAGGAGCTTTGTTCCATCCCAAGGACACTAGTCAGATTTTTCTTCTATTCTCATTGTTTCTTTTCCTTGATCTCCTGGTCAACCCCATTCCCAGGACCTGCCCCTGTATGGCTCTCCCTCTTACATCCATCAAACTCCTTCTGGAATACTCAAAAACCAAAGCAAGAATTTTTTCCCCAATATGAAAAACCTGAAAGCTAATAAGCATAATGTCAAGAATTCATAATGCCAACCATATGACCTTAAGAAAGTCCAAATCCATTATTTTATCCTCCTTCCTTTATCACAGTGATGTAAACAAAATTTTAGGACTCAGAGTCTTAAAGAAAACATTTTTAGCTCTGCTACTGATATATTACTTTGTTTCAAGATCTTATTGCTATTGTATTGGTCTGATTTTATTTGGATTCTAATATGACTTTGGGGGAATGTAACATCTGAAAAATATATTTATGTAGCCGCAATAAAAGAATTGAGATGGCTGTGAAGGGAACAAAAGAGAACAAAACACTAAAAGATTCTGGGAGTTAGTGTGGATATTCTATTTCTGTTATCTAGTATGAAATTCATACAGGAACAATTTCCTAAAGTACACAGATAAAAATTGAAAAGCCAAAATATAATTTCAGTGGGGAATAAGATTGTGTGTAAAAAAAAAAAAAATAGATTGTGTGTAGTGAGATTTTTTTCTATTCTAGACAAATAAAAATATAAGGTCCAGAAAACTATGTTTTCCAAGTTCTGGTATACACATTAATAATGACTTTAGATTTTAATCAATCGTGAAACACATAAAACATAATTCACCCAGGTTGTGGTGGGAGCTATCAAGTTGAATGAGTATAAAAACATGTGAATACTATTTGCAGTTTGAGTGGTTTAGTTTGATGAAAAAATACTAAATATCTATAAAGCTCATGTATCTTATTTTCTTCATCTCTAGAACTAAGCACCAATAAGCATTACTTTTAAATGATTCAATTTTGAATGTTGTTTCAAACAAAGTTTATTTTTTTATACTTTAGATGAACGAATGTTATACAAACATCAGCATTAGGTGGATATCACTGCCCAGACAAGCAGAGTCCTGGAGAGTTCAAGGAAAAGGAATAGAAAACCAGCCCCACTTACCCTAGAAACAGCCCAGTAATACTGGCAGAGCTGATATTGTTGAAAAGTAGAGTGAATTATTTGGTTTCCTATGTGGCATTTACTTTTGAATCTCTACATTATACTTGAAACATAGATTTACATCCTTAGAGGGAAAAACTCTCAAGAGAAATAACCTGACCCCCAGCGACCTAAACTAAAATGCTCATTCAGTGCTAATGAACAGACTCAGAAATACTCTCACTCCAGGTTAGGGAAATCACAGGGGAGAGGCTCTTTACTGCTCTTAGAAAAAAACTCTAAGAGTTGACTTTTATCTAAAAGATATTCAAGTGGGTGGACCTAAACTGACCAATTGATTCAGTTACTACCCTAAAAGTGAGCATGTTTATATATGTGTATGTGCATGTGTGTCTGTAGTGATACTTAGGTAGGGGAGGAATCTGTCGTCACCCTTAATCAAATATCAGATGTGCTCAAAGCTAGATCCTGATATCTATAAACTGTGTCTGGACCCACCTCCCCCACCAACACCTCTCAGATGTATTTATCTTATAAGGAATCACCTTGATAACCACACACATATCCAATCAACCTGGGAACAAATGTGTAAAGCCAATTTGATTCAGCCAATTTTTACTGGCCACTTATATGCTACTAGAGGCCCAGTGCATGAAAATTCATGCACTGGAGTGGGGGGTGTCCCTCAGCCCAGTCGGCTCCCTCTCACAGTCCCAGAGCCCTCAGGGGTGGGAGGCAACCCAGCAATCAGGGCAAGGCGACACCCCCATCACACCCCTGCTGCTGCCACCGCCAGCAGCACAAGCCTCAGCCAGCCCTGGTTACCTGAGCCTCCAGCTGCCATCTGAGACTTGCCTGCACCTCGGGCCTCTAGCTGCCATCTGAGACTTGCCTGCACCAGGGCCAGCTTGGGGGTTGAAGGGATTGCGCGCCTGCCACCCCAGTGGGGCTGAGGGGACTGGGCGCTGCCATCTTGTGGCTGTGGGCGCTGCCATCTTTGAGGGCGTAGCAGTCAATTAGCATATTCCCTCCTTATCGGCTGCGGGCACCACCATCTTTGTGATGGTGTGAGGGTCAATTAGCATATTCCCTCTTTATTAGATAGGATGAGCACAAATAGACAGCAGCACTGGAGATATGAGGATGAATTGAGGCCTTGATATATTTCACCAGCAAAGGAATAGTGAAGGAAACAAGGACAACACTGCAGGTGGAGTAAACCACATGAGTCATGGAAGCAAGGGTGTCATATGAAAATATCAAAGCTCATAATAGGTTGGTCTAAATGTATCTCTGAGCAATTCAGAGACATTGAAAGGTTTTTACGGTTTCTATTTGGGCAGAAGAAATGAGAGCACCAGATCCATGTTTAAATATGTGACTCGGGCAGCACTGTGGAAAAGGGATTGGTATGGAGAAGTCACTGGAAAGGAGAGGGAGAAGTCAAGAAGCTATTTTCATAGTGAAGAGATAAATAAGAGGAAAGCAGAAGTGGAAATTGGGTGAGTTTTAAGGAATATAATTTACAAAAACAATTCTGAAAGAGATAGAAAACCTAAAGAAAAACTAAAATAGAAGAAATAGAAAATGTCAAAGAGTTACTCACTACCCTCTCATCAACACAGACACACACACACAACAGAAGACAAATAATTCCAGTGCTACTTAAACTATTTCAGAGTACAGACAAAGGCATATGTAAATAAAACACTGCAATAATACCTAAACCTGACAGAGCACAGCCCTGGACAGTGTGCTCAGTGGTAGAGTGTCAGCCTGCACACCTAAGGGTCGCAGGTTTGATTCCCAGTCAAGGGCGTGTAATTGGGTTGCACATCAGTGTCTCTCTCGCTACCCCCTCATTCAACCCTTCCTCCCTTCCTCTCTCTTTTAAAAATCAATGGAAAAAATATCCTCTGGTGAGGCTTAAAAACAAAATTATTTTAAGAAAACATTGCCCTCAAAACAACAATGCAGTACCATCTCACACCTGTCAGAATGGCTATTATCAACAAATCAACAAACAACAAGTGCTGGCGAGGATGTGGAGAAAAAGGAACCCTTATGCACTGCTGGTGGGAATGCAGACTGGTGCAGCCACTGTGGAGAACAGTATGGAGTTTCCTCAAAAAAAACTAAAAATGGAACTCCCATTTGACCCAGTGATTCCACTTCTAGGAATAAATCCCAAGAAACTAGAAACACGAATTAGAAAGGATATATGCTCCCCTATGTTCATAGCAGCACAATTCACCATAGCTAAGATTTGGAAACAGCCTAAGTGCCCATCAGCAGATGAGTGGATTAAAAAACTGTGGTACATCTACACAATGGAATACTACGCTGTGATAAAAAAGGAGTTCTTACCATTTGCAACAACATGGATAGAGATGGAGAGCATTATGCTAAGTGAAATAAGCCAGGCAGAGAAAGATAAATATCACATGATCTCACTCATTTGTGGAATATAATGAACAACATGCACTAATGAACAAAAATAGATCCAGAGACAGAGAAACATCAATCAGAACGTCAAACTTCAGGGGAGGTAGTGGATGGTGGGGGTAAGGAGGAGAGATCAACCAAAGGACTTATATGCATGCATATAAGCCTAATCAAGGGACACAGACAACAGGGGGGGTGGGGGCATGAATGGGAGGTGGGGGTAATGGGGGAATAAGGACACATATGTAATACCTTAATCAATAAAGAAATTAAAAAAATAAAAACATAAAGTAGAATTTTAAACCTATGTTATTACATAAATTATCAAGTATTTTTTTCTTTATTGCTTCCATTTTAATTTTAATAAATTATCTCCTAAAGGTCAAAAAAAAAAAAAAAAAGAAAGAAAACAATGCCCTAACCAGTTTGGCTAAGTGATTAAAGTGTTGGCCTGCAGACTGAAGGGTTCCAGGTTCAATTCCGGTCAAGGGTACATACCCAGTGGGGGGTGTGCAGGAGGCAGCTGATCAATGTTTCTCCCTCATCAATGTTTCTAACTCTCTATCCCTCTCCCTTTCTCTCTGTAAAAAATCAATAAAATATATTTAAAAAAAAAAAAAAACAAAAATTACAGAGCACACAAAAAATACCAACCTACAGATGAATAGTTCAAGAATGTCCAATGCAAATTGCCTAACTGATGTATCAGCAAACAGGATCCAGAATTATATTAAATGAACAAGGGAAATTTATTTTAGAAATTAAATATATATATTTAATCACAGTTATATATTTAATGTTAGGAAATTATCAAGGATTATCTCCAAATACTCTGCAAATGCATTTTTTAAAATTTGTCATCCATCTGTTTATGACTTTTACCTATTTTTCTATTGGGTTACAAGTCTTTTTTTATTAATTTGTAGAGTTCATATGGGAAAAAATATTAATTTGTAGAGTGCTTTAATGCAAATTCCTCTGTGGCAAATATTTTCTCCCAGTCTGTGGTTTCTCTTTTAATTCTTCTTATGGTTTCTTTTGAAGAACAGAGGTTTTTAATTTTAGTCTAATGAAATACATTAATATTTTCCATTTTGTTTCTTATTATTTAATCTAAGCATCATTCTCCAACAATTCTGAAGAAGTTTTATGTTTCAACATCTGCTCTTAATAAAATTAAGATTTTTTTAAAGTATGTTTTTATTTATTTTAGAGAGAGAGGAAGGGAGAGGGGGAGAGAGTGGGGGGAAAAACGTCAATGTAAGAGAAACATTGATTGTACACACCCTGACCGGGGATTGAAGCTGCAATCTGCATGTGCCCTGGCAGGGAATTAAGCCAGTGTCTTCAGTGCATGAGCTGATGCTCAACCAACTGAGTCACACTGGCCCAGGCTAAAATTAAGCTTTTAATAAAATGGAACACTAAATAAATAAATAAATAAATAAATAAATAAATAAATAAATAAATAAAATGGAACACATACACACCTTCTTAACATAATAAAACACATACATTCAATTACAAAGTTAGTGCCATGCTTAATGAGGAAATACAAATCTCCTTAAAGGCAAAACCTTACAAGGGTGTTCTTCAAACCACCACTATTCAACATTTTTCTGTACATAATAGGCAAAGCAATTAAAGGAGAGAAAGATACACAAAGAATGTGAATTGTAAAGGGAGAGGTTAAATTACTTGAATATGGCAGGATGATACACCTAGAAGAATTCACTGAAAAACTACTACAAACAAGAAAACTGGTCAAAGTAACTAAAGGCACTATTAATATTCAGAAATCAGTAACTCATTCATGAAACCAATTAGAAAATCTAGCCATTTTTTTACAATAGAAATACACTTTTTAAAACATACAAGATTAACATTACTAAATGTTTTAAATGCTATGAAGACCTAAAAGAAGATTTGCACTGGAAAGTCGTATATTCTCTGACAACAAGATTAAATATTATGAAGGTGATATACCTGTAAATACAACATAATTCTATTAAAAATACCAGTGTTGCTCAGTGGTTGGGCATCAACCCATGAACCAAGAGGTCCCTGGCTCAATTCCCAGTTCAGGGCACATGTAAGGTTGCAGGCTCGATTCCCAGATTCCCAGTAAGGGTCATGTGGGAGGCAACCAATCAATGTTTCTCTCTCATCGATGTTTCTGTCTCTCTAACTTTCTCCCTTCTTCTCTCTCTAAAAAAATTTTTTAAAAAAACATATTTTTAAAATATCAAACCAATTTCTTTTAACTAGACACACTTATTCTAAAACTCAGATGAAAAATATACACAAAGATAATTCTGAAAAAGAAGAAGAAAAGGACAAGGCTAGCCCTAAAGATTTAAAATGTACCTATATAATAATGTAATAAAAATTAAAAGTGAGATATTGAAGCATAACCAAGGAGACATAGCAACTCAACAGAAAGAAAAAAAAGTGCCAGAAAGAGGTCCAAACACCTGTAAGAACGTGTTATGTAATAAAGGCATTATTTCAAATTGGCTGGGAAAAGTTGACACTGAGAAATGGCCAGCATGAAGTGTTGGCACCACGGTGGTGGTGTAGAAAAGCATGCCAACTTCCAGGGCCTCTGGATCAGGCTTGTCATCTATCACTGGCCTGAAACATCGCACTCACCTACAAAACCTCCAGCTGTGTACCTAAATATCCCTGCTGAACCCATCATCAGCTTCCACTGCCATGTGCTGTGGTGAGTCTCAGCATCCATAGTAATGCATGCCAACAACCAGTGTGCTCACAGTTAGGCCTGGCCCTTGCTGCCTGCCCAAGCCTCCACCACCACATGTGTGTCTACAATCAGCCCCTGCCATTACACAGGCACCTGCAGCTGGCCCCAGCAACCAAGTACGTGCACACCACTGGCTCCAGCCACCACTGTTGCTGGTTCCTAAGTGCTGGACCTAAAGGCAATACTGAGAACCCCCATAGTCCTTGCAGACACTGCAAACCAGCCCACAGTGCTCACTAAGGACCACAGAGTAGCCAATGCTGTGAACCTCAGAGCTTGAGCCAAAGAGACATCATGCCTCCTCCAAACTAGTGCCACCACATATGCCTGCGCTTGGCATCCTGCAACACCAGACGCAGGCTCACAACGTGATCCAGCACACACCACCTGCAGGTGAAAGTCTCCCTTACCAAGGTCAGTCCATAAAGTCTAGAAGAGGTGAGTGCTTCTTCAAAATCACAGACACCTAGACAAAGTTACGGGGATTCTAAAGAAGCCCTGGCCGGGTGGCTCGGTTGGAGCGTTGTCCCATACACCAAAAGGTTGTAGGTTTGATCCCCAGTCAGGGCACATACTTAGGTTACAAGTTTGATCCCTGGTCAAGGTGCATAAGGTCGGAACTCAAGAAACTAGAAAAGTAATTAAATAAGCCCCCAAATAATAAAATACATAGGAATAAGCTTCACCAAGGAGATAAAAGATCTGCACACTGCCAACTAGAAAACTTGAAAGAAATTGAAGAAGACACAAACAAATGGAAAGACAGGAATATTTTTGTACAGATTGGAAGAATTAATGTTGTTAAAACGTGTGTGGAACCAACAAAAAGAAAAGATCCCAAATATACAAAGCAATCCTGAGAAAGTGAATAAAGCTGGAGGCATCATGCTTCCTGGTTTCAAATTATCCTACAGAGCTATAGCAATCAAAACAGTATGGTGCCAGCATAAAAACAGATACATAGGCCAATGGAAAAGAACTGATGGCCTATAAATATTTGATAAGGGAGCCAAGAATACTCAAGGAAGAAAAGACAGTCCTTTCAATAAAAGCTGCTGTGAACATTGGATTTTTACATACAAAAGAACAAAAATAGATCCCTATCTTACACCACTCACAAAAATTAACTGTAAATAGATTAAAGACTTAAATGTAAGAACTGAAGCCATAAACTCTTAGAAGAAAACTTGGGGGGGAATCTCCTTGACATTAGTCTTGGCAATGATTTCCTTATATTGCCACCTAAAATACAAGCTACAAAAGCAAAAATAAACAAGTGGGGCTAAATCTAACTAAGAAATTCCTACATAGCAAAAGAAACAATGAGAAAATGAAAAGTTTTCTCATTTTTAAATAATCCAATTTAAAAATGGGCAAAAAACCCTGGCTGGTATGGCTCGATGGTTAGAGCGTGGCTCCATGAACTAAAGGGTCCTGGGTTTGATTCCAGTCAGGATTACATACCTGGATTGCAGGTTCAATCCATGGCCCAGGTCGGGGTGTGCGCAGGAGGCAACCAATTGGTGTCTCTCTCACATTGATGTTTCTCTCTCTCTCTCTCTCTCTCTCTCTCTCTCTCTCTCTCTCTCTCTCTCTCTCTCCCCCTCTCTCTCCCTCTCTCTCTTCCTATTTCTCTCTCTCCTCCCCACCTCGGGTGAGATTAACAAAAAATTTTTAAATGGACAAAAAACTTGAATAGACAGCTTTCCAGAGGTGACACACAGATGACTAATAGGTGCATATTACTAATCATCAGGGAAATGCAAATCAAAATTTTAAATGTAAAAAACTGAAATGAAAATGGAAAAAAATTATTTTTGTATAATATTAAAATTTTTTAAATGTATAAAATTTATTTTTGAAATATCAGAGTAGAAAAGCCTTTTTAAGTATAACTCATAACCCAAAAGTAATTTTTTAAAATTCTAAATATTTCCAGTGCATAAAAATAAAACAACTTCTGTTTAAAAAAAAAAAAAAAACAAGCCATGGTAAATATGTCCAAACTAAAAAGTTTGCAACAACTATCATAGACAAAGGGCTAATTTTCTTATTTCAAACATCAACATACAAAAATAAATGGGCAAAGAAAAGAAATAAGAGTTCAGAAAAAAATAGTTTTTAAATATATTGCTAAATGCAAAAGCTTACAAATTATACACTAAGACAGTGTTAAAATTACAGTAGAGGATGTCAAAATGCATGAAGCAAAAACTAACAGGATAAATAAACCTGCAATTTATAATTAAAAATGTACTTGAGCAACACCATCAACCCTTGACCTAATTGATATTTATAAACCACTACACCCAAAAACCAGTAGAGTAGATACTCTTTCCACATGCACATGGAATATTTCACCAAAATATATCACATGATAAGACATAAAACAAGCCTCAATAAATTTCATTGGAAATCATATACATTCTCTGACCAAAACTGCATTAAATTAAATTTAAAATCAGACAGATATTTGGGAAAAATCCCTGGATACATAGAAATTAAAAAACACATTTGTAACATATCAAAGGGTCAAAAGAAGAAATAATAAGGGAATTAGAACTCATCTTTAACTTTAAAAAAATGAAAATAATTTATCAAAAATTGTGGTAAGTAAAGTAGTGCTTAAAGGAAAAATTAAAGGTTTAAATGCTTAATCATAAAAGAAGGAAAATGTTTAAAGCCTCCAATTAATTATCTGAGTCCCTCTTAAGATGTTAGAAAAAGAAGAGCACATCAAGAATCAAAGTATGTAGAAAGAAAGAAATAATAAAAATAAAAGTAGTAGTCATATAGATATAGAATACAGAAAAACAATAAAAATAATAGATCATAGTAGTCATCGATATAGAATACAGAAAAAACAATAGTCAATAATTCCCAAATTTGGTTCATTGGGAGAAAAAAAATCAATAAAAAAATAATAAACTTCTAGCTAAACTATTCAGGAAAAAAAGAGAAAACACTTTATCAATATCAGAAATTAAATATTCCACAGACATTAAACAAATAACAAGGGGAATATTGCTGACAACACCAATAAATTCAATAACCTAGATGAGATGAAGGAATTCTTTGAAAGATATAGACTACCAACGCTCAATGGTGGATCAAAGCTCAATGGCCTAGATGCTTCACTGATTAATTCAGTGAAACAGTGAAGGCAGAAATTAAACCAATCCCATACAAACTCTTCCAGAACATAGAGGAATGCCAAGTTAGCACCAGATGTCCCTGACTAGAAAGCCTTCCCAATGTTTCAGAGAGTGGCTCTCTCATACCCTTAGCAAAGCACAGATCCACACAGGGGGACCCCAAAAATGTAACATACTTTAACAACTGGTTTCTATTACATTTTGAAAATGAAATGTATTTGAATAAACCCTGCCTTTATAATTATTCAAAGTATGTCTACATTTTTTGGTGGGGACAACCTATAGATTAAGCGAAAAGAAAGAGTAAAAAATATGTGCAAATGTCCTCTGCCCAATTTGTCACCCAGTTTGAAATCATCCAAACAGCTTCTGTGGTGGGTGCTTTGGTAAATGGTTTTTAAGATACCTCATCTGAGATTCTGATTGAAGGTGACCTACCATCCCCCTGTGGAGCACCGAGTCCTGCATCCTGAGAAACCTCCCTTTCCAACCTCTGTAGACCCAAAACTTACTTTAACTCTCAAGGAAATTCTGCTTCTTTAATTTTGCTTCTTCCTTTACTCCCACAAATTCCAATCAAAAGATAATTTAATTGTAAAGAATAAAATATGGGCACAAGGGTATCATTCTTATAAATTCCAGCCCCTGCTGTTTACAAGTACTACTAAACGTGAACTTTTTCAGAAGTCCTAAGGACAGAAAAGAAAATTAGAAAAAAAGTTGTAAGGTCAATTTTTACATTACAAAAGTTAGAATATTCAAAGCACTTTTTCTGTGAACCTAAGAATTTTAACAAAAGGCAATAGGAAAACGGTATTTACAAGATAATTGCATTCAGTTGCATCCAGTCCTGAAGGTATGGCTGTATTTACCTCTTATGTACACCAGATGGCAGAAATGAGTGCTATTTGCTTCTTCCCTTGTAAGATTCTGAATTGAGTTAGATTTTTCTCAGTTCAAAATCATAAATCAGAACTGTCCTTAGAGTGACCTATGGATGTAAATTGCCAGAATTTATCATCTGCTGTTACATATGTGGGATCCTTCCTGATGTCCTGCCTCAGAGAGTCATTTATTAAGTGTGTTCAAAAGGAACTTTTTCCTTTGAGGCCCCACAATGTGGTCACTGTAGCAGAGAGCCCATTTCCATAGTTAATGACATACCACTCTCTGGGCAAGGGACAAAGATGAAGAACACTTGAGAGGTATGAGAAGGAGCAAAAGGAAGGGGCTGGATAATACATTCCATGTCTTAACATCTGTTACAGTCTCTACAATGAATATATAAACTGAAAAATACAGCATCTTAAGAAGTCCCAATTTCTCGTGACTTTCTAAGTCATCAGCTTCGAATAATGTCAATCTTCCTCTGTTCCTGGACCAAAGGTATAAGCTTGTGTCTTTCCATTTGTTATATGATTGGAGCAGTAGTAGGGTAAACTGTATTCACACTGCACTGAGATATGCAAAGAAAAATATAGCTTCCTTATTTTTCTGTAATCTTGCCTACCTTCCAGTGGGTAAAGGAAAACTTTAAACTTGCTTGGAAATGACACCCAGTCACTTATTGAACAGTCTGCTTTCAGTTTGCAGTAGTTCTTCTCAGGTAAAACTCAGTCTTTTCAGAATTCTTCCCCTCTCTCCCCTCCTCTTCTCCTCTCCAAGGTGGCATCTTGGGATGGGGTTAAAAAAAATACTTTGCTCATCCTGGAGACCTCAGAGTGTGACAAGAGAAAAATTCTGAGATGACCCAAATTAAATGACAGTGGGCCAGAGAGTGAGAGAAAGAGACAAGAGTAATTAGCCAGGTAAGAGCTGCAGGCCAGCTAAGGAAACACTGTTCACACACCTGAATGGATGTTGGCACTCTGAATCAACCTCTAGGCAGCTAGCTAGAAAGGTAACGGACCACCAGCCCTCCACAGCCTGCACATGCATGAGCTTTCAGGACTACCGCCCTGAACCAATCAAAAAGTAGGACTTTTTTTTTCTTTATGAACTGTGCACCTATCCTAGAATTGCTCCCACTTCAACTTTTCCTGCACCCCTCCCCCGCCCCTTATTCACAGCCAATGTAAATATTTTCAAAATAACATCTTTCTTCCCCAAAACATGAAGTATAAAAGAGCCATCAACTCCAGGGAAACGGGCATGTCTTTCCCATCTAGTCCTGCTGTTGCTGGTGTAAACCCCACGCCCCGGAACCTGGTCCTTTCCCTGGCAAGCATATGTCTCCATCAACCCTATCTTTCAGAAAAGCTTTCAGCCGTGGACGTTTTTTGTTTCGCAGGTGTTCCCCAGGCCCGTGCTGGCCTTGGAGAATGTTGTATTTTCTGCAGCTGGTCACACTCACCCTGCGGACAGCCACACCTGCCATCCACTCTCTCCCTACATTCCCTTGGGGCTCTGCAGCCCTCCCTGCTGATTTAGCAACACCAGCCCCCGCTCTTTTCTCAACTGAATATCCCTCCTGAGATGGGTCTTTGGTTCCCAGAGCAAGTGATCCACTCTGCAGACTTTGGTTTTAAGGTCCCCTACATTCCTAGTAGGATGACCAGCCTTCCTCGCCCTCCACAGGACAAGCCAGGACCTCTGGATGCCTTCTTCCCACATCAGAGATAAGGGAGTCTCTGAGGAGTCAGAGTCAGGCTCTCCCTCTGCCTAAACAAGTTATGCCCTGAATCTTACCAGGTTCTAGCTGCTCTTGGGGCACCAAATGTGAAAGAAACCAAGGACCCCTCTGTATTTGACATCAAACTCTGTAGTATTCACACACATACATGCACACACATACATGCACACACACATACACACATTCTGGGGTTTTATGCAGAAGCAGGAAAGCCAGGACACACCCTGGATGTCTGACTGCTTCCCTGCCTCCCTCCCTCCTTCTCAATGTCCAGCCAACAGAGTTACACTTCCTTGTCCTCCCTGCCTTGGACTTCCCAGTATCATTTTCAATTCTGGGGCCATTAAGCTTTGCAATTCATCCATTAGGTCTAATTATGACTTTAGGACTACTTTCTTCTACCTGACCTGACTCTCAATATGTGAAAGTTAGGTCTTTGTTCTTTGTCCAAAAGGCCTTATTTTCAAGACCTTTGCCTCTTGACCTAATGTAGTCAAGAAACAACGTAGTTACCTCTTTGCTCTTATCTGGCATCACTTTTCCTTCACTGCGTAAAGGAAGCCTCAGAGGATGGCCTCATAGTTTAGCTGATCCTCCCTCTGGGTTGAGGTTAAAAGAGAATAAGATTTAGGGGAAAATGAATATAAATCATTTTTCACAGATTATCACTTCCTGGGGTTAAGAACTCTATGTGTAAAGTGTTTAAAATAGGAGTTGGCACATAAGCACAGCTATTATCATTATCAATATTATTTAATGAGTGCCAAGTTTAAAAGGCCTGCACACCAGAAATAAGAAGACAATGTAAATTGTCTTGTTGAGATTGATTGTTATGGAGGATTAAAAATGGCAGCAGAGAAGGGGATGCTGCACGGACATGCTCCCAGGAACAAACTGGAATTACAACTACAATACAGAAAAGTTGCTTCAGCTATAAGTTTTATGGAATAATCAACGGAAGACTCACAGGAGAGAACCCTGCTACCTGAGGACTGAAAGTGGAGACCACATAGAGACTGGTAGGAGAAGCAGAGGTGCAGGCGGAGGCGTGAAAGGGCTGGCCGGGTCCCCACAGACAGCAACTGAAGTCCCAGAGAGATATCTCAGCTGTGGGAGATTGCCACTGAGAACTCTGGAGTCTAATCCCCAAGCGGGGCCCCCCAGCAGAGAGCACCAAAACTGAGGAGGGTACCCACGTAACATCTGGCTGTGAAAAGCAGCAGGGCACTGTCTGCCAGGGAGTAATAGATGAAAATTCAGGTACCCTTTTAAAGGGCCAATGCACAAAATTCCCAGTGGAGCCACCCACCTTGTGCTGCAGCAGAGGGAGGGTGGAATGGATTGGAGTTGTGTTAGCAGAAGCCAAGATTGGGGACTCAGGGGTTAGAATTCAGAAGGTAGACACTCCTACTTTCCTGGGCTGAGTCATTCCCTCACTCAGTGGATATTTGCCTTGCCTGGAGGAAGACAGTGGACCCACCCTATTGGGAAATGCCTTGCCCTGAGGCCACTTAAGAGATTAAAAATAACAATTAGCCTCCAGGCAGAAGCAACTGCCCCACCCTGTTAAAAAAAACTCTGGCCACACTTGAGGATAATTGCCTGGGGAGTGGGGGGGGGGGGGCGCAATTCAAATTGAATCCTATCAGTCTATAGGCAGAGGTGGTCTCTGGAGGCTTTGAGTCTTTGCCTGATCTAATTAGTCAGAAACAGCTTTTAACACTGGCCTGCACTAGAGATTGAGAGGCATAGAGGATCTACCTACTACATAGAGATTGGTTATTATGAAAACTTACTCTTATGACACAAGGTACCTTTGAATTTCCATTTTTAAAATGTTAAAGATATAGGAAGTGAGAAAAACTTAAGCATGAAATCAGAATATACTTTGCATTGGGTCTGTGAAAGGTTGATTTCCCAATATAACATCTGAAACAAGTAATCTCCTGTTTTTCTTTTCTTTTTTTTTTTTACTTTGATTGCATGATGAATAAATGTTGTACTAAAAAAATGATACCAACACATTTTTTCCCACATCAGCTTAAAGTCAGTTGGCTCACCTCAGAAAATAAGGGGCAATGTGGCACTTAAAGAATGTTAAAGCAGCCACAGCTGGCAGCTAAAACAAAATCACTGGAATAGAAAATTATCGACAGAAAATCATTGACGCCTCATGGTGGAGCCATTCAGGTGGGAAGGACAAAGAGAAGTTACACTGCTAATTACAGCTAATAGAAGTTGCTTCAGCTATAAGTTTTATGGTCAAAACATTCAAATTTGAAATGTACACATTGTTTCTGTTTTTTCTCAATGTGACAGTTGCTAGCCCTGGTCCATTAAGCAGACAGGGCCGGGTGTGAATCTACCGGGTGAGGCCGTATTAACCTCTTTGACATGGGTTTACCAACCCTGGGGCTCTAGTTTCTTCAGTTAATGAAGTTTTGGTGTTACTGTTTCCAACCTTCTCAAGGACATGCTTATAGATGCCACCTAACCTTTGAGAATAACTACACTTTTTGGTACAAAGGACCTAGTATCTTAGAAAATCAATAAGACAATCCAAATATATAAGATTAAAATAAAAAACCAATATAGTAGGAGGGCCAAGTATAGTCTCCAGCCATTTAGATATCTCAAAGGCTATATTATGTTAAAATGTCAGAACCCTTTGCAGGGGGCTACTATTTTCAAGGATTGGACTTCATAAAAGCCCTCAGGGTTTCATTGTTATGATATCTTTAGTCATCACTGAAGGAACCCAAATGCCTTGCAGGGCTTCTTGGAGCCACAATTATAAAACAGAACTGAGAACAATAGCGGTGGCTGGTAGTCTGTAGGACTCTCCCAGAAGTGTGGCCAGATCCCCTTGGAAGGCAGAGTACATACAGAGTGCTGTTCCCCTGCAACTCTTCACAGAAGAGGAGTCTAGCTGGGTCTGATGCGTCCTTTGTCTCTGACTGTTACCTTCAGACAGGAGTTTGCAAGGCCTGCTCTGTGGGGCCCTGGAGGTTCTCCTGCTGTGCTCAGTGGCCACTGTGAGGACCCAGCAGGGTGAGGTTCATGTCAGCCTTCCAGTTATTCTGAAGAAAGGGCTTTTCTGTATTAAAAAGTTATAAAGCCACTATCCAAAGCCAGTTATACCCACCCCCCAAACTAGTGTGAACTAAGAACATGTTTTGATAATTGGGGTATAAAAACAACTACAACAGATTGCATGCAAAATATCTTACTAACATTTATTTTGAAAATAATAAGAGGTACACACAAAGTCATTCTCGATCCAGGACACACATCTGAATGACTGGAAACTTAAAAAAATAAAATAAAATAAAAAAAAATGGGCCAGCCCTAGCCAGTTTTGCCCAGTGGATAGAGCACCAGCCTGCGAACTGAAAGGTCCCAGGTTCCATTCCATTCAAGGGCACATGCCCAGATTGTGGCCTCAATCCCCAGTGTGAGGCGTGCAGGAGGCAGCCAATCAGTGATTCTCTCTCATCATTGATGCTTCTATCTCTCTCTCCCTTTCCCTTCCCCTCTGAAAGCAATAAAAATAATATATATTTAAAAAATAAAAGCCAGATACACAACTGAAAAGGTTCTGATTTAATTGGCCTAAAATGGAATTTAGAAATTAGTATTTTTTAAGTTCCCCAGTGATTCTAAAGTGCAGTTATGTGAAGAAAGAGATTATACACATACACCCAGAGAGCAGAGAGCCAGAGGTACCTCCTACAAGATCCTGAAGCTTTCAGACAGCCAGAGGCCTCCCAGCACCTGCTGCACTCAAAGGCCACCAGAGGAGCAGCTGTTACTCCTAAATGTCAATGGAAGCACTTTTCACACCTGTCAGTCTTAGTAACATTACCATTTGCTTTGTCACAGTATTTTCAAAACTTAACATCTTAAGTGTATGGAATTTCAAAACTGAAGATTCCAGGCTCTGCTCTTCTTGACTCTGATTCAGCTCAGGAATCTTGTATGTTCAAAGGCGCCCCAGGGAGCCCTGGCCAGTTGGTTGGGCATCATCCTGTGCACCAAAAGGTTACCAGTTTGATTCCTGTTCAAGGCACATGCCCAGGTTGTGGGTTTGATCCCCAATTGGGGTACGTGTAAGAGGCAGCGATTGAAACACACTTCGATGTTTCTATCTCTCTCCCTCTCTCTGTAAAAATCAATTTAAAAACTTATTAATAATACCCCAGGTAATGCTTATGATTTGACAGGCTGGGAACCCCTGCTCCAGAACCTAAATTGCTAAAAGAGCCTCTCAGTACCAGTCTTAAATTTTCACCATTTCAAGCCATCACACACATCAATTCTAGATCAATTTTGTAATTTCCTATATTCATTATGGCATTCTGTGCTGCCTAGTGTGGCCTTTCTAGATATTTTAGCTCCCCTCCCCTCTGGGAATGCAGGAATTGGGTCTGGGAAAGAGGGTTCCATCTGGTCTTGAGTCCACAGAACATGGAGGTTAGGAAAATCCAAAAATTTAACAAAACAAGGATAATTAAAGGAAGAAGTCACATTTAGAAGTCAAGCAGGCAGTACAACTGAAAAGCCTACTGAAATGTGCTACCCATGAGTCCCACCCATGCACCTGCTGGCAAGAAGCAGATACAACAATAAATAATGAGATAACATTTTTGCACACTTGGTGCTGAGCACTTTACATATATTATCTCATTTAATCCACATAGTATATGAGGTGCATACTATTGTTGTCCCAGTTTACCTAGGTCCTAGGAGAAGACATAGGTGTGTAAACTAAGTAACTTGCCCAGTGACTCCCAGTGGAGAAATAACATAGACCCGGGAAGCAGGTCCCAGTCTAGGTTGTCTCTGAACCACTGAGCATACAGTCTCCCACGTACAGAGAACAGAAGCAAGCAGGTTCAGGAAGGAGCCTCAAGTCCACTGTCATCCTCATCCCCTGCTTCCCGGCAACAATTGACCTAAAAAAACACCTACACTGAGGCTAGAGGCTAGTGTTCCAGGGAGACGGACGCCCCAGGTATCCCTCTCATGCCCCCTTTGATTAATGATGTTCATTTGTTTTCAAACGTTGTTGAACAAAAGTATGTGTTAATCAAATGCAATTTCCTTAAAAGTGACTGTATTCCCAAGTATGAGAGGTTTGTTGGGACCCTCTTTATTGCCTGACAACAAGACCAGAATTCTGGTACCTAGCCAGGGTTCTGTGTTCTGCTTCACATTAGTTTTTCATCACAATTCTGAGAAATGGAGCCATTCTCTCGGATGTGTTTCTTGTAGTAAGAGGTTCCAAGAACATGGTAATGAAAAAAAAGAGAGAGAGGCAGGGAGGAAGAAAGAAAACCCACTAAAACCTGGTGTCTCTCCTTTTCTGAGGAATGCGAAAGGAAATCCTTTAGGAAATGGACTATAACGTAAGGTATAAAGGAAAATAAATGGATTAGGAGCTAAACACAGAAAGCTTGGCCTCACTGTGAGCTGTGTGCCTCAGATTAATGACTTCCCTCTCTAAGCGATGATGCTTCATCCTTAAAGGAAGGATGGTATTACTCTTACCTACCCACAGGCCAAATTTGGCTCCCTTGGACTGGTTTTTAAGGCCCTCCTTCCAAACAAGTTTAATTCTTTTATTTTATTTTTTATTTTTAGGAGTTGTTTAAAAAGAAAAAGAGGAGGGAAAGAAGAAGAAGAAGATACAACAGAAATCCTATGTGGCCTGTGGAACTTAAAATATGTACTATCTGGCCCTTTATAGACAACATTTGCCAACCCCTGACCTAAAACCAAGATGATCTAATCTGCTTAGGTTATCATAAACAACAAAGCCAAGGTGGGCTGCAGAACCGATATTGTAAACGGTCCTCTCATTAGCTAATTGGCTCCCAAGCAGCCTCTCAGTACTTGACATTCATCTTTGTGCTTCAGCAACATTTCAAATGACCATGGGGTCCCTCACAAATGAGAGAACCCTCAGAGTCACTCTGTGAAAGGCAAAGATCTACTCCGTATTGAAACTGCATCCATTATTGCTAAGCACCGAATAGCACAGAGGTCTTATAACAGAGAAAGAGAGGACTGGGAATCCATGCTCCTCCGAAAAGTCACACGAAAGCCTAAACAAAGAGAACTGGTGGTGTTCGGAGGGGAGGGGTCAGCTGAACCCTCACTTGACCTTTCCAGGCAGAGCCACGAGGCCAGTTTAAAAACCCTGATGGAGAGAAAAGAAATGGACTTGGATCTTGAGGAACTTCATGAAATCTCAGCTCAGTCAAGTTCATAAGTTTAGGCAAATCCATTCCCTCTTTAAACCAGTTTTCTCAGTTTTAAAAGGTTATCTACATATCTTCTAGAATTGTTTTTTTTTAATCTAGTATTACTATATGTAAAGTAATTTATATATGACCACAAAGGATATTTGCTATCTATACATACATCAATTATATATCACTTAATTTGTTCAAACTTTGAAACATATTTTATATTTTTAATTTTATACAAATATAAATAATTTTATCTATAATATATATTGCAAAAATTGAACAAAATGCCATTAATATGCTAAAAAGTACAATAGAAATGCTTATAATACCATGCTAAAAGGTAGGATAGAAATGCTTATAATAACACTAGAGGCCCGGTGCATGAATTCCTGCACCAGTGGGGTCCCTTGGCCTGGCCAGCAGGATTGGGCCGAAACCACCTCTCTGACATCCCCCAAGGGGTCCCAGATGGCAAGAGGGTGCAGGCCAGGCCGAGGGACACCACTGGTGCACAATCAGGCCGGTGAGGGACGAGGGAGGTTAGCCAGCCAGGGAGGGACCGTGGGAAGGCTTCAGGGCATGTCTAGCCGGTCTCACTCAGTCCCGATTGGCCAGACCCCAGCAGCAAGCTAACCTACCAGTCGGAGCATCCCCCGGTGGTCAGTGCACGTCAAGCAGGTTGAGCAGCCTTAGCATGTCATTAGAATATTACACTTTGATTGGTTGAACAGACAATCAGACGACTAGACACTTAGCATATTAGACTTTTATTATATAGGATGCTAAAAAGTTGAATAGAAATGCTGTGTATTGTGAAAGTCTGAACTTCCCCTCATCAGTATGGTAGGGAAAAGTAAATGTTTCAGCCAGTATGTGGAGAGCTTGCATTCTCTACAGCTGCCTCCAGCCACCCCTTCAGTGTTTCTGGTTGAGGGATTCATATCAGTCACAGGAAAATTTAACTTCCATCCAAAAGGAGGGGGAAGAAAACAAAAACAACTCCACTGTAAAACAGAAAGGAAAATGAGTCTGACAGATTTATTCCTTTCTGCATTTCCTGTTGCTGCTTCCCAAGGCCAGCTTTCAAAAGCAAGACTTAGTCCCATGAGAATAACCCCTACAGCGGGGCAGCCCTCTCTGAAAAAGATCTGCCTCTCCCTCTTCATTTCTTGAATTAAAAAAAAAAAAAAATTCCAGAGCCAAAACAAGCCCCAGGTGTCCCGTGTGTCTAATATTCACATGTAATGATCGCTTTCCCCTGTTTGTATAAGACTTTAGAAAAGAAAGAGGCGAAAGTTGTCAGAGTCCCAAGGATAGGGAAGGGGAACTCAGAGGCACTCCCAGAGGGAAGAAGAGAGCCATGTGATATTTTCAGAACAAACAGAAATAATGACAAACTAACACTTTCCAAAAAAATGAGAACCATTCTCATTCATGTGTCTGTTTAAAAATGTATGTTTTGTAAGTACATGTAAGTGATACCCCAAAGACAGATTCAGGAGATTGGAGATAGGCAAGCATATAAGGGCAGACTCAGGCAAAGGATGGAATGATTCCGTGGGGGCAGAATGGTGAACTAATGTATATTGCATGTCAAAGTTTCTGCCAATTGGGTATGTTCTTATAAGGAATTAATGTTTCACTCACATTCAATACAGTTGACTTGCTCCAGCCGAAATGGACCTAGATAGCTATTTATTATTTGAATGGCTTTAACACAGTATTCTCTATCCTGCAGCTGAAGTTATTGAGTCTAACATGTGGTATTCATTAGTTGAAATCCTGAAGTGTAATTGTCTAGATTTTAGGCATAAAGCTTTGCAATAAAATTCTGCATTAAAAAGAAAGATTTATTTGAACTGTACTGAGTTCTGCCACCAACATAGTAGAAACAACATCAGTTTTCTTTTTCTTTGGCCTAAAATACACATTTCATTGGCTTCTTGATAGGCAATTACATACAGAAAAATTAGAGTTACTATTGCAAACAAATTTCAAATAATATTTAGATATCCTTTCTGGAAAATGACTTAAGAAAAAGAGTTCAGTCCCTCTTGTGATTTCTATACCCTAAGCATTTAATTCCCTCCCACTATCTTCTTCCTCCTCCTCTTCCGCAATTCCCCACCCACCCTCTTACTTGAGAATTATAATTACATAGGGAGAAAGCAATGTTAATCTGAAAAATAACTTGTTAAACTTTGCTAATTAGCAAAAAATAGTATTTAATCTCTTTTTATGTAACCTATGTTTTGCAATTTATTTTCATTCACTGATTATTTATTTTAACAGTAATAAAATCATAATGTCAACAGCCTAAGAAAAATCTAAGAACCTTTTTAAGAGTGAGGTTTCAGATCGGGACCCAGGCGACAGAAAGAGACTTGGCCCAGCTCAGATCAGGAACCAGGTAACAGACGAGAGACTTGGCCGAGAGCAGCTGCCCTGTATCTAAATTCAGCTTAGCATCAGGAATGCTCAGGGCCTACTCAAGAATGCAAATAATCCTTCCCACTAATATTTACAGGGTAAACTAAGATTGTTGGTAGAGTATTAAATTTGACAGTAAAATAGTAATCTAGTTTTCAGATTAATTTAAACAGGTTAATTGAAATAAGGGAATATTCAAGTAAATTTAATTGTACTGGACAAAAAGTTGTTCTTCAAGTAATAACTAAAATTTCTATTGGTAGTTCATCTCATGGTAAAATTCCTGAACATGCAATGAACCTAAAGCAGTCATAATTTTGGGCAAAAAAAAAAAAAATTAAATTTAAAGTTATCAAGACTGCATTATAAAACTTACAAAAACCTCCATTAATCAAAAAAAAGGGGGTGGGGGATAGTAGGGTAATATCATGTAAGGAAAAATATCCTATAAGTAAATTACATCTAGAAAATTTTTACTTTACAAAATTAATTTTCATTTGTTATGCTAACAGCAAAATGGCCATGAAAAACACACATGGTGTATAAGACAAAGGAAAATCGTTTGGGCAAAAATAAAAAGGATCCCAAATCAATTATATAGAAAGGATTCCTTTATTAACTTTTGGTCGAGAATATGTTTATATAGCTTCAGAAAACAACTCAGACCATGTGGATTCCTGCAACAGAGGACTTGACAGGTGTGCTCCAAGCACAAAGACAAGAGGAAAAACAGTCCAGAGATGGAAGATGCTGACAATGCCTTGCCACCCAAGCAGTCAGCAGCTGTGCACCGCTGCAGGTTGCCTAGGACCAAACCAGAGAGGGTCGGACCTGCATTGCCACCATGTGCCCACCATCCAGATATCATTGCTGACATGTACACATAAGGAACTGTTAGACATTGAAACGGGGACTCAGAACTGTTTGACATTGAAATTGGGACTCAAACATTTTTTACTATTATTATTTTTTGTTGTTGTTATTATATGTTCATTTTTAGTCTGCAGAGGCAAAAATTTTTAAAGGAAAGAAATGGGGGGGAAATAGATACAGAGGCAAAGAAGTATTGAACAGACTGTCAAACTACATTGGGAAGGCAGGGGAGGTTGGCCGAGGGGGGGTGTAAGAGATCAACCAAAGGACTTGTACGCATGCATATAAGCATAACCAGTGGATACAAGACACTGGGGAAGGGGGAAGAGGGCGGGCAGGTGAAGGCATGTACTGAGGGGTAGGGGAAACTGGGGGGAGGTCAATGGGGGAAAAAAAAGGCATATGTACTACTATTTGTAATACTTCAAACAATAAAAAATAAATAAATATTAAAAAAAAAAAAAGAGTGAGGTTTAGGGAACAGTTGTGTTGTTGTTTTGTCCTAAGCACCTTTACTTCCAAAACAGAAAAGTTTTAGATTTTCAAATTTTTTTTGATGATGAATAAAATATTTAAGATAAGGTCTTCAAATATTGAATAATTTAATTAAAACTGTACTACCATCAGTAACCTAAGGAGTATGCAACAGAAAGATGTCATAGCAAATGACCTAGAGTTTCAAATCATAACACATATCTATTGAGAGTATTACACATGTCCTTCCCTTTTCCCCCCATTGCCCCCCTCCATCCAGCTCCTACCCCACCCCAGGCCTTCACCACACTATGGTCTGTGTCCATGGGCAATGCATATATGCATATAAATTCTTTGATTAATCCCTTCCAACTCCCCTTGCCCCCTGTCCTCTTCCCTCTGAGATTCTTAACTCTGTTCCATGTTTCCATGCTTCTGGTTCTATTTTAGGCAATAGAATACTATTCAGTTGTAAAAAAAAAAAAAAAAAAAAAAGAAGGATCTCTCTTCTTTTGAGACAACATGGAGTGACCTGAAGATTATTATGCTAAGCGAAATAAGCCAATCAGAGAAAGAAAAACAGCATATGATCTCACTTATCTGTGGAATCTAATGAACAAAATAAAGTAATTAATGCATTGTCTTTTATGGTTTTTTATTTATAGTGAAGCAACACATATATGCACTTTAAAAAGTTAAATAGTACGTGTAAAAGAATGAAGTTGGACCCTTACCTTATACCATATACAAAAATTAACTCCAAATACATCTAAGACCTAAAGACCTAAAACTATAAAATTCTTAGAAGAAAACAGGTGACCTTCATGGCATTGGGTTTGGCAATGATATCTTTGCTATGTCACCAAAAATACAGACAGCAAAAAGAAAAATAGATAAAATAAGCTACATCAAAATTAGGAGCTTCTGTGCATCAAAGGACATAATCAACAAAGTGAAAAGGCAACTTCTGGTAATGGTAGAAAATATTTGCAAGTGATATGTTTGATAAGGGGTTAATATCCTATCTAATAAAAGAGTAATATGCAAATTGACCATCACTTCAACACACAAGATGGCTGCCCCTATGTGGTCAAAGATGGCTGCCCCCATATGGACACAAGATGGTCACCACAAGATGGCCAGTAGGGGAGGGAAGTTGGGAGGGACAAGGCCTGCAAGGGTGGGAAGTTGGGGGCAACCAGGCCTGCAGGGAAGGGCAGTTGGGGGGACCCAGGCTTGCAGGGGAGAGTAGTTGGGAGGGACCAGGCTTGCAGGGGAGGGCAGTTGGGGGCAATCAAGCCTGCAGGGGAGGGCAGTTAGGGGTAACCAAGCTGGCAGAGGAGGGAAGTTGGGGACACCCGGGCCTGCAGGGAAGGGCAGTTGAGGGGGACCCAGGCCTGCAGGGGAGAGCAGTTAGGGGCAATCAGGCTGGCAGGGGAACAGTTAGGTATCAATCAGGCTGGCAGGGGAGTTGTTAGGGGGTGATCAGGCTGGCAGGCAGAAGCAGTTAGGGGCCATCAGGAAGGCAGGCAGGCGAGCAGTTGGGAGCCAGTTGTCCTGGATTGTAAGAGGGATGTCTGACTGCCCATTCAGGCCCGATCCTACTGTCCTATATAATAAAACCCTAACATGCAAATTGACCCAACCATAGAATGACTAGTCACTATGATGCGCCCTGACCATCAAGGAGCAGACACTCAATGCAGGAGATGCCCCCTGGTGGTCAGTGCACTCCCACAGGGGGCGCACCACTCAGCCAGAAGTCGGGTTCACAGCTGGCGAGCACAGCAGCAGTGGCAGGAGCCTCTCCCGCCTCCAAGGCAGCGCTAAGGAACCCTCAGGGAATGGCTGCCTGCCAGCTAAGGCCCACTCCCCCAAGGGGTCCTGGACTGTGAGAGGGCGCAGGCCAGACAGAGGGCTCCCCCGACCTCACCCCCCCCCCCCGTGCACAAATGTTGTGCATCAGGCCTCTAGTCTATAATATATAAAGAATTCCTACATCTCAACTAATAACAGGGGAGCCTGTTCCTCCCCACTCCTATAGAGATTTGTGGGTTATATTTTAACACTTGCTCTATTGGCACTTTTTTGCTGACTCTTGCTATTGTAATCCATATTTGCTCATCTGCACCTTTTTCACTCATTCCTCACCCTCTCCCCATGACTACCATCAGTTTGCTCTGTGTATCTATGAGTCTGCTATGGTAAATAATGCTGCAATGAACATAGGGGTGCATATCTTTTTGAATTGGAGTTTTCCATTTTCTTCAGATAAATACCCAGAAGTGAAATTGTTAGATTGTATGGCAGTTCTACCTTTAATTTTTTGAGGAAACTCTATGGTGTTTCCCATACTGGCTATATCAATTTATAGCCCTACCAACAGTGAATAAGTGCCCCTTTTCTCCACAACTTTGCCAACACCTGTTATTTGTTGACTTTTTAATAATCGCTATTCTGATGGCTGTGAGGTGATATCTCATTGTGGTTTTGATTTGCAATTCCTGATGATTAGTGATGTTGAGCATCTTTTCATATGTTCATATGTTTTTCATATATTTATCTTACGTGTTTGGAAAAAAATGTCTTTTGAGGTCCTTTGCCCATCCTCCTATATAATAAAAGGGGAATATGCAAATTGACCCTAACGGCAGAACGACTGGGAACGACCAGTTGCTATGATGTGCACTGACCACCAGGGGGCAGATGCTCAACGCAGGAGCTGCCCCCTAGTGGTCAGTGCACTCCCACAGGGGGCGCTCCACTCAGCCACAAGCCGGGCTGACGGCTGCGAGCACAGCAGCGGTGGCGGGAGCCTCTCTGGCTTCCTCAGCAGTGCTAAGGATGTCCCACTGCAGCTTTAAGTCCACTCCTGTAGGGAGCAAGCCTAAGCCTCAGTCGGACAGCCCCTGAGGGCTCCCAGGCTGCTAGATGAATGTCTGACTTCCAGCTAAGCTGGCAGGTGGACATCCCCTGAGGGGTCCTGGACTGCGAGAGGACGCCGGCTGAGCTGAGGGACACCCCCGCTCCAAGTGCACAAATTTTCATGCACCAGGCCTCTATATTTTAATAAAATTATTGGTGTGGTTTTTTTTATTTTGAATTGTGTGATTTATTTATATAGTTTGGATATTAACTTATTATGGGGTATATCATTTACAAATATCTTCTTCCATTCAGTAGGTTAAATTTTCATTTTTGTTGATAGTTTCCTTTGCTGTGCAAAAACATTTTAGTTTCGTGTATTCCCATATGTTTATTTTTGCTTTTATTGCCCTTGCCTGGGGAGGCATATTAAACATATATTGCTAAGACCAATGTCAAAGAGTTTATTGCCTATGCTTTCTCTTAGGAGTTTTATGGTTTCAGGACTTACATTTAAATCCAGTGGTGTCTTAGTCTTTGTTTATCCATTCCATCCAGGGCAGTCTGTAGCTGCTGACTTAGTGCAAAAGCCCTTCTTCCCTCCCTCTGCCATGACAGGTCCTGGAGCTCTGCCTTCCTTCCTGGAGCAAGCCCTCTGCTTCTGCCTGAGAACTGAGTTTTCTACCCTGAAGCTCTGTGTTCTATATCAGGAGTTGACAACTGAGGCCTGCAAGCCAAATTCAGCTCACTGTTTCTTTTTGTAAATAAAGTTTTATTGGAACACAGCCATGTTCATTTGTTTACACATTGTCTATGGCTGCTTTCAAGTTACATCTTCAGAGCCGAATAATTGTGAGAGAGGTCATATGGCTTGCCAAGCCTACGATATTTACTAGCTGATATTTAAAGGAAAAAGTTTGCCAGTGTTTGCTCTATGCTTCCATATGAGAAGAGGGTTTTGACCCTGCTTCCATGGAAACAGACTCTTTTTTCCTGTCTGGAGTAAAATTGAAAACTATTCCTCCATTTGTACAGCACAAAGACATCTACTGTGTAACATTATCACAAACCATTACCTAACCCCATTAGTGTCTAGGGATATTATTGTTTATTCACATTATGCACAAGAACATACAGATTGCAATAATTTTTTTAAAATGTTTACACACACTTCTGAAGAGGCAGGTCAGGCCCATTTACATATGCAAAAGGTAGGATGACAAATATGTAATAGTCCCATCACTTTTCAGATATTTTACCTAAAATATACATTATGTTAACCTTTAAAGTCACAGTGCAGGAAATCTTAGTAGTTGCCATTAAAACTGCTATAAAGAGTATTTCCTGAATGGAATTATGCAAAATCTACCATTTAATCTCTGTTATGCAGCATATTCATATGCATCTAGAAAAATATGGCAAGAGTGCTGAGCAACAAAAATGGTAGACATTTGTGATTTCAAAAAGCATTTAGGGAAGTATAATACAGAAAAACACACATGTCTTATGTGCACAGCATACTCAGATAATTAGCACCCAGATCTCAAAACAGAGTATTACCGGCATTAGTTACCCTCACATTTTCAGCTTTTGCCAAGGCTGACCGCTATTCTGATTTCCAACTGTATAGATAAGTTTTGCCTGTTCTTACACTGTCTACTAGTATAGATGGAATCATACACAATGCTCACTTTTGTGTCTAGATTTCTTCATTAGACATTTTTGTGTGAAACTGAGTTGTACTATTGTTCATTCATTCTCTTTGCTTTACAGAATTCTGTGGTGGAAACATACCACTTAGGTTCATTCACTCTACTGCGTATACGCCTGCAGATAGCTCTGGTTGCTGTATAAAAGGAAAGATTACAATAATTTTTAAAGTGACCTACAAAGAAAATATATTTTATTATCACATAAAATGGGCACCTCGAGTTGCCTGATTAACCATGAATGTGTATAAAGAAAAAATCTATTTTAGTTTTATTACACTTCATTGATTTGCAGAACTTATGATCAAATATTTTTACAAATGCTAGGATTCAAACTATTCTCTCCATGATGGCCATTCTTGATAACGTCAATGAAAATTCTATTCACAAAGCTGCTTTCCTGTATCAAGTATATATTCTTTTATAATAATTGGATCATTTTATAATAATTAATTTTTAAACCTATGCACAATGACATTAAAGCAAGAAGACAAAAAACCTAAATCCTCTCTCTCCTCTAAAACTCCCTGTATCTCAATCACTGAATCTATAGAAATTTTGTTCTCTCCAGTCAGTATGTTTTATAGATTGCCCAAAATTTGCATTTTAAATGGGAAATTATTGAACTCCATCATTTTGACATTTTTAAAATATCTAGTTAATTCTGCAGCATAAAGAATGGTTTGCGCTCAAATCCAGATTCTCGGAATGCAAATGATCTCAGTGTATTTCCCTGCCTGGCAGAAGGTGGCACTAGAGTTATGCTTGCAAAATCACTGCTAGATGTCTACAGTGCTTAATTAGCCAGGCCTCAAACAGCTTGCTACAGTGGGAATTGTGATATATTCAAGTCAGTTTACAGACTTCAAATATATTTACCAGAATCAAGGCCGTGTCAATCAAACTTCGCAGAATCCTCCTCCAAAAACAAGTTGCAAAATATTCATTTTACAAATATTTATTGAACCCTAATTATGTACAAAGCAGCCTATACATACATATGTGTGTATACATATGTGTGTATATGTATATATATCATTAAACAATACAGATGTTGAAATTTACTTTCTAATGGGAGAGAAAGACATCAAATAAGCCCTAGACAATTGCCTACTTAAATGACTATCATTGCAAGTATTGCAAAGCAGATGTATAGGATGTTATGATAAGATATGAAAAGAGAACATGACCTGGATATAGGGCAGAGTAAGAGGTCTTCCTTGAGTCCTTCCTAAAAATGCTTATTCTTCATTCCTAAATGTCATTCTTTTAGGCCCTATTTTTGTTCCTGATCTTAAATACGACTCAATAATTAATGACATTATTACAGTTCTGTCCCATATTCCGTTAGCTCATCCAGCACTACGTAATTTCCCTTGGTTTTGCAATGGTAGTTTCTTGTGAGCATTCAACAGAGCAGTTCTCACCTGGGGTAGGACCACCCTTGTGGACAATGATTTGGAGGGTGCTCCTGGCATTAATGAGTGACAGCCAGGATACTCACTCATTACCCTGGGCATCCTGCCAGGTATGGAATCATCCTGTACAAGAATAACTTACTCTTCATCCCTCATAACTTTCCAGTGCCCACTAGTCATTCATGAATGTGAACAGCCTGCTTATAATTAGCTCATGTTTTACATGTAAACACAAAGTCTTTTGCATGGTTTTTAATGTAAACTGAATTTTCCAGGAATACAACATGAGTATAAATAGAAGGAATACTGTACCTTGTTTCATTTGAATCTTTACCAGGAATTTTTAGCCATTTGGGAAAAATTCTTCAACTAATGGCAGTGCCACAGCTGGTATTTGAGTCACAGATATGTCACACCAGCACCATTCTGCTTTTATTGTTGACACGTTTATGAAGATTCTACAGATGGTGTAAGCACCTGACCACTCCATGTCTTCCAGTGTAATCAAGTCAAACCATTCACATATTGAAATATATATTATTTCATTAAAAATTACTTTCCTTGAAATTCTCCTTTATATTTAAGCCAGGGATTTTTTTATTATGTGTATAGGGAGTTTGTATCATCTGTGAATTTCATTCCAGTGTAGTAAAGAAGACATTACATGCTATTTGTTTTTAAAAGAGAAATTGGGACTCAAACATTTTTTGTTTTGTCTTGTTTTGTTATTATATGTTTATTTCCAGTCTGCAAAGGCAAAACTTTTTAAAGGAAAGAAATGGTGGGAAAAAGATACAGAGGCAAAGAAGCATTGAACAGACTGTCAAACTACATTGGGAAGACAGGGGTGGTTGGGCGAGGAGGGCTGTAAGAGACTAACCGAAGGACTTGTACGCATGCATATAAGCACAACCAATGGATATAAGACACTGGGGCCGGGGGGGGGGGGGAGAGGGTGGGCAGGTGAAGGCATGTTCTGGGGGGGTCGGGGGGAGATCAAAGGGGGGAAAATAAAGGAGACATATGTACTACTATTTGTAATACTTAAAACAATTAAAAATAAATAAATAAAATAAATAAAGTAAACATATTAAAAAAAAAAGAGAGAGAGATCATTGGTTCTGATGAGGGGAGAGCCAATGCAGCAACAACTAATAGTTAGGGAACCAGGAGACGGCCAGACCAGGGTTAAATACCTCCCACACCCCCCACGGCCTTCAGTACTGTCTGTGTGTCCTTGGGAAAGTTCTGAAACATCTATCATTTCAGTGTCTTTATCTACGTAACGGGACACCCATAGAACATATCTCAACAGAGTACTGTTGTTTCTATGAGGATTAACTGAGATAATGTTCAGAAAATGTATAGCACAGTACCAAGCACATCATAAAAATTTATTAAATGTTATTTTATTATTTTAACAGTCTAAGTAGCAATGGGTAATGCTTTAGAGATTATTTTCCTAGTCAGTTGAAGTATACTTGTGTCTATCCTCTGAATGTTAAACTCACTGTATTCTGATTAAGAGTCCATATGGTATGTGCACTTTTTTTTAAAAAAGTTTTTAATTATTGTTGTTTTAGGTTTTAATCCTTCAGGATTAAAGCCATCTGGCTTCCACTCTGAATCCAGCTACACCCTGCTCCATCATGTTCATTTACATTCCTATTGCGTTAGCCTAATACATAAATGCATTTGGTGACCCAAAAATGGTAAATAGAAGTCAAGATCTTATATTTGATGAGAAAATATCCTTGGCCCCATTTCCTCTATAAACCCCAGACCTTATAAGTCCCAGACATTTATCAGAACCAAATAGATCGTTGTCTGAATAAAAATTATTGTCAAATAAAACAGGTTGAAAAAAACGATTGATATTATTTCTGAATAAAATATTATACTTTTTTTATAATGCTGAATAATTCAGTTATTCAACAAATATTTGTTTGGCTCTTACTTTAAATAAGGAGATGTGCTGGGAGCTGGAGTGAATACTAAACTATAGACTTGTAAGTTAGTATTCACTGATTTATTCTTTCAACAAATATGCATTGGCAAGGTAGGCTCTGGGCCAGGTTCTAGGAATACAAAGATAAATAAGATATGGTCTTTGCTTCAAAGGCTGAATCCTTGGGAAATAAACCAGAAGAATTTGAAATGTTAGCAATCATAATTTGTCTCCGGGAAAGTTTGTCAGGTAGGAAGTAAACTAATTATTGAGTAGCCATCATGACCAAAATACTCTAGACTCTAGAGTCTAGAGTATAATACTGTCACATACACTAACATATTTTCATTTACTCCATACTCAATCTGTGAGAAAAGCATTATATTCATTTTTGTTGTTGTTTATGAGGAAGTCAACTTAGGGAGACCATGTAAGTTTTCCAAATTAGTAATAAAACAAAAAAACTAATGTTTACAGGGACAGGCACTGTACATTAAATTGCATTTCATCTTTATAAAAATCCTAACAAGTAGGGACTATTATTGTTCATATTCTACAATGTGAAACAGAGAGTTAGGGAAGTGTAAGTAAATGCTGCAATTTCACACAATTAGCTGTGGAACCAGTATATGGCCCAGGCCATCTGCTTGTCAGGCTGGTACGCCTGACCACTGCATGACAGTTATCTATAGCCCTGCAGATGTATAGGAGAGCCAGAAAGAGGACTGCCTGACTTCAGACTCCCTGCTCTTTCTACCAGACTCTACTTCCTCTAGCTCTGGTGTACGTCTGGAGACCATGGAGGAGCTGAACCCTTAATGAAATGAGATTAAAAAAGCAACTTCATATGGATGGAGTTGAATGGAATGGCTTGAGGCAGACCAATGTTCCTACCCATTCATTCAGAAAAGTCAAATAAAATACAAAATTCATAGATTTTTAAAGCATCCAAGAGCTTCGGAAGTAAGAGAAACACAAGGACTAAAATGCTGCAGAGGAGAGAGCCTCTCAGAGGTGAGCTGAAGGTCTGAGCTCTTTTGTCCTGAGGGCATTTATTAATTCTGGGTGGGTTAGTAAATTGGTAGCATGATTTCTGGCTATTAAAACATTGTGTGACTGAAATTTGGAGTTTGACCCAGGCAGAGGCTCTCCTGTGGGAAGAGAAAATAGTTAAGCTGTTAGTTGCTCCAGGACTGGAGTGACAAAAATTGGAGACTTCAGGAGCCTCAAACACACAGAGTTAATCATCCACGATGTCACTAATTCTGAAGTTGCATGAGGCAAGAACTTAAAAATCTAAATCTAAAATCTCTCATAAGCAGAGCTGACTTCCCATTTGTCTTTCTCGGTGCTAAAGAAACAAAAAAGTGCCAAGCTCTGAATTAAAGCCCTGCAGGGTCAAGTCTTAGGAATAGGGACAATCTTACTGGGTCTTACTGCCTTAATCAGCTTGGGCCGCCATAACAAAAGACCACATAGACAGGGTGGCTTAAGCAACAGATGTTTATTTATTGCAGTGCAAGAGGCTGGGAAGTCCATGATCAAAGTTGCTGCCTGAATTGGTTTCTGATGAGAGCTCTCTTACTGGCCTAAAAATGGCTATCTTACATGGTGGAGAGAAAGCTCTCTTTTCGTATAAAGCTACAGTCCTAAGAGAGTAGGGTCTCACTCTTATAATCTTTTTTTTTTTTTAATGTATTTTATTGATTTTTTACAGAGAGGAAGGGAGAAGGATAGAGAGCCAGAAACATCGATGAGAGAGAAACATCGATCAGCTGCCTCCTGCACAGCCCCTACTGGGGATGTGCCCGCAACCAAGGTACATGCCCTTGACCGGAATGAAACCTGGGACCCTTCAGTCTGTAGACCGATGCTCTATCCACTGAGCCAAACCAGCCAGGGCTCACCCTTATAATCTTATTTAACCTTAAGCACTTCCTGCAAACCCTGTCTCCAAATTTAGTCACATTAGGGGTTAAGGCTTCAACATATAAATTAGGGGGTGACATAATTCAGTCCATAGCACTTATCAAAGTGCAGTCTGGCCTTGACACACCTAAATATGGGGAAGTAAAATAAATATGATTTCCTAACAATGTTGTAAAAGGTTGTAGCTTCTATTTGTATAAGTTTAGACTCTGAGTGTGAACTATCTACCAAAAAAAAATAGTTGAATGTATTTTTCTCTTTGTTGAAACTACTACCTCAAGATGTTGATCTCTGAAAATGAAACATAAGCAATTAGAAATTAGCAATAAACTTTCATAGCAATCAATCCTATTTTATAGCATTCTTTTAAATGCCAACATTATTGCATAGAGCAGTTAGATCTTGCTGCTGAGCTAAGTGTTTGCTCAATTTGAATTTTCTGGATCTCATTTGTGACATCAATTAATGATTTGCTGAAAATACTTAGTCAGACTATGAGTTCATTTTAGCAAACAACTCTCTGGGGTCTTATTTCTTCATTTGTTCTTAGAAAATGTGTCAATGCCTTATTATTGTGAGGAAAACCTTAAATGTTATAGTTAACAGGCACTCTTAAATGATTCTAAAGTTGTGTTGAAGTCCAGGGTGTTTCTTCCTAATTTGGAGTCAGCCAAGTTCAGACTCCAGACACAGGGAAAATGCAGGACAGGACTATCAGTCTTCTTTGTTCAAAACAGATGACTCTGTAAGTATTCGCTAGTTAAAAATAACAGCATTCTTTCCCCTAAGTTATCAGCTGGACAGTCTAGCCTACTCATATTTTTTTAACCCAGTCAGGGGAATTAAGGTCAAAAGGCTATGTACTCAGAATTAAATTTTTTTCACAATAGATTATACTGAAAAATTTGTCTACCTTTGATATTTCCCTTCAATGATCTTCCTACTTCTCAATTATGAAAAATGTAACAAATTTACTTTAAAATGCCACTAAACTGCTTCTCTTTCACCAATTTGCATGTTGTTAATAGAAAAGCTAATTTGTTTCCTGCAAATTGTTGGTTTTCTTTATTGAAGTTTCTAGTAATTCCAATAACAACCATCTTGTTTGAATCATTCCATCTCTTGATAGCTATTTACTATGCCATCTACCTGGCGTATTCTCATTCTGTTGTTTCATTTTTATAATTTCTGTCTCCAAATAGATATATCCTTTTATTTGATTTAGATTGAAACTTGTCACATTCTTTCTTACTTTTCCTTTTTTTTTTTTACTTTCTCATACTCACTCTTCATTCCAGCTCAAGAATTTCATGCAAGAGTTAATAAATATATTTTGTTTTATGATAATATATTTTAGGATAATGTATCAGTGCAATATCCCAGACTCTTCTATCTCCTCCCTATTGATCTATGCTCTGACCCATTCCCAGCACCAAGAAAAGAGAGCAACTACACTGAGTAAATAAAGTTATATGAACTTGTAAAATAAATGTCCATGCTTTCTCTTTTAAAATTCAGGTATAATTTATTGCTATTATAAAAGAGGTACAGTGAAAGAGTAGTTGGTAGCATGATTCTTAGCTATTAGAACATTGTGAGTTTGAGGGGATATTTATATTCCAGCCAACATTTCAAAGGCTTCAGGAAGTCTGCATGTGGTAGTTTTTATTTTGATAATTCATTTGATATGCTGATTGAATCAAATGTTGAGTCATTCAGCATTGCTTTTCAGATCTTCTGGAAAGAAATTATGTTGTTAGGAAATCCACATCCCCTATGGGATTTCTATCGCTTCTCCTCTTAATGCCCAGGAGATGTGGTACAAAAGGCAGTGCCTGATGATATATACCAATGTGGTTCCTGACCCCAGAGATAAAGATCACACTGTTGGTCCTGCAAGTAAATAATCAGCATTGTTGATGCTGATCTAGACAATTTGCACAGTTTGGGTCCTGGCTACCTGAGATCATCTTTCTCCCCCCACCCCCCCACCCCCCCGGGTGTTTCACAGTAACCCGAGGGGCAATTGAAGGCAGTAAACTTGGTCAAAGACACATGGAGCCACAGGGAGCTTTGAGGGTCACTGAAGGGCAAGTATGCTTTGTGCACCATTTACACCCCCTCCTCTGTGATCACTGGTGATGAACTGTGGCATACTTCCTCTAATGATTCCCCAAGGAGAGTTTTTTTTCCCATCAAGTTCATGTCCTTGACTTTCAGATCAAGCAATGAAATTAGGAAGTTCAATAGCAACAATGCTAGGAAAGTTTATGCTTCTCTAAATACTTGTAATGTAGCATTCATCATATGATTTCTGAGCTAATATTGCTAATATACAATTTTTAATTTAACTTAATGAATTTTTAATTAGGATATAGTGGTGAGATGACCCTCCATCCAAGTGAAAACAGAAGTTAGCCTTTTCAACTTTCAATAGAACATTATACTTGCCTTGTGCATGCTGATATCCAAATCATGGGAGTCTTCCTTCGAACAATAATGCCTGATACTTGCACCCTAGGATTTTTGCCAGAATTTAATTTGAACAGACTGCTCCATAGTTTCTGCCAAAAGGCAACAGAGAGAAGCAATATTTGTGCAAGATAGTTTATCCATTCATCTCTTTAGGTATTCTAAACTGTCTCCTTCATCAAAATAGATCTACAGAAAGCTATTTACTTGGATCATATATACTTAAGCCCTTGAAGAACTATACACGTTCTGTGATACTGTTCAACTCCACCGTCATAGTGTAAAAGCAGCAAAGGACAATATGTAAATGAACGGATATGGCTGTGATCCAGCAAGACTTTATTTATGGACACTAGAATTTAAACTTCATATAATTTCACATGCTATCAAATGGTTTTCTTCCCCCTACTCCCCTTATAAATATAAAAGCTATTCTTAGCACTCGGCCGTACCAAAACAGGTCATGGGCAAGATTTGGCCCATGGGTCACATCTATCTATCTCGTCTCTCTCCCTCTGCATGGCAGCCAGAGATGACTCTCTAAACACATCCGAACATGTGTAGTCTCCTTCTCAAAGACCTCTGATTTCTTCTTTGCACTCACTAGACTGAAATACAAGGCTCTTCCACCAGGTGGCCCCAAACTTATTTTCTAAGCTCATTTCTTACTACCATTCTCCCCTCACAGAATATTCCCCATGCTCCAAAGACTGTAAACCTCAGGCTACTCCCTGAGTCTCTTGTGCTCTCTCGCCTCTGTGCCTTTATATTAGCTCAAAGTTGACCTAAGCCAATTGGGTCATGCTCAACTCTTACATGCTTTATGGTAGAGAACAACAGCCCCAGAAAACATTTATAATGAAAGCAAGTCTCAGGTCAAATTCCTCCACAATAGTCATTTATTAGTAAGCAGTCATAAAACAGGGAGGTTTGAGCTCTTTGTCACATTATCTCACTTGAAAGTTCCCCTGAGGCAAATGAGACAGCCCTGGTGATGAGATCCCACTAACTATACATTTGGATTCTGGCAGCCAAGAATCAGGGAATAAACTATTAGACCCAAAACTGATTGGGAGTCAAATCTGGGGTGCTATTTTTAAGAGTAAAAATAAAAAAAACCTTGCTAAATTTCTATACCCCATTTATACAAGGTAGGAGCATCTCCAAAATATATTCACCAATCCACATATCCTGAACACCACTAATTTAACCACTAAAAGCCCATTTCTAATATCCTTTATGCTAATTAAGTAGCCACTAATTTCACCTACAAAAGTTACATAACATTTATTATGGTATATATGATAACTCACTCTCTTGCTCTCTACATATAACAGCATATGATATATATATATATATATATATATATATATATATATATATATATATATTAGGGTTAGGGATGGGAGAGAGAGAGAGAGACTATAATGATGATCAGGGGTGAAAATAGCTGAAGTGCTTACAATAGCCACCTCTACAGTATAGCTTGGCATGAAACAGCAGTGTACACACTCCTTAGGTGTGCATTCATATTAGATCAAGTAATGACCCCTCCCCCATAGAGTGTAGTTTTAACTACTAAATATTATATTGTCTATGTATATAACACCACATGACATTTCCTCTACCTGAAATATTCTTTTTTCATTACCGAAAGAAAAGCCTGCCCTGAGCTGACAGACTGCCTATTTTCATAAAGAATCCCCACCAATTTATAAGAATTTCCTGTGATAGTATTGATTTCACCATTTTGAGGCTCAAGAAGGTTAAGTGGTTATCCCAGGCTAGGTGATAGAGCCAGAATTCATACCCAGAACAATGGTGCTGAGTCCTGTGAGTAAAATAATGGGGACATAATGAACAAAAGAGACCTAAGAAGTCCAATTCTAACCAGCCTTAGAATTTGTGCTGTGTTTGGTGTGACTACTTGCTTGAAGATAATTGAACTGGGATAAAATATAGAGAATTAGGAGAAACAAACGTGTCTGACTTACCTGGCTGAGAGCCATAATCTTATTGCATAGGTTTGAGATGAAACTAGCACTATACTATGTCTTTTTTTATTAGGCATGGACCAAGCTCAATAAAGTCCTCTCCATGCAATAATCAAGACGCCTGGGTTTCTCTTCGCCTAAAATAAATGCATTGATGACTTATGTCAAGTAGCCCAACATATAATGAATGCTCAATAAATACTAAATAAATGAGCTACATGGCTTACCATTTATTTCACAGTCTGACTCAATGCCAGGCTATTAGACATAGGTTCTAGCTAAAGATCCTACAGAAACAATTTCTTTGATATACTTCTTATCATTTGGCTAAGGTAATGTGAAGATCCTCTTTCAGAATTCACTTAGTCAACTGTTATTGAACCTTTATGGGTTCTGAGAAATAGCGTAATTTTCCCACACAAGGCATCTTTCGTAGAAGGTAACTCATGCATATGGTTAGTTAAAATCCTTAGGATGCTCAGGCATCTCATCTACACAAAATGTAAGACAGAAACAGTGTGGTAAACTCATAGTTATCTATTTAGTCATCTGGGAAAGATAAGTCAGGTCAGTTATAAAAATGCCAGAATTTTTAGGCACAATAGCAAAGCACAATCCAACTTCCCCTATGGCAAAAGGATCAGGGCATCCATATTTAAAGTAACTCTTCCCAGCTCACAGACAAGTCCCAAGATATAGGAGCACAACACAAGACTGCAGAGTTCCTCAGAGGGTGACCTAATTAAGGGTATAGAATTACCCTTATAGAAGATCCCTATAGAGGCATTTGATCAATCCTATATAATAAAAGCCTAATATGCAAATTGACTGAATGGTGGAATGCTGGTTGCTATGATGCACACTTACCACCAGGGGGCAGATGCTCAATGCGGAGCTGCCCCCTGGTGGTCAGTGTGCTCAGCCAGAAGCTGGGCTCACAGCTGGCTGGTGAGCGCAGTGATGGTGGCGGGAGCCTCTCCCACCTCCGTGGCAGTGCTAAGGAGCAGCTAGCAGGTGGGCAGTAAGGAGTGAGGGGTCCTGGACTGCAAGAGGGCACACACCAGGCTGAGGCCCACCCCCGCAGTGCACGAATGTCATACACTGGGCCTGTAGTCTATAATAATAAAAGTGTAATATGCTAATTAGACCCGATGTCCTTTCAGACATCCTTCCTTCCAGACAAAGCCACAGTGTATGTGGGCTGAGACAGAGGCAGCAAGTGGGGGGAGGGGGGTGAGCGGGGGAGGTCTGGGCACAAATTTCATGCATCAGGCCTCTATTATAAAATAAAAGTCATGACTAGAAAGGTGGTTGTAGAACTTCTAGACCATGCTGATAATGGCAAGGATTTCTTTGTTGTCCTGTGTTCCATGGATGACACAGGTTTTAATTAGTAACACATTAAAACTCAATGTCTTCTCGCATTTTGTTCATTTTTTTAAATTTAATAAATCTTTATTGTTCAGATTATTACAATTATTTCTCCTTTTCCTCCCATAGTTCCCCTCCACCCGGATCCCACCCCATCCTCTGCCCTTACCTCCCACCCACTGTCCTCATCCATAGGTGTATGATTTTTGTCCAGACTCTTCCCGTACCCCCCACAAACCTTTCCCCCTGAGAATTATCAATCCACTCCCATTCTATGCCCCTGATTCTATTATATTCACCAGTTTATTCTGTTCCTCAGATTTTTAATTCACTTGATTTTTAGATTCACTTGTTGATAGATATGTATTTGTTATTCATAATTTTTATCTTTACTTTTTTCCTCTTCTTAAAGAATACCTTTCAGCATTTCATATAATACTGGTTTGGTGGTTATGAACTCCTTTAGCTTTTTCTTATCTGTGAAGCTCTTTATCTGACCCTCAATTCTGAATGATAACTTTGCTGGGTAGAGTAATCTTGGTTGTAGGTTCTTGCTATTCATCACTTTGAATATTTCTTGCCACTCCCGTCTGGCCTGCATAGTTTCTGTTGAGAAATCAGCTGACAATCCTATGGGTGCTCCCTTGTAGGTAACTAATTGTTTTTGTCTTGCTGCTTTTAATATTCTCTCTTTGTCTTTTGCTCTTGGCATTTTAATTATGATGTGTCTTGGTGTGGTCTTCTTTGGATTCCTTTTGTTTGGAGTTCTGTGTGCTTCCTGGACTTGTAAGTCTATTTCTTTCACCAGGTGGGGGAAGTTTTCAGTCATTATTTCTTCAAATAGGTTTTCAGTATCTTGCTCTCTCTCTTCTTCCAGCACCCCCATAATTCTGATGTTGGTACGCTTGAAGTTGTCCCAGAGGCTTCTTACACTATCTTCATATTTTTGGATTCTTTTTTCTTTTTGCTTTTCTGGTTGAGTGTTTGTTGCTTCCTTGTATTTCAAATCTTTGACTTGATTCTTGTGTTCCTCTAGTCTGCTATTGGGTCTCTGTATAATATTTTTTATTTCAGTCAGTGTATGTTTAATTTCTAGTTGGTACTTTTTCATATCCTCAAGGATCTCATTGAATTTATCGGCCTTTTCTAGGAAATTCTTGAAAAACCTTATAACTGTGGTTTTGAACTCTATCCAGTCGTTTGTTTTCCTCCATTTCTTTCATTTGTGATCTATTTCTTTGTCTCCACATTTTCGCTGCTTCCCTGAGTTGGTAGGGTGGCTTTGTGTGCTAGGTGTCCTATATGGGCCAGTGGATCAGCCTCCCAGAATGGCCAGTGGACACTCTTGGTGCACCCCTTTGTGGACTGTGTGTACAGTCTTGTTGTAGTTAAGTCTTGATTGTTGTTGGTGTCATTGGGAGGAATTGACCTCCAGGCCAATTGGCTGTGAGGGCTCGCTGTGACTATAATGGAAGAACTGCTGCACTGGAGACACACTTATGGGGCAGAACTTGCTTCAGTGGGGCTTTGGTGCTCACTGAGTCTGCCTCTTGAATGTGTCACTTATGGATGTGAGTAATTGAAATCTGGTGTCATCTCACACTGACCACTAGATACAGTAGCTTCTGGATCTCCAATGGGGTGCAGGTCAGCTACTGTCTGAGGCCACCCAACAGGAGCTACGGCGAGAACTACAGTTTTCTCCTCTTTGCTTGGGGTTTGGAGGTTTTGGAGCTGTCTGACCAGAACTGCAGTTTGTTTGGTTAAGCTACAATAGGGCAGGTCATTTATATGCAAAAGCCACTGCACAGAGCTTGGGTGGGTTTGTAGATTGTGTGGGGCAGGGTCTCAGGGAGTCACTAGGCTAGGGCGTGGCAAACAGTGATGGCTGCCAGTCAGCCGTCTCTGCATCTCTGTGTTTCCAAGTCCCCGCATTCCGTGCCCCAGCGCAGTAAACAATGATTGCTGGGCACACCTCTGCAAGAAAGCCGCCCTCACTTTCCGACCCTATGGCAGACAGTCCAGCTTCTCCCCATAGGAGTTTGGGTCCCCAGCGTCTCCTGAGAAATTAGAGTTCAGAGTAATCGGGAGCTTGTCTCCCTTCGGGTTGAAAGAAGCAGCGCACCCAGACACCCGCTGCCAGCCCAATTCATGCGCCTCCGTACCTCAGCTTTTCAGCGCTTGTGCATGTCTCAATGCTCTTTTCTCTTTCCTTCTAGTTGTAGAACTTCCACTCAGCCAGCTTTGCCATGGTTCTGGGTAATAGACATTTTGTCTTTTCATTGTAGTTTTGAAATTGTTGGGTGAGGCAGCAGTTTAGGTGTTTACCTATGCCGCCATTTTGGGGTTTTTTCCTCACATTTTGTACCTTAACACTGCTATAATTGTTGGGAGAGCAGCACTATAAGAAATAGGTTTATGCTCCTCATAACGTACCACCTTTTACTGAGAAACCAAAAATAACTTGAGATTATGGATAATGCCCTTCATCTGGAAGCTCAATACCATAGAAGGTCTTCGTAGAGTGTGTAACACAATGACACCTTTTGCAGGAGAAGAAAAAAAATGTTTGACACTAAATAATCCTTGGTATTTGGAAACTTTTCTTTTTTGAGAAAGAGTATCATGGGTTTTACATGTTCTTTTGTGAGTAGGGTAAAGTCATTTTCACAGGTGCCTAAGGAGCACATTTCCTTTCATCATTTCATTGAAATGAAAATTTTCTGTGAGCTCATCTCTTGCTGATAATCCACTTATGTTCATATCACAAACAAAATTAGAAATAATTCTTAGAATTCTATAATCTATATTCTAATTTAAAAACAAAAAGCAATATCATTGCTACAACATAAATTTCTGGTATTTGACTCCAAAAGCTCCTGTTGAATAGTTTGTTAGCTCCAATAGAAGGAAAGGAAGGAAGGAAGGAAGGAAGGAAGGAAGGAAGGAAGGAAGGAAGGAAGGAAGGAAGGAAGGAAGGAAGAAGGGAAATGGAAAGAGAAAGGGGATGAAAGAAAAGGACAGGGAAGGGAAGGGAAGGGAAGGGAAGGGAAGGGAAGGGAAGGGAAGGGAAGGGAAGGGAAGGGAAGGGAAGGGAAGGAAAGGGAAGGGAAGGGAAGGGAAGGGAAGGGAAGGGAAGGGAAGGGAAGGGAAGGGAAGAACTTCAGTCTGCTGGATAACCTCTGTGCTAGTCAAAGTTTCCCAACTGTTTTTACTTATATGCAAGATTCTTCTCTGTCACTGTTGATGAGCCACTGTAGATAAGCTATAAAAGCTAAGTTTTGCGAAGGCCTCCACTTCAGGGGGGAGAAAGTCAGAATTTGTTGAGAGCATTCTCTAAATAGCATACTTCTTAATATAGTCACAGCTTATGTGACTTTGGTGCTAGCATAATTGATATATCTCCTAGGCTTGTGGAACTGATGGGAAACATATGCCTATAAGTTTTATCTTGTGCATGATACTGAACTTTTCTGCATTTCATTTTCTTCATCTATAAAAATTGAAGTAATAATAGCACTACCATTCCTGCAAAATGTTTAAAACAGTTCCTGGCACATAGTAAATGCTTAATAAATGGTGACTATTATCATATTTTTTTCTGACTTTCAAATGAAGTGAGAGAATCGTTTACTGAAAACAGTCTTACTGGGCCCCTCTAGTTCTTGAGAGAAACTGCCTTTTAGCTTCTCATTCTTGTGAAATCTGTTGACAAATTCATGTCATTTAAGAAATTCTCAAGATGCGAATGCACTCGAAGATAATGCAGTTTTACAAAATAAAATAGTGATGCCCTTACCAGTTTGGTGATTTCATTTGTGAAATGTAAACCTTTGAAAAGTGACGGATGGTGTTGTGAGAGCTATGCTGCCAATTATCTCCTCAGGTTATTGCTATGGTTCTGTTCTGCATATTTTAAGTGAAGCAGGAAGGGGATGGACCTTATTATGCCTTGACATTTGCACACACAGATTTCTTTTTTTTAATTTTTTTTTTTATTCTTTTAAGTATTACAAATAGTAGTACATATGTCTCCTTTTTTTTCCCCCATTGATCTCTCCCCGACCTCCCCTACCCCCCAGGACATGCCTTCACCTGCCCACCCTCCTCCCCCACCCCACTATCTTATATCCATTGGTTGTGCTTATATGCACGCGTACAAGTCCTTTGGTTGGTCTCTTACAGCCCCCCTCGCCCAACCTCCCCTGTCTTCCCAATGTAGTTTGACAGTCTGTTCAATGCTTCTTTGCCTCTGTATCTTTTTCCCACCATTTCTTTCCTTTAAAAAGTTTTGCCTTTGCAGACTGGAAATAAACATATAATAACAAAACAAGACAAAACAAAAAAATGTTTGAGTCCCAATTTCAATGTCCAACAGTTCCTTATGTGTACATGTCAGCAGTGATATCTGGATGCTGGGCACATGGTGGCAATGCAGGTCCGACCCTCTCTGGTTTGGTCCTAGGTAACCTGCAGCGGTGCCCAGCTGCTGACTGCTCGCGTGCACACACAGATTTCTGAAGACACAGCCTATTTCTGTCCTTGTTTCTCTATGAAAGCTTCTGGAACAGAAAATAAGCTGATCAACATCAAAATGTTTAAGATGCTCCCAAAACAGCTCTTTACACTTTTTACATAAGTAATGCATATTCAGTATAGAAAAATTTTTAAATGTTCCCATATCTAAAGGAAAATACAGTTATCTTAATGCAACCACATACACACACACACACACACACACACACACACACACACACACACATAAATAAATTTGGATTATACATGACATCCTATTTAATAATAGACTATTTTCATTTAATATGTTATTAATCTTTTCCCACT
Organism: Corynorhinus townsendii; assembly: GCA_026230045.1. Taxonomy (NCBI): domain Eukaryota; kingdom Metazoa; phylum Chordata; class Mammalia; order Chiroptera; family Vespertilionidae; genus Corynorhinus; species Corynorhinus townsendii. The sequence goes on along the minus strand of JAPDVU010000006.1, from coordinate 115,317,861 downwards.
CAATGTGGGTGACATAAAAAAAAATCTCAGGGTGGAAAAATAGGTGGAGATCTGGCAAACAGGCCACAGATTGTGGGGAATTTCTCAAAGGACTAGAGGGAATGGCCAGGGGAGGGAGAGGATGCTGTGCAGGAGGAGCAGAAGATTATAAGACAGAGAAAAATCAGACATCAGGAAACCAGACAGGGACCCCACAGCTGAAATTGGAATACAAGGTAGAGACTTGGCAAATTGGAAGAAAGAACAAACACATGAACAAAATGGAGTACAGTTATTAATTAGACTTGGTACTAGTGACAAGATTGTCCTGATGTGAAGATGTCACTGTGGTGAACAAGCAGGTCAGGCTGACAGACATGAGGGTTTGGGACCAGGATCCACACCGCAGTGTTGGGTCAGCTGTGGGGTAGGGCTGTGGTGGCTGTCGCAGCAGCATCTTCCTGACCTCTAGATTACAGTTATGCCGGCGAGACCTTGAAACTCAAAGTTCAGTGGCAGCCCCCAGCTTCCACACTTTGATCCCTTCCTAAGATCCACTAAGTATCTAATCCTTTGTATTAAATTCCTTTCTGGGAGACTTCTGGTGTCCAGTTCGACATGGAAAGAGTTTGGAAGCTTGTCACTCTGCCCTAGCAAAAAGAAAAAATGCTGAACAAACTGAAAAATCAACAACTCTTTTTAGATGATCAGAGGATGAGGACACAGGGCAAACTGCTGCCCCTGAAACTAGAGAAAGCATTGATACAGAGAATCACAGCTCCTTAGGAGCGGAACCCACAACAGGAGTCAACGTGCAGCCCATGCCTAGAGCTAGTCTTGGTAGGAAGGCTTCAAGCTATAATTGAGGAATTGCTGGAGACTCAGTGTAGATTGGCTTGAGAGTTAAAAACTCCAAGGGCATGGAGGGCAGTCTTGGGGAGTGGGGAGAAGTTCATAAGTTTTATCTCTTGGAATCCCACAGGGTTTCTCACTGTGACAATCAGAGAAAAATAATCTAGTAACTTCCCACTGAGGGAAAAATAACCATTTTGGAATGTGCCTAAAGATCTCTGTTATCCTTAGTAAGGCCTGTTCTCAAGAGAAACTATTTTAAAAGAGCCTAATAATGGGATGGGGTTTTACAAAAGCTTAATCTCCCTCTGGGAGAGAGAAATACTTACCTACAGTGCCCTCTACCATTCCTATGTCACCTAAGAAGAAGGAGGGAAACTGAGAAGCACAGTGAAGGTTACAGCCCAAGGATACAGGTTCACTAAAAGACAGACCTAATCACAGGACTATAAAATGCTTCCCTCCCCCCACACCTCACCAATGTCAGTAGGGCACCTGTAAAAAATGGGGATATTATAGCTGAAAGAATAGCAAGCTCCAGACCCCATTTAAGGAGTCTCTAACAAAACATAAAGACAAAAGAGACAAAAGCAAGGAATAGAGAAAATTTCAGCCTCTGACACCACAGCTGCAGCAACAGTAAACCCAGCTGTACTCCCAGACAAATTAATATAATACTTAAGGTGAAAGGCCTATTTATATATATGTATAACAAATCACCCTGGTGTACATTTTAAATCTTACAATTTTATTTGTCAATTACACCTCAGTAAAGCCAAAATGGTGTGTGTGTGTGTGTGTGTGTGTGTGTGTGTGTGTGTGTGTGTTAATTCAGAGAGAGGAAGGAAAGGAAGAGAGAGATAGAAACATCAATGATGAGAGAGATTCATTGATTGGCTGCCTGCTGCACACCCCCCACTGGGTATCAAACCCACAACCTGAGCATGTGCCCTGACTGGGAATCAAACTCTGACCTCCTGGTTCATGGGTCGATGCTCAACCACTGAGCCACACCGCCCAGACAAGCTGAAATGTTTTTAACTCCATTTCTTTTACTTTTTGTTCAACTTTCAAAAACAAAATTGCAAGGCATGCCAAAAGACACAGTCTAAAATAACAAAGCAAGTATTAGAACCAGACTTAGATTTGGAAAACATTTGGGGATTATCAGAGCTGGAATTTAAAATAACTATGATTAAAATTGTAAAATTCTATGCAATAAAAAAATTATGGGTGATATAAGCAGATATATGGAAACTCAAAGAAAGGATCTAAAGAAAATGCTAGAAATAAAAATACTGTAACAGAAATGAAGAATGCCTTAACGGGCTCATCAATAGACTGGATACAGAAAAGGAAAGAATCAACAAGCCTTAAGAACTGTCAACAGAAATTTGTAAAACTGAATCCAAAAATAAAAAAAAAGCATGAAAAAGTCAAAACTGAATATGGGAGAAACCAAAATGGTGGCATAGGTAAACACCTAAACTGCTGCCTCGCACAACAATTTCAAAACTACAACTAAAAGACAAAACAGACATCACCCAGAACCACAGGAAGGCTGGCTGAGTGGAAATTCTACAACTAGAAGGAAAGAGAAAAGCTCACTGAGACTCACAGGAGCTGCAAGAGGCAGAGGTACTGAGGTGCGTGCACGGAGAGGACTGGCAACTGAGTATGTGGCTGGTTTTTTCAAGCGGGAGGGAAACAAAAGCTCCTGACTGCACTGAACTCTAGTTCCAGGCGAGACTCTGGGGACCCAGACTCATTCAGGGAGAAACTGGACTGTCTGGCAGCAGCGGAATTTGAGGGCAGCTTTCTCTCAGAGGTGCTTGCAGTAATTACCACGGGACACTGAGGCACAGGGGCCTCTTAGGGCAGGGCTGACGGGAAACCATTGCTGTCTGCTCAGCCCTGAGACTCCACCCCATCCAAGCTGTGCGCAGAGGCTTTTGAAAGTCTTGTCTCATATGGGTGTCTCCAGCACAGAAGTTCTCCCAGCATAGACCCAGCTGATCCTCACAGCCAATTGGCCTGGAGATCAATTCCTCCCAGTGATACCAACAACAATCAAGGCTTAACTACAACAAGACTGTGCACACAGCCCACAAAGGGGTTCACCAAGAGTGTCCACCTAAGGTAACTGGGGAGACTGAGCCACTGGGCCCTATAAGACACCTAGCACACAAAGCCACTCTGTCAACTCAGGGAAGCAGCCAAAATGTGGAGACAAAGAAACAGATCACAAATGAAAGAAATGGAGGAGAGCAAATGACTGGATATAGAGTTCAAAACCACAGTTATAAGGTTTTTCAAGAATTTTCTAGAAAAGGCCGATAAATTTAGCAAGACCCTCAAGGATATGAAAAAGGACCAACTAGAAATTAAGCATACACTGACTGAAATAAAAAATACTATACAGAGATCTAACAGCAGACTAGAGGATCACAAGAATGAAGTCAAAGATTTGAAATACAAAGAAGCAACAAACACTCAACCGAAAAAGCAAAAAGAAAAAAGAATCCAAAAATATGAAGATAGTGTAAGAAGCCTCTGGGACAACTTCAAGCATACCAAAATCAGAATTATGGAGGTGCTGGAAGAAGAGAGAGAGCAAGATACTGAAAACCTATTTGAAGAAATAATGACTGAAAACTTCCCCCACCTGGTGAAAGAAATAGACTTACAAGTCCAGGAAGCACACAGAACTCCAAACAAAAGGAATCCAAAGAAGACCACACCAAGACACATCATAATTAAAATGCCAAGAGCAAAAGACAAAGAGAGAATATTAAAAGCAGCAAGACAAAAACAATTAGTTACCTACAAGGGAGCACCCATAGGATTGTCAGCTGATTTCTCAACAGAAACTATGCAGGCCAGACGGGAGTGGCAAGAAATATTCAAAGTGATGAATAGCAAGAACCTACAACCAAGATTACTCTACCCAGCAAAGTTATCATTCAGAATTGAAGGTCAGATAAAGAGCTTCACAGATAAGAAAAAGCTAAAGGAGTTCATCACCACCAAACCAGTATTATATGAAATGCTAAAAGGTATTCTTTAAGAAGAGGAAGAAGAGGAAAAAAGTAAAGATAAAAATTATGAATAACAAATACATATCTATCAACAAGTGAATCTAAAAGTCAAGTGAATAAAAAAATCTGAGGAACAGAATAAACTGGTGACTATAATAGAATCAGGGGCATAGAAAGGGAGTGGACTGCCAATTCTCGGAGGGAAAGGGGTGTCGGGGGTGCAGGAAGAGACTGGACAAAAATCATACACCTGTGGATGAGGACAGTGTGGGGAAGGTAAGGGCAGAGGGTGGAGTGGGAACCAGATGGAGGGGAGCTATGCGGGAAAAAAGAGGAACAATTGTAATAATCTGAACAATAAAGATTTATTTAAAAAAAACTGAATATGCTTGGACTGTGGGATAACTACAAAAGATATAACGTACACATAATGGAAATACCAAAAGAAGAAGAAAGAATCAGAAGAAATCATTGAAGTTAATGGCTGAGAATTTTCCAGAATTAATGATAGACACAAAACCACAGATCCAGGAATCTCAGGAAACAAACGGGATAAATATTAAAAAATCTATGCGTAGATATCTCATTGTTAAACTTCAGAAAAGTCAAATCTCTTTCTGTCTGAAACCACCAAAGTCATTTCTGTTTCCTTCATTGAACACCAGCTCTGTGACACTGACTTAATTTTCTAACCCCTAGTGTCTTCTTACATAAGATGAGTCAAAGAGATGTTGAGAGAATTAAATTAGAAATTATATCTACAAGTTTTAGCAGAGTGAGTTTGAGAGACCTGTATTTCTCTGTCGACATATAATACAAGGCTAACATGCAAATTGTCCCCTTGATAGTTCCACCAACTGGGAGTTGATCCACTTGCTATGACATGTGCTGACCACTAGGGGGCGGCACAGAATGAGGAAGGCCCAGGCTGGCAGCCAGGGGAAGGAAGGCCCCTGCTGGCAGCTGGAAGGCCCCGATCAGCCCTTATCACCAGCCAGGCCTAGGGACCCTATCCATGCATAAGTTTCATACACTGTACCTCTAGTGTATATATATTTGCACAATACAGACAGTCCTCAGGTTACATTGGAGATCCGTTCCTACGGCGTGACGTAATTCGATTTTCACAGTAAGTAGGAACCCATCTATATAAGCACCTACGTCACTCACATGGAGCACATACACAGCAGTAATGAAGTGAAACAGTAAAAAAATTTAAAAGAAAGATAACAATTCCTGACCTTTACTTATGGTAAATAAAAAAAAAAAAAAAAAAAAAAAACAGAAAGCATATATGTATATACCTCGAAATGATAGAACTTTTTTTTAAAATAAATATTGTAAATGGGAGATGGAGACATAACCACAAAAAGACGTTAAGTCGAGTCTGACATAACCTGAGGACTGCCTGTATGTGTTAGCTATAATCAGCATTATTACGGATGATAAGGCCCAGGAATTATTTCATTTTGCCTTTTTTTAAAAAGACTTTTAATTGATTTTTAGAGAGAGAGAGGAAAGGGAGGGGGAGGGAAAGAGAAACATAAATGTGAGAGTGAAACATCCATCACTTCTCTCTTGCATGCCCCTCTCTGGGGAAGGAGCCCACAACCCAGGCATGTGTCCTGACCAAGAAATCGAATGGGCAAGCTTTCGTGCACAGGATGACACCCAACAACTGAGCAACACTGGCCAGGGCTCTTCCATTTTTCTGATGGCAAATGACTGATCTAAGTCTGAGCCAGGCCTTCTGAGGAGTTACATGACCCCAGGCGTGAGGGTGAACAGTTGTCTGGGCAGGAAGCCAGACAGAGCATTCTATTAACCTCCTAAATTCTCAGGAACATGCTCTTCTGGGTACCTCTCCAGGGCACTTGGTACTTCTTGGCCAACTTCCTGCACCATATGGCCCAGTCCTATACCACATGGATTTGTTCTTTCTAATTCACAATGCCACTAGTTCCTTTCACTCTACTCCAAGAGCCTTTCTGAAATGGTCCGTACACTCCTGGCCTTTTCACTATTTTCTAACTCCAGATTTTCAACATTTTTGCTGTTGTTGTATTTTCCATTCATAGGAGCTAATGGAGTACAGCATAGTATTTGGCACATAGGTAATTTTGTCTACCACAGAGACATTCTCATGCCTGTGATTAGGATATTTAGAGTTGATGTTGTACATTGTAAATGCCCTATGCCCTGAGTAATCTGTGAAGCCCTATACTCTCATCTGGCTGGAAGTTGCATATAAACATCCAGTCTAATTGCCTAGAGAAATTAAAGAGGATTCCTTTCTTTATCTGTGCTCTTGAAGAGCATTTAGAGAGGTTGAGACTCAATGCACAGGCACATTTCCCATCTCTTCTCCCAGTTTTCTCACCTGACTTAGTTGTTCCAAAGAACTTCTCCCAGGCTACCAAGTTTCAGTTCTCCCTCCTTTTTTATTTCCTATTTCCTATTGTAAGTCTTTTTATGATGTTAGTTGGATCATCCTCTGAGCTCAGCAAAGTATTTTCCCCCCAATCCATTTCTCCTGATTCTACATCACACATGCTAGGATCCAGTTGAGAATAAAAACATGAGAAACCAGAATTGTTCCTGGCTTGCACAAAAGGAAAGGACCTTAACAGGTGGAGTCAAAAGAACTCACCTGTAAATAAATCTTAGTCTTGTCAACAAACAAGTTGTTGGTGTTTCTTCCTGCTGCTGCAGGCTGAGTACCCTGTTCTGCCTTCTCCCAACTCTGTTGCTGAGAGGCTCTGCCCTGGGCTCTGCCAGCTTGTGAGGCAGACAAGCAGGGCTCAGCAGTAGAAGGTCACCTCTGCCCCCAGCCCTCACAGCTCAGGGCCCATCCAAATCTATTGCTCTCTTATTGCTCTCTTGCTTCCCTCTGGGGTTTGCCCCGACCCTTCCCTTTCTGGCTTTAAAACACACACACACACACACACACACACACACACTCACTTCCCTCCCAAACAGAAAAAAATAGGCTCCTTCAATGTCCCTAAAATTAGAGAGAATGTTTGTAACCACTTCTCTCCACCCTGGAAGTCTTAGGTAATTTTCCTGGGGAAGAGAAAAGGAAAAAAAGGAGGGCTTGTTTCTCTTCTTTCAACCCTTCTTATCTCTCCTTCTAGTCTATCTTTGATGCATCAAAGTTCCCAACCCACTTGTCCAAGTTCACAATTTGCAAAGCTATGTGGAGATGCCTCAGCAGTGCCCTAGCCTTTCATAGGAATGTCACCGCACATGCCACAGGAGTTGGTCAGATGTGCTCAAGCATAGCAGCAGGTTCTTAGGGTGGGGCTCTCCTACACTATGATGACAGCTTCTGGACACAAAGAAGTAAGGGGCAGACCTCTCCAAAGCAGATTTAAAATCAAATGACCCTGAGAAACTATCCCATTATTTTTGGAGGCTTAATTCAGAAAGAGAGTATTTAAAAGGAGGTAAGTGAGGGGGACTTCCTATTTTGGCAAGATAAATTAAGTCCATGGCTGCCTATCTCTCCCACTGATTAAAACTTAAAACTCTGGATGTGATACAAAAAGAAACTGCCTAAAGACTTTGAAAAGTAAACAATAGCAGGAAGATTGAGGAGAAAACGTAAAACCCGAAGAACAAAGGTGAATAGCAGTGAATTTCTTGACTTTTTTCTCTGTCTCATTTTTCTCCCAACTTTGATAAGAGGGCAGGCTAGATCAGGGAACTAGTTAGTAGGTGCAAAAACAAAACAAAACAAAACACAACAACAATAACAAAACAAAACAAACACAACAACAACAACAACTAACAAAAAAACTAACTCTGAGAAGCCTAACTTTCTGGTCAGATGGCTAAAAAATCGGGTCCTTCGGAGCTGGAAAACTCACACAGCTTCCCTAAGCATTGGTCACTTCTTGCAAAATAGGCCACCTCTCCCAGCTGACACCTGACACAAGCCAAATTTCTGTGATTATCCCCTCTTTACCCATGCTTCTGTTGCCAGAATCCCTGAAAGGAAGGGCCAGAGCCCCCAATCTCATCTTAACTTCTACGGCCAGTTTTCAGACCGGTGGGTGGCATCTTCCATACCTATCAGCAATTAAGAACAGGGGTGGAAGACAGGTGGCAATCCCCTGGTGATCCGTTCACAGTGCCCTCCCTCCCAGTTTCTCTTTTCCCCAGTCCCAGTGCCACAAGACGGATCAGCAAATCTGCTTTCAAGTTGGCCAATGGGGAATAAGATACTAGTTTTCCCTTCTTGCACACATCCCCATATCTTTATGTGACTCTGGAACCTTGAATTGGTTTCAGATAAGGGGAATCACCTCCTTCTCTCCTCTATGGAGTAGGGAGTGGCATTCAGTGAACATTGCACACCCCCACATAAAAACTGCTTTCTCTCTCCTGTAGATTCTGGGTGTGGGAGCTGGAGTTGTAGGAAAACCAGACCTGGGCTATCTGGGGAAAACTTGTGGTTAAGAGACAGTTCCTAACTGTGAATGTAGAATATGGAATACTTTATAGCTTTTGTCTTCAACTTTAGATCTTAGTCACAATTTGGGGACAACAGGAAAATCATATCAGACATCTTCATGCACAACCCATTATTGGAATAGGAAAAGAATTGACCCAGTGTACAATAAAAAATAAGGATAAAAATGTCAAATGGTTCTTCATCCATCTCAGTTGACTTTCTCTAGCTGGTGTTAGATTATAATCAAGTGTTTTCACAATGGGCTTGAGCCCTGGCCGGTGTGGCTCAGTTGCGGGCCGATCTGTGGTGTTTCCCTCTCACATAGATGTTTCTCTCTCTCTCTCCCTCTCCATTTCTCTCTCTCTAAAAAGCAATGAAAATATTTTTTAATGGGCTTGAGACCCATAAATGGGTTGTAAAATCAACTTAGTCAATCAATTAAGTGGATTTCGACGATCATCATTTCAAATGACATAGAACAGAATACATCAGCATACTGTGTGAAATGTTAGTTTGGAAAGCCAGTGATCTGTTAGGGCAGAGAAACGAGGTGTCATCTGTGCACACACGTAGAGAACCTGTCATGCTGAGAGCTCCTCCGAAGAATCCTAGGGGAAATGGTACATTTCTCTTTGCTAATGACTGTTGGCTCCAGAGAACCATGGAGAATATATATAAAACAGATAGTCAGGTACTGGCATTTGAAATTTCTTGGAGATGGAATATACCATTTCCTCGAATCCTTTTATGTCCCCTCCAAATCTGAAAGCTTTCTGAAATTTCTGTTAGAAGTCTCAGATATAATAGCAATAGTTTTTATGTATCCCTCCTTCCACTAATAAGAACTTTTAACTGTCCGTTATATATACTGCTCAACTAGATTCTGAAACCGAAGATGTTACCTTTTCAAGGTTAAAAGCCAAAATCAAGAAAGGCCATTTTGGAAATTGTGTTCATATATACAATTGTGCCCAGTTTAATAGGTAATTATTGAGAGTCAGCTATACAATTCACTATTGGGAACAAAGATAAAATGAATATGAGACATTTTCTATTAAAAAGACACTTGTTGCCTGGTGTGGCTCAGTGGTTGAGCATCGACCCATGAACCAGGAAGTCATGGTTCAGGGCACATGCCCAAGTTGCAGGCTTGATTCCCAGTAGGAGGTGTGCAGGAGGCAGCCAATCTATGATTCTCTCTCATCATTGATGTTTCTATCTCTTTCTCCCTTTCCTTTCCTCTCTCTGAAATCATTAAAAACATAACTTTAAAGAAAAAAGAAAGAAAACGGGGTGTGAATTTCTCTGAAAAAAAAAAAGAGGTTATGTATATTACCTATCAAATCACTTAAGAAAGACTTCACTTGACTTTTTAAATCTTTGTTTGGATATAGCAGAAGCTCAAAGCAAAATTCAAGTGGGGAGAACTCATAGAACTGCGTAGGATAATCCCATTTAATAAATGTTGATACACTCACACAAAATGCTTACTCAGTGTTACATTTAGAATTTTGTTAATGAAAACTAGTGTTTCATACCTGGTGATGACCCAATGCATTTATTATTGCTCACTTCAAATAGCTTAGGGATACAAGTAGGGAAGCACCTAGAGATTGGGTTGTATCTATCTAGCATTTTACTTTTCCATAATGTCTGGTAGCTCACAGAGGCCACGCTGGATCATACCTTCAGAGATCAATGTGAGACATTTTGTTACCTTTTGGCTTAACAGAAAAATTAGCCTGAATGACCAAAACAATATAAGACAAAATTCTTAAATATTCTTGGATAGTGACTAAACTAAAAAATAAAAAAAAGCCTAACTCACTGCTTTAAGGGCAATAGACATTAATTAAATACTTGTTGAATTACATGAATTTGATTGTATTTCTACCTCTGGCTGCCTGCATTTATTTTCAGCCCTACTGGTTATTAGTTTTATTATTCTTGGGTAGTTTTTTAACTTCTCTAAGGCTTAATTCTATATTCATAAGATCTTGTTACGAAGAGTAATTGAGATAACCTATGTAAAGCTCTTAGCACAGTGCTTAACATACTTTAAGTGCTATTGAAGGTTATCCTTTATTATTATTATTATTTCATTTCTCAGAAGTTCTTGCTAGTTAGATACTATCTGCTATCCTAATACCACACTGTAAAATATCTCTATGTATAGTGTGGGCAGATGAAACAGCCTAGATTTTAGAAGTATTTTTTTAATGTTGGTTTTGTCATTTCTTTTGCTTAAACCCAGTGTTCGGGATGACCTAATTTTAGAAGCAAGTGAACTTAACATTTATTTTCATCACAATTAGAATGATTTGTTCTACCCTTTCTGTAGGCAGAAACTTAAATCCAAATGAGATTCTGAAGTAGAAAATAAAACTCACAAGTAAGTACTGTTAAGGCTTATGCCAAATGCTACTCTGTTCATTTTTAATGCATTCATTTCAGCATCATGATATTTAATATTAGCTGACACCACAAGACTCAAGCATATCAAGATTCTTGTATCTTTTCACTCATGGACCCTTCCCCTACCCTTTTTTTTTCCAGTTCCAGAACCCACTCCCTGTTATGACTGGGTTTATGAATTTATCTGCCTGTCTATTTGCATCCAAGACTAATTCTCTTCTAAGACAGAATATGATTAGGTAGTGTTTTGTTTTTTTTTAATGTCAAACCTGTTTCCTCACCTGTCAAGTGGACATACTAATAGTGTCTTCTTAGCACAGAGACTCACACATTAAACAAACAACTTAATACTTTTTAATATTAGAGACCATGACTTTTTTATTTACTAAGCTCCATCCTGATATTTATGCTTTTTCTCAAAGATCACAATAGGTTCTGACTTCTTATCTGCCCTTCTGGGGTTTCTAAAATCTCCTAACTAGGCAGTGTCCACTAACCCTATGCCTACAGGTTGGCTGCAATTATTCCTGAAAGGACTAGGACAAAGTCTTCTTTTTTCATATCTACTACAGAAGCCAGCACAAATGTTAACAAAGCTTTTAAAATAATTATCTTTTATTTAAATTGTCCCAAAAGTCACAGAATATTTTTTTCAGAAGTTGCTTTTTCCTTTTTTTGTGGTTATTTTTTTTTTAATTGTGATAGAATCATGCCTACTCTCTATTGGAGAAAGAGAGTGAGAAAATCAGAGTTAGTTAAAGAAGAAATGAAAAAGTTCTTGGTCTTAGATTAAGAATGTCTGTAAGGAGAAAAAAAAATCTTAAACCAGAAGGGTCCCCAAGATAATGATTTCCTTTGTGCTCAGTGATTTGAAAACAATATAACTATTATTTAGAAGTGAATTAAGACTTTAAAATTTGCTTTGAAAGTGTATAGCAACTAATTTCAAATGAAATAAATTTGAATTTATAACTATTCAAAATCTATGATATCAAGAAAATATTTGCTTTAATAATACAATTGTCCATTTATAGTGTGTGTGGGAGGCAAACTTTTTTTTTTAAGATATGGGGTCCTTCGATTAAAATCACTTAGAACCATGGATCTAGAGTAATAGATTTTGAGGGGAGATCCAATTATTATATGGCCACAAACACTTGGAATCCATGTCTCCACATAAGGAGAAATAGTGGAACTACCCAGTGAAGTTCAACTCTTCACCACATTTCCCACCACACTTCCTGCCGGCAGCTCCTACGTTATTCTGCCTCTGCAGGTAAGTCCAGCCCTTCTGCAAGTCCAACAAACCAATCATTTCCTGGCCAACAGCAGTGGTTAAGACATTAGACCTCAATATATATCCTGGCTCAGTTATTTACTAGACCTGTGGCTTTACATAAGTCACCTCTCAGCACATTTCACATATTCATTCATTCATTCAGTAAATGTTTCTAAGCACCTACAATGTGCCAGGCACTGTTCTGGTCATTAAGGATGTAATCAATGGTGTGTTAAAAAAAAAAAAGAACATAGTCTTTGAGGTAGACACCATGGGTTGGCTAACCAATACCCATTGTTAACTCTCTTCACTACTGCTGTTCCGCAGCCAGCTGCATGACATGACCTCAGCTCCTTGAACCACTTTTCTCATATGTAAAGTACCTGGGTTGGTTTCTATTTACTCTATGATCTCATCCAACTCTGTGACTATATCTGCCTGAATTCCGGGTGTTATTACTTCAGCTTCTACCTTGTGTAAGTGCTAAATGAAACGGAGCTAAACAGGAAAGATAAAATACGAAGGCAGGCTGAGGCAACCAAAACTATGGGAAGAGTAAGCCATTGCCTCTAAGAATGTCCATGGCAGAACTACAAGTTGTCTTGGCCTAAAATATCTCCCCTACCAAAGCATCTGTCAGTGGAGGTTGTGCAGAACCTATGAAATGACAGCATGTTCTTCCCAACCCCTCACAATTTTACACTCATCAGACTCTATTAAAACAAACCTCCAGTTCAGAAAGAGATCACAAAAGAGTGAGGATATCCTCTGTCCTGTGGAAAGAAGAATGGCAAGTTCATATAATTTGCCTTGGTAATGGACTGCCCATAACACATATAGCATGTTTGTGGTACAGAGAATTTGCTACTGAAGGTGTAGATTTCGCTATTTGATTGTGGTCATTTTGCATTGTTTGGTTATCCTGTAGCATTCTGTAAGCCTACGTCACACCTGGGTGTAGACCATTTCTCTCTCAAAGGGTGCGGGCACTTCCAATGTTGTGCAGACCAGAAGGTAGACCCTGAAGAGGACTTAGGGACCCAGGGAGAAGGACTTAAGCTGGCAAGAAGGAGCATTCAATCTTGCTCTTCTGTCTTCCTTTTCTTAACCTATACTTTAATGGATAAATGTAGCCAATAATAGCCCTCCCATTAGAAGGAAAGAAAGAGAGTCTTTGAAATGGGATTTTGGAGAATTTTGCATGGAGAATTGGAGGTAGGGAAAAAAGAACCCATAATTTGCCCACATTATCTGGATTCATATTATTCTATTTTTAGTTTATTTTATTATTCCCCATCATTGGGATAAAAAAAAATAGAAACATGTATAAATAGTTGATTGATTTCCCACAAAGGTATCAGTGCAACTCAGTGGGAAAGAAACATTTTTATAACCAACTGGAATAATAAAATATTTATGGGGGAGGGGGATTGAACCTAGATGCCTGCTTCATTCTATGTTTAAAAATTAATCTAAGGTGGATTATAGATCTAAATACAAATCTTAGAACCATAACATTTCTAGAAAAAAGAAGGGAGGATAATTTCTTAGAGCACCAAAAGTACTAACAGTAAAAGAAAAAAAATGACAACTTGGACTTTATAAAAATTTACAATTTCTGTTCATCCAAAGACCCTTTGAAGCAAATAAATAGGCCAGACACAATCCAAGAGGTAATGTTTATGATACACATATGTGACTAAAGATTTATATTGAGAATTATAAAGAACTATAAATCAATAAGAAAAAAATTAAAACCAAAATAAAAATAAAGTATTTAAATAGATACTTCAAAAAATATACCAATGGCCAACAAGCACATAAAAAGTCATCAGGAAAATACAAATTAAAACTACAATTTCATACCCACTAAATGGCTGATATCAGAAAAAATGGCAATGAATTAATATTAACAAAGATGTGGAACAACCATTTAAGAAAACTGCTTGACAGTTCATGTAACTCTACATAAATCTACCCTATAGCCAACTAATTTCACTCCTTGGTAATTACCCAATGGAAATTTTAAACTATGTCCACAAAATACTCTTCAGCAATAAAAAAGAACAAACTACTGATAAATCAACAACATAGATGAATCTCACATACATAATACTGAGTGAATGAGACTAGACACAAAATAATATATGTCTTACTTCAGTTATAAGAAGTCCAAAGCCCATGGTAACAACCATGTCTGTGGTATTAAAACCAGAAAGGATTGACTGGAATGGGCAAGAAGTGATATTCTGGGGTGAGAGACACATTCTAGATCTCAATTTAGGTAGTGTTTACATGGGTGTATATAATTATAAAACTCATCAAACACATTTAATAACCGTGTATTTGATTGTATGTAAATTAGCTCATAAAATGTAAAATAAAGATACATACATTGAAACTATATAGATAGTTGGGATAATTTTACCACTTACTATTCTAACCCACCTGTACAATAATAAGCAAGCATTCAATTCTGAGCTTCCTGGAAACTGAGATCAAGGGAATGTTCATATTTTACCTGAGAGAAAAGTCTTTGACATGTAAAAGTTTGTTAACACTGAATAAGGATAAAGATATCAGATTCACTAGCTATCACCTTGAAGCTAGCTCACGGTCATCATCTATAACACCAATTTTTAGAATCCTTCATTGCAGTAGCTGCCTAAATGTGCACCTGGCATCAATTCTCCCTCCAATCTGTTCCTCAACTTGCAATTAAAGAGATTAAAAAGAGTAATATGTCAAAATATGGCAATGACTCCTTATTAACTACAAATAAAACAGAAACTTTTGTAGTATTACATATATGATACTAGATCACCCATCCCTAAATACGTCTCTAGCCTCTTCTCCTACTACTCGTTGTTTTGTACCTTAAAGTCTTGTAAAACCCAATTGTTTAAATGTCCTCACACATACTGTGTCACTTAAAACCCCGGACCTTGCTCATTATCACACTCTGCCTTATGCCCAGAGTGCCTTTTCAACCTATCATATTCTGAATAATTTACTCATCCTTTTCAGGCTCAGCTCAGGTGTCTTCTTGTCAGGATATGTTCCTTGAATCGTCACAGCCCCACAGTACCCAGTGTTGACCTCTACCTTAGCGCTTAGAATATTTTTATTTCATCAACAAAAACTTATTGAGCAAATGCTATGCACTATTCACTGTTTTAGCTCCTAGAATAAATACATCAATTAACTAAACAAAGTGTTTTAACTTCATGTAATTAAATTTGCAAATTTATGGTGTCCAACCAAACCACAAACTCCATGAAGTTCAGCCATGGGTTTTTCACGTTTGTACCTGTAGCAAAAACAATGCTGGCACATAATAACTGCTCAGCATAAATTCTTGTGCATTGAAACAAATGATGGGACAGGACATGAGATGGCCAGTTTGATTAGTAGGAACCAAGGTGAGAACGCCTGATTCAGGACTGTCCACGAGGAGGCACCAGCCACAGAGGAGGGCTCTCCGCTGTCTGGAGCAGCAGTGCAGCTCTGGAAGCCACAGGAGATGAAGTACAGAAACCAGGCTCCACTGTCTACATGATTTTGCCTAGAGCTACCTCTGCATGAAACAGCCAGAAATAATTTCAGGACCACATAAGTGCTGAGTTTTTAGTGGTGGCAGATCCCTGCTGACATCCCACCCGAGGATGTTTGATTGCCTCCTTATATTCCAAACCAGATGTCTTTGGATGGCAATCTACTTTCTCTCACCTTGGGGTGGCCAGAGGGGAAGTCGGATTAGAGGTAGGTGGGCAATAGGGTGAGGGTTTTAAAAAGTATATTCCATGACTGATTGCCTAAGATTATGTATGAGGTGTGATTATAAAGTAATGAGAGCCATTTTCATGTGTGACTTGTCTTATGTTTTAATCACACCTCATATATGGAATGTGTGTCATTTCATACAATGTTTGAAAATTACCACAACCGAAGGTATTTGGCAGGAAATGTTAAATTGTTATTGAGTGCTCTTTTGCGAGGTAAGCATACTCTGGGTTCTCTTCAGAGCATGTATGTAATTCTGAAACTATGAAGAGACCTTTTTCTTATGAGAATATGTAATTCCAGACATGTTACCCAAGAAGAGAGAAACATTATATTTATAAAGTTGTGGTCACCTAAACACTCCAACACCTTTTGACAATTGTTATAAATGATTTGGCAGTAATAATAAAACTAGAACTCTTTTATAAATATAAAATGGTCATACATTTAGAATTGAAGAGAGAAGTCAACTAAAATTATGAAAGTGAGAATAGTAGAGGATTTTTATACAATCAATAATTATCATAATTCTTTCAAGTATTTATCATTGTTAACCAAAAGTCTTCAATTGGAATTTACATAGAGTTTGGGCAGACATTAAAACATATGGGCTTAAGCAGAGAAAGATAATATCATATGCTCTCACTCATTTGTGGAATATAATGAACAACATAAACTGATGAACAAAACTAGATCCAGAGACAGAGAAACATCAATCAGAACGTCAAACCTCAGGGAAGGTAGTGGACAGTGGGGGTAAGGGAGAGAGATCAACCAAAGGACTTATATGCATGCATATAAGCCTAATCAATGGTCACAGACAACAGAGGGGTGGCGGCATGAATGGGAGGTGGGGGGTAATGGGGGAATATGGACACATATGTAATACCTTAATCAATAAAGAAATTTAAAAACAACAACAGCATATGGGCTTTTTAAAAAAGCATTCTTGCTGTTTCTAAAAGAATACTTACAGCTGACTAAGCAAGAGAATAGCCATATTTTCAGAACCTAAGATTTGAAGTGAAAGTTGTCAAATAAAAAAAAAATAACAAAAAAAACCCACAACCAATTATGACATTAATGATCATTGGATTCCGTCTTTGGCCACAAGGGATAAATTCTTATTAAAATCAAATCTTGAGGGAGAAGTATGACTAATGCAGCATGAGAAGTAAAAGTGCCAGCAGAAACTAGAGTGGATGGCAAACTATGAAAAGGGAATTTGAAAGAGTCATTTTATCTGGAGAAGGTAATTTTCAAAATGACTTAGAGCAGGAGTTCTCAAACTTGATTGTTCATGTTACTCTTTTTTAAAATAAGGTCTTCATTTTATTTATTTATTTTTAAATGTATTTTTATTGATTTCAGAGAGGAAGGAGAGGGAAAGAGAGAAAAAGAAACATCAATGATGAGAAAGAATAATCAATTGGCTGCCTCCTGCACGCCCCCTACTGGGGATCGAACCTGCAACCCAGGCATTGCCCTGAGCTGGAATCAACTGTGACTTTCTAGTTCATAGGTCAATGCTCATCCACTGAGCCACATTGGCCAGGCCATCTTATTCTTATAAAGGTGGTCTTCTGACCGCATTTTTAAAGTAGCATATAGAAAATAGGAACTCTTATATAAACGTGGTTTTTCATTACAACTTCACTACATAATCTAATAATAATAAGACAAATAAAGAGTCAGCAAAGTTTACTTGAGAAACAAACCCATTTAAAAATATTTCCTGTAAGTTTAATTATTGGAGGGATCTGTATCATTTAGGGTATAGAAGAGAATGCAGTGAGAATGTATATTTCTCTAGACTTTGATTAATGACTTGCAAATCATGAAGAAATAGGGGAAATAACATAAAATCTAAGGTTAATTTTTTAAAACTAGAGGGTATAATAAATAATCAAGTTGTCAGGAAGTGGTGATTTGACATGGAAATTAGGCGGGAGGCATTCATATTTGTACTGATCTAATATGAGTATGCAAATATAGACTCCTAGCTGAGAAGCCATTTTGCAAATTTTGCCCAGAATTGCAAATGCGAACTCAGAATGTATTCCTCCCACAGCCTCCAAAGGTTCCAAGGCTGAGCCACTCCCATCTGCCAGGGGCTTCTACCACTTATAAAAGAAGAAGCTGCCGCTTCTCTGGTTTATGTTGATGTGAAACTCCAGAGGAAAATACAAGATGGGCACCTGGGCTTAATTCAGCTTCAATAGAAACTTGATCATGTTATGTTTATAATGATTCCAAGGGGGACTTTAAAAATAGCAAACTAGGAAGATACATTTCTCAAAATTCCCAACTGAGTTCTCATATACATCTGATTACAAAGATGTCTGTCACAGAAAAAGAGGATCTTATTACTTCTACTAATATACAATGGGATTGATGAATAAGATACCATATAAGCAAATACAGACAAAAAATTGTACTCCAGCTTCAGTATTTCCACATGGTAGTAGCTGTGCATGTGTGGTTTTAAAATCATTGAAAAAATATTTTTTAAATGACATGAGGAAGATGCCTTCCTTTCCAATGTCATTATTTGTGAGGGAGAGGGAGGACCACATGTTTAAAAAGTTATAGTTGCTGTGATACAAGGACATACAAGTCAAAGATGGGGCAAAAGGAGAGAGAATGGGCCATTTACCTGGAAAAGACAGAAAATTCTTCATAGAGGAGCTGAGCTTATACTGTGAAAATAAATGAATATGCAAGGAGGAAAAGTGAAGTGCATGCAGGATATCATGGGAATGTCACAGGAATCTGAGGGTCCACCAGCAGTTGGATGCGGTGCAGAGAGCATGGTCAACGCCAAAACTAGAGAGCCAGACAGGAACAGGGGTGGCACTTCGGGAGCTCTGACTGAGGAGTAAATCAGAACCAGGGGGCGTAAGGCAGGAGTAAGGGACAAGGTCCTACTTCAGACCTTTTCATAGCTATGTAGGTGATCATTATGTATTGCTCTAGTGTGTCCCCTTCAATTTTAACAAACATAGTATAGGAACATTCAACATTATAATGCGGGGCTTGTACAGAATATATAATACTAAAACTCCAACAGTTCTTTGGCCTTACTGCTTCAAACAAACCACCTATTCTTGTCACGGTAGTTGGGATAGCCTGTGCGGAAGGGATTGGAGAAAAGAAATGGAGGTCCAGGTAGGAGGCTATTCCAGTAGTCCTGGAAATAAGCCTGCAGCCAGGCAAAAATATCCCAAGGGATGGATGTCAGAAATCAGAAGGAGCATAAGTGACAAGACTTGATCACAGATTCAGGGATAAGAAGAAGACAAAATCAAGGGAAACCCCAAGATCTCTGGTTTGGATGGGTCTATGGATGACCTTAACAGGGATTTCCCACTTAAAAAATATTCAGATGTTACCCTTCCTGCCCAAATAAGCAGAGATATTACTTCTTCCGTGCGCTCCCTGCTACTAATAGATAGTGTTCTCTCTTGCTTCCATCCTTAGAATTTGATTGCATTTCTCTGTGGTACTTGTCATTTCTAACCAGAGCTGAAATAATGCATATATGATCTGTATAGTAGGTGTTCTAAAACCTAATAATTCTGTGCAGTGAATAAGTGAAAGTTTGCCTATTATGCCTCCTGGAAGTTTCTTTCAGATGTAGATCTAAAGCCCGTGTTCCTAAGCTTGTGTATCATCAACCCTGTTGACAAACTAGTGGCAATCTAGTGAAGCTATGGATCCCTTTCAGAATAATGTTTTAAATGCAAAAAATAAAACACAGAGAATTATAATTGTACTGAAAAATACATTAAAGTATAGACACATTACAAAGAAATGTATCTTTAAAACTTATTAGTGGGGAGGCTGTTGCTAGATTGAAGAAAATTGTGGAGAGGTCTTTGAAAGAAACTGTCAAGTAACACCTGAATTCTCCAAATTTTTTTAAATTAAACTAAAATTGTAGTTTGGTTCTTTATCCTAACACTAATGAATTCCTCTTTGGCTAGATCAGTGGTCGGCAAACTGCAGCTGGCGAGCCACATGCGGCTCCTTGGCCCCTTGAGTGTGGCTCTTCCACAAAATACCACGTGCGGGCACGCACATACAGTGCGATTGAAACTTCATGGCCCATGTGCAGAAGTCGGTTTCCGGCTCTCAAAAGAAATTTCAATCGTTGTACTGTTGATATTTGGCTCTGTTGACTGTGAGTTTGCTGACCACTGGGCTAGATCATCATCTTAATATTCTTCATATCAAAAAGAAAAGGAATGATAACCAATGGTTCACTTTGATACAATCAAGATAAAATAACTTGTAAAACTTTTTGAAGTGTTTCCAGATGTTTGCAAATTTCTTTTTTCAAAGAAATTGACACAGAATTTTGCATCTCATCTTCATGGGGTAAATCATCTCCTCCAGCACTGATAGTTGACAAGATGTTCCACCTTGGCAGCTTAGGCAAGAAAGTTTGTAGATTTCTAAGAGTATCCATGAGGTGGCATTAGAACCATGTACTGTGTTCAAAAGACCATGTCGCATTATAGAGAGTTAAGAATTATTTTTTCAATTGTCTAGTTTTGTAAAATTTTAAAAACTAATTTCTCATATCGATCAACAAACCATTGTAGACAGGGAAATCCCATAAAGCAGCATAAATATTTGAAACACTGCCATAAGAATACATGAATACTTATGTTTGGTGATGGTACAGAACTGACCAATAGCTGGCCAGCAAAATTACACAACATCTGTAGACATGAAGATTATGATTTCATGTGATCTTTCAATTTAGAAGTTATGAGTGAAAATATTCCTGTGGTTTGTTACATTCATAACTGAAAGGCAGTTAGAGTTAGACATAATAAAGGCATAATTTTTTTCTATCCAAGTTCATGTCCTCCCCAGAACTTGACTTCTCTCCACAGAACTCCTCCTACTCTAAAGGTAAAGCAGAGACTACAAGTTTACTTCTAAAATTCCAAATGAAAAATGTTAAATGTAATGCCCTAAGGTTAGTGTACTCATGAAGTGTCATTGTCCAAACCATCTTTGGGAAGGAAATGGGTTATATTAATAATTATGCCAGAACAAGGGTCTCCAAACAAGATCAACCTAAGCAAACTAAGCTTTTTGGCGATGCCACCCAAGTTAGAAAAAAAAGATTAAAATGGGGGTGGCTATTACAGAAGTCAAAGGTGGCTTTATTTTATAAAAGGGGAGATTCAATTCTCCCCTTTTACAGAGAATTGTGGAACCTGAGAGAATAGTGACTTCAACACAAATTAATAGTTAGAATGTTTTGCTAAGTTTTTAGGAAATATAATGAGTCATAGCCATCAATAAAGTAATCTTCCTGTTTGTGAAAATTAAGTTTTTGGCACAATGCAAAATTTGCATTGGTCTAATACCCATTTTCTATTAAATATTTGTCCTGGTTGGGGCAAACTATCTTAACATGTAAGTCTAAATTATAATTAAAGTATTTAAATTATGCTTTTTTTACTCAATTACTGGATCATCACCTGTTGTTATCCATGGTCTTATGGTACTTTGTGGGCTCCTCATACAAGAAAAATAAGATAGGAATCAAGATGGTTGGCCTTTTCTTTGCCTATATTTTGGTATTGAAGGGCTTGAGTGAGCAAGGTAATTAGAGGTTTCTGAGCTTGACTTTTTCCCTGGAAGCTCAACAAGCTATAGAGACCCAGTGCTCCTGAGACACAGGGCAGGGAAGAAATAAATCCTCTTCAGTCCCTGCAGTCTTTCCTGAGAGCGAAAGAAAAATATTTTTCCAGTGGAAATTTCTCAGAAGGCATAGTAAATTCACAGGCTCTCCATGGAGGTACAAAATTGAGTGAGGAGAGAGACTACACGGAGAAGAAGAAAACACTCCTTTTTGGAGCTCTACTATGTACCAGGTATTTAACATATTACTTCATTTACTAATGGCCTGTAAAAGTGCCATTAATCCTGTTTTAGGAAATTTAGGATGGGCACTAATTCAACTTGTTGAAGGTCACAAAGCTTGGAAGTGCCAGAGTTAGGTTTTGAATTCTGATCTTTTAGTCCAGAGCATTGTTGGCTGTATTCTGACACCGCAGTCCAGTTTGGGATATCAAAGACACCATGCTTACTGTGACCCCTTCTCACCACTCCAATAGGATGTCTGCCTCCTCCTGAATCCAAGATCTAAGACTGGTCCAAGAAAGAAAAAGGAAGGTCTGAATCGCTGAGAGAGAATAGTCAGGTCTTCTGGGAATACAGGTCAGAATGGTATTTCATAGAAGAATAAGGTAGATATTAAAGTTAAGTCACTAAATTGTTGGGCTAAAAGAGCAGCCAGTCAAGGTTTTTCAAATCTCCAGGCAGATTTTTTCACAGCCCCATGCAATTATCATTTTGACACAGCACACTTATTGGGCTTTGAACCAAGTCAATTATGATTTTATTCATTACAATTCAAATATAGATTCATTGCAACATATGTAGAAAACATGGCTTCAAATAATGTTTCACCAATCCTTTCCCATGCCTACAGGCCATCCCATGTTTTTAGGACTCAGCTACGTAAATAGAGCTGTTTCTGATTAGCAAAATTAGCTTCCACTCCCTTTTGTGTAATATGTAACACAAAAGTCTTCACTTAAAGATAAGACTGATTGCTCTCTTGGAGAAAAGAGCTTTCAACAGGAATCACAATTAATTGGAAAAGTTTCCCATGAGCTATAAACCACAGGGTGTAAAAAAAAAAAAAAGGAACAATAATGAAAAATTATCAGAAATTTAATATTTTATTCTGAAAGGCAGCAAAGATTTAACAGCAATGGTAATTTTGCAGTTTAAATTTACCTATCATATTTTTCTATCAAGATACTCCAAAAATGTAAATAGTATTATAACACTTTTCCATACTCACAACTGTAGACCTACTTTTGCCAACCCCTGTGTTTTTTAAATGACTGGAAATGGAGGCTTCATTCGTTCTTTCATTCATTCATCAATTTTTTAGCAAGAACCTCTTCTCTAGCTAAAATACAGAGAGCCCCTTCAGAGACGTAGTAACCTGCACCTCTTCTCTCCATTTTGACAAGAAAGGGAAAAGCCATTTTCAATAGTTTTCAGTGTCATAGCTGAACAAGAGAGGAAAATCAGAGGCAGAGAGAGAGAGAAAGGAACCACATCCCCTTAAAAGGTAACAAATTTCATTTTCATCTTTCCAAAGACCATTTCCTTTTCAGATTATTAAACAGTAAGCACTCGCCCTTGCATCATCATGGAATGGGAATTAATGTACATCTCTCTTACATATTTCCTTTAGTAGAAAATTGTTTTGTTGCTTTAATTCAGGAAAACAACACTAACCAATATAATAACTCATATTATCATGTTCTTATAACAGCAAAAATCTCAACATAAAAGTTATGTAATACTTACAATCAGAGATATGTATGAAAATGAGATGTCAACATGTCCACTCAATTTGCATTTAAAGATGACTAATTTTTAGGCAGCTTTGGTCTCAGTATGTTTGGATAGTCTTCTAATTAAATCAGAAACTTTATTATTTATTATGCTAATTGTTTGACCTACTAAAAAAGTAAGTGGATAAACTGGATGAGCATAAACATGCAATCTAGATAATTTGCGCCAAACCCACTTTACATAAATAGGTCTCTAGCTTGAAGTATATAAAAATTGTCACATCTACCAACATAGAATTGAAGATATTTCAATAGGTAAGAGCAAACTGTTAAGTCATACTTGTTATTGATCAACATATGCCATCTAATGTACTAAGTCATATGGACACTAGCTAGCATCTAGTGTCTCCCAATTTAATGTTTAAATTCAGATCAGCCTAAAAGTGAATGAACCTGGAAAAAATCTTTGGAACTTCTTAAGTACCATATAGCATTCATTTGCTAAATTGTACCCAAGTTTGTTTTCATTGAACCTGAATTAAAGTTCTAGTTATGGCATATAATAGCTGCATGACCTTCAGCAAGTTACTTGGCAAGAACTACAAGGATTATTGTGAGAATTATATATATATTTTTTTAATGTGTGGTCCTGGCCAGGTGGCTTGGTTGGTTTAAGCCTCGTCTGGTACACCAAAACGTTGCAGGTTAGATTTCCAGTCAGGGCACATACCTAGGTAGAGGGTTTGATCCTTGGTCCCAGTTGGGGTGTGTATGGGAAGCAATCGATTGTTATTTCTCTCACACCTCTCTCTCTCTCTCTCTCTCTCTCTCTCTCTCTCTCTCTCTCTCCTCTCCTTTCCTCTCCTCTCCTCTCCTCTCCCCCCTCTCTTGGGTGAGGATTAAAAATTTTAAAAATTTAAAAATGTGTGTACTCCATATAGTGCCAAACACATAGTAAGTATTCAATAAATGGTAAATTGTTTGATATCAATGATTGATGCAGTCCTACAATGCTACTGAATTATAAATTTCCCTCGAAATGGTGGGGCACTGGAAACATTTCTACATGTGGAAATATAAACTAAATAAAATGTGGATCTTCTAGCTCATTAAAAGAGCAAGAGTCATAAGAATGTTTGTATCCATAATCTCACTCCTAGAAGCGTATTCTTGATAAATATGTCACAGAGGGAAAATTAAAATGTGTAAATGTATTTAATATAAATTTATAATAATATAAAACTGCAAATCAACTAAATTTCTAACAAAGAGAAATTTTAATAAATTTATTATTAAATTATTTTAATAATTAAAAATAAAATGCAGCTAAATGGAAAATGTAGAACACAAATTGTATCTACACAAAAACTGTGAGTATGCACACAATGTATGTGTATGTACATTTGGGGAAGGCTATACAGAGATGTCCTGAGCTGGCTTATATTGGCTTATGAGAGTCAACTGTTACATTTTCAGAAAATTTGCAGCCAGTTATTAAACACAGTCATTATTAAAGATTAAATTAAGCAAGTACCCATATAGTGAACATACTACGTAAAAGCATGCTACTGCTCCTCACCTTATTTGGTGTCTCACTAATCGTTTGAAATTTGCCATGACAGGAGTGTTTACACCAAGGAAATTGACAAATGCTTCAAACCAGGGCTTATATTTTTTGTTTTGTTGATGGTATAGACATAAGAAAGCAGTAGAATATGTTAATAATGCAAATTCAATTTTAAAGTGTATCCTATCTGTTGTCATTACATTGTGAATGACATTGAAAACTGAGGGAATATTTTCCCAGTATTTGAAAACTATTATCCAATTTAACCAAAAGTTTGCTGCTCTTAGGACAAATAAGTGAAGTTATAATACAGTTTTATTTTCTCTTTCTTCTTAGACATTAATGTTGATAATGAAAATATCAACCAATGTTCATGGTAGACCCACACTCAAGGAGCTGGTTGTTAAACATGTGAGCACCATAACACTTTGTATACCTATAAAACTATGGTTAATGATGGTGAGGAAGCAACTCATGAACTAAAATTGCACATTAAATATTAATTTTAGAGTTCCATTTGTGATTATTTAAAGATAAAATAATAATTTTTAAAGTAAAAGAATACAACAAATATTTTCAGAAAATTTAATATTTTTCAAAATAATTCAAATTGTGGTACAAAAATAATTTATCTCTTGACTTTCCTTTCTTTCTTTTCCTTCCACAAATATGTATTGGACCCTACTATGGGGCTCTGTGCTATTTCACCATCCCTGACCTTGTATAATCTTGTGTGGAGTCAGAATCCACACAAATAATTATGCAAACAAATATTTAAATGTAAATTTTGTTAAATACTATAAAGGAAAAGAGCAGGGAACCTCGACTAGGAGGACAGAAAGAGCATCTTTTAGAAAGTGACTTTTAAGCTGATACCAGAAGAAAAAATATGAGTTAAGCCAAGAAAGATGGTAGAAAAGAGCATCCCAAGCAGAGGAAACAGCATAAGCAAAGACTCTGAGGAAGGACAAAGCTCGGCCTGTAGCTGGACCTTAGGACAGGTCAGTGTAGGGTGGCATGGCCAATGCATGTAGGGTTGGGCATGAGTGACAACAAGCTGGAGCCAAATTGTACAGGACTTCACAGACTAGGGTAAGGGCTTTGATTGTTATTCTAAGAGTAATCAGAAGCCATCACTGAATCTTAAAATTCCTTGGGGAGTTGATGCAACGAAAATTTATAGTCAAGTTAGCACCACTGGGTTCCAGGTTAGAATTAAGCACACTGTAGAAAGTGATACAATCAAGTCCTTTTTTCTTTTGCTTTTCATTGCACTTTGTGATAATAGGTATAAAACAGAGAAAGATCAAAAGGTCTCCATCCCGACAAATCTACAATCTAAAGGAAATATTGTCATCAGAATGCTCCCTATCTTCAGCTGAGATTTAAATCAGATTTGAACCTGCTCCTTTGAGATTCAGATACAGTTACCCCCAAGCCACCCATCCCACATAGTCCAACCTCCTTCCACGATTTCTGCAGATTCTCAGGGACTTCAGTTTGCCTGGTCACTCTGGAACATGAAGTTATTCAAGGAACATCTTGTAAATGTTCACCCAACCCTTGAACCAGCCTTGTCTAACTTCTTTTCCCTCTCCCTCCCTTCCTCCTCACTTCCTTCCTTTTTTTCTCCTTTCTCCCTCCCTCCTCGGCCTTCCTTTCTCTCTCTCTCTCTCTCTCTCTCTCTCTCTCTCTCTCTCTCTCTCTCTCTCTCTCTCTCTCTCTCTCTCTCTCTCTTCCTTTCTCTCTCTTTCCCTCTCTCCCCCCTCCCTCCCTATCTCCTAAAAGTCATAAATTCATTCTGAAACCTCCAATTCCAATTCAGTATTGCAGGGTTTGTCCCCGTTCCTCTCTCCATAGCTATAATTCCCTTTTCTTACAATGAAAAACCTGGCTCCCATTAGCCTCAATATATTGACCTATTTGCTTATCCTTAGAATACATAGAATACCACGAAGACAACAGTCTTCTCCTTTAAGAAAAATAAAATAAAATAAAGAAACTGCAGTTCAGAATGCTTAAATGGTTTGCTTGAGAGATTAGTAAATGTCTGAGCCAATGTCTTGTTGCCACTCATGCCCAACCCTACATGCATTGGCCATGCCACCCTACACTGACCTGTCCTAAGGTCCAGCTACTGACCGAGCTTTGTCCTTCCTCAGGGTCTTTCTTTATGCTGTTTCCTCTGCTTGGGATGCTCTTTTCTACCATCTTTCTTGGCTTAGCTCATATTTTTTCTTCTGGCATCAGCTTAAAAGTCACTTTATAAAAGATGTTCTTCTAGTCTTCTGACTCCCACTATTTGTTTTTCTCAAGACACGAAACAAAATGATGGCTCTTAATATTTTATCTCCCCTTATAACTAATCAGTTCTACACTTTCAAACAGTACATGTTTC
Organism: Corynorhinus townsendii; assembly: GCA_026230045.1. Taxonomy (NCBI): domain Eukaryota; kingdom Metazoa; phylum Chordata; class Mammalia; order Chiroptera; family Vespertilionidae; genus Corynorhinus; species Corynorhinus townsendii. The sequence continues at coordinate 115,290,691 of JAPDVU010000006.1, read as the reverse complement.
TGTTTCCTCAGAAACATGAGGGAGTTGTGCATGTTGCCAATTTGAACTAGACTCTTGGGTAAATTCTACACTTTCCATGAAGCAGACCTTAAAATATAGAAGCAATTTTAAATATAACATGACGTTTACTACACTTTTAAAAAAGACTAGCTAATGGTATTAGTGAATTAATTCTAATTCCATGAAAATAGATTGTGGTAAGCTAATTTTGACACCCATGGGCCTTTTCTCTACCTCCTACCCATCCACCCTCAAAGTAGGCTAAGCAGTGAAGGTAAAAATTAGCCTCTCTCCAAATGGGTGGGGTGCTTGACAATCATAGGGTTAAGACTCTAACATTTGAGATCTTGCATGGAAATTCTTACGTAATTGAAGGTTGCAACTACACACTGTATTGTCACCTTTGTATCACTGTTAGGTAGGACATTGATGGCAGGGTCCAGGTATCAGTAGGCAGGTTGCGGTCTAAAAGTATAGACTGAAAATAGAAGCAGTTTTGTGTGTTTTTTTTCTTGAGCAAGAATATCTAGGTAAGAAGCATTGTAATTAGAATGCATACAGTAATTACAGACGTGCTAAGAGAGCATGAGTATTACACTCCTCAAATCTATCATTGCTTGGTCTTCGAAGCAATCTTTATGATACCATGATGCTGAAGCTGTAATTAGAAGATATGTCCTACCAACACATTTTTGCAAAACAGAGTGAAAAATCTCACCCTTTTCCTCTCTGGAGGAAGGAGTGAGAGGATCTTGCCCACACTGTTAAAAATGAAGAGGTGTGCCCTGGCCGGTTTGGCTCAGTGGATAGAGCATTGGCCTGTGGACTCAAGGGTCCCAGGTTCGATTCCGGCCAGGGGCATGTGCCTTGGTTGCGGGCACATACCCAGTGGGGGGTGTGCAGGAGGCAGCTGATTGATGTTTCTCTCTCATTGATGTTTCTAACCCTCTATCCTTCTTCCTTTCTCTCTGTGAAAAAATTAATAAAATATATATTTTTTAAAATGAAGAGGTGTTAGAACTAAATAGGAAAGGCAACTCTCTCAGTTTGTGGGTTCCTGGAGCACCATTCTGCTGACTTTCCCTTCCCGGGACTGCCTCCTGCTACCAGGAAAAAAGTCACAACTTTTTGTTGTGAGGTAAGCAGGAGGAGTTAATGAACTGTCACTTATTACTTTGAAAAAATAGTCATTGTCCTAGAGGCCTCATTTGTAAAAAGGACTTTCAAGTGGACTCTCAGGGATTAAAGTTTTTGCCTTCCCCCACTCCCCCAAAAATCTATTGATAAAACAGAATACTGTGGTCTGCAGTGGGTAGTGGGATGTGATGAGGCTGATGGAATATTGTCTCCAAGGTCAGTCTGTCTCCCATCATCCCCAAGGACACTGGGATGTGGGTTGGAGCCCAGAGTCTCAGGCCCTCTCTGGCTCCCTGCCAGCCTGGGAAAAAGCATACTTGGTGAGCTCTACCCCAGTTTCATAGGGGGTCAGTAGATGATGTGTGCTTCCATCTCAGTCTCCCAGGGTTGACAGTACTGGCTCTCTGAAGCTAGCCTGAACTGGCTTAAAACCATCTCCTGCCATTGATGGATGAATGAATGAACCAAGTGTGGTATAAATATACAATAGAAGATTATTCAGCCTTAACAAGGAAGGAAATTCTGACACGTTACAACCCGAATGAACTTAGAAAACATTATGCTAAATGAAATAAGCCAGACACAAAAGGACAAGTACTGTGTGATTCCACTTCTATGAGGTGCCTAGAATAGTCAGATTCATAGAGAGGGAAAGGAGACCAGTGACCGCCAGGGGCTGGGGGAGGAGAGACTAGGGAGTTATTGTTTAATTGGTACAGGGTTTTGGTTTTGAATAGTGGAAAGCTTCTGGAGATGGATGGGGATAACTGTTGCATAAAAATGTGGACACATTTAATGCCACTGAAGTGTACATTTAAATGATTAACCTGGTACATCTTTTTAACATGGTAAATTTTAATGTTTCTTTTACCACAATTTTTTAAAAGTAGCTCCTATAACTTATAGGCCTTAATTGTTAAGTTTGAAGTGAGTACCATCATCACAGTTTCTCATTATCTTAAATTATTATTCAAAGTAAAATGCTAATGAATAATGAGACCTAAGAGTTCTTTGGGGGACCTTGCTATTCTCGCTACTGACATGCATTTCTCGCCCTCCCTTATAGGAATATTGGTCATGTCTCTTTAACCCAATTGAAATGCTTTTAGTCCTTCTAAAACAAATACCCCAACTTCACTCGTTTGCAGCTGCTCTTCTAAATGACCCCGTGGACGATGTCACTGGACCAGAACACTGGACAATGAATGCCTCCTTTGGGCTTCTACCTTATAAGACTGACATGCCCCTTTCCTTGTAATTCTAGGCTGTAGTTACTCCCACCTACTCCACTAGTTCTTTCCGTAACTTCCCCATCAGAAATAATCTTTCTTTCACTTTTACCCACCCATTTTGTGTGTAACCGTGTTGTAGCATTCCCTAAGGCACTTACTTATATGTCTCACTGGAATGTGAGCACTCTGAGAGTAGATAAGTTCAATCACATGATATTGGAACAATTTGACCATTTTTGTTTGACCTATAAAACAAAAAATTCATATAATGCAACTAAATGCTACTGTATGTATTTACTACTGTATTAATAATAAATAAGTGTACAGTATTCATCTGTGTGTGCTTCATAGCCTATATGGCAATGTTCTGCAATAATAGGTGCTCAATGAGTAATGCACAAAAGTCTCACATGGATGACATACTGCACAAAACCATGAGATGAGGTTCAGGGAGGGGTTAAAGACTCTCAGAGAGGAGGGGGTGGAGAGCACAAATTTCTGAGTCCTTTTTAAAGCTGGAGAAGACAGGGGAAAACCTCTGCTTTGCATGCATGTATTTATCTTCTCAACTCCCTGGTAAGCATTACTTTCCTCCATTTGACCCTTAACGGCACTGAAGCTTAGAAAAGTCTATGATGACTTGCTCAAGTTACTTGTCATACTCTAAATCCTTACTCTGCATCATGCTGGGAAGCTATTTTAGTTGATGAAACAGTGCTTTCTCTCTTTGGAACAGTATTTGTGGCAGGCCAATGGCAATCAGGTGATCATCAGCAGATACATACACACTGTTCTCACCAAGAAATAGAAACATTGTATTTTTCCAGAGTTAGGCTGGCAGAAGAACTATGTACCTGACTGGTCATAACCCCCATGTAAATAGAAATGGGTGTGCTGGGCCCAGCATCTGCTCGACCCTAGAAGTGCTTGGCTCTACCTGTTTGTTTAACGAAGAGCCCTACCCATTGCCGCTCATCTCTAAATTCCCAGAGCTCTCCCTCCCCTGAGGGAGGGCCAGGCTTGGGCCCAATCTTCATTACACCCCTAGTGATAGGATCTACAGCAGCCCTGTACCCATGCCTAAAATGCCTGGACCTATAGAAGTTCTGCCCCAGGTAGGTTCTAGTACCAGGCACATAATCTGGCTTCCCCAATGGGGCCATGTAATCAGCTAATAAGTGTTAGAGGAGGAAGCCACACTAATTCATTCAAAAGCAGTGTATTACTGTTTTGTGTTAGATCTCCTCTAGAACCTGGGAAACCCATGGTGAACTAAAGTGCCAGCTTTTAAGAAGTTCTCATTCTTTTGGGGACTTGGAGCCTGTGCTCTTAACTCCTATGGCATATTTTTAATTTCACTGGCCAATTAATATATTTGTATGCTAATTTCTATGGAAATATTTGGTAAGAAAAGAGGAACTGAACACACAAGGATCGGTTATAACTAAAACAGTCCCAAATGCCTGCATCTTCAACAGTTCTAATATCATTCCTAAGTAACACAAGAGGGTGTGTTGGGCAGGATTCAGTGAAGGAAACAGAAACCACTCTTAAACAGAGAAGGACTAAACACACAGAATTAGGTGCTAATGAAATGTTTGGAAGAGCTTGGTCTCTAGAAATGAATCCTGAAGCCACTTCTTAGAACCAATTCACTGGGAAGCCATTCTTCAGAACTAGCATTTGAACAACTGGATTCAAGACATTTGGTCATAGCTGTAGTGGAGAAATTAGGAAGTGGGAATCGAGAACCTGCACACAGCATTCAGCTTCCCCTCCATAGTAACTCCTCTCAATACACGGAAGGTTGGGTAATGAACATGGTAACATTATGACCAGAAAACTATACATTTCATGACCTTATTGCCAATGGAATAGGGCAAAAGTCAGAAAAAAAAAAATGACCTCTGCTTCACTTCTGCCTCCCAAATCTTATCCAAGTACACCAAATGGGAGGAATCTATCATGGGAAATGAAATGTTCACCTTTACACACCCTGTAATCTAGAAAAACATACCAGAAGAATGTTAAAAATGGAACTTATTTCCACCCAGAAGGAAAGGCTGAGTTTACCATGTTGAGGGGTCACTATGGAATTAAGTCTCATCAGCTTAGTGCCTAGTTCAATGTCTGGTACATATTAAATGCTCAACAAATATAAATGAATGAATAAATGCATTGTGGATATCATAAAAATGGCAATAAAGACTTTTTTTATTTTATCCTCTTTAAAAAATATTCCTAAATGATGCAGTGATGGTGGGTTGTTCTCTTATTTCAAGTACAAATTGAAGTATTCTTTTTTATTGAATTTATTGGGGTAATATTAGTTCACAAAACCATGCAGGTTTCAAGTGTACAACTCAACAAAACATCATCTGCACACTTCTGTTTCTACTTGAGGAACTTTTAGAAAACTCAGCAATTAAAATATTTTTTAAAATAGAAGAAAGCTAGATTTTTCTCCTTCCTTTTGTCAGACATGAGTCTCACTTTCAAACTTTTGTTGTGGTTGTTGCTAAATGTTCCCTCCAAGGAGAAGTCTTCCTATTTTGTTTATTTTTAGAAAGTAGAGGTTGCAGATAAAGAAAGCTTTTGAAAACTGGAATCTCAAAAGGGAAGTTCTAGGCAGTGGCTCTTTATCCAGCCTAATATAGCAGCAACTGTGAGTAGGTTATAAGAACATAGCCCTGCAGTGGATCACCCTCTGATCCTCTTTGTTCTGACCAATACAGCATTAAACAGCATTTTTCAAGACTACATTTCACTCTCTTTCCCTTTGGAATATAGACAACCAAATTCATTTACCTCCCCCTCAACAAAAAGCTATCTCCATGTTTTCCTTGCTTAAATTGAAACTAATTAGGACTGTCAGTAAGTTACATAAATTGTTACCATAGAATATTAGAACCAAAAGGAATGTTAAGAGTCCAACCTACAGAATAAGCTACTTGGGCTGTGGTAATTTGTTATAGCAGCCTTAACAGACAAGGGTGTTACTCAATTAAGACACACAAACTCTGCAATCACAATTAATTGCTCCTTTTATGACTTATCATAGGACTTCCTTGACTTCTCTATTATGATATGTATTAGGCTGACGCCTGGTGAAGTAGGTATTATGTATATGGATACACATCTACTTTTCTGTGGTTCCAGCAGTATGGTGAACTAAGCTAATTTGGAAACCCTCCGGCTATCAGCCCTTAGAAACACTGGGAAAAGAAAACTACAAGAACAGAAAAAGTTATTTTTAACTGCTCTTTCCAGAAAGAAAGGGAACCTTCAAGTGCTAGAAACGTGGAGGGAATCCGAAGCCAGACTGATAGATATGAGAACTGAGGCTGATGGGAGCAGTGTTGTTGGTTCCTGGTTTGTTCCAGGGTTTAATCCTCAGGAACAGGTGCCCTCTGAGGCCCAAATGAAGGGGAAGGTAGAAACAGAGATACCTCCTTATGGGTAGGACCCTCAAAAGCTTCAGTCCCAGTCTAAGAGGACAAAAAACTCAGCCAACAAGGTAAGAAGATGACAATTAACTCTGTTTAGAGAAAAACACGTCATCTGAGCCCTGACCAAGAATCGAACCAGCAACCTTTTAATGGATGGACAACTCCCAACCAACTGAGCCACACCAGCTAGGGCAAAAAGTAGTAATCTTTGTCCTAGATACTTTGTAGAAGTGAAATGTACCAATAGGAAGAACCAACTATTCAACCCATTTTCTCATGAGAAAATAAAGTGCTTGTGTGCTATGCACATTTAAAGCATCCATATTGGAAGTTTTCTTCAATTCAACTGATATTTTTATATAAGAAATAAGCTTGACTTTTTGAAAGGCTTACCAGTAATTTAAATGTTCTGAACTGAAAAGGTAGTTTTAATCATCCCCTCATATATAGGTACTAGAGGCCCGATGCATGAAATCCGTGCGAAGGTAAGCCTTCCTTCCCCCGGCTGCCAGCACCAACTTCCCTCAGGCACCCGGAACCTGGGCTTCCCTCAAAGCCCCAGCTTCGTCCGGAAGGACATGTGTTCTACTTAGCATATTATGCTTTTATTATTATAGATTATTACAGATGGTTGATTGAATCATTAGCCATCTAATTGAACTCCACCTCCAGCCCCCCACCTCTCAGTGAAGGTCAGGCTGATATCATGTGGCTGAAATCCTTAATCCTTTAATCACATGGTTGTCTTTTGGGCATGGCCAGCCCCTCTCTGCCATTAGTCATCTCCTTAGAATAAACCAGGGACCCAACAGCCACCTCATTAGCATAAACTATCAGGGTCCCCCATGAGTAACAAAAATACTCCTATATATTTCCAAAGAAGTCGTCAATATATTTGTGAAGTGCTATACGAATCATGGCTGCAAAGGACAGCAAAGCTCCCAAGGTGCAACAGCAAAATGAGAGACCAATTTGTCAGAAACTTCACCCAGTTTAGGTACAGGTTATGGGGTAGGTTGGAGAGACTCTTTCTGAACAGTTTTGCTTTATGCCGTTTCCCCATTAAAGCTCGACAGAACACACTAGAATTTGTAATCATTAAAGACAATAATATAAAAAATAATGCTCAGTTTCAAAAATTCAAGTTCCTAGTCACCAGACACTTTCACTGAAAAACAGTTGTTTCATCACTTTGACTTCTGGGAGAAATGCTTGGCACGTCGTGAGCAGGATTGATGAAAACATGAGGCAGCAGAAAGTCTCAGCACAGTGCAGTCTAAAAGGTTTGTCAGCATCCTTTATGTAATAAATAATGGAGGCACTGGAAAACTACCTTTAAAAGCAGAAGTTTCTGGCCAAAATTAAAGATTTGCCAATGCATTTGGGAAATAAAGTAGCATGAAGCAAAAACCAGGAGATATTCAAGGCAAGTTTCCTTATGTAAATATCCACAAGGAAGTACATATGTAATAAAATCTCATTTAAACAAATTACACTAAATAAAAATTTGCATTGTATGTCTTTGTCAAGGTGGAGGTGGGGGAAGCGAGCAGGGGAGAAGGAGTTATCGCTTGGCTAAAGGCAGCTCTGAAACGATATTGCTAATCTGCCTGAGCCAAAGGGAAGTGTAGAGAACAAGACACGCTGACTTCTCCTTCGTGTTCGGTTGACTTTTTCTGCCCACATCGTTTTGAGAAGCCCCCTCTTGGGTATCACCAACAAATTGTTCACATCCAGTGGATGTGAAATTTAAAATGATTGCATATCAAGAGCAGAAAGAAGTCATTTCTAATCATGGGAAAAAAAATGGAAAACAGATTTTGAATTGAAATTCTTAGATTCTCTGTGGCATAGGAATGAAGCCATTTCTAAAGTACTCTGCACAAAAGATTTTATTTTGTGTTTGATTAAGAGGGGTTAGAAAAAGGTATAGAAAATTCACAGCCCACAGAGAGCTGAGGTCAAGGATTTTCTGCGTGATGAAGAATCAGGGTCAGGGACTCCTAATGAGGCCCTTTTTACATCAGGACCTGGCAGACAGTTGGTAGACTTTGCAACCACCAAGGAGAATTAGGCCATCTCTGGAAGAACAAATGATTAGGAAATCAGATACTCTTTCTTGGTCAGGACAAAAGGGGTATCTCAACAAAGGAAATGGTAGTTAAAACATCTTACTCAGCAAATTCTGCAACTTCTGAAAAGGGGAGAATTTTAAGTTATGGAGTAACCCAAATTAATTAATAGTTGCCTACCTAGAGCCCCCAAATTTTGTTTGCATTAGAATTGTAATGCTAAAGTATTTTTTCCACCTCAATAAATCTTCCAATTTTTGCCAGCAGGGTCTTGACATATACTATATTCACTAAGGAAATTTCTTATGACAAGTGATTATATCTTTTTTTAAAATATATTTTATTGATTTTTTACAGAGAGGAAGGGAGAGGGATAGAGAGTTAGAAACATCGATCAGCTGCCTCCTGCACACCTCCTACTGGGGATGTGCCTGCAACCAAGGTACATGCCCTTGACCGGAATCGAACCTGGGACCTTTCAGTCCACAAGCCGACGTTCTATCCACTGAGCCAAATTGGTTAGGGCTACAAGTGATTATATCTTAATTCTTGTATGAGGTTCAGGGGTAAAATTCTTCAAACAGATTAATGCAAAGAGCAGGAGCAAAATATTTTTAAACTATATAACAGCTTTCTCTCCTTTCTCTACCCCTCTTTAAAAGCAGTAATCTTTATTTAACTTAGGGATATAATGTTAGGGAATGATGTCAAAATACTGACGTATTATATCACGAGAGGCCCGATGCATAAAATTTGTGCAAGAATAGGCCTTCCTTTCCCCCGGCTGATGGCACTGGCTTCCCTCTGGCACCTGGGCTCAGGTTTGTCTGGAAGGACATCCAGTCTAATTAGCATATTGCACTTTTATTTTATTATTATAGACTAGAGGCCCAGTGCATTAAATACGTGCATGATGGGTGGGGGGAGTCCCTCAGCCCAGCCTGCACCCTCTCGCAATCTGGGACTGCTGGCTCCTAACTGCTTGCCTGCCTGCCTGATCACCCCAACCACTCTGCCTACTTGCCTGATTGCCCTTAACCGCCTCTGCCTTGGCCCCGACTGCTATGGCTTCCTCCGGAGTAATTTGGCTATCTGGTCTAATTAGCATATTACACTTTTATTATTATATATTGTATTCTTTACTTTAAAAGGGCAAAATATTTCATCAAGGATTTTTGAATGAGGAAATGTGTTTATGTCAGTGTCCTAAATTGAATGATTGAAGCCTAAAGGTTTAATAATGGAAGCCTGTGCTACCAGCTTGCAAGATGACCCCAATGATCCCTGACTCCTCATGGTCATGCCCTTGCATAGTCTCCTCCCACATTGCATTGGTCTTACCTGTAACGTTTAGGATATTTGGGAAATGACATTGTATGACTTCCAAGGCTACATCATGAAAGACATGACTTTCACCGTGTTCTCTCTTGGATGCTTGCTCTGGAGAAAGTGATAACACTCAAGAGGTTCTAGAGAGGTCCTCATGGCTGGGAAATAAGACCCCCTCCCAACATCTGTGTGACTGAGCCATCTTGGAAGATGATCTTACAGCCCCAGCCAAACCTTCAGATGAATGCAGCCAGTCATCATCTGATTCGAATCTCATCAGACCTTGAAGAAAGCTGTTCCCAGATTCCTGGCCCACGGAAACTGCTGAAATAGTACACGTTTATTGTTGAAAATCACTAAGTTTGGAATCATTTATTACTTCAGCAATATATTACTAAATCTTTTTCTCCCCCAAGAAATACTAATAGCAAAACAAATGAATACACCCATTTTAGGCATTTACAAAGTTGATAGCTTCTGTGGTTACTAGTACCTAATGAGGCCTTATCTCAAGGAATTTGCCCTTTAGTTCCTTGTGTCTCAAAGTGTTGTTCCAAGACCAGCAGTGTTGGCATTAACTGGGAACTTGTTAAAAATACAGAATTACAAATTCTACCCCAGACCTGAATCAGAACCGGTATTTTATGAGATTCCCCCAGTATATGTAAGAACATCAAAGTTTGAGAAGATGCCCTGATTTGACTCCTAATGGGAACCCTGGTTGTACATTACAAGCACTTTTAAAAAATGTTGTTGGAGAAGCTCATCCCCAGAAATTCTGAATTAATTGGTTTGGGTTGAGGTCTATCATGGCTGTGGCTCTAATTATCAGAATCCCCCCCGCCCTGGAAAAACTACATTGAAGTCTCAGATCAGCTCTGACTTCCCAGCATGCTCCAGTCCTGGTTCTAGAAGTCGGGTATGCCCACGTATGTTCCTGAAACTGCCCTGAAGGAACAATGGGTACAAGTCAGTTTGGATTTGCTGTCTAGGGCAACTCAGAACTAGGTGCTGAATAATCTAAGGTTTCAGGGTAGCGTACACACCTATCAGAATACAACCAAACATTTTTTAGTTTCATCGTTCCTGGATGGCAAAAGGTTGGTAACTAAGATTCTCACAAGCTTTTGGAAAATACCTTTTACTGTTGACCAGACACTACTAAATTAAGATTTCCAATATGATGGGTGCTTACAAATGTTCAACCTACTATGTAGTAAATAGCTCAAATTGGTAACACTAAGTACCACCTGAATCTAAGAGGTGGGGGAGGTGTAGGAACTAGGGATTGAATGTTTTGTGGGTTTTTTTGTTGTTGTTTCTTTGTTTTTTACTAATGCATCCCTAGTGAGGAAACAATGCCTGGCACACAGCATGCTCTTAATTAATAAGTATTTGTAGGCTAAATAAACCCCTCAAAAACCAATAACTTCTGATCATTCATGCATTCTAAGTCACTGAATGTGCCAAGTTAGTGAACCTCCAGTGGAAATTGTGGAGGCTGTTCTACCAAAGAATTTCTAAATAAGACTTCAAATCTTTAAAAAATTAAAATTTGTGCCCTAGCTCAGTGCCATATTTCAAATGTCTTGCCTAATTTGTCCTGGATTCCTCATTTGGAGGCTGGCTGAGGGATGTGATCCCTGCCCTTGAATCTCCTTCCTTTGTGAGTTTTTTTTTTTTGTGGCCAGTGCGTACACAGTTCCCAGGCAGGGGAGCCCATGCCGGGGCTGCGCCCATTGGCGCGTGTGCGCGCGGGTTTGTAGCTGTCAGATGATCGTGGCTGCCTAGGACCCAGGGGGAGCCGCTCCTCTCGCACTGCAGCGCCTCCGCGCCGACCGGTCCAGCCCCCTCTTCTCACCTCGCAACCCCCCTCCGGGGTTTTGGCACCTCTTGGGGGCGGGTAACTCCGCCAGGCCTGACAGCAGGCCGCGCCAGTGGCTTGGTGGGGCCGAGCGCGGATGCTTGCCGGTGGGCAGGGTCGGCCTGCGGTGGGGACGGCGGGCTGCTTTTATTTCCCGCTAGGGTCGGACTCAGGGGGAGAAAGGGGCCCACCAGGCCCTCCCAGCCCAGCCAGCGCGCGCCGACCCTCCCGCTGGGCCAGGGCACCAGCTTGGCCGCAGCTCCACACCCGCGCCCGGGGCCGGGCGCGTGGGCGGGCCCGCGGCGCCGCTCCCACGCTCCCAGCCCCTCCCCCTCCTCTTCCTTCCTTCCCCGCAGCGCTCCGGGCAGCAGCCGGCGGATGCGAGCCGCACCGGGCGCCCGAGCTTTGTGTGCGCCCGCGGGCCCCGGGCTAGCCTTGGGTGGCCCTTCTGGGCGGCTCTCGGCCGGCTCCCCAGCGGGAGTTGTGAGGCGTGGCTGGGTAGAGGAGGCGCTTGGTGGGGGCGTGGGGCTCCCGGCGGGCGGGAGGGACAGAGCTAGCCGCGCTGGACAATGAGCCCGGCTGCTGGCCGCTGCGGCCACTTATAGGAGGGCGCGAGAGGGCCGGCGCCTCCGCGGCTCAGCGGCTCCACCTGCGAGGAGAGGGCGGGATGCCAGAGCCAGGTGTCCCGGCGCTATAAAGGCCCCTCGCGGACAGGCGTGTCTGAGTGGGTTCTTGCCTTGACGCTGGACTACCTGCAGGCTTTGGCTGGGACGTTTCTTTGCGGGGAGCCCTCGGAGCCGCCACGATGGCCAGCACGAGGAGCATTGAGCTGGAGCACTTTGAGGAACGGGACAAAAGGCCGCGGCCCGGGTCGCGGAGAGGGGCGCCCAGCTCGTCCGGGGGCAGCAGCAGCTCGGGCCCCAAGGGGAACGGGCTCATCCCCAGCCCGGCGCACAGTGCCCACTGCAGCTTCTACCGCACGCGGACACTGCAGGCCCTGAGCTCCGAGAAGAAGGCCAAGAAGGCACGCTTCTACCGGAATGGGGACCGCTACTTCAAGGGCCTGGTGTTTGCCATCTCCAGCGACCGCTTCCGGTCCTTCGATGCGCTGCTCATGGAGCTCACCCGCTCCCTGTCAGACAACGTGAACCTGCCCCAGGGTGTCCGCACCATCTACACCATCGACGGCAGCAGGAAGGTCACCAGCCTGGACGAGCTGCTGGAAGGTGAGAGGGGAGGGCCCAGCGCAGCAGGTGCGGCCCAGCAGGTGCAGTCGCCGCCGGCCCGCGCGCGCACACGCTTACTCCAGGCAGCGGAATGTTGGGGGGAAGGAGGGACGCCTACAGGGTGTCTTCTAGGCCACGCGAATTGTACATTATGTCTGCTTTTTCTTAAGCTCTGTGTGGAGAGCGATATCGTCTGATTGTCCTTCCCAAGAGATTTGCCTGAAAAGAAAAGAAAACAAAGAAAAATCCTAAAGGGCTTTGGACTTCGGTGAAATCTCTTAAAATTGGCGAACTTGTTTTTTAACTGCAAACTATTTGACAAGGTGGCTCTCCAGTGAGGATCTGGGCAACCCTGTAGCTAATAAGCTGTTTGCTCAGCCCCCTGTGTGTGGACCTCAGTGGAGACACCTGTGGTGCCAGCCTATGGGAGGGACCCTGTTGTATCTGCTTTATTCAGAACGTTGTGTTGTGAAAAGCTCTGGGTTGGCTTTCCTGTTTGGCCTCCCAGCAGAAGTTACATGAGGTCAGGAGGGGTGATCCTAGGCCAGTGGTCGGCAAACTCATTAGTCAACAGAGCCAAATATCAACAGTACAACGATTGAAATTTCTTTTAAGAGCCAAATTTTTTAAACTTAAACTTCTTCTAACGCCACTTATTCAAAATAGACTCGCCCAGGCCATGGTATTTTGTGGAAGAGCCACACTCAAGGGTCCAAAAGAGCCGCAGTTTGCCGACCACGGTCCTAGGCAATTGTTCTTAACCTTGGCTGCATCTTGGGTCACTGGCGACTTTAAAAAAATATAGGTGCCCGCCACTCCCACCCCTCCACTTCCAGGTTAGGATGTAATTGGTTTGGGGTGTGGTCTGGGCATCCTGAGTTGTAAAAGCCCCACAGGTGATTTGAATGTGCAGCTAAGGTTGAAAACCACTGTGCTAAAGGGTTTTCTACATTTGGTTGGTGATGAGGTGAGTCAAGGTGGATCTCTCTTGCCCTCTCTTCTATTGAAATTAGCTAGTTAGGATGATGGTTAGAGGCCATTGGAATCAGCAGTTGCTTGGCAACTGCTTCACTCAAGTGTCAACCATGCTTCACTCAAAGGGACTGATTGGTTGTATGTTGTGTCATCCTTGAATTTCTGCAATACTTACTCTTCTTTCCTTTTAAAGAAAAAAAAAAAAGCATTACTAAGTACAGGCATACCTATGAGACATTGCAGGTTTGGTTCCAGGCCACCACAATAAAGCCAGGATTACAATAAAGTGAGTTGTAATCTTTTTGCTGATGGAGGGTCTTGCCTTCAATTTGTAAAGAAACACATCACCTGTGAAGCACAATAAAGTGAAATGCCAATAAAACGAGGTGTGCCTTTAGTTAATAGAAGCTATTTCCAGGTCTAAATAGCACCTGTAAAGATTAGACAGAACCCAATTATTTGCTGCCTGCATGTTTACATACAGCCTGCCCTCATGCATCTTTCTTCATGCAAATGGCACATTTGCTATAGTCATAGCAACATTGGCTTGGCAGGGAGAGGAAACTGAACTTTGAGCCAACTCTTTTTTCTTATATCATTTCATCCTGTTCTTATGTTTTGAAGGCACTGTGCCCATTTTACACACACACACACACACACAAGGAAAGTAACATGACTTGTCCCACAATTCCTGCAGTAGATGCTCTTTCTTCTACAGTTCACCTCTCATACACTGATGTGGCCACACTGAGGAGTCCTGGAAGTGGTTGAGTTTCTCTATTTAGTCGCTGTTGCCAGAAGTTTTCCCTTGTCTGGTTAGAGGAGGACCCAGCCAAACTTAAGTTGTCTCTTCAGCCTGTGTGTGTGTTAGTGACTTCACACATTCTCTTGGTCAGTTGTGTGTTTTGGTTTTAAAGGCTGCCTGAGGAGGTGATGCCAACTGGAGGAGTAGATGTAAAATAAAGACACATTGGTAAACAAGCTTTTTATCACTCCCTTTCTTTATGATGTTAGAAACGTTAAGAGCAACATTTGTCTAGATACTTCAAAACTGAGTAACAGATTGACTGGCTGGCCCAACTCTAAGTAGCAGCCCCAAGGAAAGATCAAGGCAATGCCTATGGGTTCAGCACCCGTTACTGGCATGCCCTTGGGATACTGTGCCTGGGGTGGTCCGAAGATTTTAGTACCTTCCTCTGAAGTAATGTTAACAGTACATTTGCTACATGAAATTAATGTGCTCCAAATATGAATATCATCGTAGGGGGAATTTGGTCAAGATAACCATTATGCACATTAATTAATGAGAACGCATATTGTACACTTGAGTTTGTCATTGCCTAGGCAGTACATGGTCCACTGAGTCTAATTCTCACACTGTAGTTTCAGCTGTACATGGAAGGGTTGGAACATTTTCTTCCCATGAGGATGAGACTCAGAGTCCAAATTATACCATCATATGATACATAATGATGCAACAAATATTTGCACAACAGAAATGTTTTCCTAGTCTAGTCAATTGACTGCTTGTTTCTAGCAGTATTCAGTTACTGCAAAAGAAGAAAATTTGTGCACTTCTTTTGTCGTAGTGGCATTCTCTCTGACAATGGATCTTTGTCTAAGTCTTGAATATTCCAGTAATGAGTGGAGTACCCTGTTGCAAGAAAGATTTTAAGAAAAAACAAACAAAAAAACCCATCTATGCTCTAATATTAATTAGAGAATTTAAATAGTTTCACATTTTAATTAAAATTGTGTGCTCCAGTGTTTAGATTTATCACACAGAAGAACTTATAGTTTTATTTGATCAGTAAAAATAGGTCTGTAATATTGCCCATGTTGTCAAAATTGACTATAAGATTCTCTGATATTTTTTACAACATTATGGTTGACTCTCTTCTCTTCTATCCCATGAAGTTTGTAGGTTAGGAAACATTGTTTTTCCTAAAATGTTTTCAGTGAGGAATAGAGAAGGTGATAGCTCAAGACTGCCCTTGGCATGAACACTCATTCAGAACCCCAATCCCATTGAACTCAGATGACAAAAGAAATTTGCATGACCCAGATTTTTTTTTCTGCCCTTGACATTGAGAGTCTCTGGCAACTAAAAACAGTTAGCTGGTGTCTGCTGGCATTCCCGTGCTACACTAGGCCAGCAGGCATCATCAGCCTACTGTTGTACCTCACCTTGCTAGCTTAATTGCACTGGTTGGTTCTGGGTATCCTGGTAGTCTTGTTTATTCTTTAAAACTGGATGGGCACCTTCTCTCAGAGGAGGACTGTTTGTCATAACCATCGATATTGGGGAAAATGAGACTTGAGTTGGGTGAAGCTGTGAGCCAGCTGAGTTTGTATCATCTCTGATACATAACTGAAGCTGTCCTGATGACTCACTCTTACGTTCTCATGTTCCAAGCTAAGAGTCAGAACTCCAAGTCTCAGGTTTGTTCCATGAGTGTTCTCACCTACTGAACATTTTGACTGTATTTGTAAAATTTTGATGTCCTAAAGAGAGATGGTCAAGGATAGTAGAATTGATGGCTGACCAAGTGAAGGTCCCTGGGTTCTACTGACTGTGGATTTGAAAAAAAAACTGGCCTCATTCCCAGGGCCTCAGTGTCCTTTTCTGTTCAAGGAAAGGTTGAAAGTTTGGCAGATCCCCTATCCAAGTCAGATCCCTTCAGGTCTAAAAGGACATGCTCTTTCTCTACCTATGTGGCTACTTAGTATATGAGGGCCTGGGCTGCCTTTCCCCACTCAGAACCTTCCAGAAAACTGACAAGGCTGAAGCTGTCCTCCTCTCAAGCAGGGAGTGGGTGTGTGGCTCTGGTGAAGTGTTTGCCAGGAGCCAAAATAACTAATAGCCACCAGTCTCTGCCTCTCTCATTCCAAAAGTAAAATGTTGTTTTGTGTTATCTCTGCCTGTTACCCCTCAGTCAACAGTAAATAAGCTGATTGAATTTTTTGGCATGTGAGAGAATTTTTGTGATTTTTAAAAATAATTATTCCTGAGCATGTTCTTATTAATTTGAGGGAGGGAGGAAGGGAGGGGGAGAGAGAGAGAAGCATTGATTGCCTCCCACATGCACCTCTGACTGGGAACTGAACCGCAACCTTTTGGCGTGTGGGATGATGCTCCAACCAACTGAGCCACCCAGCCAGGGCAATTTTTGTGATTTTGGTAAGTGATACTTCCATTCTTCAAGTTAACTTGAAAAGTCACATGAATTCATTTGAATTTAAGAAAAGTAAGGTTGTAAAGAAATTAAGCACTCAAGTTTCTGAGGTTCTCTTACTAAATCTAGTTTATTGAATCTTCTGGGTTTGGTCAATTTCTTTGAAGGTGTTAGACTAAAATGTAGTTACTGAGAGAGTTTTAAGTAAAAAATAAGTCTCTAAGGACCCATATCGTAGGATTTTTTCCCCCTTGAAATGTGGGTTTTTATAGTAAAAATAGAAACTTAGCTCTTGGAACTTGTTATGGGATTGCATTCTTTCCTCACTGTGAGTTATAAGATATATTTGCAAAAATAAGTCAAAAGCTGTATGCATTAAAGGAATCTATGATGATGGGACATGGCAGTTTAACATTGAATCTTAGGTCTGCAAAGTCTTCTCTGCTTGGCAGACTACTAAATTCTTTAAGACCTGCTTCACATATTCTCTCTGGGAAGTCTCTTCCCACACCTCAGGGACATTGGTCTCAAATAGTTGTTGATCAAGAGCATATTTTTGTTGTTTCAGGGTCTCGGGGTACAGTTTCTTCCCTCAAGATGCTCACAGTTAGAGGGGAAGAGATAGCAAACGTGTACGTGTACACACACACACACACACACACACACACACACACACACACACACACACACACACACACACACACTTTCCAGTGAAAGTGCAGCATTGGCCAGGATGATAAAAAAGCTTCCCAGGGGAACAGAGGTTGGAGCCAAGGCCTGAGGTCAAGCTTATAACTCTTCCCTCTACTTACAGCTTTTTTCTTTGCCTCTATTATACCACTTACCTTTCCAGTTAGTGGTTTATTGGTCTGTCTTTTGCATTAGACTGAGAGCATCATGAGGTCAGGGATCTTGGACATGCAATAAATTCATTGAATAAATAGCTCAGAAAATTACTTTATTTCTAAATAAATAATTACTTAGGAAATAAGTAATAAATTTTACTTCAAATAAATAGTACAGAAAATGATTTTATTTCCCCTGGCTGTCAAGGGAAGTTTTCTATGAATTAAGTTTGAATAGAGTTGTTCCTATATAAATGTGGAAATATGTATTTTGAAAAATTGGATTACATTTTGAAGGTGCTGTGCTCAGTCCTTATTATGGGGAGAATGCCTCTTGCCTAAAACCTGCTTCTATAAATTGGGTTCTTCTTTTCATCTCATTTACTTAAAATGGGGGAATTCAGATGTGCAATAATACAGCAGCAAATAGACTCTTTCCAGAGATAATGGGAAGAGAAATTTTAATTTGGAGGATAAAGAATTCTAAAGGGTTGGGGAAAGAAAGGGAATATTTGGGTGAGCATTTATATGATTAAAGTATGCCATAATGATACTCTAGAGTTCTAAGAAGAGATAAATATTTTATGGGGCTTTAAAATACAGAAATAGATATTTTATGGTCCTGTGATGTGAAATAAAGGAAGCTCAATTCCCTTGGGCAGTGCTGGTCAAACTGCTTACTTCATTGCTGGTAGGACCAGGAGAGTTGCTATAGGTCTGTACCTCGTAGCTAGGTCTCTTTCTCCTCACCCAACCTGCTCATGCTCCCAATTCTGTTTTTATCTCTTCTGATGAAATAAACAACTACCCTCCTTAGGGATTCTTTTCCTTCGCTGCATTACTGCTATGTATTAGCTGTTTTATATGCAGTCACTGTGTGAGGGACTTGACGTGTATCCTCATATTTAACCTTATAATATCATCTGAAAAATGGCAGCGTTGTTGTCCCTGTTTTACAGATGAGGAAGCTGAGGTTCAGAGAGGATAAGGAAATTGCCCCTTTGCGCTAATCCTAAGAGGTGGGACTGGAAGTTGAGGCCTTTCTCCCTGGCTTTTGAACTTCTGTATTCTTAACTGCTATGTTCTATCACCTGTGAGGAAATGGGGTCCATTTCAACCCCTGAGGTTTTCATAGGCCATAATAGATCAGCAGTCCAAACCTCCATCACTGTGCAGTCCAATAGTAATCATTTAGAACTGGATAATGAAGATTGCAATAGTGCCTCAGTCACTGTGGGCATAAAAAATGTTAGGGTGCTTCCTGTATGGTTCCTGGATAAAACACGCCATTCTGTACACCTGCAAGGTAGTGTCTCTGCTTTCAGGTTCTGCAGAGTTCCCTTGCTTGACCTCCTTTTTCTCATCCGGTAAATGAAAGATGGGTTAGGTAACTGCTAAAGCCCATTTGCCCTTTGAAGTTCAGTGATCTTGGGAAATTCTTCTGGCTCTTTCTGGCTCCTTGTACCTCTTTGAAAGTTGGCCAGGTCACCAGCTGGTGTGGCTTAGTGGTTGAGCATTGGCCCATACATCAAGAGGTCCTGGATTAGGACACATGCCCAGGTTGTGGGCTCAATCCCTCGTCGGGGGCGTGCTGGAGGCAGCTGATCAATGTATCTCTTCATCATTGATGTTTCTATTTCTCTATCCCTCTCCCATCCTTTCTCTCCAAAAATTAAAGACATTTTAAAACAATAAAAATAAATAAAACTTGGCCAGGTCTTTTGATCAGATGTGGTTACCAAGGTTTAGCTAAAGTTCTTAGAACCCCCCAATAACTTATAAAAGAGTCTTCTTTATAGAATGCTCTGAGAAAAGGAAAAATTGCAAACCAAGTGAGAGCTCATTGATTTCTTCATTCCATGCAACACATACTTCCAGCACACAATGTTTGATAATTAATACTTTTGTGTCATATGTGAGATATTTTAAATAGTGGGAATAGGTGGATATAGGTATTTGAAAAATCTTTCTAGTTAAGACGGCTAGCTAGATAGTTAGCTAGATTTGCAGAAGTAGAATAAGTTCATGTGAAAATCAAGTATTTGTTGCCCTTTCATATTTCGGGTTTCAAATGTTTTTGTTCAAGAAAAATAATGCAATCTATTTTAATAATGTATAATTTTCACTACTTCTAAGATGTCTGACTTGATTTTTCTCTTTAGACATCTATCATAAGCACATTCTCGTACTTTTATTGTGTGTGTGTTTAGATCCCAGGATTATTCTAAGCCCCTAAATTTTTCAGTGTCTACTTTGAGTTAGTTCTCTGACATAGGTTATATTTAGTTTTGTTCATATTTTGCATTTATTCTTAAGCATTGTCTTTAGCAATTTTATTTCATGTATAGTTTTAATACTACCAGATACATTTTAAGTTCCAATATTTTAAAGCTAGAATTTTCATCTCTTAAAACATGCTTTAATTTTTATCATAATTCAGTGTTTTATTCTGTTTGCCACGTCTTCCGCAGCCTAAATTAAATCAATCAACTAGTTAGATTGTATCATTTTTCAGAAGCTACTACTTTATAGACCAAAGGTATGAGAAAAATAGTGGTTTGTAAGATCAACTTGAGTACTTTTGATTATAACATTTACTATCATCTTAAACAAAGTGGCTACAATAATCTATAATTATGACCTACTATATTACCTTTTGTTTATATGTTGATAAAATTACAATTACCTGCAACCAAAATATATCCTAGTGGACATTTTAAAGTATGGTCATTGATTTATCTCTTCCTTCACTCTGTATGTTTTGCAAACTTAAGATGATTTTTAAAATTTCCTTTAAGAAAAAATAACAACACTGAGCCTTTATTGAGTGCTTACTCTAGGCCTGGTGCTGATATTCATGATCTTTATTTCTTAAAGGCAATGATTGATGTGCCCTTCCCCAATGCCCTTGCTCATCATCTTGGTCTCTTTACTTCACAGTATTTTGCCTCATCTGCTAAAGAATCAAGAAAATTAAAAAGGAGTGTTGGAAACTTATTATTGGTTATACTCATGTTCATCAAGCCTCTGTGCAAGAAAGAACTTGAGAAATAGTCCAATGTAAACTCACCTCTTGTTAGGTTAGCGATCAAGGCCAATAGCCAGAAGATTCCACATGAACCTTATAATAAAACACTGAGCAGAGAGCCCTAGCAGGCAGTGGCTCTTTGACAAATAGTAGTGGTCCTCAGCATCTTAAAACTTGTGTCCTTGTAACTCTGCTCCTCACCCCATACCCCCGCACCCCCCTCCCCAATAATTCTAGAGCCACCATTTGGATCTCCATAAGGCTCATCATGCTTCTGCATGGCAACCTTTCAGGTGTTTTGAAACAGTGCTCATGCTTTCCTCCACCATTTCCTTTCCCTCCTATCCCCTAAACACCTCTTTTCTGGTCACACATCTGATTTTTGAGTCCTTCATCATTTGCCCCAAAGCTTTGCAAGCCATCCTCATCATCAGTCACTGAAAACTGGGGCCAGGCCTTCCTCTTAGATCTCACAGTGAGGTTTCAGGGATGAAGGGGAAAGGTGTTAACAAAGGACTCCAGAAGTTGGGGAAACTCTGTCCAGGAAAGGTTTACCTCTGCTTGGCTGATGAGCAATTGAAGGACTGACTCTATATCCTTTATACCACATTTTATTTGCAAATATTAGAGGAATACATTTGGTCAGGTCTCTCCCTCCCTCTGTCTGTCTGTCTCTCTCTCTCTCTCTCTCTCTCTCTCTCTCTCTCTCTCTCTCAATATCCTTAAGATTGCAGTGTTTCCCAATATTTGGGATACTTAAAAATTAAAACTGTAAAAAGTTAATAGCCGAATTACAAAAACCCATTATTGCCTTCATTACTTTAATAACATTGTTACTTAAATATTTATAAATATAAAGGTAGGTATATACTTATGCATATAGGTCTTATATACCAATACACACCAAACAAATTGATAACAGAAATACCAATAAAACTGTATTGGTATTTACAATAAAAATGCAAAATAGCAACATAAAGGCTACAGATACTACTTGCTCAAATTAAGTTGTTGTTCCCAGTGTGAC
Source organism: Corynorhinus townsendii (assembly GCA_026230045.1). NCBI lineage: Eukaryota > Metazoa > Chordata > Mammalia > Chiroptera > Vespertilionidae > Corynorhinus > Corynorhinus townsendii. Next base: position 115,269,331 of record JAPDVU010000006.1, on the reverse strand, counting down.
TGTGGTGCTGAATGCTGAGTTCAGATGGCTGAGTGATGAGTCAGTGTCGCGCTGCTAATGAGCCTTCATTCCTGCAGAGTAAAACTGTCCTCTGGCCCTAACTTGATGTGCACGCCTTTTCCTCGAGCCCACTGTTCCTCCTTAACTGACAGCAGTTACAGCACCTGATGCCAAAAGAGGTGAGGCTGTGGACAGTGGCCTGGCTGTCCTTGGTTCAGAAGCAGTTGTTCAGAGGTTCCAGAATTGGGTGATCTAAACATCTTAATCATCAAAATAAGCACAGACTGAAAATGGCCATGGTGAGCTCTTGTAGATTGTGGCATCCAGCTGGCTCAGACATGAGGAGCAGGTCTGTAGGTTTCATCCTACCAGGAGATTAGATACAATTAGTACTTTTTCAGTGAGCAAGCTTGAAGGCTTATTGGTTAATGAGTAGAATTTTTGTTTTCCTTTTACCTATTTTTTTTAAAATCTTAACCCCATAAATTTAAATGATGAAAAGTGGATTTGTGGACATACTTCTTTGTAGATACTCAGATGTAGCTTTTGTGCCCATTCCCCAGTGAATGGTACAGTTGGTGAAGCTGGATGTGACTTTGGGAGACAACTTCTTCTGGCCATTTGCCATCAGATGTGTTGAAAAAACATTGGTCTTAGAGGTGAAAGATCTCATTTTGTGCCCTTAGTTCCACCCTGCAGAAAAGGCTATTATATTCATTTTGTGAATGTGACAGCATTGGATCAGAGGCACCGCAAATGAATGCAGAGTGGGAACGGCCTCCCGGCCAGAGAGAGAAACTCTGTGTTACTCTACTGATCCCCACGAGTTTAAATTCTGGGCACTGTACAGTTCAGGCAGTAAACTTAAGTTGTTTACACAGAGTAATAAGTCAGTCTTTTTTCTAACCCTGTGTTTTTCTTAACCAGCTGGGTGTGGGAGCTTCTCTCTAATGTTCTTTAAATGGAGATAGGCACATTACAATCCACCTGTAGGAAAATCTTCCAGATTGCTGTACTGATGAAGGACATCAAACTACCTTGTAGATGCAACACATTCAGCTTTATTTTCCATGGTTACGTTCCTCTGAAGTAATTTTTCTCTTTTGGAAGTTAGAAAAGAATTTAGTTTTTTTTCTGGTGCTAGATGTAAAGTGTCTTTTTGTGTTTCCTTGTCTATGTTAACATGTTTAAATCTTTGGATGGGGGTTTCTCTAAGCTTGAGAGTCCTTGTACCATACACTCATAAACAAGTTTTTCTATTCATCAAAGTTCAGTGCTTGCTATCACTGCAAGAGCTAAGTATAGTTTCGGTGTCCAAATTTTGTGTAACTACTTTCTGTCATGAATGTCAAAATAGTTTATAATTACAAACTACTAGTGGTGTTAGACAGTTAATGTAGATAGACTTGACAGTAACTGATAGAAAAATAGGCTAAAACATACTGCTGTTGAATTTCTAACTGCATATGGTTGCATGTAGCTATTTGTAATTTCTCACAGTAACTTGACATTTTAAATGTTGAAGGATTATTGTAATTTAGCTATTAAATAGATATAGAGCATATATAGAGTGCTTCCCCCAAATATATATACACTTTTAATAGCTGATGGCTAACTTTTGAAAATGAAATGTATTTTAATAAACACTGCCTTTTTAATTATTCAAAGTGTGTATATACATTTTGGGGGACACCTTATGTATTATATGTCTGTATATATAATACATACCTGTCTACACTAATAAAAGAGAAAGATGCAAATTGACCATACAGTCACGATGCCTACCAGCCAATCAGGAGTGAGTATGCAAATTTTGGTTAATTTGTATATGCAGGAGCTGAGTGGCCTGGGGCAGGACGCTTGCACCGTCACCATGGCGATGATGCAGGTGTTCCACACTGCCCCAGCAGCTCAGGGCCAGTGTGGAAAGGCGGGGCCGGAGCTGAAAGAGGCGGCTCCAGGGCTGAAGTGATAAGGCGGTGCCAGCAGCCAGGGAAAGGAAAGCCCATTCTTGCACGAATCTTCGTGCATCGGGCTTCTAATATATATACATGTATGTATATATGTGTATATATGTATGTATGTATATGTATATATATGTGTATACACACACACACACACACACACACATATATATATATATATATATATATATATATATATATATACACCATTAATTGAAGGAGACATTACATCTGTTGGACTAAAAAGGTACCCTGGATCCTGAAGCTTTGGAGTGAAAAAAGAATGTTGGTGGGTACTAGATAGTCCTCATGTCCTGCTTGTTTTCCTATATGGCCTAGGTCACCTTTTGTGGGACTAGGATTACCTAAAAGTGTCTCAGACCATGCATGACATCTTTCAGGAGCCTGACCCTGATCCTCCCAGGTCATTGTGTGTAAACAGCTATGCTGTAGAAAAGTAATGCAAATCAGTTTGTTTGCAAATAGATGTTTTTGTCATTACTTGACAAACATGTTTTGAGTGCTTATTAGATTCCAGGTGCTGCACTAGATGTGGGTGGTATGAAAAAGGTACAGTCAGTTTTTTCAAGGAGTTGCTAGTCCAGGCAATGGTTTGCAATGAGGGATTGTTTGCACATTCACCTGTGAAATTTAAAAACCTTACCTATATGTTTTGGTGTACCACCTTCCAGTGATTGTGGCTTAGTTGAACTGTGGAGAGGCCTGGGCATCTGTATCTATAAAACATAGTCACCTGATTTTTAAAAACTATTCATAACCTCTGGGAGAGACAGATAAAGAATAAATGATTATAAGTCCTGGCTTGAAGGCTCAGTTGGTTGGAACATTGTCCTGTACATCAAAAGGTTGCGGGTTTGATTTCCATTCATGGCACATACATAGGTTGTGGGTTTTATCCCTGGTCAGGGCACAAATGGGAGGCAACCCATTGATGTTTATCGCTCACATTGATGTTTCTCTCTTGCGCTCTCTCTCTTTTTCCTCTCCCCCCCACCTCTCCTCCTCCTTCTCTCCCTAAAAAAAAAAAAAAAAACAAAAACAAAACATATCCTCAGTTGAGGATTAAAAAAAAGGAATAAATGATTATGAGAAATTAACTTTGAAAATTCACAGTACAAGAGTGCCCAAGAATGATGTAATTTTGAAATTTTTACTTTAAAATTATGAAACATATACCTACAGAAAGTTCATAAAATATACATGCACAGCCTATTGAGTTACTATGAGGTGAACACCTCCATGATTAACAGCCATGTATGCCTGTATCTGAGATGCTCTCCCTGGGCCTCTTCCCCACTATAACTCTTCCAGGGGAACAGCAGCCTGACTCTTGCTATCCTATCTAATAAAAGAATAATATACAAGTTGACCATACCTCTGCTACACCCACAAGCCACGCCCACTAGCCAATCAGGAGCGAGTATGCAAAGTAACCCAACCAAGATGGCTGCAGCCACGGAGAGAGCAGGAGGCTTAGGTTTCCCTGGCAATGGAGGAAGCCAAGCTTTCTGCATACCCTGGCGGGCCCAGGCCTCCACTCAAGGCAACAAAGTTTCAATTATAGAAGATAAATAAGTCCCAGATACCAGGGCCTCGGCTTGAGTCGTGGGGGGGGGGGGAGGAGAGGGCATGGCCAGCCTGCAAACCACCACAGGCCCCTTGCCCAGGCCACCCCACACCCCAAGGGAACCCTCACCCTGATCCGGAACACCTTTCAGGGCAAACCAGCCATGCACCAGGCCTCTATCCTATCTAATCCTCCTATCTAATAAAAGAGTAATATGCAAATTGACCGTCCAACACACAAGGTGGCTGCCCCCATGTAGTCAAAGATGGCTGCCACAAAATGGCCAGCAGGGGAGGGACCAGATCTACAAGGGAGGGCAGTTGGGGGGGGGGCCCAGGCCTGCAGGGGAGGGTAGTTGGGGGGGGCCCCAGGCCTGCAGGGGAGGGTAGTTGGGGGGGGCTCAGGCCTGCAGGGGAGGGTAGTTAGGCATCAATCAGGCTGGCAGGGGAGTGGTTAGGGGGTGATCAGGCTGACAGGCAGAAGCGGTTAGGGGCAATCAGGAAGGCAGGCAGGCAGGCAGGCAGGCAGGCGAGCAGTTGGGAGCCAGTAGTCCTGGATTGTTAGAGGGATGTCCCGACTGCCCCTTTAGTCCCTCTCCTACCGGGATCAGGCCTAAATGGTCAGTCGGACATCCCTTGAGGGGTCCCAGATTGGAGAGGGTGCAGGCTGGGCTGAGGGACAACCCTTTCCGTGCATGAATTTCGTGCACTGGGCCTCTAGTCTACACTAATAAAATAGTAAGATGCAAATTAACTGTACCTTTGTGATGCCCACCAGCCAATCAGGAGTGAATATGCAAATTAACCCGACAACGATGGCAGGTTAATTTGCATATGCAGGTGCCTAGTGGGGCGGAACGCCATGGCAATGATGCAGGTGTTCCGCACTGCCCCAGCCGCTCTGGGCCTCTGGGCAGTGTGGGAAGGTGGAAAGGTGGAAAGGCAGCTCTGGGCCTGAGCGAAAAGGCGGCTCCAACTGGAGCGAAGGCGGTGCCAGCGGCCAGGGTAAGGAAGGTCTATTCTTGCACGAATCTTCATGCATCAGGCCTCTAGTTCTTTATGTTTTTGTTACAATGAAGACATCCTAATCAAAATTATTAACTGGTGTCTGTTTTGTACGCTACAGAAATTGACTCCTACTTCATATAGTCTTTTGTCATCTTTTGCTTAGTATTGTTTCATATAGCTTGTTTATTTGCATTACTGTTATGACTGCACTGTAATCTAGGTTGGATAATGTGAATTGATTCTCATCTTTGGCTATTGAGCAATACTTCTATGAACATACATGTATGTGTATCTATATATAGAGAGATAATATATATTCCAGTGCCCATGTGCATTAATTTCTCTCGGGTGCTTACCTGGGGTGGATTTCTGGGTCCCATGTTATGTATGTTGTCAATCCTCCCAGCGGTATGTAAAGGTTCTGCTGCTTTATTTTCTTGTCAGGGCAAGTAATCTTGACTAGTCATAAAAAGAGGCAAGGCAGAAGGAGGAGAGTGGTTATTTCAGATGTATAAGAATGAATGAGACTAAGAGGGTATGATGAGAGTTGAAGAAAATTGCAGATACACTGGTGTGGTGCTAACTTGGGAACCTGTGGGAAAGTGGCGGAAGATGAGGCTGGAGGTGTGTGATGTGTTGAGGACTTTGTCCTGTGTTCTAAAGTCAAGGAAGCAGGCAGGAGATATCAGATCCACCTTTCTGTGGCAGCTCTGTGGAGGATGAGGGGGTGAGGCCTGATACACAGGAGTTTACTCTAATCCAGGGAGGATGAGAGAAGGCAGGGTTGAGGGTGGATTCCAGAGGCGCTTTGACCAAAGTGAACAGTCTTGTGGGGAAAGGGAGGAGAGAAGCAGGAGTCTTGGTTTTTGCTTACGTGACTATATAGATAGTGATTTCATTCAATACGTTGTGAAATCCAGGAGGAAGGGAGTTTGAGGTAAGGGTGGCAGTGATGGGGCATGATGTTAGTTTTAGACATGTAGCATGTGTGATATCCATATATTATTTAGTAGAAATGTTCTGTAAGTGACTTGAACTCAAGAGAAAGGACTAGGCTGGGGATGTCTTCATTGTTTGAGTCATCTGGTTATAGGTGGTGGTTGAAGCAAAGGGGGTGGAGAATCTAAGAGGGTTGAGGGATGCCTGGATGGGTGAGAGACAAAGATCCTGAAAAGCAGACCAAAAGGGAATAATCAAAGTAAAAGGTAAAACAAAAGAAATTAGATCCTGGAAGCCAAGGAGAAAGGATCTGCAGGAAGAGAGTCATGACTGGTGTCCAGTGCTCTCAGAAAACATCAAGTAAAATTAGAAAGATGTGCTTTGCATTTAGCAGTTAAGAAAGAAGTACTTGGGGGTCAGGGTGAGCAATGTTTCAGCCAGCGGAGTGCAGGGAGCAGAAGTGATGATGCAGTGGCTTAAGGGCAAATGCTGGGTGAGGAAGTAGGGAAAACAGATGAGGAGTGCTTAATTTTTTTTCCAATTACATTTGGCATTCAATATTATATTAGTGTCAGGTACAGACTGGTTATTAAACAATTATTTAACTTACAAAGTGATCATCTTCCCCCCATAAGTCTAGTACCCACCTGGTAATATACATAGTTATAACACTATTGACTATATTCCCTGTGCCTATTTTGTAACCTCTGGTTTGTATTTCTTAATCCCTTCACCTTTTTCACCTAGCCCCTCAACCCCTCTCCCACTTGGCAACCGTCAGTTTGTTCTCTGTATCTGAGTTTGTTTTGTTCATTCAGTTATTTTGTATTTTAGATTCCACATAAGTGAAATCATATGGTGTTTGTTTTTTTCTGACTTATTTCACTTAGCATAATACCCTCTAGGTCCATCCATATTGTCACAAATGGCAAGATTTCATTCCTTTTATGGCCAAGTAATATTTCTGTGTGTGTGTGTGTGTGTGTGTGTGTGTGTGTGTGTGTGTGAGAGAGAGAGAGAGAGAGAGAGAGAGAGAGAGAGAGAGAGAGATCTTAATGCAGGTATCTATCAATGATCACTTAGGTTGCTTCCATATCTTGGCTATTTGAAATAGTGCTGTAATGAACATAGGGATGCATATATCTTTTTGAATTAGTGTTTCAGATTTCTTCAGATTAATACACAGAAGTGGGATTGCTGGATCATATGGTAATTCTATTTTTAATTTTTTTTAGGAACCTCCCTACTGTCTTCCACAGTGGCTGCACTAATTTGCAGTCCCACCAACAGTGCACAAGGGTTCTGTTTTCTCCATATCCTCACCAACATTTGTTTGTTGATTTATTGATGGGGGTCAGCGCGACCTGCCATTCTGACAAGTGTGAAGTGATAAATCACTGTAGTTTTAATTTGCATTTCTCTGATTTGTTAGGTTGAGCATCTTTTCATATGTCTATTGGCCATCTGTATGTACTCTTTGGAAAAATGTCTATTGAGGTCCTCTGTGCATTTTTAAATTAGATTGTTTGGGGGTTTTTGCTGTTAAGTTGTATGAGTTCTTTATATATTTTATTAACCCCAGATGAGGTATATCATAAGTAGGCATCTTCTCCCACTCAGTAAGTTGCCTTTTTGTTTTGTTGATTTCCTTTGCTGTGCAGAAACATTTTAGTTTGATGTCATCTAATCTGATTACTTTTTTCTTTTGTTTCCCTTGCCCAAGAAGACATATCCAAAAATATTACTAAGAGCAATGTTAAATATTTTACAGTCTATTTTTTTCTTCTAGGAGTTTTATGGTTTCAAGTCTTGCATTTAAGTCTTTAACCCATTTTGAGTTTATTCTTGTATGTGGTGTAAAGAAGTGGTCTTGCTTCATTTTTTGCATGTATCTGTCCAGTTTTCCCAGCACCATTTATGGAAAAAACTGTCTTCACTCCATTGTATATTCTTGCCTCCTTTGCTATAGATTAATTGACCATATAGGCTTGTGTTTATTTCTGAGCTGTCTATTCTGTTCCATTGTTCTGTGTGTCTCTTTTTATGCCAGTACCATGCTGTTTTGATTAGTATAGCCTTGCAGTATAGTTTGATATCGGATAGTGTGTATACCTCCGCCAGGGTCACTTATGGTTCCAATGAGGAATGTTTTTTTACCTTGGCAGCCAAAAGTCCATTAGGTTGAGTGAGCTGAGGAATGAAGAGGGGAGGATCTGTGTGTGAGAGACAGTGTACAATAATATTGTAGGGATGACTGTCTAGTTTAACAGAGGAGAGAAGAAGAATTCCCTTGAAATCTCAGTATGAGGAGAGGGAAGGACCCAAGTCCTGGTAGAGGGACTTAACGATGACTAAGAGGAGGGTATCCTTATCACTGAAAAGGGAGAGGAGGTGGAAAAATTGGCACAGAGTGACATATATTTGTAGGGAAGAAGGTTTTCAGAGAACAGGAAATTTGCAAGTTCTAGGTTTTAACAGCCTTTTGCCTCTTAAATAGTAGGCAGTTAATTTGTTTAAGGATAAAAACTAATGGTTAAGAAGTACCCAGGTTGTATTACACCGCTGTGGACACTTAATTTGTCAACCTTCTAAACATAGTCATAAAAAATGTCTTTGAACAATTGTCAATGGGAAAAAGCCATAACCATGCCTCTGGAGAAACCCTTAAAAGGAAATTGAAAGACTTTGTTTTATACCATGCTTGAAGACAATTAAGTGGTATAAACTGCTTATGCTTCTCTCCATCCTCTTTCTGTACAGAAAGCAAATCCTCTTTGTATGTAGCACTCATATGATCATAATTTTCAAAATGGTTTCCTCTTAGCATCTTATGGTCAAAGAACTGGTATCAAAGATAGTGTATCTCAATTCTCTTCAGCCAAGAACACAACTATGGTTGGGTTTATTAGTCACTGCATCAGGGATGCTCGGGCATAAGATGACATTATGGGGTGTCCCGGGAAGAGTGTTGGATCTGTCTTAGAATTGGGGCTTCAGTTGGATACTTTCAGGGAGGATTTAAGGAAGCAGGGACTCATTCTGTAGTGAGTGCTGTCAAAAGGAAGGGCATTTCTTTAATTGGGTATCTCATTAAATCTTACAGGGAGAGCAAACTAGATTGAGGAAAAAGCTGTAATTGATAAAGAAGTTGTCATTCATTGAGTGTGAGAGAGGGATATTTGATATTGTGTGGATTGTACAATGACTTAATTTTTGTGTCACTTTATCATAGTCTGAGAGTGACTTTGTTTGACATAGCTATTCTGTGAGATTAGATCCCACGGGAGAACATAGGTCTGATTGTGAGCATCAGACCAGCTTGAAATCTCATTAAGTCCAGCTATGAATGTTAGATCAGTTCTGGACTTCAGGGACTGCTTAATTTTCTTTATATCCATATATATATATATATATATATATATATATATATATATATATATATGGATATATATACACACACACACACACACACACGCATAGTACATATATATGTATATATATGTGTGTATATATGTATACCTACACATTTATATCCTAGTTTAACTAGTTTTTAATGAGATCTTACCCTTTCCTTGCTTTGGCAAGTGCAGTATTACCATGTATTGGGAAGAGTTAAATTCCCTCATGATGTATTTCATCAGTATATCGAGACTTCAGAATATACTTTTTCAGCTGTATCAGTAGCATAAAATGTACCTCCATTTGGAAAACTTGTTATATTTCCTGGGAACGAGCAGAAATAAGATGCTTACACTGATCCTGGTGGGAGGTAGGTGGTGATGAAGGCAGATAGGAAGGGTATTTTCAGAAATATTTAAAGGATAGAGTGGACAGAACTCAATGTCAAGATGTATGTGGGTAACCAAAAGAAAGAAGGCCGACCCCTAAGTTTCTAGCTGACTAGTTTGAGTAGGGAGGGAAGTTGCTCCCCAGGATGGGGAGGAGGGAGCAGTGGTAAGCTGGCAGGGGAGTAACAAATCTTAAACAAGACTCCACACAGTAGCATGAATCTGGTTGGGGCGAGGCCCATTGCTTCTAATCAATCTTGGAGGTGTCTCGTATCTAACAGAGAATAGTAATTTATTGTGAAACTGCCCAAGGAAGCAAGATCTTAAATTCTTTTGTCAGCACATAGACAAAGCTCTCACTGTAGGCAAATCTATGTAAGTGACAAGATTACAGTCAGATTGTTTGGTCTGGGTGGGGACATGACAAGGGAAGCTGGTCTGGGTATTGTGGTGGTATTGTTATCAAGGTGTGACATCTATACTATAGGGTTTTATGTGCCAAGTATAAAGAAACACAAAGCTAATCTCAAAACCATGTCCTGAATAGCCTTGTTGAAATGTTGAGTGCCAAGGATGCCAAAGTAGGTTTCATATCGTGTCAGCACCTAGCACACGAGCTGGTGCATAGTAGGTCTTCAGTGCATATTGTGAAGGTCAATCTAGGCTTAACAGAAGAGCATCCTGTGAATTATTTACATCTCCTGTGGATGTGGAGAAGGGGTGAGGCTCTCTCTAGCAGGCACTGGCCAGCCTTGGTTCAAAACTATACATAAAGTTATTATGGAACTGATCTAGGAGTTTTAAATAGAAACATGAAGGAAGGGAGAAGAGGAGAAAATGAAAATTTACCTGCAACCACACACACACAAAAATTAAAAGATAGGCCTCCTTTGCCTATTTTCCTTTTGATATTCTGAACCCATGTAAAGAGGCAAAATACAGAAAGATTTAAAAGGCAGCTCTCTTGGTTAAAATGTCGACTGTGCAGGGACTACACTGATCAAGGAAATATGACGTATTAAATATTTCTTGTTTTATTTTTTTCCCCAGTGTCTTTTTCTCTTTCTTGGGAAAGACTCTTCCCCAGCTACTTCTCTCTGATCTTAAAAGAAAATCACCTTTTCTTGCTGAGGTTCTTCTTTTTTATTGTAGTATTTTGGATCAGAACGTACAATTTAATTTTTATGATAGGTAAAATTAGTAAGAGCTTTTCATTGTGAGAGTTGCTTTCTCTGTAAAGTTAAAGCAAAATCATAATTGCTTATTTTTTGCTCATTAATACATGCACATGCTATATGGTTCTATTCTATTAAATTCATACCTATTTTGAAATTATGTGACACTTTCCCAGATGACTACACTATAAAAATGATTTAGAAAAACCTATAGAGATGAAAAATCTCTAAATGGTGATGGTTGGGCTGGGCTTCAAACTACTGGTGTGGACGCAGCATTGAAACCTGTGACCCACGCCCTAGTTTTCTTGAACAGGGACCCAATTATACCTCCTCTTTTCAGGCCCTTTTATATGTCTGATCTGTCACTAACTTGTTCATGTGCCTTTGGGAGTCTTTAAGTTCTCCAGTAATCAGGATTTAAAAAACATCCTGGTAATAATTAAACATATTTATATTAATAGGTTTTCCTCAGGACTTCTTCAGTGTTTTGGTTATTTTTCTTTTAAGCATTCACAGCATTTAAGGGTTGTATCCTATCACTAGTTGCCTGGTGCACGAAATTCGTGCACACTAAAGGGGATTAATTAGAGGAAATAATTTAATATTGCTATTTCCCTTTCTTTATAATAGAAGTGTCAGAGATGAAAGAAAATTAGTAAAATGTATATGAAAACCTTCCTCCTTTCAGAGTCTGGGGCACACCACGGGACCCAGAGTCAAGTCCCCGCCCATCCACATTCGCCTCAAAATTGCATGAGATCCAGACCCGGCCACCCACCCTGCCATGGGGCTAGATCCAGATCCGGCCATTCCCACCCTTGTCAAGCCCCCACCGGGCAGGGGACGTAGCCTCAGGTCCCCTGGCCCGGTGCCAGGATGGGGGGTATGGCCTGAGGTCCCCCAGACCAGGGTGGGGGGCGTACCTGGAGGTCCCCCGTCAAGCCCTACCAGGTGTGGGACATGGCCTGAGACCCCCTGTCAAGCCTCGCTGTGTGGGGGGCATGGCCTGAGGTTCCCCTGTCAAGCCCCGTCAGGCAGGGGTGCACAGCCTCAGGTCCCCCAGCCTGGCACCGGGAAGGGGGCACAGCCTCAGCTACCCTGTCATGTTGTGGAGTGAATGCGAGTGAATGACCACTGGGTCCAGATAAAATTAAAATTGAGGGAGCCTTTAATAGCTGGCTGGCAACTGCTCTTTCTCCACGCAGGGAGTCTGGAGAGCAGCCTCGACCCTTTGTGCGGGACCACTTTTCAGCACGTTAACCACATCCTGTTTTTGCAGAGCAAGTAACCCAAGACAAAACAGTTCTTCCTAAGCAACGTCAGGATCATGCCATTGACAGCCATGTTATTTACAGGGTCATCCCGTTCTTCAGAAAGCTGACGGTGATCTATGAAAGAAGGCCTACATGCTGGGAAGGGGCCATGAGACCGTATCTCAAGGCCTGGCCTGGTGTCAGCGCTGACAACTCTATCTGGGGCATAGTCCACGGTCTTTCTGGAATGGGCAAAAATTCCCACTCTCCAACAGTCAAGCCCCACTGGCAGGGGGGTGCAGCCTCAGGTCCCCCGTCAAGCCCTGCTGGGCAGCGGGCGCAGCCTGAGTTCCCCAACCCAGCACTTGGGGGTGCACCTTGAGGTCCCCCATCAAGCCCCGCTGGGTGGGGAGCACGGCCTGAGGTCCCCTGGCCTGGTGCTGGAGTGGGGAGTGCAGCCTGAGGTCCCCCAGCCTGGTGCCGGGGTGGGGGGCGTGGCCTGAAGTCCCCTGTCAAGCCCCACCTGGTGGAGAGCGTGGCCTGAGGTCCCCCTGCCTGGTGCCAAGGCGGGAGGCACAGCCTGAGGTCCCCTGTCAAGCCCTGCTGGGCGGGATGGGGAGGGTGCAGTCTGAGGTCCCCTAGCCCAGCACCAGGACAGGAAGCACACCTTGAGGTCCCCTGTCAAGCCCTGCTGGGTGGGGGGCGTGGCCTGAGGTCCCCTGTCAAGCCCTGCTGGGCGGGGTGGGGAGGGTGCAGTCTGAGGTCCCCTAGCCCAGCACCAGGACAGGAAGCACACCTTGAGGTCCCCTGTCAAGCCCTTCCGGGTGGGGGGCGTGGCCTGAGGTCCCCTGTCAAGCCCCATGGGGGTGGTGGAGGGCATAACCTCAGGTCCCTGCTGATTGCTCATTAAGGCTTCTTATGGGAACTTGGTCTCAGCTGTGGGTGTAGCCATCTTTGTGATGGAGTGATGGTTAATTAGCATATTCCCTCTTTATTAGATAGGATTATAATATTAAGAATGAGACTATTATACAGAATGGGTGATTCTTTTTGCGTTAGAAGATATCTTAGAGAAATTCTTAGATTGTAACCCTTTTATTTGCCAAAAAGTTGAGATTAAAATAATTGGTGGCTTCTGAATCTCGCAAAAGAAAAATTATTTTTTAAACATATAATTATGCTTGTTCAATCAAAGTATATTATTTTTCAACATATAAATTTGGACCTTTAATGAACATTTACTCAGTAAGTCAATTGACATAGTATAGTTTTTATGTTTTTCTTAATAAAAATTGAGCAGAAGACTGTGGGATGAACACATCATCTTAACTACTTAATATCCTTTCCCATTTAAGTAGATAGAGAAAAGGGTATCTATTTAAACTAATTATCTTAATTCACATTCTTTAAGGAAAAAAGCTGAGGTATGCTTCTTTGAGCTTTTTAAAACTCTTACTTTTTGTGGTGCTTCATTAGTTGAGTAAGTGATCCTGTAACTGAATATAATTTAGTAAGTTATGTGAAGTTGTGGTGATCATTCTTTGATTAGGACTGAAATCTATAATTGGAAGGAGGAGGAAAATAGTTTTATTTATATGACTATTACTTTGTGATATAATTATTTATTCCAGAAGAAATTATTTAAAAATTAAATTAGTTAATGGATTTTGGAACTAAGGATACTTTAGAATTCATCTGTTGCAACAACTTCATGTTACAGATAATGATATTGAGACCCAGATGCAGAGAAATTTTCCAGGAAGACACTTTGGATCAGAACAAAACCCTGATCTCTCTTGTTTCTTTGCCCAGTGATTTTCCCTTTGTGATGCACGTTGTTCCCAATACCAACCTAGCTGCCATTAAAAACAGCGGGAGGGTGGGGAGATGCCAGAGCAGGCATGGACCCTTTCAGTGAACCCGCCCAGCTCCGGGGTTCGTTCATTGGGCGTCCAGCATTTGTGCTTCCATGGTGGGGAAATCATGCTAATAAAACCGCTGTTTGCTTTTTAGGTGAGAGTTACGTGTGTGCATCGAATGAACCATTTCGTAAAGTTGATTACACCAAAAATATTAATCCAAACTGGTCTGTGAACATCAAGGGTGGGACCACCCGAGCCTTGGCTGCTGCCACCTCGGTGAAAAGTGAAGTGAAGGAAAGTAAAGATTTCATCAAACCCAAGCTAGTGACTGTGATTCGAAGTGGAGTGAAGCCTAGAAAAGCCGTGCGGATTCTTCTGAATAAGAAGACGGCACATTCCTTTGAACAAGTCTTAACCGATATCACCGAAGCCATTAAACTAGACTCAGGAGTGGTCAAGAGGCTCTGCACCCTGGACGGAAAGCAGGTACTGTGATTCTAGCCCCCAGCTCCCCACCTTACTTTTAAATTCTCCTTGTACCATGGCAGTTACATGTTTGACAATATGAGCTTTGTATCTGCTAGATATTTTAGTAGTCCTACTTGAGGGTGTGTGTGTGTGTGTACACGTATGCATGCGTACATGTGTATGAATTCGCTTTTATCATGAAAGATGTAAGTGGCTCACCTGTCTCTTTACACAAATGTCTCAAAATTATATATAGAGAAATCTATAATTCTTATGGACACTGGAAGGGAAATGTAAACTTGTAAGGGAAAAGTGTATGTTGAAGAGGCTTCCTACATTAAGTGGGATGTTCTCTACTTAAGAATAAGAACACCTAATGACTAGTAGAATCATTATGTGTTTGGGAAAGCCACAGAAGTAAAAATTAAAGATATTTAACATTTTTTAGCAAAGCAGTTCCTCCCCACTCATGTATAATATGGAAAATGCATTTAAAGGAAAACATTTTCATGAGAATGTTCATATGAATTTCATATGGAAGAATGGAGGTAGTTAATCAGCATTTCTGAAAAAACATACACATAAATTACACAGGGAACTGCATGCCAAATTATGGTAACAATATACCAGGAACTCTAATGGGCTAAAAAAAAAAAAATTGGGCAAATTGCAAGTACGCACGAATAGCAGTTACACAAATACCAAGTTTTGCCACAATCAGATTATCATTCCTAAAAAGAAACATGTGGTTTCTGAAGTGTATTTTCCCTAGTTTCAATGAGGTTAAATTGTTTATATTTACATTGTATAAACATGGTTTCCAGTATTCACTTTATTTCTTCATTTCATTTTGTTTCTTCTCTTGAAAAGAATTTATTTTGAAGTGTTTGGCTCATGTAGTGCTGAAAATGAATAATACTAAACACTGGAGCAAAAGTGTCTTCTGGTAGGGGAAAAAATTTTTTTTCTAAGACCAGATCTAGTTACTACATTGCTTCCTGAATCATTAACAAAATTTTAAAAATAGGTTCCAAAAATTCCAGTAGAGTTTAATGAAGTTGTGACTTCTCTAATTAATTAAATTAATGATTAGAAGACAGCCTGCCCAAGACAGGTTCAGATGACTGGAAATAGCCACTTTACAAGTTGATTTATTCTGCAAGTAAGTGACCACAAGGAAAAAGGGAGATTTGATAGGTCAAATAGCTAATTCCTGGTGAGCACAGGGGGAATAGGAACTATAGAGACAGACATTTAAGATACCTAACAAAAGAAAAAAGGAAAATTGTAAGTATGCCAAATTAGAAAACCTAAGTGGCATATAAACAGTACATGCAGATGAGATTTTAAAAATTGAAACTTAATTTGGAAATCTCCAAATGAATGTTTTTTAGGGAAATTTTAAGTGAAATACAGAAGTTGAAATAATAATCATTGAAATTTTAATAGTTATCTTAAAAAATGTATTTTTGAAAAGATTCCAGACTAGAAATATTTATATGGAAAAATGTTAACTAAAGCACAAGCAATCCAAAATCATCAACATATTAAAAAATAATACACTGCCATGAGAAGGATTTATGACAGGAATGAAAGGATGACTTACTGTTAAGAAACCTGTTAATACCTGGGATCTAGAAGATAAAGTTATTGCACACATAATCCCCCAAAATATATCACAAAAGCACTTGACAGAATACAAAATCTAAATTCAATTAGAGATTTTGTAATAAAAATGGAGAATTCCCTAACAGACTAAAAAGTCCTCTCTGAAACAAAAGGTCTGTGTAAATGGTATACAAATGAGATACTGGAAGTATTTCTATGATAATCAGGTAAGGATGCCTGATAGCAGCAGTATTCAACATTCTCCTATACATTCTTTCTGATTTTTATTTATAGTTTAATTGCAATTTCAATAAGAATCTAAATGATTTTGGGAGGGGCAGAGGGAGAGACACATGACAAAGTGATTTTAAAAGTTAATCTGGAAAAATAGGCAGGAAAATTTTGGAAATAATGATTAATGGGCTCTCATGCTACCAGATATTAAATCACCTTTCTCATAGTATACCAAAAATAAATTCCAGGTGTTTTAAAAATATTGATGTCAAAATGAAACCAAAGAGCTAAAGGAAAAGATGTCAATAGTTAGGTTGACATGGGAATGGATTTTCTAAGCATAAATGTAGTGAGAAGATCACAAAGGAAAAGTTTGGTTAGACAACATAAAAATTAAAACTTTCTAGCTGTTATTAGGAAGGGTTATATACTTTTACATTAAATCATAATAGTTTAATATGAAAAAAACCTTAACACTGCCATGGCAAAATGAATCAAACACCAAACAGACAATTTGAAAAGGTAAAATTATAAATACTAAGTATAAGAAAGCTTAATCTCACTAAATATGCATGAAAACAATGATATGATTTTTTTAAAATTTAAAGTTGACATGTTTTTGAAAAAGAAAATGTCCATTATATTTTGATATGCAGTTAATTGGCATTCTCAATGAATGATGGGAGTTTAAATTTCATAATCTTTACAGAAAGCAGTTTGTTTTGTACAACTATACAAATGTCCTTTCCATTTGACCTAATAAATTAATTTATCCTAAATAATCTGAGATGCCAACATAATTATGCATGAGAATTCATCCCAGCAATAAGATCAAAAGATTGAAAACAATTTAAAATCCCTAAAATAGAAAACAGTTAAATAATATCACCATAGAATTCATAGGAGTGGCCTTTAAAAATTGTTTGGGGGCAATTTAAAGACATGGGGAAATGTTAAGTGAAAAAGGCAAGAAATAAACTCTGTAGTATGGTTTCAATTTTGTGTTAAAGAAAAGTAGAGGAAGAATTTTTTTAAGTACTAATTCAGAAGGAAACACAATCATAGTTGCATCAGAAACCTAGTACCTGCTGTTCTGATTTCTACTGCTTCTTCCTCATGTCTGTTTAAAAGCAAAAACTCAAGCACTGAGAAAGAAAACAAAGACCGATTTCAATCAGATTGTGGAAATTAAAACATTATGAGTTAATCCTTGAAATATTGGCATGTGGCTATAAAATGTTACAAGCATCACTTTTGTCACTGGTTAGGTCTAAACATTATTTCCCATATGCAAAGTGAAGAGATATTTTTAAACTTTCAAATAAGATTTCTTTGGAAAAATTAGATTTTAGTTTTCATAGGCACAGTTTTGGATATTGTATTTTCAGAGTGCCAGGTATCCTTCAAAGCTATAGTCTTCTTGGCGTTGATTCAACATCTGTACTCTAGATGGACTTGCTATTTAAAACTTCATGTCTGTTGTGTGGTTGATATGTTATAAATATAAAGGGGACATTAAATCTTGCTTTGAAGTAGCCTAAGAAATTTGTCTTATGCTTAAGATGAATGCATATCTTTAAATGGGTATTGTTTGTTCTGATTTTACTTTATAAATTGACTTTTTTAGGGGGCATGTAAAACTATCTGCTTTCTGAAAATTCTCAAGAAAAGGACAGCTTTGCTTAGGTGAAGAGAGAGGAGTAAGAAAAGTAGGATCTGCTAATGAGTTGTTCCTGCACAAAATTTTAGGCCATCTGCCTCAACTTATGTGCTTTCCTACTCAGATTGGTCGTTTTCATCTTAAATTATTCTGATCTTCGACACAAGCGGAGATAAACAGTTTCTAGGCAGTTCATTATGCAGTCACCGATTCCATTCCTGATACCCATGTTAGAGTTTTAAGGGGCCTTGGTTACCTTTTTTATGGGTTTAAAAGCTTTCCCGATTGAAGAGGCAATGTGCCTCAATGGTGTGGCATGTGCTAGTAGCATTTATGCTGGTAACACAATGTCCCTTGCGTCTTTTCTGTCAAAATGGATAATCACGTCTTCCTAGTGTTACTGACTCAATTTACAAGGCCTGACGTGGTTAGTACAACTAACTCACGTATTCTGTGTCTCTTGTAAAATCACTTCAAATAAAGTCAAATGTTAGGATTTATCCATTTTAACTCTTGGGTTTGCTTTAGTGTAGAGCAGTGGCTCTCTACTGGTATGTTTTTGCTCTATGGGACCGTTAGTGGAGTTTGGAGTCATATTTTGATGCCACAACTGGGGATGAGGATTCTACTGGCATGTAGTGGGTAGAGGCCAGGATGCTGCTATCTAGACTACAGTACACAGGACAGACAGACAACAGACACGACATAATTCTCAGGGGTCAAAACTGTCAATGGTGCTGAGATTTAGAAAACCAGGTGTAAAGTAAGTGAAGTGATTCAGAAGGAAATAACACTTGTTTGAATGTTAACTTTATCAACGAGGCCACATGCTAAACTTTATATCATAAATATAGATTTCCCCATAGCCTGTTTGTGCACTTTTCATCTAATTGAAGCACGTGTGTTGGAATGTCATGGTTTATGGTCTTTGTTATCCTGGGTTTCCATTTATTTATCTTTGTTGTGTAGGGATGACATGTAGTTGGGGAGTATAGCTTCACAGGCAATTAAAGATGGTTTTACATGTATTTAAAGAAAGTCTAAGAAATGGTGATTTTTATGGCATTTTAAATATTTAATACTTAAAATGATGTGATGAGCATCAATTTTTTAAAAAATCCACAACCTGTGCATGTTGTTATAGATGGGGTGACTAGAAAAAAAGCATCTATAAATAGAAGTGATGACTATTCTCTTCAATACTTTTTTAAACTTGCAATTAATTTAGATTAAATGCTTTACTTTTGTTTTTCTTTTTACAAATGGAACCTTGAACTTCTACATTAAAGGCATTACATAGGACAACAAGGTTTACTTTTTTAAATTTCAAAAGTTGGGGTGAGTTTCTTATAATAAACTGCAGCAGGGGAGTTCTTTTTAAAAATGTCTTTATTCTGTTAAGGGACTGAAAGGTCCAAATATAGCTTTTGTCCACATGTGTAAAAAATTCTAACTTTTAGCTTTCCCAGAAACAGCAGAGTTTAACATAAAAGAAACATATTTAGTGGAATTTTGGAACAAGTTGATTCTTGTCATGGGCAGAGGCAAAACAGACTCAGAAATTGCTAGCAGTTGATGCTTTGGGGGTAAAATACTTCCAGACTTTGGGACCACTGCCAGCCTTCGGATGCCCACGTGCAGCGGGTTCTCCTTGGGGATCATGGAGTGCCTCCATTTTACCAGTCACCGTACGGTTTATGAAGGTTTCCATCCTTACTTTTCAAAAAGCTTGTTTCATGGGTAGCATAATATAAATATATTTATTTTGTACCTGACTAACTTTTCTGGCATCAGTTTCTGGTAAAGGTTAATTTCTTTGTAATGACCCAACCAATCTTATTTAAAGCAATCTCTTCTCAAAAATTGCTACATAGAAATCAAATGGTTGGGATCTATTTATAAATATTTTCTACAATTCATTTGATTCTTATATAATATTTCTTTGAAGTAGATGAGGACAGAGTTTGATTTTTAGTTCTCATTTGCTCCCAATGCATGGAATATATTTTATGTTTTTGGATAGTAGAAATTCAGACAACTGTGTTTTGTTTGACTAGATAACCTCCATACCTCTGAAGCGTGGTTCACCCTGATCTATCTCAAGTAATGGAAAATTATCTCAATCAGGAATCAACAGACTACAGAAGGAACTATAGTGGGATTTTACCCCAGTGTAGCAGGAAGTCCAGGTGAAAGGCAGAAAACATTCATTTTGTTCTTTGATCCCTGATCCAAGCAGAAAAGGTCTGGGGAGGCTTAATCTTGGTTTTTAATTTAATGAACACCTCTTTTCAAAGAGTGGGAAGAAAGAAGGAAGAACTTTGTCGAAGTAAAGTTTGTGTTGTGCCATTCTGGGATCCATTGCATAAGCAGTTTCCCCAAACCTTTAATAAGATCTTTTACCTTTTAATGGGAAACTGGACGCAAACACAAAAATCCTGTTCATAATTAATGCAGTTGCAAATTAGCAGGATAGATGCTCAAGGTGTAGGTGAGATAAAAATGACATCACTGTGAACTCTTGTTTTCTTATTTATTCTCTTGGTGTCCAAGCTGGAGTAACAGAAGGAGTGTAAAGATTGTGTTGAATTCATTTCATTTTTGTTATAAATGTATTTTTCAGTGGTTATAATAATAATGATTAAAATGTATACTTTGTTACATATGAATTTTACAACGCTTAGAATAATAGCTAGCAGCCTAATTAGCTAATAGAAAAAAAGCTAGTAGCTTCTTCCTATGTTAGGCATTTTGATAATGCTCCTTATTGTCTCCTCTCATCCTCACAATAACCTTGTGATGTTCTAATTCCTATTTTACGTTTGGGAAATTGAAACAGAGAGAAATCAAGTAACCTGTTCAAAATCACACTGCTGGGGGAGCTGGATTCACACCCAGGAAGTGTGATTCTAGGCCTCCCCCCAACCCCAACCCCACTCTTCACAGCTGTGCTCTAAGCCCTCTGTGGACAGGCTTTGTGAAGGTCATTGGTGATCATGAGGAACAGGAAAATAACTAATAAGCTAATTGGATTATTTCATTTTAGAAACTTTTTTTTAGGCTTTAGAGTGATGCAGTTTTATCTGGGGGTTATCTACATGTGGTAAGATTATTCTTTGAGTAGGATCTGAAACATGAAAAAATAGGTTAAGGAATGATTATATACTTGACAAAAAATAACTTAGAGTTGTTTTATAGATTTAATATTAAAAAATTAAAGACTATGACCACAGAGAGTTTAGAAAATATAGGAAGAAATAAATATGCAATCTTTCCATTTTAATACTTTTTATAATTATTTCTCTCTACTTATTTTCATATACATGTTTTCTTTTTTCCTAAAGAGACAACTATGCAAGTAAAATCAGTGCATTTCTACTGGAAAAATTTAAACAATTCAGAGAAATGCAAAAAGTGAAAGTTTTTTTCACATCTGCTTTTCTTCCCAAACCTCATTCTACTTCTTAAAGGGAATCACAAATAACAGTTTTGTAAATGCAATTTAAATATATATGTACACATAGTTTTTATATAATGGGGCTTTTCTCTGTAATCTTGTATCTTATTTCCCCCCACTTATTAGTCATATTCTTCCAGGTTATGTAATCTTCATATTTCATACGTAAGTGACTGAATACTATTCCATTGGCTAGATGCATCCTAATTTATTTAACCTATTGCTCGACATTTGGGTTTCCAGTTTTTCATTCTTTTAGTCTTTAGTCATTTTTTCTGCCTGTAGATTTCAACATGACTTGGACCATTTACTTAGGATAGATTCCTAAAGGTTAATTACTAGAAGAGACTCTTAAGTATTTGAAGCCTGAGAGATACTATCAAAGCCGTAGACAAAAACTTGTCCTCATTGGCAACATCATGGCCAGGTGCCCCAGTATTTCCGTAGCTGGGAGAGACTAGTGAAGGTCAGTTGTGACAGCCAGGCACAATGTGCATGCTTAATTTGTTGTACAGAAAACACACATTCTGTGAAATTGAAACCCACCTGCATGCATTCCTTTTATCACTTCTACCTTTGCCACTAACTGTTTTAGAAAATAGTTTGAGGAGAAAAGCCAGTTAACCTGTGTATCAGTTTTATGCCAGAGGCTAGTACTCAGGGCTAGTCTTGAAAATGTCAAGCTCAGTAGGGAGAACAAAAAGGAAACTTTTAAAGCAAATAACCCACATTATGAAACTACTAGTAGCCTTGTGCACGAGTCCGTGTGCCAGTAGCTCTCTGCTGCCCAGAGGCTCTCCGTGGTTGGGCCAGCACGCTTGCTTCGTCACTGCGGCGATGAAGCAAGTATTCTGCGAGGCTGCTCACACTGCCTGCTCTCAGCGGCCGCCCCCCAGGACTGGGGGACTCGGGCAGGGCTGAGGGGACTGGGCGCTGCCATCTTTGTGACAGAGTGATGGTTAATTTGCGTATTACCCTTTTATTAGATAGGATGTGGCCTTAATCATGAACTAAGAGACCTAATGCTTCAGTTAATGTTTGCTTTCTAACCTTTGTAGATGCCCAAAATCCCATATTTAGTGAATTCGGGTAACATTTGCTTTGTGATATTTTGAGTCAAGATTACTTGAAATGGATACTTTGTAAAGTTAATTGATGGCTTTTGGTGGGTCACCACTAAATTTTCATTTGTTTTGTTGTTTTTGTAAAATATCAAGAATGTCTGCTAAACCCAATTTCTACCACTATGTGCAATATATGATGTTACAAGTTTTATTGAACTTCATGAAAGGGTCATTTATTCATCATGCTTCATGATAACAAGGACAGATGTAAAGTCAGTATAGTATTTTAGAATGTACAACTGATTTAGAACATTATTTAGTCCAGCTTGTTAATTTTTTAGAACCTGTTGAAATCTGTGCAGCTTCTCTTGACAAGCAAAGCCTGACTCAAAATCTTGTGTATGATCAGCTTGTTTGTAGATCACAGTGCAAATTTAATGACCTCTGCTTTGGCCTGTTTTTATTGGTTCTTTTAATTGGGGGGGAAGTATTTATTTTCAGCCTTGTAGTCATTGGCTTTTTTAGAGCAAACGTTAAACTTACCCATGGTCCTCCACCCTCTGAGGGCGCTGCCTCATAGAGAAGGAGTTAACTGAATCTAAACTGAAAATTACTTTGTGGGGGAAAACAGTGTTAGAGTCTGTGTTGGTTTTTTTCAGTAACCCTGCACACTTTTCCAGATTTGAAAATTAACCTCTTACAGGTTTTTGTGGGTGTGTTTTTTTAAGTAAAGAGAAGAACACACTTCAAACAGTGAAATGAGCTTCCATGAATGTCCTCTGTATATTTTTAGGACTTTTTAATTGTAGCGAGATGCAGCTGCCAGACTCCCAGCACAGAGTGTTGGAAGACTCTGTAGTCATTAGAGGTTCGCCTCCACAGAAGTTTAATTCTCTGAGCTGGACGGCTGTTAGAAATGAAACAACGCTTACCCAAAAGGAACATTCTGTATTTGGTGTTTTTTTTTTTTCCCTTATGTACTTCAGACTCTCCCTAAGACTTGAAATAGTAAAAGTTTTATTTTAAAAATGTTTTTGTAATGATGTATGGCAAGCGTCTCTAAATGTGAGCATAAAGACATTTGATTGTATTTGAAAATATTGTTCTCCCCGCATGCTAAATCATGAAAATGCCATTGTAAGTATGAGTTATAGGAGATTTTTAAATACCTGTGTATTGGTGCTTATTAAAACTGACATTAGTTACATGGTTGTGTTTCTGAAGGATTAAGTTTATTAAACACCTAATCTTTAGGATCACTTATGGTATATGTTTTCAGTGGTAAAAGATTATGGCTGACACATGCCTTTGTGAAACTGCAAATTAAAAAGTTTTCTTTTTATAAATAAACCAGAGGTTGTGTACATGGAAACTTGTAAAAGCCCAGTTAGGTAACTGAGTCCAAATTTTAACGTTTTATGTCTTTTTCACTTAATCTAGTAGTCCAGATTTTTACATGTAGATAAAAAGTGTAAAGGTTTTAAACTTTTTTGGAAGTTTTAAAACTGTTTTTTCCTTCCAGAGCGTTCCTGCTAAAGCAGCACCCGTGTCTTAGTCAGTTCTTGAGAACTTGCAGGAGTAAAGAGAGTTTGGCCAGTGTGATTTGTGCCCTGAGGAACTGACTATAGGCATTGGAGTCAGAAAATACAAATCTAAACTTGATTTAAATATATTCATTTCACCACCGCATTATAGTATTGAAGGAGGCAAGGTTCGTGCTTATGCCTCGAGGAATGTCACTGAAAATTTTTAACGATGGGAAAGGGCATCTGTGGTGCCAACTATTGTAGCAGGCTGTTGACACCTGTTGTCATTTGTTCTCACCATCACCCCACGGTAGGGATATGGCAGTATTGTTATGCAGGAGTGTTTCAGAGCACGCCCACAGAACTGTCGCCCGTTGGTTTCCGTTAGACCCCTTAGATATGACTGTAGACTTAACCCGTGAGGCTGCCTTTGACCCAGACATTTTTAAGCTCTCGGAGCTGGTTTCCAAGATTCAAAGGAAGGTCCGTGTTACTGCTCTAACGGACATGCATGTGGCTGTGGAATGGCCAGCATAATGATGTAGGTATGAATGTCTGGTTGAGTGGAGATTTTCTGAATTGAAAAATTAGACAAGGGCAAGATTCTGCACAGTGTACACTGCATTTCCAAAGGATAAACCTCATCGCCGGGGCTTTGGGTTGCCACGGAGGACCTGAAAGATCCAAGCTGCACTTCAGGAGGTTTACTCTGGACAGTGTGACATGGGCACACAAAGATGAGCAATCCTAAAGGACCGAATGTCCCTGGGAGCGGGAAGCTGTTTCAGATAATAGGATCTCAAAGGTGTGATATGTTACACAGTTTCCTAATTGATCATGGTGAGCGTTTCCTAAACTCTAGCCTAGGTAGGAAGCAGACATTCCTAAAGAAATTTAAGTAGTTTCAGAGGGGACAGATTTGGTTTTAGCAGGAAATGAGAAAGATAGAACGTGTCAGGGGGTGGGGGGAGGGTGGGGGGGTGGAGTCTACGTTTATAGACAGAAAGTATTATTTGGTTAACGATTATACCAAATCTTCATAGTGCCTAGAAAGAAGTTGTGTTTCATTTTAAATTTTAGGGTTTAAAAAAGAGCCTTCACGTTCCCTGTGCTTTTTGTATTGCCAAACTATTTGAAAGGTTTGTGGCAGGATGGGTACCAGAATTCTTATTCAGAAGAAATGCTGGAGTGTAGGTAAACACTGCCTTTTCTTTTCATCTTTTTTTTTATTTTATTTTAAGTGTAATTGATACATAGTCTTAAATTGGCTACATTAGTTTCAGGTGTGTACAGTGTAGTGATTCAACATTTTTATGCCCTATAGTGTGATCACCCCACTAATTCTAATAATCATCTGTCAGTGTGTAAACTTATGACGATAACACTGCCTCTTCAGTGCCTACTGGAACTGTGACTGCCTCCCCCTCCTTTCGCAGCATCAGTGACCATGAGTTAAATCTATATTGGGGGAAACCTGTTATTGTAGTGTGCCAGTCCTGAAACCTTCTGTCTGCAATAACACATTTATTTAGGTTGATTTAAAAATGTAGTCACTATGACAACTAAGAAACTCGAACAAAAAGGTGCTTCTTGGTAGCAATAGATAGGAATACTTTTCCTTGAAATTATTAGAGTGGCATAGAAAAGAAATGGCCCAGTCTCATGAGTCTGAAATAATATGATCTAGTAACATACCTTTAAAATGTTGATAGCTTTAAAAATGTAAATGCTTCTAGGCTTTAGCTGGTAAAATGTTATCAGAAGCATATTGTTAAAGTAATTGTTGAAGACCTATCTCTACCTTATTTTTTTGATAATCCTCACCCAAGGATTTTTCCATTGATTTTTAGAGGGAGTGGAAGGGGTGGGGGGCAAGACTGAGAGAGAGAAACATCAATGTGAGAGAGACCCATTGATTGATTGCCTCCCATATGCTACCTGACTGGGCCAGGGACCGAGCCTGCAATGGAGGTACGTGCCCTTAGTGGACGCTCTATCCACTGAGCCAAACCGGCTAGAGCCCTACTTTATATTAAAAACGAATAATGATTCGGCTTTTTATGACGTTGTATTTGCAGTTTCATGCTGATATCGCTAGGCTAATTTGGTGACATGTACAATTTTGAATTGTTTATATTGTATAATGGATTCTGGTTAATGGCTTCCTCAAACTATATTCAGAGCAATTTAGGCATCACTATAGGGATTTGAGAGAGAAAA
Organism: Corynorhinus townsendii; assembly: GCA_026230045.1. NCBI lineage: Eukaryota > Metazoa > Chordata > Mammalia > Chiroptera > Vespertilionidae > Corynorhinus > Corynorhinus townsendii. Next base: position 115,243,515 of record JAPDVU010000006.1, on the reverse strand, counting down.
TTAAGTCTGTGGACATTTTGCCTGGAGGTTTTCCATAAATATAGGGATATAGGCATCTATATACTTTATGTATATTCTATAGAAATGCATATAAAACTTACTTGCTTGGCAAACAGCCAGTCTGCTAGTCTACTTACTGAGTCTGGACTCTAAAGCACGGCCATGGTGTTCAGTGTGTGGTCGTGGAGCGTCTCCGAGTGCCAGCTCAGTCAGAATGAAGAGGAGACGAGGTCCCTGCTCTTGAGGTTCATATCCTCTATTTGGTGAGAAAGTCAAAAACATGACATAATTAGACAATAACAAAGGGCTAAGAGACATTGCTCTTCAGCTAAAGGCTGGAAGTGTGAACCAGTGGAGTAGCGAAGAGTTCGTAAAAAAAAATTGAATGCAAACTGGACTACAGCTGGGGAGACAGATGTGGAGAGACCGTTTCCCCCACCCTCACTCCACTGCCACCCTCCCAAACACAGACGGCAACAGGGGAGAAAAGCAAGGGTGAGTGTGAATGGCAGCACCAAGGGGAATGAAAGTAGTATCAGAACATAGTAGGAAGTGAGTTGGGAGAAATTTGGAGGGGGGGGGGGTAGGGATAGGCTTAAGTTCAAACAGAAGGCTGTGGGGGAGAGAATGCCAGCTTTTAAAAAAAATATATATGTATTTATTAATTTCAGAGAGGAAGGGAGAGAGAAATAACATCAGTGATAAGAGAGAAACATTGATTGGCTGCCTCTTGCATGCCCCACAGTGGGGATTGAGCATGCAACCCGGGCATGTGCCCTGACTGGGAATCGAACCATGACCTCCTGGTTCATAGGTAGACACTCAACCACTGAGCCATGCTGGCTGGGCAAGAATGTCAGCTTTTGATGAAACAACAATGTAATAAAACTGTGCTTTGGGATCAGTCTGTCACTGGACTGATGCTAAAATGAGAGGAGGACCACACAGCCAAGCAGGAGACCCACCCAGCAGTCTAGGTGTGGTCCAGAGAGCCAGGCAGATATGGACAGAGGCAAAGGTGTGAAGCAGAGAAATGGACTGAGTGCAAGATCTGGAACATGGACCCCTGGGGAAATGGGAGTGTTCTAAGAGCAACACAATGCCCTAGGTACAGTTACCAAGCCCCAGAGCTGGCTACAAGTCGTACCACAGAAATGCTTTACAGTCCTTGTTTCCTAACGGGCCACTGAAGGTCAAACAAGCAGAAATATCGAGTCTTGATATTGCCTGGAAGCTTTTTATATATATACGGATGTAGCTATATATCAGTAAACATATGCCTTCTACACTACGTTGATCATTTTATTTAGGTGACATGGCAATTCGTCATTAAGTCTGAGGTAGCAAAAAAGCCTCTTTCATTTTCATCTAGGATTAAATTAAATTTAGTTTTTTAAGACCCACTTTATTGTTGTCCTGATGAGGTAGAAATAATGTTTTTGTTTATTTACATGTCACAAATTGCTTTTGTGCGAGTTTTGTGGGTGTGTATTTTTTTTGTAGGGGTGTGTGTGTGAAGAAAAGCAAACTTTTTTTTTTTTAAGTAAAATGTAAACCCACTTTTACGTAGCAGATATCCTTATTTTGATGTTAGGGTAATGTGACCTCAGAAAATGTAACAGAGAACTGCGTTGTGACTGGAGCAAATTTTGCAGAATATGTATAAGAACCTGTGCCACTCTCCTGTGGAAAAATAGCCGAGTCCCCTCTTAATGTCTGTCTGGGTCCCTTGTCTTCGCCTACAACCATCCTAGGTTTCCAGAGGGACTGGGTCCTGGAGGCACTGTTCTTGTCCCAAACCTTTTTATGAGCGGTGGAAACGCTGTAGGAGCCTGGGGAGACACCTGCACCTGGGCAGGCCCCTCCTTTCCCGCTGTGGGTGACTGGTGCTGCCCTTCCCTCCTGGGCAGAGGTGAGCTTCCCTTTCTTGGAACTCACGCTCTGAGTCACAGTGCAGGAGTCCTCTGGGCAGGACTAGCTATATAATTTGTGGGGCCCAAAGCAAAATGAAAATGCAGGGCTGCTTATTAAAATATTATTACAAATTTCAAGACGGCAACATCAGAATATGAAAGCAAGCCTGGGGTTCCGTGCACTTTGACCTCCCTCAAGATTTTCTGAGGCACAGGTGGGCTGCCTTGCCTTCCATCTAGATCAGGGGTGGGGGACATCCAGCCCGCAGGCTGCATGTATACGGCTTACAAAATCATTTGGCAGGAAAAAGGTTCCCCAACCCTGGCCTAGATGGAGAAGGGGCAGAGATGCGCTGCTTCTCCCACCTGCTCCTCACACGCCTGCCCATGGGCCAGCGGTAAGGAGGGCGGTAGCTTCCCCAGCCCCTCTGCCCTCAGATTGGTTTTGTTCAGAGGACCATGGTTCTCAGAGGGTAGGTTGACTTCTGACAGTCATGAGGTAGATTGTATGCTACTACATACAAATGAGGGCTGTGAATTGGGTGTGCAGGTGGGACTGAACCTCAAGTGTAGAGTAGTATTAGGGTTTATTTTAAGGAACAATTGCAAGATTGGGGAGCTTTCCCTGCCCTGGTATAGTTGCTTTTCGCTATTCACTGTAGTTAGGTTTGATAGAGTTGCCACAAGCACTGAATTAGCAAATATATGATCTTGCTTTGTGTGTGTCTCTGTTTAAAGACACCTTATTGAAGATCTATTGTTAATTCATTTACATGAACTTAGGGGCAACAGCACTGTGACTCATGCTCGAAGGAATTGTATCTGACACATGCATTTTCTCCGTAAGACACATTACGCTCTTCCTGGGCTTAGGAATATGAGACAGCACTTCAGCACTGTACCAGGGCCATTGAAAGCAGAAAACCAACAAAGAGCACCAAAATGCAAATAATGTGGCCACACACCTAAGTAGGCCACACAAAACGAGAACTGAAACCACGCAGCAGAGCCTCACTGTTCGCGCTCAGCGGTGGGATGTGTTCCTTGGGCGACTCGAATTTTTCACCACTGAGTACATGTCAGCAAATGACCCCAAAAGAGCCACAGGAATTGATTTAGGGACTAAAAATAAATTTCAGCAAGTAGGTGAATTTGCAAATACAGACGCTGCTGATGTGGAGGACCAAAGGTATTTTGAATTTTAGCTCTTAGGTCATAGTGAGCAGGTCTTAAAGCAAAGCCATCTATCAACATGGCAAAAGGAGTTTACTGTTTGTTTCTAAAGGGGTGATACAGCAGGATGATATACATTCACAAGGCAATGTGTCAGACTTCCTAAAGTAAACTTGAAATGCATATACTTGCCTCAGATAAGAGAATGTGAAGAGGTGTTGTGGGTTTGATAACCAACTGTGCTAATAATAATCATTAAGTGTCAACTAATTACAATGTGCAAAAGTAAAAGGTCCAACTAACAGTAGGTTACATTAGTGTCAGATCAAATCATCTTGTGTAAACAAAGGCTACAACAAAGGAAGGGGATGGAAAGGGTTCAGATAGGAAGAGACGATAAGGGCTTTGCATGCCTTTAAAAGAACCTGAGGTATGGCCCCAAATGTTGTCCCCTCTCTAATTATTTCATGATGAAAAGAATTACTTTGGAAAACAGAGTTCAGTGAGTATTTGTGATAGAATGTGGAAATTTAGAAAATGAGTGACACATTTTGAAAGCATTCTCGTCTGAATGTCACTTGTGTGTTCCAAATATTTTGAGATGTTCCTGTGGAAGGAACTATTTTGTGAAATAAATTAGATAAGGCAGTGCTTGCTATGTTGACAAGATAACTGAAAATGTCTTGAAGAAAATGTTAGTCACTCCTAAGGAGCAGTTTGTTATCCACTTGCTTGAATGTGTGTAATGAGGGCTCATATATCAGTGTTTCGTTTTGGTGTGTGTTTTTTTTTTTGGGGGGGGGGGGGGCGCTATTTTTTGTCTCACTATGTTGCCTTATCGCCCCTGAAACAATTCTGTAGAGTGGTGGCACGGTATCTTAGAGGCTAGGTATCTTGCTTTCTTGCTGCAAAGGTTTTTAAATACTTAAATTTTCGGTTGTTTTTCTGCCTCCTGGTGTCTTGTAGCCTGGTGAGCTGCTGGACAACCGTTTTGGTTTACAGTTCTTCAGAGCAGTTCCCTGCAATCCTGTTCTTCCTTGCAGCCTTCACTGCACCAAGGAGGCTAGCTTAACGATGCCCCGCTCTCCCTTCTGATGCTGCTTGGTTCTTTAAACGAATCCACCTTTTTAAAGACTTACCAAAACCAGGTGATAATGTGAGACTTGACAATGAGGAAATCCCAATTTCATGATGAAATGGTTGCTTAGAATGCTTGAAAGCTATTTATGGACTAAATTTTAGATGATGGTTTTTCTAAATTATTAGTTCTCTCTATTCTCTGGAGAAGTAGGCCCCCCACACCCAGAAAAGCAATTTCTCTCTTTCACTCCATCAAGTTTTAGTTATATTTGGGAAAGGCTTAATTCTTGGAGATTCACAGTGCTCATTAGCATGTTAAAGGCTTTGAGATGTCCTGCAGTGAAGAAACCATTAGAACATTTCCCAAGTTATTTGGTCATGGAACCCTTTCATGCAGAATATCCTATTAATAGCCCCTTGGACTAGTGTTCTGTAACACGCTACCTTATTTCCCAAATGATTGCCCCCAGATCTCTATCTGTGATCATGTTTTGCTCCCTACCCCTATGTCCCATACCCCTGCCCCCTATCTTTTACATCCCACCTTGTTCCTGACAGTGGCCAGGCTTAAGTCTGCATCTCATCCCTGGAGACCTTTGGGTCATTGCTTCAAATACATGTTTCATAGAGCCTTTGTAAGAGCTACTGGTGCTGAACCGGTTCCTTTGGAGATCAAGAATGAGATTTTGCAGTTCGACAAACCTGAATTGGACTCCTGGGTTCACCATTAACAGTATGGCCTTTGTCAAAGTATTATTAATCTTGTTCACTTTTCTAAATGAATGAAGTGAGATGTATGCTTAAGCTCTTAGCACAGACCGATCATTGCAGAGGTCCTCATTAGCATCTCCACGGGTCCTGGGCACCATCCTTGCAGAGATGCCTGGAGTTGACTGAAGGTGGCAGGGAGGAGTATTTGGAATCTATTATCCCAACAGGATGAGGCCTAGTCTTGTCATCCTTCACTGTGATCTTGACATGCCCTAAGTCCCAGGCTCCCATGGACTTTGAAGTCCTGCCTAAAAGAGAGGGAATAACTAGACTATGAATAGGCCTGGTATAGGCTGTACAAACAATTTTAATATACATAGAAACTAGGAACTGGTAGAGTTAGAAGGTAGGGCTAGTAATAAAAACTTAAGTAGGTTGTCAGGATTAAGTAAGGTATATGTGAAATTGCCTAGCACATAACTGCAATTCACAAGTTGTATTATCTTTTGTTGCATACTAAATCACCCCAAACTCAAGGATGTGTATAAGGAAGGGTTTCTTCCTCATTCTTTAGTGTTGGCTGCAGCATCTGGCTGATCCCAGTGAGCTGCAAGGGAGCCGGGAGTGGGATGGGCCTGGCTTAGCTAGGGCAGCTTTCCTCCACATTTTCATTCTCCTCCCACTTCAGACCAGCCCGGGTATTCTCATGGTACACTAGCTCCTTGATTAATGTATTTTCATTTAACTTCATATATATATATATATAAAAGGCTAATATGCAAGTTGTCCCCTCAGGAGTTTGACCAGGAGACTGGGAGTTCGATCACTGGCTATGACGTGTGCTGACCACCAGGTGGTGGTGCAGAATGAAGAAAGGCCCCGGCTGGCAGCCCGGAAAGGGCGGTTGGCAGCCGGAAGGCCCTGATCGCCGGCCAGGCCTAGGGATCCTACCCATGCATGAATCTCGTGCACCAGGCCTCTAGTTTTGTTATAATGTTGATGAGAAAAATACATTCATTCCATGCTGAGGACACTATCTGTGTGGAATGTGCAGGTTCTCCCCACATCTGCATGGGTTTTCTCCAGAGACCCTGGTTTCCTCCCACACCCCAAAAAGTATTAGATGAATTGATCTTCACTGTCCCAGTCTGAGTGATTGTGGGGTGTGCAGGAGTGGCCCCTCAGTGGAAGGGCATTCTGTTCAGGGTGGGTCCTGCCTTGTGCCCAGAGCTGCTGGGAGAGGCTCCAGTCGCCCACAACCCCATACTAGATAAACAGGTTGGAAAATCATCATCTTGCGTGTTTTTACTCATCGTTTTAAAATGTATGTCTAGCTCACATTTATCTCAACATTTAATATTAGAAGTTATTTGGGTCTTTATTTAGAAGTTTAGTGATATTATTGTGACCAGAAATATGCTATAGGAACTTAATGCTTGTTGATATCAATTAGCCTATGGTAAAATTGGTTTCGTTATACATCGTTTCACTTAAAGTCTCCGTTTCAAAGAACTTATCAACGATGTCAAGTGAAGACTTTACTGTATATCACAGCACAGGGAGCAAGTGGAAATACATGTGTCTTCTTGAAACCTAGACTTAAAACATTACATCTGCCTCATTCTGTTGGCCAAAGTGAGTCATGGCCAAGCTCTGTGTCAAGGGGTAATGAAATACACGCAAGAGACATGTGTGCAGAGAGGCATGAAGAATAGGAGACAGTGGTACCATCTATCACAGAAGGATGAAACATTGGACTTTAAGATAGAGAAGTTGGGTACTATATCTGATACTTTCATTAGGACTATGTGCAAGAAATTTTTATCTCTGCCTATTATTCATTGGTAATGATATCTACCCTTCTTCACAGGTTAGTTATTGAGATCAGTGGTAATAAAGTATGTGAAAGTAGCTCCAAGGTTATCCAGTATCATAAACCACTAATAAATAGTCGTTCCTTTAAGCTTTGAGCTCCACAACCAAATAGCCTGGGTCTGATTTCTGCCTTTGTCGCGTAGGTAATCTCCCTGTGCCTCAGGTCCTCCTGGTTTGAAAAGGGACTGAGTGTCTTCTCCACGCTCTGAGGTAGTTGGGAGGATTCAGTGAGGTACAGTCTATGTAAACCTTTTAGCTGGGACTCAATGTAAGTGCTCAGTAAGGGAAACATATTTTGCTACAACAAATAAAATATAAAGTTGCCCTTTGGCCAACTAAACGCTCAGAGATCTCTAAGGCAAATCTAAGATATGTGGTACATTTTGTGAATTTAAGAATCTGAATGGAAAAGTTTAAAGGGTTCTATCTGCTTTGGGATTTTTCAAGTCTCAGTTTTTTAAATATGAGAGCCCTGGCTGGGTGGCTCAGTTGGTTGGAGCATCATCCCGTATACCCAAATGTGGCAGGTTCGCTTCTCGGTCAGGGCACATACCCAGGTTTCGGGTTCCATCCCCAATTGGAGCATGTGCAGGAGGCAACCAATTGATATTTCTCTCTGCCTCCCTCCCTCCCTCCCTTCTTCCCTACTTCCTTCCTTCCTTCCTTCCCTCCCTCCCTCCCTCCCTGCTGTCCTTCCTCTGAAATCAAATAAATAAGTAAATGTGAGAATTATTTTGCAAAAAGAAATCAACATTTACTGTGGACTAGCCACGTGTACAGTAATGTGTTATACCTAGCAAAGACGTTAAGATATGGTCTCCACCTTCAAGAAGCTAGCAGGCAGTTGGGAAAAGCAAAAATTGTCCCGTTTAAGTGATGCCAGCGTTAAGTGATATGGTGCGGACTAGCTGTGGAGGAGTGTGTATCCAAACTGCTGGGCAGGTGCCAGTGCAACGATATCCTTAACTTGATAGCATGGGTTCAGGTGACTGCTGGTTGGTTAGCCACAACATAGTGCAGTTCTGTGCTCACTCACAGGGTGGCAGGGGATTAAATCGCCGTCTGGACCAGGGTGGCTTGCAGTTGAATTAAGAATCCACAGAGGGAGAGGAGATTGTTGTAGCTGATGCTACGGTGCTTCTGAAGACTCCTCTTTCCAGGAGAGTGCAGAAACAGCCAGGCCAGCACATGCTGTGGGTCTCCTTACAGAGCCAATGCTTCCTGTGTTATTCACAATGAAGTGGTGCTGGCTGGCGCCTGGGGAGGCGGATACTGGTGTAGCCAGGGTATGGCTCTGCATTGCCAAAGCTAATGCCAGCCAAAAGTATATTCCAGTATATTTGAGCATGATTATCTTTGCAGTCTGAATTTGTTTTTTTCTTAAGTATAATTTCACTGTTTATAAAAAATGCATTTTGTTTGCCTGTTTCTTATTCAAGTGATGTGGTTTATTTATTTATTTATTTTGACAAATGTCACAGGTAAGATATGCCTGAAAAATGTCACTACTTAGAGCTTAGCATTAACATTGTCTATAAAAGTGTGGGTCCATATCTCAATATGGAATAAAAATGAAGCTTTAAGGAACAATTATATCTAATAGAATCAAAGACTGGTAATAAGTCAAAGATGGAAATGTAGAATATCATGTCCACTTCACAAAAACCATATGCATAATGGATTTTTTCATCAAGTATATTAAAGTAACAAAAGAAATTCCAAAGCAAGACAGAAAAGGGATGATTTGTTAGTTTATTGTCTCTATTTGTGATGTTTTAGTTCCTTATTTCTTTGAATTTTAATCTCCTACAGAAGAAATTAGCTACCTTTTACCTTGTTCTCTCCAGCTGACTGGGGCTGAAGGGGAAATATGCCACAGGCCTCCCCCAGCAGAAATGAAGGCTCTTCCCACAGCCTCATGGGTCTCTAAGACTTGGGAGCTGTGACAAGACCTGCACAGGCCCACATGGCCCAGGTCAGCCTTGGGGAAGCTGTGTGGCAGGCAGGAGAAAGGGTCAGAGACACTTGCAAACCCGCTGCTTGGGAGAAACGGACTTCTTCACAAAATGTTTTATAGTATCCATGGACTGTGTACTGCCATAAGCTCAAGGGTTGAAAATTAATCTATGTGCTAGGGAGAAACGTAATATATCCCATTTATCCTTCCTATTCTTTTCCTGTTTACTTTTCACAGAAATCCCTGAAGGTGCTGCAGCTTTGCTTTTATTTAAAAAATGTTTGTTATTGTTAGTGTATCCTTTTAGACATTGAGATGGGGAATATTATAAGAGGTTAAAATAATTTGTTGATAATAACAATGAAAAGATCGGAACTGGTAAATAAATAAGTGTACTAGAATATAGCACACATTTATCATATCTGTGTACTTACTGGTTTTCAAAACTTTTGTAGAATGTGTAGAGAAATCGGTTGGGAAATTTATGCATTGTTCAGATTTTAAAGTGTTTAACTATCAAACTGTCTACCTGATTATGGGCAAGAATGCTGCTTATTCATCCTAATTCATTCTCTTCTTTCAAGCATGCAGATTCAGTTAATCAGCTATTTCATTTGTGATTTTTAAACCAAACTACAAACTGTGTGTGGCTTTGGATTATCTGGTTTTAGGGTGGCAGAAGTTGACATGGCATTTCCTTAGCCCAAGAAGTTTTGTGCCTCTTTATTGAATTTATTGGGGTGACACTGGTTAACAAGATTATACAGGTTTCAGGTGCACAGTTCTGCAACACATCATCAGTGTACTGTATTGTGTGTTTAGCACCCCAAGTCAAGTCTCCTTCCATCATCATTTAACCTCCCTATACCTTCCTCCACCTACTCCATCTCCCCCCTCCACAATCACCACTACTGTTGTTTGTGTTTATGCGTTTTTTTCTTTTTTACTCAACCCCCCACCCTCATCCCCTTCCCCCGACAGCTGTCAGCTTGCAAGAGTTTTAATTACATCTTATATCTTAATTCTTAACGTGTGACAATATTTCATTAAATTCTGTGAAGTTTAACTTTATACAAATTTTAGGATGATTCATGCTAGCCTTCCTTCCTCAGATCGTGACTGGTTTTTAGAGTTGTGTTGGAAAAGCTTTGTAAGTTAAGCTGGACTATTTAGAGTTTGGCACTTGGCTGTTTTCCTGAAGACTCCATTGGGCTCTTCCAGCTGTGAGTGTGATGACAGGGTTCGGGTTTGTTTCTCAGGTGTTGCTGTTGGTGTTTCATTTTGCAGATCTACACAGGGGGGTTAGAGGGGAGTGCTGAAACAGAAGAATAAGCCTTAAGGTTTGGGTTCTTATGAGATGGATGCCATTGAAGACCCCTGGTCCATGGGGTTTTGTTAGTTTCGTAGCCTTTCTGTTTTATCAGCACCCTTAATAAGACCAGTCTACTGGGAACAGTGTCTTTGTCTTCTCAGAGTCTCCACTGAAAGTATCTAAACAGTTCATGGCACAAAGGGGAATCTTAAAGCTATTAAGGAACAGAGCGTGATACACTTGAGGGACACATCCATTTCCTAGTAGGAAAAAAATATGAAGAAAAACGTGACTCTAGAGCAAATACAAACTGCTTTACCAAGGTTTGAAAGATGCCTTTGAGATATGTTTTGTTTGTGCAGTTTGTCAACTTTGTTTTCCAAGACAAGGACCCTTTCCTCACGACAGGAGCATGATTTCATGCTCTGGGCTGTGATTGCTGTGGGGAATCACACAGCTATGATTATAACACACTAAATTGGCTCCAACTCCAGTTTGAGGTTTAATGCTCGACATGCTAAATGCTTCCGCCCTCTTGTAGGAAAAATTTCTGTAACAATGACATTGTACTGTGTTCAACTAAACTATTGGAGTATCTTTCTTTTAGGGAAAAAAAATCATGAAATGTCTGAATTTTTGCCTGTTACTAATGAAAAAATTTTATGAAACTGTCCTGAGTGAAATAATTATTTAGTGTAGTTTGCATTTAATTTCCTGCATTGCCACATATTCTTCTGTGAATCTTTCTTTCATCATTCCCTTCTCACTCCCTTCTTAAATCTGCAATCAGTTTTCAGGGGCACATCTGTCATCATCTTGTATATAATTAATGCAGTGTCTTCGGTGGTGTCATCTGAATTACTCAGCAAGGATGATGGGTAATTTGAGATGTCATAATTGACCCCAGACCTTCCTTCTCTGAAGGGTAATAGTAGATAATGGTTTCTAAACAATTGCACCCTTTTCAGTCGAATAGAATTAGGAAAAAGAATAAAGGGAGGGAGAGATGGAGGGAAGGAGGGATGGAAGGAAGGAAGGAGAGAAGGAAGGATGGAAGAAAGGAAGGAGGGAAGAAACAAAGAGGAGAGGGTGGGGAGAAAGAGGAGAGGGTGGGGAGGAAGAGGAGAGGGTGGGGAGGAAGAGGAGAGGGTGGGGAGGAAGAGGAGAGGGTGGGGAGGAAGAGGAGAGGGTGGGGAGGAAGAGGAGAGGGTGGGGAGGAAGAGGAGAGGAGGGTGGGGAGGAAGAGGAGAGGGTGGGGAGGAAGAGGAGAGGGTGGGGAGGAAGAGGAGAGGGTGGGGAGGAAGAGGAGAGGGTGGGGAGGAAGAGGAGAGGGTGGGGAGGAAGAGGAGAGGGTGGGGAGGAAGAGGAGAGGGTGGGGAGGAAGAGGAGAGGGTGGGGAGGAAGAGGAGAGGGTGGGGAGGAAGAGGAGAGGGTGGGAAGGAGGGAGAAAGGAAAGGAGGAGGACCAGTCAATGATTCTCTCTCATCATTGATGCTTCTGTCTTTCTCCTTTTCTCTGTGAAATCAGTAAGACTGATGAATTTCAGAAGGGGGGGCGAGGGGGGTGAGGGGGGTCAATGGGAAAACACACACACGCACGGGGGACATCTGTAATATTTTCAACAATAAAAATAATTTAAAAACAAAACAAGAAAATGTATGGGTGTTTTTTGTTTGTTTGTTTTTTGTTTTTAATGAAAATACCCAGCCAGCGTGACTCAGTGGTTGAGCATTGACCTATGAACCAGGAGGTCAAGGTTAGATTCCCAATCAGGGTACATGCCTTGCTGTGGGCTCGCCCCGCCAGTGTGGGGGCTTGCAGGAGACAGCTGATCAATGATTCTCTCTCATCATTGATGTTTCTATCTCTCTCTCCATCTCCCTTTCTCTCTCAAATCAATAAAAAATATTTTTAAAAGGATGGAGGGGAAAAAAGGAAGGAAGGAAGGAAAGAAGGAAAAGAAGGAAAATCCACATCATAACCATTATTGTTTGTCTCATTTTTGGTTCTTATAAGGGTATTTCTAGTATCACATGATCTCACTCATCTAGGGGAAATAATGAACAACATGAACTGATGAACAAAAACAGACCCAGAGACAGGGAAGCATCGATCAGACTGTCAAACCTCAGAGGGAAGGTAGGGGAGGGTGAGGGTAAGGGGGAGAGATCAACCAAAGGACTTGTATGCATGCATATAAGCCTAACCAATGGACACAGACAACAGGGGTGTGGGGGCATGAATGGGGAGGGGTTTGGGATGGGAATGGGGGGATGAGGACAAAATATGATACCTTAATCAATAAAGAAATTAATAAAAAAATAAAAATTAAAAGTTAAAAAAAAGGAAAATCCTTCCTGGATGTTTTTAGTTTCTGTTGTGTCCTTTATTTGTTATTTAGCATGCTAAATTTCAATCGCATTTGTTTTCTTCACTCATGCTTCAAATTAGAGTCAGTTTCCTCTGGTATTTGTTGACATCAGAGTTGACTTCAAGCATTTTATTTGTGGAATCTCTGCTGGAGTGAGCAATGAGCCAAGCTTCAGGGAAAATAATATGTTAAATCAAGTATTATTTGAGAACCCCTAAATTCAAGATCCTATACTTAGCAGATGGAAAAGTCCCTAAGATGTGGTTCATAACTTTAGTGAACTTATGTTTGAGTTGTCTAAATAAATATAAAGAAACAGCTTCATTAAGGACTAAAATCCTCAATTCTGTGTAAGGTTTTCTTAAGAGCCTTGGAAGGACAGTGAGATGTTTCAAGGAATGCTGACTCAGTTTCTCACTGTGTCCCATGTGCTTGCTTCTTGCTGGCTCCTGACTCTGATCAGGTCATAATTAGTTTTATTCCTCAGATACTGCAAATTGTACACCCTTGTTGTTCAAGGCCATGATGTGCAATTAATTGCATTGGAAAACTGGACTGTGGAGGAAGCAGCCGTATTTCAGAGGAAGTTGCCTGCCTGCAGCCGTGCTGGCAGTACATAGGGTCGGATGCACAACCCACAGGATACTCAGCGGCTGGCATGTCAGTGTGGGGAGAACATTGCCAGTGCATTTCCCTTCTTTCTAGCCATTATTTGACATTTCAATGGAGAGTTATAATGAACAGATTAAGTGAATTACCAACCTGGGCACTGTTTATTGGTACAGTGTTGGAAAATACTTTGCCCAATAATGAATAGGGTAGATGCTGAAATAACAGTTGCCTTGGAAGGTGAACTGTGATAGTGTTAAAAAGTTGCCCACAGTAAGAACTGCTGCAGAAATCCTCTTATTCGAATGTATTGCTATAGTAGTTGATTGATGAAAAGTCTTACCTGAAAGGATCATAAAAAATTACATGTTTTTTATAGTAGATTTTAACTTAAAACATTAAATGTGCTTGATTCTACAAATATTTGATGTACAGTCAAGGCCTTTGCTTAGAATGTGATCAACTGAAGAAAGTTCTACCTTATCGCTCTTGTATAAACCACATCTATAATGAAGAGTTCAACATTGTTAGTTTCAGTTCTTTGGAGTGAGACCTTCAATCCTGTGAACCAATCTGAGGGCAGGACCCATTTATATTTTTATTAGGCCTCATCCCCCAAATCCAAGATGTCTTGAGAACATTCAATTCAATAGCAATTTACTTTAATAACCTATCTTTATGGAGTATTTCCAAATCATTCAAATGAATTTCCATGAAAAACTTTGTTTTATAGTCACATTTATGATTTTAACAAGCACACCTGGCATAAGCAGGTTTGGGAAGAAACAAAACTGATCCTTTGTATGTATTAAACTCAGCCAGGGGAAGCCAATGTGTTTGGGGTCCCAGAAGGTAGTCTATGAGTACTGAGCATTCAGCATCTCTCTCATTAAGCTAGGATGTTTCACAGAAGAAATGGAGAGCATCGTGGAGAGAGGATCAGCAAGTTTTTACTATAGTATACATTTTGGCAACTGCCTGTAAGATTCCTGGCATGAAATGAAGTGTTTTGTGTTCTGCTTTTTTTTGGAGGTTTTTTTCCTTTTTCTTTTTCTTTTCTTTCTTTTTTTTTTTTTGCTTGACGTTTCATGAAGTTTAAGATCATTTGGCCAACATGTGCTGTTTCACAACATGAAAGCCTTTTTTTCTCTTGGGGCAAGAAACAAGAACACATTTTTCTTTGCTACTGTGAACGTCTCTCGCTCTTGGCTTTGGAATTATGTTTAATATGGAAAATCTGTGCTGATGCTGGACTTGCCTGGAAGAAATCTTGGTGGGCTGGTGGGGATGGAGAAGAGGTGGTCTAGTGACTTAAAATGCTATTGAATTGTGCATCCAAGTCTTACAGAACCAAATTTTGGTCCAAAAAAATCATTTACATTTTTAAGTTGCTTGTGTTTTTAAATGAATGCTTTTGCTGTTCTGTTCAAACAGCATTTTGACAAAGAGCACAGTTGAAGTTCCTGTGAGTGCTTATATAATATGCTCACTTCTCAAAAAAGGACAGAGGTGGTTTTTGTCCCACTCCCCTAGAGTTCCATTGTTTAATGGGAAGTTTAACTAAATGTGTTTGAGATGAAAATTTTTAGAAAAAGAGGACAGTTTATATCCTGTAAAGCCATGCCTAGTCTCGCCATTGCAGGAAGATCAGTAGATTTGCTTCTGGACTTATGATTAGGTTACATCTCGGGGAATCCACCTTCAGTGGAAAATATTTAATATGCCTAAGCTGACTGAACACCATAGCGTAGCACAGCCAGTTTCTACTGATGAGTTTCACTTGGGCACTGTTGTAAAGTGAAAAAAATTGTAAGACGACTCATTGTGGTTTGGGTACCACCTGTACAATAGTCTTTCACTCGCTACGAGACAAAGAAGCTATGCGATCCCTTCGCAGGAAGAGCACTGGACCTGGAGCCACACACCTCGATTTCAAACCCTAGGCTGCACGGTGTCTGGAGTGCCACTTCATCACTCTGAACCCTAGTTTCTTCATCAGTAGAATGATGGCAATAAGGCCTCTTTCATCCATAAAGCAGGAGTGATTATACCAACGCCCAAGGCTGTTGTCAGGATTAAGTGAGATACCACATATTAAAAGCATTTAGCACTGTGTTTGGCACAGAGTCAGTGCTTGATAAATGTGGCATTTATCATTTTAAAAATACAGAGGTGATTGCTCCAGGCCTTTACCCTTGAGCATGACATTTCCATTTACGTAAGGCTCAGCGCCCTCGTGCTGAGTAATAGCACTTCTGGACACATTGTTCAGGCCTGCTTCCTTGCAACTCTTGCCTAATGCCCCAAAATAGAGTAAAATTATAGCTAAGGGACTAATAGCCAATTCCTGCTGCATCTTGGCCTTTGTTGTCTGGTGAGCGACTGGCCATTTATGAGTTGTGAATTGCTCTTGGCCTGTCCTGTGGAGCCCCAAGTGGGAACCTTCCCTGCTGATATTAAAGCTGGCAAAGCTGAAAAGGATGGTGAGGCCCTCTCCTTCTTCCCTCTCTGCAGTTACCAGCAGTGAGGCTGTGGCACAGCCAGCACCTTCCCTTGCTGGGAAGGGCTCTCGGGTACACGGTGCCTCAGCACCCACTGCCCTGCAGTTCTCCCGCTCTCCTGCTGCTGCCCAAGTGGTTTACTAATCTCTTCTCATCCCTCCCAGATCACACCCCGACTATATAGGAAGGAGGGCAATCATTGTACACAACAATTGCAACCTTTATTTCTGGAGAGGGCAGCGTGCAGAGAATTTGCAGAGGACTGAATGGTTTGTGGGTCAGGGGAAGCATCCTGGTCAGCATACTTGAGCCCATGGAAGAGTCAAGGTCTTTCAGTGGATATTGGGAAGGTCACATATAACCTCTATAAGCCCCAGAAAGGAATATACTAGAGCACTGATTTTCAACCACAAGGTTTTGTAAAACATGCAATCCCTAACTACTTAGTCAGGGGCACTGACCTCTTTCCCCTTAGATTGTCAGGTTAAAAAAAAAAATGACAACAGCCAACACTACAATAGACATCCAGTGTGATTGAATCAAAATTATACTTTTTTTTTTGGTCAGATTGACAAAAAATATATTTTTCAGTGTGCCACAGAATTTGAGTAATTAGTTTATGTGTGCCATGAGATGAGAAAGGTTGAAAATCACTGGACTAGAGTGAAGACAGCCTAACTTTTTGCCTGAGGCCACTGGTATTTTTCTGCAGATAAGGACCACTGAATTAATTACTTTGGAAGTCTAGAAAAATAGTATTTTGAATGTTTCATTTTTTAAGAAGCTTGATATGAAAAACATGTCTCTAGATAAGACTTAAAAGCTCCAGTGAAGTTTTCCCAGGAATTATTGATTTACAAAAATGTATTAATGTGCTTCTGGTGAAGATCTATAGGTAATGAAATGAACTGCTGTGCATAATAACATTAATGTTGTTATTGTAATACCAGCTCACACAACTCACGTATTTTATGTCAATTTGAATCATGCACCAAATTGTTCACTGCTGTGTATGACGCATTTTTATATATTAATAATATTAAATATATTTGTTAATGAGAACAGAAGAGACAAACCTTAGGGAACAGTGAGCGTAGCAACCACAAGATCTGGATCCCATCTTCTGATCTCGGCGTTTGTGAGTGGGGAACACATACGTAATTTGAAAGCACTCCTGTGACATAAATGATTTTTTTTTTCACATCGGAGAAAGTGAAAGCCTAACTGGTCCAAAACAATGAATTCTCCGTATGCTGACCTCAAAGTAGCTGAATGGCATCTTATATTGAGTTTTTGAAAATGACTATAATTAAATGGCTAAGGTAAGACCAAAAATACACATCATCATTGCTCAAAGACACATTTTAAAAAATAAAACCTATCTCTCTTTATTTACAAAGGAAGATAGAAAAAAAAAATAACCCCCCTGTCTTGCTGGTGTTAGAATATTTAAAATAGTGCTTTGAATGCAACAGGCTTACAGAGCAACTTTAAGGCCAATAGTATTCATTTGTCAGCAAGAGGACCTGAGTCATGAGCTTGGTAAATGCTTGAAGATATTAAACAAAATACTGCCGGAACAAAGGAATGATTCATTCCGACTGAGGGATCTTCCCTCTTCTGGGAAGGCTGGGACATTTTGAATAAGTCTTTGATGAAGTGGTAAAGGAGGAAGGAACTTGAGGTGATCTGAACAAAGGCATCAAAAGTCCATGGAGCCCTTGGCAGTTGGTTGAAGAGTTCACCATTGCTCTGGGTATTTATCTTCTTGTGCTCTCTGGGCAGCTTCAGGGCTATTCCAATATAGACCCGGGTTCCCCTCATTCCTTCAGCAAGCTTCTCTACAGGAACTCGACCGTTGTAGCATAATTTCAGAATCGAAATATACTTAGAGACAGTGCTCTGATCGCACTGATCAAAGGCCATCCTGGATTGAGTGGAGACAGATGGTTCCCCAAGGAAGAAGTGTGTTCTGTTACCAGAAAAGTGGGGACCTAGAGGTTGGGTGCCAAAACCCAGATTGCTAAATGAACTTGGCTCAAAGTCTCCTTGTCTGTGGTCTTTGCAATAATTCGTTTGTCACTCTTCCCCTTCATTTGCTAATGGCCACTGATGAAAGAATCCTTTAATTACATTTCCCCCACTGCACTAGAAGCTCCCTGAAATGGGGATTCCTTTATTCAGCTCAATAGTGTCAGTACCCATTTTGTACCAGAAATCTTTTTTTAAAATATATTGTATTGATTTTTTTTACAGAGAGGAAGGGAGAGGGATAGAGAGTTAGAAACATTCACACCCCCTACTGGGGATGTGCCCACAACCAAGGTACATGCCCTTGACCGGAATCGAACCTGGGACCCTTCAGTCCGCAGGCCGGTGCTCTATCCACTGAGCCAAACCAATCAGGGCTGTACCAGAAATCTTGCTATATGTTAGGGGTGCAAAGGGTAAACAAGTTTGGACCCTATTCTCTTAGGGTACTTATCATGACTAGGTCTGAAAGGTAATTTGAATATTCCATTTTAATGATAAGGTTTCAGATCAGGACACTTCATTTCTATAAAGAGATTTAAATTTCAAATCCAGCTTGAATTTTATGTGGAATGATGATATGACTTTTTTTCTTTTTGTTTTTTTTGTGGGGTTTTGTTTTTTAGAAGCAAGCATTCTTATTATTACCATGTGCCTTTAAACATGTAAAGGAAATGAATCAACTAATTGTATAAGCCTCAACTAGGTAAGTGTGCAGAGACAGAAATGGGGTAATGGGTTTTTATTTTTATTTTTTGTGTGTCTTTGTTGTGTTAGAAAGTAATTTTTATTAGCAATAAGCAATGTGTGTGAATGCACATCCTCATTTCAGTAACAACTCATGAAAAAGACTCAGAAGTGAATTCAGAAGATTGAACTCACCAGCCTCATCAACAGTAGGTAAACATATGCAGCATAATTTTCTTATGGATCAAGCCATTTGTTTTCCTTCTATATAGTAGCTGGGATATATATAATCCATTTCAACTTTAGGGTTGGAACGTTTTTCAAGGTGAGGCTCGGTCTTTGTACTTAGCAAAGCACTACTTGCTGAAAGGAAGAGAATGTCTGTAGGATGTTTGAAAAGTGAATACACTGCTTGTAGCCTGTCTGAAAATGTGTTGGGTGACTGTGGTGACCTTGGCCATGGGGATGCCTCTCAGAGGGTCAGGAATGCTGAGGGAGATAGAGAGGCTGACTGGTTACCGACAATAAGGTACTGAGAATGGCTTCCACATATCAGGAGGAAAATCTTGAGAGCTCCGTTACGCTGGGCATTGCACATTAGCTTGGGCATTTTGAGTTTTTACCCTAGAAATAATGGGAGGAGGGCAGCATCAAGATTGTGCAAATGGGTGGATAGAAGAGCATTCAGGAAAATGGGCAGCCCTGAAGGAAGGTTAGACATGTAACTGAAACATGAAAAATCTTCTGTACGAAGTGTAGACCAAGAAGACAGATGGGGCCTAGGACTGAGATTTGAAGAATTCCAGCAGAAATGGACAGGAGGAGGAGGAGATGTGGAGGACGGACCTGGGAGGTTGGGGGAAACAGGTGAATTAAAAGCCAAGGGGTAGCCTGGCCAGCGTGGCTCAGTGGTTGAGCATCGACCCATGCACCAAGAGGTCATCAGTTTGATTCCTGGTCAGGGCACATGTAGTTGCATACTCGATCCCCAGTAGAGGTCGTGCAGGAGGCAGCTGATCTATGTTTCTCTCTCATTGATGTTTCTTTCTCTCTCTCCCTTTCTGTCTCTCTCAAATCAATAAAAAACAAAACAACATATATTTTTTTAAAGCCAAGGTGTAAGTCTTTCAGGAAGGAGGTAAAGAGACAAATGCTTCTATGAAATCACGGGGCAGTGGGCACTGAAATATGCCCATTAGATGTGGCTGAGGTTGCTGGTGATCAAGAGCCTGCTGTGAGGCGGGGTGGTGGAAGACACCAGAGTGCCCTCAGGGAGGAAACGGAAGACAGTCTTCCAGGTATGTTGGCTGTGAAAGGGAAGGCAGATGAGGAAGATTAGGCGGGGTTTGTGGAGACTTAATGGTTTTGAGGTGGGCAACACTTGAGAAATAATGCAAATGCTCTTACAGATCTATAATAATAAAAGCATAATATGCTAATTAGACTGGATGTCCTTCTGGATGACCTTTCGGATGAAGCCGGGGCTGCAAGGGAAGCTTGGGTCCCGGGTGCCGGAGGGAAGCCGGTGCCAGCAGCTGGGGGAAGGAAGGCCTATTCTGTACGAATTTCGTGCATCAGGCCTCTAGTAATCCCATAAAGAAGTAAAAACTGGCAAGGTTCTGAGAAGACAGGAGGGAGGTGGGTTTGCAGGTGGAAAGAACAGGTGTGTATATAGATCCTGGGGAGTTACTCCGTTCCAGTGTGTTTGTTTCAGTCCAGACTTGACAACCACAATAGCCACTTGTATTAGCCACTCCAGTATTCTCAACTTTCCTCTTTCATTATCACCCTCAGAGGAGGAAAATTAAAAGTAATACATACATTTATTAACTCAAAATGTTTTCATTTCACCCTAATGAGATAAATTTAATACTATGAGTAGTTTTTCTGGTAGGCTGTAACTTGGAAGGGCCATAAACCATTGTAATAGCTAAGATAACTTTGCCCCCTGTGTTAATTTGCTATGGTTGCCATAACAAAATACCACAGACTGGGTGGCTTAAATGACAGAAATTATTTTTTCAATGTTCTGAAGGCTAGAAGTCCAAGATCAAGGTGAGAGCAGATTGGGTTTCTCCTGGGGCCTCTCTCCTTGATTCACTGATGGCCACCTTCTGGCTTTGTCCTCATATGATCTTTCCTCTGTGTATACACATCCATGATATCTCTTTATGTTTCCAAATTTCCTCCTCTTAAAAGAACACCAGATAGATTGGGTTAGGGAACACCCATGTGGCCTCATTTAATATTAATTACCTTTTTAAAGGCCCCATTTTCTAAATATAATAATATTCTGAGGTACCAGGGGTTAAAGTTTCAACACATGAAGGGGGAGGGGGCACGCAGGGATACAAATCAGTCCATAAAACCATCCCCAAAAATCTATTTTCACTTTCCTCGGGAGCACTGTAGATCCTCTTGAGCATGTATGAACTAATAGGTAAAGATGACTGTGAGTTTTGCTCTGTGAACCAAGTATAAGGATGTAAAGGTTCATTCCTGTTTGAACACCTAATATATGTCAGGCACCATGCCAGTCTCCAGGAATAAATACATCTTCAAGGAATGCTCAGACACACAAACTGAAATGCTGCGGTGTAATAGGATAGATACACTCCTAACAGACTGAGATAATGAATGAGTATCTGTTGGCTGAATAATCAAAGTGTTAGGGTGACTAATTCTGCAGCAAGAAGGAGGTTAAGAAAAACTCCCTGGGAAAGGGGCCGTATGCGGGGGAAGTTGAAGGGTGAATTGACTTTTTATAATACAGAAAAGGGCAGCTCGAGCAAAAGTCCAGCTGGATCACGGGCACGAAGGAGTGAAAGTGCAGGGCTTATTGAAAGACTCATGAGTAGCAGGGTGTGTGGAAACCTTAGGGAGTAGGATGAGAAAGAAAGGGTGGGATGTGCAGCCTGATTCTGAAGGATATTGCATAAGATTTTGCTAGGGGATTTGAATTTCGGGCAATGAGGAATCAACAAAGCGAGCAGGAAGGAGGTCCTGTAAGATACTTAGATTGCGCCCTCCAGAAGGATACCCTGTTCTAGGTATAAACCTGAGACTGGCTGGTGGGGAGATGCCAGGTGTCTCAGGTGAGCCAGGAGGCCACAGAGGCGAGGCCCTCCTGCATAGATCCCACCAGCACATACAAAATTCACGCATAAGCTAATGGCACACAGGTATGTGTTTGCTGCACCACTTTATCTACATTCTGGATGCCCCCTAAGGCGGCTCCTCTAGCCCATCTGCCACCTTCAGGGGCCTAGTGCTCACCTCTCACCAACTTGGAAACAGACACAGTCACCTCGTCTGGAAGACATGGCCCAGTGGAATGGGCACACTGCTGGCATGTGTGCCCTGGCGGTTGAGGGTGGGTGTTGTGAGCAGGTGAGAGTGTAGGCTGTTGTACATACAGGGGACGCTATGACCCAGGCTGGTTCCCCGGAACAGAGCTTTCATGGGGTGCGACAATATCCTAAAGTATACCTTTTCCAAATTTGCACAACGGTGAGTTGGGAAATGACAGTGAACATGACAGGATCAGGAAAGTGTTATAGAAGAGTAATCCTGGTGGCAACACAGAGTTTGATTAGATAGGAATTGGGACCTGGGGTGAGGAGGTGGCCAGGAGATAGGAATATGTTTCTTCTTTTCCGCGATAGAAAGAGCAGGAAGCCCTGGGCATGGGAGAGAAGCCTGTAAAATGTGCAGTGGTCCAGCATGCAAAAGATGGTGAGCAAGTGAGATTTCCTTTTTCTTCCCCCTCTTGTTTGCAGACCCTCCCTGATGACGTTCCTTGTGGGGAGTGCTTTGAGCTTGGTCTTTGCCCCCTGATAACCAGGTTTGTTATTTTATAGCTTTTAAGGTTTTTTTATATTCCGTATTCTAGCACCATGTTTATCAGGAGGCCCTGAAGGTGACGGTGACCTTCAGCCAGGTGTTTGAGGATCCTGACATCTCAGTGGTGAACAGCCAAAACTCAAGAATGTTAAAGGGCTCGCTCCAGCTTCTACAGGGGTGTGGCGAGGGTGTGGGAATGGTAGTATTCAAGAAAGCAGCTTGCTTTGTGTCCCAGTGGATTGGGTTGGCCTCAGGACTGATGACCCTTGCGCACTCAGAGGCTCTAGAAGTGAAGCTGGACAGGGTGCTCCTGAAGCCGATGATCCCGTGCCCCCCAAAGTTTCCCAGTGCACTGAGTTCTGAGAGGAGGAAAAGGAAGGGAAACATTCATGGCTTAAGGTAGGAGGACCCTTAAAAATACTGTGTGTTCATTTAATTGGTGAGATCATTAAGATCCAGAGAGGCTGTGTCTCGATGGAAATAATGCAGCTACTTGGTGACGAGACTCCTGATTCCAAATTCAGTGTGTGTGTTGTTTTTCCACCAATCATCTCCACTGGTCTAAAGTTAATAAAACAAAAATGCAACAACTCACTGAGCTAGAGAAAACCATTTGTATTGGAAAAGAAATGAGAAAAAGTAGGGAAGCAATATTTAGGTCAAACATCTGATTGCTTTGTAGGAACTTTAAATTATATAGATTGTGAACAGGAACTATAAAAATCAGTCACTGGGGGTGCAGAAAACTTCGTTTAAGCTTCCCTTTTGTGATGTAAATCAGCCTAGAAATACCTAGATGTAGGCTATCTTTTAACTCATAAGGGTCTTGTAAAACAGTAATAAATGTGCCTTCTATTTGCAGGCTCAGCTAACCTCCATAAATTAGAAAAATTAATGGGTGCTGGTGAATCTGATAGATTCTCCCTCAAGAACTAGATACCAGTCTGTGTTTGTGTGTTCAGAGGGCAATACATCTAGGATGTGCATCACACAGGAACAAAACAAGTTTTTTAGTTCCCAGAGGTTTAAGATCTTTTCTGCTTCTTTAGATTATATCAGGTAATTTATAAGATGTGAAACTGATAAAAGACCCCTTGACGCCCCATAATTCAGTACAGTAACTCACAAAAGATCTCTGGAATCAGTTTGGTTTTCTAATATATTAACAGTTTGTGAGGAAAGGAAGGAAACCAGATCGCATACATCTAAAAGTATGCACAGATGCGCCCAGCATCCACAGAATGGGGTTTCCATTTGTAAGTATTTTATTCCATCGGCAAATTACAAAAGGCTGGGGAAATAGGAGATGAGAGCTCGAGATTTGTGGAATTATTTGAGAGCGGAATCATCCAGGGAGCTTAAATTAAAAAGAAGATTGTAAGATATTATGCCTGACTCCTTCCATCGATAGTGGGGAGCCACCTCCAGGTTGTATCCTGGAGACTCGGGGCCTGTGGTTTGTGATTCTTCCCCAGGCTCAGCCAGGCCCCAGCAGAGCCGCGAACATTTCACCTGCTGTGACTCTTCTTCTTGTCACCACCTTCTGTTTATTGATTTTCATTTGCTTTTAACATACTAAAAGTTGAATTCTTTGGGACAGGGGAGTAACTCCAGACTCCGCAGTTTTCTAAGGGTGGGGATTTAGGACCAGCCTAAATCAATCCAATGGTAGATCCTCCATAGATATTTGGCCTTCTAAATTTTCAGTTCCATATTAGGAAAGATGAGAAAGTTAATTTCTATTAACATGATAAATACTTAAATATCTTAAGGTACTTTAGTGGAGATGGTTCATATCACATGCACAGATCATTTTTAATGATGTTTTCTCACCTTTTTCTCATTACTTAAGGCTCTCCTTGCTGTAGGACACTTTTAAAAATATATGTATTTTTATTGATTTCAGAGAGGAAGGGAGAGGGGGAGAGAGATAGAAACATCAATGAGAGAGAATCATTGATCGGTGGTCTCCTGCATGTCCCCTACTGGGGACCGAGCCCACAACCCAGGCATGTGCCCTGATCAGGAATCTAACCTTGATCTAGTTCATAGGTTGACACTCAACCACTGAACCACATCAGCCAGGCTGCTGTACGCACTTTTGATTCCGAGAGTATTGATATAAGTTTAGTCTGTAAGTAGTTGTAACACTGAGGGCGATAACTCAGACCCAAATTCTGAAAAATCTTTTCACTCCCTTATTCTGCTTCCTGCTCCCATCATTCAGCTTGTATTTATTATGGCAGTAGAATTGCGTAATGGGTAGTGGTTCTGAGAGTGAACTATGGCTGTGTGACACATTTTTCTTTCTTCCAAAATAGCAATTGTTTAATCATTCTGTAGGGCAGTCACCTCATCAAATAGTCTGTTTTTTTTGTGTGTGTGTTGTTTTTTTTCATCTTTATTCAGATTATTACAATTGTTTCTCCTTTTTCCCCCCATAACTCCCCTCCACCCGGTTCCCACCCCACCTTCTGCCCTTACCTCCCCCACACTGTCTTCATCCATAGGTGTACGATTTTTGTCCAGTCTCTTCCTGCACCCCCCCATATCCCTTTCCCCCTGAGAATTATCAGTCCACTCCCTTTCTATGCCCCTGATTCTATTATATTCACCAGTTTATTCTGTTCCTCAGGTTTTTAATTCACTTGATTTTTAGGTTCACTTGTTGATAGATATGTATTTGTTGTTGATAATTTTTATCTTTACTTTTTTCTTTTTCATCTTCTTAAAGAATACCTTTCAGCATTTCATGTAATACTGGTTTGGTGGTGATGCTTTTTCTTATCTGTGAAGCTCTTTATCTGCCCTTCCATTCTGAATGATAGCTTTGCTGGGTAGAGTAATCTTGGTTGTAGGTTCTTGCTATTCATCACTTTGAATATTTCTTCCCACTCCCATCTGGCCTGCATAGTTTCTGTTGAGAAATCAGCTGACAATTGTATGGGTGCTCCCTTGTAGGTAACTAACTGTTTTTGTCTTGCTGCTTTTAATATTCTCTCTTTATCTTTTGCTCTTAGCATTTTAATTATGATGTGTCTTGGTGTGGTCCTCTTTGGATTTCTTTTGTTTGGGGTTCTGTGCGCTTCCTGGACTTGTAAGTCTATTTCTTTCACCAGGTGGGGGAAGTCTTCAGTCATTATTTCTTCAAATAGGTTTTCAGTATCTTGCTCTCTTTCTTCTTCTGGCACCCCATAATTCGGATGTTGGTAAGCTTGAAGTTGTCCCAGAGGCTTCTTACACTGTCTTCAACTTTTTGGATTTTTTTTTGCTTTTTGCTTTTTCGGTTGAATGTTTTTTGCTTCTTTGTATTTCAATTCTTTGACTTGATTCTTACGTTCCTCTAGTCTGCTGTTGGGTCTCTGTATAATATTTTTTATTTCAGTCAGTGTATGTTTAATTTCTAGTTGGTCCTTTTTCATATCTTCGAGGGTCTCGTTATATTTATCGGCCTTTTCTAGGATATTCTTGAAAAGCCTTATAACCGTGGTTTTGAATTCTATATCCAGTCGTTTGTTTTCCTCCATTTCTTTCATTTGTGATCTGTTTCTTTGTCCCTGCATTTTCACTGCTTCCCTGAGTTGGTAGGGTAGCTTTGTGTGCTAGGTGTCCTATATGGCCCAGTGGGTCGGCCTCCCAGTTACCTGAGGTGGACACTCTTGGTGCACCCCTTTGTGGACTGTGTGTACAGCCTTGTTGTAGTTAAGTCTTGATTGTTGTTGGTATCACTGGGAGGAATTTACCTCCAGGCCAGTTGGCTGTGAGGATCAGCTGTGTCTGTGCTGGGAGAAGTTCGGTGCTGGAGACAGCCTTATAGGATTAGACTTGCCAAATTGCAAATGCCTCTGTGCTCAGCTTGGATGGGGTGGAGTCTCAGGGTGGAGCAGACAGTCTTGGCTTCCCGTCAGCCCTGCCCTTGTGCGCCTGAGCGCTCGCGCAAACCTCTGCCTTCCCCAGCTCCCGAGCCTCCACCAAGAGTCCAGATTCCCCCCGCAAGAGTGTGGCTCCCCAGGGGCTTGCCTGGAACTGGGGTTCAGTGCAGTCAGGAGCTTCCGACTCCCTTCTGCTAGGGAAAGCCTGTGGCAACCTCCTCAGTCTTTGTGGGCACTGGTGCACACCTCCAGAACCCCTTCCCCGGGTCTCCGAGTCTCTGAGTGCCTTTTTCTCTACCTAACAGTCCAGACTCCCCCTGTATGAGCCTGGGTCCACGGGCTTTTGCCTGGAACTGGGGCTCAGTGCAGTCGGAACTGGGGTTCAGTGCAGTCGGGGGCTTCCTTCCCCCTCCTGCCAGAGAAAGTCAGCCAGACTCTCATACGCCCTTCCTCTCTGCGCACACAAAGACCCTTTGCTGTACCTCAACCCTTTGCCGTTCCTCCAATTCTCCGTGAGCTTTTCTCTTTCCTTCTAGTTGTAGAATTTCCACTCAGCCAGCTTTCCTGTGGTTCTGGATGGTGTCCGTTCTGTCTTTTAGTTGTAGTTTTGAAATTGTTGTACGAGGCAGCGGTTTAGGTGCTTACCTATGCCTCCATCTTGGTTTCTCCTCTCTAGAGTCTGTTTTGAAACCAGACCTTTAAATAATTCATTTTCTTTTAATAACAGCTAAGTTCTATACTAGTTTAGAGCCCAGGACCTTAGCTCCCCTGCTGAATGACTTGATCATGGAAGTTAATCTCTCTGAGTCCCTCTCCTTATCTATACAAGGAGGATAATTAAGTGCCTACCTTTCAAGGTGGTTCTTAGGATTAAAAGAACTTTCAGGAAGTGTTTTCTCTAGCTTTTGTACATAATAAGAACTCAGTAAAAATTATTTGTTATTAGGTATTTGCTATGGAACAAAAACATTGTGTAGGTAAGCTCAAGATTATACTGTGTTTGAGAGGCACACTTATTTAATTATTTTCAGATTTTTTTTTTCTCTCTAAAATGCCCTGGCTTTCATTCCCATTTGAACCTCATAATAAGAAAATGAATGACTGTGATTAAGATGAAGGGTCACCGTAGTATTCTATTTTGTACATGTACCACAGCTTTTTTATCCACTCATTTACTGAGGGGCACTTCGGCTGTTTCCAGATCGCAGCTATTGCAAATAACACTGCTGTGAACATAGGGCTGCCTCTGTTCTTTTAAAATGGTGTTTCAGGATTTTTAGGATATATTCCCAGAAGTAGGATCACTGGGTCAAAAGGCAGTTCCATTTTTAGTTTTTTGAGGAGACTCCATAGTGTTCATCACAGTGGCTGCACCAGTCTGCATTCCCACCAGCAGTGCACCAGGGGTCCCTTTTCTCCACATCCTCACCAGCACTTGTTTGTTGATTTATTGATGGCACAATAAAAGTAAAGAAAAATAAATAAATTTTGAAAAAAAGATGAAGGATCCTGAAAGTTCTCATTGATCTTGGATAGTTAGTTATTTTATTTTTAAATTTTCTCAAATTTCCATAGTTAAGGATGGCACGAAACCATTAAACCATCTTTCTAACACTTTGCCATATCCATGGTATTCCTGACGTTCATAGTTTTTATGCCAGTATAGTAAAGGTAACCTTTAGTTTTTCCCTTGGAAATGAGGGTAGAATGACTATTCTCTAAGACAGTGGATCTTAACCAGAGATGCATATTAGGATCACCTGGGGAAGGTTTTGAATGCCACTGATGAAATACAGATGCCTGACCACATGCTCCAAAGAGATCAGATGGTCTTGGGCTGGGACCCCTCACATCAGCATTTTAAAATTATGTGGCTGTGGTGGAAACCACTGCTGTAAGGAATACTCTTGTTAGTACACATGCCTTCCCCACCTCCTACCCCTCCTCTCAATTAAAGCCTGTGACACCTGAACAATTGTAGCAATACTACTAGTATAGATTCACACCTGTTCATTAAAAGACAAATTAGAAAGTGTGTATACTGTTTAAAAGTATTTGAAATCTGGTACAGTGTAGATTATAAAATGTCTTTGGGTAGTTATGGTTTATTGTGAGTTGCAATCCTATCTAATATAAGAGTAATATGCAAATTGACTGTCACTGCAACACAAGATGGCCGGTAGGGGAGGGCAGTTGTGGGTGATCAGGCCAGCAGGGGACGGCAGTTGGGAGGGACCAGACCTGCAGGGGAGGGCAGTTGGGAGGGACCAGACCTGCAGGGGAGGGCAGTTGAGGGGAACCAGGCCAGCAGGGGAGGGCAGTTAGGAGTGACTAAGCCAGCAGGGAAGTGCAGTTGGGGGGGATTGGGCCTGTAGGGGAGGCAGTTGGGAGTAACCAGGCCTGCAGGGGAGGGCAGTTGGGGGGGAGATCAGGCCTGCAGGGGAGGGCAGTTGGGAGGGACCAGGCCTGCAAGGGAGGGCAGTTGGGGGGGACCAGGCCTGTAGGGGAGGACAGTTGGGGAGGACTCAGGCCTGCAGGGAAGGGCAGTTGGAGGGGACCAGGCCTGCAGGGGAGAGCAATTGGGGGGACCAGGCCTGCAGGGGAGGACAGTTGGGGGGACCAGGCCATCAGGAGAGAGAAGTTAAGGGTGACCGGGCCAGCAGGGAAGGGCAGTTGGGGGGGACCAGGCCTGCAGGGGAGGGCAGTTGGGGGCAACCAGGCCTGCAGGGAAGAAAGTTGGGGGGGACCAGGCTGGCAAGGGAGGGCAGTTACGGTTTACCGGACCAGCAGGGGAGGGCAGTTAGGGGCAATCAGGCCAGCAGGGGAGCAGTTAGGCATCATCAGGCTAGCAGGGGGCTGGTTAGGGGGTGATCAGGCAGAAGCGGTTAGGGGCAATCAGGCAGGCAGGCAGGTGAGCTGTTGGGAGCCAGCAGTCCTGGATTGTGAGAGACAGTCAGACATCCAGCAAAGGGCCCCAGATTGGAGAGGGTGCAGGCTGGGCTGAAGGACACCGCCCACGCCCCCCCCTCCCCGTGCACAAATTTCGTGCACCAGGCCCCTAGTAATATTATACAGAAGCAACCCCCCCCCGCCGCCCCCTTGATTCCTCTCACTCTGTAAGACCTGACTGTTCTCCTTTAAAGATGTTTATCACACTGATTTATGAAAAGAACTGTTTTGGTTTCCTTCAGTAATCTTTGATTTTATAGGCAAGAAATGGGCTCAGTCATACTGAGACAAGTTCATTCACAACCTTTAGGGAAGATTCCCTGAGGGCATGAATATTGCTTCTGTGTCTAATGATGGAACATACCTTCTGGGAAGGAACTTCCTTGTTTAAACACATAACTGTTAACAACTCTGGACTATGGGGTTTGTAATCAAATGAGAGTGGTCTCTGCGCTGTGAGTGTTTATTCTGTGGTTTCTTCTGATCTTTGCCTGCCTTTGGGTGCCTTAGCACTATTTCTGTTCTGTAGGTCTAGCAGCTGTTAGAAATACCATGGCTGTTTGCTGAAATTAGGTGGTAATTTTATATACAGTTGCTGCTGATTGGATTGCCCAGGGTTGAGGTTTGTTTTTTTTAATCTGCCTTCTCTCATAAAGTTGGTTAGATTGGGGAATTTTCCACAATTGCTAACGATTGCTTTCAAACATGCAGCCTGTGAGCCACAGTTGTTGCCATAAGCAGCTGGACACTGTATTAGCTTGAACACATGGCAAACGTTTTATGGGTGGATTAGTGAATGTTGCTTGGAGGAGAGAGGATATGAATGGATCTGTTAAAAAGAGAGAGAGAAGAAGAGAGAGTAGAAACCTTGCACCTTCTTAGGATGTTGTATTTGTGAGTCTCTTGTTTAGAACAAACAGAGGGCTTCCCTGAATCCTCCGTTTACATTTTACAGTTATCTGCCTTCATTTAAATGGGCTCACCCAGTGTCTGAGTCTGGATTCCAGTCATTGCAGTGAGTTTAGATGCTAACACCAATACAATATTTGTTTTAAAATCTCACCAAAGTTCCACTTGTTCCTAGCACTCTTGGTTGCTTGTGAAATGGAGAGTTATATTTATCTCTGAAGGGAGGAAAGTCTGGGCGCTGACTTGTATGAAGAGCCAACATTTTCCTGTTTCCTTTGTGTGACAGATGACTACCCAAGATGCACGTGTTAATGCATATTGTAATTAGAGCAAGGCCCCAAGCAGTGATTAAAGGTCCTCCTGCTCACGCAGGCTTTGTGTGCTGTCATGGAGCGGGGGAGGGGAGGGAAGACGGTAGAGGCTCCCTGGCTGATTGCCGGTCCTTTTCTGATTAGGAGACAACCCTCAAAAAGCAGTGTTTCCGATTTTTTTTCAGATCCCCTGAATGGCAGGGAGCCTAGCCTCCTTTTCAGAGTTCTTGTGAGGAGGATAAATGGTGGGCGGGACAGTGTCTGATGATGAGTGTGATCATGTAAAATAGCCCTGATTAAAGAGGAGCTCAGTGGGCCTGTCTGGGTGCATTTTTCTCTCGGGAGCTGCATTACTGGGGTAGGGTTGAGGGGGTTCTCTTTCATATTCAGGAGATAAATTGCATTCATCAGAGGACTATCCTTTAGTTAAGGTAATTTAGAATGTGCTTTTCTCATTTCAAGGGGAAAAAAATGCCAAAATTTTTCAATTTCAACTGGAAGGCAGAGAGAGGAATAAACATCCTGGCATCAAGCCTACAGACAGGGTGCTCTCTGGGCCTTTGCAAGAATTATATCCTTGGTTTATGAAGGGCAGACTCAGTGGCAACACAAGTCACTGTGAAAGAGACTCTTCGTGTATTTAACATTCAGGACAGGTTTCTGATAAAGTTGCAGAAGAAAATAGTTTGTATCTGCCTTCTCACCTTGCACCAATCTGCTACATTATATGTCAGACAAGTGACACAACTATCTTTAGTTAAGACCTAACAGAAGCTAATTTGAGACGTATATCTAACACTTGAGTGGAAAATCTAGAAAAGTATTATATCTTGTGGTTTCCTGTCACCTCCCCAAAAGGGAGAGGGGTACATTTCTGTGTAGTGCTGCCATTAGCTTATTAGTCACCCAGGACAGGAACCAAGATCTATAGTTTGGTCTGTGTGGCAGCTATTGCAATCCCAAGGCTGTAATGGCCTTCCATTACTACTTACAGGTTAATAACGTTGCGACGAGTTGGCAGTGACACTTCGCATAGCACCTGTTCTTCATGCAGGCAGTCAGTGCTCTGAAATGGCTCACCCACATTTCTCACTGATCAAGTCTAGATTTTAGCTTATTCTGACTATGGAACTGATCACCACGCTGAGCTATCTCCGTTTCTCCAAGGTGATGTCACTTTTGAAGGTCAAAGATAGATGATCTGGTTTGATCTGCAGATGTAATGTTTAATAGACATTATGAGCTTCCGGGGGCTCAGTAAGAGCCTGTTTTGCCATCACTATTCATGGGAAGCACGGGGGTCAAACGCTACAAGTCACTGTGTTTGTGCTGGGCAGATTTCAGACTTCTGGCTCCTGTGTGTCCTCCCCAGGCCCCTGGCTATTCTAGTGAAGGAGAGTGGTCATTGACACCCAAGACTGCTAACTCTGACTGGAGAAACCTCATCACACATAAGTAGAATCTTTCCTTAGGGAAAATTTCTGAAATATCTCCAACATAGAAATTAATTGCTTAAAAAAATCTTTGCACAGGACTGAACTGAGGAATGATACTCATCGATGCTAGCAGAGTTGTCAGATTTAGGAGAAAAATTATATAGGACATGCTTATACTAAAACAATGATTTGTTGTTCATCTGAAATTTAAATTTACATGGGTGCCCTGTATTTTATCTGACAGCCCTAAATGCAGGTAATGTTAAGAAAAAGAAAAGAAAATTAAAAGAAATATATCTGCTGACGTTGGGAGTAGGGAAGGGAGGAAATCAGTAAAAGTGTATCCTGATTACTGCAATTGCAAGAAAGTTGACTTCAGTCCAGTTTATAAGAAACTAGAATTTTTCAGTTAGACTAGAAACAATGAGAAAAGGGAAGTGGGCAGAAAATATACAGGCAGGAGGAGTTGCATGGTTTAGAAAAGACGGTTGTATTCCTTCTGGTCTTGGGAAATGAAAAATAGCATATTACAGTGTTAAGGTTCTTTATAGATTACTTGATCTGCTATCTTCATTTCCTCTGTAAGGAAATTGGAACTGAAATATTGAGAGGCTAAGTTACCTGGTCACATTTTTATAGTCATTAGAAGCAGAACCAAGACCAGACCTTGGTCTCTGCCCTTCCTTTCTGAACACCTGGACAGTACGGCTTTGACATACCTTAAGCTGAGAGTCAATCCATGTATAATCAAGTACTTTGATAATGGAGACATTGGAAGAGAGCTTTCTTGTGTAAAAGGGATTATTGCAGGAATTGAAGCAGCAATAACCAAAATACCTTCTCAGTTTTGGTATCTGCATCCTTCCTCCTGTGTGACCAGATTCACGATATTCTCAGCATATATTTCTGACTTATTTGGGCTTCTGTCAGTAGCATCACAGTTTCCCTCTATGGAAACTAAGGGAATTTGGTTTAAATGATCTCATGGTGACATATGACTCAAAAAATCTATATTGTATCAATCTCTCAAGAGATTTATCCCATATAAAATAGAGATCAGTATAAAATTGTTCAAAATTAATTTTAGTTAACTAAAATTCAATAATTTGATGTAGAAAATCAATGTAATCAAGGATAGCGGTATTCACAGGATTGAATCTTCCTGAAGAATATGAGTTGACAACCTGGAGAGGACAGAAAAGTTGGAGGATTAGAGTTGGGGGAGGAAGAGTACAGAAGTAGGTAAAGCACAAGCAAGATACAGAAATAAAAATTATCTTAGAATGTTCTAGAAAATCAAACATTGACTATAGCATAAAATTTGTGCTTGGCAATAGTGTCAATTAGCATTGCCACAACCTCCGTGGTCCTGTCCCTCTTGCCCCTAGTTCTTTTACAATTGGAATGGAACCCCTCACTTGGGCTAGTCTGGTCTACCCATTCCACCGCCTTCCCCCTGAGGAAGCTTTTCAGGGTCTGCTGGTCACTCTCTGACAGACTGGACAGAAGATAAACTAGCAAATGAGTCCATCTTACGGCACATCCTGAATATGGCTCAGTAATGTTGTTGAAGTATTTCACTTCTCACATGAATGTGTCTTCTGCTTAAAGAGATGATCATCTATTTGTTATTTCTCCAATAACAAGTGTGATGCTTGTGCATGGTTAGTGTTCAGTAACATAACCTGCCTGATTGTTGTCCCATATTGAAGACCAGGCTTGACTTACCAGACAGTGGAAAAGAAATGTAAATGTTCTTTGATGAAAGGAACCTTCTCTTCTTCATGTTTGTGTGTGTGTGTGTGTGTGTGTGTGTGTGTGTGTGTGTCTGTCTAATGTGCTGCCAGGATCCCATAGTTGATCTCAGCAAACGTGTGTGGACCACGTGCACATGTGTGACCAGAAGGAATCTACAGATCTTGTACTCCAAGCCCTGAGTTTTATGAGTGAGAGAACTGAGTCCCAGAGTGGCTAAGAACTTTCTTTAGGTTACCAATCACATTTTAGTACTAGAATCAAGCTCACCTCATTCTAGCAAGTACTCTTTCTTTAAGATGCCTTATCCTTTCTCAGTTTTGCCTGGCAGTACAAGAATAACTAGCTGGATTCAAGGTGCTAGATTGTCTATCTCTTTACGGTATGCTTCTCTCCTTCCCTGTTAAAGAGCAAAGTAAAAGGTGCCCCTGGGAGTCAGGGGGCCTGCTGCTTCTAACCCTGCCACTCATTTGTGCCTTAGAGACCTCTCTTACCTTCTCTAAGCCTCTGTTTCCACATCTATAAACGGGGTGCGCCTGCAGTTCAGCATCACGTGAATGCTAGGTCCCTTCTAGTTCACTCAGTAATTCAGAGGTAGTTCTGAATTAAATTGACTTTTAGAGGATTTAAGAGTGTGCTGCTCTTCTCTTCCTTCCCTCTTATGAAGTGTTTCCACAGCGTTTGCCCAAAGTGAAGAGGATAAGCATGAGTGGGAGCGAGGGAGAGGGGAGAGGTGGGTTAGCCGGTGAATCTGAGCCGTCCGGTGAGACGGACCTGGTGGTTTCCACGCTCCTGCCCTTCATTCTCCAGGTGGCACAGGATGGGACATCCAGCCAACTCCATGGATGGCTGTGCACTTCGGGACAGTGAGAATCTTTAGGGGTCTGATGCTCTGTCTTCAGTTCCACTTTTGTGGTTCAGCTGGGTGTCTCGGTGTCTGTGAAGCATCATAACACAAAGAGCAAAAGGAGGCTCTTTCCGAGCCATGGTGGGGGAAACCAGGGCAGCTCTCCCAGTGAGGGAGCGAAGTGTGCCCTCTTCACCTCTTCTTAAGTGCTGAGCCTAACTGGGAGGATGGGAGGATGGGGGGGGGGGGGGAGGGGTGTGTGTGTGTGTGTGCGTGCGTGCTTCCTAGAAGGAACAGCGTACACTTTTGGCAGCAGAACTGAAATAGAAAAATTGACCTTGACCTATTTCTGTAGCAGTGGGAGACTTGCATTGTCCTCACAGGCATATGAGGATCCTTGAACTGCAGAAATGACAGCTGCAATCAGACACTTGCATTGAGAGAAACATCACGAATGAAAGAAGGGGGCTGCTCCTGGCTGCGGCCCGGAGAGGAAAGAGAACCAGGCGGTTCCAACAAAAGGGAAGGGGGCGGGGGACCGGCGGGCGGGGGACCGGCGGCCGGCCGGCTTCCATGTGCAGCTCCTGGTAGCGATGAGCGTATGCTTACCTTATGCATTCCACGTGATGCTCATGATTCACGAGGGAAGGCTTGCTGAACTTCTGTGGAGTGGAAAGGGTTATGAATCTTCCGTGAATATTAGTCCCACGGTACTGAAGGCAAGGAAGGCAGATAGAGCAAACCATGACTCGACAGCAGTAAGTCCTCAAACGCTGCGCTTCAGCAACACCCAGGAAATGAGCCCGGGGACTGGCCGTCACCACCACACAGATCAAAGTGCACCCCTCACAGGTGCACCTCAGGCAGGCATGGGAGCACAGCCAGCCGCCCACCCAGCCAGGGCCAGGTGGGCCTTGTCACCAGCCCTTTGTGCTGAGCTCTGCCCTTCCCTCAAAGCCTCCTGCATTCAGGTGGCCCCGGGACGGAAGTGTTGAGATCTCTTCCCACTGTCGGATCTCTTCACCCCGTTGCTCACTGGTGTTAATATTCCCAAGGAGGTCTCCTAAGCAGTGAAGAATGTAGAAATAGTGCCTCTTTTCATAACATGTTCTTGTCCCTTCTCCGCTCAGGCTAGTCATGTTTATCAGAAGCTGGGAATGCCATTGAAAATTAAAGCAACTATGAGACACTTTTTAAAAACTTATTTTTAAATTATAATTGATGTACAATATTATATTAGTTTCAGGTGTACAGCAGAGTGATTAGACACTTATATTCCTAGGAAGTGATCAGCATGGGAAGTCTCATAGCAAACTGGCACCATATGTAGTTTTTGTGATATTTTGACTATATTCCCTATGCTGTGCTTTTACATCCTGTGACTAATTTTACAACTGGCACCCTTTTTACTCAGTCCCCACCCCCTTACACTTTGTTTTTATTTGTTTCATGGTAATGCTTCATTTTAGAAAGGGGACTTGGCTTTTCAAAATAGGATCATACTCACTTCAGAATGCTGTGTTTCTGAATAAGTCATGAAATAATGTGGGGGGGGGGGGGTTAGTGAAAATGGCACTTTAAAAAATACATGACCAACTTTGTTCCTCAGGTTCCTGTGTTGGTGAGATAGCCCAGGAGGATTTCAGCCACAGGCAGTTACCTGCCCTGACACTCCAAACACTATTAGGGAAGTGCTGCCGAGACCACCACCCGCTGAACAGGAGCAGGGACTGTCATCCTGAAATGGGAGAGCAAAGGTGGAACTGACTTCCTGCTCTGTGAGCTAGTCCTCCTGTCGTAGGAGGGACACGAGACAGGTGTTTCTATGGAGGGGAACTGGGACTCGGGCCAGACTAAGGCAGAACAGGTGAGAGAGGGAGGCGAGGGACAGGGCTGTCCTCCACCCGACTGAAACTCGTCCCTGCTCCCAGCCAGGGCTGCTCCCCAGGGACCTTGTGGTCCATTTGGCCCAAGCTTCACATTTGTGAAGGTTGCGTGTTTAGTCTTTAAAACTCACCTAATGAATTTATATGGCTGTAATGTATGTGTATTTGCATAATTTGTCGCACTACATGCAGACTCGATCACGGTTACCGTAGCCCACTTTGCATTTTCTCGCATTTTAGTAAGGCAAAGTGGCCCTTTCCTGCTCGGCTCCTTGCCTTTCCCTCCATGTGATCCTCTTGTCTGTGGTGCTCCTGACACTGAGGTTTCCACGGGGTCCGGTGGGTCTTTGTCCTTCCTGTGTGCTGGGAGTACTCCCTCCCGTTGTCTACGTTGCTGGAGGAGGGTAGGTGGATGGAGTTTATTGTGGCAATGACATTTGGTTACATTTGGGGCCCTGCTAGTGTTTAAATCCACACCACTGTGCGGCCATGCCTTCCTCTCCTTCTCACATCTGTTTTCTGCCTAAACCCTCTGGTTCTCCATAGACGTCTCCATGTATCTGCTGGTGGTAAAAGCTGCCCCCCTCATCAATCTGCTACCATGAGCTGCCTCTGTGCTCCTCATCCACTCAGTCATTCCATAAATAGTTCCCGAGTGTCCCTGATGCTGACTGCTCTGGGTACAATAGGGAGAAGGATAGACAGTCTCCAGGTGCCGGATGTTTTCCCCATCTTCCGTGGCTGCTCCAAGCTCATGCAGACCTACTTAAGCCCCCATCTTGATATTCCATCTGGCCATGTGCACCTGCCCAGGTTCCCAAGGTACCTTGCCACGCTACAAGAATCCCAGGGTAACTTCTGTTTATACTGATGGGGAAATAAAGTGCCAAATTGTCTTCCTGGAGAGAGGCCTTAAAGCCGTGGCGAGGCAGGGTGTTCTCTGGGTCACTCAGGTGCCACAATTGATTGGCAAATAGCCAAGAAGGGAAGAGGCTCTTCTTTTCAGGCGAATAACAGCCTCCTTGTTGGGAAGGGGATAATCAATCCCAGCTGGAGAAGAGAGACCACATTCCCTTTGCTTTTCCATTCACATCTAATCTCCTGACATGAGTTTCTGACATGAGTAGCATTCTTGCCCAGACTCGG
Organism: Corynorhinus townsendii; assembly: GCA_026230045.1. Taxonomy (NCBI): domain Eukaryota; kingdom Metazoa; phylum Chordata; class Mammalia; order Chiroptera; family Vespertilionidae; genus Corynorhinus; species Corynorhinus townsendii. The sequence goes on along the minus strand of JAPDVU010000006.1, from coordinate 115,206,341 downwards.
GGCCCCAGGGAGGGAATGGTTATTTAAGACAGCTGGCTCCCCAAGCAAGACATAGAACTTGATGATAAATGCTTACAGACAACTTCCCTTCTTCACTGGTCCCAGTCCCAGTTTAATTGGCACCCCTGGAGATTTGCAAATAATAATAATAATAATAATAATAATAATAATAATAATAATAATAAATGTTTCTTTGAAAGAATACCATGTCTCTGGATGCAAGGAAAAGATAAGAAATTCTGCACGCATACAGTTCATCAGTATTTCCTGGCTTACGAAATTCTTCAGGGAGGGATTCCTTTTATGCATTCCCTGTGAAACAGAAGTTTCCTGTGCCTTTAAAACCTGACTTGTGTTACAGTACAGAATAAATCTGACATACAATTTTGTTTTGTCTTCCTTTCCTTTGTCTTTAGAAAGGGGCTATATCTATGAATTAGTAATTCTGTCACCTGGCTGATTTTTTTTTCTGGAAGCATAGCTATAGCTCTATCATGAATAATTTTAAGTTTTACTAATTTAAAATGTCTTTTCTTCCAGAGTTTATACTTTTTTTTAGGTCAAGAAACCCTGTTCTTTGGAAATAGCGGTTATGCCTGTATCTCTAGACAGAAATGTCAGGCACTCGCTGCCCGTTCTGTCTCCTAATTGGAGATGAAGTCTGTGGGCAAAGAGTGAATTGCCTCACACGTTTTTCTCCCATCTGAGAACTTAGTCACTATAATAGTTATCAGATAGACATTAAAATGAACATCCTGAGGAAGTCAGATTTATTTGAAAGAATTTGGAAATATTGAGGGTGTGTAGAATTTACCTTTGTAATTTATCAAAAGTAAATAATCATGTTAAATGGTAAAATGATACTTTTTAAAAAACAAAAACTTTAGGAATAGATCAGTGAGCTAAAAAAAGGGGGTGGGGAGAATAAGTAAGAAAAACTACGACCTGGTTAGGTTGTAAAATCAATACTAAGTAAAAAAAAAAAGAAACTTCAGGATAACACATTTGGTATGATAGACCATACATAAAATTTTTACAACACACTAAACAAAATTCCTGGTTGTTTGTGGATGTATACTTCTGTAACACAAAGTCTAAAAGCATGGTTTGGAAGGACCCAAGAAAATATGTGATAGAATGTTCCTGGGTTGGCGAGGAAGGAAGTAAGGGAGGGAGGAAAAATTGGGCTGGGGACCAGGAACAAAAGAGATTTTAACTGATAATGTTTATTTCCCTATATTAATGGGATCCGAGGCAAACATGAAAAAATAATATTTGTTAATTCTGGAGGCTGGACATTTTTGCCATACTCTTTGGTCCTAAGTTACTTAAGAATATAAATTACCTTAAAATGAAAACAAAGGATTTTTCTACCTTTATTCTAAAGTTCCACATAAATGTAAGAAGAGGTGCACAATCAGTAGACATGGCCCTTCTTCTGGGTATTTGCGTTTATTTTAAATGTTTTTATTTATTGATTTTTTTTTTTGAGAGAGAGAGAAACATACATTTGTTGCTCCATTCATTTATGCATTCACTGGTGGACTCTTCCTTGCGCCCTAATGGAGGATCAAACCTGCAACCTGGTGTATTGGGATGATGCTCCAGCAGTTATTGGGATGACTGCTCCACTAAGTCACCCAGCCAGGGAGGCATTTGTGTTTTTTAGAGCAGGTCTTGATAAACCAATGAACCTAACTGCTGAGCTATCCAGCTAAGTATTTATTTTAACAATTTTCGAATCAGTTGTATGTTAGGGAGACACGTTTTGGCTGTATTTCAGGAACAGGTGCCTTCTAAACAGAAAAATCTAATTGTGGTCTTTGCCTCAGCCAATATCAATTTCATGTTTCAAAATGTTGCCATGAATGATTCGAATGGATGGCATGCTTTTCGTTTCTGACTAGCCACAGGCACGTAACTTATTCAGAGGATTTCTTTGGCTGTAGAGGTGAGATCTTCTGAAGACCACCCTGGGGAAATTTTTCTCCTTGCTTTTCATTTGGGATTGATATTGGTTTGAAAATGAACATTGTGATTGAAATGAAATTTTTTATTTGTCATGTGAAAGTAGATGCAACTAGAGAAATCAAAGTCTTATGTTTTCTGCAGCCCAGAACTGCCCCCATTTATATGGACTCAGAACTTGCCTACTTATCAGGCTGACCCACACGATCAACAAAACAAGAAAGCCCACCGCATGGGAGAACATATTTGCCAATGTTATCTCTGATAAGAGTTTAATCTCCAAAATTTACAGGGAACTCAAACAACTTAACAAAAGGAAGATAAACAATCTAATAAAAACAATGGGCAAAGAACCTTAATAGACACTTTTCGAAAGAGGACATACAGAAGCCCAAGAGACATATAAAAACATGCTCAAAGTCACTAATCATCTGAGAGATGCAAATCAAAACGACAATGCGGTACCATCTCACACCTGTCAGAATGGCTATCATCAACAAATCAACAAACAACAAGTGCTGGCGAGGGCGTGGAGAAAAAGGAACCCTCGTGCACTGCTGTTGGGAATGCAGACTGGTGCAGCCACTGTGGAAAACAGTATGGCGTTTCCTCAAAAAATTAAAAATGGAACTCCCATTTGACCCAGTAATCCCATTTCTAGGAATATATCCCAAGAAAACAGAAACACCAATCAGAAAGGATATATGCACTCCTATGTTCATAGCAGCACAATTTACCATAGCTAAGATTTGGAAACAGCCTAAGTGCCCATCAGCAGATGAGTGGATTAGAAAACTGTGGTACATCTACACAATGGAATACTACACTGCTGTAAAAAAGAAGGAATTCTTACCATTTGCAACAGCATGGATGGAACTGGAAAGCATTATATTAAGCAAAATAAGCCAGTCAGAGAAAGATAAATATCACATGATCTCACTCATTTGTGGAATATAATGAACAACATAAACTGAGGAACAAAAATAGATACAGAGGCAAAGAAGCATTGAACAGACTGTCAAACTGCAGTGGGAAGGCAGGGGAGGGTTGTGGGAGGGGTGCGAGGTCAACTGAAGGACTTGTATGCATGCATATAAGAATAACTAATGGACACAAGACAGTGGCGGGGAGGGAGGGCATGTGCCTGGGGGTAGGGGAGGCTGGGGGGAGGTCAATGAGGGGGAAAAAAAGACATATGTACTATTATTTGTAATACTTTAAACAATAAACAAGTAAAAAAAACCCACAAAAAACACAACAAACTAGGAAATACACAGAGGGAAGGAACTTAGTCATTAGACAGTGGAATTGGGGCACTAAAGTTTATTTTCTTCCCTTCCAAAGTCTCTAACCCTCACCCAGTTTACACTTATTACACACTAATATTTTTTTTAACTAGAAATACCTCTCCCTAAGCCCACCAAATATTAACTGCCCAAAGTTAGAAGTGGACAGAGGAGCTGCTTAAAGGGTCATGGGGGGATTTTTTTGATGTAAGAGGTGAAAGTTCAGAGCATGATGGCAAGGGAGGATGAAAAATAATTTTAAGATGAAAGAAACCTAAAAAGGGGACATGATATTTTTTTCCACATAGGGATGATTTTCCTATAAACCTAAATAGCCCTATATTAGACCATAGTAACGTGTTTGTGCTGACCGTACTGAGTGGTCGATGTTTCTCAGAACAAGTGTGGAATTAACCGACGGAGTTTTTTCATACCGCCTTAACTGATGGTTCTCCTAGTCTCTATTCCAAGGAAGGTCTTAGCTACCTGGATGCGCTCACCATATGCTAAACTGAAGCCAAAGGTGTAGACTAATCCGAGGATGGGTTTTTGTGTGCAGAGAACATATTTCTGGAAAATGTTGGCGGTTTTGCCTTTATTTTAAAAATTTAAAGGTTATAATAGTAATACATATTTATACTCTTAAAATTTCTAGTTTGGCAGCAAATGGAGTCCTATTCTAAAACCATATGAAGGTAACTTGTGCTTTTAATTTGTTTTCAGAAAGAGTTAGCCAATTTGTTTGAAGATATCAATTTCAGAACATACTCATTATTCCCTAAAGTATAGAGGTTGGCCCGAACTTGTGCTGACCTTATGACATTACTTAGAAGTTGATCCTTTAAAAAAAATTCTAGATTTAAGCTTGCATACTTTTCATTCATTTACTCATAAAAGTAAGACAGAGAAAAATGGTCTGGTTATTTAGGTTTTAGACAAGTATAAAAACTTCTCTGACTTAATAATAAACTGTCTTATGTTGTTTTTCGTAGATTTTAAATCACAGTTTTCTTCCTTAGGGAGACATTGTGTGATCAAGTACAAAGTCAGATAGGCTGCATTCAGATCTCAGCTCCTCCCTTACTGGCTGTGTGACCTCAAACAATTTACTGTACCTCTCTGAGCCTCTGTTTCTTTTTGTGTAGAATGGGAATCATGATGCCAACTTCACTAGGTTGTTTAGAGGGCAAGGGCAAGTCATGTGTAAATGAGATTACTTGTGTGTAATGTATAGTTAGGTATTCCGTGCTGGTTCCCTTTCCCTTCCTGTTGGGAACAGAGATTTGGGTTAGAAAATTGTCGCCTTTCACTTTGGTTCCCATTCACCTCTTCTGTAACTCTGATGATTTCCCTTTTTGTTTATTATTTGAAGTTAACTGAGTCCTAGAGAGTGTTGATTCAGATTCTGGTGACATCTGTTTGAAAACGTTTAGCTCCAGAGGTGACAATTAGAGGAAATCTCGAGGTGGTTGGCTTAATAGGTTTCCTTTGACTTCCTGACCGAATTCTTCTAAAATTTTGCTCCAGCCTCCCTCCCTTAGTGGAAAGCTCTAGAGCAGATTTGGAACTTTTCCCTGAGGGAATTAAAACTGGGGCCCTCAGTGGGGGCAGTCAGAGGGTCAGCTTTGAAATTACCTATTTAATAGGAAGAGTGGCCATTGTCCCTGCTCCCAGAATACATTTGGTAGCTGACTATCTATGAATTTTTCAAGACCCTTCCATCCTGTGGATAGAGATATTTACTGAAACCAAATTGTTGTTCTCAAGATTCTATGATTAGTCATGATTAGTGAATAGTCATTATGAGGAGACTATAGTGGGAGGAGGAAGGTTAGATCCAGTATTTTTTAATGGAAGCAAACCAAATGCAGGGAGTTGTCTGTAGATGCAATTAAGAAGCTTTTTACTGTAAGTACTGCCATCTTTTAGCTTCAGTTCTGTTTCCATGGCAACCAGATGGTGGGTGAGTGCCAGGCTGAATGGTTTTACAGGAAGCTGAAAAACATTGCTATTCTGAGTAGCTGGCTTTTTGCCGTAGAACGGGATCCTTCTCTTACTGTATGCCCGCCAACATTTACTGGGAACAAAGCAGGGTATTTATGCTAATTATATTCTGCGTGGAGAGTAAAGAAATGGAGAGAGAATCTGAGCTCCTGCTTGCTGCTCTGTGAATTTGGTTTTCTGGTGTTGTTCCTAACGTTTTGGAGGAACTAAATGACTTAACCTTTTCTTTATTTCAGATATGGTTTTCCCACTTTAGCAGCTCTTATATATATATCTCTATTCTAGAGATAGAACTGGTTAAAAAAGGTGGTGGTGGTGTTGGTGGTGGGTGTCTGGGATAATGTTAGTTATGGTGAACTCAGCCTGCTGAGCTGATGGCTTTTAAGCATCTGCAAGGGCAATCTTTTTTTTTAATGTCCCCTGCTAGCAATAGACAGATAACGGCTCAGAAGCTATTAGGCTTATCCTGTATTGTACGTTAAAATTGTCATTTGGATTTTCTTTACATCTTTAAACGCTGTATTTCTATTTGTTTGCATGATGGAAAAATTATGTATGGTAGAGAAGCTTTTGGGAGGAGTTCAAAATTAAGTGCAGTTCCCTTTTGACAATTTATGACATGTAACGTGACCATTCTTAGGAAGAAACAATAAGGATATTAATGCAGTTCCATTAAAAGCTTATATAATAATTTTAATTTCAAATATAAGCCACTTACTAGACTTCTTTTCTGAGCTTCTTCAAATACGCTTTAGAAGTGAGCTAGAAAAAAAATATTTTTTTGTTTAATTACTCTTCAGTGGCCACAACCCTTTAAAGCTGAATGATGAAAGCATTTAATTTCAACAGGAGGTGTGGACTTTCATCTCTCTCTCTCTCTCTCTCTCTCTCTCTCTCTCTCTCTCTCTCTCTCTCTCTCTCACACACACACACACAGTTAAATAAAATCTATCTTAAAAATTCCAAGGTGCATTTTATACTCCTGATATCCATCATTAACATTAATTGTTTTTTTCTACAAAATGTGGTCTTTGTTCTACGAGATAGACATTTCAAGGGTGCTAAGATTTTGACCCTGACTGTATTTAGATAAGTTGATGTCAGTTTAAGCTAGTCTCTCACTGAGATCCAATGATGTTTCTTTTGCATTATTATCAGATTTTGGAACTGTTAAATACGCTTGGAAATTACCTCAGGATCCTGTTACTAAATGCAACCTCAGGTCTCTGAATTCCAACAAATGGAAGATTGAATAGCGAATTATTTTGCTTTGAATCTCCTCTACTGAATGGTTCTAGTAGTAGATTTCACAAGTATCTTTTTTTAAAATCACCCTGAAATAATGATGAAAGACATTTAATCCTCAATTAGAGCTTATGTGATCTAAGATGAGTTTTCAGAAAGTTACTTTAAGGTATCTAGAGCCAATATTTGATCAACTATTTGCAGAATAACTTCTTTAAGGAGCTAAAGGATGTGACTGGTGTGTTCAAGGAGCTTATAGATTATCTTGGCTTAGAAAGCCAATGTAAGTCCTATAACAAGGACTACCTTGCATGATACTGGGTTGACAGGAATTCACAGAGAGAGTGTAGATGTCTCCTCTAGAGAGAGTTCCCTAGAGGAAGAGGGACTCAAAGCATTTTTTATTTCAAAAGAAATGTATTTAACAAAGCCTGCATGTTAGGTGCCATGTACTCTGCTAGAATTATAGTGATGAGCTAGACAAGGATCCTGTATGTATGCAGCTCAGAGTCCGCTGAGACGTCTGGACAACAAAACCAGATCATTACCTCAATGGTAATGTCTATGTTGGACAAATTACAGAGCTTTGAAGGAACACCTGGAAGTGGAGGACATGAAGATTTTGTGGAAGATTTCTTTGACTGAGTTTGAACAGAAATAAATCCCAAGTGGGCAATACTATTTACCTACTTAAAATAGTGTTCCTTTTTTCCCCTCTCCACCAGAGTGCACTCCACTTTTCCAAAAGAAGTCTCCAAAAATATAAATATGTAAGCTTTTTTAAGAAACTAAAACAGACTTCAGAATTTTGTAGGAAGAAGAGCTCTTAGAGAAAGCCAACCTGCTTTCCCATCCTCTCCTTTGCAACTCTGGAAAGGGAAAGAAATAACATTTCCAAAGAGCGCCAGTGGGCCGGGAAATGGAGACCTCCTCTGGTTCACAACGCAATGTGCAGGGAAGATGGCAATCCCGTGTCCTCTACCTTTTTTATTTTGAGGAAAGGATTTTCTGTGCTCCTAGTATGTGCATAGTATTTTAAGTCTTTGTGTCTGTTTCTATATCCTTTAATAGAGACCAAATAGGGAAAGAAAAAGAAAAGTGGTTGTGCAATCTGTTACGAACTAGCACTGAAATTATAGCTGCCACCTATTCCCCTTGACCTAATTAATCTGTCTGCCGAAGGACCGAAAAATTACTGTCTTTAAATGGCCCACATTCATTTGGAGAGCTTAGATATGCTCCCATAGATACATTATTTCTCAGTTGGACGTCTCCCCATTAGATACTGCTGATTGCTTTAATTTCGTACCTTAGCAGAAATATTACTTTCCCCTCATTTGTGTAGCTTTCTCTTATAAGCCACATAACATCCATTATCCCTGAAGAGCTTCTTGCATTGAAGAAGAAATTAAAAGCAAACAGGAGGTCTTCTCAACTGATACTCTTTCCCTTACCCTTGTTAAAAATGACTTTGAGCCATTATTCATGCTATTGCTATTTTTTTTCCGAGTCAGATGTAGTGACATGGCCCCTAACTCAAGGTTACATTTAGGTTTTTTAAAATTTTATGATAAAAGGAACAGACAGACCACCAGAGTTAAAGAACAAGAAATATATATTTAAGATAGAATTATTTGAGTGTCCAAACATATGAAATAGTCTTAGCTATTGAATATTTTATGGGATGCTATTTTCATTGTTATTTATTCTTTGTACTTATTTCATTAGTCTCCTAGTGCAATCTTTTGCACTGAAATTATTAATTTTTTTGTCCGTCTCCATGACCAGGCTGTGTGCTCCTTGTCTTCTGTTTATGCCTGGCATATAGCTGGTACTTGATCAAAGTCAGAATGCATATACAACAGTAAATTCATGTGCCTCCCATTGGTGGGAGAGAGTTATCTCAACTTACATTAGACCCTGGGCATTTTATTAGATGTTTTCACTTTTAAAAAATATCAACTGAGTTTGGGGCACTGCTAGCAAGAGTGAAACATGTAGTCCCATGTACTTGTGAAATTCAATCACAAGAAATAAATAATTGCATTACTTGGTGGTGAAGATGGCAAAGTAGATGGCATCTGTGGCACCACCCAACCCAGAGAAATTATTCTGTGTCTGTGAACTCAATTCCAATAGGAACAACTCCATACCAAGCCACAGTTCCATCAACAAAAATGTATTGAGCATTCAGCAAAGCTAGAACTCTATTAGAGCCTAGGAAATGATGACCAGGAAGTATATGTGCTCATCTGGAGGTCATGGCACTAAAGAGTGGTCAGAAAGGCAACTCTGGCTGAGGACCAGCAGGAGGGGAAATACAGTGGCAAGAGCCAGCACTGAGGTAGATGCGACCCAAATGTCATCCATAAACAGGACTGGATAAACACAATGCTGTATATGCATGTAACCGAGTATTCCTTCAGCCATAGAAAGGAATGAAGTACTGATATGTGCTCCAACCTTGTAAACACGCTATATATGAAAGATACCGGTTGCAAAATGCCATATGTTGTATGGTTTTATTCATAGGATATGGCCAAAGTAGGCAAATCCATACAGAAGGTATTTTTTGGGTGTCTAGGGATGAGGAGAGGGAGGCCTGAAGAGTGACTGTTAATGGACATGGGATTGCTTTTTAGGTGATGAAAATACTCTAATAGGTTTGGTGATGGTTGCAGAACTCTGAATATGCTAAAACCAGCACGTTGTATACTTTAAATGAGCAAACTGCATGGTACATGAATTACGTCTCAATAAAGCTGTTTCACAAAAAGAACCACCAGCACTGTGCAGATAGGGAATGCAAGGTAGTGTTGATATGGCTGAGGTAGAAGTATGCAGGAGAAATGACAAAGACAAGAGTTGGGGGAGGGGGAACGGGAGGACGGGTCTGGCGGGTCTGTCCTGGGTGCCCTAAGAAGGAGCATCGTCTTGTCAATGAAGGAAGCCCCTCAGTGGTGTGTGGTCATCCTGGTACCTTTGAGAGACAGAATATAGCATTGCAATCTTTCTTTCCACACCTGTGAGAACAGTGATGCCTGAAACTAGGGGAGCAGTGAATACTGGGATTTAGGAACCCGTTAATGTCCTGGTATCGCAGTGCTGTGTTCAGGTCACCCTCATTTTATTTAATCATGACCCCAAGGCATGAAAGTAGTGATGCTGCCAGTTCAGATATGCCAAAGAGAAGGCCTAGTGCTTCCTTTAAGTGAAAGGGTGTGTATGTATAGAGTTTGGTACTATAATCCAAAGTTTCAGGCATCCACTGAGGGGTCTTGAAACGTACTCCCCCCCTGCCCCCCACAGATAAAGGGGGAATCCTGTACTTTTCCAACCAGTTTTCATACATGAATCCCCCAAATACCCAAAGGTTCACTGTACCAGAGGTACAGAGAGTCATGGCTAGGGTGCCATGCTGGGAGGTGGAGCTGCTGGGAGAGTGAGGAAGGATAGGTAGTAAAGAGACTAAACAAAGAGCAGAGACTCCTATGCATCCCAGCTTTGCTGCCCATTAGTCAGAAACCTGGAAAATATCGCTCTACCTTGTGTGTGCATCCTTGACCTCACGGGTAGACAGGAATATTGGTACTGGCTGTGACCACCTCATTCTGGCGTTCTGAGGTCAGGAGACACTCCGAAAGCACCTTGTGAAGAGTAAAATTCTTGGAAATGTGATATCAAACAGCTTTTCGTTCCAACACAATATTATAAATGAGGCATAAAAATATATTTAATTTGGGCTGCTTTGTTCGTAATAAGGCATGTCCCACCTTAAAAAAAAAGTATTTAATTTTGCTGACTTTTTATTTCACTTCTAACATTTCTAATTTGTTTCTTGGATGTGATTTTTTTTCTAGGTTACTTGCCTGCAAGACTTTTTTGGTGATGATGATGTTTTTATTGCATGTGGACCTGAAAAATTCCGTTATGCCCAAGATGACTTTGTCCTGGATCACAGTGGTAAGGCAGTTCATGAACCACCTCTGTAACCCTGAAACAGGGGTTTGGGATGTAGTACTGCACTTGGGGCATGTTAAGTGGTCCTTAGCCCATCTTTGAAGAAAGATGGCATTGGCAGCACTCTCTTTGAATTAATGGAAGTAGAGAATAAAATCAGAGTATTTACCTAGTTGTGAAAAAAAACAAAAAAACAAAAAACAACTAAACCCAAGTCAATAGTTAAGTAAATTTCATTTTTAGCAATTTTGTTCTATCTCTTTACTGCATTGTTTTGCCTTAGAAATGAATTTCCTGCCCTCTTTCAGAATGGGGGCTGGTTATGCTACCTTAAATGTATGGATAGTGTTGAACTTGAAACAGTTAGTTGTACATTTTCCATGTCCATAAAGAGATAAAAAAAATAAGTAAGTTGTTAATGATTTTTACCTTACTGTTTTGTTTATAACTTAGAAAAGCAATAACATGTATTTATATATGCAGAAAAATAATGCAATTTTCATTGATGGGGTAGGATAATTCTTTTTATTTTAGCCAATACATGGAGTTTTCAATTAATTAACAATAAACTTGGTAATTTCCGATGTTATAGTTTCTGGAAATACTGCTTTAAATTTAAACCTATTACAGTAATAGTGATTATTTCCACCAGTGAAATCAATTTCATCTGTAACAAGGTAAAATCATACAGGCATAACGTTTTACAGAGAAGAGGGATATTAGAAATACAATCTCACGCTTTAAGTTCATGAATGAGGGAAGTTTTTAAAAAATTAGACTCAGGGGGACTCCTTCCATTTGTAGTGATTCTGACAGTCCAGAATTAGAGAAACATATTACCAAATAAATATGATGATCTGTTGACTTTTAAAAATTCAAGATGGTCCATTCTGTAGAACCAAACTTTCTTTGTAATCCCCTCTGCCTCATCCTGCCCCTTTCACAGTTGCCTCGGGGAAATTTATCTACCTGGTGCTTGTGGTTCATTGATCTCCTGTTTTTGTTTTCCTTTTGTATCTTTCACCGCTGCCAAACTTCTTTGAGTGTTTCTGTGCTGTCTTACATAATCTCTTGGACTGGCCCTGCTTTAAACTGGTAATATGACTGCAAAGTCCTTGAATTGCAGGTGATGTCCTTTCCTGTGACCCAGGTAACATTCTCCCCGATTCTCAGGGGTGATTTAAGGTTGCACAAAACATGCATTTACATGTCATCTGTATTTTACATCTTTCTTGATGTTAGCATAATTTCATTTCGCAGTACTTCTTTGATGTCCATCTTGGTCATTTTGAAAATTGAGACACTGAAACTCAATACTATGCCCTAGGGTTACAAAGTTAATTTGGGTAACAACAAAAACAACATTAACGAAACATGTATTGAGCACTTGCTGTGTACGCGCCGTCATTGTACTCCGTTGACATATATGCTGTAAACATTCCTAAGCTAGTTGGATCATTGGTAGTTTTAGCTACAGATAGACTTGTTAGAGAGAAGTGGAAGCTACTGATTGCTTCCCTCTCAATGGCTAATTCCTGAACCTTCTGCAAACTGGGGTGATAATAGTGGCCTTTTCACAAGATTCTGTGTGGATTAAATGAGTTCAGATATAAAGCAATTAGAAGGGTACTTGGTTATATAGTATGTGCTATGCTGTTGTTCATATTGTTATTATACCACCACCATCAGGTCTCAAAATTTTGCAATGAAAGCAGGTCTCAGACCTAATTCTCCCAAGGGTACTCTTATTAGGAGGCAACGTTTTTTTCAAAGTCAGTCATTTAACTTGGGTTGTAATCTTGATGAAATCCCACTTCTGTCGTCCTGTTAGATTCCTCACAGCGTCTTGCATTAATTAACATCAGTTAACCTAGTGTTAGTCAAGTAACACAACCCTCACAGCTGGAAGCAGCAGGACTCAGATTCCTAATCCTGGGCTGTAGTTCTGAGCTTCTAGTACTGGCTCTGCAGGTTTAGATATCCTGCTCATAAGAGTGGCAGTGCCTTTAAGATGTTTCTAACTCATTCACACACCACTCCCTTCAGTGGTGGAATACTTAGTCACATCCAAAGGCTGATGAACTGAACTGAAGCTACTACCGCCCCCTCCCTGCGAGGCTTTGATTGGAGTCTTTCAAATGCTAACCATTGTCCCCTGGTGTGTATATGCCTGATTAGTGTATTTCTCATGTTAATTTATTGCCCCTGAGGTACCCATTAAAACCAACCCACATTTCAATCATCTTACATAAACTGAAATATTTTAATGCAAATTACAGACAGTATGTTATCTAATTTAATCCTTAGAACAATCCTGTGATGCAGATTTTATTTTTATGGCATTTCGAGAGGGAAAAAAAGAGGTTTAGGGTCTAACCATAGTCCCTTAGTTGACCAAGTCAAAATCCATGATTCATCCAAAATCTGCCATGAATTTAAAAGCTATGTTCTTAATTATTCCAGTTAGAACTGCTCACTTTAGCTGTAATTAGCTCGGATACCCTACATGTTATTTGGCTATTTATGGGAAGACCAAAGTTACTGTTTAAAGTTAGTTTCCTCCTGTTTCGTGCTCCGCACTTTGGAAAGATGGGACAGGAAGGGGTTCATAAATTAGGGTTCTAGATACCCTTTCAACATACGTTCAAGGTTTGGAAAGAATAATAGAAGTGTAGCTTCTGCCTACCTATGCTGCGGTCTAAACACGGTTGCACATGTTTAGGTTAGGATTTGTGTGTGTATCAAGTGAGGACACTGGGCTGTCTGTGTCCATCTGGAATAATGAGGTGATGTTACAGATGTTCAGTCTCAAGGTGTACTTTTCGGATGGTAATAGAGAAATGATCAGGTAATGGTTCCAGGCAGGCAGCTGCTTTCCCATGTGACCTTCCTCTGGCTAGTGTCAACACCAGATCTACTGAACGCACTCTGCTTCCTTTCTAGAATGCCGTGTCCTGAAGTCATCGTATTCTCGCTCCTCAGCTAAGTATTCGGGATCCAAGAGCCCTGGGCCCTCTCGTCGCAGCAAGTCACCAGCCTCAGGTAGTGAATGGGAGAGGCATGAGGGCCACAGGAGCGGCATCTCACTCTCCTTTTGTTTTCTTCAATGATTACGAATCCTTGGTCTTTCCACTGCTTGTGTGCAGCCAGGTTCCAGAACAGCACGTAGGTGACGTGATTTTTAAAACGAAAAGTTGAAGTCTGTTTCTCAGTTGTAGTAAGTCGCCTAAGAAACTGGCTTGTTTTGTTCTGACACATTTGTTTTAGAACAATCTTATTAGCTTAATTCTTCTTCTGAGAAGTTTCACATTTGACCACATTTGCATTTTAAATGTTGTGCTACATGATTGTGGACATTTTCTTCTCTTGTCCATTTAAACCTCACACATACACACACCTAGCATAACAATGTATTTACTCGATAGGTTTCCACAGGCTTTTCCTTCATCACGCAATTTAATATAGTAGCAGCGACTCTTCTTGGAAAGAAGTGCTTTACTTATGTAAGAGTCAGACTTAACGGTACTTCAGCTTCTCTCAGGCCCTATGCCTATAGACTTGTCATCGTTTTGACCCTTTTGGCATTTAAAAAATATAAAAACGTCCATAAACGTCTTGATGTATCAATCCTACGAGCTTTGTTTATAGTGTAATCATGAATAATTTAGCTGATATTACCAGGGGCAGGGAATCGTTTTTTTCTGCCAAGGGCCATCTGGATCTTCACCTTATAATGTAATTCTCAGGCCATATAAAATTCTAAACTTAAAAATTAGCCTGCTATATTTGGTCAAACATTTTAATTAACTCACCCCTAATGCCTTGGCAGGGCCAGTCCAAATGATTTCTCAGGCCTTATGTGTCCCATGGGCTGGACGTTCCCCATCCTTGGGAAAGGCTTGTGAAAAACCATGATTTCACATGTGGGCAATCTAGAATATGTGGAAGTAGAATCAACAACTGTCTCAAGCATCGAACTTTTTATAAAATACTGCTTTTGGGGACCATTTCCCTTTTCACTGCTTCCCCCTTCAGCACTCAACCCACTTTCTCTGGGCTGGGTTGGTTCACCCTTTTGTGTGTGTGCAAGTTTAAACCTGCTGAATAACCGCTCTCCTTGCTGTCTCCTCCTCCTCTGTGTATACTGAATGTGCACAGTAAAGAGGGGTGGCCACTACTCCAGTGCCTACTCTACAGCCAAATCCCCAGGTGAGCCATGGTTAGTATAGCTCTGTCACTCAGCTGAGTTTCTGTTGTTGTCGTTTGCCACATTTCCTTTTCCTTTGCTCCATTTCCATGACTGTTTCTGGCTGGTCCCAGTGTGCCTCTGTGCAGTACGCAATGCCTCACAGTATGGAGGGTGCTTCAGCCTCCCTTACCTACAGGAAAACCAGTTGTTGTCAGAGGTCGCCAAGTGCCTGTCTGTGTGTAGTCACAGTCCTAAGTGATGGGGGAGGTACAGTGCCTCACGGGGGTTAGTTGCTAGTCAAATTTGGAAACTATCCTATTGAAAAAGATTAAAGTTTGTTGGTAATATGAAAATGGCCACAGACACAATTGTACTATTCTATTGTACCTTCATCCCGACCTTGAGCTTCATCCCAACCTTGAGCTTAATAGACTCAATACTTTCTTTCTTTTCTGAAAAGAGTAGACAAATATGAGTATTTTTAACTGAAAGCATCTTTCTGCTGTTAAGCTTATTCGATGCTTTCTGTAAGTATCTCACACTGGGAAAGCTAACATAGTAGGAAATTTGCATAAATGAACTGAACTGAGCTTACCATATGGAAGATGTAGATTTTTGTCAGGTTCTTAGCTTTCGTTTAGTGATAGGTTTACAGGTGCTTATCCTATAGTAAAACAACAAAATAAAATTGGGGAGAGTGTTTCCAGAATCAGGTATGATGATGATTCCAATTTTGTCTCCCTGAGGTCGAAAGAGGGAAATGAACATACTGAACTGAAAGCCTGTTTCATAGCCACATTTGTCTTTCAGACCAAATGCTTCATAAGATCTATATATATAAAAGCCTAAGCAAGCAGTTGACCGTTTGACCAGTTGACCATAGACCAGTAGCTATGATGCACACTGACCACCACGAGGCAGACGCTCCAATCAGTAGGTTAGCTTGCTGGTGGGTTTCGGCTGATTGGGACTGGACATGCCCTGGAACCCTCCCTAAATCCCTCCCTGGCCTGCCAACCTCCTGTGGCCCCTCCCAACTGGCCAGCCCCATTGCCCTGATCAGGACTGGGCAAGATGGGCCAGATATGCCCTGGAGCCCTCCCTGGCCCCGATCTTGCACTGGTGGGGTCCCAGATTGCAAAAGGGTGCAGGCCAGGCCAAGGGACCCCACCGGTGCATGAATTCATGCACCAAGCCTCTAGTAGTCTAATAAATGCATACATCTTTTTACATTGAATTGAATTTGGAATGCTTAGTAATTGATTCAAGAATCATCGCATTCTAGTACCCCATATTTTTAACAGTCCATGTTTGGATTTGGGTTAATAGAATAGATCTTACATAAGTAAAAGGTGTGAGATTTTTTTAAAAATCCATTTTTATTGATTTCAGAGAGGAAGGGAGAGGGGAGAGAAAGAAACATCAGTGATGAGAGAGAATCATTGATTGGCTGCCTCCTGCACACCCCACACTGGGGATCAAGCCTGCAACCCAGGCATGTGCCCTGACTGTGTTATCGAACTGTGACCTCTTGGTTTATAGGTCAACGCTCAACCACTGCACCACGCCTGCAGGGCAGGTGTGAGATTTTAAAGTCACCTTTCAGAGGGAAAGCGGCTTCTTTGTAAGAGATTAACCTCACCACACAATGCAGTTCTAGAAAATGGAGACCACAGTCAGTTGCTGGGACTTCACTGTGATTCTGAAGGAAGTTGCTAAGCAGGGATGGGCAAAAGGAGGTTTACAGTTGTTCGTATGGAGAAAGACATGCAAGTTATGATTATTACAATAGCTGTATTAACTCCAAAGAATGTCACAATGCTGGACCTGGAGATTATTATGTTACATGAAATAAGCCAGTCAGTCAGAGAAAGACAAACCATCACATGATCTTACTTACATGTGGAATCTCATGAACAATATAAACTGACCAACAAATAGGCCTGTATTTACTAATACTGTGTTCTCTTCCCCACTTCCAGCAAGGAAAGAGTTTTGTATTATTAAAAGCCACAGTACCCAGAAGTATAACTTGCTTTTATAGACGGCTTTGACTGTGGCTTAACTCTTAACCATTTTAAAAACTCCAGGGGGCTACTTGGAATTTCAAACAGAGCTAGTGACTTTGTAAAAATAATATTGTACTTTTTCAATCTTGGGACAGAAATATTCCCATGAATGTTGTGGTTGACTGCATTCCTCATTCAAACTTTAACTTATTGTAATAGCAAAATAGTGTGTAAGAAGCACATAGAAGTTAATGTGGACACATAAGTGGGTAATAGTTACTGTAATTGAAGCCTTCATAATTCTCCCTTTAGGTTTCTAGCTTGTGATGCTTTCATAATTGACCAGTATTTTTAAAAGTATTCAGAGAAGCCCTAACAGGTTTGGCTCAGTGGACAGAACATTGGCCTGCAGACTGAAGGGTCCCAAGTTCAATTCCACATGTACCTTGGTTGCGGACACATCCCCAGTAGGGGGTGTGCAGAAGGCAACTGATCGATGTTTTTCTCTCATTGATGTTTCTAACTCTCTATCCCTCTCCCTTCCTCTCTGTAAAAGAAAAAAAATCAATAAAATATATATATTTTTAAAAGTATTCAGAGAAAACAAGCAAACAGTGAAGTCCCAGGTTTATTTCTTACCTGAAGTTGAGGGAGGAGGACAGAAGCCTCACTTTGGGAGAGAATCAGGGGCATAATGAAGGTGTGGGAGCATCACAGTGCCACTGGTTCTTGCGCACCTCTCAGTGGGTGGCAGCCGTGTCAGGGAGAAGGCACCGTGGAGCCCTGCCTCATGTCCCACATCCCTTCCCAAAGACTGGACAAATGTGCAAATAAGGGATACTAAGGACTACTCGTTAGAGAAGATGTTTAGAACCTTCCAGATGCTATCAGGAATTTAGAGGGCTCCATGTGACAGTGTCTCTTTAGGATGAGAGTTATTTGGGGAGGGGGAATGTGGACATGTAGGTACTGACAGCAGTTAAACCCTGGCGGTGAGTTTCATTAAGAAACCCTGTTTAGACTGGGGGTGTACTGTTAGGGCAGTGGTCGGCAAACTGCAGCTCTGTTGACTAATGAGTTTGCTGACCACTGACCTAGACTCTCAATTCCAATAATTACAGGCTGCTGTTGTTCCTTGTGATTAAGCCCCCATCCCAGTGGTCAGCAAACTCATTAGTCAACAGAGCGGCAAACAGTCGCGGTTTGCCGATCACTGTGTTAGGGAGATTGGTCTGCTATACACATCACCATTGGCAGGAATTTATTTTTTCTCCTTTAGTCCCTTTTCTATCTCCATTCCAAGGAAGGTTTTGATATTAGTGTGGTGTCTGAATATTACTGAGAGCTAACAGCACTTACTGAGTAGGAACTGGTAGCCGATACAGATTGCTGTGTGGTACATAGGAAAAAAGATCCAGGCTCACAGCAACTTTACTAGTTCATTGTCTGTAATCATCTCTATTTTATGTGAATTCCTACCACCTGTTCCCTTTAAAGAGAAATTTAAAAAGCTATAACATTAATTGAAATTTTAGGGTGATGTTGGCTTCATAGAAGGAGCTTGGAAATGTTCCTTCCTCTTGAATTTTCTGGAATAGTCTGAAGAGGATAGGCTTTAGTTCTTCCTTGAATGTTTGGTAAAACTCCCCTGTGAAGCCACCTGGCCCCGGGCTTTTGTTTGCTGGAAGCTTTTTGATGACTGCTTCACTTTTGTCCATAGTTATTGGCCTATTGAGATGTTTAGTATCTTCCTGATTGAGTTTTGGAAGGTTGTGTTTTTCTAGGAATGTGTCCATTTCCTCCAGGTTGTCTAGTTTGTTAGAATAAAGTTGTTCATAGTATTTTTTAATAATCCTTTGTATTTCTGTGGGGTCTGTGGTTATTTCTCCTCTTTCATTTCTGATTTTGTTTATTTGGGTCCTCTCTCTTTGCTTCTTGGTGAGCCTGGCTAGAGGTTCATCAATCTTGTTTATCCTTTCAAAGAATCAGCTCTTGGTTTCATTGATCTTTTGTATTGTTTTTTTGGTCTCTATGTCA
Organism: Corynorhinus townsendii; assembly: GCA_026230045.1. NCBI lineage: Eukaryota > Metazoa > Chordata > Mammalia > Chiroptera > Vespertilionidae > Corynorhinus > Corynorhinus townsendii. Next base: position 115,187,643 of record JAPDVU010000006.1, on the reverse strand, counting down.
TTCATTTCTGCTCTGATCTTTAATATTTCCTTCCTTCTGCTCACTGTGGGCTTTTCTTGTTGCTTTCTTTCCAATTCTTTGAGTTGTTGAGTTAGATGATTTATTACCATTTTTTCTTGTTTTTTGAGGTAGGCCTGTAGAGCTATAAACTTCCCTCTCAGAATTGCTTTCTTTGTGTCCCATAGTATTTGCATTGTTGTGTTTTTATTGTCATTAGACTCCATGATGTTTTACATTTCTTCTTTGATCTCATTGATAACCCAGGCATTGTTTAATAGCATACTATTCAGCTTCCAAGTGTTTGAATTTTTTGGAATGTTTTTATTGTAGTTTATTTCTAATATTATGCCATTGTGGTCTGAGAAAATGCTTAATATGATTTCAATCTTTTTGAATATGGGGAGACTTTGTTTGTGACCCAATATGTGGTCTATTTTTGAAAATGTCCCATGTGCACTTGAGAAGAACGTATATTCTGTGGCTTTGGGGTGAAATGCTCTGAAAGTGTCAATTAGGTCCATCTGATCTCGTGAGTCATTTAGAATTGCTGTTTCTTTGCTGATTTTTTTGTCTAGAGGATTTATCCAGTGATGTCAGTGGTGTATTAAAGTCCCCTACTATGATTGTATTGTTGTCGATCTCTCCCTTGATATCGTCCAGGAGTTTTTTTTTTAATGTATTTGGGTGTTCCTGCATTGGGTGCATATCTGTTTATCAGGGTTATATCCTCTTGTTGTATCGATACCTTTATTATTATGAAGTGGCCTTCCTTATCTCAATCAGATACTCTTAAAAGCTTTTAATTAATTGGATAGTTACTTGTTTTATACTTGCACTCTAAATATCCACATACATTTGTTAAGAAAATGTAGATAACTGATAATTATTTTGAGTAGTTTTAACTTAGAAAACAAAGTTGGTAATTCAAAAGTAAATAGAACAATTTTTCACTTTCACTGAATTTTTTTTAATCTTCACTGGAGGACATGTTAATTGACTTTTAGAGAGAGGGTATGGGAGAGAGGAGAAGAGATTCAGGTAGAGATAGAGTCAGACAATCATCTGTGTGAGGGAGTAATATTGATTGGTTGCCTACTGTATATACCCCAACTGGGGATTGAACCCACAACCTAGTTATGTGCCCTGACTGGGGATCAAACCCTCAACCCTTCGGTGTACAGGATGACACTCCAACTAACTGAGCCATGCAGCCAGATCTTCACTGAATTTTTAAAATGAGCAATACATAAGCAAACATGACTTCCTGGATCCCTATCAACCCCTGTGGACCTAGGATTTATATAATCCCAAATACCAGACCCAGGACTTCTACCTCCACCTAAGGACTGGTGCTCATCTTTTTTTTAATTGTGTTTGTAATATCTGATTGGTTGTTTTTTTGTAAATATATACTTTATTGATTTCAGAGAGGAAGGGAGAAGGAGAGAGAGACATCAATGATGCGAGAGGATCATAGATTGGCTGCCTCCTGCACGCTCCCTACTGGGGATGGAGCCCGCAACACAGGCATGTGCCCTTGACAGGAATCGAACCCGGGACCCTTCTGTCTTCAGGCTGACACTTTATCCACTGAGCCAAATCAGCTAGGGCTGGTGTTCACCTTTTTAAGTCACCTAGTCAGGCCCTTTATGACTGCATTTTGCTTTTTATACTTGTTAGCATCATTTAAAATAATAGGTGTCTGCTTTTTCATATTAAAAAAAGAAAAGGAGATGCACTTTGCTTTGCTTTCCGTAGAGCTGAATGGCGGTTTTGATCGACATTGGACAAAAGCATTAAAGATTCATGATAAAAAGGGTTATAAATACTCATTAGAAAAGAAAAAAAAATTACACCAATATTTGATCTTACCTACCAGCTCTGTGAAATTACAGCAGACATAGATCCAGGGGAATCAATTAGGAATAAGCATGAGTCATGTGGAACTGTGTAGCGAGCATTTTGTAGTGTAGGCTCCGCGACCTGCCATCTCCTGTAGCAGCAGTGGCCGTGCTCTTCCAGGCATAGGCTCTGAGTTGAGCTTTAAGCCTGAGAAGTATGTGGAATTTTGGAGGAGGGTGTGTAAAAAAAACACACAAAACAAAACAAAAAACAACATCAAATTTGCTAAATGGTGGGGAAGTTAATCTGCGAAGAAAAGAAAATGAATTAGAAATAACTAGTCTAGATGAAAAAAAAGTTGAAGAATGTTTTTGTATGGCCTGCAAACAAATAAGTAGATATTACAGGAAAATGACCATTAATTTTCTTTATCCATTAATAATGCACTTAGGAAATGTGTTTGGATTATGGTGGAACTGATTTGGGAGAGCCATAGAAAGTCTTGGTTATTCAGGCTGACATATATATATGAGATATATATATATATATATATATATCATATATATATATCATATATATATATAACAAGATAGCGGATATTGGAGGTTATGAAACAATCTGCATAAGAAACCATTACAAAGATAACACTCATTCATCCCTACCCTTGCTGGGAGGCAGGATATATGGACAAGTTCTCAGTCTCATCTCTAGTTATATAATGTTCTATATCTTTGTCTATCTCAGTGGTCGGCAAACTCATTAGTCAACAGAGCGGCAAACTGCACTCGCGAGCTGCATATGGCTTGCAAGCCGCGGTTTGCCGACCACTGACCGATCTATGTCACCGTTGGAAAGCTATTACTGAAAATAATCCTAGCTCCACTCCTTATTTGTCTAATACTTTGTCTGTAATACAATACGATGCGTTGCTCTTGCTTTTTGCTGGTTTGCCATCTGCTTTGAGCTTTAAATGAATGGAAGCTTCATGCATGTGCTTAGTGTTTGGACACGGTCTGGTTGTCTTGAGTTTTCAATGACCTCTGTCTCCTTTGTGTCTCCTGGTCAGTTAATGGAACTCCCAGCAGCCAGCTCTCCACCCCTAAATCTACGAAATCCTCCAGTTCCTCTCCAACTAGCCCAGGAAGTTTCAGAGGATTAAAGGTATGAAATAGTCTATGTGGCATGTTTGTATGACTTTGGTGTTTTGAGTTGCATAGTTGAGTAGTTTAATTTGTTCAGGGGCTTGGGTGCAGTCACAGCTGGAGAGGGAAAGAGGTCGGGATTTGGAGTCAAAAAGACATGGCTTTGGATCCTGTATCCGCTTTCATTTTGTAATGTTGGCCAACTTGATTAACTCTTCTGAGCTGAACTGTTCACTTACCTAAAATGAGAATAGAAGGTTGTGGTTAGGATTGAAGGTAACATGGCAAAATACTAGTAGTAGTTTTCCTATTATTAGCAAAATGACTGGTAATGATGAAAACTTGGAGAACTCAAAGATTCTTCTTAAAATCTCATTTTGAAATCATGACTTTAATATTGCTAACATAGTTTGGCCTTGCATTTATAACTACTTATATACACAAGTAGTAACACAAAAACAATATATTCATTTTGGTGAAGAACTTAGAAGTAAATCTTAAGTTTTGAATGTGATATCCTTATATAAACAGTAAGTTAACGTGATTACCAGTTGGTTTCATAGGGATTTTATCTAATAGGGAGAAAAATTATGAGTAAAAGCAAATTTGGAAAATTTTAACAAGCTTAATTTGACTTAGTAGTTCTCAATAATTTAAATTTACAAGAGAAGATGTTCCTGGTAAAGTAGCAATAAATTGTTGAGGTTAAAGGTGGACAGTTTCCTTCTGTAGAAGCAGTCAGATTGTCTTTGTGAGCACTTTATGGGAATGTCCTCTGAGAATACCTAAATACATAGAGTGCCATCCGTGTGTATATGAATGTGTACATTAATTCTCATGCTCCTGGCGTGTTGGGCTTGACAATGGAAATATCCCCATGAGGAATACATTCTCCAGAATCGGTTAGTATCATCTGAGTGTTTTTTAAAGGATGTTGAAAAATGTTTTTCATTAGTAAATTACCTGGTGAAACACCCCCCCTCACACACACACACACACACACACACACACACACACACACCCCTTTGAGTGAATGAGGAATGAGAACTCGCCAAGTGGGGCATCCTGACCCCTTCAGAGCTGTGAGTTCTGTGGTCCCCCCACTTCTCAAAGGGTTTCATTCTCCCTCCGACTCTGAAGTTTGTTCATCCTGCCCTAAGAATGTTGTGTCTACCCCAGAGTGAACTTGCATGGTTTTCATTTAAGTGCCTGAAATTTAAAAAAAAAATTTTGTCCAGAAAAAGACAGACAGTTTTTGTGTCTCCTTGCTTCTGTTGATTGGCAGGATTTGGACTGAGGCCAGTAGTAAGTTTGGGATTGGAAGTTCCCTAGCGCTCACCTACCTCTGCGTGCTGGGCGCTCCTTGTATTTATAACAACGAGGCATTTTCTGAAGTGCTGAATTGGCATAGGTCAGTTCACAGTCGGATGCCAATGGGATTCCGAACCATCAGTACCAAAAGACATCATGTAAATTAAAGTTCGCTATAATTTAAGTACTTTTAGCTTTTCTTTCCCAATTTATTTTCCCCCAGAATAGATCAAAGGTGCACTGTTTTTAATTTGAGTAAATTTCAAGAGAACTAAAATAAAAATAAATACGAGTTGATTCACCTTTGTTCTAGTTTCAATTGTCTTATCATTTGTTGAAGCAAAAGCAAGTGGCTCCTAGTGCTGGTAATTGTTAACCCAACATGAGCTGTCTGGTGAGCCTGTGCAAAGTCACTGGGATTTTCCTCCGGGCTGTTGCTCCAGGCAGGACTGAGATCCTTGACCTAAGGCTGGTACTTCAGTCCCTGCTTACCAAGGGTCGTGGTCATTTTCCCCTTTTATGTTATCCACTAGGGACCCGGTGCACAAAGATTCATGAACTCAGCCCGACCTGCACCCTCTCCAATCTGGGAGTCCTCAGGGGAGCCCTCTCCAATCCGGGAGTTTCTGTCTGTTTTTGCAATTCTATGAGGGAATTGTCTGAGACCCCAACCCAGTTTGGTTTGGTGCTCACAGAATAATAGAGGTGTTGTTGTTTTTCTTTGTTTCATTGGTGGAGATTTCCTAAAAGTTGCAGGATATCTTCCCTTTAATTTTTCCTTGACACTCTGACTTGACTTATGTCTCCTACCTTTGCTTTCCCTCCATCCCCCACCCGCAACAGTAACTTACTCCAAGCTCACTTTGCTCTAGTGTTAGGAGATCCCACAACACGTCTGCCACCAGAACTATGATTCCCAGCATTCCTGGTGCTCCCCGCGCTCTGGGTTTCCACTTCCAGTCCAGGGTCTGCCACCAAAATTACGATTCCCAGAATTCCTGGTGTTTCCCGCGCTCTTGGCTCCCACTTCCAGTCCAGGGCTGCACAAATGAAAAGGACTGCGAACTACAGCCGCCCCTAGGCTAGGTTGATAGGACCAGACACTCCAGTGGCATCCCTCAGACCCTGGCTACTTGGTGCTGATATGTGAGTGCGCACACTGCCCACAGGCTCTAAGCGGGCAGGGTCCCAGGAACGCCCATCCCGCCCTGGGCCACTCTGCACCTGCATACCTCTGCGATGCCCACAGGCCCATCATCTTTGTTAGGTTAATTTGCATACCTGCTCCTGGTTGGCTATGTGGCATCGCGGAGGTACAGTCAATTTACATATTTGTCTATTATTGGTGTAGATTGGTAACCTAGGCTCCCATCTTGCTTCCTGATCCATCTTCAACTCTGAACCCAACACAGTCCTTTTTGATTGATGCCCCTGGGTCACTAGGTGCTGCTTGGAGCTCAGAGTGCACATCACTCCTTCACATATGTGTACAAATCCCACAGATCATTCATATTTCTGGATTGAAGATTCATGAAATTTAAAAAATGTGATGATTTGTATCATTGCTGAGACATTAGATGATTAATCTCACTATGCTAAGTTTGTCTTAATTATTTTAGTAACCTTAGCATTTAGCACACAGGTCCCTTTGGGGCACACAGTAAATTCTGAAGGGTAACTTACTGATGTCAAGAAGAATAAAGGGAAATGTTGATTTCTGGAGGTAAAACAAAATTATCAGTAAGGCAGAGAGCGGAGATCTTTCCAGGCCCCTTCATCCACCCCCTCTTCCACCACACCTGAGCCCCGTGGGCTTTGCTAACAGATGTGAAACCCATGGGTTTTCTTTCTCTCATCTGTAAAATAAGGACGCTTGATTTTAAAGTACCTCTAAAAGTGCTAGGATTATAGTCTTTTTTTTTTAAGTTGCCAGAAAACCTATCTAAGATGCTGGTGAGTCTATTTTTCATCTCACTTTAAAGCTGATGTAGAATCACCGAATTTTACATCAGATATTAGCAGCTAAATGAGTCCCTGCCACACTGATCAGCTTTTAGGACACAATGTTAAACATCTCCACCCCTGCCTATTCCCACGGGTCATGCCTCGTGGAAAATTCATCTCATTACCCTTCCCAGCAATCTGTGGTGCATATTGTCATCGGGATGAAAATCTGCCTGGAAGAACTACAACTTAGTCATATGTTACTTACTGTACAAAATAACCCTAATTTTAATGTCATTGTAAAGCTCTAGTCAGCATCTGTCCACATTTGCATTATTCTCCCCATTTAGCAACATTACCAATGGAGAATTACAGATAATTACCATGTGTTAGTGCTATGCTTTTTCTTTCCCCGTCATTTAAAATCACCCATTAAGGTCAATTAAGAGGGGATGTGAGACAATGGAGGACTGTTTTTCATGGGCTGAAACTTTTTAACACTATTTATCCTCTTTAGAAACTTTATGGCTTTGGGCAGTGGTGGGCAAACTGCGGCTCACGAGCCGCCGCGGTTTGCCGCTCTGTTGACTGAGTTTGCCGACCACTGGCTTTGGGGATAGATAATCTTTTTCCAGAGAATCAGAGCATTGACAAAGCAAGCTCAGCTGGGATGGTGTGTGCAGGCGTCGACGCTCATGTCTCTCTATCTGCTAGGACACAGCTTTGGGCAGATTTTATTTATGTCTTACTATCTGGATTTTACTTCGTAGGGAATTTAAGCAAACAAGTCACAAGCAAGCAGAGTTTGGTGTTCTACCACAGTTTACCCCCCCCTCCCCCCCCACATTTGTGCCAATTTCTGGGAATTGATTTGGTGCTTTGGTGGGAACACTGGAAGAACTGAAAGTGAAAATAGAGTGACGGTGTAATGTTTAATCTCTGACCCCAGTGTCAGTGGCACTTCTGTGTGTCCATTGAAGAGGATGAGAGATGCAAAAGCAGCCCTCCCTCCAGAAAAGCACTCAGCGTTTTCTCCACACTTCCCTTGAGGGGAAGATGTCTGCATCCATAAAACGTCCATGCTCTCTGCGGGCCGGACAGAGTCTGCAGAGGAAGCAAAGCTTTCTTCAAATTGTAAAACGTTTTTGCAGGATGGGAGCTTTAAAAATAACGTGGTGACTGAGTAATCAAGGTTCCGAGAGACTTTAGGACCACTGAGAGTGAGTCGTACCTCGGTTATAATTTTTCAGTTTTGCTAGATAGTTAGTTACCTCAAACCATTGAATGTGAAACCTGGAAGTGGTCTCGGATCTTTTAATGTAGTGTTCATTTTACAGTTGGAGAAACAGGTTCAGAGATGTGATTTGCTCAAGTTCCCAGTGGCCAGTGGGATCTCTGACCCTGTCAGGGTCTGTGTCCCTTACCTCTGGTTTCCCCTATCACTGGTGGGTCTGCATCAAGGACTCCAACACAGGCACCTCAGGGGGAAGCCTGTGTGATTATTACGGAGGAGCTATGCCATGCCAGTCTTTTAGGAGGAAGAGTGCTGGCCTGGGTTGCTTGCTGAGTTCCTGGGTTTAGTTCTGCACAAATGCTCTGAATGAAAAAGGGTTGAGAGATTAGGAAAGGAAAGAGTAGGGAAGGGTTGGGAAAGAGAGGGACAATACGGGGTGGAGGAGAGACTGGATGAAGGGAGGTGGAAAGATTGAGAACTCCTTTTGATAACTTTTCCTGGGAGACGTGGGGGCGGGGGCGGAGTTTCCTAAGAGGTATCTAATGAGAGCTCTTTTCACGTGAAATGATCTGTCTATCCTGTGTGCCCAGCACTTCCTCCTGACCCTATAAAGTTTTAGTAAAATGCCAACGCTCACAGTAGGTTTGGGGTATTGGCTTTCTTTGGAGCTGGGTATTGTCAAGCTTGGCGTAGGTTGGAAACAGCATAGTCCAGGCCCAGCAAACGCATGGGTGTGTGGATCTGAGCTAACGTTACATGGAGTGTCTGCAATGAGATCCCTGTTGTGAGTGAGGAGTGTGGTGGCATAGCTGGGATTGGAAAGCAGAACTCATGCTCATAGCCATTACTAGCCTCCAAGGACACTGTGAGAAAGCAAGACCAGTCTGTTAAATACAATTGGAAGCAATGCGGTCAGACCAAATGTTCACTAGATGAGATGCTAGGGCCACCTGGCAAGTCCGCATTGGGCCTCTTCCCCAGAGCTGAGGCCCTAGGTATTAGAATTTGGCTTTGCTTTTGTATGGACTTAGGGACTCTGGCTTTCCTGAAGGGCGATGCCACTCATGATGATAGTCACCTGGAGAGGAGGCATTCTGCAGACCAGACACGAGCCACCTTCACACAATGGTGCCATCATGCACACGGGGAGCCCAAAGGCCTTTGCAGTAAGTCCAGTTCCTGCCAAGTTGTTCTGGCCCCATATCGCGAAGGTGATGGCTTATCAGGACTATTTTTCTTTTGCCCTCCTTCATAGTTAAAACTCTGGCCAGAGTGCCTGGGATTGGTTTTGCTTGGCTATTCAGTTATCTCTGTGACCTTGGGCAGGTCACATCACCCTTCGTTATCAAAAGGGGAATAGGACCTGCAGCTAAGGGTTGAGATTAATTGGTTAAATATAGAAAAAGCCTCAGAATAGCTTTGTTATTCTTTCTTGGGGTTTTTCCAGGTTCAGTTTTCTCATGAGGGAAGTTTCACTTACAAAAAGAAATGGACATGCAGTGTAGTGTAGGAGAAGAAAAGAGAAAGTGAGACAAGTCAGACTTCAGATCTTATTACACTCCTGCTTTATTACCACTTTCTATGATGATTTTCCCTCCCAACTCTATCTTTCCTGCCTTCTCTCCATATTCCAATCCTGTTGGTAATCTGTGGATAATTCTATTAGCTATAAGTTATCCCAAAACTTAGCGGCTTAAAACAACAATAAAAGAAGATTTATTATTTTTTTTATTACACAGTTTTTGTGTGTCAGGAATTCAGGAGCAGCTTAACTGGCTGGTTCTGGCTTAACAATTTTGATGAGGTTGTCGTCAAGATGTGCACCAGGGCTGCCAATCACCTGAAGGCTTGGTTAGGGATGAAGGATCCCCTTCCAGGGTGACTCACTCTTGTGGTGTCAAGAAGTTGCTGGCTTTCAGCAGGAGGCCTCCATTCTCTGATGTTTGAGCCTCTCCATAACTGGCCTGTGTACCCTCAGAGCAGGGCAGCTGGGTTTCCCCAGAGCAGGAGATCCGGGAGTGCCATGCAGAACCTCTTCTTTCTCTGACCTAGCCTTGGAAGGCAGACACCGTTTCCTTCATAGCTTAGAAGTCACACCCATCAGCTAGTTCCGCATGGGAGGAGACTACGCAGGAGCATGAACGCCAGGAGGCTAGGCCCATGGGAACCATGCTGGCGACCACGCCCCTTCTCTCTGCTTTCATCTCTGTATCAAGCCACTCAAAGTTTCTTTCTTAGGCTGTCCCTGCTCCCTGCATGGCTTTCTGTACACTGTCCTTTGGGAGGGTCATACAACTCTCTCTCCCTGTTATTGCTTTGTTCTCCTTCCAGTCCTTTTGTTCTCTGGAGCCATCACTCCCTGCCCATTCCCTTCTCTCCCCTTCAACTCCAAGAATCCCACCTCCACTGACATTTTCTTCTCTTCATCCCCATCTTCCTGACCCTCTGTCTTCCCCTGGACCTCAGCTATGACCTCCTGTTTCTTCTGCCCAGCTCCACAGAGTCCCTTCCATCTAGCTGATCACCCCCCTCCCCATGGGAATATTTACTATGCTTAAATCACAGCATGTTCTTTGGGACAGAGAGGCAATAAAGAGTACTAAATGTGTCATCAGCTGCCAGATGGATGAAGAAAGCATTTCCCTGAAATTTAATTCATCATCCACATCCCAATTTAAGACTTTCAAGGCGGTAGTAACTTCAGGTTTCAGAATCCAGGGCACATCTGCGGACACTGAATAGTAAAATATCTCACATTTTGAGGCTGAAGTGTATGCCCAGAGGCTGTCTACTGTGAGCATTCTTGTTGGTTGAAAGAAGAAACAAAAAAAAAGTACATTTGGAAGAGTTATCCAACATCTTGAGGTTATAAACTGTCTGGTGTGCTGATATTTTATCTGATGATGTCTCCTGGGCCTGCTGGTGGTGAAAGATTTTCCAGATTTGTGAGGTGTGATGAAAGGGCTGGTAGTATCTCATACTGATTGGCAGAGCTAAATGTAACTCTTTGACCTTCTGACCTTCAAAACTTCTTTTCGAAGCTGTGAAATGTAAATCCCCAGTAGCGGCTGACCTTGGATGCTCGTGCTTCTCCCTGGAGCTTTGGCTTTTCTTTGGTATTTCAAACCGGTTAAGAATCTTCGGTACTAAGAGACTGACTCCTTTTAGATCCTTTTTATTACCCCAGAAAGGTTGGGTGGTAACTTCATCTTTGAATGTAGTAATTGATTTTATTGACAGAATCCAAAAACAAAAGAGGGACCGAGCAGTTTTGAAGACTCCACTGCCTTTATTTATTTACCAAAATCAATCATTTTAATGAGCCTCAGACTCTGGTTGAGGACAGTGATTTGCACATTGAAGCTGCTCAGTAAATAGAGGCATTTGGTGGGTAAATGACTCAACGAGGCTGCAGCACCCTTTTGTGGGAATGGAGGGGGAGTTTGTGAAGCACAGCAGTGTACAGATAGGATCCACTGTGAAAACTTTATTTGAATATAAGCCACTCGCATTCATCTTAAATGTCCCCTTATTCATGGAAGTGATGATACCAAAAAAAGTGCTCCTGGGCAGTGCATTAGAGATAATTGAACGGAGGTAAGAGTTAAGACTTAGAGCTCATTGTAGTGAACTGGCCTGTGCAATGCGCACCACTGGTAACCTCCATAGCTGGAACCGAAGGGACAGGCACCTCTCCCACCACCTTGGTGGGAGGTACCGAGAAATGGATGGTACCTCTCACTGAAAGCAGGCAGACATGGCCCTAACCATCTGTCTGTTGCTCAGAATCTAAGAAGCCAACACTGCTAGAAGCTCACTTGTAGGAATGTGCTGAGGTTCTGGCCTGGTTTGGGAAAGCAGCCATGTAGTCAACTGATACGGCAGCGATCGATACTCAGGGAACAGAAAGGTACAAGTCGGCTGCTTCCACATAGCCCGTTCTTAGACTGTTGAGCTGGTTGCTGTCTTCAGCCGATACCTGCACAGTTGGGTGTTTCTGTTTATCACTGCTCACCACTATTAACCAATCACAAGTCTCAAGGGCCATTAGTTTTCTATATGAATCCACGTCTAATGTATGGCTACAGATAAGAATACTTTGAATGTCACAGTAATTATGTGAATAATTAGTCTGTGCTGATTCAGAGTAATTATTCACATATCTCACTACTGGTACTAAGTATTTCAGAGTAAATTGTCACAAATTCTAATATAAAATGATAAAGCTTTCTGTTTTAAATGCCTGCCCAATTCAATATTTGTAATAATTGACACTGACTTTCTCTGTAAAGAATGGAATTGATGTTTCTGGTATTTTTAAAAAAAAAACACAAAAATAATAATGGAAGCAAAATCTGCTTGCAAATAATATCTAGTATACTAATTAAAAATGTTTAGTACATTTCAGAGGTCTTTTCAAAGAAAATTAAGGTCTCTATGTAAAGATAGGCTGTGGATTTATGTTTGTATATTACCGTATATGATAAGTTTATAGGAATGTGACTGAAAGCATGATCTAGAGACACCACAGTGAATGTTTTCATCGGTGAATCTGCTGTTGGGTGGCATTCTTTGGTTAATTTAATAACCTTGCAAGACTTCTCTCTTCCTGTTCTTAGAGGGGATAGTGTGAGATTAGCCAAATAGCCTCTGGGCTCTGGAGTCAAACCTGGGTTTAGATTCATTTGCTATGGTGTTTGGGCAAGTTATATAACCTCCCTGAGCTTCGCTTTCTTCGTAAATCAGTGGGTGTGATGATAATAATTCATAAGGCATAAAGTACTCATTTTAGGACTTGGCACAAAGTAGGCATTCAATAAATGGTAATGAGGGCCGTCTCCCCTTTTCTCACAAAGAGAAAGTTGTTCTTTGGCTATAGATGACTTGCAGTGACTATGTTATTGCATGAGTGATGGGGAGAACGTAAAGTAGCTGAACAATTAATTACACTTGCTGCCAGAAACTCCCTCCGCAGAGGTTCTAACCTTGGCTGCACCTTGGTTAGATCTTCTGTGGAACTTAAGAAACACCAATGCCTGGGCCCTACATCCATCTTTAATCTGGGGGATAGCTTGCAATAGAATTTTCCAAATCTTTCCAGTATGTACAGACTTTCCTAGTGTAACCAAGGACTGAGAGACACTGCTTTAAAGCAAAAACACTACCTTGAGGGTGGTTCTGTTCTAGAGTTTTATAGTATTTTGTTGGAGAAAAAGCTTGCTCAAGAAAGTTCTTGTGGACCAGAGGTGTGCCTATGACCAAATTTGGCCCATTTCCTGTTCTTTATAAATAAAGTTTTATTGGAATACAGCCATGCTCATTTGTTTACATATGGTCTGTGGCTTTCCTGTTATAACAGAGTTGAGTAGTTATGACAGAGACCATATGACCTACAAAGGCTAAAGTGTTAGTCTCTGGCCCTTTGGAGAAAATGTGTCTGACCCCTGCAGTAGGCCATTTAAAATGGAATCATAGTGCCATTTTCCAAGATGCATTCAAGAAAGTCAACTTACTACACAAGAATGTCTCCTAGATTCTGTTCAAGTTCTTCCCTCCATAAAAAATCAAATAGTGTCCTCAAAAGTCAATAGTCACATGCTGTAATGCATCAATATAGCCACTTTTGCTATTTAAAAAAATATTGCCTATTTCTGAACAAAGCATTTTAATACAGAACTTACCATTCCCTCTTTATTTTATTTATTTAATATTTTTATTGATTTCAGAGAGGACAGAGACGGGGGAGAGAGAAAGAAACATCATTGATGAGAGAGAATCATTGCTTGGCTGCTTCCTGCAGACCCCCCACTGGGGATCGAGCCTGCAACCCCAGCATGTGCCCTTGGCTGGAATCAAACCTGGGACCCGTTAGTCCACAGGCCTGTGCTCTGTCTGCTGAGCCAAACCAGCTAGGGCCCATTCCTCTTTAAATTTTAGGTTTTGTAGAAATTTAATCATTCATGTATGAAAGAACTTTAATGTAGGACACTCTGCCTTGACTCTCTGGCTAAAAATGCAGAAAGCTGGAATGCAACTCATTATCACAAGGACTCACTCAGCCATGAGTGCCTTTCTAAATGATCCTGGCAGCTGAGAACACTTTATAGCTTTTTCCGCTCTGCTTTAAGTCTTTTATTGAAAAAGTTCTTAGCAGAAGCGGATTCGTGTGCATTTCCCTTCCCTGCTCATAAAAACTGAGCTGCTCCTGCCAGAGGAGGAGGTGGGCAGGGCAGCGGTGCAGGTCACGGAGAACACGCTCCCCAATATCTCCACAGCTTTCATCACCTTCCCCCCTGGACCAATCAGGGCCTCTTCAGGAAATAGTCCCCCTCTCCTCCCACCCCTCAACACAATCCCACCGCTTTGAACCGCTCAGTAATTATGGAAGCTATCTTGAAAGAGCCCAGATGCTGTCATCCACTTATGCTTTATTGAGGGGGACCTCCCCAACGGGCAGCGTCCAGGCACTTTCTTTGTGCTGTCTCAGCATCATCGTTGCTGATGGAAGCATGAAAGCTCATTAGCATTGTAAGAGATTTTAATAACAGTTCTTAGTTAGACAATAGAAATGGGACAGGTTTCATCAGGAATGCCATGTTTGAATCACTCTGGCGCTAATGCAACCCTTGCTTCAATAAGAGAATGATTCTCTTACCAGAGACAGGGAAATGCGTACATTGTGCCTGGGAAACAGGGAGACTTTCGTAGGCATAGCATTACCCCTTGGTTTTCACGGCTCTTTGTCTGCGTGTCTCTCGGGACGCAGGGAGTGCTCTGCTCCAGAGCTCCCAATAGACAAGCTCTGCATGCATCCGGGATCTGTCCAGAGATCGTGGTGAATACCCGGCTTTTCTCGGACCCTGGATCACCGAGCTCCATGCCTGCAAGGTCAAGTGAACTTAGTCACTAGCTGTGAGAATAAGGGCTGGAAGTGCAGACCTTTGCCTGAGCAGAGGGGCTTTTCGCCAGCTCCCAGACCCTCGGAGCCGCAGGAGCCACAGCCTGGCTGTCGAGGTGCACACAGGAGCCTCTTCACAAGATTGCAAGCTTCTGGGCAGCACCGAGCCTGTCCCTTCACCGTTGTCGCCTCTAACAGCCCAGCTCAGGTCGTTGCTGAGGGAGGAGCGGAGAACCGCCCCGTGTCTAGTCATGTCACTGGCTAGTCAGTGGGACTGGAATAAGGGGATCCCCCTTAGTTTTTCATGTTGTCCTTTTCTTCATGAAAGCTTTTTTTTTTTATTAAAGGAACATATTTGGATAAGTAATTACATATCACTCCTGTTAACTCTATTTTTTTTAAATGCTTTTAAGAAAAAAACCATCATTCCATTTGAGAATTTTGAAAAATAATTCTTTTTGCCTTTCTTGGCTGAGAAAGCTGCATTTCCCGGGGATTTCATGATACCTTTGTCAGGTACACACGGAAGCTGGCTTTCATTGGACCCTTCACCCTCACCCTCTCCGTGAGGCCGCCCCCTCCTCGGAGGCACACGCGTTCAGCCCTGTTGGCACCCTCATAGAGTCGCCAGAGAACCAGCTTCTGCCACCTGCTCCATCTCTTGGTCTGTCTCTGCTCTTTGCTGCCCCCAAATCCCAACACCAACCAGGCTGGTCTCTGTTGGGCTGTCCAGGGAATCGGGACAGGTGGGCGTGGGGTCTAATCCAAGTAAACATGGGGTAAGTCACAGTGGGGCATAGACACTCATTAAACACTCCGAGGGGTCACCCATCCATGTGAAAATGTACAGAGGTAAAAATGCCTGCATTTTGGCCCCTTCAAGACTTCCTTCTTAGAAATCCCGAGTCCGAAAGAAGACATCAGCTTGCGGTGAACTAAAGCTTACTCAGTTTGGCTCAAGAAAGGGGCTTATTTGAGGAGAGTTCCCTCTTTCCAGGAAAAGTAAGCAAGCAGGCCTGGCACAAAGGCAGGTGGAGCTCCGCGGGGCGATGGGCCTGCACACTGCATACTTCCCTCTGGCTCTGAGGGTTGGGAGGGGGGCACTTCCTACCCAGGGCCCAGGCCTGACCAGCCAGCTGTGGCCTGAGGCTGGGGCTGCCCCGCCTGGGCGGTGAGGTTTAGACACGCAGGCCAGCTGGGCAGTGCTCACTGCTTTTCCTGGGCGCTGACAGGCCGCCTTCAGCACTGCAATCTAGGCAAGAGGCCATCGGGGGGGGGGGGGGGGGGGTCTTTCCATTTATCTTCTGAGACCCAACTTTCAAAAATAGGACACTTCTCTCGTCTTGATTCCATTAAGAATTTGGCTGATAGGAATTTAATTTGGATCTCTCTTTCCCTTGACAGTTTTCAGACTCAGAAGGGTTGGATGGGAGGAGGAACAGACTTGGAATGAATCATTAGCAGAAGTTCTCTTCCAGCCATTGCACATTCAACCACTTAAAAGCAGTCCGCAGTCACGCGCTTCGAGGCCCGGTGTGGGATAGACGTTTTAAGGAAAGACGCTAATAACTGATACTGAGTTAGTGTTCCATGTCAGTGGCTGTGCTAAATGATTTTACCTGTGTGAGCTAATTTTAATTCTTTAGCAAATCTTTGAGCTAGGTGCTGCTACTGTCCCTCTATTCAGAGCAAAAGGTAAGACTTGGAAAGGTTAAGTAACTTTTCAACAAAAAGATGATCTGAGTTAATCTAAGTATTAAATGTAGAAGGGGCGGGGGAAGTAGTGGGAACAAATTGTTCAGGCAGGTATGGGGACATCATGACCTGAAAGCTACACTGAAGATCTGGGGGGTTATTCTGTTGGTAACAAAGACCCACGGAGGTTTTCGGATCCTGGGGCTAATACCAGAACCGTCCCAGGGAAGTTTCTCTGGCAACAGTGCGTGGACCAGAGGAGACGGAGGGGGCGCTGATGAGCTGCTGAGAGAAGCATGAGGGGGACAGGGCCGAGGTGGGAGCGGCGGGGGCAGAACAGTGGAGAGTGGTGGTTTTCCTTTCCCACCAGTTTACGTCCCCACCCTGGGCCTTGGTTTAACATTCTGGGTTACACTGCTGCCTGTGTAGAAGCCGCCTAGCATTGCAATGGCATAGGACATAAAACAGCAAAACAAATGGAAATGCTCAGTTTTTGACGCCTTTCCTTGTTGACCTCGTATTGTGAGGAAGCAACATGATTGACTTGTGAGGAGTCAGGTGTTTAGTTTAGTGCAGCCTTTGCCCCTCAGAAAGGGACCCCCACGCACACCCACGCACCTGCACAGGCACTTGCCAGGGCAGAGGGAAGGAAACAGGCCCCTGGCGAGGGGTGCTGGCCACGCAGGATGTTGGCTTGTTTGGTGTATCCCACGTTCCTTCGGGGTTCCTCACAGGACATGCTGCGGCCGGTGTTATTGTCCACGCAGGTGTGGTTACCTGGGGTCTGAGGAAACAGCCCTGGTGGTGCATGTCTCTCATTCTCAAGCCTCGTCTTTTATTCCAGAAGAACTTGTGGATGGTCCTGTTTGAAGGGATGTTTTATAAGTGTTGGGCTTTCCTGAGGTTTGAACCAGACCCAGCTCCGGTGAAGTTCACCTCACTCAGAAGAGAATACACCCAGTGACTCCAACCAGTGGGCACTCTGGGAAGGGCGGTCCCTGCCGTGGGCCTGTGTCCTTGACGCTTTTGTGGAGCAAGCGTGAGTTAAGTGCCGTGGGTATCAGACATGGTGCTGTATGGGGGATGCAGTCATGAAGATGGGCCAGAAGCCACCAGGATAGCTGGATTGTGTGGGCACAGATGCAAGTGTGGAAGCATACCAAGACACAAAAAAATTTTGGAGATGCTTTCTCAAGACTTTATAGGTCCTTTGACCCTGTAAGCTCCTGAAAGGAATGAGAGAGAGAGAGAGAGAGAGAGAGAGAGAGAGAGAGAGGAGAGGGGAAGGGAGGGGAGGGGAAGGTGAAGGGGAGGAGGAGGGGAAGGGGAGGGGGAAAGGAAGGGGAAGGGAAGGGAAACTTAATGATCAAAGGGAAAAGTTTTAGTTCAAAAGCATAAGAGCCCTTGGGGATTAAGAAAAAATTCCATAAGCCTACAAAATAATAAGCTTAATATGAATAATATGCATAACATGAGTTTTTCAATGTAACTAAGAACTAGAGATATTTCTGTGTTAGAATGGGAGCTTCACTTTTTTGTTAGTTTTATATTTCATTTCCCTCTGGATCCTAGTAATGAGAATCCTCACGGTGCTCAGGAGGGATTCCTGCTCCCTCAGGGTCGGTCAAGATGAGGGTTGAGCCAGGGCTGCCCACTGGGCCCTGAAGGTGGTGCAGTCAGGAGCATGGGGCTGAGTTCTCAGAAGGGCTTGCCCTCAGCAGGGACTCCTTGGGGTCAGCCTCAGGGCGGCTGTGAGATCTGGGGATTCATTGCTGACTTGGAATAATCTGTAGTTCTAAGCCTTCTTTTGCCACTCGTAAGTACCCCATAGAACTTCGATGCCATAGAAATCTTTATTTTATTGCATTGTCAAAAGTAACACAATATCAAAGAGTAACATGCTGTCAATTTTCCTGACGTCTAATCCCAATAGAAAATATTGTCTCTGAGGATAAAATGCATTAATGTGATGTGTATAGGGAGAGGGGTGCGAGGAAAAGAAAGACAGTGCTGTCTCAGCTTCTCTGTCCCTGTATTTACATTCTGTAAGCATTTTCTGTTAACTAAGGACTAGCGAGCTGAAGATGTGTCAAGGTTTCCTGATAAATGATGGTCACTCTCCTCTCTCAGCAGGTTTCTGCACATGGCAGATCTTCTTCCAACATAAACGGTGGGCCTGAACTTGATCGTTGCCTGAGTCCTGAAGGTAGTTCTCAATCTGATGGTTATGTGTAAAAGGGAGTCATCCGTGTGAACTCGGTGGCCACCCCAAATCCACATGTGCTCAATTATCTTCCTAAGCAGGGAGGTGGTCATGTAACCAATTTGGTCTTAGTGTGTTAAGCTAGTCCAATCTCACACTTTAGACTTGAGCTTTCTTTATTTTTCCTTAGTGGCAACCTGCTCACAAGTCCTAAATGTAGACTTTTCTTTCTCTCAATTAGTTAACAAAAGAGTTTCTTTATGTGATGTTTGCAATGTCCTGGGTATTGAAGATACATTGTAAAAAGTAGTGCATCTTAACCACTTCTTCCTCCTGTCCCCCACCGCCCACTATCACCATCTTTTTGAGAAGACTTTGAGCCAGGAATTAGCTTTAATATATTCTATAATAATCTATAATAATAAAAGGGTAATATGCTAATTAGACTGGACGTCATTCTGGACATCATGCCGGACGTCCTTCCTGATGAAGCCGGGGCTGGAGGGAAGCCAGCCTGGGTCCCAGGTCCTTTGGGCGGCTGGAGGAGGAAGCCTGTATCCTGGGTGCTGGAGGGAAGCTGGTGCCGGCAGCCGGGGAAGGAAGGCCTACTCTTGCACGAATTTTCGTGTATCGGGCCTCCAGTATATATGTAAATGGAATTTATTAGGGTGACTTTGGTTCAAAAAACCATGAAGGTTTCAAGTGTGTACAACTCAGTAAAACATCATCTGTACACCGCATTGTGCACCCATCTCCCCAAGCAAAGTCTCTTTCCCCATTTTCTGTCCCTTTGCCCACCTCCACCTACCCTCTACCCCCTTTCCCTCTGGCCATCTCCACACTGTTGACTGTGTCTATGTGTTATTTATATATGGTGGTTTCATTTTTTTTTTTTTTTTGCTAGTCCTTTCACCTTCTTTCATCTAGTCTCCCCTAGCCCCTCCCCTCTGACAACTGTCAGTCTGTTCCGTGTATCCATACCTCTGTTTCTATTTTGTTTGTCAGTTTATTTTGTTCATTAGATTCCACGTATAAGTGAGACCATATGGTATTTGTCTGTCTTTGAGCCGGTTATTAGCTTTAACAGGTATCCTAGCTGGCTAGAGTTTTCTTTACTAGAAAATCTTGAAGAGAAATCTTGTGACAATTTCTAAAGTTAAATCCCAACATCATCCCCTTCTTCTTTCTCAAATTTGACAAAAAAGTTTGAAGTTTTAGTTAGACTTCTTTGTTACACAAAGCTAATCGCTTATTTTAGCTGGTATTTCAGGTATTTGTTATCTTTATTGATTATATTGGTTTCTGATTCCAACCAGTCAAGTCAAAAGAAAATCTGTGATTCAGGTATTCTATTCAGACAATATGCTCAGAGACTTTCCTTGTAGTTTTACCATAGATTTAGAAATAAACGCATTGCAATTTATTGTTTGACAAGTATCTAGGAATCAAGATGAAATGTTGGTGTGTTCTTCCAGCTTTGCATTTATCCTCTTTCATAGGCGTGAATGGAAACAGGTGCATTGAATCTTCAACTCTTCTTGAGAAGTATAGAATTGGAAAGGTTATTGGTGATGGCAATTTTGCAGTGGTCAAAGAGTGCATGGACAGGTGAGTGGATGGTGAGGATAATCATTTTTCCACCTACACATACATTTCCCCTTGGAGTTTATTCTTACCGGAGTGAACACCGGGTTTTATGAAGGAGCCTACCTTTGGCACTGGCTTTTTGCATGCCCACAAGCAGTTTGTCAGGGAAAAAACATGTATGCCGGTAGAGTATACACCGCTTTGATTTTGGATTGAGCACTGTATCCTATCTCATCCACGAGCCAGAGAACACTGGGAAAGAATAAGATGTATTCTTTAAAAATCCCGTGTCGCGTTTACCTCTACCAGGCACGGTTCTCAGTGGTGTAACTCGTTGAGTCCCCACAGTGACCCTCTCAGTTAATACTCAGCTGCATATACAGCAGTTCAGGATGCATGAGCTCTGACTCCACTGAAGAACAGTGTGTAGACTGTTGCCTGTATTAGAATTATATTTTTGTTTGTCCGGCTTTATTTTAAGGTCCTGAATTCTCAAGTGGTAAGAAATGCATTCTTTCAAATTGCAGACCTTTCGAAAACAACATCAAAACCGGAAAAGACTCCGATTAGTCCCTGTGTTTATATGCCTGCTGCTTCCCTGCCTGTTCCCAGTAGCATTTTTACTCTTTGTGGGGAATTTCCAGGAAGCTCTGGCAACCACTGCTTGTCCATTCTGCTTCACCTCCTTATAGGGGTGCCCCTCGCCCCCATCCTCTCAGCCTTCTCCTTAGCTCTGTCTGCTTCACAGAGTGCGACCCCAGCAACAAGTGAAGCATCAAAAACAGGACTTCTAAGGACCCGTCAGAAATCCGAGGCAGGGTTTGGTCTATGTTATAGGGAAGCAACTTAAATAAAAGTTATTTTTCCAAGGTGGCCTCACTGGTGGGTAGTGTGACCACTGGTCAGAACTGCTATATTCCAGAACGACTGAAACGTTCGTTGTTGAACTGTTTTCCTATATGCAAAGATATTTTTTGGCAGGTTCAGATTAAAATATGGGAAAGGTGATTAAATGTTAAATAACAAGAGTCGTGCGTTCACATACATGATCTCTCTGGTGCCAGAGGCGGGCATCGAGAGGTGTGGTGAAGATGGCCCCAGATGGAGTTGGAGCTGAGAAAGAGATATTGAAAGTCTGGGGACTTTTCAGGTTTGAATGATGGACTCGTAGATTAATGTGAAGACATATTGGCAATAGGAAGTTTTCAGCTACTTTGAATCATTTTTCCTAATTTTATTCTGCCTTCTAAGAGCACTATCTTGAGGTTTAAGTATTGGAAAAAGAAACCCAGTGTTTTGTCCATGTCTGATACACCAGGATTTAAGTACTTTTAATATGTAAATTATTTCATAATAATACGTAATAAAGGAGACGGGCAGTGTGGCTTCGGATTTTTTCCTTTTCCTTTTGGGGGTACCTTCCTCCCGAACCCCAGGCTGCACGGTCTCTGATGAGCAGAGGAAGTAGTCTTTCCTCCCTGGGTCTGTGCTGTGGAGGAAATGGGGAGGATGGCGCTATCTTATCTGTGACTTACGGCTTTAAAAGCCTTCCTCTGATTGTTCCGCAGGGCCACCGGAAAGGAGTTTGCCCTGAAGATTATAGACAAAGCCAAATGTTGTGGAAAGGTACAGTATACATAACTGCTTTGCAAAAGAAACTGAGAAACCTCGGTAAGATGATTCTTGTGCTGAAGGCGTTGAAGTGGGGATTTGCCAAGTGCATAACAGGAATAGACCTGTGAAACTAGTGCAGGAAACACTTGTAAGCTTTCTTTCTTTCTTTTTTTTTCCCCTGCCATTTTTCAGGAACCTTAATCCTAACACAGTACATCGTTTTGATCTTGGTCCTCACTATCAAAAAAACAGACTAGAAGAGGTCACTGGAGGTAAAGGGGGACATATGTAATACGGTCAACAATAAAGAGTAAGATGTTACATTTTAATCTCTTCTCTAGGAGATGCATATTTCAGAATAAAACCCACAAACACACAAAAGGTGTGAGAAGTCTGAGACTTTACCCTCCCTTCAAACTAGCAAGTTAGCCTTCCTGCTTTAATGATGCTGGCAGATGTACCGGTTCTACATAAAAGGTGGCAGCGTTTCAGGTTAGATAGCAGAGCCAGAGCAGCGGTAGGAATTTGGGGCTAGTTGGTTACTCAGCCTATACGTTGGCCAATCTTATCACGCTCCCTCTCCACGTTAAATTTATTCCATTGTTCGTGTAATAAGAACCCGGGGGAGAAATTCTTAACCTCTCTCTGCTCTTCGGTTTGCTTGTCTGCAATATACATGAGCATTATTCGGTAAGTTTACCTAAAATCTGACGTGTGCTAGATACTGTGCTATAAGTAGGGTATTTTAGCGTATAAATCAATACCAGTTCTGCAAACTGGAGAGTTTGTGGGGAAGCATATGAGAGAGAAATAAACAATCCGAGAAGACTCCATGGAGCAAGAAGCCTTTGTGCTGGGCTCCCAGCAGTAGGCAGGCTTTCAGCAGGAAGCAATGGGAGGAACGCCGGCCTGTGGCCACAGCCTGCGCAAAGGCCCCACGCACGGAGAGCAGGAGAGTATTGCAAGATCAGCTTTGGAGCCAGATTTATGGAGGCTGTTGAGAAGGCTGCGGTGTTTGTAAATTTTAGAATTCTTCCGTGTCTAATATGCTAAATAATACTCATTCTAAATGAATATTTATGGAATTCCCACAGTGTCTGAAGCTCTGAGCTTTCTGTTATGGTACTTAGAAGTGGTCCTTCCTTCTCTTCCCACAGCCGTGCATTCATTATCCACGTGTTACGAGCCCAGACAGGACATAAATCCAAATGAATGTTGTAGTCGTTTCCTAAGGACATTGGAATAAATTACCACAAACTCGGTGGCTTACCACAACAGAAATTTATTCTCTCACAGCTCGGGAGGCCCTGGGGAGAACCTGCTCCTTGCTTCTGACTGAATGGCTTCTGGTGGCGGATGGTGGTCCTTGGCTTCTGGCCACATCACTCCCACCTTGGCCTCCATCTTCACCTCACTCTCCTGCGTGTTCGTTTTTCCTCTTCTGGGTGGGAAACCTCCCTCTGCCTCTTATCTCCTAAGGCCAGCTGTGAGGGCACCCAGCTTATCCAGAGCGATCTCTTGCAGAAAACGTAATCACATCTGTGAGCCTTTCTCTTCCCCGCCTCTCCCCCCCGCCCCCCTCCAATAAGGCACCATTTACAAGTTCCAGGGACTTGTTCTCTTTGGGTGACCATTATTCAAACCACTACATAGCTCCACCACAGAAATCACAGACGGTGATTTAAACATCTCTCTCTCGGACTGCATCCTCCTCAGCGATACTCAGAGGGCACAGCGATACCAGCTGTGAAGCCAGTGCCCATCAAGAGCCATGCGCAGTGTGTTTCCTCACTCACTCAAGCACTTCAGGACTCACTGGGCCGGTTACTGGAGAGCAAGATAAACAAAAGTCTCCAGGTCAGCCAATAGGGGCTGTGCCGGGAACCAGCACAGGGGGCCCTGAGAGCAGCTAAGAGGCATACCTCACCCAGCAGGGGAGGCTGTGTAGAGGAGGTGAGATCTAAGCTGGTCTTGAGGAATAAACAGGAGTTCACCAAGATGTGGGGAAGGAACGTTACAGATGGAGAAAGTACCTGTGCAAACACCTAGAGGTCTCGGTGAGAGATGGCACTGGGGATGGAAGTGAGTAGATAGATCTAGTGGCTATTGTGAAGGTAGACCTGGTGATGCAGGAGCTGTACTGGAGGGTGAGGGAGGGAGGGTTGGGGGGAGGGGGATTCCTGTCTGCTCTGGGCAGCCAGGTTCCTTCAATGAGACGGCACTGGAGGAAAGGACTGTGTGTTTTATGGGGCTGGGAAGTGTGGAGACAGGATGATTAGTTTGGTTTGGGAGAGTTGTTTATTCCCTAATTTCCCTCCCTCCCTTCTTCCCTCCTGCTCCTCCTCCTCCTTTTGTCTTTCTATCTCTATCTCTGTCTCTTTTGTACGTTCAAAAACACCACAGCCAGAGATAAGGCGCTATATCCTTTGCCAAGTTAGCAGTTTCCTTGTCATTTACTCACACAACCAGGGCACACTGCCAGGAAATGATTCATATGTAAATTATTCGGAGTGGGAACCATGAATCACTTAGCATAAATAATGGTAGATGGTCGAACAATGTTTAGTTCAGTGCAGTTCAAGGCAAAAGCGGTGTTCCTATTGTATTTAGAAATCTTTTCCTGGAGAATGAAATCTAGAGCGTATCTTTAGGTATTAGAAGTGAAGATACGTTATGGGTTGCATGAGAAATGGGAAGATAACATTTGTAGAGATTTTCATGCATTGGTTTTTGTTTTGCTACTGATGGTGATTTGCTTCAAAGTGGATTCATAGACAACCACACAGGCGCGGTCAGAGGCTAGGAACAAAGGCTAACAGCTCCCACATCCCAACAACAGCCTTTGCTCTGTGCTTAGAATACCAGCCCGCTGTCAAGTAGGACACAGTGATCTGCGATAACCAGCGTGGCAGAGAAAATACTGCTGCACTGTTTGAAATGCAGCACTGCCGGCCGTCCAGGGGAAAGTTCTCCATGATGGCCCAGAAGCCTTTCTGTCACGCCTTTCATGGGAAAAGACCACTTTGGGGAGGCGCAGTCTCCTTAGGTGGTAGACATCTTATTTTAACTCCAGTTTGAGAGAGATCCTGGGTCCTGGTGATGGGGATCATTTTACATGCATCACTCTAAATGAGCATCACAAACAGAGGTCAGTTTACAGACTCTTCCAACTTTGGTGGAAATGGGGAGGAGGTAGAACTGAAGTGATATATCCATTTAGCATTTTTTAAAAATGCCTCTTTTACTACAGTGGTAGCGACAGCTGTCCTGGCTTCATAGAGCGTGGAATGGATTCATTTTCTCCCCTTTGTGTTCAGGAAAGTACAGCTCACTCAGCTCCCAGTGCTGGGCATGGGATGCGGCCCTCCCAGCCCTTCTTGCTAAGGGCATGGGTTTTCCTTTCTGCTCCAAGCCTGGTGTGGGTCCACCTGGCCGCCCAGTTCGCTATGATGCAACCTCTCGTTCCTGTCTTTTCGAGGAATTAAATGTGTACAGCTGTCATTTCCTTTTCAAAAATCCCAACCTGACGTTTACCAAAGCAATCTACTTTGAAAGTTGATATTGTGGAGCACAGAAAGTGTGGGCTTGGCTGTCAGGAACCTGGGGTTTGCACTCTGCCTCAAAGCACTGTCCTAAAGGGCAAAGGGTGATGATGTTGCACAGTGACGGACAAACAGTGACTGGATTCCTGGTCAGCATTGGTTCTTGTCTCTCCCCTGCCTCCGGTTAGCCTGTGCATTGTCACTGGCCAGTGTTGACCTGAACAAGCATAGGGCATTCCACGCTCAAGAAACACAGCCCACCCTGTGCCAGAGCTTGCCACAGATTTTCTCTGCCTGTTACTTATTGTTATCATCTATACTTCCAACTGTTGTCAGAAAAGCATTTGAGATGGCTTACGGTGAAAACACACGTTCACAGGGATGCATGAAGATAAGAGAGGAACCATAAACAGTATCCTGAACTAGAGATAAGATAGCTGTGTTCCCCCTGCAGTGGAACACTACATTTAGTTCTGGAATTCATGATAGCAGAGGCACCAGGGACAGTGTAAGGGACACACACACACACACACACACACACACACACACACACACACGGATATACACATATGTATGTGTTTAGGTAGCAAATGGTGTCTATAGAATGTGTCAGAGGGCAGGTTAATAATTTTACAGAATGTACCCCAAATTCAAAATAATTCATTATTGCCCTAACCAGTTTGGCTTAGTGGATAGAGCGTCGGCCTGCGGACTGAAGGGTCCCAGGTTCGATTCCGGTTAAGGGCATGTACCTTGGTTGCGGCACATCCCCAGTGAGGAGTGTGCAGGAGGCAGCTGATCGATGTTTCTCTCTCATCGATGTTTCTAACTCTCTATCCCTCTCCCTTCCTCTCTGTAAAAAAAATCAATAAAATATATTTAAAAAAATAATTCATTATTGCAGTTCATGAGGACGGTCGGGTGTGACATTGTTGAGGGGTTTCATGTCTCCTGATAAAACAGAGCAGCAGCTGTTCATGACTCCTAGTTGCGTGTGGAGAATAGCTCCTTCATGCTGTGAGTAAAGTTGTTGCTGCCGTGCAGATCCCAGTACATGACTTACCAGGACTGACCACCGGGTGGGTTTTTTCAGAGGAGAAGTGAGGAGGGTTAAAATCAGAATCACGGTCCCCATAGCACGTATGTATCTTGGTTTCTGAAATACAAGGTGATCAGGAACATCGTCTGGTGAACGAAATGTTAATACCCACGTCCTTTGCCACAAGCTTGCCGTTCCCTTTTATGCCCAGTCGTCGTTTCCCGGGAAACGGGGATTAAAACGTGGCTCCAGCTGAAGTACGAGCACAGTGCCGTGTGCCTGGACGTTCACAGCGCCGCAGCCCTCTGAGGTGTTGGAGGCCATGAAGAGACAGGAAGGCTGTCTGTTGTGTGTGCCAGGGCGGCCCCACTGAGCCCTGAAGG
Source organism: Corynorhinus townsendii (assembly GCA_026230045.1). Taxonomy (NCBI): domain Eukaryota; kingdom Metazoa; phylum Chordata; class Mammalia; order Chiroptera; family Vespertilionidae; genus Corynorhinus; species Corynorhinus townsendii. The sequence goes on along the minus strand of JAPDVU010000006.1, from coordinate 115,161,209 downwards.
GTGCCTGCTCTTTCTGTTAGTGACCCTGAGATGTCACCCTGACCTGTCCCTGTGGGAACTAGCAAGGCCAGGGTTGGTGTCTCTGTACTAAGGGAGCTGCTTCCCTGAGCACCAGCCCTACAGATGGATGTCCTTTGGGGTACGGACAGGGCAGGGGTCCCGGCCATCTGGTCACCTCCCCGCCTCCCTGTTTGACAGGAGCACCTGATCGAGAATGAAGTGTCCATCCTGCGCCAGGTGAAACACCCAAACATCATCATGCTGGTGGAGGAGATGGAAACGGCCACTGAGCTCTTCCTGGTGATGGAACTGGTCAAGGTAAGAGGGGGGGATCTCACGCTTTCCCTGGCCCCAAATCCCAAGACTTAACCGTATGCTTCAAGGACCTAATCAGAAACGTGTGTTGCTACCTTGAAGCTTTATTCACAATCATCCATTTTAGTAGCATTTTAAAAAATCGACTCCAGGCCCATGACCTTCTTTGTTACCTTCACAGGATTGCCCCTGTTGATATTTGGATATGTTCTTTCGTGTCCTTCAGGGTGGAGACCTCTTTGATGCAATTACCTCTTCAACCAAGTACACTGAGCGGGATGGCAGTGCCATGGTGTACAACCTGGCCAATGCCCTCAGGTACCTGCACGGCCTCAGCATTGTGCACAGGGACATCAAGCCGGAGAACCTCTTGGTACGCCACCTCTGCTGTTTCTGTCCCACCTCATGTCTCTCTTCCTGTAAAATGACCATAATCACATGCAAACAGTGACATTTGGGAGTCTGTGACCAGTCCTGCAACAAGGGACTGAGTTTAAATTTCGAAAATCAGTCTGACGCAAAAGTCAGTCACTGCCAAATATTAATGAATTTCTTCAACTGAACTGCATTTCTGCATGTATTGTTTACCAGACGTCAGAAAATGTGCTTTCACGTCCGTTTTGTTGATGGTACTGACTGAAGAAAGGTGAGCATGGAAATTCTTTTGAGGCACAATAGTCTGAAGAATAAATGGGAGACAGAATGAGAACATGAGGGTTCCTTTATGAGCTGCACAGAACTTTGGATATCTAGTCCATTCATCTCACCTTCACAGATGCAGAAATTGAGACCCAGAGATGCTAATTTTTCTTGCTAAAAAGTCTCATTTGCCCCATTGTTCCACAGAAGAACTGTGTACTGTAGCACTCAAGGTGCTTTTTAAAAATATATATATAGTAGTATATATATTTTTTATTGATTTCAGAGAGGGAGAGAGAGAGAAACATCAGTGATGAGAGCGAATCATTGATTGGCTGCCTCCTGCATGCCCCCTACTGGCAATTGAGCCTACAACCCGGGCATGCGCCCTAACTGGGAATTGAACTGTGACCTCCTGGTTCATAAGTCCATGCTCAACCACTGAGCCAAACTGGCTGGGCTCAAAGTGCTTCTTAATCTGGTCCCAATTTGCCTTTCCAGTCTCCTTTCTGTTACCAGCCCATCAGGTGGCAGTAACCTTCAAGCCACCTTTAACACACCTTCCTGAGGACTTGACTAGCTAAACAAAGCTGGCTGATGGGGCCCATCCTTGTGTTTACCTTGTAGAGGCATTTTGGAGAGGCTGATTGGGGAGTTGTGCATACACACACACACACACACACACACACACACACACACACACACGCGCGCGTGCGACAGGGGGTTTATCTAGTTCTACCTTTCCGGGCTGAGCTGTCATCATCATTCCTCTTTGAGAGGTGAGGTTACCTGAGTGTTCTAGATCATGTTAATCTCAACGAAGGCTTCCCCATACCCTGTAGTTAATTAAAACTGACTTTATCAATAGCATTATACCTCCTCTGCTTATGTCCATACTGGTCTCTGCGCTGCCCTGTCTCCCAGCAGTGTGACAGACACCCCGATCTTGTGAGACTGAACCAAAGGCACGACTTCTTGGGCCTCGGCCTGGGCAGAGTCAGGGGTGGCCACCTCTCGTTTTTGCTGCACTAGCCACAGTGCACCGATTTATCCTCTACTCGTCTGTCTCCTCCTCTAGATCGTAAGCACCAGTGGGGGCAAGGTTTGTGTCTCAGTTACCCTAGCATCCCCGGGCCTTGAACAGTGGATGTGCAGGACATTTTTGGAGATGGGCTGACGGTCACTCGGCTAGCTAGCTGCTGGCGCTGGGGCACGCATCTTTACAGCCCGAGTCGTGCTTGCACCACGCAGGTAGTCGTTGGAAGGAATGCATGGATGGACAGGCACTGAGGCCATGCTGGGGACTTCCGCCCATCCAGTGTGTTTCCCCTTTGGGTAATACCATTTGATGACTTCTGAACGTCCATTTGAAAGTGTGTGACTTTTTTCTGCCTGATTTCTGCCGGGAGGGCACTGCGTTTTATTTCTGTATGTTCCCATTAGGGAAAGAAATATCCTTGCTCGGTGAAATCAGATGTAGTGTGGATTCAGTTTTAGGAACTTGGAGGAACGGAGACCGCATTGTAACTGGGCCTCAGGATGGAGGCGAGGACATGGGGTGCTCTCCTCCAAAAAGGCGTCCGTGGCCTTGCGGTGTCTGGCAGGCCCAGGATGTCTGGCTGAGTTTGCCTAAGGGCTTTGCCGGCAGAGGTGACAGGACTGTCCCCGAGTGTGGCCAGACACAGATGCTGTGGTGTTGGTGAGGCCACCCCCTTGATCTCTCCCAGCCATCCGTGCCCCTTCACCCCAGGGCTGCAGTTATCGACGTTCCCTGTGGACAAAGGAGCCACAGGTCCCCGCGAACCATTGGCTGCTGTGGAGCCAGCCCCAACCGCAGCTCTGGGCCCTGCAGGAGGCTGCCCGAGGCGTTAGTGACCTTCCTGTGGACCTGCGTGTCCATTTCTCAGCTCCCTGAGTCCACGCTCGCCTCTCCTTCTCTTTTCTGCTCACAATTTTTAATGCATGTACAGTCTCAGAATCTGAACGAGTGTTATGCATCAGGGGAAGATGCTGTAACAGGGCGTGATGTCTCACGCGACGTGCCCCAGAATGTCACCGGGACGTCGGAATCAAGCTCCTCGTCTGTGTAGCCAGGTCCCTTGTGCTACCCAGAAGGGAGGAGAAAGAAAAAGATGACAAAACCAATGTCTGGATAAAGCCAATGTGTGAAATGGGAAGAAGGGCCATCGGGCCAGCCTCCCGACACCCCTGGCTGCCATGTCTAAGAACACACATGCCTGCCTTCGAAATCCCAACCAGGCCGCCCAGCAGAGTCTAGATTCCGCCCGCAGGTGGGCACCGGCCGAGGGTGAGACGTGCCAGTGGCGCTGAAAGTAAACACAGCGGCTGCCAGCCACTTCCTGCTTCGGGACCAAGTTCCGTTTTTAAGCACCAGAGCAGACATCTGATTTGCATCCCCTTCTCTGGCAGCAGTGCCGTAATTTAAACCCTGCCTTGGGGTGCGTGGTCGCCGTGTCAGGGAGCGCAGCGGTGGCCCTTGCTGGGTGAGTTACGGCCGGCGGTGCCCTGTCAGAGTTAACTGTGCGGCCGTGATAAATCCCGCTCTCCAGGAGTTCCGGGGACGGGAGAGCAGAGGGCTGGTTTCTCACATTTGAAGTCCTTCTAAATCATCCCGTTGACGTTTTATTTAGAGAACATGCGGCGTTCGCTGCGTATGTGGGATCTGCATTCCTCACATTTTTTATGTTTGCATTCCGAGAGCCGCTTTTCATGGGCGTCGCAGCCCGTGGCGGCGCACAGCGGGGTCTGTCTGAATGCACCCCAATCCCTGCGGGTGGGGGGGGCTCTGCCAGGCCTGCAGCTCCTCAGAGCAGACTGCCCTAGGACGGCAATGGTATTGGTTGGATAATGTGCACTGGGCTATCCACTGCTCACGAGAGTTCTCTGTGCCTCAGTTTCCTCATCTGTGAAATGGAGGCAACAGTTCTCTTCCTAATGGTCCTGCGGGGTGGTGACAGCAGTCCAGGGAGACTAGAAATCTCTGGAGTCCTGCGAGAATGCGGGTGACCGGGGAGAACTGAGCTCTGCCAGACATCACAATGCCTGGAGCCCGGGCACTCGCCTCCTCCAGCTCACACTGGTAATGCAGACCCCATGCGTGTGTGTGCGAATCAGCCTCTTAAAGCAGTGACATACGTGTGTGCGTGTGTGTGTGTGTGTGTGTGTGCGCGCGCGTGCATATAGACCGATGGTAGATAGATGTTTCCTATCTGAAGAGAGTCTCCAGCGGAGATTTGAAATGTGTTCACATTGTCTTTCACACACTTGCCTCTGTGTCTAGCCCTGGGGGAGAGATGACTCAGATAAAATATTATTATTTCAGGCTCGTCTGCCCCTGTTGACGCTTCCCTTTTGATGTTTGGCCAAGAAGCACCACTTGCTCAGACATAACTCGGCGGTTATGCACTGTTCAGCCCCTTCCTATTTCTGCTCCCGCCTCTGACTGACGGGGAACTCCTTCTAGGGGCTGTGAAAAACGGGGCTTCTGGGACTCCTGAGGGTCTGACAACAGCCCTTACGGACCCCTAGGCATCCCTAAATTGAAAGTCTAAAATAAACACTATCTTTCAAAACACGCAGCTAATGAGTGTATTTTAAAGTTATGAAAACAAAGTAACAATGACATTAATGAAACTGTGTTGTTTTTTTTAAACTCTCATCGTGAGTTTGGAATCATAATGTTGCTTATAATGTCCTTATCACTGCTCTTACCGCGGGAATTTCTTCCTGACGTCTGGGTTCTGGTAAACGCGTCATAAATTCTGGCTGTAATTTCCTCTGCCCGCGTGTTCTCGCCCGTGTTTACGTTAGGCATAATGGATGGACAGGCGGCCTAGGACAGCAGCAGGACTGAGCCTGGGTTCCGTTGCTTCAGGCTAAACCATTAGGAGCTTTGACTATGGTCCTGCTGAGTCGGGGTGACGGGATGATGAATGTCTGTGCGGGGCTCCAGGCCTCACGGCTACTCCTGTAAAACGTGAGCGTCCTGAAGTTGTGTGCTGGGTGTGTGTGTAGGACATCAGTGTGGAGGAAGGTGTCCAAACTGGGTGAAAACCTGTCTTCTCAAACTCAGGAGGACATCCCCCGGAAAGACAGCATTTCAGGGTCACCCTTTATGAAATGCCTGTAAAGATTTGGGGGGTCATTAAGATGGGGGCGCCTGAGGCCCTTGATGTGTTTTACTGAGGCCTGTATAAATCACTCGCCTCTTTAAGTATCAGACTAATGGATGATGTTGTTAACATGCTTATCTTGAAAAAATGTAATTTTCTAAATGTTTCACCTCCTCTCATAAGTAGTAATTTGGGTGAAAACCTGGTTAGCTCATAGTAAAATCTGAGGGAAAGCAAACAATAAAGTATAAGAAATAGAGGAAAAGGTCAGACAAGTCCAGATTAGGTCTTTGCAGATAGTCTCTGAAATTCAGGCTTTTCAGAACGGACATCCAAGAGACAAATAGAGAGCACGTTAAAGGTTATAGTCAAACCTATATTATGCTCTCAAACACACTGGATTGCTTCCAGATCCATCCATTTAGGATGAACTTCCAGACTTTGGTCCCATAAGGAAAATCTGCCTACATATAAAATTTTTCCTAATCATGGAGCCAATCCAAGTTCATTGGAAACTACTGAAAAGTAAAAGGGAGGAAGTTCAAGTAATCCTCAATGTTAACACCTAGAGACACACTAAACGTTTTGGTGTGTTATATTACGCACATATATAAAATGTTGAATATTCCTTTTTATGTTATGTAATATGGTGTGTCCATATGATTAATGCTTTTTGAAATGTGCTTATTAGTGACGGCCTAATATTTTATTGCAGGGATGTACCATGACTTACGTTGCTTCCAGTTTTTTAAAAGATAAGTCTGAGATTGACGTCCTGGTATATAACCTCAGAGTCCATCTCTGTTCCCTCCGGGTTGGTTCTTAGAAGTAGGTTTACTGGATCAAAGGTTATAAATGATGTTAAGATATGTACACGTTGCTGAAATGCTATCCAGAAAAGTTGCTTCAATTTAAGCAAAAACATTGACCTCTCAGCAACATTGTTAGACCTTTTCCAATATCATGGTTATCTGATCGAACTAGCCAGACCTTCTAGGCGAGGGAAGGAACATTCACAGAGCCCTGATCTGAGCTTGCTCTTACTGTATCTTCACCCCATTTTGCAGAGAGGGAATGTGCTCAGAGAGGGTGAGTGACTGACTCTCAGAGGTCACACAGGCAGAAAATGAGGGGAGTGCTTGGTTATTCGTGTTCAAGCTGTCTGATCCCAACGTTATTTCCTGTCTATACTTCCAAGGTTCCCCCCATGTAATGTTTATATTCATCATTGACTCTGCAGAGAACAAGTCCTAATTTTATTTTCTAGACGAAGCGTGCATGTCTCTTAGAGAACTAGTGCTTTAGTGGCACTTAAACACGTTTCCGAGGCTCTCGAGTACCTCACTCGGGAGCAGGCAGGGCAGGCCAGGGTCCCGCTTCCAGGCTGAGAGGCCTCTCAAGCCACGTCGGGTGAGCATCCCTCACTACTGTGTGAGCATGCGCACGTGTGCAGTAAACTCCTAGGTAAGGCCCCCCCCCCCCCTTTTTTTTTTTGCAGAGGTAGGAAATGTCTTTTTCAAATTCCACGCAATCATGCAAACATCTCTCCAGAGCAACATCCGGGCTTCAAAGCATCAAAGATAAATCATAGTGTTACTATCACAAGCAGAGATTTCGTTTAAGTTTATTGGTCAATATATCTGGGCCATTTCTACCTCATTCCTACTGAAAAGTAAAAGACAGGGTCACCTGTCTTTGAGATCACTGAGACCAAAAACAACGCCTGACAGCCCGTGGTCTCTGTTCCAGGTGTGCGAGTATCCCGATGGAACCAAGTCTTTGAAACTGGGCGACTTCGGGCTGGCCACCGTGGTGGAAGGGCCCTTGTACACAGTCTGTGGCACACCAACCTACGTGGCTCCAGAGATCATTGCCGAAACCGGGTGAGGCCCCTGGTGGTCTGGGTTAGTGCCCTTCTTTGGTGAGGAAAGGTATATCTTGGGCATCCTCCTGTGTTGTCACGTGACTCCCGAGAAGGTGGAGGGAGGGAGAGACGGCTTACCTGCACAGGACTCTGGTCTTCGGAGCTTAAGTTTGTGCGTCTACGTTCAAGAGCCCTGGGCCTGGGCCTGGGCCGGGGCTTTTGTCCCCAGGCTCGTTTTGGGAACGTGGCAGTGTCCCCAAGGTTGTAATTAGGACTGGGAGAAGAGCAGATGCCTTGGCTCAGTGAATTCCTCTCGTGAAAATGGACACTTTGATGCTGAAAAGGCCCCCCCCCCTTTTTTTTTTTTTCACAAAGGCAAGTACTTGGGTCATGTGGAGGGTTCTGGGGGGTAAGATCCTTATTTCTCCCCTTCCACCCACTGTGTTTCCCCAGCTACGGCCTGAAGGTGGACATCTGGGCGGCGGGCGTGATCACGTACATACTTCTCTGTGGATTCCCGCCGTTCCGAAGGTCAGTACAGCATGTGAACTGTAAACCCTCTTCCCTGGATCAGGAAGCAGAGCTGGTCAGTGACAATGCCAGCTAAAACTTAGAGAGACCCACCTTTCACTTTTTATCTTATTCTACAACCTGTTCGCGTGTATCCCTTGACCACACCTCTGATGTGAGGCCAGGGCCTTGGCTGTGTATGAGCTTCTCCTGGTCATTCTTCTGTCAACCACACCCATCGTCCAGTATGCGCTGTTTCCATTCCCAGTTGTTTTCAAGGGGAGTGAGATTTAAAGATTCTGTGAAGCAATCGGATCCTTCTAGGAAAACCTTTTTCCAATGTTTAATAGTTGTCTCTCCTACTTAATTTGGGAACAGTTTTTTGACCTCTCATTTTCCAAAGCATGCAACCTAGTTCTCATCGAAACAGAGAACTTAGAACATTCATTTTATCCACTCACGTAACACTCAGGGGAGTAGAATTACAGACACTTTCAGCATAAACAGGCCTGGGGACAAAGGGATTGAGTCCTTGGTAATCATGCACCTGGGAGCAGAGGGGGCACACGCGGGTCACAGTGTGTCACGGAGGGCACGGCACACTCAGCAGGGCGTGTGCACAGGTTTAACCTGGGGCTTCGCCCTCAGCACTTCTTTTAATCAGTTTCGACTCCTTCTTTGAGTGACTTTGAAGCAGAAGTTTACTTATTGATGCACATTTGATTTTCTTCTGGGCTTTCTTGAGCGCTCTTTCATTTTAATCTCTTCTTTTGCTCACTCTACAACTGTTTGTTGAGCAGCTGCTGTGTGCTACGAGCTATTCTAAAGGTCAGGAATCAAATGGTGAACACAACATATCCTCTGAGGTCATGGTATTGACAGTGTGGTGTTAGGTCCGTGTGTGCAAAACAGGCTTGTTTCAGCACCACACCCAACCATTTTCTGAATAACGAATGACTCCAACAGTTAGGGCTGTCAGTCAGTTCTGTGGATCAGTTGGGTGGGTCTTCTGGTCTGGCCTGGGTTGGCTCAGTGGGGGTTTGATGGTCCAGCGTGGCCTCACTCACATGCCTGCTAGTTGACTCAGCGTCAGCTGGGGTAACAGATATGACCTGGCTGTGTGCCTTTCAGCCTCCAGTGAGCTAGCCTGGGTTTCCCATGACAGTGGATTCAGGATTCCCCAAAGCAGCTAGAAGAGGGCAGGTGCCTCTGTCTGAGCACTTCTCAAGTCTCCGCTTGCCTCACATTTGCTGTGTCCTGTTGGCCAACTGAAGTTAAACAGCCACGCCTAGAGTAAGTGTGGGAGAAGATTAAGGACCCATGCTTAGAGGGAGGGAAATCATTTGTGGCCATTTTTTCAATCACGCGGTACCCTGGCTGGTTTCAGCGATGACCTGTTTTGGGAACCAGTGAAGCGTGGAGAGTAGTGTGTTATGGTCGCTGGTGATTCTGGGGCCAGTTACAGCGTAATTCCCCTCGGTGATGGTTGACCCAAGTGGAGACCAATCAGAAAAGGGTATCAGGGAGGGATCAGTGTTAAAGGAATGTGTGCTCACAACTCCCTCTAGTGTTTCCACTTGTCAGTGCAGCCTGGGAGTTTTTACCTTGGACTTTGCTTTCTTACTTTTTAATAAAAGTGAGGCTCACATTAAACAAGTATGTGCTTATTGTGACTTGATACCCAGTAGAGAGTAGCTTCTTTGTAGGATCTGGAGTTAAGCCTGGCTAATCAAAGGCAATAAAGCTACTGCCCTTAAATATTACACTCAGAAGCTGGTCCCACAACTCCAGGTAGCTTGCTTGTAAAATTTACAAAAATACTTCCTGTCTTTCCTATGCTGTGATGAAAGGGAATCTGTAATGTTAAGTGCTTGTTACAGAAGCATCTTCACAGCACAGAGACCTTCTGGAGAGATCCCAGGACCGACGTATTCAAACTGCATAGGGAGCACAGTATGGACGTGATCCTGTAAATCATGATAAAGGGCCCTGGTATAAAATAGATGGTCTGCATAAATGTGTACCTGAAATGCAAGTCCTTCCCACAGATACTTCAAAACGTTGTCTTTGTTTTACACCCAAGGTAATTTTAACCTGAAGCCTTCTAATTGGAATTGTTACGTGCGGTTTTCAGTTTCCGCTTCTTTAGCTCTAGTGGCTCTCACTTCTCTTTTCCCAGGCTCTGGTCTTCGGTCGGCATGAATTCTTCCCTCCGTCTTCTCAACCCCAGGATACTGGTTTTCTAGAGGCAACTGACAGTTACTGCCTAAGCAAGTCTTTTCGGGGCCACTGACAGAAAGTAATATTTGCATGACTAGACTGAGACTTTTTTGTTTTATTTCTCTTAAAAACAGCCACAGCCCGTAAATGAAATGTTTGGACATCACGTGTAGAATAGCTCACCCACATTCTCCGGTTATCTAACCTGACCTTGACGTTGCCTTGACTCATCACTGAAAAGAGAGAATGGACGCAAATTCTTTCGTTGTTTTTGAGGTTTTTCTTAATGCACATTTTTAGATGTACAGCACCTTGATTCAGGGCTGTCTTGTTTTAGGGTAAGTGCCCCAAAGCATCTTAGCCAGATGGTGGCATATCCATGTGGTAATAAATCCAGTGTAGATTCAGAGTGGCTTTTCTTCTGTGATGACTAAGAAGGATAAATTCTCTTTCTCTTTCTGTTCTTTTAGTGAGGGAAGCCTGAACCGCTTGCAGTTCACAGCAGGGGTGCTTGGGGTGAATCCTAATTGCCAGGACCTTCCATGGTTGTGTTTGTTGACTCAGGCTGTGTTTGCCAAGAACCGAAATGAATGCCGCAGACTCACTTCCAACTTGTTAGCTGTTTATTAGCAAAATAAAAGCCATATGTAGTAACAGAATATAAGTCACTTGAGATTCCAGGAAAAAAAGAAAAGGAGATGACTGGAGTCAGAGAGAGGGGTGGAGGCGATGCCTCTGGAAAGAGGTGATTTATTTTATAGCTTCTAATACTGTCTCCTGGGGTCCCCCGGTTTTCCAAAGGGTTTTGTAGAACCTCATTATGTTGTAGGTGCACCCTTCACTTACTTGGAAGGACAGTTGAGCCTAGTGCAGTCAGTAAGGAAATAAGTGAAAAGGAAAGGAAATGTTTAGACATCTAGAAAGAAACGCTTTGCCCCGGCCGGTGTGGCTCAATTGATTGGGCATTATCTCGTGCACTGAAAGGTTGCTGGTTCGATTCCTGGTAAGGGTTCATTCCCCAGGTTTCAGGCTCAATCCCTAGTGGGGGGATTGTAGGAGGCAGCCAATTTATATCTCCCTCTCATATAGATGTTTCTCTCTCTCTCCCTCTCTCTCCAAAACTCAATAAATAAAAAAAAACCTTAAAAAACAATACATGCCCTAGCCGGTTTGGCTCAGTGGATAGAGCATCGGCCTGCGGATTGAAAAGTCCTGGGTTCAATTCCGATCAAGGGCACAGGCCTGGGTTGCAGGCTCCATCCCCAGTAGGGGACGTGCAGGAAGCAGCCAATCAATGATTCTTTCTCATCGATGTTTCTCTCTCTCTCTCTCTCCCACTCCTTCCTCCCTACCTCCCTCTCTCCCTTCCTCTCTGAAATCTATAAAAAAATATATTTAAATAAAAACACAACAAAACAAAACAACAGCGCACAAATAGAAACAGTCTGTCCACACACAAAGAAAACGGCTTTTCAGGAGGGCAGTGGGGATCTCGTGCTGTGCCCAGTTTTCAGGCTGACGTTAGCTTCTCAGGGTGTCTGCTGACCCAGGCTCCATGGCCAGCAGCCATGCATTGAACTGGGCTTGGGTAGATGTCATGGATTTTTGCAAATCTCAAAGATGCTACTCTTTCTCACAGAACGAGAATGAGATAGCCCCCTCCTCTCACCGCCCCAGAGTCTGGCCCTGGGTACTGCCCTCACTGCCTGTTTCTGAGGACATCACACTCCCTGCCCGCTCTGGCAGGGCTGGGGGCTGGGCCCGTGAGCACCCTGCGCACTCAGCTGTGGGGTCGTGTTGGGAATCTAAGAGAAACACTGTACACCTCCCAGGGGGACTGGACTCCACTGGGTTGTGATCTTGACTCCGATGGTCCATGCTGAGTGTTCTACTGCGGCCTGGTAATGACCCTGGAAGGCAAGGACCTTGTTCTCACTCTGGCCACGGATGAGCCATGAGGTGAGGGGCTCTGTGGCTGTGCAGACACAGGTTCGGGGCGGGGCGGAGGGCGAGGGGGGCGGGACTGGGGACGTCAGCTTGCTGCATTTTCCCTGGCATTTCTGTCACACGTCATCATGTATTCCTTGGGCATCAGCCAGTGCACCGTTACCGTAAGGCAGTGACAGCGAGGCGCGGGTGGGGACGCCGACCACCGGGCGGCCAGGAGAGCTCCTGTCAACCTGTGCAATTCTCGTTGACGTCCTCCCTGGGCTCTTCCTCCCAGACTGAGCTTACCTGAGCACCAGGCTCCCAGGGGGAGCCAATCGTGTCCTGACTGTCCAACCCCGACTCTGACCTCTGGGTGACATGTTCACATGTTGGCCGCTTCGCTCATCTTTGGCTGTTTGGTTGGAAAAGGGGAAGAGGAAGGGCAAGGAGATCTGACTGGGCATCACTGCTTTTCCACTCTTACTGCCGTGAGCAACGAAGTGAGGCAGACGCTGAGGTGGCTTTTGTTCCTGGAATGGGGATTTATATGCTTCGTGGATCCCATGTCTTCTTGTCTTTTTTTTTAATATGTCTTTATTGATTTCAGAGAGGGAGGGAGAGGGAGGGAGAGCTAGAAACATCAAGGATGAGAGAGAATCATTGATTGGCTGCCTCCTGCACGTCCCCCACTCAAGCCCATAACCCGGGCATGTGCCCTTGACTGGAATCGAGCCTGGGACCCTTCAGTCCGAAGGCTGATGCTCTATCCACTGAGCCAAACCAGCTAGGGCTTTCTTGTCTTTTTTACTGTGGCAAATACACATAACAAAGTGGAGCATTTCAGCCGTTTTAAGTATATGGGTCCGTGGCATGAAGCACATTTCCAAAGGTTTGTGCAGCCACCACAGCCCCCCATCTCCAGCCTCCTTCATCGCCCCAAGCTGAGCTCTACCCACTCGGCACCTTTCTTGAGTTTTTGTGGGTCTCTCCCCACTCAGCACCTTTCTTGAGTTTTTGTGGGTCTCTCCTTTCTCTCCCTCTTGTTTCTCTCTCTCTCTCTCTCTCTCTCTCTCTGATTCCCAGGCCATTGGAAGTGTTCTCAAGCCCACTGTTCACATCTACAGGGAAAAGTGTGTTGTCACGGGCGCAGTGGAGATGGGACATGCCCAAGCCCGAGGCTGGACTCCGCTCCCACCCTTCCTGTGAGTGTTTTGTTGGAAACTCTGTGGTGACTTTGGCTCTGTTCTGTTTCTTTGTTGCCAACAGTGAGAACAATCTTCAGGAAGACCTCTTCGACCAGATCCTGGCCGGGAAGCTCGAGTTCCCAGCCCCCTACTGGGATAACATCACGGACTCCGCAAAGGTACCCTCCAGGCCTGTCTGTGGGCTCGACATGTGCAAGGGTCCTCAGTCCACGTGGGGCATGTAGGAGGCAGCCGATTTATATCTCCCTCTCATATAGATGTTTCTCCCTCTCTCCCCCTCTCTTCATTCTCATCATTGGTGTCTCTCCCTCCCTCTCTCTCTCTCTCTTTCTCTCTCTCTCCATTCTCATATAGATGTTTCTCCCTCTCTCCCCCTCTCTTCATTCTCATCATTGGTGTCTCTCCCTCCCTCTCTCTCTCTCTCTTTCTCTCTCTCTCCATTCTCATATAGATGTTTCTCCCTCTCTCCCCCTCTCTTCATTCTCATCATTGGTGTCTCTCCCTCCCTCTCTCTCTCTCTCTTTCTCTCTCTCTCCATTCTCATATAGATGTTTCTCCCTCTCTCCCCCTCTCTTCATTCTCATCATTGGTGTCTCTCCCTCCCTCTCTCTCTCTCTCTTTCTCTCTCTCTCCATTCTCATATAGATGTTTCTCCCTCTCTCCCCCTCTCTTCATTCTCATCATTGGTGTCTCTCCCTCCCTCTCTCTCTCTCTCTTTCTCTCTCTCTCCATTCTCATATAGATGTTTCTCCCTCTCTCCCCCTCTCTTCATTCTCATCATTGGTCTCTCTCTCTCTCCATTCTCATATAGATGTTTCTCCCTCTCTCCCCCTCTCTTCATTCTCATCATTGGTGTCTCTCTCTCTCTTTCTCTCTCCCTTCCTCTCCCTCTCCCTCTCTCTTGATTCTCATCATTGATGTTTCTCCCTCTGTCTCCCTTCCTCTCTGAAATCAGTAAAAAATATATTTAAAAAAATAGCTCCAGGTCTGTTCTTGACTTTGGTTCTTCTCAAGTTCATTCCATAGTATCATCTCGGATACGGTTAACCAGGCTCCGGAAGCTGGCCTGTTCTCCTCCCAGCGGGTGTCCACCATCCTCCTTTGCTCCTTTAAGTCCTAAACATCTGTTCATTTATTCAAGAAATACGCACTAGGCACTATCGGAACGTGGGTGTGGACCTGTGAGACAGACTGAATTGCCAAAAGGAGTAGCAGCGCAGTGTTACATTGTGGGGGGGGGGGGGGGGGGGTGGCAACGACCAGAACTCTTCGGAGAGAACATCTGGGCATAAGGTGGGCTCAGGAGAGACCTTTCCTCTCACGCTGCCCGCGTGAGGCAGCTGTGCCTGCGGACCCGCCTGGTGGGCACTTGGAGTGGAGGCAACAATAGCTTTTCAGCCCAAGTGGCTGAGCAGCTGTGCTGGCTGTTCCTTGAAGTACTTGGTGCAAACTCAGATTTCTGTATTTGTGCTGGAATTGTCACCCTTTTGTCACCTCTGTTGTCTTCTTCATTTCTTTGCAGGAATTAATCAGTCAGATGCTTCAGGTCAACGTGGAAGCGCGGTGCACTGCGGGGCAAATCCTGAGCCACCCCTGGGTGTCGGTACGTACCCGCATTCCCGGGGAGTGATCTCCCCTGTGCGTCCCATGGCCCACGGCGTGCTTCCTCGCCGCGGCTCGTGCACAGGCGGAGCTCTGCGCCCACTTCCGCGGCAGGGAGATGCCTGTCCTCTCCATTGAGGGCTTCTCTAAGGCAGTGGGCACCGGGATCCTCAAGGGTTCGATTCTGCTCTGTGAGTGGCCCAGGCAAGCCACTGTCCCTTTCTCCGCCTCAGTTCCCGGCACGGCAGGAGGAAGGGGTTGGCTGGGATGTCCTCTAAGGAGCCTTTCAGCGTTGCCTGCTGTGGCTCTTAGGGCTGCGGGTTTGCAGGATTTGGCCGGAGACGAGCATGTTTCAGACCCTGATCCCTCTGCCTTCATGGCCACGGCCACAGGAGCCCCGGCACGTGTGGGGAGTGAGGCACAGTCCCTTCCGGAGCCGGGCGGGCGGAGGGGGTGCCCTGTTGACTCGCGTTCTTTGGACGTAGGTGGTGCCTGTGGCTTTAGGGCAAACACGGTCCTCTGAACAGTGACCCGGGGAGGCTCCCAGAGCGGGAGGGTGATTTACTCCGCCAGGCCCGCGGGAGCCGGTGAATGGTGCAGGTGTTTCTGAGGGCCC
Organism: Corynorhinus townsendii; assembly: GCA_026230045.1. Taxonomy (NCBI): domain Eukaryota; kingdom Metazoa; phylum Chordata; class Mammalia; order Chiroptera; family Vespertilionidae; genus Corynorhinus; species Corynorhinus townsendii. Next base: position 115,146,176 of record JAPDVU010000006.1, on the reverse strand, counting down.
AGAGCTGCAGAGCAGCAGCGTCATTGTTCATAGGTCCTGGTTCCCCCGACCTCGTGGCTAAGATGGCCCATTCGGAGGAGGAGGTGGTGGTGGCCGCGGCGTGTGCCTGCAGTTAAGGAATCCAAACCACTGTATTCCACTCCTTTCTGTAGGATGACGCCTCCCAGGAGAATAATATGCAGGCTGAAGTAACAGGTAAACTAAAACAGCACTTTAATAACGCGCTCCCCAAGCAGAACAGCACCACCACCGGGGTCTCCGTGATCATGGTAAGTGGGCCGGCTCTGCCTGACTCTCCGCCAACCCTGACGCTTGGGAAGTGAATAGCTAAAGAGCTCCCCGCACATGGAAGCTGGCGCCTTCCATGGCCTCTTCTCACTTGGGGATGGGCGTGGGGCGGGAGGCGCACCGGGCGGGGAATTGCGCAGACACCAGCGAGGCCAGGCCAGGGCCCAGGCGCCAGGCGCCCCTGCCTGTCTGGGCCCCGTGCCCTCAGGCGTGGCTGCTGCTTTCTCCTCTGCGGGTTTACAGCACCAGGAAGTAACTCCCTGCCTGCCCCAGGCTTCCAACACGGTGACTGGAGGTGCGAATTATTCTTCGAGGTATAGGATAAGAAACAGCCCAAGTGAAACAAGTGCCATTTTTAACAATCAGTCTTTTGTGGTTTTTAAAAGTACAGAACACTGTGGAGAAATTAGTTTTTTTCAGGGTAGAATGTTAGGAGAAGTCAGGAGCAACCATCGCCATATTTTTTCAGGCCTTCGTTCTTCCAAAGTGTTTTCCAGGCCATTTACTGAAATCCACAAACACAACCAGTTTGCGAAAGGGAAATAAGGGCAGAACAGACAAAACTGAGCCAGAATTTGGCTCAGCACCCCCAGCCGCGCTGTCAGACCCGAGCCCTTGGCAAAGGGGGGACCATGCAGCCAGCTCTGAGCAGCCCTGCACCCGCTCATGGAGCCAAGAGTCTGGGCCTGGGCTCTCCATCTGCCCACACCCCCCACAGGCTCAGGGAGCAAGGGAGGGGTTGCCTCTCCCCCACCCCCCAGAGCCAGAGCGTCAGCTGGGGTGTCTTCACAATCAGACTTTCTAGGAAACGGGGGCCCAAGTGGTTAACATCTAGGCCACCTCTGACAACCTTGGGTTCCAGCAGCACCTATGGCCTGGCGGCTCCTGATGGCCGCCCCCCAGTTCCATCCTCCTCCCGCAGGACAGGCCCCTCCCCTTCTGGGAAAGTTTGATTTGCTTCCTGACCAACTGGAAGGAAATCAGTTGCTTACTCTCCTGGTGAACTGTAGTCTAGGAACCTAAGGATCTCCCACAGAAGTTGGGGTGGAAGCACACTCCTCCCCGGTGAAGACGAAATACAGCTGCTGAGCATCCACCACCTTCTTGGCCTCGCTGGTCTGTCCCTCCTCCGTCCCCCAGGGAGGCTGCGAGCACTTGGCAGCCCTCTGTCTGTCCCTGCACCTCCTTCAGCTCTCCCTGCTGGAAAGCTTGCTCGCCCCCGCCCCCGCCCCCGGACAAAGCCTGCAAACAGGATCTTTTGACACGTTTCAGGACTTTGGGGTGTTCTGTGCCAAAATCTGGGAAGGCCTCTTGAGTTGTGGTTTTCCTGGCATTTCAGCCATGCTCGCAGAAAGCCTGAGAAAGGCGGCGTTGTCACAGAGTGACAGCTTACACACTTTGAAAAGAACCATCTTTTCCCCCCAAAATGTAATAGAAAGTTTGTTTAGAAAGTCACAGAGGTAGAAGCAGTGAGCCATAGAAGAACAGCATAAGGGCCCTTGGGGCTTAAGGGAAATAGACAAAGAAAATGGACTGGGTGGAGGGGGAAGGTGCAAAGGTGAGATAGAAGAGAAAGGGAGAAGCGGGAGACATGGGTGTTTGGGGGGGGGGGGGCGGGAGAGAGAGGGAGAGGGAGGGGGAGGGGGAGAGAGAGAAGAGGAGAGGGGTGGAGAGGGAGAGAGAATGCCAAAAGAACCTCCTTGACGGAGCCAACAGCAGGAGCACATTTAAGTGATTCCCTGATGGTGGAGGAGATAAGGAGTGTGCAGCCTGCCACATGCCCCAAAGTTAGGCAGCTTCTGGGAAAATTTAGAAAAATATTATAAATTGGCGCACGTGGCACGCAACAAAGAGCCTTAAGAAGAGTGATTTGTTAGCATCAAAATCTAGTAACTATGTTAGTAAAGCTGCCTGGTCCCCGGAGGAAGGGCCTTTGCCGAGCTGGGCCCAGGGCCTGGGAGAGCCTCCCCGTGGCCTGGGCCAGCCGGCTCGGGGCCCACATGGGCATCGCTGGCTGGGGGCCGGGGCCTGCTGCATGCCCGCGTGCCCTGCCCCCTGCCTCAGTGTTCAGCACCGGCTCTGTTCCGGATGATGCCCTTGAGACCCCCTCGGGCAGAACCCATTCCTCCGGGTGTTGATGGAGTTCCACAGTCAAATTTTAAACTTCTGAGCGTTAACTGGGCGTTTCTATGAATGAACAGCCTGCTATTCTCTGTGACTCCATTGGTGACTGTTAACGTTGTGTGCTCACAGGTGTGTTCCGTTGTCACTCAGAGCATGTTGGCAGGGCTCTGTCTAGCCCCGTGTTCCCTACACAACTCTGCAGGTGGTCAGCTCCGAGGAGCTGCTGAGTGACATTGTCCCATTCAGCACCTACAGGGGAAATCAGTAAAGCTTGTCTCTGGGGGTACCTGTGAGGTTTGGCTGGTCCCCAAAAGCAGGGGTGACGTCATGCTCCTCCTCACCCGCCTGAGGACCTGACAGGGCACTGTTGTGTGGGGGCAGCTTGCCAGGCTTCCATGTGGTTACCCTGTGTGTTTGTGAGTCCTGCCCTTGGGAACAGTTTTCAATGTTTTTCATATTAAAAATAATCACAAATCAATCTCCCTGGTATGTATATGTTCTCCATAACGAGTATGTGAGGCTGATATGGTTCCTGCCAATGCAGACAATAGTGGGAACAGTGCATACATGTTGGGTGGGGCCCCCAGGTAACTGTTGTGTAAACTATAGGCAGAGCCTTACGACCCACTGTTAACCCTAGGGCCCCCCCCCCCCCCCCCCCGCCTCCAAAAAGAAACAGCGTTGGTGCCTGAGGCTCCCGGGAGAAAACGAAAGGGTAGGAGTGGTAAATACCGTGAAAGAAAGTACAGTTGATGCTGTTGTCTGCGTTTCATTTGACAGTTTGATTTGACAGTTTGAGACACACTTCTGAGTTCCACTCTTTACCCAGTTGAGACTGTGGGGACTCCTGAAGCAGAAATCTGGTATTCACCATGCTGTGCTTCACAGAGCAGCTCTCGCTCTCGGCACCCCTAAATCTGCATGCTTTCCTCAGACTTCTGACGCCAACGCCAGCTCTCAGTGCTTCTCGGTGCAGGTCTTCTGTACCTGCTGACACGCTCTTGGCCAGCCGAGCACACCCTGGGAAGTGTCCCCAGCCTGCCACACTGCCTGCCTTCGCAGAACAGCCGCGGGCGAGTGCATAGGAGGACTCTAGGAGTTCTCTTGATAAGTGTTGTGGTTTTTTTTCACTTCTGTGAAAAAGTGTATTTTTTTTGTGAGTGACAGCCTAAGATGGGTACCTTTGTGAAGGTCCTTGTTCTCTTTCTCCAGCTACTTTTCCAGAGATGGCGTTTTTATCGGCAGGACAGCATAGCGTCAGCTAGCCTTTGGGATAAGGGAAGAGAGTTCTGTTGGATAGGTTTTGGTGTAAGACAGGCCTGCTGTTTTGGATTGCACTTGCATTTCTCCGACTGGTCCTTAGCCAGGGGAAAGTCAGTGCATTTGCCCAGGGGGCTGTCTGTCCCATTGGGCTCCTCCCAGCCTGGGAACCTGGTGGCGCCACCTTGTGGCAGAAAAGGGAACAAGAAACCTGGTTCCCATGGAATCTTGACTTTGAGGAGGCATGAATGCAAACGTAGTGCTTTTGGCTCGGGGGGGATTATGCTTCTTTCCTGCGTAACCTGGGAATGATTTGGGCTTAATTTAAGACAGACAAAACTGTTTCAATCGTGTTGCTTCTGTTTAAAGTAAGTCTAGTTTCTGTCCCTGCTTCTCTCCCCCTCTCCTGCCTCCCCGCCGCCTGCCTTTGCTCCCTCTGACTAGGTCCAAGGCCATGGTATGTACTAACTGCCTGCGATGCTTTGTTCCACTGCACACGTTCTCCACAGGAAGAGAAGAGGAGAAATAACAGGATGGCTGGTGGTTTCTTCTATCAGCAGAAATTCTGGGGTAGAAAAAACTGAAGGCTGCCTCTCGCGTGGTCCATGTTCTTGCAAGGGGTGGCTGGGGCCGGAAGCTGTGGAAGAACGACACTAAGTATCTGGTTTGGCTTTTCCACAGTTACCTCTGCTCGGTCATTGAAATGGTCCTTAAAATTACTGTTCAGCCTGAGCTCGGAAGGGCCCATGGACCGCTGACACCGAGGGCCCTAAGGCAGCCGCCCCTCTCTCTTAGCCCTCGGATGGTTCAGATTTTCTCCAGACTTCTTTATAATCTCAGTCAGAGTACTGAAGGAACCCGGGGTACATTTCCCCCTCCCCTCAAGGTAGTTAGGTTACAAAACGCCTTCTGATGACTGTGCCTTTTAGCTAGGTGCCTGAGAGCTGGCTGGGTCCCGCTGGACAAACAAGAAATCCTCAAAGTGAGTCAGAGGAGGGGAAAGTCTCCCCGCCCAGGGTAGGGCCAGAAAGCAAGGCGATTTCTTACCATTTGGGGCTGTCTCTGTGCTCCCCATAGCTGAGTAGATTAGAAAAGTCGGGGTGCGATGAGATAAAGCAGGGCAGGTGAGGGATGGTGGAGGATCTCAAATGGGTGCTATGGCAGCATCGGTCCCCAGGCCTTCCGTGGTGTTAGCAGCCACGTGGGGTGTAAGGAGATTACTCACTTGTATGACCCATGGGTAGCTTTTCCACCCGTGATGGAGAGCTTTCTGGATAAAGGTTCACGGTCAAAGCCCTAACCTTCTCCTGGGGTTTGCTTATGGAACCAGATTCCTTTGGGCTCCAGGTCTGGGCCCCGGAAGAAACACTCAGAACTCAGGTGCAGCTTGGAGCTGGAGCTAGAAGAGTCCCCGCAGCTGCCATGCAGGGCGCAGGGGCACCCAGTGAGCCGCAGGGGCAGGTAGAGGCCCCTGCGCCCGCCCGTGGCAGGGGAGGGGCCCTGAGCCTGCTTGTGCGCAGGCTTCTGCTAGGAGAGGCCTGCGGTTATTTCTCCTCCTCTGTCCCTGAGCCCTGCATGCTCGTCGTGCGCTGTCGTGGTGGCCGCGCTCCCGCCCTGCAGGCTAACGCGCTGTCCCGCTGGTCTCTCCGCAGAACACGGCTCTAGATAAGGAGGGCCAGATCTTCTGCAGCAAACACTGTCAGGACGGAGGCCGGCCCGGGACGGAGCCCGCCTCTCCAGTTCCTCCCTCCGCCCAGGAGCCCCCTGGCGCCCCGGAATCTCCCCCGCGCCCCTGCTCTCCCGCCCCGGGCTGTGAGCGCACAGGGACCTGGCGCCGCCACCGGGACTGACCCCGCACCGTCCTCTGCTGGCCGCTGGCCGGGCTCCCGCCGCCGGCTGCCTCGCTCCCACCGGGCTCTGCCCTCAGTGCCTGGGGTGGCATAGGCAGCGTCAGCTTTGGTGACCTGTTCGGAGCGGCTTGTTTTAAATGATCTGAATTTCAGTTCAGTGGACGTTTTACAGCGTCACCAGAATGTGCAACCTTTTTCCAGCACTTGATGCATTTTTGTAGAAACACTGGATGAGCCAAGACCTTTCCCTCACTGAAGGAGCTCAAGAGTAACTCCGAGTGCCCCCTTTCTTACCGGGAACTAGGGCTGCGCCTGTCCCTGGGTGGGTGTCCTGGGGGAGGTGCTGGAGCCTTCCCTGCTGACGGCTTGGAGGACTGGCTTTCCGTGGAGAAGCGCACCCGGGAGGACAGTGGCCCGGGACAGGACCCCACGCAGAGGCTGCAGGCGCCACCGCGCAGCGCCGGGCTGGGCTCGCGGAGACAGCACTGGGTATTTATTTGTACACAGACCCCAGGGGCGGTGACTTTCTTCCCTGGATATTGTGCGTTTCCCCACCACTCTTTCCACATATGAATTGAAAACGCTAATAAAGTTGGCCTCGGGCTTTTGAATGGAAGGCCTGGCGCATGCGGCATCACGGGCTCCGCACCAGCGGAGCAGGATCAGCCAGGCGTCCCGAGAGTCCTGGCGCCGCCTGGTCTCCTCCTCCGGAGCCCGGACAGCAGCGAGGAGCCGCCCGGCACAGGGCACAGGCAGGACCGGGTGGAGGCGCCCGCAGACCCCTCTGTTACTAACCTCCTGGAAGGCTGCTGGCAGTTCTTCCTTGTTTTCCACCACCTGCTCTTTTTAATAACTGTACATAATCCGTGTATTTGTTTCACCTGCTTCTCTTCTAACCCGGTGGGCCCCGTAGTTCCTTCACATTGTTAGACTTTTGCCTCCTACCTGCAATAAACGCTTCCTTACTGAGAAAAACTCATGGGGTGGGCAGAGGTCTCTGTGTCGTCATTTCTCAAAGGACATGTGGTCAGAGGCCCAGGTTTCGGCCGGTGCCAGTGTCTAGTTTGGAGGTCCCGTTTGGAGGTCCGTGTCATCCAGATGCACATCAGGGCCAGGGTGTGAGTGGCCATCTGAAGAACGATCCTAAGTAACGGTTCTGCCACCACAGGCACACTGGCCGCCCGCCCGCCCATGCATCTAGGGAACATGTACTGAGCTCTCCCGCTCTCAGAATGCAGGTTTAGTGCTGGGCTCCTCCACGCCTGCACAGTGAGACTGGCACGGGCCTGCTTTATGCTCGTCCCTTTACCTGAGCAGGTGATCGGCGCCCGACGAAATTGGCCCTTGACCAGGGGTAGGAAAAGGGAAGCACTGACCTGCGAAGCCATCAGCCGGGCTCAGCAGCCGGGCCAAGAGTCAGTGAGTGTGTTCCTAACGGTTGCGGAGATCTGGAAATATAAGGAATCTATGGATTAAAAGCATTTGGCCACACTTGCCCAGAATATTTTCAAGGATAAGACTGCGGTATGTGAATTAGGAATCACAAAGACAGTTCAGAGCAGGTGAACCATCTGGGAATAAAGACTGCTGACCGACCACGTTGTCTCAGATTTTTGGAGCAGCTGCCGTCCCATAGAAATGTGACGGAGGCCACATCATTGAACACTTTCTGGTACCCAATTAAAAACCGAGAGTAAAGAGGAACAGGTGAAATGAAGGGTATAGTGTGTTTTTTTTCAACGCAGTACATCTGAATATGTCCAAAACATGATTTCAACATGTAATCAATGCAAGAAACCATGGGGATATGTCACATTTTTGGGTACTAAGTCTTTGAAGTCGGTGTGTGTTGACAGTTACGGCACGTCGCTGTGGCTTAGGCACCTTCATGTCCTGGTAGCCGCCTGTGGTCACGCCTGCCGCGCCGGACGGTGCAGAGGCCGCAGACCTCGTCTCTGTTCTTGCCCATCTTGCTTTTCGGCACCCGAGAGGAGTGGTGATGCAGCAGGAATGCTTCTGCATCGCTTCAGCGGGTGGATGGTCAGTGACCTCAGCAGCTGAGAACACTGGTCAGTCCTGGGTGTGAGATCCAAGTGCAGGTCCTGTGTGCGCTTACAGAACCGCCCGAGGCCTCCGAGGGCGCCTCCGCCGGGGAACGTCCTGCGTGGGGAGGGTTGCAGGATCGCTGTTGCACTAGGTGCCGACAGCTGCTTCACCGTCGGCATCGTGTGGGCCGCACCACGAGAAGTATGTGCAGAAGTGGGCAGTGTTGGCCCGGTCCCCCGGGTGTGGAGTTCTGCTCTGGGCCCTCGAGGTGTGCAGTGCAGGTTGAGGGCGGCCCCGCGTGTGAGGGGTGGAGCCCTGGCAGCCGAGGACGGGTGTCAGTTAGGAAAGCCGGGGCACACCTGCTCAGTGTCTTTGGCCAGGAGACCTGCTCTGTGCAGACTTCTCTCCGTTGCTCGAGATAGTGGCCCGAGGTTGGGAGGTAGGAGCACGAGGGGCCAGGGGTGAGTGCACAGCCAGAGGAAGAGTCTAGTCCCAGGGCAGCCCAGGGACAGACTTAGCTACGTTGTAAAGGAGTGACCCTCTAGTTCTTGGAAATGCCTATGCTCAATAATCACCACCACGGAAGCTTTCCGTCCACAGAGCATTGCATCCTGTCTGAGCCACACTGCAGCCCCGAGAGAGGTGCTCCTATCCCCGTTCACTAAATGCAGAGGCTCCCAGGCCGGGAAGTCCTTGGGCCCGCGGGAGCTGGGACGGGCTCTCGGCTCCCAGGGCAGCTGACCTCACCGCTGGGCTGGCCCTCTAGGTGGTCACAGGTGCTGTAGAGGGGTCGCTTGTGTGGGAAGGCGGCAGGATGGTGGGTGGGGACATACCTGGCAAACTGGGAGAAAGTTGAGGAGGTGATGGGGTTTGGGAGCAGGGGCTTGTGGGGCTGTCAGAGGAAGAGAGTGGAAGTGCTTTCTCTGGAGGGAGGCCGGCTTGTGTGCCTTTGGGGGACCTTGCCCAGGGCATTTGAAAGGGCTTCCTGGTGACGAAACCTGCAGCCCTGGACTCGGGTAGTAACTGTGGGGAGGAGTTCCCTCCATGAGTGGTGAGGGGAAGAAAGGGCACATCTGGCACAGAAATAGCCACTTTTAACCGACATGTCCTGCCCACCATGAGCCCTGTCATTTGGGGCGGGGCTGGGCACCAGAGGCCTGCAGTGGGGTTGGGCCAGCTGTGAGGATGGGCACCTGTCTGTGCTGAGGCTGGAGTCGGGTCTGGAGAATGTCTTCCCACTGATCCAAGGCCAAAGCTGCAAAGCAGCCAGCTGCTTCCTGGGGAAATCACAAGCCTTCCCCGCTGCCCCCAAACCTTGGTTTTGGCAAAGAAAAATATTCCCGAACCTGAGAGAGAAAAATAATTCATGTTTCTGGCATATGACTGCGGAGGTCTCCGAATTCACAGGCGCACTTGTAAGGCCGAGTGCCTGGCTGTCTCGGGAAGATGGCTTGCCCCAAGGCCCAGCCACCCTGGGTTTCATTAGAGAGAAAAATGTGATGTCCTCCGGTGTGAGCAATCTGCATTTCTGGTTCACAGCAGCCAGGGCTGGCAGTGATGTGTCAGTGTCATTGATAGTGAGTGGCCTTGAGCTTTTTAAATACTGATCTTATGACTCCTGGGAACCCGGGAAATGCATCATGGACCACACTTTCCACCTCTATCTCAGAAAATCCCCGAGAGGTTTCTCCTACTCAGCTGAGAGGAAATAGAATCTTTATTTTGTTTTATTGACTTGCTACGTATGGTCCTTTCCCTCCTTTATAAGTTAGGACAGTGTGAGACTTCCCAGCTTCCCCTGCACTCACTTGCCATTCCTTTGGGGTTAACATCACACTGCATGCCATGAAGAAGGAAGGAGGGAAGGAGGGAAGCTGAGGAAGGAAGGAAGGAAGGAAGCTGAGGAAGGAAGGAAGGAAGGAAGGAAGGAAGGAAGGAAGGAAGGAAGGAAGGAAGGAAGGAAGGAAGGAAGCTGAGGAAGGAAGGAAGCTAGCGAGGCTGGTTGCTCTCCTGGAGGAAGTAGGAAACGTCTCGTCCTCTGTGGGGGAGGCAGGAACAGCTGAGGAGAGGCCCTGGCCTGTGCTGATGACACGCAGGTTATGCAGATTTTAAGATTTAAGTCCTGTCCCCCTCCTCTCTGTTTGTGAGTGTGCTTTAGCCCAATGTGATGTGAGGCTACGGGCCGGCCGGTTGCTCCTCTGTGACCTGGGACACACACCGGAGCCTGCGAGGCTTCTCTGCTCTATGGAGGTCCTTCCAGCTGTGCAGACCCTGCTCTGGCTGCAGAGGGACCTTCACCTGGGCCTCTGTGCTCCCTAGCAGGACTGGAGACTGGGGCAGGGCTGACGCAGAGGAGGGCCAAACCAGGTAGGTCCGTAATTGTGTGGCCAGGAGCTCTTGAAATCACAGCCAGTAAGAAGGTATTGAAGACACCTAGTGAAACTCTCTCCCCTCAGATTCCTGCTTTGGTAGATCAGTTATATCATCTGCTGTTTGACGCAACTGTATTTGCTGAAAAGGGTGCAGAGTAGATGTGTGGTCTGGCTGCATCCGGGATTCCCTGGCCACCTTGTGAACTTGACCCCCGCGATCTCTGCCATCTCCCTGACCCTCTGACAGGGAGGTGGGAGGACCCTGGGCACCAAGTATGTGTGGTCAGGCCCTTGGCCCATGCACTCTGCTCCTGGAGCTGAATGGAAAAGGGCAGCCCCGGGTTGTAAGTGCTGACCGCATGTCCTACACACAGCTTCTTACGGTTCCCATGCGGATGCTTTGACTCTTGCCGTGCACGTTAAGGAAGACAGCTGACGTGTGATGTTATTTCAGGGTCACCGTGGCCCCTCTCTGTGGAGTTGTGTGAGAACATTTGTCATGGAGGGCTGCTGTGCTGTGGTCTGAGCTGCTCATCCAAGAGCGGGTTGTCCCCAGTTTGTATCATGTGCTCGCCCGATTCTTATCTCCAGTCTCCAAGCCCTCACGCGTCCCCCCAGCGCCTAGTAGTAATCCTTACATCACAGGGCCTCAGGGACTTGACTGGTGACATTTCAGAAAGAGTCAACACTATCAGGGAGGGAAATCCTAATTTCTTGAGGCAACCCGCTTTGAAACCAGCCGTGAATCACTGTGTCACTAACACACCCAACTTCCAGCTGCATCCACATAGTGAGCGTGTCCCATTTCCCATCTGTTACGTAGTTCGTCCAGTTTAATCACAAACTACATTGATCCCCCTAATTAGTTTGTTTATTTAAAATAATGTTTTCTAAAAGGAGTTGAACTGGATAAATGAATGTTGAGTAAACAGCACTACACCAATTCTATCATTCAGAAGCCCTTGTGTTGACGCCAACTATACTTAACTGAAAACTCAGTTCATTTCCCATAGTTCTGATTTTTAAAAGTCATCTGAAGGCAGTAGAGGCACTGATTTTCTCCTGAGACTTTAAGAGGCAGTTGCTTTATTGTTAACTATGCTTTAGGGCTGTCTTACAAGATAGCTGAAGTATCATATGCCCGGCACATGACTTAGGTATTCCTAAGTGTCTTCTACCATTTTCCCTGAAGTTTCCGAAGTAAGAGATCTCAGGTTAGCGCCAGGGAGGAGGTTTGGCTAATTTACAGTGATGTGGGCATTTCTGCGATTCTGAGGTGTACTTTCCCTTCCCCACATTTTACCAGCTACCGCTTCCTTACCGGCTTCAAAAGCAACGTGGATTTTAAATGAAACGACACAAAGCTCCCTCCTTGGGCCATTGTGAGTGGAGATTAGTGTTCTCATTTGGGAGCTATCTCGCCACAGAAGGTTTTATTCAAAAGAGTCTCTCATTGGTTGGTCAGCATCTGTGACCGAAACAGACGTTTTTGGGGGTAAACAGTTGTTTTATCAATGTGTTAAAATTAGGAGTGAAAAGATATTTCCAACAACTCGGTGAACAGTGGCATTTAATGTCTCTGTCAAACTGAGCTGTTCCAAGGCCTGGCTGGCAGAGAAGAGCAGAGCGTGCAGAAAAGGTAAGTTGCAAAAGAAACAGAGATGGGATGTCAAAGTTCACAACATACAAAGAGTTTATTTATGCAATACAGACCTTTTCTCAAATATTTTTCACAGAATTCCACACAGCAGTCTACTAGAAAAGTAGAATTATACAACACCAAAATAACATTGTTTCTTAGTATAAATTGCTGATCAAAAGGAAGGTGAAGATAGTTCAGTAACAAAGAGAAGGTAAAATGGGTGTTACTTAATACAGCACCTGGCAGCCTCTGTCCTCACACCTGGTGGGGCTGGGGGAGCCCCGTGGGGCTTGGCCTCAGTGCTGGGCACAGTCACACCTCAGGGGGGACCTTTGGTACTTGAAACTTAAAGAAAAACAAAGTTGTGAGCCCAAGAACATTGCCATCATTTCACTTTGGTGTGCCATGAAGATGGCAAATCAGGAAAACATTGCAAATAGTTCACCCTTGCTATAACGTTAGATCCTTTCATATTAACCACACAATAAAATCGCTTCCCCCTAACCATAATTTTCTAGGTCTATAACATGCTTGACAAAGAATATCGATAGAAATAACTCATTGAGATGTTTTAAATTACATGTAGCATAATTTAAAATTACTATTTAAATCCCAGAAAGTTCAGCTCATAAGAAGCACAATTGTTTGGAAAAACACAGGACCCAAAGAACAGCATAAAATTCCCCTACCCCAATATTATAACCCATTTCCCTATTGTTAAAATCATAGCTTCCTCAAGATTACAGATAAATGGGAAATGTTTTTTCATAATATAGCTAGAATAAGTGGGTTTACTCACTTGAATGTATATTTTCCATAATTGGTGAAAATAGACTTCTCATTATGACTAAAAATATAGATTTTTTTTTAAACTACAGAACCCAGCAGCCAGTTTTCTGCTTTGCTGTATACCTCCCCCCAAAAAAGTCAAGCAAAGTCTACAAAAATAGCAATTAACTTTAAAAAATATTTTGCTGCTTTGAGCAAATTTAGGTTACATTCAGATGTGTTCGCTATTCCTAAGGGAAGGATGCCCCAGGGCAGGTCCCCTCCTGGGCTGGGAGCAAGGCTGGCGTGGGCTGTCGCGTCAGTAGCGGGTCTGGTACTCATGGTGCCACCGGTTAAAGTCGTTGTAGAAGAGAACGATGCTTCCTGAGGCCATGCCAGCAATGATGCACCTGGGAGAAGCAGAGAGGAGGCGGGGTTCACACACCTATTTAGTTCCGAGGTATCTGCTGCTAAAGAAAGAGCTGCCCTCCCCAAATCTACAGGGAGATGCAGAAGTTGGCGGTCAGAGATACAGTGTGTGCCGACGAAGGTACGCGTTTTAATGACTGAAATGCAGCCCTGAGTAAGCTCAGTGCGGCCTCTGCCATTCTACGAGGAGCCAAGCCACAGCTTCCCTTTTACAGAAAACACAGCCAGTCGGTGCAGGGTGCGCCCCGCACAGCGTGCAGCCTGGCATCCACACTGGGGATCGCAGTGGCAGGAAAGAATCCAGTCTCTCAGTCATTGCTGGTGGAGGGGTGCACACAGGCAGGGACAGCGATGCTGCTGACAGGTAGAGACTCAATGAAGGGGCCGTGTGGCCGGGCATGGGCTCTGCTCTGCAGGAGAGTCCTGTCCATCACGCTCTGAGCAGGGCCCAGTCCTCAGAACACAGTGACTTCCTGAGGTGACCGCTGCAGGTGTGGGTGGGGGGCACACTGCTCTCCTGTCCCTGCGCAGGGGGTGAGCGCCTCTGGGTGGTTGGGTTGAGCCAGGCCGCAGAGGTCCTATTCAGTGTCCTCCCTCCCGCTTCACAGCAACAGCAGGAACTAACGTGCCGCTACACACTCAGCTAAGCATGATCAAATATGTGCTGTCTACGAGGGACTCCCTTTAGGCCTAGAGACAAACAGGCTGACAGGGCAAGGATGGAAAAGGACATTCCCTGCAGACAGTCATGAAGAGACAAACTGGCTTCAAGTAAAACCTGTGAGGAGACGCAAGGGCACTAGATAGCCACAGAAAGCTCAATCGACAAGGAGATGTGAGAAGCGAAGAGTTCACTCAAGTGGTGGCGGCTGAACCCGTATAACACTGAACGGACCGAAGGCCACTGACGTGTATACCGGAAGGGGGCTTTCAGGAAAAACGTTGCCACACAAAAACCATTAGGAACTAAAATGAGTGTCTGTTAAGAGGCAGTAAGAAACCAGATAAAAATGATCACCCCCACGTTTACCACTGGGGAGCGTGTAGGAATTCTCATGAACAGAGACCCAGGCCTTTTGCCTTAAAGGTACTTTAAGAAACACAAAGGGCTTAACCGCGATGTAACCGGAGCCTTTGTTACGCATGCCTTGTCCACCCCCGGAGAAGTTGGCCTTTGTCCACGGGGTTGTGCCATCAGAAAGGAAACCACGCTTTTTTACCGTATCGTGGAAACCCCACGATTCATCGGCTGTTTTCATTGCTCAGGTGACCGCCACAACCCAGCCCACCTCAATTCCCGCTGCTGCTTTTCATGCCACCGTCAGCAGGCCTGGCTGCAGGGTTACCTCTGGTCGTAAGACAGGGCCATGGCCCGGATCCCAGCATCGCAGCCTGGGTAGGCAGAGAGCTGCTTGAGGTCAGACACCTGCCAGACCATGACCACTCCGTTGTCTCCTCCTGTGAGCAGGTACTGCCCATCCCGGCTCAGCTGGATGGCCTGAGAGACAAAGCAATGTTCAGGTGAGATGTGGCTCTAGGGGAATTTCACCTCTGAGTTTGATGAATTCCTATGCAACAGCAGCTACTGCGGTGTGGGGAGGAGGGAGAGACCATGTGGCTCCGAGTTTTAGGAAATCGGGAGTCAGGAAACTTGCCATTTTTCAAAATCAAATGGACAGTTAGGCCACGCGTGAGTTTCCCTGTGCTTCCTTTTTAAGGACGAGGGGGCAGACGCTTCCAGTGCTACGGATGCCTTTCAAAGCTGCGTGTTGTGGACTGGGACCAGCACTCTACAGTGAGGAGTCCCGGGCACCTCTGCAGGTGTCCTGGGGACGGGCTAAGCACTTTGTACCAAGGCCGGGCAGACAGAGCTCCTGACTCGTGTCCCCAGTAGCTGCTGCCTGCAGGACCTTTACATTACAGCAGCGGGGAGGACAATGTGGTAGGAACCCGACTCCCAGGTACTCACAGCCCCAGGCTGAGCATTTTCTTCTTGCCCAGGGCAGACACGGAACTTGTTCTTCCATCCTGTAAAGTGGGGCTAAGGCAGACCAGTGCTTGCTTTTATATGACCGTCTACATTTTCTAACGGTTGAGAAAAATAAAAGAATATTTCATGACAGGTGGAAAGTTATATGCATTCCACATTTCAGTGCTCATAAACAAGGGTTATTGGAACTTAGCCACACCCGCTCATTTACGGCTCCTCTCACAAGTAATTGCAGCAGAATACAGAGCCTGCAAAGCTCACCATATTTACTGTTTGTCCTTCCTACCCTGCAGAATACAGAGCCTGCAAAGCTCACCATATTTACTGTTTGTCCTTCCTACCCCTGCAGCTACTCCTATCTCCACTGCCCTCCGAACCTTCGTTCCCTAGCTTAGAAAGACTCATGGCCTTTTTCAGGGAGGGGCCACTGAGAGTGCTCCAAGTCACTGCAGCCATCTGTGATCCGTCCGCCCGGACAGCACGGGCCTGGGAATACAGCCTGTGCTAGCAAGCCCGAAAGGATACCTCTAACTTCTGATAAATGTATTTATGGTCAGTTTCTGTATAGTTGCCTTAAGTCTTTAATCTACCCTTTGCGAATTTTTAAAAAATGATCGTAAGGATCATCTCATAGCCATTCAATTCACATTCACATAAATGCCAACTTTTAGTGGTCTCTTAAATATGGCTTACTCTCACAAAAATCTAAGATATAAAAACCCAAGTGTGGAAGGTAGTTACATATAAGAAGTATTCTCCAAATCTAAACCAAATGTGAACAGTAAGATTTTTCAAAGTAAGTAAAAGTCAATATCCTCTGCCTCCCCTCATTTCACGAGTGGCCGTCTCCGGGGGTCGGGACCTGCAAGGGAGCCTGGGACAGGTAATCATTTGCTACACTTATAGAATCCAGCTGATGAAAATCCATTAACCTTCTGGTTGTGGTTCACTTGAGTTTTATGCTTGAGGCTTTTTACTGGGTAAGTGCTATATAAAAACATAAATTAAAACCATTAATCTTTAACTCTGTTTCAGTAGAGAATCTCTAATCCTAGTTTTGTTTGGAATTACTTTAAACTTGAACTTTTAGGACCATCCATTCATCAGCATCCAGAACATTTTAATAAGGGAGAGGATGTCTTCTCGGCTTTTCCCGGGAAGGAATTGTCCATTTCTCCTGAACAGCGCCCTACCTTCCACCCAGACCAGCACTCGGGGAGACCTCAGTGTTAACGCGCCTCAGCACCAGGAGGGGTTGAGACGAGGGTTCAATGGGCTCAGAGACGTCCATTCACCTCATCCTCTGAAATCCCGAGTGCTGCGCTGGGGGTGAGCACACCAATCAGGCCTGTAAGTAAGAGGGTCTCCAGCACTGTGCCTGCTGCCTGGGTCCTCTCCCCCTTCTCTCCTCTCTCCTCTTTCTGCCTCACCTCACTCTTCCTCTCCCAGCTTTTTCTCTCTGCGCTCCTTTCTCTTCTCTCTCCACTACACTCTCCATTCCCCTCTCTTTTTGTTTCTCTTCATCTTTCCTCTCTCCTCTTTTACCCACTTCTCCTTCTCCCTGCCAGGCAAGCTTACTAATCACAGTGCCACCACTTACAATTAGTGTGATGAAGTACAAAAGTGCTGGAGGAAAAGCAATGGGCTTTTAAGCTTGAAACCCAGTGGGAAATATTAGAGGAGAAAAAGCAATGGCTAAAGGACAGAGAGGAAAACTAGTGTAAACAAACAGTCTGCAGTAAGCCCAACCACCGCCTCCAGGCACTTCCAGAGCCTTCGGTCCTGAGAGCCCCAGAAGCTGTTAGCCAGCCGGGGATTTCAAATGATTTTACAGATTTATTAGTGTAGCTGACAATATAATCGCAACTCTGCGTGATAGATGGTCAGCATTATTATTCCAAAGAGGAAAGGCAGCCCTCTGATGGGTACTTGGTTTAAATGAAGTGCTACGGGGAGGAGGGGAAGTGAAAGCAGAGAGTCCCCGCCTGCCTTTGTGGCAGAGGCGGATGCATCGTGGACACGTGGGAGAGAGACCCACGCTACCTACTGAATTAAGAAACCCATCCCAGAATAAAGGAGTAGCAAGTGCCCTTGAGTTCCCCATGTAATCTATAGTTAGGGTTTTACTTGCGAGAAGGGGTGATCAGACCAGATCTGGGAGAATGTGTGTCATCTAAGCCGCCTGGTCAGGAACAGCAGTGGCTAAATGTCCAGGCTAGGCTAAAACCACACCCAGTGGGCACAGGCTTCCCCATCACGCCCACTCTCAGCCTGGAAAATCATGGCAACACCAGATTTTCCTTTCACCTAAAGCCTCCACCAGTAGGTCTGGAGGTGGGACAAGGACCTGCAAACAGCTTCTAGAAGAGCAGTCCTTACTCCCTCCTTCCACCTAATCCTGAGGGAGTCCTGTCTTGAAGAGGAAGTGAAACCCTGGAAGGCCCACTAGCATTACTGTTTCTTCACAGCAAAATGGGAAAATGTTTGCCTAATTCAAACCACAATGTGAAATCCAACTCTGTCACCTCGGCAAGACTGGGTCTTACCATCCACGGAGAAGTCTGGAGCTAGAGGCTAATCCTAAATAGTCCTCCTCCCACCCCACCAGCCTAGAACAAGGAGACAGGTCTGGGTGTCCTGTACTGCATTACTTTAGATTTGATGCTCAGACACAAAACACTGAGCCCATGTGCTGGCAAGCCAGCCTCTCCAGCTGAAGGCTCCCACACCGAGCAGTATGGTCGGCACAGCTGGGACATACATGGTTGGCAGGGTACATGGGCCTCGTCCTCATGCTGCCTCACTGGGGGGAGGGGTGGGGGAGGGGTGCACGGAAAAGAAACTCAGCAACTCAACAGGGGCTTCTTTATGGAACCCTCTCCCCTCCCCACGTGCCACCCTGAGGTAAGTATCTCAAATCCTGAAGAGTGAGAGGCACTCACCCGGATGTTGTCCTCTGTTTCCATGGTGGCCTGCAGCTTTCCGTTCACACTGAATGTGCAGAAGAACCCATTCTCATAGAATATGACGCAGTGGCCCTCTCTCGAAGCCTGGATGAGTTTTGGTTTCAGGCAGTTTTCAGGACCCTCCAAAGTCCTTAACAAGTCTCCATTCATGGAATGTATGAGACACGGTCCTGCTGAGAAAGGGGGAAACAAAACACAAGATTCATTTTAAGGCGGGAACAGCTCCTGCGAATGAATCGGGAGCACAGGTCAAAGGGCGTCCCAGAACTGCAGTGCCGTTACAGAAAGCCTGCAAAATGACACATCTTCCCAGTGCCACTGTGCAGAATTCCCTGTGCATGCCATGGTCTCACCTTGCCCTTGGGTCCTCGAAAACCCTATTTTAGAACCAGATCCAAACTATGTTATGTTGTGAGGACCACACGTTAAATGTGTCGTCCTTGGGAGAGGGGAGAGCTGAGTCACATACGTGCAAGTTACTCTATGAAATCATTAGGTCAGGAGTGAAGCCAGCAAAGACCTTCCCTAAAGGCACAGGAGCATGAGAACTGGTCAGGTTGGTAGGTCCTCACTCCGCGTCCTGTTCTATGAAGAGAAAGTGGCAAGCACTGCTCTTGAGAAGGTCCTCACAAAGAAAACACGTGAATTCTGTGTTAAATGACAGTATACTGATAAGTGTGTTTTTCCCACTTTTTCATGTCCCTATATATGTACGTGTATGTATGCAGATGTGTGTATAAAGAATTTTTAATGTTTTGAGAACGTTCTTAAAAATGCCACGGACCAATCATAAACTTCCCTGTTGATCATTAAACTCACTTTGCCGGTTTTAGCTTGTATAGTCACGTGCATGGTCCCACACCTCAGTGCAAAGCTAGGACAACCTGCAGTGTGACAGGTTCATTTACATAGCTAATGGGAACCACATCTAGTCCAAAACCTCATGCTAGCTAAGGATATGTGACATTGTTGGGCATATGAAGGTAAAAATTCCAGTTGGTATAGAATTTTTGCTATCATCATTAGTGTTTCAATGTTCTGACCAGCTAAAAACATTCAAAAAACACAATCCATTGACTATTTAATAAGTGTTGTTACCTAGACTAAGTATTATAGTTCAAAACATAGATAAGGCGACTCAAATTCTCCATGCTTCCCCATGAGATGAGCCTTTTTGTGTGTCCTGAGTGTGTGCTATGGAACGCCTGCTTGGTGTCTTTGGTCTAAATATGTGCTGATGTTGCTAGGGCAAACCTCTGGGCAGAACTTTCCCCTCCCTTCTCGGCGCCATCCTGGTTCCTGACTACCTAGAACAGATGGGTCAGGCGCGTCCATTCAGGTGTGAGATGGAGGCCGCCCAGCCAGAGTTCCGAAGAGTAAACAAACATACAAAGATGTCCCTGGTTCCAGCCCCACTGCGTAGAGCAAGGCTGTGAAACAGAACATCCTGCCATGAAACAGAACCATGTGTGCTGTCCAACATGGTAGCTTCTAGTGAACACTGCGCACCTGAAATGTGGCCAGAGCCACCACCGAATGAAGGCAGACAGCACACGTTTATGGCAGTGCCACTGACTTACCTGTCGAGCCACTCAGGACCAGGCCGAGCTCAGCGCAGATGGCAGCACAGGTGATCGGGTAGTCATGGCCAGTCAAAATGGCCCGTGGGGTGGTGGTCCCACCTTCAGGGAAAGACAGATAAAAAGGGCAAATTAATTCAAGTTTATGCAGGGGATTACCTCCTCCTCCTCAGATGAAATGATCAGCAACTAGTTTCTAATTCCCATAATGGCTAAATCTTTTATTAGTTTGGGAATTTGTCCAAAAACCCTATTTTAGAACCAGATCCAAACTATGTTATGTTGTGAGGACCATGCGTTAAATATGTCATCCTTATGTGATTATCAGGCAGTAATGGTTGAAACCCAGGGAAAAGTAAGTCAGAAATCTGCATTATAAGATGCCTCAGATACTCTCCCAATATAAATAGGGGCCCCCTAATCAGATGATTTATGGATGGATGACTATAAAGGTAGGGATTGAGGCTTGATTCACATTTCAAAGAGAAGCAGCCACCTTTTCTCCTTCCCCCTCCTGCTCCCCTGTGGGCCTCCGCCACCCGCCACAAGGAAGACAGTTCTGACCAGGATTCGTGATGTCTCAAGGCAGGCCCTCTTAAATATCTACCATCTTTACTAAGCATAAGTATGTTCCTCATATGTAAATCTCGGAGTGTATTTCTCTATGATTCGGTCAAAAAAGAGAAAAAAGCTCCTACATGTAATTCTACTGGTAGTGCTTGAAAATCAGGGAGGGGGTGAAGAGGACAGAGGAGGGGCACCCAAGTAACAGGATCTGGGCAGAGCATCCTCACAGGTAGGAGGAGCCATCCTGCACCTGGGTCCCAAGCGAAAGAGAAAACTGATTGGCTAATAAGGAACCCACACCATGACTGGCCCCAGCACAGAAAAGGAAAACAAAGATGGATTCATGCTGAGCCACAAGGATAAACTGAATTCCATAGTTAGCCCAAAGATACTATTTTAAGACTAAACGAGTCCTTTACTGCTATAGTCACTAAGAACCAAGACACAAAAGCCTTTACAAGTGGGACTCAGGAGCAGGGTGTTAGCATTCTTAGATTTCCTTGACCTGGCTGGTTTCACAGTATAATTGATAAATGACACTGTATGATCCAAATGGGACAAATGCGCTTAGAAAGTAGGTCACTGCCACCAGCTGTGGAACTCTGCAGAGAAGAGTAACTTGTCATCCTAACCCAGACATGTGGCTGACTTGGTACAGTCACCCTGAGGAGAGACCTGGCGGGTCAGGGAAAATCCAGCAGGACCCTGATGTCCTTGAAAAGGCAAACACATTTAACTCCAAAGCAGTGGTTTTTACAATGGGTCCACGGGTTCCCTGAAATTTCATGCAAAATGTATGTACATGCCTATGTTTTCCTGGAAGGGTGAAGGAGGTGGGGGTGTGATAGGTTTCACTGAATGCACGGATATCCATGACCAAAAATAGGTGAAGAGTGTCTACGATGAAGACACTTCCCCCGGAGCCTGCAGTTACTTCATGTCTTGTCATTACCCACCATCACTACAGCATGTCCCTGGAGGACACAGTGACAGCTGTGTCCAGTGTCCTTCGTGGCTTTGGTGACTGTGGGTCCCTGTGAGTGAGACTGCAGCATAGCACACAGCACCACACTGGCCTGCTGCGTGCTGCCTGACCTAGAGCTGGCTGACCTGCTTAGTGATAAAGGGAGACCTCAAAAAACCTATGAAAAAGCAAAGGAGAATAAGAAGGTTGATTTGATTCCAAGTTTCAAAACTCCTTTGGGGAGGGAAACCTACCTTAATTACAAAGTTTACTTGACATTTTTCAAAACAAGAAAGAAGCTGTCACAAGGTCTTTTTTTTCCCCTTGAAAAAGTAGACAAATTTGGGGAAATTTTTTTAGAAAAGAAACTCATAATTTAAGCCAATCTGAATTGCTTAATTTTCTGTTACAGATAAGCCTTGCCACAAAAATGAGAAATAGGTGTTATATATTTTTAAAGTTACCAATACTTTCACCCTCACTCATGCTTCCTCCCTTTCCCAAGATGCTCTACATGCCACAAAAATACCTACAATGTTATTTTTGAAATTAATGTCTAATTATAACAGCAACTTATTTAAAATCAAGAATTAAAATTATTAAGATCTAAGGCATACATTTTCAGTGATTATTCTTCTGTTTTCATAAGTCAACCATTTTAAGGGGGGGGGGGGGTGAGATTTGTGTTTTAATTTGAATTGTCTTGGAATTCCTTAGTGGCAAATGAAGGTTTGAAGGAAAACTGATGGAAACTGAAAACAACCTAAGTGTCAACCAAAGTAAACACAGGGCAGATGGGTAATGGCGGACCCAGAAAACACTATCACCTAAGCATGTCAGGGCTAACTTTTCTTTCCTTAGATCTAAGAATACTTTCCCAGGAACATGGGGAGGAAGTGAGAATATTGCTGACACTGTATTTCTTTCATGCAAAACAGTTAGAATATTGAGAATTTTCTGTGACTATAAAGTCAAGAGTTTAGGAAGCCTCCCAATTAACCCCATAAAGTAGGTTAAGGTATAAGTGTTCTTTTCTGTAAACTCACAATTAAAATTTTAATAAATATGCTCTATTTGCAAAATACCAGTTTCCAATAATCCACGCCATACCCATCATGTTTGCCTCTACGCACATACGATGTAATTTCAAAACAGAAAAAAGGCTTTTTCTTTTCCTTGGGCCCAATCTCTAAATAAAGAACTGTTCAATGCTAGGATGTTGGCCGCAAAGTTTGGCAAAATGTTCTCTAACCCAGGAAGCAGGTCAGACAGTTCAGGAAATACAGGGGGAAAGAAAGGAAAAGAAAAACAACAAATTAAAAGCATAAGGGCAGACTTATAATCATTGGGTTCTTCTCAGGTAACTGGTTTCACAAACACTCACTGAATTTCCAGTAAAAAGATTGTGCTACTTAACTTCCCTCCGTTTAGGAAATGCATATTAATGGCCTATAAAAATCCACATATGACAACATATGAAGAAATAGCATTTCCCCTAGAAAAGCTGTTTTCAGTCTTGCTTAAAAACGAACTTTGTATTCCCTTATTATCTGCTGTGTAAATTGAATGTTCTTTTTATTTTCTCATCAGAAACTCTGTTCAAAATAAATACTTGTGGATTTTTGTAAGTGCAAAGAAGCCAAATGTTCTAAATATTAATATTTTGCCAGAATGAATAGAATTCTAGGATATGGGATTTAAACCCAACAGGTTCAAACTGTTTAAGTTTGCCAGATATTTCGGGAACTTCTTATACTGAAGCTATACTCAGGTAGAGGGCATACTCAGGCAGAGCACAGACCTACTGGTACATGTGGCTCAGAATCGATTCCTCTGTAGTTACATGGTTTACACATCACCAGAGCCCAAGCAATCACCTCCCACAGAAGATAAAGGCAAAATCCTACATATCTCTCTCTATTTCTACTTGCAAAGCCTAGAAACCATATAACTCATGCTCACTGCAGCACCCACCTAGACCTGCACCGCCCGACTGCTTGTCACCCACAGACTTACTCCCTAGGGGAAATCAGCTCCTGGAAGACAATATTGGCCACATATTACTTTTTCAAAGACCCCCCCCCCCAAAGCTATCTCCATCTCTCACTGAAGTCTCCAAACCAAATAAAGAACAAGGGGAAAAGAAGTCTTCTGGAAAATATCAGGCTAATTCTTTGATAAAAGTTTGCAGTAGTTAATGGATACCAAAAGTCCCCACTGTTGCTGGCTGAGATAGCAGGATCCACCGAAAGCTAGATCACAAAGCAGAGCAGATCCCCTTAAGAACCTTTTAAGTCTTAGTGCTTGAAAAATCGACATGGCTTTCAATAAAGCCAAAAGAAAAATTTATCTTGATGCTAGTTTAAGGGGCTACATGTCAAACTCATCTCAAAGAAAAATAAAAAGAGAAAGAGGATAGACTCTTGGACTGCCTTGAAAAGCTTGAGCAATTACTTCAAAGGAAAGGGGGTCTTTGTCCTGAGAGCAGGTTTATGACCGCTGGTGCAAATCCACCAGAGGCTGAAAGGGATGCTTGGCGCATCTTTATGGACGGCCTTAAAGGAAGATGAACAAGTCAAAGGAGATTAAAGACAGGCCAAATACTGCCACAGATACCAGGGCGCGACAGTTTTTACAGATGTGCTTTTCTCCGCACACAACACTGAGGATCAGCAGTAACTTACACACTGTTGTAACAACCCACTGCATTGACAAGATCTCCATATGCTCAGTTAGCATTTATATTGGACCTGTGCTTTCAAATATCAGGTGAAAGGTTTACACCATTAGGCAGAATAACAAATGTTTTTATTAAATGTGTTTCTTCGGTGCCCTCATAATACTAAGTGTATTTCTCCATCAAATGGACTCTGAACTGCTGACAGTTATACCTGAGAGAAGAGAAGACAGTAATTTATTTAGTATCCTGCTCATAAATATCCAATGAGAAAAATATTTCAAAGACTCTGTTTCTATAAGGCAAAAGGGATTAATAATCCAGGTAAAAATAGACCTGACACAGATTCCTGGCAAATTTTGAATTACATTTTTAAAAATGAATGAAGTTTTTTGGTATTTCTGGCATCATCTCAGTCTTATGAAAATTACATTACCTTACAGTGCATTGCAAAGTTCTCCTTAGCAGTTTAAATATTTTATACCACTAATTATAAAATGAAGCATGGTTTAACATTTCCCTGTTCTTATTTTTGTAGAAATAAAATTATTTCTTCCAACTAATGCTTCGTTTAGAAGATTCATAACATGTCTCCTTTTCAGTTCATTCATTCCTTCACTCATCCATTCACGTAGTAACGTGTAGTGGGTACTGATTTTGTGCAATGTACTATGGGAACAAGGAGGGGAATAAAACGTGGCCTGCATTTGTAAGTGATTTGATTTCAAATGGTCACTGAGCAGGTTTTGTCGACCTTCCCGTAAACCTGAAAATTACATGTATCTCTGTAATTGGAAATGTCCAAAAGCTGCACTGACTATTACAGAAGTCCAAACTATTATAGTTGAATTTTTATACAAAATTAATATTTAACATCAATTAATAAAATCTTCAAATAAAAACAAATGATATAATTTCCCACAGTAAAACCTAATAGCATCTGATCTCTTAGAGAGATAAACACAAAATGTGAAACCTAGCTTTGTTAAAAATAAAATCATTTCAACAGAATACACATGTTGAAAGAAAATACGGTTACCAGAGGGAAGGGGATGGAGTGGGGTAGAAAAGGGTAAAGGGGACCAAATATACGGTGATGGAAGATTATTTAACTTTGGGAGGTGGGCACACAAAGCAATATACAAATGATATACCCAAAAAATGTACACTTGAAACCTATATGATCCTATTAACCAATGTCATCCCCAATAAATTTAATTAAAAACAAAATAAAAGAATATGTTTAAGAATCTAATAAATTTATCAAGTATATATGTGTGTTTTTTAAAATCTAAGTATACATTATATGCCAGTCATTTTCTAAAGATGGATACTTCTGTTTTACCGATGCCTTTTGTTCCATTTTAATTATATTTTGATTACTTGAGAGAACTCATTGAGAAAAAATATCATGTAAAAACTGAATACTAAGCTTTCTCATGTGACTCATCATAATGGTAAATCAAGAGAAAAAATGACTTTTCTGAAGTGGAAATGAGATTAGCTATTAAGTGTTCTTAAACCTGTCCCATTAACTTCCTAATTTTTCTTTTTTTAAAATTGGTAAGTTTATTGGGGTGATATTGGTTAATAAAATAGGTTTCAAGTATACAGGTCTATAATACATCATTTGTGTTGTGTGTTTACCACCCAAAGTCAACCCTCCTTCCATCACCATTTATCCCTCTCTATACCCTCTTCTACTTCCCCCCATCCCTCTAACCCTTTGGTAATCACCATACTGTTGCCTGTGTCTATGAGGTTTTTTTTCCTTTCTTAATCCCTTCAGCTTTTGCATCCAGCCCTCAAAACTCCTCCCCTCTAATAGTTGTCAGTCTGTTCTCTGTACTTCCTAATTTTTCAATGGACATTATAATACTATATTGTAAGTATGCAAAGAAAAACTATTTGAAATTTGTTCTATTCATTCTATCCCCACCAACTCTTCCCCCTCCTCTCTATTCAGCATGGTCTCTTTGGGGTAAAAAAAAAAAAAAAAAAAAGTTAATTTGGTGAAACATACAGACTACAGAAAAAAAAAGCTATAACTGCACTCAGGATGTGGCAACCATCAGACTGTAGCTTCTGCTTGTAAATAAGATTAGAATTATTAATGCAAGACAAGATGTTGGTATAAAAATCAATTGTAATTGATAATCTTGGTTTATAATCTTTCTCTTCCTCTATGATATGTAACTATATATTACATATGTAATATGTAGTTTATATGCATATATATAGTTTAGACAATGGAATCATCCTTTAAGACTGCATTAGAAAATGGGTGTGTGTAGATATGTATCTATAATTATACATGTAAAGTTATAACCCTTAATGTGTAATATTAAAAAAAAACCAAAATCCTATCATGACAAATACTTACATAAGAACACAGTATAACAAAATTATTGTGTACTGTCCTTTGCAGATACTGAGAGAGCTTTATTGAAAGGGTTGCACCAAACTGTCTACAGCTGACAGTCCTTTTGAGTGGTTAAGAATGGTGCCAATGGTCTCCAGACCTGAGTTTGAATTCAGCCTCCAGCATTGCTAGCTCTGTGACCCTTGTTGGGCAAGTTCTCATAGTTAGAGTAAGATGCAGGAGCTTCAAGATCAGGGGGAAAAGTAAAGGCATATTTATAATCCCTCTGTGCCTCAGCTATAAAGCCAGGGAAACAGTAGTCACCACACAGGACCACGATGAGGATTAATGAGCTGGTGTGTAAAGTGCTGAGAATGCGCCCAGCATGAAGTGAGCACCCAGGAAGCATCACCCAGAAGCAGCATCAGCGGCAATAGAATGACGCATATTTTCACCCTCTGTTGTGGACACTCCTTTTAGAAAAGTATAATATTATACAATTCTGTGCTGCATAAATGCCAATTAGAGATGGTCCTCATTATTATTGTTTTTTTGTGTTTTTGTTTTTTTTTTTTGTCAAGGAGAGAATAGACCTTAATTTCTAGAAATTCTCCCATTTGTCCTTTTTTTAGACTTTCCAACCTTCCCTGACAATACATGTAAACTCTGCTACAACCACTAATATCTAGAAGCCTACAGCAGAAAGTGAAGGTATATTACACGAATTTTTTTTCTCGCAAATAAAATATCTCTATTATCTCTGATTATCAAAGTAAAACATGCTTATTAGAAAACATTAATATAAATTAGTAAATTGTAAAGAATAAAAAGAAAACTGCCTCTAAAGCCCACTATATATAAATAACCATTGATAACATTTTGCTGGCTATCATTCTAGACTTTTTTCTATGCACAAATATACATACAGTACAAGGTATACACATACAGACATAGACATTTAAATTACATCATGTTATACATATAGTATGGTGATCTTTTACATTTAACATTACAGAGAGAAGATCCCTCATGTCAATATCACAAATCCAAATACATTAATGGCTGTACACTATTTCATTATGTGGATACATCAAACTTAACTGACGTACTTTTCTTTCTTCCTGCTGGTTGGACTTTTCATTTTCGATTCCCCGTTGAGGGGCTTGTTTTTGGTTCTAATTCACTGACAGCTTCTGTAGCTGCATATGGGTTTCTAGTAACATAAACACTATACAATTCTGCCTCCAATGAAGAATGCAGATAGAACACTTACTGACATGCAATCTTATTCATATTTGTTGATATTCAAAATTAAACTTTTTCTGAATAGTAATTAAGAGTAAAAACTAATTTTTTAATCTATCTATCCTAAATACCCAAGTCACATAAAATTCTTTGTAATATGTCTTCCTTAACATTTTATTTTTAATCCTCACTTGAGGATATGTTTATTGATTTTAGAGAGTGAGGAAGGAGCCGGGGAAGAGAGAGAGATAGAAACATCAATGTGAGAGAGAAACACTGATACGTTGCCTCCCATACGTATGTGCCCCAACCAGGGATCAAAGTCACAACCTACGTATGTGCCCTAACTGGTTATCGAACCCACAACTTTTTGGTGCACGGGACAATGCTCCAAACAGCTGAGCTATCCAGCCAGGGCTCCTCCTTAACATTTTGAAGGTTCCTTTGTTAAAGATACATAAGTAAGGCACTATTGAGAATTATAGAGGGTTTTTACGTCTTTAGCTAGTAGAAACATTCTGACTTGACCCCAAAAGCAGACGACAAAAGCAAAAAATGAACAGTAAGGCCTAAATCAAATGGAAAAGCTTCTGTTCAGCAAAGGAAACCACCAACAACATGAAAAAGCTATCTATGAAATGGGAGAAAATATTTGCAAATCACATATCTGATAAGGGGGCTAATATCCAAAATATACAATTCAGAAAAAAAACAACAACACCCACCACACACATAACACCTCCCCCAATCTGATTAAAAAATGAGCAGAGTTTCTGAACAGACATTGTTCCAAAGAAGACCTGTTCCAAAGAAGTTCCATATAATTAATCATCAGGAAAACGCAAATCAAAACCACAATGAGATATAGCCTTACACTTATTAGAAGGGCTATTATCCAGAAGACAAGAAATAACAAGTGTTGGCAAGGATGTGGAGAAAAGGGAACCTTTGTGCACTGTTAGTGGGAATGTGAGCTGTGCAGTCACTGTGGAAAACAGTATGCAGGTTCCTCAGAAAATTAAAAATAGATTTACCACATGATCCAGCAATTCCACTTCTGGGTATTTATCCAAAGGAAATAAAAACACTAACTTGAAAAGATATCTGCACCCCCATGTTTAATCAGCATTACCTACAATAGTCAAGACATGGAAACGACCTAAGTGCCCAGCGATGGATGAATGTCTAAAGAAAATGTGGTTTCTATACACAATGGAATATTGTGCAGCAACAGTAAAAAAGAAAGAGGAAAGCCTGCCATTTGATATAACCTGGATAGACCTGGTCATTATGTGAAGTAAATCAGACAGAAAAAGACAAATACCATAGAATCAAACTTACATGTGAAATCTTAAAAAAAGAAAAAAGCTCTTAGATGCAGAGTACAGACTGGTGGCTGCCAAAGGTGGGGGTAGGGAAAACTGGCAAAGGCAGTCAAAAGGTAGAAACCTCCACGTATAAAATAAGTAAGTCCTGGGGATGTGATGGACAGCATGGTGGCTATAATTAACAATACTGTACTGTATATTTGAAATTTGCTGAAAGCAGATCTTAAAAGTTCTCATGAAAGGGAAAAAATCTGTGACTGTGTGGTGATGGATGTTAACTAGACATATTGTGGTGATCATTTTGCAATATATACATGTATCGAATCAGGATGTTTCACACCTGAAACTGGTATTATACGTCAATTATATCTCAATTAATAAAAAAAAAGAAAACATCTTAACCCCACTCACCCCAAGGAAATAGTGATCTCTAAGGTATAGAAAGTTACAAACTATAAGACTAAAAGCGAAAAAGATCAACAGTCATGAAGCCCTAAGCCATGAGGGGAAAAATGACTTCTGAGGATTTTTTCTATCTAAAAACACTTTAAATCCAAAATCAAGTCGGACTGAACCTATTTGAAGGCAACAAAAATAACTTTAAAATAGGGCAATTGCTGTTTTGTAAAAGAAATCAACAGAGGCATTTAAGTACTTACTTTCCTATAAAAATGGGTCTCTTTTCATAAATCCTCAGGAATATCTAAAGTGTAATATGAGATACATATGGCCAAAGCTGTCATATAATTTCTCTAATGAGGCCAACTTTGGGGAAGGTGATAAAGTCAGTCTGGTTATCCAGGAGGTATTAATTAAATGTATCAATAGTAGTTCTACAATAATGTCTCTCTCTCTCTCTCTCTCTCTCCATCTCACACACACACACATGCATTTTTACAATATTCTAAAAGCAGAAGAACCCTGCTTTTAGGTGAAAAGGAGGGAGGAAGTAGCTTACAATTTCAGAGTATATTCAGTCCCAATTAAGTGAAAGAAGACATTCAAAATTTTCTTTGAGAGCCTATACAATGATACTTAGTTGACTAAAGGAAATCTGTACTTCTTAAATTAATTCCAGCACTTGTTTGAAATTAAATTTCCTATCTGAGCATATAGTATTAGACAGACAGCTTTCTTTGGTGTGGCACTATGAGAGTCTACATATGAAGACACTCAGCTTCAATTTGAGGGCATAAATCATCAGTTCTGTTCTCATATTTATATGGCTACAGTCTACGGGCTGAATGGTATAGTCATTTTTCTCTGCAACTAAACAAGGTAAATAAATGTGATATATTGGCACATCACCCCGCCACTCTGCATATGGTGCACATTAAGGTTGTATTCATTTGCCATATGAATATAATTCCTTTTACCACATCTACTATTAGTTACAAGCAGTAAATACAGAGTTGTTTTGCTGGAACTTGAGGGCCTGCATTACATCATGGAGCACTAAACATCCTGGACCTTCTGGAGAATTTCATAGACGTAGTTTTAATGTCACCTGAACTCGAACACTGCCAACATATTGTTTCAAACCCTACTTGATGAATTCTCCAAGGAAGAAAAACACAGGGCAGGCTCAGGGTTCGTGCAAAGGTGCACACCAAAAACAGGGCCACGGGAAAGCTCCCAACAAGACATATACAAGAACTCACGTTGTTGACAAAAGAATAGATCAAAATTCACATCAAGGTATAAGAAGGCTACTTGTTGCAAACATTTGCTTTTCTATTCAGAATTTAGTGAAGGTAAGGAACCTGAAGTTAAAATATCATCCAAAGAATTTTCTCCAACTATAGCTTACTGAAGACCTGTGGTCAATAAGAATTTAAATCTCATGATAAACTGTGATGCTTTGCTTCAGTGGGCATATATTTTGCTCACTTTCTCCTTAAACAATATTTATTATCAAGTTCCAAATCCAGGTCGGCATGGGGTATCAGAAAGAAGAAAGTGAGTTATTTTATAAACTCTTATGGTTCAACACATATGCATACATCTTGACATTTGGGTCCCATAAATAATACGTCACAGGCAATTAAAAACAAAGTACACCTGTCTTATCAAGTGCTGATTTTCAAATTTACTAACATTAAGTCCCCAAATGCATCCAGCAGATGGTGCTCTAGGACACCTACAGTTTGTGTTGCATCTACCTTACTTAGGCAAGACAAAGAATAAGGATTTATCAGTGGCTTCAATAAAACATAGTAGGCTTTATGATAAAAAGAACATAATTCCTAAATATGTGCACAAAAATACATCTGCATAAGACATGTGCACAGAGGCAACCAGTAAATATTTCACACCTGGATGATACTACTTTTGTTATGGACTTGATGAGTAGTCTATGTATATCTGGTATTTATGCTCATATGGCAAGATCATTCTAAATTCATTAAAAAAAATTTAGAATGCCTTAAAGTTAGAATTCATTTTTAATTATAGCAAGAATGCCTCATTAGGGTGATACTAGTAAAATTAACAACAGTAGGATTTACGGTAATGACTTAAGTGATTGATGAGAGTATAACAAAATGAAGTTTTAGACAGAGAAAAAAAACAGGGCAGCCATGGCATACAGTACTTTAAAAAGCAGCTCTGTGGTCTGTTAGTGCTAGCCTTATGGTTAATAAAACCTTCTTTCTAATTAACGGTGCTGAAATATTCTTAAAAAACAGAATCCCGGTGTTATGAAAAAAAAACTTAGCTTTTTCTTTCTTTCAGTAGACGCCATGCCCATAAAGAAGAAAGCTGACATAGATTAGCATGTCTGATTGCAACGAGGGAAAAAAATGCCACCTTTCAATCAAATCAAAAACAGAACGTGAGAATGGAAAACTACTTTACCAAAATACTATATACACAAATCTACACAACACCCTCACAGTCAGCAACCATTTGCTTCTAAAGCTAATCAACTGTGGCTTTAAAAAAATGTCTCAGATAGCTAAAAACACTTAAATACTTTTAATAAGTATTTAATTTTAATTTTATGGTCTATTAATACAATATAAATGGTGGATAAATAACGATTTTGGAAATTTTCATCTTGCTTGTAAGGTCATTTCAAAGTTTTAAAATATTTAATTGTCAACTGAATGTATTGGGCAGCATTTTCTCCATTTTGAAGGAAAAAGGATTATTCCAGGAAAAAGCATTTTGGTGGACAAGATTTGGTTCAAAAAACACACAGAGTGCTCGGGCAGAGATATGCTTCCAAACAAAAATACCTTTCATTGAAATGTTCTTGGTTGATTTTATTTTTAAAAGTCACAACTAAATGGAATCCTATGTTAATTTTCTTTTCCCGGAGAAACTGCATTCCACAGGAGATAACCCACACAAGACAACAGTCGGAGAGGAACCCCTCTCTGTTGTGCAGGTGAGCAAGGCTCTGACACAGAATCCAGATTTTAGAGAACACGTGTATCCTTTCACAAACCCCAAATTGTACCACATATAGAGTTAGCCTGATTTTGCCCATCCAATATGCATATTAATATCAGGCAACATTATTTGAAAAAATAGCAATAAAGCTATTAACTTTACATATAGCACTGAGGTTTATAGAAAACGTTGTAGACTTATGATCCCAGCAAGTAAAATTACTAGCTTATTTTTGTAATTTTTGAAATGAAAAGCACACAAAATACTTGACTAAGATCTATGAAATGCAGAAAAAGCAACACCCTAGTTTTTTTTAAATTTACCTATTTTCCCTTCAAGCAAGAAAAGTCTAAATTCAAAAATTTAAGTGGAGGCATTTACAGACCACAGTGCAATTATCAATATAAAAGCCTGATCATCTCTTAAAGGACACTTACACTGCACCCAACAGATATAATACAGGAATAAGCACAGTCTAAAACTCCTCATCTGAAAGCCTCTGACTTCGGCGACTGCTCTGTGGAGCCATCAATGAGCCAGAGGCTTATAAAATCCGAACCAGCCTGCATGAATGCTTAAAGCACACGGTGAAATACCTCTCTCTCTCTCTCTCTCTCTGGTCATTTTGTTTTGAAAAGCTTTAACTGGCTTGTTCATTTTTCTGTTCTAATGTGCGGAAATTCTCATTATATGAAAAAGTGCCTATTTGTCTTTCTCCCAGATCCACACTTCAAAGCTAAAGCAAAATTAAATTGGGACATCAGATGCTAGAAAAGGGCCAGAAAGGACGAGGTTCACTTTGAGAAAGGTAATTTAATTTAGTCAAGATACATTACAATTTTCTAAAATTTTTATTAGCTGTGCTATTATGTTATTCTTTTACTTTTTTCTTTGCATTTCCAGCACTGCTCGGAGTTAATGTCCACCATACTGCAGACAATGAGAGGGTATAGATGAAGTGCTTTATGAAAAATGTAACATTATAATATATACTCTAATGCTAACATGATGGTGTTTGTGTGGTGATTTATTTGCTCTACGCACCCAGTGCTTCTGATAATACCTTAGTTCCATTGTTGCTTTCATTTTGCAGACAAGACACAAGGACCACAGCAAAGCTTAGAACTCAGATTTGTTTTACTCCAAACTCCAGGATGTGGTCAATCCTACTTGATTTATTTCTTTAGAAGACGGGCATGTAAAAGCCATCTCTAGGGTGATTCATAAGGTATTTAAATATGTAAATGCCTATTTCACCCATATGGAAAAGCTGAATATTTCTAGTTTTAGAATATACTTAAATGTATGAAATGTAACAACTATTGCCTATAAGTGTGCTATAGCTAGTAAGTCTTTAGCTACTTCTCAGAATACACATTGGTAATAACATAAAGATGATTAGGTTACATAAATAAAAATATATATATATTTTTTCTTGCGTCTGGATTGCTATATGTGCATGAAACATCATGCACTATTTTAAGGCAAGAGAAAGTTCTTCCTAAATATTTTCCAATAAATAACAAAATGGTATATTTATTATCTATGTCAAATCTAGGTCTGTCTGAGTTAAGTTAGTATATCTCAATAACTAAATTTCTAGACACAGGAAAAGAAGAAATTGAAACTAGTCACTCATCCTAACAGGCCAGAAAGGAGAATGAGCCGAATGTAGGGGTCCATAATGAAAAGACCATGAAGCACCTTTCAAAATAATGTGAAAAAAATTCCTGAAGTTTACATATTTCATAATGTTATCAGAGTTATATATAAACTGGACCTGTCTGTATAAATATGTGAAATACACACATGTACACACTATCCCACATACAGACACATTAAAGTTGATCTGATCACACTGTGTTATCCATAGCATTGCATCCTTATTTTTTATATTCTATTTGTATGGAGAATGATCTGTGCTTTGATTAAAATGAGAAATATACAGTAGAGGTTCACTGAATAAAAACCACACCAACCGAACACAAACAAAGCAGAACCGGCTCTGAAAAAACACTTTGCTAATACTTCTTTTAAAATTGTATTGGTTTTCAATTATAAAGTTTTACTTTCATACATATAATATACATTTAATAAGCACAACTCAAAGAAGTCAACCCAAAATACGATGGACTTAAATGTATTTAGACTGTTTCATAACCTGGGGCTGAGTGACAGATGTACCGCAGGATTCAGGTAAAGCAATCAGCAACAACACGATCCTTCCTTAGCCAAATACATTGCAACTTGCTCTAAATTAAGAAACTGTAAATATTTAAGAGCAGCTAAAAAGCTCCACCTTATGAAGTAAAAATCTAAAGCTATTTTTGCAGGAACTTTTCAGTGTTGTCATAATCATTTTAATTAAATTCTCATTTTTCAGGTGGTCCCTTTAATTGTTTTTTCCTACTTCTTAATGTGTTTTTCTAAAGCCATTTCTTTTCTGCAGCTGTGTGCGATTGGTTTTAATGGTAGCTGCTTCCTTTTTTGCCTTCTGTGAATTACAATTTTAAATGGTTACACATTTTTTGTTTTACTGCCTTCAGCATAGCTTCATAAAGATGTTTAAGGCTGTTGCTGAACATTTTCATTTCCCATCTGAAAAACCAAGAGCCATTTGAATATTCCATATTGGCCTTTTATGACTTGCTTTACCTTTTAATATGTAAATGAAAGCATTTTTTTTAATAAAGACTGGTTTGTTTCCATGAAATTATTATTTTGTTCTTTTAAAATAAAATTCAATAAACAAGATAATATGTGATTGTTCTTTTTATGTTATATCTTACTGTTTGTGAATGAAACACCTCTATTTTATGTGATGACAGCATTTACAATGAAGAACTAGCATTTCAGATCATAAGAATAACCTATAATGTGAAAAATGAGGTTTCACACTTGGATTTGAATTATCGGTGGTCACAAAATGTCAATAATGAGGCTATCTAGACCTTTCTTAAATTTTAGCTAAGAAATTAAAACTACTTGATGATTCAGTTTCACTTTCACCATGATGTAAAAGATAACTTGACTACAAACTGTTATTACATTTCACTTGTAAAAGTTATAACATAAATTGTACTTACTGCCTGGGTTATCTCCAATCCCATTGCTTTTCCCATTCCAGTACCAGAGCAAAAGGGTTGCGTCACGTGACCCAGAGAGAATGTAGCAATTTCCCCCAATGTACGACTCGGAACGAGTGAGGCAAGTGACCACATCCCAGTGGCCAAACACAACTTGGATCAATTTTCCTGAAACACAAAATAATTTTCTTAAAAGTTGCTATAAAATTAAACAAAAATGTCTGCTCATCATGACCATTTCACTTACAAGGTAATAAAGCCTTATAAACTCAGATTCTGATAATTCAGATTTTATAATAAAATTTGATCTGGTCCAATCTGAAAGTTTTCTTTGGATAGTAACACAAACAAAAAAATAAATTAAACTGTGATAATAATGTTTTGAAAGGCAAAAACTATTTTCAATTCAAACTATAATATTTAAGGACTATGATACCATATCGTTATAGTAGCTACTATAAATTACAAATTAATCATATCTAGTGATGGAAGTAGGTCCAGGGAACTTTTATTGAGAACCACTTCAACATTTTCTTAAATTATTCTATATGATTCAAAACACAACGAAACTTAATTGACTTTTGAGAAATACTTTATACTTCAGACTTCACTAAAACAAACCCCTCTCTGACTTAGTAAAGATTTAATGCATTTCAATGTAAGTCACTTTGGAGAGCTTCTGTTTTTTAAAATCAGGATTACATGAACTAAATTTTGCTAAAAGGACTAATATACTGTGGTTGCAATTTGAACCAGGTCATTATTTCTTTGTTTTAATTTCATTGAATGATGAAAATTTCCTGGGGGGAGGAGGGATTGATGATAAAATTGAGATTAAGGCAGTTTATCTAAACTAATGACTTTGAGGGTGGGGGAAGGAATCCAGTGAACTTACTATATATCTAGGGCTGCAAATACAGGATGAATTGTTCACATAATGGTGTCAGAAAAAAAGTAAAGCCCTACTTATTAGAATCTTTGTTTTAATTAGGTATGATATTTATAATTCATACAAACTCCTCCAAAGAATTAAATACCTATAGATCTTCCCTTCCATCCTTATAGTTTCTAGCCAACATTTGCCTTTGAAATATCTGAAGAATCTAAAAATGAAGGTCACAGAATATCTATCCTTAATATTCACCATGACTTCATTTTTTATAAGTGTTTCTGGGGTCATTTGAACATAACTCAAATGTTCAAGGAAAAAAGACAATAAGCTGAAAAAAAGTTTGCATGTTTAACTTGGAACACATCATAATCTATTCAAAAGCTTAAGGTCTCAATTAAGTATTGACATGTACATGTATTTAACTTTTTAAGATAATAATAAATATAACTAAAATATTTACATTAAATTGTTTTAATTTTCTATTTTAATAAATGTAAAGCTTATTTTAAGTGCTGTAAATTTAGAAATAAAACATTGAAATATACTTGTTGTAAATCAAATGAAAAGTCAAATACAGTGTTTCCACTCTTGCACAAAGACTAGTAACTTTAAAATCAGATTCATTTCAATCTAAAATTGCAAAATTAATAAAGTACACTTTAAACATTTTTTCCTGTGAATAAAGAGTTTGGTCAAAGCAGGTGTTTTAACTGCAAAATGTTAAAAATATTCATTTTTTAATTCCTTCAGTCTTTTAAACTGACATTAAAACATTTCATTTTTAAAACTAGCTTTATCAATAAAGAATATGGTAAGAATTCAAGACTTTGTACAATAAAAGTGGGGGGGGGCGGAGGAGAGCAAATAAATATGCAAAAAAGTAAATAATTTCACATCATTTACAATTTTCATGCCAAACAAAGTGGAGGTTTAGTGTGAAATTGGTGGGCTTAAATTAGAGGCAGGGCTTTCAAAGGCCAAGAGAGAAGTTAAGTAGGTCACTCTTAGCACAGGTTAGAAAACTGAAGGTTAAATCAGTGAGTTTTTAACTACTTAAAGAAACAGAACCACAATATTGTGATTGTTTTGATCACGGAGTATGTACAGCAACTTCTGGCTCAGCCTGTACCTGAGTGCTGAGAGCGTATAACTAGGAGTGACTTAAATAGGTCATTTAGAATAGGCTCATTTAAGATTAGACACCCATCAACTCAGTGGGCTGCAGGAGTGAGAATGAGTGAAATAACTATAAGTGGCTACATGAGGTATGTGGGGTACGTGGGGCAGAGGAAACCAGAGCCCTCCATGTGCACCTGGCGCTTGCAAAAGAGCAGCTACTCGCTTGGTAACTTGTGTAATTTCCAGCTCATGTGAGGACAAAGTGAAAAGCGTTGTCTGTAAAAGTGGGATGGAGTAAGCATAGTGACAGAATGATCCAAGATTTATTTATTAATTCTCATCAGTTGAGTCATCACCTGCATCTAAAACATCAGTGTCAGGAAAATGGATACTCGCTCACTGTGGTTTCTTTTCCAACTACAATTTCCTAGTGTTTTAAATTTTGTCCCAAAAGTTATCACAGTGATTTTCCATTCAACAAACACTAAGCACCTACTAAGTGCCAAGCAGGAGGCCTTCTCACACCTGTATAGTGGTAAATAGACATGGCAAACAGACGTGGTCCCTGCCCCCAGAGTATTGACTGTCTAGTAGGGCAGACAGACATTAAACAAACACAGATATATAATTAGGAACAGTGATTAGTTTTATAAAAGAACAAGTACAAGATAGGATTAGTGGGAATAATAAATAGAACAAAAGTATTCTGGGCGTCAGGGAAGATAAAAATGAGCGAGTGACATTTAAGTATTAACATATAAAGAGTTTCATACTTTACTACAAATTAATCTTATTCTCTACAATGTGTACTTTGGGCTCAACTCTGAAAAACATTATATTTTAAGTTTACTTTTTCCTGTTCTGGCAGCCTTTCTCAGTGATATCTGTTATTGCTACGAGGCTGAAGTTCACTCCTCCTAAATAAATCACAGCATATAAATACCTGCTGCTCTTTTGGTAAATTATTTTCTGATAATCTCATAAGTGTTCCTCAACCTTTATTTTTTGTTTCCTTTAATACCAGTCCACCTCTCCACACACTAATATCAAATATTACCACAAGCACTAGAATATCCTTTTTTTGACAGAACAAATTTTCTAGTTAATGTTTTATTTGACAGCTGTGCTAAAAATAAAAAAAATTCAAGCTCAGGACTCTACACCACTGAATCTAAAATGTGGCCTGAAAATAATCCCCACTGCTGAGGGAAGGTTTTATTGCTGCCTCTGCTGTTCTGGTTGTGTCCTGAGAACATGATTTATGTTAAAAGAATTTCCTGTTACAACCGTGTTTCTTCCCCCTCCCCATCCCAAACCTAATAAGAGAAGGATTTTTAT
This sequence comes from Corynorhinus townsendii, assembly GCA_026230045.1. Lineage (NCBI taxonomy): Eukaryota > Metazoa > Chordata > Mammalia > Chiroptera > Vespertilionidae > Corynorhinus > Corynorhinus townsendii. The sequence continues at coordinate 115,107,887 of JAPDVU010000006.1, read as the reverse complement.
TTATTTATTTTTGCTTATGTGCTAAAATATAATTGAATTCAACACTCGTGATAGCTTAGTCATTATATATTATTATTTTAAATTTATATTTATTGTTGAAAATATTACAGATGTCCCCTTTTTAAGCCATTATATGTTATTGATCATACAATTTTCCCCTTGCTTCTCTGCCAAACTTAGGAGAATATATTTAATATTCCTATTGTCATATACACATATTATAAGGTACATAGTTATCCTAACTGAAATTATTTTAAATAAAACTAGCATCTGAGTTTATTTGTATAAAAGATATTAAGAAAGATATGAGGACTATAATTTGAGAATTTTTTTCACAACTTTTCTGGCAAGTGTAAATATTTTTATTGCACAAGCCAAGTCAGTTTCATTAACATGAAGCTTAAAATAAGGCTACTTATTATGGAAATGTTTTACACACACACTTACCTGAAAAACAAAACAAAACAGTCAAACAGAAGATTTTGGAAAGAGGGGAAGAAATGAATCTAGTTTATTAAGTCTAATGTAACATGGCAGACACACTAGGAACTTGGTGTTGTATATTATAGTGCTTTCCAAATTCGGCAATTATCAACAAGTAACGCCTCTATGAGATAACATGGGATAAACACGAAGAACGCTACATTTGAAGTCAGAAGAGCTAGCTCCAATGCCCAGTTCTGTCACTGTTATCCATAGAGAGTTCAACAAATCAACCTTTCTGAACCTCAGTCCTATTCCACAGGATTATTGTGAGGCTGGAACAATATGCATGTGAAAGAATTTTGTAAGTTCTAAAGAACTGTCTGAGTGTAAGAATTATCTTAATTATAACTATTATATAATGTAAGGTCAATTTTACAAATATCCAATGCCTTTTAAAAATGATATGAATGGACAATAAACTCAAGAGCCCTCAAACGTCAAAACCAAAGACTGAGATAATATATAATTGCACTTATACGACATTCTGGAAAAAACAAAATCCTAGAAATGAAGACTAGATCAGTGGTTGCAAAGAGATTGAGGGGGGAGAAGAGTTGACTACAATTCCCGCACAGGGAATTCTGGGAGTGAGAGCTGCTCTGCACCTCTATTGTGGTGGTGATTATGGGACTCTGTAGTCTGCCCAAACTAATGGAACTGTATACCAAATAATGAAATTTATTGCATATACATTCAAAAAATAATGTTAAAAAATGTGTAAAAAACCATGTGCAATATAAAAGGATGTATAAGAAAATCTTCAAGAGTATGAAGCAATTTTAATCTGAAAATTTGTACAAACAGGAAGCACAATTTGAGGTCAAATAATGCTAGTGTTGTCATTACCACATGGTGAAAGTAAAGGTTAAAATTTTGTTATTAAATCAGAGAAAATTCATTATAATTATTCAGCTATTTTAGGAAAATGTTTCAATCCCCATTGCATTTTTAACGAATTCTAGAGGAGTTTTAGGTTCAACAGTAATCAACCTCATAGACCTAAACATGTAATAAAAGCCCAATTAATCAGAAGGATTTGAATGATGAAGTTTTCTTTCTGGACATACAGAATAAAGATGCAAATTATTAAAAAAACCCCAGATTATCAATTCCATAAAACAAAATCCTGCCTGAAAACAACTTGTATGGTTTATTGTAGGAACAGTACATGTTAAACTATTTTCCCTACTCTTTCATAGCTGTTACAATATTGTCACCAAAATACACTTAGGACATACTCTTTCAATACCAGCAATTATCTTTTCAATACTCTGTACTTACTAAGGCAGAAGAATGGACTCATACATTTATAAACATCATTAACAAGACTGAAAGATGACTTGCTATAAACCATTTAACAAACTAGAAATTTCAGTGCGAAAGAATTTTCTATTCCCACAACATTTAAATCAAGGTATTTGTAGAGCCTTGTTTTAGCTGAAATATATACTTCCATAGTATCCATCAAGTTCTAATGTATTAATATCTCATTTTAATTATTTTTAAATATTCACCTATATACTTACTATATGTTTACTTAATCCTCTAACAGTTTCTAAAATATTTTAAAGAGACTCCATGAAATTTTTCAATGTTTCTACATTTCCTAGATGCAAAAATGTATATGCATTTACTGGATCAGGTCTCCTGTCATAATTCCGAGCTGTGTTTGGTTTGTCCTGCATGCAAATGAATATATAAACTTAAAACTTTATATTTTAACAAGAGCTGTCATATAAAATCAGTAGTCAGCTACTTTTCTTCATGATGGTGTAGATTTCAGCAAGATTCTATGCAGAATTGGGTGGATGAAGATTTCTACTCCTAAGAAATACACCTAATGAGAATTTCTAGTAAGGAAAAAAAAATCCTCTAAATAATACAAAAGTGGGAAAATACACACACACACACACACGCACACACATATGCTCTTGTCATAAGATTATGCAAATACATGTGCATATGGTATTTACATACCATCATAAACCTGGGTGACAAATCTACTATAAAAAGCTGCCTCTTAAAAACATGCTGAAGCTAACTTAATGGTAGACTATATAGTAGATTGGGGAAAAGTGTCTTTTCCTTATTTTATAAATGTTAGAATCATGTAATTTTTGGAAGGAAGAAGATGAGAAAGCATTCTAAGTGTCTCAATGTTACTTATAGTAAGCTTTAGCTCATGGATGAAGAAAACAATAGTTACCTGTGTCTGTAGAATAGACTCGGAAACTTTTATCCCAGAAGCCGCAGACGAGGATGTAGCGGTTGTCGGAAGTGATGACAAAGCACTGGGAATGGACTTGAATACTCTGGTCTAAAAGGTCAGTGATCTGCCTCCTGTGCATTCCTGTATTGCTGGCTATGAGAACAGAGGAAGAAAAAAGAAGCTTACTAAACCCACATGTGCAAAGAAATCCTATAGTTTGTCATACTCAGGATAGGGGGTGAGGGAAGAGAGGCAGCATGTTCCAGAGTAGGAATATTTGACCTTTAATTTTAAATATAGTAATATTTGAAAAACCAAACAGGAAAACACATCCAAATGCTGGAAGAATGTGGGCAGCTAAATCCAACATCTCAGTAAGAAATTTTGCCTAGAGGAAAGAAGCAATAACATGCTACAATTTAAAAAGAGTGTGCGACTCCCGGAACACGCTTTCTAGCTCTTGGGCAGGACCAAACTAGATTACAATCTGCAGATTGCATCATGGTTAGGTTTGTGTTTCTGACAATCTCATTACACCTATCGCCATGAGAATGGATTTGTGTTGTGACAATCCATTACCTTTAACTTTTTGTCACAAGGAAGAGATATTAGAATTCAAATGTTATATAGCTGAAATATTGTAGCATCTTGTACTACTTTGGCTGTAACAGGTCTTTAATTTGACTAGATGTGAACTCCCCTTTCCCCTGTTTACAGCTGCACTTGCATGTATGGAAAGGGGAGAACGACTATTTATTAAAGATACTTGTAATTGAAAAAGTCAAAGCACAGCACGCGGCCACTTTCTTACCCCTTATGTAAGCAATAAAACAAGACAGCCTGGCAGTGTGCTTTCAAAGTGCTACAAAGCACCCGAGATGGGGTTTGTCACAAGGCACAAGGTCAGACACGGAGCGACATTAAGCACGTGGGAAGAGTAATAATCCTCTAGAAACACACTATCAAGTATGTCATTATCAGAAAAGGAATTTTCACCGAGGTGCCTTTTTTGGCATTATGAGACCAGCCAAATAGAAAGCTTTGTTTCTAGTCATCTCAGGGGTATTTCACACCAACTTTCCAACATAAATAATGATTCTTACATTGCTAAAGAATCTTGATTGTATCAGAAATTGGGACAAACACAATACATTTCTGCATCGGATTATTACGTATTTTGTATTATAGTCTGTAGGTTTAAAAGTACTATAAATTCATTATGATAAAAATAGGAAAACATTTACATTATATTCACTGTTTATAATAACTAAGTTAACGTGGCCAACTTAATGGAAGGCTCAGAGAATAATACACAAGAAAAGTGTGTTCAAAATACTATCCAGTGCTCTGCTGGGAACACCTGGGGACACAGAGGAATAAAATATTCCCTGCCTTCAGAGCATTACAACATGGCAAACATACACATGTGTAATACTGCAAAATTCTGCTAGTGTCTGACTACACAACTTAACTATGAGAGGTTATTAGGTGACTGTTTGATAATGGGATTCAGATTCTTTTGGGTGGTTAATGGGCTAGAAAGTAACAGCAGTCAGTAAAAGGGCAGGATTCCAGTTTGGGAACATTCCTCCATCCTTCCACACAAAGGAGAGTCCCTGGCAGATGAGAACTTGTATGGGTATCACCGTGTATCACAGAGAGACATTAGCATCCCACTGGATGAAGCTGTGCGACACAGTTCAGCTGTTTTTTCAATCCCAAGAAACCTAGCAATTAAAAACAAGGTATGTAGTACTTTCTAGACTGGTTATTATAGTATTTAATTCCACATGAAAATTGTAAAAAATGTCCACTTTTTCTCATTGTTTAAATGACTTTTGCTTCTATGATATAAACTTTGATACTGGTCTCTTTTGAGGTGTGATCTCTTGGGAGAACCTAGCTTAACAGATCTGGGCATGTGCATAATTTTGAATTGATTGACCACAAAGTGCCAATGGATAAAGGCTGTTGCCTCTTGAGCATTCAGATGAATTATTTTATTCCAAGTAAGTGCTTACTTATAAGTTAATATTGCAACATCTATCTACCTACCTACCTACCTACCTAATCTATGCAACCTATACAACCTACATATCTCACAACTGCCTTTCCTTTATTTTACTATTTTCTCTGGCATACTCCTGAGATTCAATACTAAAAGTATTTTTATGTAATGAAAATTAGGTATATTTATTTGTCTAGATAAGCAGTCTTCAAACTTGGGTGTGCATACCCCTGGGGATTTAAGATTTCCCCAAGGATACACAGGCACAGATGGTTTTAAGGGAATCAATTTCTAGTTCCTCAACTTCCATATGTTCTCCTGCCTGAAACAGGTTTGCCTAAGGACTCTTTTCTAACCTCGCCTTTCGCAAGCTCTTCTTCCACTAGATTAAATTAAGGCATATTTCTCTCCTACCTAGAACCTTACTATGGTTCTTTACCTCAGGATATAAGAACCTCTTGAAAGCCAAAAAATTGGAAAATTCAAACTACTATAATGAGATGCTGAAAAGTGAATGTGTAGGTAGCAAATCATTCTGCAGTATAGGTGGTTTCCAATTCAATGCTTTCAATCAAATGGAAGGAGCATCTAATCAGGCTGTCAATTGATAGATCATTAAAAATAAGTTTCATGACAGACTGTTAAAATGGCTGTTGAATGATAGACCATAACAATATTTTTTAATAGACCACTATATGTTTTTTTTTCAATAACCCAGAAAGAGCTCAATGATTTGAGTGACATTATTAAAACAAAACTCCTTCTTTTCCCATTTATTTGCTCATGTGAGTGACATTCATCAGAGTTTCCATCCATAACAAAACAAAAAAATTAAACAGAACTGTTGACAAATCCTGTCCCATTCAGCAACAAATAATATTGATCCATGAACACAGGAATTGTTTCATTAAAAATATATTTCTAATAAATGTTTTTATGTTCCATAATGTCTATTAAAATGTTTAATTTTCCATAATTCTTAGTTATAATTGTATAGGGGGAGTAAAATGAAAATATAAATTCAAGATGAAAAAGGAATAATGTACAATTTTCAACTAGAGATTTTTATACATTTTTTTAAAAACAAAATGTTAGTGATTCTTTTTCATATTTAGATTCCATTGGATATATTTAAAATTTTATACACTTTGCAACTATTTAAACTTGTGATGAAACTGTTCAGCTGTCAATTTAAAAGTGTGTGGGAAGGTACATGGTTTTAAATAATTATTTTAGGAGATATAAGAGAAAACAATCTGATGACCAGTGATCTGGACCAGGAAAGAAAACTACGGCCCACAGGCCAAATTTGGCCCATGTCTGGTTTTGTATATAAATTTTTATTGAAACACAGCAATTATCATTTGCTTACACATTGTCCATGGCTGATTTTGTGTTATACCAGAGTTAAGTCCCTGTGCCTGAGACCTTATGGCCTACAAACCCTAAAATATTTACTATTTGGCCCTTTACCAAAAATGTTTACCTATGCTTACTCTAATGGATTGTAATTGCCAAATTCATTTAATTATAGACTTTATACTATAGGATATTTATTGTCAAGTTTTAAGGTAAATAGTAAGTCTATACTTCAGGAATAATGCTTTAAATGACTTAGCAAATGGGTTTTATTATTTGTCTGACTTTTGGTAAAACTTTACCAAAGTGAGCATTTAAAAAATTTTCAATATATGGCAAATCATGTCTACTCAAAGTAAAACAAGATTTAGGAAAAAGAGTAGCATTTATCCTACATATAGATAATTACTTCTTATATTTCCACTTATATTTGGGGAAATGATAAATGACTTAGTTTAGAGTTTAAGATTATGTTAGCTCATCTTGATAGTTTATCTGCAAACCTTGGCCATTTAGCTCTCTGCTGAAACAATGGTTTTAAACACAAAAAGGATGACATAAACATAAGGAATATCTTGAATTTCAAAATACTAAATCAGCTTACTCAAATGCTTCATTTAAAGACTTTAAAATCCTAACAATGTATTTGTGCCAGGGAAATTTGACCGTCATAAGGGTAATATACCCCATAGTTACACAATTAAGTTTTTTTTATCCTAAAAGTGACTGGATAGCATCTTTTATATCGAAGCTTAAAGTCTTAGTGAAGCCACAGCTGCAATCCCCACCCATGAGGATGAAGAATACCAAAACTAGCTATTTTAATTAACCTACTCAAAAGGCAGAACAGCAAGTAAGCATTCTAAGTCACCTGCTGCCAGGACTCATTTCATCCCCATGGCTCTTTCTGCTCCTCCCTTTTCTTTTTCTTTCCTCCTGAACAAATTTAACCTCCAATGGCAATTTATTGGGCTGTAGGACCCTAGGAAAATGAATACGAATATCTTAACACTGCCATTGGCTAGGCAATATATTTCAACTTTGAAACTGCTCTGCAATTGCCCATTAATCCCCTCCGACTGAACAGAGGGTCCAGGAAGAAAGGATTGATCTCCTTTAATGATGAAACCCTGGCACTACAGTTTTATTTTTCACAACACAGTGCTGCTAAGAACCCCACTGTTATTATGAAAATTTCCCTAGCAAAGGAGCTCCATCACATTACTGGGGCACCAATTCATCATAACGCGCCTCGCTCCTGCTCATCAACAAGTCTGAGTGATGAAAAGATCCAATATTATCCTGACAGTACTTCATGCGCATTCTCAATCACACATTATTACAGCATCCATATTAATTTTCAGTGACACGCGTCCTAGGCCTGTTCAAATTAGGCAAACCAACGAGGGGAGTTGATGAAATACCAGCATAGCCACAGCTCATTGCATTCCAATTTGCATGCAAATGGTTTATCAGGAAAATTCCATTCCCAGCAACCAGCAAGTGAAAAACAACTGTAATCTACACTTCAGGGCCACCATACAGAGCTTAATGAATCGCAAAGAGAGAAGGAAGTGACAGACCTATGAGAGGATCGATTTCCACTGGCAGCTGGTATGGCTGGTCTTGTACAGCACCTTGATGAGCTGGAATTTACAAAAGATTAAAAAAAGCATTATTTTTTAAAGCATAAACTACAAAAAAATGCACAAGTCAAATCTTATGTACAATTGTTTCCAACCCTCAAATTATACAGTTTTGTGAAATTTAAGGGGGAAAAAAATCCAGGTGCTTTCCTGGCGAGCTTATTAAACATTTATTTTAGATTAGTGCTGTTCTGAACCTGTGCCATCACAGTGGCTCCAGTCCTGGGCCATAAGCTAGAGCAGATGCTTGACTGGCAACCTCTGATGCTGCAACAAAACAAAATTAAGTGGTAAAGCGCACTGAAAACAAAATGTGACAACCATCTGCTGACTGTAGCAAATACTATTTTTTTTGTTACTTTTTAAAAGGCAGTTTTGAATGCTGCAGCACAAAGGATCCACGAAAACGTCAATTTATGATGGAGAAAGAGAAGGCTCTACGTCAGGGAACATTTACTGTTTCATCCATCACTTAAAATCAATCAATTGAAAGTTTGAATAAAAATAAAGAAAGCTATCTGCAGATAAATGTTTTAGTTAAATGCATTTGACGGAAATATTTTCCTAAAGGTTTGAGGTTTTTCTTTTAAGTTTTATTAATATTTAGTATTTCCATGCTTTCTATTTTAAAATACCCTAAGAAGCAAATGCGTAACAAAAATCAATCCATACTAAGAATAGTTGGTTCAATTCTCAAAACGGTTCTAAAGGCTCAGGCTTGCTTTTTTGGTAATTGAGAAGAGATTTTGTAGGCTGTCTCCCTGTGAAGGGCAGAGGTCTCTGGGTAGAGGGGTGTAGGGCCAGCAGCTAGTGATGCAACCTTGGGCAAATCATAAACCCCAAAATGAAGGGTTTGGAATAAATAATCTTTTCAGTTTTATAATTCTGATAGTTAAGTGCTGGGCCCTTTTCCAAATAATTTTCCCCAAATGACTCAGCCATTCACCCTGTTCAGTATCTACCTTTTATAGACTCAAGCATTTCTATGCTGCTTGGTGGGTATTAGAGCTCTGCTTAAAACCATCTGATTTTAGGAAGTCTTTCTGACTGTCCTTGAGGGGCTGGGGAAAAAATGGGATACATTCCAATGAGTTCACTAGATTCTAAATTTATTATGTCACCATTTCCCCTGTTAGTAAATACCGACTTTTCAAGGATGTTTGGAAGATAAAATAACTGAGTAAATACAATAATAGCACTCAAAAAATTATAGTTGAGTGTTTTTAAGAAATTAAAATAGCTGGAGAAAGGAAGTCATAGGACTCACTCTTTTTTGCAGAGGATATTTTCTTTGCTGATTACTGGCTCTGCCAGTAAAGAAATCACAGGACACATACAGACAGGGAATGATTGGGAAAGTGTACCACAGCCTCTGATGTACCAAATGGTCCCATTTACTTCCAGTAATACCAGTACTGACCAACACTAGCACCTGGAGAATCCGGCCTCATTGAAATGTTAAAACCAAACTGTCAGTGAAAGGTTTAGGAGGTCAACCATCTTTGGTTATGTCTCAAGTCCTAGCTCTGCCACTGATTGCCTGTGTGACCTTGGGCAAGTTATGCAGTCTCTGTGTGTTTCCTAATCTGTACCATGGATTAGACAGGTTTATTAGGCTAAACCATATGAAATTACCAATACCTGACATCTTAACTGATTAAAAATGGCAATTTGATATGGTTCAACCTAAATACAGAATCTACATCCTAAGGTTTTTGGGGGGATACATGTAAAGCGATTAAAACAGTATTTAGAACTTATAATATCTACACTAATGAAAGAGTAAGATGCAAATTGACTGTACCTTCACAACGCCCACCAGCCAATCAGGAGTATGCAAATTAACCCAACAAAGATGGCAGGTTAATTTGCATAGGCAGGCGCTGAGCGGCGGGGGCAGGATGCAGGTGTTCTGCACGGCCCCAGTCGCTCCGGGCCTCTGGGCAGTGTGGGAAGGAGGAAAGGCGGCTCTGGCTGGAGCGAAGGCGGTGCCAGCAGCCAGGGGAAAAACAGCCCATCCTTGCATGAATCTTTGTGCGTCGGGCCTCCAGGGTTCTATAAACATTAGCTGATTTTTTCACCCTGGAGGTTCTGCAAGGGATTCTAAATGAGAAGGAAGGGTAAAGACTTTTTTTTTCCCTAAATCAAGACACACTGAAATAAATGACAGGAGCCAGCGGTCTAATCAACAAGCTGTGGAAATCACAGGCTCTCAGAAAAGAAACAGAATCTAATACCCCTCTCCAATAGTGTAATATGAATTTGATATTCATTGAAGAAAACTGTTAGGGATGTTTGACATGCGTTTTAAATCAGGGGTGGGGAACGTCCAGCCCATGAGCCATTATAAGGCCCACAAAATCATTTGGTCTGGTCCGGCCAAGGCAATACGGATGAGTTAATTAAATGTTTGATCAAAAACAGCAGGCTAATTTTAAAGTTGATAATTTTGTATGGCCCATGAATGATGTTATAAATATCCAAATGGCCCTTGGCAGAAAAAAGGTTCCCCACCCATGCTTTAAATCAAGGCATCCTGATAGGTAAAGGTATCACAAGATAGGATGAAAGACAAGATTTATGTAAATATACCTGAAATGAGGCACAGATTTAATAAAATGGGTGCTTAATTTCTTTAGGTGCAGGTACTGGTACAGCTCAGAACTGGGGAGCACATTGTGGAAAGTTAAGCACTAGGTATTACCATTCTTTGTGTTTATCTGGTGAAGAGTTGCTGGGCCATACTGTAAAGCCAGAAGGTGGGGACAGAAACCACGAGTGGCACAAGGTACAGGCACAAAGCAGCCTCATTGGGGAGAATTACAGGCAAAGAATTGGCAAAACATATGCAGTCCCCAAGCTACTGTCTTACAGTAAGGTGAAAGAGGCTGGGAATAGTAAGTGGTACAACAGCACAGGGAAGCTGCCCCTAAACCACTTTACATATTTATAGAAAAGCTGGAAGTTGGGAAAAGGACACCTGACAACCAAGCATGAAGGAAGCAAGCTTTACAGTCAGAAAACTGGGTTTGCTCCAGAGGGGAGTCAGGAGCTCTGTCATCAGTGCTTAGCAAGTTGGGCCCACACTGAGTCCTAGCTGTTGACCTGGTGGTGCTCTGGCTGAGCTCTTTGCTAAGCTAAAGTAAAGATGGGGGCAGAGAACAATTAAGGCTTTCCAGCAGATAAAAAGTTTTTCTCTCCTCACACATGGTGTCACTGTTTGAACTGAAGAAGGTCTCAGAGCCGCCACCAATAGCCACCCTGGATAAGCACTATGGTGACCCTGATGTCACAGGCACTGGGGCTTCCACCAGCTCTAAGGGTAACTGCACAGAGTAGGCAAATCCTCTTATCACAGTTGATAAACACACCACCAGCATATTTTTCTCTAATGAGTGGCATTTAGAGAATCCAAAAATCACATTTGTTAGTCAAATTATAATCTTTGATCCCAAAATATCTGTAATAATAAAAACGCAATATGCTAATTAGACCAGCCGAAGACCTTCCGATGCAGCCAGGGCTGCGAGGGCTGAGCCCCTTGCACAAATTTCATGCACCGGGCCTCTAATAAGCATATATTTGCATACACATTTGCCTCTCTAAAATAAGTTCACTTGAAGAAAAATGGCTGCCTTGATTTTTACCTTCTGAACTTTTTCTGAAATCTGTTCTCTAATCAAATATTGGCATTCATTTCATTTCTAATGGCCAAAAAAAATGTTCTATATCTAACAAATTCTGATACCAACACAGATTCTTCATCATGGGTACCTTACTGAGCATAGTCAATGTGCCAAATTTTTGTTTGAACGACAATTCAATTCTATCTCATTATAAAAACTCTTCCATTTAATTTGGCATAAGGCCCTTGTTCAAAACTATATAAATATATTTTCTGCAAACAATTCAGGTATTATAATGAGCAGTGGTTTTACACTTTACAGATTTAATGACAAGTTAACAGACTATTAAAATCTATTTTTAAAAACTTCCCACCTAAAACAATAGCTTGTGGGGGGAAAGCCTATAATCTATAGGACCTGATTTTCTAACTAGTGGCCAAAAAGAACAGTGCTAAATCCAGATCCCAACATTCCTGTTCTAATGAGAGGCACTAAATCACAGAGGGATGGTCATAAAGTCTGAGTCAGAAAACATGGGTGCAAGCCTGGCCCTGCCATTGACTGGCCACGTGACACTGAACGAGGAGAGCTCCCTGCGGCTGTGTCTCCACGGGAGAAACATGGGGCTGGACTAGATGAACTCTAATGTCGCTTACATGCTGATGGTTTATGATTCTAATGGTTACTTCAGTACCTTGCCATCGGTACCTACCATAACTATTCAGCACTGAATCGAAGAAGAGAATGTACTTAGGGTTTTGGCAGACAATTTAAATATTCTTTTTTCTATCATCCACAACAATACTACCATGTCACACACCAAAGGCAAATAGTAGACAATCAGAAATGTCTACTGAGTAAATGAATAAGTGGAAAAAAGGGTACATGTGATAAATAAATGCATAAAACTTAATATAGAAATGTTGTTATATTAAAATATGTTAGAAATAGTATTTATCTCCTAAGAATAAAGACAAACTACCAGATGCCAAAGAATAGTCTTATGTTTTAACATTTGTATTATATGGCTCACATGGGATTTCTTTAAGCCTTTCACATTATTAAACATTTTGATTCTGAATAATGCTTGAAAGTTAAAAAGCTTAATCGTTGAGATATATATTTGAGTAGATATTACAATATCTTTATCCAGTGTTCATCAGTTACCATGCCTTATATAATGATGTTTCTTTTCTTACCAGGAAGGTTGTGCCACTTGTTCACAGCAAACAGCCTGTTAGCGGTGACTGTGATCACAGCAGGAGTCACCAAACCAGCCTGGGTGTTGGCTGCCACGTGAGTAACAGGGGAGTTGGAGGGGAACTTGAGGACCATGATGACATCCTGCTGGGCTTGGTCTGTGAACATCAATGGGCTCTGCAGGAGGAGATACTATTGAGTGGGCATGACAAGACCCAGACATACAAGAAGGAAAAGACAACGAAAAACGAGAAGAGAAAGAAAGGGTGCAGGAAAAGAAGAGGAGACTGTGTTAACACAATTGCAAGGGAGAGCACAGAGAGCAGATAGGCTCCTAAAAACAGCACTTAGAATTTGCCTGTTTTCATGCATGTCATCAGTTGAACTTTTTGGTGACTGAAGGAGAATACGTTAACAAAAACACTTTAAAAATCAATAAATTTTATTGGCTGCCTTCCCTATCCCACTCTCATGAAGAACTACAAGAATGATTTGATTTAGATTCCAAATAGGCAAAGTATTGGGGATCACATTAAACCATACTGATTGCTAATATGTGTCAAGTACAAAAAATAAATAAAAAAGAATAAGAATAGGCAATAGGCACAAAAGGAAGCCAAGGTAATTTCCAAAGATCATCAAAAATTGTGTTGAGATAGCAGGAAGATTTTGACAACTAAATAAAGAGATAATTAAGGCAAATACATTTATAAACAATAGTTATGCAACTTGCATGTATTATTTCAGTAGAGAAATGTTACAAACATAATACACAAACTTAATTATAAAAGTGTTTCAAAGCAATGTATAATTAAATATACTTGTAAAAACAATATATTTATATAGTGTACCAAGTCATAAACACTGCCCTATTATAATGCAAATGCCACTGTTTTCTGCTGCAGCTAAGAATAAAGTAGAATACCTAGATGCTCCTGTCCCTCTGGTAAAAAAAACTAAAACCTAAAACCTTTTGATTTCTCTTCTGAAAAGTAGAAAGTAATTAAAAATGTCACACAAAACACTGTCTGTTCTAATAGCTACAAATGAAATAAATCTTGAAGACTACTAAGGATTTAGAACATTCCTACAGCCCATATGTCATAATCCAAGACATATATAACCCCACTCTGATTTACTAGCTTTATTTATACTTCGGGGGAGCAGGCTACCATGCAGTAATTGCACTGTACATTTTCAGCAATTCTCTTCTACCGTGTCTATTTTCTAATGGCTGATTAGTATCATTCAGAACTGAAACGCTTTGATGAAGTGCTTCTGGCTGCTTTCCTACGGCCATATTTCAAAACACCAGGTATATGTAAATGTGTGTAAGCACATATATTTAACATGTTCAGAACTGCTAATAAAAAATTAAGTACATTTGCATTTTTATTATCAGTCCTTTTAAAAAAGTTATTAAGAGTACTTAGAAAAACATATTGCACTAAGAATTCCTATTTGCACTCTTTGCATAAAGGTGTAAATAAAGGCAACTAATAAGCTACCCAGACACCCTTCTGAGCAAGTGGCTAAAAGCCAATCAATATTATGAGTTAATCCTCCCTGGATGCTCATTCAATTAAAGGTGTCAGTAATGCCTCATCTGATGTGGCCTCAATTAAATCCAACTATCTGATGGTGTGAAAACACAGGGGGATACAGCAACAGCAGCAACACCAGACAAATAGGCAGCCTTCCTGTGCTTGCTAATTACTACACCTGGTGTATATTATGGCTCATGCACTCAACGCAGCACGCCGTGGTTTTAATTTCTGTTATATCTTGCATGGTGTGTGTGTGTGTGTGTGTGTGTGTGTGTGTGTGTGTTGGGGTGCACTGATGGTTGATGGGGAACTGATTTGTATGGCGCTAAAAACAATAAACATTTGCGCATTTTATTTTTTAAACCTCTGAAATAAAAAAGTAATCTCTGTCATACAAAGGATCTTTTATACAGTTTTAAGGAATTCTGGGAAATGGGTAAAAATGAGAAACAAAGAGCAACATCAAACAAAATCTAACTAGCTATGAAGAAGTCCTGGGAAAGGAAGTGAACGTCATCTCTGACTGCCAAGCTTTATTTTTCAATTATGTAGTTTTTTAAATAATATTTACGAAAGTCAATTTATAAACTCTGAGAAAGTCTGAGTACAACATACATCATAAAGTCTCACTGCAAGGAAGTTGATATGTATTTTTGAGCTTAACAGCTCATACTATAAATACAATTAGACTCAAGTCGAATAATTCCAATGTTTATGCCCTTAAGAAAACAAAGAAAAATCTCCAATGTGTAGAAGGAATGTTTACATAGTGACTATAGTGGCAACTCTTGGCCACATGGACAAGCCACTTTAGACAAAAAGCCGCAGATACCACCCCGAAACTGTTCTACACGTCCTTACAAGGGGCCTCCCTCCAGCCTGTTCCTACGGTCCATCCTAACTTCAGCCACAATGCGGGCAAAGAGCAGGAAACTCTCTCCAAGCCCCATCACATCCAGGGCTAATAAGTATGGAGCAGCAGCAACCCCAGCACACAGGGCTGGTCAGCCGTGATGGCAAACGCCACAGAGGGGAAGGACAACTGGTGAAACAGGGAGGAGGAAACAGATCTCGCCTAATCCTGGGCGTGTCTGTGAGCTGAGTCTGAGGCAGAAGTAGGAAACTACGAGGCAAATTTCATCCAGTTTTCTCAGATTCAGTGTACATACTGTTGACAACTCTGGTTTCTTTCTAACACACCTTTCCTTCCCACCCACATATGTGTAAGATGAAAAACACAATTTGCACGTGTCTGAAAAGGAGTTCAGGTTTTCAATTCAGAGCATCAAGCCCCTGGGAGAGACAGTCTTTCATCCTCATAAGAACAGTGCCTTCCCACCCCAGGGCCAGTGAAGCTGACCTGCCCTGTGAACCAGTGATCCCTTTGCCGGGGAGGGAGGCTGGCAGTAGGAACTCTGGCTGCCCCAGTGACCACAGCTGAGCAGTGACCCAGGCAGAATGGCAACAGACCAGCAGCAGGGCCTCCATCAGCCAGCACCATGGCCTGAGTCTCACAGACAAGCTATTACTAAAACTAATTCCCAAACCCCAAACATAAATCATCCTTACTGTTTTTATTACTATTTTTATGGCATTATCTCCCATTGTTCTGGCTAAATGTTCACTTTTTGTGTAGTCTTCTGCTCACTAAAGTTGTCCTTTATGTTCTTTTATATCTGATTTCGCTGTTTAAAAACACTTGGAAAAGATGATGCAAATAATTTTTAAATGCTTGTTGTTCATTACAATGGTCAATTCATATAACTAGAAAAAAAAGGCTTGGAAGAAGAAAGATGACAAAGGAGGGAAAAGGGAGAAAGACACAAAGAAGAAGGTGGAAAGAGAAAGAAAAATGGAAAAGAGCCAGAGGTAGAAGGGACCAAATTCATCTCTCCCCTCTTGGCTGCTACACTCTCCTTCCAGAATCTGTCAAAATTCTGCCATCTCTGCACCACAACATGGAAACAGAATCTATCTCAAAGTATTCACTGTACTTATGGAAACAGATTGTACAGTTCATATTCTTGTTTTAAAACAGTAACAAATAATATTTTATTGAGGAACAATTTAGGAAAAAAGCATAATACCCATAGTCTGTTCTTTAAAGAAATTATTTCCTTTAATCACTGAAAAATGTAACCCCTGGAATTTCAGGAACTCTAAAAGGAGAATGAGCACATATTTTGCAGACTGAGTCTATTTCCCTGCTCCTGATTCTGGGTTGGCCTCCAGCTTGCTCTGACCAATAGAACATGGCCAAATGATGTTGTGCGAGTTCCGAAGTGAGCTCCAAGAAGTCTGGCAGGAGTGTTCTGGTGGAACCTGCTCCTCCCAGATGTCCTTGATGATGAAAGACCCCATGGAAAGAGAGGCCCAGACATCTCAGCCTGCCCCTAGCAGTGTGTGAGGGGGCCAGGGTGAGCAGAGCAGAAGAAATGCCTCAAAATCACAAGAAATACAGATCACTGTTTTACACCACTAAACTTTGGATGGTTGAGTACACCAAACCATCATTTTTTTCTCCCTCAGCTCCCTGACTCTCAGCAACAATAACTTATATGTTAGGATTCATTTTAAAATCCCCCAAATGAAAAACTTATTGGGATAACCTATATAATAAAAGAGAAACATGTAAATTGACTGTACCTCTGCTATGCTCACCAGCCAATTAGGAGTATGCAATTAACCCAACAAAGATGGTGGGTTAATTTGCATACACAGGCGCTGGGCAGAAAGCAGAGCGGGAGAGCCGGCAGAGAATGGAGTGGCTTGGGGGAACTTGGCTCCCCAAGCCGCCAGACAGAGCGCAGAGAGGGAGAGCTGGTGGCTTGTAGGACTTGGCAGAACAGGAGGCTGTGGGACGGAGACAGAGCAGGAAGAGAAAACCAAGAGTGTGGGGAGCACCAGGAATTCTGGGAATAGTAGTTCTGGTGGCAGATGGATCTCCTAGACACTAGAGCTGCACTAGAGCAAAGTGAGCCTGGAGCAAGTTACTGTTGCGGTGGGGGATGGACGGAGAAAGCAAAGGTGAGAGACATAAGTAAAATCAGAGTGTCTAGGAAAATTAAAGGGAAGATAATCCCAAAACTTCCAGGAAATCTCCACCAATGAAGCAAAGAAAAAAAAATGCCTCTACTATTCTGTGAGCAACAAACCAAACTGGGTTGGGGTCTCAGACAATTCACTCATATGATTGCAAAGATAGACATAAACTCCCGGATTGGAGAGGGCTCCCAGATTGGAGAGGGTGCAGGTCGGGTTGAGGGACCCACCCCTCTTGCAAGACTCTTCATGCATCGGGCCCCTAGTAAAGAATATAATTAACAAAACTAATCTAGAAACTCATAGGATCAAACCAGAAACAAATCATTCCTATGTCTGGATTTTTTTCTATGTGAGGCTATGTAATGGTTATAAACCTATAAATTCTGTAACACAAAAGACAAATGGATGAAACACCAGAGCACTGGAGCAAAGTCTGCTTTCCCAGAGACTCCTGGATGGCACTCGAAATCCTTTGCTGGTTGTTAGCAGGTTAACAAGCATTGCATGAGAACAGGCCCAGGTGTGGGGGAGAGTCTCAAGTACAAGGCAAGACTATTAAGGATGTCAAGTGTGGTCTCAAAGAAGCAAGAACCGAGGAGAGTGAAAGCACCACTTACCACTTGCATGGCGGAACTTCGGGGAGGATGGGGCTCGATGAGTAGCTGAGAAGGCGTCTGTCCAAAGCTTCGGATTTGAGCTTCAACAGCCTGAAAAAAGCACGGGCAAGTTTGAGGGTTAAGAGGTGCTAATCACAGGCAATAGAACCACAACTGTCACCTGAAAATGTCATTCCATACTTCTGGCTTGTTTCATGCTGAAAATCAGCCTTGTGTTTCCACACCGGGGCTGAGCACCTGGCCAGGGCAGTGAGGGTGAGGTCATCCAATAGTACTGTGGGAGCCATTCCTGCAAAATCCTGTACAACTTTCTCATCTCGCTCAGTGATAGGAAACAGAAACCAGCTATTACAATCAGAAATTGTCCTTTCTGGCTCCATTTCTGTTTTCTTGCATTTTTTTGCTGCTTGCATCATCCCCGATGACTAAAGCTAATCTTTTACAGGTATAGAGAAAACCCATTGTGGCTTTGATTCTAGGCCCCATTTCATCCTGGACAGTGGAAAGGAGGAAGAAAGAAACAGAGCACCTGTGAGAATGGCTTGATGCTATTAGTTTTGCCATAGGAAGAGCATTGTTGTTGACAGTCTCTTTGAACTTAGGTGGCTAAGCAACAAAGTAAAAGCCATATGTTGCATCCAAGCATGCGATGGTTAAACCAGAAACTAAACATGTGTGTTATGTGTGTGCCCTGTTCGAAAGCTGTGTGCATGCACCCTGTGCAAGGCACTCCCCTCCCAGGTTCTCCTGCACACCTCCACAGATGCTCACTTCCCATCACCAACGACTCCCCCAGCAGGGAAACTGGAAAACGCCAGATGCCATCACTGTCTGTAATTATTTTACTTGTTTACTTGTTTATTTTGATTCCTTCCACTAAAATACAAGGCCCATTAGAGCAAGGACCGTATATATCTTCTTCACTGTTGGATCCATAAGCTGGTTGAATAGATGCTATGCTATGTGTGAGGGCAGGGGGAAGAAGAGATATATAAAGACTACTTTTACACCTCCCCAGTCACTGTTCTTAACTTCCAGGGTAGCAGGATGAAGAAAATCCCAGACTCATAAGAGAATATATGTTCATCATATTATTTTTTTAACCCCTAAGAAAACAGGTCTTCAATTTTTATATGCTCTGCAGTGCTGTAGTAAATTAATAAATCATAAACAAGAAAATATAATCCCTATCCAGCATTTTTTTTTTTATTTAAAGAAAATAGCACTAATAACCTTTTACAATGAACTTGTATGAAACAATGAGCAATTCACTCATTTGTGCACTCAATGATCATCAGCTACGTACACAGACAGGTCTCAATGTTTGAAGAATGTCTTCCTAATATAGGAAACAGGGTAGGTGTAGTTGGATGTTTGAATAATAGTTGGATGCATTCAGTCCAGGAAGTTCAGGCATGCTCTGTGATTTGTGTGGGCAGGAAGGACTGGGAAGCACCTCTGTGAAAGCTGAGGGGTATGGTGGAGCAGTCTGGGTTTTGAAGTCAAACAGACTGTGTGCAAATCCTGAATGCACACCACTTATAAGCTATGTGACCTAGGGTAAGTTATTTAATCTCTCTCAGTTTCTATTTTCTCTCCTGTAAAATGTGGGTAATCATAGTGACCACTTCATAGTGTTATATTATGGATTAAATGATACAAATGTAGAAGTACAGCAAAGTGCTTAGCACAGAGTAGATGCTCAATACTATGCCGTCAACAAATATTCATTGAGGGCTACTAACACAACAACAATGAATCTTTATTTAGTACTTACTATTTATCAGAAACTTTTCTAAGTGATTTACAATCCTATCATTTCATCTTTAAACTGTATGATATGAGTACTTTTATATCCATTTTATATATGAGGAAAATAATGCACAAACAACTTAAATATCATGCCCAAGGTCACACAGAAATTAAGTGGCAGGCTCAAAACTGGCACCGAAGCAGCTTCATTCTAGATCTCATACTCTCAACCATTCAGCTATCCTTTCTTCGTATCTGTAAGGGCCTATGGCAGGGCCTGGGGATAAGACTAAGCACACACAAAAACATGAGCTTACAATCTAATGAATGAATTAATAAGGTATCTCTATTATCATCACCATCATTATTGCAGTGCACTAAGTTTGTTCAGACACAATCAGTAGAGCAGTGTGGCTAGGCAAGGGCTGGGAGATAAAACAGGGCCTAGACTTTAGAAACAAGAAAAGAGGCCAACAGGAAGTGAAGAACAGAGAGTAGGACCATTTCAGAATTGCATCTCAAGTTTTTTTTGATGGGGGAAAATCAATTTATGATCAACATCAAGGAGAGTCTTGAGGTTGAGGAAGAAAAAATACAACAAAATGGCAACGTGAAGCCTAGAAGTAGTCACAAAGAAGAAAATTGGGGCACTGTTATTTTATGATATGTAGATTTTTAGGCTGAGTTTATGAATGTGAGCCTTATGTTTCTAAAAGAGCAGTTAGCAAAGCCAGTGCCCTTTCCCTTGACCACTGCCTTTGGTGGTCCCTGCCCAACAACCCGAATGCCTGTTCCCTATAAGAGAGGGGGAACAGGCAGTTTCTGCACTTGGCCTATGTTGTCGGATGGTTTAGAGTGCTAACCCTGACTTTACAAATTACCTGCTGTGTGACCTTGGACAAGTAGCCTAATCCTGTTTCCCATCTATAAACATAGATAATAATAATGCCCAGCGCATAGAATCATTTGGAAAATTAAATAAAATAATAAAGTGCTTAGCACATACAAAGCACTAAATGAAATGCTATATTGTTATTAGGTGTGGGTCTCAATGTGATCCCCATTTAACACAGCTAGACTAGGGAAGGAATAAATACTTCAGGAGTTTATGATGATAATGATGAACACATTATTTCAGAAAACAAATCTGGATCGAGGTTTCAAAATACACTGCAGAGTTAAGTACCCAGAGACAGATCTCTTTGGAGGTTCCGAGAGCACTCTAAAACATAAGGAATTATATGCCCTAATCCTGGTGGAAGCTGTGGTATTTGGAAGAAAGGGATGAATATGCAAACCATGACCCAAGGAAAAATCAAAAAGTCCTGGAGACTGATGATTTTGAGCAATGACAAAAAGAAAAAAAGGTGAAACTAACTGCTTTCTTTTGAACTTGCATATTTGAGAGCATGGTAAAGTAATGAATGGAAATACAGATTTCTGTTAGGGAGAACTAGTTTGGCAGGACAAAGACAGCACATTTTATGTCAGAGGTGGAATCTGAAGCGATAGTGATAGCCATCTCTCCAGGTCGAGGTGTGCAATGAAAAAGGAAAGCCCAAGATTGGCTCTGAGGTGAGATATGGGGGCATTGATCTGGGTGTCACTAGTACAAGAGAAATTTAAGTTGATCTTTTCCTCTCACTGTGGATATATATGTATGTTGTTTGAAGCAGCAGAAATGACTTTTTCAAATGATATTTTACATGAAACTCCAATATATAAAAAACAAAGAGATAAGGCTGTTCTACTTAGGAGGTGGGAGAAGCTTTATTAAGCTTCCTCAGCAGCTCCAGAGATGATTCTGAGAAATAGTAGGGCTGTGCAGCACCGTTAGAAACCCAGTGGTTAAGCTGCAGAAAGCAAATACAAGAGACACACTCACACAAGGACCTAGAGCTGAACCCTAGGAAACTCAGGTGTATGGTACAATATGGAGCAGACAGAAAGGAGGGATTGGTAGTGAGGAGCAGGATAAGATGATATGGAAGCCGATGAAGAGAGTTCCAATGACAGAGTGGTCAGCAATGCCAACTACTATAGAGAAACTAAGAATACAGACATTATTACATATAAACCTTTATTAGAGGCCCATTGCACAAAGATTTGTGCAAGAATAGGCCTTCCTTCACCTGGCTGCTGGCACTGGTTTTCCTCTGGCACCCACGACCCAGGCCTTCGCTCCAGCCGGAGTCTTTGATCCGGCTGGCCTGGGAACCTGCAGTCTTCACTCCCAGACCGAGTGGCGCCAGCAAAGACTGCAAGCTCCCTGGCCGCGGGGCGGGAACTTCCACCCTGTCTTCGCTCACAGTGCTGGGGGCTGGGAGCTTGCAGTCTTCACTCCTGCCCGAGCGCGGCAAAGACTGCAAGCTTCCCATCCCGCCCCCGGTCACTGGGCACAAACACCCACTGGCGACCGAGGCTGGGGAACCTGCAGTCTTCGCTCATGGTGCTGGGGCTGGGAGCTTGCAGTCTTCGCTTCTGGCCCGAGCGCCACTCCTGTAGCTCCCTCTGCCCCCCGCCTGGCTGCTCTGCGCCTATCTTTGATGGGTTAATTTGCATACTCACTCCTGATTGGCTGGTGGGCGTTGCAGAAGTATGGTCAATTTGCATCTTTGTCTTTTATTAGTGTAGACTATAGATGTATATTTAATGTAACTGGTCTTAATACTACATACCCTGCTTTGTATTTAACACTGTTATGCAATAAAAGAAATATTGATGAGAAAACTTTAAAAAATACCAATCTCTTCTCTTAAACACTTAAAGCCTTAACATCTATAATACTAAAAGCTTAATATGCTAATTAGATAAGATGGCCGAACAGCAGAACGACCGTCTGGATGACCTTCCAGATGAAGCTGGGGTTGCAAGGGCCGAGCCCCTTGCATGAATTTTGTGCATCGGGCCTCTAGTTTTAATATAATTTGCACATTACAGACCTCTTTGAGGAAAAGACTTTTTTCTTTTTTTAATTTCAGAGGGGGAGAGAGAGAGAAAGAGATAGAGAAAGACAGAGAGAAAGATTTGTTGTTCCCTTATTTACACAATATTTGCTTGATTCTTGTATGTGCTTTAAGAAACTGAGCTATCTGGCAAGGGCTTAAGACTTTTTTCAGGTCATGTAATATAGAGGCCTGATTATTCTATTTCCATAACAGAATACAAGCTATATTATCCAACAAAGGTAAAAAATAATTCTCTTTCCAAGTCCTCAAGACAACTAAAAAGATTATAGAATTCTTATACACAAATGCTTTATTTCTTGACTAACCTTTGAATTGTTGGTGATAAAAATACAATAGAAAGAGCTTTTTCAAATGTGAAAAGTATGGAATAAGATTGTAAGGTCATGGCTATACCCCAAATATTTAAAGTCACACTTTGATAATTCTAGATCCGTCTCATTGCTTCTAAGACTCACCTGCCATTTTTATTCAGCTTGATCTCTGAAGCAGTTTCCACTGCTGATTATCCCCAGTCCACTCTCTTTTTTTTCTGGGGCTTCAATGCCCTTACACTAGCCTGGCTCTTGTTTATTCAACCATTTACTCTGTCTTTTGCTGACTTCTACTCTTTCTCAGCCATAAATGAACTAATCACTACGAGTTCTCTTTTAGTGGTCCCGTTTTTGCAATTTAAACTTTCTGTCCTGGAAACCTTTTCTATTGTCGTAACTTCAAACCTTACTTCTGTTTGGACAAATTTCAAGTCTAAAACCAGAGTACCATCGATTTCTATGATGTGTCCACTTACACTTTTGCCTGATGCCCATCTACACATATTTGTGTATGTCTCAGCACACCTGAAATTAATGCATCTAAAATCTGGAAAAATTACTGTTATTCCAGCATTCCCCAGTCAAGGGTTAGACTCCTCTTTTCATTTTTTTAATGCTCAAAATCTTACTGCCATTTAAAAATGTTACCTCTTTGTTTCATATATAATCAGTCACCAGACCCAATCACTTCTTTTAGAAAATTTCTCATATTCATCACTCCTTTCTGAATCCAGGTTCCTTATAATTTCAGGTATTGAGACTATGGCAATGGTCTCCATTTAGTTTCCTCCTTCAGTGTACACCAAGTTTGCCCAAACTCTCCTTTATGCAATATTCCCTTGATTTCCAGCACTTGAGAGATAAAGGCCTGATGCCAGGCAGTGAAGGTATTCCTACCTCTCCAATGTTCATTCCTTCATCCAACTCCCTTTCAATGTTTCTTTTCAGTGAGGCTCATTTTCTTCCACAAATATAACCAGCCATGCCTACCTTCTATCATTTCTCACACCACTGCCCTTCCTAGAATGGCCGCCCTCATCTTTAATTTGCTTAGACCTACCCATCTCTAGAAGACCCTGTTCCCTTTGTTGGTGAACATTTCCCATTCTTACAGCTTGTTCACACTGCCAACTACACACTTGATTTGGGCTTCCTTGTAAAGTTAACTTTTAATAGATTACTAGTCTGTCTCTACAACTAGACATAAGGGTCAGAATATCATATATTGTAGAGTTGTGCAGCAGGTAGAACAGTACCTTGCACCTAGTGTTTACACAACAAAAAAAGTTTGCCAAGTGCCTCCTATATAGAAAGTTCACCCAGACTCTCAGCCTCATCTAGGGTCGTACTGGGATAAAACTGAGCTTGAGAGATGAGCACAGTTCTTGAGGGGAAAATAGGCGTGCAGGGGAGCATGGAACGTGTTATGCAAAGGCTGACAGCAACTATTACCAAGAGACCAAAAGAGCCTTTTGGTGAAGCTCTGAAAGATGTCACTGAAGGCGGTGATTCTCATTTCTTCAGCTCACACACCTGAGGGACATGACAGCACTCCAGTGTCTCACCAAAGCAGTGAGGCCAAGTCAGAAATCCTAGGGGACATGTGCAATTGAAAAAAGCCCCTCAAGTAACTTGGCCTATCACTCTGTCTTCACTTTTTGCTTTAGTCCTTTGCATAGAGCAACAGAAAATTTCAAAGGGAGGTTTAGAAATCACAGAAAACACACAGGTGTGAGGTTTAGGAAATGGGACTGGTAACTGAGTAGCCAAATGAACTCTACCAAATGCCTAAACTGTTGTGAGTTAAAACTGTCTAGAGAGTTTTAACGCCAGGTGTTATCTTTTAAACATTTAAATTTGCAATGGAAGAGGATGATGAATCCCAATATACTCATTAGTTAACTTCAATAATTATTAACACATTTGGCCTTCAGTCATCTTAAAGGAGCTCAATCCAGTGGTTGGTAAACTCATTAGTCAACAGAGCCAAATATCAACAGTACAATGACTGAAATTTCTTTTGAGAGCCAAAAACTGACTTCTGTGCATGGGCCACGAAGTTTCAATCTCACTGTATGTGCACGCCCGCAAGTGGTATTTTGTGGAAGAGCCACACTCAAGGGGCCAAAGAGACGCATATGGCTCGCGAGCTGCAGTTTGCCGACCACTGGTCTAGGCCATATGAAAAATAAGAGAGTATTCCTGCCTTTAAGCAGTTTATTTTATTTATTTATTTTTTACCTCTACTGTGAATCTACACCGAGAACAAATATTCTACAATGACCCAAAGTTATAAACATTATCCAGTAGCCTCATCTTTCTTTGGTGGAGGTTAAACACAACTAGACTTGCAAGGAGATGTTCAAACTTAAAGTTGGAAATTTGATTATGTAACTTCTCTAGTAAAAATCTTTCCATCTAAATTCCTTATCCTGGGGTGGCACCACAGCACAGGGTTAAATCTGCAGACTGGAATCAGACACCCTCCGTTCAAACCTTAGCTCTCACACATTAGCAGAGTGACTTGGGGCAAGTCACTCAACCTCCTATGCCTTAGTTTTCTCATCTAAAAATGGTGATAATAATAGTGGGTATTTTATTGGGTTGTTGTGAAGATTAAATTAGTTAATATAAGACAACAGTTACTTGACACATCAGTAAGTGTCTGATATTATTATAGCATACACATAAAAGACTTTAAACACAGTGGCTGGCTGGGGTTAAGCAAGCATTTAACAGATGTTACCAACTACTCAATTAAGATGAGTAATAGTAGAACTTAGCTCCTCTCTATGTTCCCAGTCTCATCCCCT
Source organism: Corynorhinus townsendii (assembly GCA_026230045.1). Lineage (NCBI taxonomy): Eukaryota > Metazoa > Chordata > Mammalia > Chiroptera > Vespertilionidae > Corynorhinus > Corynorhinus townsendii. The sequence continues at coordinate 115,082,299 of JAPDVU010000006.1, read as the reverse complement.
GCCACTGTCCTCTCGTACTCTATAATGTGAGAGGTAATGTGTCATACTGCATTTGTATATATTGTTCTCTTTTCCTATTCCCTGTGTGGTTGCCCCTTTCTCATTCTTTGGGAAATCTCTTTCCCATTCTCATCCAAACTGTTGCTGTCCCTCCCTGTCGTTCTTGGAGCAATGTGCATACTACCTACCAACTTATCTAACATTCTAAATACTGGTTCCGTTTCTGTCTTATCAGTTACACTGGAAATCTTCTAAAGACCAGAGACTGCCACATATTTCTGTACTTCTGGGGGCTTGATGCTCAATTCACTTAATGAATGAATGGCCATCTAAGTTAACATAATTCAGTGGGATGCAGCTAAGAAATATACTTCTACCATCATTACAGAGCAGTCCACCATTGAGTAAAACATTCTATTGAACATTTCTACTAAAAAGCTTCCTTTATTATGTAACATTCTTATTCATCAATTCCCAATTATTTCTGTAAATAGCCTGTTACTACTTTCTATAATAAAACCTGAATTCAGCAGGCAGCATTCCAGATGTTGAAATACATAGCAATAAAAAAGACTATGCAAATACCTCAAGACATTCTAGTAAAACCACATTATTTATATTTTATAAACAGCATCTCAAATATTACCTAGAGAATTTATTAATAGATTTGCAAATGGAAATATTACGAAAAGACTTTCAACAGGTTGTGTATTCTATTGTTTTTCTGTGCCAACTATTGCATACTTGCATGATTTTATGGCTATATATATAGAGAAAGAGATAGTACATCTGAGAGAGAATACAGATACACATATTAGATTCAATGAAAGGAAGAAAGATAAAGAAAAGAAATAAAGGTCAAGGAAAGCAGACTTGGCTTAGTGACAATGCAGTATTTGGCTTCAATTTAATAATGACTACTTTAGTCTCTCTGAACTAGTCTTTTTAATCTGAAGGAGGAAACAATTTTACTCAATACAACACTTAGTAACCAACAATAAAGTTGTAAAATTTTATTTTAAGATGGATTTGGGGAAGAAATTACAAACATATGGACACAGTTAAAATAAACACACATGCACACTGCCTTTTTTAAGCACACAATTCTGAAAATGAATTGTATCCCCTATATATTTACATCTAAAAACACTATAAAATTGATAGAGAAATTAAAAATATATATATTAAGAAAAAACATGCTGCCCTGACTGGTTTGGCTCAGTGGATAGAGCGTCGGCCTGCGGACTCAAGGGTCCTGGGTTTGATTCCGGTCAAGGGCATGTACCTTGGTTGCGGGCACATCCCCAGTAGGGAGTGTGCAGGAGGCAACTGATCAATGTTTCTCTCTCACCGATGTTTCTAACTCTCTATCTCTCTCTCCCTTCCTCTTTGTAAAAAAATCAATAAAATATATTTTAAAAAAAGAAAAAACATGCCATTTATTAATATATTAAGATTTTCTGACATTACCAAGAAAATTCTAGAAAGCTGTCTTAAGATTCTAGAGAAATTCTTTACCAAGAAATGTTTAAAAATTCAAACAAGACTTCATATTTGGATTTTAGAGTCAACTTGAATTTCAATATTTTAAGAGTCACATTAAGACCACCAGTGATTCCATCACATTAATATGTGTTACGTATCATGTTCACTTATGCCAGTAGTACTCTCACCCTTCCACATTTGAACTTAAGCTGGAGAAAAGCCTGTTGGATATTCCACTCAAAGTTTACTGATCAACGTTCTAGGTGACCAGCGCACTGCCCTTTGGGGCCACTATGACATCTAGCTCTGGTATCAGCAAATTTAAAAAGTGCACTACTCATATGACTGCTTAGTCATTCTATGTTGGAGTTGGTGCAGACTAACTCTTAACCTATGAAAAAAATACAAAGTTACCTTTTAGTAGTCAGAGCATTAAAGGCATCAAAAATTTTAAAAATAGCATAAAACCCTAATTCAAATTTTTAAAAAAGGAATCATTTACTATTCAAATGTAAATATTCAAAGTGCCCTAGAAATAAAAAATACATAAAATTAAAACTTTTAAAACAAAGGAAATAGCCTATCAGAAAAAAAAATGTCATGGCTATAGTAGCATATGAAATATTTAAAACTCAACCAGATAAATGTTCAAAATATAGACCAGATATTTAATCAGCAAAATATACAAAATAATCCATAGAGAAAAGGACTATGATGAAGAAATAAGTTAAATCAAAGAGAAATCTATATAAATTCAGACTTGAAAGACTTTTTCTTTAATTTTGAGAAATTAGACTTGGAGAAAAACAATAATTTGGTTTTTATGTTTTCAAATAAAGATTGAGCTATTGATTCCAATTCTATAAATTCTCTTAAGAATTAGATGAATGCAAAAAAATATTTAAAAGTATTATAGCATCCTATAACAGTAAAAATTAGGGAAAAGCTACTTAACCTATGATAATGAAATACTATGTACTCAAGTTGAGTTGAGTTGAATATACCTGACATGGAAAGTAGTCTGCAATATACTGACAAAAGAAAAATTCCTAAATATGAAAGAATATAGGATGTGATCTCAGGTAAAAACTTAAATTTAAAAATATAAACACACATATACTTACATGTGTTATGTGAGTTCACATAAAATTAAAAAAGAAAAACTAGAAACACTCTTTACCAAGAAATCTTTATACATACATGGATACACACATATAAAATCTGGAAGAGAATGTATCAAACTATTATCAGCGGTTATTCCTGGTGAGGTTTGGCTTCTCACAGAAAGCACGTGTGAAAAGTAAAAAAATAAAGAATAACAAAAATAAAGAATAACAAAACCATTTTATCTTGAAAAAAAATTCTAAAAGTAAAAAACTATAAAAATCTAAAGAAAAATCTGTCAACATCGGATAGATTTTTATGAGGTTTAAATTTCCCATTCATAGTGTAGCCAGAACTTTTTAAGCATCTAGGAACAACTCTAGTTGATAAATTGGTTGTAACTATGAAATCAGCAGACCTTGCTATAAAGTTAATTTTATTTTTTAGTTCATTTCCTAATTTATTTCTATCAGATTTCAAGGAGCCATTAGTTTTAGCAACAGTTTACCATCATTTAGTATAAATTAAATATTTAGAAAGGTGTATATGTTTTATAAGTATATGCTTTTTACAATGCAACAGGTATCTGGAGGCATAAAAATGTCATGATGATATTGAGTACATAAAGAGCAAAGAGAAAGAGCAGTTTGCTAAATATTGTAAATCATTAAAAAATAAAAATGCAGTGATAATTCAAGAGAAAATTAGGGTGGGAAAGGGGTATTTTTACTTACACATCTACTCAATAGTATTATGGAAAATACTAGGGTAAAACTAACTAATTATAAATTTTGAAAATATTCACAGATTTCCCATTAGTGCCTTTAACTGAGCCTATACATTCCAGGCACATTAAATCGAAGCCTCGCCCAACCTCAGTACAATCTCCACTTCTTGTAGCTGTCCATCCACTGCAGCATAATCCCAGCTGCCAATCTGAAATAAACCAGCTAGTCAGAGCAGACATAACCAACAGAAACAAATGTCACTCAATAATGTTCAGCGGCACTGTGCTCATGGATAATTTCAAACAGTATCTCTGTCTAGAACATTGATGTGCTCATTCAAAACACCTCCATCTCCAGCTACTGGAAATGAGTAGATAAAGCCGCCTGCCTAGAAAAATAAGTGGAATGCCGCTTCAAAGGACTTTCCAATGTTAAGAGGCAAACACAGCGAAACACAGTGCAAAGTTCTTAAAGAAAAATCAGGGGAATTAATTTTCTGCCCAACATTTTAAATTGTTTCATAAAACCAGAAAAATATGGTTAGACTATGTCATAGAAAGAAGCAGTCATTTGGTCATTCATTTGGTAAGTATCATTTAGTCTATTTTCTCAATAGTATTTGTAAGCATCCACTACAGGAAAACACTGAAATGAGGTTCATACAGTGAGAAGTCAGATTGACTTCAAGTAACTTAAAATGTGAAATGCAACACAAACACACACACACACACACACACACACACACACGCACGCACTTACTTCAATTACACAGTACTGGAAAGGAAAGAAAGAGGTAAGAACAAATTTACTGTTATTACATCCTATCTAATAAAGAGGTAATATGCAAATTGACCCTCACACCCTCACAAGATGGCTGCCTACGATCAGGCTGGTAGCGGGGTTAGTTAGGGACAACCAAACGACTGAACAAGAAGGCTGCGTGGGGCGACCAGGTCAGCAGGGGAGTTAGTGAGGGACGACCAAATGAATGAACAGCAGGCTGTGTGGGGCGACCAGGTCGGCAGGGGAGTTAGTGAGGGACGACCAAATGAATGAACAGCAGGCTGCATGGGGTGACCAGACTGGCAGGGGAGTTAGTGAGGGACGACCAAATGAATAAACAGCAGGCTGCGTGGGGCGACCAGGATGGCAGGGGATTTAGTGAGGGGCAACCAAACGACTGAACAGCAGGCTGTGTGGGGCAACCAGGTCGGCAGGGGAGTTAGTGAGGGATGACCAAATGAATGAACAGCAGGCTGTGTGGGGCGACCAGGTCAGCAGGGGAGTTAGTGAGGGACGACCAAATGAATGAACAGCAGGCTGCGTGGGGTGACCAGGCTGGCAGGGGAGTGAGTGAGGGACGACCAAATGAATAAACAGCAGGCTGCGTGGGGCGACCAGGATGGCAGGGGATTTAGTGAGGGACGACCAAACGACTGAACAGCAGGCTGTATGGGGCGACCAGGCCGGCAGGGGGGTTAGTGAGGGACGACCAAACGACTGAACAAGCAGGCTCACCGGCAGGGGAGGGGTTAGTGAGGGACGACCAAATGACCAAACAGCAGGCTGCATGACGTGACCAGGCCAGCGGGGGAGCTGTGAGGGGCGACCAGGCCAACAGGGGGAGGCAGTTGGGGGTGACCAGGCCAGCAGGGAGGGGGTAGTAAGAGGTGACCAGGCCAGCGTGGGGAGCAGTCAGGGGCAACCAGGCCAGCAAGGGAGGGGGGGAGAAGTTAGAGGCGACCAGGCCAGCAGGCAGGTGAGCGATTAGGAGCCAGCAGTCCAGGATTGTGAGAGGGATGTCACTGCCAGTTTAGGCCCTATCCCAGGGATAGGGCCTAAACTGGCAGTCAGACATCCTCCGAGGGGTCCCGGATTGGAGAGAGTGAAGGCTGGGTTGAGGGGACCCCACCCCATGCACAAATTTCGTGCACCGGGCCTCTAGTAGCTTAATAATACTTAATATTTAAACAATTTTCACGACTCAAATGTTGCACAAATACTAATAGAATGTCAGTTGCTGCTTTGCACTGATAATGAAAAGTAAAAGTAGTGATTATACTCTAAGTAGAAATACATTCTTTGGTAGAAATAAAAGAAAACAAAGTTGTTATTCTGAACATTTAGAAAACTGTCACACATACAAGCTTATATAGATTTTTCCAGTCTATGAAACTTTTTCTTCACCTTAACCTTTCTATAAGCTTGTATTTAGTTTAAAATTTAGAGAACAAAATTCAATCACTTGATCTGAAACTACTTTTCTCACTCTTGATTTAAAATGATGTATCAAAGCCCAACCAGCGTGGCTGAGGGGTTGAGCATCAACCTATGGGCCAGGAGTTCACGGGCTGGATTCCCTTTCAGGGCACATGCCCCAGTTGTGGGCTCTATTACTAGTGCAAGAGGCAGCCGATCAGTGATTCTCTCTCATCATTGATGTTTCTCTCTCTCTCTCCCTCTCTCTTCCTCTCTGAAATCAATAAAAACATTTAAAAAATAAATAGATAATAAAAAAATGATGTAACATAAAATGATACACTTGAATTCTATATAATCTTATTAACTAATGTTACCCCAATTCATGTAATTACGAGTTTTAAAAATAATCAGCACTGAAACCATTATAAATGTAATATAATCTCAATAAAATAAACTAAACTAAAATAAAATATTGTGCCTAAAGGAAGCAGAGGTTCATGACAGAAATCATCAGCATAACAGAATCGCTCAGAATTCCTTGGATTGTTGATAGTGAAATAAAATCATAAAAATATCAATACTTTGCTGCTATGTACTTGGATGCGCAATTCAGCCAGAACTATTTAACAAACAAGTCTGCAATAGGCACAATAACTAGCAAAAAAACATAGATTTGCTTTACTGACAACTCTGATGTCCATTTGGTTCACTAAGGGAAACGTTGATTATTGTGGTTTTGATATACAAGGAAGTCTGGTATAATTTCAAGGTATTTTTTATGTAGGTTTTCAATTAAAACTTGACTAATCCTTACAGTTTATTTGGCTTTTCATTGTACAGTTCCTGCCCTGCACTGTGTCAAATATGTCATCTGGGTAACACACTTCTGGCCAGAGATGCTGCAGCATTATGTCTGTAACACTGAATTGTGGCTGCATAAAACCTTAACTTACTGCATTTAATACTTCTAATTTACTCTGTTGCTATAACCATCACAATCTTGTTGTCCTATTGTCCTTCTCTTAAATCTCCCTGTAGTCACAAAAAAAGACTCCTGCCCCACCTGCTTGAACTGGGCTGGCAGACCATTCCCCCAACTATTTAACAAATGTTAACAATGCTATAAATACCAATTGTGTTTATGCTTTCTGAAAGATTCACTGCAGCCAGTCTTCTGCAACAGCGTTAGAGCTGAAATAAGCTGTTGACTCCCACCAGGAGAGTGATTGAATTCTAAGCCAAAAATGCTTTTCCTTGGATAAGATATCTGATTTGCTACTGCTGTCATGAAGCTGAGGTCATGTAAACTTAAACACTGCTGCTGCTGCTTTTGGAAAACAGACCTTCTCAGAGTGATTATGTGTTGCTCAAACAGCATTTGGAAGGATAAATTTAGAAGAGAGAAAACCAGCCCCTGACACTAAACACAACTCAACGAGAAATTTCAGGTCTGACTTCCATGTTGAGACTCATCACATATAATCCTTTAAATGGAGCAACATCATGGCTCTCCTGCCCCTCTTCCCTACCCAGCTATGTAAACAGAGCTGAGTTCCATTTTATAAAGGAAATTAATGTCTTTAATTTCTGAACTCACATAAACATTGTATTTATTTGAAAAGTAAGAGAGAAAATGACACTTCCAGAGGAAATATAGGAAGGACTTACAGCGAGGGACACAATGAAACAGCATAGACAATAATACTGTTTGTATTAATGTTACTCCTGAGCAGCACCTATCTGCAGTGTGTCAGCAGCCTTTCAATTGCCACCCCCCCCTTGCACCCCGACTCACCCCAGGCTCTGCTCGTGGACCCCTTACACAATGGCTGCTCAGACCCCACACTCTGCCTCTACTTTCCCTTTTGTCAAAACCTATTACCAAATCCTGGGCACAGACAGCTGCATGATTGGAAAGGGTTGTTTAAACACACACACACAAGATTTGTAAGCAAATAAATGATCTCTGATGATAGAATTTTAAGCATTAGCAAATGCGATGTATTCTGTGGCAGAGGCTTCTTTGGTACCTATCAGACCACATGATGCAGGAACTGTCATAGCTGATGTCAGCATATGACTCAGGCATTAGTTAACAAAGTCCAAATTTGGGTGTGAGGTCTTTCCACTGTTACTTTATACTTCCATATTATTTGAGTTTTATATAGTTGACATGTATTACTTTGATAAATGAGTTCTTAAAGCCCTTTATATAACTACTAGAGGCTCAGTGCACAAAATTCATGCACGGGGGTGTGTGTCCCTCAGCCCAGCCTACACCCTCTCCAATTTGGGACCCCTCAAGGGACATCCCTCTCACAATCCAGGATTGCTGTCTCCCAACTGCTCACCTGCCTGCCTTCCTGATTGCCCCTAACTACTTCTGCCTGCCAGCCTGATTGATGCCTAACCACTCCCCTGCCAGCCTGACTGATGCCTAACTGCTCCCCTGCCAGGTTAATTGCCCCTAACTGCCCTCCCCTGCAGGCCTGGTCATCCCTACTGCCCTCCCCTGCAGACCTCATCACCCCTAACTGCCCTCCCCTGCAGGCCTGGTTCCCCCCAACTGCCCTTCCCTGCAGGCCTGGTCGCCCCCAACTTCCCTCCTCTGCCAGCCTGGTCACCCCTAACTGCCCTCCCCTGCTGGCCTGATTCCTTCCAACTGCCCTCCCCTGCTGGCCACCTTGTGGCAGCCATCTTGTGTCCACATGGGGGCAGCCATCTTGTGTTGGAGTGATGGTCAATTTGCATATTACTCTTTTATTAGATAGGATTTAATTACACAGAGACACAACTACACACAGAGAGACACACACACCACTAAGTAGTAACCCCAAGATATAGAATTCACAAATCTTAGGTCAAAAGCCTTCTTGCTTTTAGAAAAAAATGACAAGAACTACAATTAATGTGATATATTTAAGATATTTTCCTTAACAGTAGAAGTGATCTGAGTGATCTTCAAATATGATGGGAAAAATGAAGAAATTAACTCAAATAGCTAAAAAGTATGACAAAAATCATAACTCAGTGAGTAAAATAGGAAATAAGAGATTGGAGATACTCACATAAAGATCGTTATACAAAGTCACTATCCTAGCAACAGCAAACATGGCCCCAAACCAGAAAATAATCAAAAAGACCTCCAAACAGCAAAAGCAGTCAGAATCCTTATCCTCATGTTAACGTGCATCATAGGTTCAGATTTTTAAGCAGAGATTTTTCCCCTCAAAAGAGAAAAAGAGTCGTGGGTTGGCTTTTACTCCTTGATTTTAAAGCTAAACAGAAAAGTAGCAAATGAAACAATTCCATGGTCTCACTAAACAAAGATAGTGACCATCTTTGGCTACATGACCATATGCATATGCACATGTAAAATTTGTGTCTCATATTTCATAACATAATCTGCTTTTCACTGTACTATGGCAAATATAATTCATGGCAATACATGCAGACCTATATAGCAATATTTCTGGTGCTATATATAGCATTCCACTGTATGGATTTACCAGTATTTATTAAACCAGTTCTCTATTGTTAGACATTTATGTGGGGGTTTAAAATATTTTTTATTGATTTTTAGAAAAAGAGGAAGGTAGAGGGAGAGAGAAAAGCAACAAACCCCACAAGCTAGACATGTGCCCTGAGTGGGAATCAAACCAACAGCCTTTCACTATTTGGGATGATGACCAACCAAGTGAGCCACAATGGCCAGGGCTATATATTTGTTTTTAAAACACTGTACAATTGAACCTGTTTTTTGCATACTTGCTCAGTTATTCCTTTTGGTTAAGTGCTAAGTGCATGAATATTTTAATAAGTAATGCAGACTACTATAAAGACTCAACCTATTTTGACCCTCACCAAATATAAAACAATATCTGCTTTCAAACCAACATTACGAACTTTCACATTTTAAATCTTATGTAATTTCATATGAATAAATCCTGCTGAATTTTAAATTGAATTTCATTGATTACCAGTGAGGATAAACTATTTTTCATTTGTGGGTTGTATTTCATCTTTTGTGGAGTATCTGTTCCTGATATCTGGATGTTCAAAAACTTCAGTTTTTATGTAGCCAAACACATCCATTTTCTTAATGACTTTTGATTTTGATAGTAGCCTTACAAAATGGACCCTTTATTTCAAGTTTATAAATCTACTCAGTTATATTATCTTCTAAGTTATAGTTTCACTTTTTTATATTTATAATGTTCTTTATACCAAATAAATATATATATATCATTTATAATTTCTTTCACTTTAAGATGTGAAATAGGGATCTGAATTAATTTATATTCTAGACAATTAGCTAGATGTCCTACATCACACATCGAATAAGAAAACCTTTCCCCAGTGATTTAAAATACCACCTTTATGATATCCCCTCATAGATAATATGCCTATTTCTGGAAACTCTATTCTGCTCCACTGAACCTATAAGTTCCTTCACTAAAACACATCTTGATTACTGTAGTTTATGTTTCTGGATCTGGTACAGTAATCAAAACCTATTTATTTTACCTTTAATTTAGTTCTATCAAATCTGGTTACTTGGTTTCTCTGACTATTGCATCTAAGACACAATAAATTGTAGAGTAGGTGAATGGGTGCCAGAAAGTAGACAGACATACTTGACACAGTAACAAGAAGTGAGAACTGATGGCTTGAGGGCAGAAATAGGGAAAAGATTAAAAGAGCACAAGAAGTAAAAAAAAAAAAAAAAAGAGCACCATGGAATTCTTTAGTTTAAGTTCAAATGTAGCACAGAACAGTGATTAATATTAATAACAAAATATCACATTCTCTAATTATACTCCTCACTTCTCTTTGTTCATTATCTTACTGTAAAATGGCCTCTACTAAAAATGGTAGAACCATTGTTTTTCAAGTATACATATTATAAAAACTGTCTATTCCCAATGCGAGTCAAGTCTCAATAGATGTCAAAGAATATCATCCATACCACACTTTAGCTCTAAATGCAATTAAAATTAGTAACAAAAAAATAAGTAGATTAGAGTTATGGAGACAGTCCTCACTGAAGACATGACCTTTAAGCTGAGGCATATGTGACAATGAACCAGCATGTGAAAATTGGGGACAGTCAGAGAGAATGGCTATCCTAAAAAGGTGCTAAGTCAGTGATGACCTTCACCTGACTAGGAACAGAAAGAAGGTCAGTGGACAGGGCACATGAATGAGGAAGAGAATAGCATGGCATGAGTTCAGAGACATAGGCAAGGCCACACCATATGGATTGAGTAGGATTTTGTTCTGTATTTAAGATGAAATAGGAAGGTTTAAATAGAGGAGTGACATGATCTGATTTACTTTAAACTATAACTTTGGCAGTCTCACTCAGAGCACATCACAATATATACAATTTTTTAAAATTTCTTTCTGACCTACTAAAACTCCATCAATGAACTGTTTTATACTAAGGGCTAGATAACGGAGCTCTCAACTTTTGAATACAGCAAATATCATTTATATGAGAATTCGTAGGTGCATTCTGGATAAGAATATAAAAATGTTCTAGAAATTATGCCTGTTAATATATATTATATTCTAAATATATTAAAGATTTATTTAAGGAACATGCTTACATTACATTACTTCATTGTGAATGTGTTTTTTTCTTTAATAAAAATATTTATTCTTACTCATATCTCATCTTGAATTCAATTATCCTATTTTTCTCTCCTTCTGAATTTCTTTTTTCCCTAATTTTTAGTTTTTTTAAAATGGTGTTAGGCTTGATAAGATCTTAATACATTTGATAAGTATGAAGGAAGATAAGTGAATGAGTCAAACCAAATTCAGTGGAATTAATCAGAAAATAACCAACTTTAATTATTTTTGTAACTTGTCTATAAAAGAATATATGTACTCATCACAAGAAAAATTATGTAACTGTGCATGATGATGGATGTTAACTAGACTTATTATGGTAATCATTTTTGCAATATATACAAATATTAAATCCTTATGTTATATACCTGAAACTAATATAACATATGTCAATTATACCTCAATTTTTTTAAAATGGAAAAAAAAAAAAAGGAATGCTATGCTAGGAAAACAGCAGATTAAAAAAAGGTGAAGGAAGGGAAAAAAATAGAACCAAAGAGACAGAGAAATAAAGGAGAGTAAAGAGGATTTTTAGATAAATAGCTAAAGATAAGAATATATCCTTTAGTTGGAGGTCACAGATATTTGAAAACATTAGCATATTTGCTTGAAAAATAATTCTTTCAGCTGTGTGATCTATGCAAATGCAGACAATGTTGTATATTGATAACCCAGCTGTTTTCTAAAAATTAAAAACAACATAAAAGTTTAATGTGCTGCAGGCTGTTTCTCTGATTACTCTTTGTTCTTTTACGGTTATTATTTCTTTCGTTTAGCGCCTTTTTTATAGAGAGATTATTTTTATGATCACTTATTATACCATATGCATTAACCATTCACTCTAGAATAAAAGTTTCTCAAGTAGAAGGGGAAGGCATGACTTGTATGTAAACAACTTGCTTCTGAGCATGATTGTGTGAACAGCTAAGTGTCCCAAATTAACATTAAAAGAGTAGTGACCAGAAATATGCAATATATAGCTACTGAACAGAAATAAGTCTAGTCTAGTCTGTTTTTAATACTAGAAAGGCACAAATCTATGCTGGAACCATTATTGTGGTTTTGCAGAAATAATCCTATATAATTAAAGGCTCATATGCAAATTGACCAAATGGCAGAACGACTGGTCACTATGACGCACACTGACAGCCAGGGGGCAGACACTCAACGCAGGTGCTGCCCTCTGGTGGTCAGTGTGCTCCCACAGGGGGAGCACCACTCAGCCAGAAGCCAGGCTCATGGCTGGCGAGCACAGAGGCAGTGGTGGGAGCCTCTCCTGCCTTCACGGCAGGCGGACATCCCAAGGGCTCCTGGACTGCGAGAGGGCGCAGGCCAGGCTGAGGGACCCCCTAGTGCATGAACATTGTGCACTGGGCCTCTAGTCAAGTATATGCATAAATCTACTAATATTGAAGATGTTAAAGCATCTTAAAGGAACGAGATTTGGAAGAAAAGATGGTGTAACCTGAAGATGGGGTGGGAGTAAATTAGGAGATGGCAATAGTGGGAGTTTTACAATTGGCAGGAGGCCTGTGACAAGACTTGACTTGGAGGCTGTGCAGGCATGTGGTTGGCCAGGGTGAGAGCAGTGAGACCTGCCTCCCTGGGTCTCTGTGTATATAGCTTTACTCCACTATCAAGGTTTAGAAGGAAACAGTGTGTATGAGGGAAGAGGCCATGTGTGAGCAACCTCTGAAACAGTGCCTACTACCCCAAGGCACTCGGAATCCCCTCGCCCAGTCTTATTTTCTTCATATCACTTATTGCTAAATAAAATTAGTCTTTACTGTTGATTTTCTGTGCACCCCATTAGAAAGTGAGCTCCCTGAAAGGAACTTTGTCTGATTTTCTTGTTTATCTCTGTATTTTCAGCAACTTGAACAAAATGAGTATTTGTTGAATAAGTGAATCAATATTAATAAAATATTAATAAACTGTCCTGCCCTAACTGGTTTGGCTCAGTGGATGGAGCGTCAGCTTGCGGACTCAAGGGTCCCGGGTTCGATTCCGGTCAAGGGCATGTACCTTGGTTGCCAGCACATTCCCCAGTAGGGGGTGCGCAGGAGGCAGCTGATCAATGTTTCTCTCTCATCGATGTTTCTAACTCTCTATCCCTCTCCCTTCCTCTCTGTAAAAATCAATAATATATATATATTTTTAAAAAAGAATAAACTGTCCCAATTCATCAGCCCCTTCCTTATTTATCCAAATTAGCCTAGATCATCCATTTCAGTAGTATCCCTTTAACAATATCATCAATCACCCTTCCACATTCAATCCTTTTTTACATATTCCACCATACTTCCTGGCAAAATCCACTCGTTCTCTCTCTCTTCCTGCATATATACTTTGCACATACATACACACATACCTTCTCTATTAAGCTTTTTCCTACACCTGCTCTCTTGCTGTTGAGAACACAGGAGAAACCAAGTGGAAAGGAAATATTTATTTATTTATTATTGGGAATTTGTTAAACACCCATCACTATGTTAGGCATGTCCATAAGTAATATCTCAAATCCTCATAATCTTCCTGCCTTCCCACCCAATTAATGCACACTTTCTCATACTGGTCCCAGGCTAACCTCTTTAATCTCAGACAAGGCACTACTGTTCCCTGCTGTCCAGGGCTTATCTGTGTTCTGGATTGTGTTCCTGTCCTCTTTCTCACAGAGCTTGGTAGTCTATTATGAGCTTTCTTTCCTGTATGCTTGACATCTTTCCTCTTTTTGGATTTTTTCAATAAACACAGAAACATGGTCAAATATCTACCCATTTAAAAAAAATCTCTTGAAGTACTTCTAAAAAATTTTAGTTTAGATTTTACCTTTCCCCATAGGGGGGAAAATCATTTGAAAGGAAAGGGTCAGACCTCTCTCCCAATATCCAGAAAGGAAGGAGGAGGATAGGAAACTTTTAGTAAAATAAATAAATGCAAATCTATATACTAACCCCCTCCCCCCCCAAAAAAAAAAACAAACAAAAACAAAGCTCTCCCTTAGAGTGGCTGCTCATGGGTATGGGTTTCTTATTGTGGTGACAAAAATTAGATTGTGGTGATGCTTGTAAAATTGTGAATATACGAAAAACTATTATATTGGACACTTTAAATGGGTGAATTGTCAAATGTGAGCCAAATTTCAATAAAGCTATTAAAAATTCTCCCTTCAATTATTTCCTTTCCCACCATGTTTACTTGCTCAGAAACCATTCACAGCACAGCCCTGTACTGTCTAAGTTACTTTCTCTAAGGTCACCAAGGATTCTGAGAATAACCCAATGGGTACTTTTCAGTTCTTATCTGTTCAATCTTCTAGACATGTTCTAAAAAACCATACAGGTGGTGTTGTAACCAACCTTCAATGCACTGCCTTATAATACAGGTAAAAATACTTTTTGTGGCATTGAAGTTTTTGGTGGTCTGGCTCCTGTCTATCTCTATCATCTTATCACTTTTGGTTCATTTCATTCTCCAGCTATGATCTCTTTCATCTATGTGTACATATCCTTTGCTCATGACTCTACCCAATATTCTTATTCATCTTTCAATCTACAGCCCAGGCCTCTCATTTCTCAGATAACATGCCTGGATTCTCCTGCCTGGGTTTTGTACCAATCCTCTATTCTTGTACATACATACAGTATGTACTTATTACAGCATATTATACTTGTTTACCCACAAATATTTCCCCACGAGACAGTGAACTCCAGCTGATGAGGGCAGGGCCTTCAATACTTTAACCTTATTACACAATTTGGGTTTAGTGAAAGGTGGTTGAAAAAGGAATGAATTAATGACTTATTCTTGTTTTGTTTTTCCTTGGTTCACTTCACAGTGAACTCTGCATGGGTCCTCTAGGAAACGGTCTCTAATAACTTCTCTGGTGTTAACATTTTATGATTCTTTCTATGATGTAATCAGCAATTCCTATTCTTGTTACAGTTGTGTTTCCTAGCCCAGGGATTTAACAGTGAACAACACAAGGGAAAGAATTAACACTTGCTGAGTACTTATGATGGTACTAGAGGCCCGGTGCACGAAACTCATGCATGAGGGAGGTGGGGTGTCCCTCAGCCCAGCCTGCACCCTCTCCAATCTGGGACCCCTCAAGGGATGTCAGACCCGATACCGGTGGGCAGTCAGACATCCCTCTCACAATCCAGGACTGCTGGCTCCCAACCGCTCGCCTGCCTGATTTCCCCTAACCACTTCTGCCTGCCAGCTTGATCTACGCCTAACTGCTCCCCTGCCGGCCTAATTGCCCCTAACTGCCCCTCCCTGCCAGCCTGGTCAACCCTAACTGCCCTCCCCTACAAACCTGGTCACCCCCAACTGCCCTCCCCTGCTGAACTGGTAACCCCTAACTGCCCTCCCTTGCCAGCATGGTCGCCCCCAACTGCCCTCCCCTGCTGACCTGGTAACCCCTAACTGCCCTCCCTTGCCAGCGTGGTCGCCCCCAACTGCCCTCCTCTGCAGGCCTGGTAACCCCTAACTGCCCTTTCCTGCCAGCCTGGTCAACCCTAACTGTCCTCCTCTACAAACCTGGTCACCCCCAACTGCCCTCCCCTGCTGACCTGGTAACCCCTAACTGCCCTCCCTTGCCAGCATGGTCGCCCCCAGCTGCCCTCCTCTGCTGGCCTGGTTACCTCTAACTTCCCTCCCCTGCTGGCCTGATCACCCACAACTGCCCTCCCCTGCTGGCCATCTTATAGCAGCCATCTTGTGACCACATGGGGGCAGCCATCTTTGACCAATGGGGGCGGTCATCTTGTGTGTTGGAGTGATGGTCAATTTGCATATTACTCTTTTATTAGATAGGATAGACCACTAGGCGCCTACCATGCGCTATACCTCATATAATCCTCTAGGGCAGTGGTTCTCAACCTTCTTAATGCCTCGACCCTTTAATACAGTTCCTCATGTTGTGGTATGACCCACAGGTTGAGAACCGCTAGCAGGGTTGCCTAAGACCATTGGAAAACACAGATATTTACATTACGATTCATAACAGTAGCAAAATTAGTTATGAAGTAGCAACGAAAATAATTTTATGGTTAGGGTTCACCACAACATGAGGAACTGTATTAAAGGGTCGAGGCATTAAGAAGGTTGAGAACCACTGCTCTAGGGGGTGGGCATTATCACACCAATTCTATATCTGATGGAAATAGAGTCTCAGCCAGATTCATGTCGTACAACTAGTAGACATCAGGGCCAGGAATCAAATCCACATTTATTGGCTGGTTTGTCTGTCTGTTTCTTTACCCTACTATATCACACTGCACTGTGCCACAGGATTTAGCATTATGATATAGAATCTTATCTAATAAGGAGGGATATGCTAAATGACTGCCCTACCCTCAAAGATGACGGCACCAACAGCCAATAAGGAGGGAACATGCTAATTGACTGTCATGCCCTCAAAGATGGCGGTGCCCATAGCCGCAAGATGGCAGTGCCTAGTCCCCTCAGCCCCCAAGCTGCCCAGAGGCACAGGCAAACCTCGGATGGCGTCTGCCCAGCTGACACCCAAGGCAAGCCTCAGATGTCAGCTGCCCAGCCTCCCAGGGCCAGCCCAAGGCACAGGCAAGCCTTGGATGGCAGCTGCCCAGCCGCCCAGTGCTGGCCCAAGGTGCAGGCAAGCCTCAGATAGCAGCTGCCCAGCTGCCCTGGGCTGCCCGAGGTGTGAGCTGCTGGCAGTGAGAGCAGCGGAGGTGTGATGGGGCATCGCCTTCCCCTGATCGCCAGGTTGCCTCCCACCCCTGAGGGCTCCCGGACTCTGAGAGGGGGCAGGCTGGGCTGAGGGACCCCCCTCCAGTGCATGAATTTTCATGCACCAGGCCTCTAGTGGCTATAATAAAAGATGATCACATTTGTTAAATAACATTCAGAAAGACTTGTAGAACAAGAGTATGGTGAATGCCAGAGAAAAAGGGAGGTGGGTGGAGGAGAAGAAGGTAAAGGGGGGATAAATGGTGATGGAAGGAGACTTGACTTAAGGTGGTAAACACACAATATAATATACAGATGATGTATTATAGAATTGTACACCTAAAACCTATATCATTTTATTCACCAATGTCACCACAATAAATTCAATAAAAAGAAAAAGAATTGGCTAGACATGTTACATAAAAAAAAAAGCTTTGTGAATTAACCATATATATTTATATAAATAGTACTAAGTAATGAAGTGATATATTCTTTCAAAAACATCAGGTACCTACCATACTTAGAACACAGCAAGCCACATTATTAGAATGCATGTTGAATCTAATATAAATATACACTGAGTGGCCAGATTATTATGATCTCTGAACGCATAATAATCTGGCCACTCAGTGTGTGTGTGTGTGTGTGTGTGTGTGTGTATGTGTGTATTAGAGGTCCAGTGTATGAATTTGTGCATGAGTGGAGTCCGTCCAGCCTGGCCAGGGGGAGGGGACATGGGCAGTTAGCCGGCCTGCCTGCTGGTCGAACTCCTAGTCAAGGGGACAATTTGCATATTAGCCTTTTATTATATAGGATATACACTGAGTGGCCAGATTATTATGCGTTCAGCGATCATAATAATCTGGCTACTCAGTGTATGTTGATATAACATCCTATATAATAAAAGCATAGTATGCAAATTGTCCCCTCCAATGGGAGTTTGTCCGGGAGTTCAACCAGGGGGCAGGGCCAGCCGGGGGAAGGGAGGGAGACCCTGGCTGTTGGTGGTGGCAGGCAGCTGTGTGAAGGGAGAGAATACCCAGCTGGCAGCTGGCAACCACTAGGGACCCTACCAGTGCATGAATTTCACGCACTGGGCCTCTAGTAAAATATAAACATAAATTAAGGTGTGATGAGTGGAAAACTGCAGTCAAAGTTTAATTTGTTAATAATATTAACTATTTGGGGTTGTGGGGAAGAAAAGGGAGTCAAATAAACTTAAGGCAAAAGTTTTAAATAGTCTTTAGCAAATGTTGATCATGAAAAATAAATACAAAAAACATATGTGTTATGGCAGTTCCTCAAACAGTTAAATATAAAATTACCATGTAATCTAGCAATTCCACTTCTGAGTATATATCCAAAAGAACTGAAAAAGGGACTTAAACAGATACTTGTCATCAACGTTCATAGCAGTATTACTCACAAAGGCCAAAAGGCGAACACAACCTTTTGTTTATCCATGGCAGATAATGGATAAACAAAATGTGGTATTCTCATACAGTGGAATATTAGTCAGCCTTAAAAAGGAAGGAAATTCTGACACATGCCACAACATGGATGAATCATGAGGACATTACACTAAGTGAAATAAGCCAGTCACAAAAATACAAATACTGTATGATTCCACTGCTACAGGTACCTAGGAATCAAATTCCTGGAGACAAAGTAGAATGGTGATTGTCAAGGGATGAGGGCAGGGGAAGTAAGGGATTACTGTTTAAAGCATAGAGAGTTTCAGTTTGGAAAGATGAAATCTTCTGGAGATGAATGGTAGTGCTGGTTGCATTACTATGTGAATGTACTTAATGCCGCTCAAAAATGGATAAAATAGGCCCAGATGATGTGGCTCATTGGTTGAGTGTCGGCCCATGAATCAAGAGGTCACTGGTTTGATTTCGGGTCAGGGCACATGCCTGGGTTTCAGGCTTGATCCATAGTAGGGAGCCTGCAGGAGGCAGCTGATCAGTGTTTCTCTGTCTCATTGATGTTTCTATCTCTATATCCCCTCTATCTTTAAAATCAATAGAAACATATAGTTTTTTAAAAAGGAGAAAATGGTAAATTTTGTGTTATATTTATTTACTATAATAAAAATATTAGTTGAAATCATAACATGTTAGTTTAAGTGAAAGAAAAAATATATTTCAACTACATATCTAATGTCTAAATGGAGTATGCCTAATTTCAAATATTCTACAAAATTAATTTAACAAATACTAGTATTTATTATCCCATTGTCTGACAATAAGCCTGGGTTTGGAATAAGAAAATAAAGTCATCAAAGATATATGAAAAGTCTTCTAGATCTCCACTATCCAATATGGTAGCCACTAGCCATACATGCCTATTTAAAGTTGAATTAAATAAAATTAAATAATTCTTGGCTGGTTTGGCTCAATGGTTAAAGTGTCAACCCTGGAACTGAAAGGTCTTGGGTTCCATTCCAGTCAAGGGCACACATCTCAGTTGCAGGCTCTATCCCTGGCCCTGGTCAGGGAGTGCACTAGAGGCAACCAGTCCATGTGTCTTTCTTGCATCAATGTTTCTCTCTCCCCCCTACTCCCTCCCTCCCTCCTCTCCACTCTCTCTCTCTAAAAAAAAAAAAAATCAATATCCTCAGATGAGGATTAAAAAATAATAATAATAAATAAAATTAAACATTCAATTCCTCCCTCAGTCACACTAGCCACTGAAATGCAGAATTTCCACATATGACTAGTGGCTACCACATTGGACAGTGGAGACATAATGAACATTTCCATCACTACAGGAAGTTCTTTGAAACCATGCTCTCTCAGATTACATGTAAACAGTATATGGTAAACTCCTTTGGTAGATCATTGGTGTATGTGAGGAAGAAAGAGCCAATTATGCAGGTTGTTCTAGAGAGGAGACAACTAGCTAATTCAATGTTTCACATTGTAACTACCAGCATCACACAGATATAGGGTTAGAGCTAGCCTTTATCATGCAAATGTTGCAAAAAAACTTCAATGAAGTGAAAGAGATAATTATATTACCTGGGACACACAAATAGACAGATCTTTTTTTAAAAAAAAGGATCCCATATTGGGAGAAATAGTGTTAAATACATTTTCAAAGCAACTCTATAGAATATTATGGAATTTCAAAATTAAAACTATACAGATTATATAGCAACATAAAATGATACATGCTGGTATGTTAAGTAAAACAGGTTATAAAATCAGACATATATGATTTTAGTCAATTAGAGTTATGGATAATTACTATAAGGGAACATGAAAAATAAAAATGTGGTATATTTGATGAAGAATTATGGACACTTATAGAACAAAGTAGCAGTATTCAAATATTGTTAAAATGATAAAAATGAAAGTAAATAGCCTATGCTATTGTATTCTAACAATAAAATTCCATTCTACTTGGTAACACAACTTCCATGTTTGCTTTAATCTCAGTATCATACACAGAACCCTATGTGCATTCTGTGTCACGCTCTAATAAAATAAAATAAAACATGTAGGAACATTTTCAAATAACTGAAAAACTGGAAGAGTCTGTAAGAGTTCATGTGATCCAGTTTTAAGGTAAACTGAAAAACAGAGATTCAAAACCTGTGCATTTTAAGACATTATGTGTATCTAGTATAGACAGCGCCTGGGAAGGCACATGGGCATTTCTTTAATTAGTGTCAGCTGAACTCAGGGCGATAGGCAGACCCACACCCTGGGAACATGCTTCCCCAAAAAGGCTGGACATGTTATCAGCTTGGCCTTCATTTCAGCCCAGGTGTCGGGAGCGGGCTTTGATATGTAAATCCAGGCAAGCACCAGGAATGCTTGGGCCTACTCAAGAATGCAAATAAGCTCCTTTGATCCTCAGTTTGGGTGATACTTCCTGGTATTTGGGGGTATAAAATAAATGAACTGCATGGCTCGGAGTCCCTGCCTCTCCATCAGAGGTGGCAGCGGTTCCACCCAGCTCCCAGCTTTTTCCTTCTATCTTCATGTCTGGTCTCTTTCTTTTATTTCTCAATCCCCAGCTCCTCTACTCAGGAACTGGACCCGCTCTCTTTACGCACTGGACGTGGTAAAGAGAGAAACACCCACAATCCAGTACATGGTGCTTTTGTCTGTGTACTAACCTTTACCCAGCACATAAACCAGGTGATAATATATATTGGCAAATACAGTTAAACATGTGCTTAGTGCCTGGCCAGTGTGGCTCAATAATTGAGCATCAGCCCATGAACCAGGAGATCAGGATTTGATTCCAGGTCAGGGCACATGCCCAGGTTGTGGGCTTGATTCCTCAGTAGGGGGCATACAGGAGCCAGCCAATGGATGTCCCTATCTCTCTATCTCTTCCCCTTCCTCTCTTTAATATCAATAAAAATATATTTTTAAAAATATGTGCTTATTATGCACTGTCAACATGACCAGGTCATACACAGAATTATAAAGGAATATATTGAGTACTGGTGAAAAATGACAAACCTTACTTATTACACATGTTTTCTTTAAAGTGATTATGCTAAGCGAAATAAGCCAATCAGAGAAAGATTAAGTATCACATGATTTCACTCATCTGTGGAATCTAATGAACAAAATCAACTAATGAACAAAATAGATCCAGAGACATAGCAGCATGGAACAGGCTGCCAAATCTCAGAGGGAAGGCAGGGGTGGGTGAGAAGAGATCAACCAAAGAAGTTGTATGCAATATATGCATAACCCATGGGCACTGACAACAGTGTGGTGAAGAACTGGAACAGGCAGGTACAGGGTGGAGGGGGTCAATGGGAAAAAACAAAGGGGACATCTGTAAGACTTTAAAGAATAAAGATAATGTATGAGAATGTTAGACTTCATTCCTACTATTAACTTTTCTATGGCTATACAGGTACCTAGGTATTATATATAAATACTAAAGGCCCGGTGCATGAAATTCATACACAATGGGGGGGCGGGGGAGTCCCTCAGCCTGGCCTGCACCCTCTCACAGTCCAGGACCCCTTGGGGGATGTCCGCCTGCTGGCTTAGGCCGATCCCCCCAGAGATTGGGCCTAAGCTGGCAGTTGGCAGTCCGGGGCTCTCACAGTCTGGTACCCCTCGCTCCTTACTGCCTGCCTGCAGCGGAGGCAGGAGAGGCTCCCACTACTGCTGCTGTGCTTGCCAGCCGTGAGCCTGGCTTCTGACCAAGCGGTGCTCTCCCTGTGGGAGCACACTGACCACCAGGGGGCAGCTCCTGCGTTGAATGTCTGCCCCCAGGTGGTCAGTGCACATCATAGCGACTGGCTGTTCCAACGTTTGGTCAATTTGCATATTAGGCTTTTATTATATAGGATGTGTTTTATTTAGATTTAAATAGATTTATGCTTACAGTCTTATTTCTTTAATAAATTATTTTCCTAATACTTTAAATTAGTGAGTAACCTTCAAAGTTATAAAAATTGTAAGTATTATTATTTATCCCATCATGGGTTCAACTTGAAGACGCTCTCATTTTTTATTGAGTCAAGCATTTTGTTAGAAGAAAGTCCTGGGTTCAAGTCCCAACTAAGTCTCTAACTGGAAGGTTATCCTGCTTAAGATACTTCACCCACCTGGTTTCAGTTTCATCTTTAGTCAAATGAAAGTAGGAGGAAGATGACATCTAGTACCTTCTAGTCTAAAGACACCTGTTAGCCCCAGTCAGATAATTACCTCTCTCAGCACAGGATCAGTTATTGAATTCAGGTTGACAGCTCCTTCATAGGTCAGGTAATAGAACACATTGAGGGATCGAACAGCCTCTGGTCCTTGCTGTTTATAGCCAAAAATGAGATCAATCCACTGGTGAAGTTGGCAGGAAACAAATTCACTTTCCAGGGCCTGAAAAAGGGCATAGGTTGTATTATTATGCTGAATTCTATTTTTAAAATATGTAGAGAAATTGAGAACAAGCAGTAAAGTTTGATGCTAAATTTACTGTAAACAGACTAATTCTGATGTCCTATTTTCCACCAGAATCTGTTCTCCCTTATTTACAATTCGAGTCTTTCCAGCACTTGTCACGCTGAATTGTGATAGATTGTTACCATTAACATTTTGGTATTATTCTACCATACTGTGAGTAAGCACAGTGAAGACCAGGGATAAGGTCCTGTCTTGGTCACATTTGTAACTCAAGGCCTGATAGGTACTCAATTTATGCTTCAAAGATAGGTCATACAACGTAAAGGCTACTGTAGCACAGCAAATGTGAAAACATTAAAAATTTACTGTCCACTTAGAATATTTATAATTTTTCTAAATGTAAACTTTTTTTGCTTACTGCATGCGACAACTGTAACCAAATCATTTAGTTATTTCAACTGAATTTTCATGCCAACAAATGAGATCTTAGCAGAGATATTTATAATTACTGAATTATTATTCTAGATATTAATATCAAACAAGTCCAAATTATCTGACACCATAACAGTGTCCAATAAATAATGAATGAACACAGTCAAGTATTCAGTAGAAATGCTGGGCGCAGATCCACTTCCAGATCATTACATTCCCAGTTAAGGGCACTGTACCTAAAACACAATAGATGCCAATGTTTGCTAAATTTAATAAAATTAAAAATAAGAGTTTAAGAAAACTGGAGACATTATTGAGACAATTATTTATATTTATGTTATTTATTATTGTTCAATATTATTCCAATATAAAAGTTTAGTATTGTGGACTACTTTATCTCTGATTCAAATCAGAGATCTCTCAAACTCAAACTCTGAAGAGTGATCCGAAGTGTACCAAGTTCTATCAGGTTATGTGTCTCATTGAAATTCTTATTTTTAGATTAATAAGTATATGGCTATGATGTGTTTTGGTGTGACTTGCTATGTTATCAATATTATAAGAAGAAGTCTGTTGTTTTTAAAACGAAATTGACTAACTTCTATAGGAAGCAATGAGTAAGAAATAAACCATCTCGTGACAAAATTAAGTTCCTATTAGTTCACAGGTGTACATTTGTGTAAATATTTGGTTTATTAAAATAAATGCCTAAGAATAAGAAAGATGTTTATGGCCAAATTCAAATATACTAGTATTTCCTTTAACTAATAATATTTAACTTGGATTCACAATATATGGAGTACTTTAAAATATAAAAAAATAATTCTGTAAATAAAAACTGTAGGCAATTGTCATGTTGCAAAGTGTACGTGAAATAAAGTATACCTAAAAAAATTTAGCGTCTTTCAATAGTGAAAGTTACTATTTTAGACATTTCTTGTAAAACTCGTATTTATAAATTTAGTAAATAGCTAACAGAGCACAAGACTGCTTCATATTTTATTTGACATAAGAAGAGAATAGCTTGTAATAACTTTAAGTAAATTTCTATTTTAAGTACATGGATTAAAAAAATCAATCCCAAAATCCAGGAACTATTAATGCAAGTTGCACCCCAAAATGATACATTTGTTTCATTAACTTGGGCCTTGGGTAGGAATGGGGGGTAGGGGACATGTTTAAAGTAACACATAAAAACAGCAATTGTCTTAATTTGTGTGCAGTGCACTCCACACAAAAGCCCTAAATATGTTCAAATTAGAGCAAGCTGCTTGATTGTCACTACAGTCTCATGTCACATTAATGCATGACAAACATTAAACCATACACTTAAATGGCAATTTATATCATTTAAATGTTTACTGCCAGACTAGCTCATCACTCATTTAAATGTGACTTTCTGACAGCTAATTTCAGTTAATTTTCTCCAATTCACTTAATTAGAACTTTCAATCAGGGAAGAACCTCTACATATCTTTGATATTACATCCTTTTTATTTTTTCAAAATCTGAGTCCATAAACTGCTGAAAAGCTCTGCATATAATAGATTAGCATGTAATATCTGAATCTACAAAAAAAAAGTGCAACCTTATGCAGCAAACTCACAGTATGTACTCTCATAAAGAACCTACACTTATTTATGTAAATAATACTCTCGCCAGTAGTTTAAATAAAAAACGTTTAGTTCATATACACACATTATTGAAACTATAAAAACCCTGCATCCAAGCTAATTAAAAATTAATGATTTCAAAATTGTTTAATAAGATAAAACAGTCAGGAGTCTCCCAAGTGTCCATGGTATTGTGATTTGAAACTATAAAATTCTAGAAGGCTCAGCAAATGACAAAGTACAAATGAATTTTCTCAATATTAAAGCCCTAAAAACCAGAGTAATTTTATTTTGCTGTCATCAAACAAAGAATTGTCTTACTAATGTTGATTAGTTTTTTACTCATATTCAAAATGTTGAAGTTGGTTAGATTTAGATGCTTAAACCTTGATACCACATCACAGTGTTAAGCAAAAATGCTCAATTTACATACACTGTGCTCACACTGTGCCATAAACACATGCACAGAGATGACTCCAGTGTCATAGTTCGGCCCTCCCCTTCCAATGTCATACGGGTCAGTCCTTAAGGGGTTGGCCAGTATCATGGAATGATTGGCAACATCTTTACAGAGATTGATAAACACATTGCCTTCATGAATAAATTTTAAATAAAAATTTTAAAACTACACTAAAAATCTCATTAACTGTCCACAAGCATTTCTTGCAATATACTAAATCTTAAAAAAAAAAAAAAAAAAAAGTATCACAAGTTAAGGATACAAGAGAATTCCAAAAACTTTTAGTACATTTCAGTACAAAGTCAGTTCGGGACATTAACATTCTTTTGATATCAGTGAATGACAACTGCCTAACCAAAAGTATTTAATATAAATGGACTTACTAAGGACTTGAGGGTAGAGGTAAAGACAAGAAGGGGGAAAGAAATTGTTGAGGGGGAAAAAAATACAAGTAATTCAAAATAGAATACCCTGGGATTACATTTTATAACTTTTGTCTTTGAGAGTCAAAAAACATAAATCATAAAACATATTAAAAATTCCTTAAATCCCTTTTTATATGTTAAGACTGTTAAAAATACTCTATATAAAATACTTATTTTTATCCACATTTTTAGTCACAAATAAATAAAAACATGCCAGTGGAATGTTAAGCGTTTGGGATTTTTCAAATCCTTTAGGACAGGCAGTCCTCATTAAGGCTGGAGTTAAATATGGTTTGCAGCTAGGGGATAGTAACAGGCTTCCCATGCTGCTCTCAAACCTAACCAATCAGTTGTTAGTACTCCCCTAGCAGGCTGAATACATCATTTACATCCAATGTGTGCTCTGAGTAAAATTTGTAAACAAGAAAATCCACTAAAATGTCCAACACAATATAATAACATCCAACTCATCTGAGTTATTATAAAATAAATCAGTGACTAATGTCCAATTGTTAAGGATCAAATAAGACTATGACAAGACTATCATATGAAGCCTCACACAAATTGTCAATCCAATCCAGGGGGACTCATATTAGTCTTGACAAACTGTCTGGGGGTTGATATCTGTTTTTTTAATGAGATCTATTATATAGAGACTAAAATACTTCGAGATATGCTAAAAAGTACAGTATACAGATGTCAAATACAACACTTATTAGTAACTTTTA
Source organism: Corynorhinus townsendii (assembly GCA_026230045.1). Taxonomy (NCBI): domain Eukaryota; kingdom Metazoa; phylum Chordata; class Mammalia; order Chiroptera; family Vespertilionidae; genus Corynorhinus; species Corynorhinus townsendii. The sequence continues at coordinate 115,055,888 of JAPDVU010000006.1, read as the reverse complement.
TTTGCTTGATATGCATGCAGAACATAAAAAATAAACCTTTAATATTTTAAGATAATAGTAAATTATTCATAAATAACTCGTTTGTATAACCCTGTGTCAGAAATCATTATAACATATATGAATATGTGTCTAACAATAAATCTCATTGAAAGAATGTAATCTGTTTTTGTGAAACTAACCCATTAAGGAGATGAATTATTTATTGGTTAAAAAAATGTTATATAAAATTATTCTTGTTTCCTACAGTGGAGTCAAATAATATTATAACTTCCAGAAAAATAGTTTGCTTTTTTCAAGAAACTCTAAGCTATTTGAGAATAAAAAGTCTAAAATAAAAGGCATTAATCATGTGTTTAATCCATGCATGGCTGAGAGATACTCTAGCAATTTCCTTTTATTTTCAAACAATCAAATTTTCTTTAATGTAAAAATGACATAAAATCAAGCATATCAATTTCAATTAACAAAAGAAATTACATGTTAATTGTTTACCTCAAGACCAGGAAACCTTACTTGTACGTTTGTTTCTCATACTTATAATTCCAAATGTTTATTTCTATTTTGCTAAATGTTCTCATACCACACCATTTAAAAGAAAACAACTAAATAAAAAGATACTGACATCTTAGGAAAAATGATTGTTATTAAAAAATCAAACAAAACAAGTAAATATTACTTATAACCTGCCCAGATACACATTTCTGCACACCTTTACCACTACTTGCATGCCCAAGCTTCTGGAAGGCCCTATTCAGTTCTGAGATGCACAACCCTATAGCTCGAAGTTTCAAATAAAAAAAATAAAAATCACTAACTCTCATAACTTGATATGTATTATAAGATGCATTTAATCATGTTTTTAATGGGAAAAAATAAAAATTTGTCTTGTAAAATTTTAATTGTACTTATAATTAAGAGTATTAATTCATTTGAGTGTAGATAGTGACATGTTTCAAAGGAGTTAATGTTTGGATTGGCAAGAATGTAGTATACAACATTTTGCACTTGGAATTTTAAGTATTTTTCATTTCAAATACATGTAATACAGCCTCCTATACACACACACACACACACACACACACACACACACACACACACAGATTTAAAATGAACTGGTCTGTTATGTTTGCATGTGCTGGATTTCAAACACTAGTGGTAATGTTTCCTTAACATTGATATATGACCTTTGTAATTTACATTGAAGAAAGCTGTTTTTTTCAGCCTAATTAGAACTGTTTCAAATTTTCCTGCTAAATATATGATATAAAGTCCTTTCAACTTTTTTATTCTAGAGTTTCTTTCCATGTCAACTTTGTTCCAATCAAAATATGCTTTGAATTAAATGATTTTGATTGAATATGTGGATCACATTTCACTTCTAAGATTTAAAGTCCAAAAAGGAAAAGTTTAGCCTGTTCAAACAAAGCAAGAGCAGCCACTTTGCGGAAAGCTATTCACATTTAAGAAGACTGACAAATTGTTTGTGTGCACCATTAGGTCTAGTTTCTGCAATAGTTGCCAGATTTCCTGTCTCCCTAATAAGATACATTAACTCCTTAAATGCTGGCTCTGAATTTGTGATGAATCCAAGTAACTTTAGCAAATTTTCAGTTTCTTTGAAATAAATGGAATGAATAGAAAAGTAGCTGTGTTATATCAAAAAATTTCAAGAGCCGAAGGTCATAGAAAAATCAACATATTTTCATTATGGATAGATATGGATTTTTAATGTAAATATGCTTTCCAAATGAAATTATTCAAAAGTGGCAAATCCACATTAATCCTCATTTTCTTTAAAAGATGCATTATTAATTAACCAATTAAGGATTACTTGTTGAGGTGAAACACAACAGTGAAAATATTAAAATGCTGATGAAATGTACTAACAAGAATAAACATTCTCCCATATTGATTACAATACACCATGCTTCAGAATTCAGATATTTACCTTAATATATAGAACAAATATGAAAATAAAAATTTTATACTATTTACAAAGAAAAGTTTACTTCTATGGCTTAAAAATTGTGTGAAGCTGTGACATTAAGAACAGTAAATCATGAAAACCATAGGGAGAAAAGTAAGATCAAGGATTAAAAGGGAAAAAAACTATTGATGCTGAGAAAAAACATTGTATCTGACAGCTTAAAAAATGAAATTTAGTCAACAGCACATTGAAGTTCAGGCTGAAAGCAGATAGAGAAATCAGTAAATCTGTACTTCTAAACTGCCCTTGAACTGCTGGGCAGAAGAGAGATTTTGGAGTAGGCAGCACACCGCTCATTTCTACATTTCTACCATTACTAAAGAAAAGTGTGAGTTAGTATCATATCTTGATATAACCATCAAGCACTCGTGCATCTTTTGGCAGGAGAATCATTCTGTCTACGATTATTATTGTGCAGTTTTAAATGGACTAGTCAACCAGCTGTTATATATTTTACACACTGAAGGCCATGTTTCCTTTGAAATTCATAGTTTTAATCTCAACTGAAGTCTGTATTGCTGTGTGCCAAGATCAAAAGGATTAGGCAAACTTGTACAATTACCCTCCTTTTCAGGGAGATGATTTTTTTCCCCAATGTTTAAAATAGTCCTGTATGCTGACATTTTATCCAACTATTTTCTTTAGAGCTACAGAACATTAAAACATTTAATTAACATTTCAACCTTAGGTCACTCCTAATCTAAAATCTAGGAATTCATAATATACAGATATTTTAAACTAGTTATAGTATAATACACATAGGGAGATGGAGCTTTTAAAAAAATTCTATCCTGTAAGAATGGATGGCAAACAACTATATACGACGACAGAGATACCCATCTACTTTACTATTTGTTTATATTTTGCATGACTTCATTCAGAAAACAATTTAGAACTTACAACAATGCATAATCATCAAGATAAAAATAAATTTAACTATAAAAATAGTGATAAGTACATAAAAATCACGCCAAGAAATTCCATCGACTTGGTAAAGGTGCACCATATATCTGACTCTCAGCTTTTTATCAGGCAACATAAAGAAAGAAACACGAACACTTACAAGAGTCAAATATGACCATAATGTAAAAATAAACCAGATGGCCTAAAAAAACACTTTATTTCTATTCCTGAGATAAGAAATTCCTCCCTTGGCAATATGATGGAATCCAGGTATGTGACTCTCGAAGGGACTGACTTAATCCTAGATAGATTTAAAGTACAGACAAATGGAGAGACTACATATTCTTCAGGCAACCCTGCATAAACATTAGTTCTCATAGGTGAGGCTTTGAATGGTAAATTCTAGATTATACTCCATGACAAGTATCTGGAATGCAGCCATTTTATTCTGTCAGTTAAATGAAGAGCCACAGGCTTCAACAACAGCTAAGCTGAGTCACAGGGCTAATAATCTGTTAAAAATGTGTAGAGGAAGGCCCATCTTCACTTAGAAGGGACAGCGGCCTGTCCTGAGACAGGCCCAAGTTTCTCCTCTGAAAGTAATTTTGGGTAAACTTGCCCTCACAGATAGATGGGCAACAAAAGCCTCCAAATGCCAACCGTGATGTCCTAATATTTACGGACGGTACAATCCCTAGAAAATTAATTCTGAGCATTGTAAATGGCTGTTATGCTGAGATACACTAGTTATAGTATAATAAATGCTGATGAAATATACTAACAGGAGCAAACATTCTATGGCTTAAAAATAGTCCTGTATCCTGTATAATTTTTATAATTACTTGTTATAAAAACATACACTTAAGTAATTAAAACATTATTCTAAAATTCTCAATGATCCACCTAGGTCTAGAAAAAAGAATAGGTTCCTTTTTTAAATCATGGGGAAAATGTCTTAATTTGTTGTACAAAATTCTGGAAGTTTCATTTTCTAGTTAGTTATAAAAGGAAGGAAAACAAAACCAAAATATGTAATCCCTTCCCATTTGCTTATCCACATAGATCTGATAAATACTAGCAGTCTTTTGCCTTTGAAGAGGGCCAGACCAAAATCTCTACTTATTGCCAGATGTAGTTTAATCCCATGGGGACTCCAGACAAAACCAAGGAGCTGTCTTCATGGCACCAGTGGCTCCCTGGACTGACTGCCATAAACTTATATTGGCAAATCAACATCCTTGGCAAAACAGAATGCTTATTATATCACCACCTCCAAGAATACCCTATAAAGAAAAACTTAAAGTAAAGAAAATGAACACAAAAGTTGCTGAATATTTTTTAAAGCATTGACAAGTTCAGCCAGAAAATGACATCTGCATTTACTTTGTGTCTGCAATTGTATATACATATATTAAATGTAGGACTCAAAGTCTTTTTTTTCATCCTGCAACTTTTGATTAATATCAGCAGCTCTGTCATCCATTCAATATACAAGCTTTTATTGAGTGCTTACTATAGGTACTGTTCTATGCTGGATTCTGGGGATAGCGAGATGAGATGCCTCTTTGGAGGGTGGGTAGGTAGGCAAAAGGTCATCCATCTCTAAGATGACTATAGCAGTCAACATGAGAGGCACTGAGCGTCTCACGATAGTGGCAGTGGGAGTGAAGAGGAGGGGAAAGATTTAAGAAGTGACTCCACCATCTGATTAACAATGTGAGAGAGGAAGGAAAGGGAGTTCAGGATGACACCCAGGTTTCAAGTTTGGACCTTCATCATGGAGAAGGAACAGCAGATACAGTAAAAGATTAACTCAGTTTTGAAATTAATATTAGTATTTTGGATTTTCTTTTATAGATTTGAAGTTAACCCTAAGCCTTTTTTTTTTTAATCTAAGGCTGCTAATTCTAATAGAAATATGTATAATACTACTTAAGTATTAAAATATATTCATGTTCAGTACTGGGATGGCCAAGCCAAAACAATTCTGGGTAGTAAAGTGACTACCAACAAAAAATTAATGTAAGCCACATATATAATTTAAAATTTTCTAGTAGTCACATTTTAAAAAATAAACAGATGAAATTAATTTTAACACAGTATATTTAATCAGAAATACAAAGATATCATTTAAACATATAACCAATGTAAAAATTATTATTTTGTATTAAGTCTTAGAAATCTGGCATGCATTTTACTCTTACAATGTATATCACATCTCCATTCAGATGAGCCACATTTCAAGTGTTCAACAGCCACACATGACTAGTGCGGACATTGGACAGGAAAGCTTTCTACTCAATTCCCCAAACTGAACCTGCATTCAAATTTTTACAGTATTCTGAAATAAGATAGAATGCAGGGATTAGCATTATTTAACCCTTTATAAAGTATACCTACTCTTACTGAAGATAAAGATAAAGCTCCCGAAGCACAAAGCACCTCCAGACTACAAAATGACCTTTGATGTGGTTAAAGGTTGTTATAATTTTCAGTGCATGAAGAATGGCTATACCATAGGACACGACAGCAAAAACTATAGTATTTTCAAGTGTGAAACAGACATAATGTTCTGCCATGTATATTCTTCAGCCATTTACAAATCTCTGAAGAGATGTGGTGGCATGTGAAAGATGGCGCTATGACTGACCTCTCCAACAATAAAAGTAAATGGCTAATTCTACCAACTACAATGTCATGTGTAAACACTCCATCTTTAAAAGTTCTTGGTTAGAGTTCTTGCATATTGTCTACTCAGCTGTATCAGTTATGTACTTTAAGAACTATATAGGCACGGACTACAATTTATTACAGGGAACACAGGGTTTATTAAAAGTCAGGTACATTAAATCTGCAGACACTGTGGATATATTCATACACCTCATAAAAGGCACCTCCTTTTAGCAGCAGCTGGAACTAGCCTCTGTTTGCCCACTCCTAGAAATCCTTTCACATTTGTGTAAATGTCTATGAGACTCTAAATCACAGTAAATTGTAGGTAGGGTCCTTTCCGCATTATTAATGGGATAATTACTAGTTACAGGGTCAGTTTTAGTTATTTTTATGCAGCCATGACTATTTGGGCAATAACCTTAACTTCTTGGAAGATTTAAGTAAATTTATTATTTATGCTTCCTTAACTCCCTTTCAATGTCTTAACTAATCTCTCATCTTTCTGTTACAGGCACACCACTGAAAATGTTTTTGCTGAGATGACCATGTCTGACTGAGTCCAATGGGAGCTTATATTTCCTCACTTCATCTCTTTGCTTCATGGTGTTTATGTTTCTCTCTCTTCTCTGAGCTTCCTTGATACCCTCCCTCCAGATTCTCTTTCTACATTTCTGATTATCCTTCTCAATTTTAAATGTAGGGTCCTTTCCCTCTGTCTACGTCTCCAGGGTTTGTTGTCCTCATTATTCAGTTCCAGGCCCTGGTTTCTGAAATAACTCAGGCCAGATGAGCCAGACATCAACTACCTCACCTGACAATTATTAAAATCTCCAGAGTGTCAAGGTGTCAAGTCCAAAATGTTAACTGACCATCTGAGTACTTCTTTTGGTGTGTGCTTCATGTAACTCAAACTTAATGTGTGTGTGTGTACATATATATATATATGAAAAGAATACTTTTTCCTCTTAAACTACCTCCTTTCTTGCTTTTTGGATTATGTCTGCAGCCCAGTCCTTCATCCAGTCAGCTCATCTGAAAACTGAGGCAGTCATTTTGACTTCTTTTCCTCTCGCTCCAAAACTGAATCAGACAACGAGCCTTCAAAATACCTCTCAAATTCATTCTTCTTCCACTTTGACTATCTTTGTGTCTGTGTTTCATTATTTCTCGATTTAATTATTCTAACACTATCCAAACTGTTCTCTTTATCTCTAAAATTTCCCTTCTTTGGTTCTTCCTCTAAAACATGACCAAGTGCTGGCTCTCCCCCAAGACTTTTTATGGTTCTTCTTTCCATGGAGCAACTGACCTCCATCCAAGTGAACATGCCCTGAAAGCACCTGGATCCCCCAACAGAGTCTGTTTCAGTGGATCTGGAGTTGAGCCCAAATCCGCCTTTTTAAAAAGTCCTCAGGTAACACTGATGCTCCAGGTCTGGCAATCTCTTTTTGGGGACCACGACCCCAAAGGAAAAAGTCCGTGTTACTTACAAGGCATTCAAGATTGTTTATATAACCTCGCTGTCGTCTTATCTCTCCATAGGTATCACTCACAGTTCTCTCACACACATTTGCACTCTACCTTCTGAATTAAGTTTAGCTGTTGTGCTATCCTACAGCAATAAGATTTCTGTTCACACTGCTTCTTCTATCTATAATGCCCTTCCCATAATCTTGCTTCCTTCCCTGCAAACTTCTACTCATTCTTCAAGATTGTGATCAAATTCAGTTTCCCCAGTTAAAACTTCCCCAATCTTTCCAGGAAGCAAAATAAAGCATTTCCTCTTTTGATCTCAGAATAAAATATATATAAAACTATGTCTAGTGACAGATATTAACTAGACTTGTGGTGACCATTTCACTATATAAATATTTAATTATGTTGCACACTTGAAACAAATATAATGTTACATGTCAATTATATCTCAAAATATTTTTAAATATTACACGTGCAAATAAATAAAACAAATACATATTAAATGCTCTAATGATGGCTGGTTGTTCTCCATTGTACATACCACAACTACTATATTATTTGTTATATTACAGTATATATTATCACAAGTTACATGTTTATTTGTTTAGTTTCTCATTTGTTGTCATCTTCCTCACTAAATAAGTTTGAAAAGGGCAGGTATTATGCTTTCTCACTGCTATAATCTCAAAGACAGATAGTAGGCACTCACAAAATATTTGTTGAATAAATAAATACTTCACTTAATCTACTTCTTTAATTAGTTTCTGTCATGTCTGTTTGATCTTCATAATGATAGCCCCTAAAGGGCAGGTGTCATATTCTTCTAATTCTGTGATCACAGACCTAATTACTCAGTAGCCGCTAATAAATGTCTGTTGAATGAATGAATGGTATTTAAGAAATTCTTGTGATGTAGCACAATTCATTGTTTATGCACAGGAACTATGATCTTAAAGCTTTGTATAAGAAGCATGAAATGGCTCATAGAAACTTTACCCAGTTGATACAACGCTAATTTGGCAGAGTTTTCTAAATTGTGAAGAATTTCTGTGATTTCTAGCCATTGCAAATGAGATGTCCATAGTTGGCTAAACACAACCAAATTTGGGGTAGGATGATAGCATAAAGATGAAGAGGGGAAGCACATATTGCAGTGTCATCTTTGAAGATTTTATTTTCTCCTGATGGATGCAAACAATGTCTATCATAAACCTGACAAAGGCTAAAAAAGACAATATATTATGCAAGGAAAATGCATCGGAAGGTCAACTTGGAAGACATTCATTGACAACCTAAACAACAACAATATAATAATAACAGCAGCACCTAACATTTAGTGAGTACTTATGATGTGCCCCGTTTTACGCAAAATGTTTTACATGGGCTATTTTATTTAAAGTTCAAAACTACCAGATAAGCGCTATATTTAAAAAAAAAAAACTGTTTTACAAATGAGGCTAACAATGCTAAATTGTTTAATGTTATACTGGGAGTAAATATCTATCAGAGTGGCAGTCTGAACCCAGATTTGACATCTAAAGCCATGTTATTAACTACTACATCCGTTTTAAAGCTTCTGAAATAGAATGGTATATCCCAAAGTTACATTATGAAAATCTGAAACCATTTTGTACTAAGAAATATTTTAATGGGTTTAACATCTATCATGTGATAACACTAATATTAAGTAAGCTATGTACATACTAAATCTGATATGCCATGTAAACCTGCAGGTTTACTTACAAGGTTTTATTATTCTTTCAACTGTTTTTTGTTTTTTTTTTTGCTTTTATACCTACCTTTTTAAAACTAAAATCTTCACCATGTATTAGTTTAGTTTTCTGTCTTCCTCAAAAATGTGATTTCCTGGAAGGAAGAGATTATATCTGCCCTCTTGGAACTGAACACATAGTAGACTCAATAATAGAGCTAAATAAAAAGCAGACATTTTAGGCCTAATTTTTCATTAATTTATTCTTTCAGAGATTTTAAAAATCAAATTTAAAAATTAGAGCAAGACAGAGAACTAACATATTTGTTAATTCCTAGGTCCAATGACTCTTATAAGGAAGCAAGCCATTCCACTATTTTGAGATGAGACTTAACAATGAGTTCATTTTGCTATTTATGACCATCCATGAGCATCAGCAACTTAAAAAGATGTGATTTCATGTATTTTAATAAGCATCATTATTTTGTTTGACACATGAACTATCTGAGTTCTTTAAATCAAACTACTGTGCAAAAAGAACAAAGAAAATTATCTTATTTCCTTTTTAAATAAACATTTTCATTTAACTACAAAACTCGGTATATGTTTTTGCGAAATTTTTAAATGTTTTAAATACTTTATACAATAACACTGTCTCAAACCATCTTACTCAGGACATGGATTATATGTTTTTCTTTTCTTTTTAAAAAATCACAGCACAATCATTATTTGCTTTTGTGATATAACTGCCTTACATATCCCTCCCTGTTGGCAAACATTTCTAAATTAAACCACTATAATAATAAACAACAATGTCAACAAATAAATCTGATGTTAGATATTTTTTAAGCTTTTCAGATAACTTCTATGGTAACTTGTAAGACACAGTAGAGTACTGTAAAATCAGAACTGGGAATCACTACCTGTGTTAGAGTTAGGACAAATGGATCAAGGACACAGACTTATTTATTCTGAGAGACCATCATTTTCCTCCTTTGTTGTTCAAAAATATAACTTTTCAGTTACATTCAATACAAAGGATGCAGCTGTAAGGCCAGAGTCTATCCAATATATTATTAGCAACATTGACATTTACATTTTTCTTAAATATGTAGGTGAAAAGACAAACAGCAAGGCAAGAGTTAATTGAAACATTCCTCTTTAGAGCAAGGGAGTTGAGGAGTGGGGGCTGGTGGATGGCGGGAGGAGGGAACAAGGCAGAGAGATGCAGAGTTAATCAGGGAGCAAATCCAAAGCCAGGCATGGATAGGCCTCACTAATGAGCCTCAAGTACCCTGCAGTGGTTTTCAAACTTAACTGGCTTCAAACGATGCCACCCCATGACAGAATGCAGCTAGCCATAAGAGGAGGGTGATTAGAATAAATGACTGGAGTAATTAACTCTGATGTGAAACCACCTGATTGGAAAAGAGAAGCCAAGAGCTATTTAGCTGATGGTCCTCTTGCAGAAAAAGGAAGCTTTCCCTTTCTCTTGTGTGGGTGTTCAGTTAGAACTCAACTCTTTCAAGTAGGTATTTGGTAGCACTAATGAAAAGCAGCTTTCATTCAAGGGCCTCTCAAGGACCTTCCCATTCATTTTGAAAGGGGAAGAAAATAAAAGCTTCAAAGTAGAACTAATTTACTTTACTCCCCTACCTCTTAGTGAATTTTGCATTCGTGAAGTCTGCATTAGTATTTATGCTAACAGTCTAACTCCAAATAATGTCATCAAATAGCAAAAGTTGTTATTTATGAAATAACCAGATAAGGAGAATTAACATTTTAAAATTTTCCTTTTCTTTAAAAATATTTTACCACATTGCATGTACATGTTAAATACATACAATTGTTATTTGTCAACCATACTCAATGAAACTGGAAAAATGTTTTACATAGAAAACTTTAAACTTTAGTGTTGGCTCAGTGTAAATGCTTTTCTTTTGTTAAGTGCCACTGGGATCATTCCTCCTATGGCAAGAGACTCAGTCTAGAATAAGAAAAAGGGACATAGTGTGAATGGGGTACTTTCTCTTTTGTTCAAAGAGAAAACAAACAAAAAAGAGTAATGTAAGACAAGGAAAGAAAGAGAACATATTTTTGCAAAAAGACAGCTTCCTTACAGTGCAAATTGACCCAAAGAATCCACCACACTCTCCAGTCTGCTTTATTTTACAAGAGGAGAATTACAAAGACTGGGGGCATTACTACCTGCTGTTTTACAAGTAATCATTAATTCATTGGACCAATGTTGTTCTGTACCTGCTGAGTTAATGTTCCCGACACACCCTCCCTCTCAAACAGGTTCACAAGCTGCCTAGTAACAACAAGGGTGTAGTAGCACATGTAACTTAGCAAATGTTTATGCCTAAACTCGGATTTATTTGACAGCTTTACACCTTTGGGCATGATATAATTAAATATTTTGACAGCTAAACAAAAACTGTATAAATTTAAAAGCTATTAGGAGCTGAGAATATAGAATCCAAATAAAATAATTTGCTTATACCCTAAACCACGTTTAGCAATGCATTCCAATAAAAAGCACAGAGGGCTACACGTCTATCCAACCGTTTTAGCTAATTTTTTTTTTCACATTTCTCCTGTGAAGAATATTCTCCTTATACACACTGACAATGTCTTTAACATCAACAAAGGAAACACACACAGATTTAAGATTATCAATATAACCCCTACCTTTGGCTATTTTTTTATAATTTTAGAAACAGGAATATGAATAAGGCCAAGACTATGAAATATTATATAAAAGCCCGCTGTGTGCTATTTAAAAGGACTTAAAGAAACACAAGCAGAGTGGGTAGTCCTTCAAACTCTGCCTTTAATAACTCAGGAGTTGGTCCTTATTCTCCAGAGGTTCTAGGTTTCCATGGTACTCTGTGCTATGTGCTACTTGGTCTTCTGAGGTCCTCATTCTCTTGTGCAAGGGAGGGATCACAGTGACCTATACTGCTTATCTTCAGAAAAACCCACTGTTCATTACTGAGCTCCAGAAAGCATTCCCATCAGTAGCACTTACTACTCAAACACATGGATTAAAAGCCTCAGATACATCTCTAAAAAGGAAAAAACAAAACTGCAAAGCAAAATCAACCTAACATTTTGAAAACAAAAGGCTGATTTGTATCTATCATTAGCACATTATCATCATTCTGGAAAGCACCTACAGAGATTGGCTTAGTGTCTAACAAGAAGCTCACGTTCAAACAATATGTAATGCACTATATAAAAACATTTAAAACCCACTTTTCATTATGTAACAACCTGAGGAAATACTGTACCCTCACTGAAGGTAACAATGATCAGTTGTTTATTTAAAAAGAATCAATGACATGTTTAGAAACCAGTGCACTTCTCATAGGGTGTTTATATTTCACTTTATCATCCCTCTTGGAAAGACAGTTCTCAAGGGAGAAAATACTATGGACTAAATCCTGTTTAACTTAGGCATGCTGATGTCAAGTAATTTAAAAATCATTCTAAAAAGAGCTTCTTGTGTATACATCTAAAAACATTACTGCATTATCTAATTGTTCTCTTCCTCTCACTCATGTTAACAGTATGGATGTCTTTTTGTGAACCGTATTTGAATCTACTGGAACATAGCTAAAAACAGATTAAACTTTTTGAGTGTTTAAATATCTGATAGTGTATGGACTGCAGGGAAAAGGGACTGGGGACTCAGAAGCTGATAGTTCCAATCTGGCTACTTTTTTTTTTTTTTAATGAATGAACCTTGAGTAAGATCATTTAAACACTAGTTATTAGGGTCAACATTGCTAGTAGATGAACAGCTGTTGGAAGACTTCGTGAAGTTACACCCACAGGTAAGTACTACTTGGTATAAATTAAGAAATTAGTAATACTAAAAGACTACCTATTAAAGATGTCCTTTTCTGAAGAAAAACTATCTCAGTGTCCTTTATTTCATTGCTTCTCCTTTCCAGGGAAAACATGTTTTGAAAAATATTATACTGGCTAATAGTAATCCGTATCTCTGTACGTGCTTTTTTCTTAGCAGGAATTCAATTAAAATTTAACAGATATCTACCAACTTCCTCTTCCTTCACTCCTTCCCTATTCAATACACTCACACACATTTCCACCTGTCAACTAAAGTGTTCACAAAGCAGCCACATAATCGTCCCTAAGGGAAATGCAGAGGAGCTTACTGCATTTCAGGGACAGCACAGTAAAACAAAGTTACTACAGGTTCTTTTCTACGGAGGGTCCTATTAATATTATAATGGTGACCACAAGCTATCAAGGAGCCTGTCAAAGAAAGATAACATCATTATTATTATGACATTTTCAACAAATAAATATGTGATTTCTGAATTACTTTTAGTTTATCATAAAATTAAACAGAATATTCCACTTCCCTAGCATATTTATAATTTGTCTTTATTCTTAACCAAATATACTTGTGTATGAAACTAGAAATGTTGCTATCACCTGGTGGTTCTAAATTACTTAGGAATGTCTACTTTGAAAAGATATAGTTTTGATATGGGTTTTGATATACAGAACATATATAATTCAATGAAATGAGAGGTAAATTCTCTGAGTTTGATGGCACAGTGTAAATGACCCATTAAAATGAAAGAAGTATTTTGTTCACTTCCTAAGAGAACAATTATATCACCTGGATTAACAATTGTGCAGTTAAAAAGGCAAAGATTGCAACAGAAAGGACATTAAGGTCTGCTCAATTCCTGGCTAGAAAGGTTAGCTAAAAATGTAACTGCTATAATCTTATAATTTTTATGGATTTTTGTTGTTGACTTTTGGGAATAATTGTGCGTTTTGTTTTGCCACTAACTATGCGTTAGATCAGGGGTTGACAAACTTTCCTATAAAAGTCCAGACAGTAAACATTTTAGGATTTGCCACATGATCACTATCACAATTACTCAACTCTGCTACTGTAACCCGACGGCAGCCATAGAAAATGTAAATAACATGGTGGCTGTGCACCAATAAAAGTTTACTGACAAAAACAGGCGGCAAGCTGGATTTGGCCTGTGGGCTTGTTTGCTGATCCCCACTTCAGACTCATGGAAACAGCTTTTAAATAAGTTAGATGAATTTTGATCTTTGCTACACTTTAAGAAGCTGATTAGATCTAGAACCCAAACCAGCAGATGGCCCTAATGACTCAGGAAACATGGCTTCTATCTGGCCCCTGATGGTATGTTCCTTCTCCCTATTCCCTTTGATACTCTCAGAAGACTTCCAATCTGCAAGAAAATAGCTTCTTCCTCGGTGGAGGCAGACATCTAGATTGCCACCTCTATGAGCTACAATCTCTTTCTAACTCCAAAGGATCCTATTTGTCCAAATGTGACAATGGATAAGTTGTTTGTTTTTGCTGACTCTCAATTTCCTTAAAATAGGGATAATATCTTTAATGAGAGAATAAAATGGAATAATACATGAAAGAAGACCTAAAACAATGTCTGGCACATAGTAGGTGTTCAACAAATACAGTCATCTTTTCTTTAACCACTTCCCCTCCTTACTCACAAACCTCTTGACCATAAATTCATTCATTTATTCTACCACTATATCTTCATTTAGGACTTATACATTTCAGAGAGAGTGCAAAAACCAGGGACACAGCAGTGAATGACATTAACAAGGTCCCATTCTTATTCTTGTGGAAGACTGAAAACTCAAATTATCTGTCAAGATAATGTCAGATAGTAATTAATGCTACAAACAAAATGGTGAGATATAGACTAGCATAATTTTGAACAGAATAAGCAATGAAAAGTCCTTTGGTAAGGTGACATACGATGTAAGACTTAAAATCAGCTAGTCAAATTAACTGAAGAAAGAGTATTCGAAATGAGCTTAACAGGAATAAAATTCTAGAGATTAGAAAAGTTCTGGCACATTCCATATCAAGAAAGGAAGTAGAACTCATCTCCTGAGACAATGGCCAATGTTAGCCACTCTTCAGTGTCTGTTCATGCCAGGCAACACCCCTTTCTGCTCTACTACTTGTGCAACTGTTTTACATTCTCACCAAGAGTATAGAAAAATCCCAATTTCTCCACATCCTTGCCAAAACTGTTGTCTTCTGGTTTTTGATAATAGCCTTCCCAACAGTGAGATATCTTACTGTAGTTTTATTTTCATTTCCCTGATGAATAGTACATTTAAACATCTTTTCATATACCTGTTGGCCCTTTGTTAGTGTAAAGTACTCTTTGGAGAAATGTCTAATCAAGTCTTTAGCTGAGTTTTTAATCATGTTATTAGTCTTGGGTGTTTTTGTTTTGTATTTTTTGCTATTGAATTATAGGAATCCCTTATATATTTTGGAAATTAACCCCTTACCTAACTGATACATGGTTTGAAGAGATTTCTCTAATTCCATAGGTTGCTTTTTCATTTTGTTGGCTGTTTCATTTGCTTTTTAGTATGATGCAGTCCCACCTGTCTATTTCTGTTTTTGTTGCCAGTGCTTTTGATGTCAATAGACATGAAATCATTGTCAACACCAATGTTCATGAAGGTTTTTCTGTCTCCTTTAAGGAGTTTTACAGTTTCAGGCCTTAGGTTTAAGTCTTTAATCTATTTTGAGTTGATTTTTGTATCTCATGTAATATAGGGCATGTGGCTATTCAGTTTTCCCAGCACCATGTAAGAGGCTATCTTTTCCCTATTTTATATTGTTGGCACCCTTGTTGAAGATCAGCTGACCTTATATGCACACATTTATTTCTGGGCTCTCAATTCTGTTCCACTGGTCTATGTGTCTGTATTCATGACAGTGACACTGTTTTAATTGGCATAGCTGTGTAATATATGTTGAAATCATGAAGTGTGATGCCTCCGAGTTGTGTTCTTCCCCCACCCACCTCAAGATAGTTTTGGCTATTCAGGTACTTTTGCTATTCCCCATGAATTTAGGATTGTTTTGTCTACTTCTGTAAAAAATAGCACTGCGATTTTTTATAGGGATTACATGTATTCTGTAGATTGTTCTGGTAGTATAGGCATCTTAACATAATTAAGTTTTCCAATCCACAAATGTGCAATATCTTGCTATTTGTTTGTATCTAAGTTTTCATCAATGTTTTCTAGTTTTCAGTGTAGAAGTCTTTCATTTTCTTAAGTTTATTCCTAAATTGTTTATTCTTTTTGGTGTTTCTGTAAATGAGATTATTTCCTATTCAAATACATCATTGTCAGTGTATAAAAAAAGCAACTGATTCTCTGTATGGTGATTTTCTATTCTGCAACTTTAATGAATTCATTTATTAGTTCTAACAGTTGTGTACGTGTGTGTGTGTGTGTGTGTGTGTGTTTGTGTGTGTAGTCTTTAGGGGTTTTGTATGTAAAACCATATCATCTGCAAAAAGGACAATTCAGATGTCTTTTATGTTTTTTCTTGCCTAATTGCTCTAGCAAGGGCTTCCAGACCATTAGACTTATTACAAAAACAGTAAACTAATACTTTATCTATAAAACAGGTATTCCAAAGTTCAAACAAGATGTGTAAAAATTGCTTTCTAAACTACAAAGTACTATAATATGTAATTGGAAAGAAAAGGTAAGAGACTTGGATTCTGGAAATGTAATTTTGAATTTTTGCTACATATTAGCAAAATATCCTAACCTATCACCCTTTCTAAGATTCTAGAAACCCTAAACAATGTAGCCACTGATGCAAACTAGGACTTCATTTAAAATCTTTACAAAGAGAGGATTGTTTTAATTCTAAAATGGGAAAGAAGAACATCACATCTCAACTAAATGGTACTTCAAGCCTCTATTTGACCTCTAATTTTCCACAAGACAAATGGCCAATTAAGAGATCATAGGTACGTTTTACAGTATAATACATTGTAAATAACATAAGTAATTAATCATGATTGTAAACTAATGACCCATTTATGGGAGCTTAGATTTTATTATATCTGTTTAAATTTTTTTTCTACACCAATGTAAAAATACATTAACCGTGTAAGTCTCCATGGGCATACCAGGTAGAATCTGTGTTTGATTACTTGGTAATCACCTGAATTAAAAAATGTTAAGTTCATATCTTCCTAAATTTCCCATATCTTGCCATCCTTCTAAATAGCATTCAAAACCATGTTATTCATTAAAAGTAACAGGACTTTTTACTAGTAGCATGATCCCTCATTCCTTATGTAGACGTGTCTGATAATCGGCTATGTGTCTAGTTTGGTTTTTTACTCAATTGAACACTGATCCTCTCATCAAGGCAAGGCATATTATTGTTTAAAACTACTATTAAATATCATTATAAACTTTTAAGCAGAAATACTGTTAGCTTTAGTAAAAGCGCTTTAAGCCCTTCAGTGTAAAGTATTTGAATACAGGTCAAATACTCATTTACTATTGTCTGCTTGATTGGACAGCAATCCCCCTAAAACAATAAGTGCTGCTTTTCCTAAATTGGTCATAGTCATTCAGACTCTATTTCTTCTTTGCCTGAGTTTATTTTCAGATGAAAACAAAATACTTTTATTAATGTCTTTTATTATGTTATAATTTCAAAGATCTTAATTCTCTAAAGAATGTAAATGGATGCAAACTCCTAGATCAATTTTCTAAAAAGGAAGTCCAGATACTAAAAATAACTTCAAGATGTGGAATATCAGGAGCAGACAAGGCAACTTGTGTGCAACCGTGAGAGACAGAGACTATTTTCAGCAAAGCTATTAGCTTGCCTTATAGTCAGGGAAAAAGAGCAAAAAGAGTGCTGGTAGAAGAACTCACAGCCACAATCCAAAGGTAAGTTTAACTTACACGTAATGTAGAAAAAACCTGCAATATCTGTTATATAAGTAACGCAGGAAAAACACTGCCGTATGATGAAAGCAATAGCACAAATGTCTTCAAAAACAAAGATAATAATGTCACAAATGTAACTAGTTTGTAGCTTAATGCCACTTGGGGAATAAAATAACATCTGAAATTCAGAATATAAAATTCACTACAATAATTTCTTAGCTATTCTTATTATGATTTCTTATATATTATTAATTTATCCATTATTAAAGTACACTAATAAATGAATACATAAAAGTAAACATTGGATTAAAATTCATCATCAATGCCTTTATATACAAATTCCATAACTAGAAATATAATAGTGCCTAAAAACTTATACACCAAGGTTATATTAGAAAACAAAAGTTGTTGGGGGGTTAAAGCGGATAGAAGATACAATAATGAGTGTAATGTTAAAGGTGCAATCCATTGTTTCACACTCAGAAAAGTACAATTCACAGTCAAAGACAGGTGTCTGATCTTAGGGTACATAAAGAGGACTGGAATGAAGCAAGACAGACCCTCTGTAAGGCTAAAAGACTGTGGCTCTGAAAAGTGAAATCGCAACATTCACAGTGTTCTTGTGCTTTTCACAGCAAATTGTTAGTAGTTTCTAAGTAAATTTAAATTAACACAGACCTTCAACTGGGTCTTAAAAGAATATAGTAGAGAGTAATAAAAATGGAAATATGGCCTAACCTATTGACAGTATTTTTTCAAATTTCTAATGTTCATAGGAGCCAACCAACTGATGACATAGGAGCCAACCAACTGATGATGATATTCATTTTTTGAAATGAATATCAAAAAATTGTGTAGGCTGTCAAAATGATGGTAAACAAGTATTAAAATATGCCAAGATGACTTGTATTTGTAACATCTATAAAAACTCTACATTGACCTTCACCAGGTTTATGGATAACTACTTCTACTTTCAGATATATCCAGAAAAAAGAATACTTAGTTACTCATTTTGAATGAGAATTTCTTAGAGATGATTATATGAACACTAGAGGCCCGGTGCACAAAATTCGTGCGGGGGGGAGGGGTTTGTCCCTCAGCCTGGCCTGCACCCTCTCCAATCTGGAACCCCTCGAAGGATGTCCTACTGCTGGTTTACAGGGATTGGCCCTAAACTGGCAGTTGGACATCCCTCTCGCAATCTGGGACTGCTGGCTCCTAACCACTCACCTGCCTGCCTGCCTGATTACACCTAACCACTCTTCCTGCCAGCCTGCTCGCCCCCAACTGCCCCCCGCCGATGGCCTGCTCGCCCCCAAATGCTCCCCCCGCCAGCCTGATCACCCTCAGCTGCCCCCCGTGACAGTGTGCTCAACCCCAAATGCCTTCCCTGCCAGCCTGCTCACCCCCAACTGCCCCCCCTGCTGGCCTGCTTGCCCTCACCTTACCTCCCCACTGGCCTGCTTGCTACCAACTACCCCCTGCTGGCCTGCTCACTCCAAACCCCCCCCCCCCCGTCCTGATCACCTCCAACTGACCCCCACTGATGGGGTGAGGGGCTGAGGGCTGTTTTCAGGCTGGCCACACCCCCTTCAACATGGGGGTCCCCACTAGGGTGCCTGGTCAGCCTGGGTGGGGAGCTAAGGGCTGTTTTCAAGCTGATGCCTGTTTGAAGGCTGACCAAGCCCCCCAGCGGGGGCCCTCACCCCAAGGGAGTGTGGCCAGCCTGGGTGAGGAGCTAAGGGCTGTTTTCAAGCTGGCCATGTCCCCGGGCGATCCAGGCTCCCAGCCCCTCCTTTTGTCCTTTTCTTTTTTTTCTTCAGTGCCTCCTTGAGCAGAGGCCAGGGCCGGCTGGAAGCAGGTACCTGGGATTTATTTATCTTCTACAATTGAAACTTTTTAGTCTTGAGTGGAGGCTAGGGCCAGCCAGGGCGGGCGGGAAGCTTGGGTTCCTCCATCGCTGGGGGCAACCCAAGGCTCCTGCTTGCTCTAGCTCCGTGGCCACCACATTTGTTGGGTTAATTTGCATAATTGCTCCTGGTTGGCTGGTGGTGTAGTGGAATGATGGTTAATTTGCATGTTTCTCTTTTAGTGTCGATTAATAAGGACTATACATGGAACGATGGGAGAGTATTGCTCAAAGTGGTACACACTGGTCTTTAAAAGCATATTTACTAACATCACCAAAGGAAAGCTTAATTATCATTGTTTTGTTAGTTTTCTATGGGAAACAGAAAAAAAAAACCACTTCTCAAGCACATGAAGCACTCATATCATTTGTAGAAGTCTGTCATGCAGGTATTACACAACTCACATATGACAAAAGTATCAGAACAATGTATATAAATGAAATGGATATGAAGGACCAAGTATATCACTGTTGTATTTGCAGCATAGAACAAGCTTAACAAAATGGAGGTAGTACCTGTTAACTTCCTGAGGGCAGAAATTTTAGAGTTATACTTAAACTCTTAGAGCAAGACATTATAAAAAAGAATTTACTTAAATGCTAAAATTGTCAATATCCACCCATCTGCCTCAGGGGTGGTGAAAGAGACTGTGTGTAGCATTACAGTCTGGCAGGGGTCACACATGTGGCTTAATAAGTATATTCAATTTATTGTAATATGATACCTATTGCTTACTGTTTCCTTAATACAAATATTAAGGAACAGTTTTCATATCTATTTAAAAGACTGTGAAACCGTGATATATAAAACCTTCTTTTCTAAAGAGTGTAAAACTCAGAATATTTACTTAGAAATGTGATAAAGTAGATCCTCCTCTCCTTTCCTGCCCCCTCCCTTTTGCGTTTTCTCTGCAATGGGTTACAGTGCCTGAGATTCCGAGCCAAGGTTCTGAAAGGTGAACAACTTCTTATGTGGGTTGATGCTTCCTTTAAACATAAACCCAACATTAAACCTTACAAACTAAATAAAAATAAATTTAAGGAATTATGATGAGAAAGATATTTTGTAGCTTTAAAATGCAGACTTAATTGTGGAGGAAAAGTAAAAAAATATACATATATTTTGTTAAATAGGTTTATAGAAAAAGAATATACAATTAGTGAGATTTAGAAAAAATAAACTTCACCTAAATGTTTTTCCTCCCCCACATAAAAGCATTAAAATAAAGGGGCGTGAGAGTGGGAAGGGAATAAGGGCTTTGAATGACTCATTCAGGTCTATTTCTATCAGTATTAATTCTTCATGTTTTTATTATACAGACATTTTGAAATGTCCTATAGACTTTGTCAGCAGTTAATGACTGAGGCCTGCAGACCTGTATTATTCGTGATCCCCAAATTAACAGGTATCTTTTTTTCTAATCTTTGGGTCAGAAGTGTTAAATTATAAATTTGTAAAAGACATTTAGAAAACCATTGTGTGAAAAATGAAAAGCTAACACTCATAGAATATTCACAAGGGAGTTAGTTTCAACTGAAATTGCATATTAAAATAATTTCAGGAAAAATAACAAAAATCATCTAAGTGACTTTTTCTTATAAAACATTTGATATAAATACTTCTTATCTTTTCCTATATCATATAGTGTCTTAAACAAGCAAACCTCTGTAAATACAAAATCTACAACTCTGAATATAAAAGCAAAACAAAAAAATGAAAAACATATAACATGGAATCTGCATTATAGTCATATAGTCATATAGGACAAGTAGACTGAGGCATAAAAACAACCCTTTTTTTTAGTTGATTCAGTTAAAATAATTGGAAAACTTGTTTAATTTTTAAAATTTACTATTGTTTTATGTTCTACTACAAATATTGGTCTAACTCTGTGGCACCTACTCTACTAAAAGCAGAAAAAATAATCATGAGGAAGATTAAAAAGAGAGTAAAAACAAAAAAAAAATAAAAGAGGAATCAAGGAAATAGATAAGGAGGAAGAGAGAAAAGGAAGATGAACAGACAGGGGAAGAGGGAAGAGGGGCAAATTGGCTTAGTCAAGCTCTCTCGGGAGGGTGTGCTGAGTTACCAGATCAGAAATGAGGGGTTGAAAGCTACTCCTGATAACTGGTGGAGGCTGAAAGTGCTACTTAAGTGCCTGGTGTCTGTGGAAATAGAGGGAGGAGAGGTTTGAGACTGAGGATGCCAAGTGCACTCCCAGCCAGCAGAGTAAAAAGGAAGCATTAACAGTAGCCTCAGGGGAAGCCAAGCTTTCTATCCCCAGAGCCAGAGGGCAAATGTGGCCATAGCAGTGAGCAGCAGCTGGATAAAGGGATAAAGAAATAAAGAAGCCACAGGAAAATTGGCAGCTTTAGGCAAGTAAGGCAGACTAGGCCTGATTCCATATTTAGATGAACAAACTGCCTGGAAATAACACTGCAGTCTTTCTGATGCCAGTGGGCTACTAATCAACAATAGGGATGCAATAGGCTAAAATTCAGTTTACCAAGCTATGCTAAGTATTGGTTTAACTCGGTGGAACAGTAGCTCTGCTGAAAAGATATAACTAAGATACGTTCAATGTTTAGCTTTCTAATAATCAGAATTAGTATTCTCCAAAAATATCTTAGTACTCCATAATTATTTAAAAGAAAAATACTTTATAACACAGTATTTGTTTTCTGAATATTATTTCATAAAGCATAGTTGAACCAAAAATGGATACATATCAAAATTCCCTAAGCTTTATTAGTGACCCTATGGCACTCAAGAGACGGGGTAAAGTAGGAACATGAAAATCTTTGACGGAACTCCTGAAATAATATTCTCTCATGTTATTTTCATTCATATTCTGCTATAAAAAAAAAAGGTTCAAGCCCTGGCCAGTGTGACTCAGTTAGTTGGGTGTCTTCCCATGTACCGGAAGGTTGCTGGTTCAGTTCCAGGTCAGGCACATACCAGGGTTGTGGGCTTGATCCCCAGTACTGCGCATGTAGGGTGCAGCCAATTGATAGTTGTGTTATCACATCTATGTTTCTCTATTCTCACATTTTCTCTCTCTGAAAATGAATAATGTATTCCTTTTTTTAAAAAAGGTTCGAAGTACTGCCTTTATATTCAAAGATTAGATTTACCACTTTTCAAATTACTATGATATATTTTATAAACTGTAATTTGTAATTGATTCAAAAAAATTCCCTTGGCCTGAGATAAGTCAATTATCTTTTCTTCATCAGGATGAAGCTAATTTAAGGTTGTAATGGAAAAAGTAAGATCCCAGCTCTAGAAGAATTTCACACATTTAAGAAAATCAAACTGAAAAGGAACATAAATTAAATTGTAGGAATTACTATAGAATTCCTAAATTCTACAGAAGTTTAGGGAAGAAGAGGGGTGGAATAGGAAAAAAGTTCCTCAAGGAATTTGCCAAACTCCCATGCAGCTAAGAGTGACTGTGTAAGTAAATTTTAGAAAAAGAAGCTGCTTGTCCTCTACTTTCTCTCTCCTCATTCCAAAGGGCTAGAATGTGAATATGAAAGGTGACTGTAAAAAATGAACAAATTCCAAGCAATGGTGGAATGGAACAAAGCAAAAGGAACTTGATGATGTCATTGATTAGATTTTTCATAATTCCTTGGAATGCTAAGGGCTCAGACTTTAGCCATGAATACAACCTCCATCTCCAATTAAATAAGTACTTTTGGGTTTGTATGAAAACTGTAAATCATAAAACCACCAGTAAAAACAGCTACATTTAGTAAAATAGAATATGTATACACAATCTAAAAAGGCAATATAATCAGATGGAAGCCCTAATACATTAATTACACTCAAACATGAAATGTGCTTCTTAGGGTCAGAAAATCCTTCAATACCCAGCTCAAATGTCTCTTAAATATCACTTCCTGAACCAAGTCATTTGCTCTATCTTCTATGCTCCAATTTATCCCATTCTGTAGTAATTATTTCCATTATTAAATGGTGAATTCCTGCATGGTAGGAATTCTATCATATTCATCTTTGTATCTTTACAGAATTGAGCACAGTATTTGGCACAAGGTAGATACCAATAAATATTTGCTAAATGAAACACTGGATTTTTGTAGCAATAAAATAAGTGTGCTGAAAATATTTTTTAAAGTGCTTTTCTCTACTTGTAAGTCATGCATTATAATAAAATCTTTCCCCTTCAACCCCCACTCCAAACCCTGATTCATAATTTATTTCTTTTATGGCATCATCGATCTCAAGTTGTCCACATCCACTAATTTTTTTGGAGTTGAAATGCAGATTCTATCAACCAATGCTAGATTGTGAACATTTAATTCATGAATTGCAGACACTTTTACGTAAAGAGTAGGCTGAACACATTTTCAGTGGAGTAATAAATAACTTCAGATGTCCTTGTGAGAAATTCAGCTACGGGACTCACCTATTAATTTTCTGTACTGAATGCATTTCCACATCAAAGAAGTGTTACCTTATCATTATTTTATGTTACCACAGAGAGAAGATTTAATCTTTTACATCACAATTCCCTTGCCTCAGTGGCCATGTGATCACTCAATATCACACCTATTCAAAATCTGTCATAAAGCTTAAAACCTACTGTCCTTATTCAATATCCATATCTATTTACTGCCAAGAGAGGTTAGGTAACTTATGGTTACAAGTTAACTAATAAAGAAGACAGGGGACTACTCTTCTAATATACTATTAGTATATATATATATACATGTCCAAACATTCATATACAATTTTACAACATTAATGAGGCAGTTGTTATTGTAAGTGTAAAACACATGGATCAAATCCATTACTAATGCTAACTATGCTACTTAAATTTACTTGAATTAGAGTTGTAGGTATATCAATGAAGCTTCACTGAAATCTTAAATTTAAGCCACCATTTAGAAGTAATAAGAGAGAGAAAAGATAAGGCTAAGAGCAGTAAGCATAATAAAGGGCAGAGTAAAGAGAAACATAAGAGAAATACAAAATACACCTGGAACTTCACAGAAAAAAAAACCTGGAAGCCATGACAACTGTATTTATATATCACTAAAGTGAGATTTAAATTTGTTTTGTTTGGGTCTTGGGGGTAGAATGAGGATCAAGGGGAAGAAATTCAGGGAACAGATTTCACTCAGTGTAAGAAAACTTGATAATACAATGTCAGAGACAGAAAGTTCCTGTGACAATGTACTACAGGTCCCAAAGATGTAGCAGAGATTCCAAAGGTATAACAGAGGTCGCAAAGGTGAGCTTGGTGGGTGATGGTTCTCTAAAAAGGAATCCCACTTAAGACCAGGGGTACCTGAATAAACACTATTATCCATTTAGAGTCATAGTTTAAATGCAGGAGGATAACCTGAATGCAATTCCCATTTGGAAGTAAATTTATCATCAGTATATTAAGTGTATTAAAAGGACAGGAGACTAAAAGGAAGCCATTGGATAGTTCAAATAGTACCTAAGGAAGGCTAGTGTGGTGAAAATGAACCAGAAGAGTCAGGAAAAGATATTCTAATAACCTGGATCAATTATATGTTAATATTATCTATTATTGTACATATTAGATGAAATAAGATTTAAAAATAACTTAGAACTATAATTTATCCTATTTATTATAACTTATTTTAACATATTTTAAAATCCATATTAAAAATACAGTCTCAGTAAATGATGTTCAAAACTGAATTTATCTTTTTCAAAAAGCCTATTTCTTTCTATTCCTGTAATACCTTATTTCAGTTGTTAGTAATATACTAATATATTTGTAACCTTGTTAAAAATCTCAAGGTGATCTTTTGTTTCCTCTGAGGTCCATTACACTCAGCTATGCAGAATGTCTTCATTATTTTCTCTGCCACTGCTTTAACTAAAGTGGACATCATCTCATGCTTGGTTCCTTTTGACTGTAACAGACTCCTGATTTTCCTGTCTCCACTCCAGTCTAAGGCGATGAAGTACCAACTCCTTAGCAGGACATAAAGGTCCCTTCCGAAATGTGGCCTCACCCTACTTCTCAAACCTCATCCTTGGCTATTCTTTCCCAAGAAACTTATGCCACACATTTATAAAAAATTCCATTATTACCTGGTCATTTCATATTTTCTAGATTATAAACGTATCCATATAACAAGGCACTTGTCAAATGTCAGTGCTTGGCCAAGGGACATTTTTAACCAATCTCTATTTAGTAAATAAACCAACAATCATTGTATTCTATTAGTAGTGAATTCTTTAGAATGACTGAAAAATAATTTCCCTCAATATATTCTCCCAGAAGATTACTAAACATTTTTTCTAATGTATAATATGCCACTTATTATAATTTTCAAAATTCAATATATTTATTTTCATTATTAAAAAGAAGAGCTACTCATTTTAGAAAAATTGAGAAGGAAAGAGAAAAACACCCAAGCACCAACTATATAAGTCTACAGAGGTAATGAGGTTAAAATGAGGTCATCATTAAAAAAATTATAATAAAAAATAAAATGAAATGAGATCATCATGGTGGGTCCTAATCCATTATGACTGTTGTCCATAAAAGGGGGGGGGGGGATTTGAATGGGCATGTATCCAAGGAAAAGGCCAGATGAAGACTGGACTTATGCTGCTGCAAACCAAGGAACTACCAAAACTGATAGAAAGGCCTGGAACAGACCCTTCCTCACTACTTCAGAGCAAGCACGACCCTGCTGCCACCCTAACCTCAGACTTCCAGCTTCCAGAACTGCAAGGGCACCCTGTTTGTGTCATCACGGCAGCCCAGGAAACTAATACGGCAAGTTGAAGGAAAAAGGACTTCTAAGAACTTGCATAGCAACTAAAAGCAATAACTGGATTCTATATTGTAGGGTAAAAATTCCATAAAGAAGACATTATCAGATCAACAAAACTGATATATGCAAAGTAGATCAAACTATTGAATTAATTTAAATTTATCAAATGGCAACTGTTACTGTGGTTACATAGGAAAATGTCCCTATTCTTATTACATACAAATTGAAGTATTTGGAGTAAAGAAACATGAAGTATGTAACTTATCCTCAAATGATTCAGTAAAAACATTACATATATATGTGTGTGTGTGTGTGTGTATATATATATATATATATATATACACATACATACATACATATGTACTATATGTGTATGCACACACAGGGAAAAGAAGGGAAGGAAGTAAGGAGAAAGCTCATATTAAAAATGGGGAAGGAGGATCATACCAATATTAAATCTGGATAAAGAGCATATCAATATTCTGTGTGCTATTTTTATTTTTACAACTTTTTTGTAAGTTTGACAATATTTGGAAAAACAAAAAAGTAAAAAATAAACTTTATTTCACTTAGCATAATGCTCTTCAGTTCGTCCATGCTGTTGCAAATGGTAAGAATCCCTTATTTTTTACTGCAGCTTAGTATTTCATTGTGTAGATGTACCACTCATCTGCTGGAGAGCATTATGCTAAGCAAAATAAGCCAGTCAGAGAAAGATAAATATCACTCATTTGTGGAATATAATAAACAACATAAACTGATGAACAAAAACAGATCCAGAAACAGAGAAGCATTGATCAGACCGTCAAACCTCAGAGGAAAGGTGGGGGGGCGGATAAGGGGGGAAGATCAACCAAAGGACTTGTATGCATACATATAAGCCTAGCCAATGGACACAGGGCTGAGGGCATGGGGGGAGGAGGTTAAAGGGGGGATAAGGACGCATATGTAATACCTTAATCAATAAAGAAAAATAAAATAAGAACCTTTAATGCCAAGGCACTGTTGGAAATGTTTTTAGTAGAACATACACATATAAACAACAAAGTAATAAAAGATAAAATGAAGAAAGAGAGAGGAAAAGGGAGGGAGATAAGTTACGCTAGAAAAAGCATAAATCAATTCTCTTCTTCCTTTTTGTTGGGGGGTGGTGGTGAGGAGGAAGGTTCCTCTCTGGTTACCATAACCAAAGAAATTTTCCCATTTACATAAAATTCTTAGTTGGAAAAATATGTGTTGGACAGACACCAGTTACTGGTGTATCAAGCAGACATAAATACCACAGTAAGTAGTCATTTATCGGGTATCGCTGTGAAGAGTTGAAGAACGCATCCATAAGCAGAACAAAAGCCAAAGCAGAGATGCTGCTTTTCAGGTAAACTGCCGCTGCAGGAGACATGGCCCAGTGCCAGACACAGAGGCAGCAAGGGACTGGAGGCAACTTCACAGCAGTACAGGACACCACCCAATGCAAAGGGGTATGAGGGAACTAGGTGAGAAAGCCTCCTTCTGTGAATTCAACCTCCAGTCTCATTGTATGAGCCCATTAGCCTCATTATTGTCCAACCATTATCATTAATCCCTGGCAAAATGGTAACTTCCAGCTGTAGCTGGCAGCACACTACTGTGACAATTTACATGAAGATTAAAAAGGGAAAAATAGTATGTTTTCTAAGCCTTTCTCTTTCTTATAAAAAGTCTCTCTCCTTCCACTCTTCTGCCTTCTGACCACTAGAAAACATAAACTTCTTGGACAAGCAGGATGCTACCACAAATGAGGTTCTGTCGCTTATTTTTATTTTCTTCAAGTCAATACATCAAGGTACTTCAATAATTTAAAGAAAAAGTTATGAAAAATTGCCCCAAAATGAATGAAATTAGCTAATCTGTAAATAACACACTGGGAGAAGAGAATCCAAATTCTACTCACTGTGGATTTTTATACAGGCATGACATTATTAATGTGTTTAAGACAGTGATGTCCTTTCTGAAGAAAGGCTTGACAAGAGGGGGGGTCAGCATGCAGATTATAAAAGGGAAGCACAAAAAGTCAGAATTGGGCAGTGTGTCCTACACAGACCTAGAAAAGAGGGTGTTCAACTATGTAAACATGAACGTACTGATTGTGTTGCAGGCATTCTTTCTCTGTATTGGGGACAGAGGTATCAGCCTAGCATGGCCGTTAAGATCTCCATTGGAATCTACTCGTCACCCCATGAGGGCAGGGCCTTGTCTGTTTTGGTTGCCTCTGAATACCCGGAACCTAGAAGAGTGTGAGCACTGAACAAGTATGTTCAATGAATTAAGATAATCAAATTTCTCTTTTATCCGAAGTCAATGTTACCACATGTGATGTTTGCTTATATTTGGATCCCCAAACAGTTTCTGCTGACCAGAAAAAATCAATATTCTGGTTTCCTAGATAGCAAACTTCTTCATGACAAATAATTCTGTTTTTATACTATCACTTGCAACTTTGTTTAATGCAAATTAATAACTAAAATATATATCAATAACTAGGACATAAAAAAACCAGTCTCTAGCTACAATTATCAGGCTGCTTCTTCACTTCTGACTTTACTGATTTTACATTTGAATCTCTTTATCTGTTATATTAAAATCTTGATCTTGACATTAACAAAATTACTTTTATGCTTAATTGACAATATTCCCATAACAGTTTCAAAAAGAACTATATCATTATTACCTAATATAAGAGGCGTTTAAAACGTTTACAATCTTTTCTGGTTCTTTTGTCTATAAAACATATCTAACCAGAGATATACTTATCTTACTAAGGTTACTTATTCCAATGTGTTTTCAATTTTTAGGTATTGAATTTCCCCTCTTTGATTTTGTTTTTTTTAAAAATAATATAAAACTTTTCATAATTTCAAAGTCAAAACTATTAAAGAATATAGATTCTACTTGTGAATGACATTTCCTTCTCTGTAAATCTTTGGGAAAGACACTGTAAACTGGGTCACAGGGTAAACAGGTAGGGAATCTTGCTAGAGAATGGCAAAGTTCCCTTCTTTGAAGTGTGTCATTTTGCAATTCCATCAGCAATGTAGGAGAATGCCCATTTTCCCACAGCCTCATCAACAGAATATGTTGGGAGTGAAATATATTGGATTTTAGCCAATCTGAAAGACACAGATGGAATTTCAGTACAATTTATATTTCTCTTATTATGAGAGAGGATGAGTATTTTTTCTTGTGTTGAAAGGACAGTGACATTTATTTTTCTGTGAATTGTTGCCATTTTTATTAGATTGTTGGGTTTATTTCGCTATAATTTTGTTATTTATAAATGAGGTCCACTAGCCATTTGCCTAAGTTTTAAATCTCAAAAGTTTTTATTCAGTTTGTCATTTGTCTTTTGACTTTGCTTCTGATGTATTTTATCATGTGAAAGTTATTATCTGTGTGTAGGTAACTGAAGTGATCAGGTCTTTCTTCTCATACTTTTAGATTTTGAGGTATAGCTGCAAAAGTCTTCCCCACTCTCAGATTATACAGAAATTCACTAATATTTTTCCCTAGCTCTGGTTTCACTTTTTCACATTCAGGTATCTGATCCTTGGTTTTGCAAAACAGATAAAAGATTATTATTTTTTTTTCATATGGCTAGCACATACCATTTATTATAAAGTCTATCTTTCCCCACTGTTTTGAGGTTGGATGGGAGTTTATATCCATTCTTCCCCCAACCAAAACTGAGCCACTAGGATAGGGCAAAATAGATCCTCAACAAATATTTGATGATTAAATAAATGAATAAAAGAACATCACTTATTAACTGTAACTCAGGAAATTCTGATGAAGGTAGTATTTTCCATGAACCACAAATATACTACTTAATGTAAAGGATACAGTTTACAGCTAAAACCAAAAATCTACATGCAAAACAGCACAGGAGTTCCACTGGATAAGGAGAATAATGACCCGTGAGTCACATGTGTACAGATTGAGAATGGGTTGCAAGAAGGTCATAGGGTAATATGAAGGGGCTTTTATGAAACATTTTAAGGAAGACAAAAGTTTTGAGTAGAGCTGTTTGCAGGTGTTTGTCCTTTTTTTTTTTTTTTTTTTAGGCAGTGGTGGTAAGAAGGGTAAGGTTGTAAGCTTTGTGACATGGTTTGGTTTAAAAAGGAGTAGGCTCACACTGCAATGAGAAGAAACAGCATGTGGCAGGCACTGCGGTGAGTGAGGAAGGCATGTGGCATGACATATTCTAGAAGCTAGACGCTAAAAGCGTAACTACTACAAGCTCCTGTACCAGGAAGAGGTAGAAGTCTGGATTCTCCCTCACACACTTCTAGGTATCTCACTACAGGAATGCGCAATTACTGTTACACAATTCTTCTCAACATCATGTGGATGGGATATTACTGGGGAGGAATTTTCTATTATTCTTAAGGCATGTCCTGGGGGGTAGGGGAGGTCGGGGGGAGATCAAGGGGGGAAAAAAAAGGAGACATATGTACTACTATTTGTAATACTTAAAACAATAAAAATAAAATAAAATTTAAAAAAATAAATTAATTAATTAAAAAAAATCTAAAAATGTTTTTGTTAGTATGTTATATTAATGTTTTTAATAAAATATTAAGTAAACTTGATAGGAAAGCATAAAGTTACTCCAGAAGAACCACAGAATTTGTATATTTTTTCCAACATAAATGTAATATACCTGGGAAATAATTGATCATTTCACCTTATTTTGCTTGTATATAGCATAGTAATATAAAATGTAGTCACTAAAAAAAATGTAGTTTCCACTTCATGTATCCACAGTTCAGATTTCAGGTGTTTAGAGAATCTAGAACTTGGCAAAAACTCAAAGCATCAAAAGGCATGAATAAAACAAGCACAAAACTTAGGAAGTGTAATGATGGGAGTCACTGTCATCCCTCAGGCTTTTCGCTTGCCTTCTATGCATAAAATAACAAAACAGATCTAAAGAAGATGAAAACCCTGACGGAGAACAGTGACAGCTGACACAAGAACTCTAAAATGCTGACAGAAAGGCTAAAAGAAAAAAAAAGGCGGCGGGGGAGACAAAGGAATGTATGCCATTTTTGGCTGGAGAACAGGAACAACAAGCTCTATATAGCTCAATAATTTTCAGGACAAGATGGAAAATATCTGAATATTTAACCATAAGCATTGGAGAAAAGGCTATTTAAGTTCTGAATTCTCTGCTAAAGAGATAAAGAAGTATATAATCCATTTCATAAAAGGATTTTATTTTCAAGGAAAATGATGGAAAAACACTGTTATTTGAAAGTACAAACTTCATTTCAATGGAATTTTTTCTGTATGGGACTATCCCGTTCCTACAGATGCTGACATCTGAGGCACTCTTGTACTCATTGTGGAATGATTCCATCAGGTAAGAGTAGTAACTGAAGTTAGTAAGTATCTTTTCTCCTTTGTTAACTTCTTTAGAAGACACAAGATTGTACAAAGCAGTAGTTATGATACTGTATAGTGGGCTTACAACATATATGGATGTAATATATATGACAATAGCACAAAGCAGGAGGGAATGGAAATGAGTTGGGACAATGTCAATATATTTTACTGGAATTAAACTAATATTAATCTATATATTTTACTGGAATTAAATTAGTATTAATCTGAAGTAGATTGAGATACTTGAGAGAAACTGAAATAATTAAGACACACTAAGAAAATAACTAAAACAATTTTTAATGAAATGTAATGGTGGACCAGGAATATCTATTTAATATAAAAAATATAAAGGAGGAATAGAAAAACAAAAATACCCAAGACAAAAGAACATAATTAGCAAAATGGCAGATATGAATCCAACCACATCAATAATAGCATTAAGTGGCAGAGAATAATCAGACTGGGTATTTATGATCCAAACTAGAGGCCCAGTGCATGAAAATTTATGCACTGGATGGGGGCGTGTCCCTCAGCTCGGCCTGCCCCCTCTCACAGTCCAGGAGCCCTCAGGGGTGAGAGGCAACCCAGAGATCAGGGGAAGGGATGCCCCCATCACACCTCTGCTGCTGCCACTGCCGACAGCGCAAGCCTCAGCCGGCTCTGGTTACTTGAGCCTTGGGCGGCTCTGGGCAGCTGGGCAGCCAACATCCAAGGTTTGCCTGCACCTCAGGCCAGCCCTGGGCAGCGGGAGGGTTGAGGGGACTGGGGGACTCTGGAGGCAGGCACACGGAGCGGCCGGACCCGCCTTGGGGCAGGCCCGGACGTGCTAAGCGCCTGCCACTCCAGCAGGGCTGAGGGGACTGGGCGCCGTCATCTTGTGGCTGTGGGCGCCACCATCTTGGAGGGCTTGGCAGTCAATTAGCATATTCCCTCCTTATTGGCTGTGGGCACCGCCATCTTTTTGAAGGCGTGACGGTCAATTAGCATATTCCTCCTTTATTAGATAGGATAAGCTATCTACAAAAGAACTGCTTTTGAATTAAAGACAAGATAGGTTGGAGGTAAAACAATGAGAAAATATATGCAATGCAAGCAGTATCTGTATGAGAGTTGGATTGGCTGTGCTAATATCAGGCAAAATAGACTGAAACATTACTAGAAACAGAGACAAATTATGATGAAAAAATATTCACTGGGAAAATAATACAATTCTAAACATATGTATAAAGTGACAGGCTGAAAAATGACCCCATCACAAAAAAGATACCATGTCCCAGTCTCTAGAACCTCTAAATGTTAACTTATTTGAGAAAGGGACCTTTGTGGCATGATTAGATTAAGGATCTTCACATGGGCACATTTCCCTGGATTACCTGTGAGTACCATACGTAATCGCATGTACACTTCAAGACAGAGATTCTACAACAGAGAGGAGAAGGTGATGCGGGGACAGAGGAGACATCTTCTATAGGAAGAGTAATACTGACTTACCACTTCTGGGCTCTAGAACTGTGAGAGAATAAATTTATGTGGTTTTAAGCCACCACGTTTTTGTTAATTCATTACAGCAGCCATAGGAAACTAATACACACATTCAACAGCAGGGCTTAGAAATACATCAAGAACAAACTGACAGAGCTGACAATATTTGGGGATTTCAACATCCCATTAGCAAAAATGCATAGAAAGAGACAGAAAATCAGCAAAGATATAGAAGTCTTGAACACAATAAACCAAATTGATCAACTGGCATCTTTAGAACGTGCAACAAGAGCAAAATACTCATTCTTTTCAAGAGCAAATGGAGACTTCTACAATGTGGACCCTATTCTAGGTCATAAAGCAAGTCCCCATACTTTTTTATTTAATCCTCACCCAAGGTTATGTTTTGATTTTGAGATAGAGAGGAGGGGAGAAAGAGAGAAACATCGATTATGTGTCCCGAGTGGGCACGGAACCTGCAACCTAGATATGTGCCCTGGCCAGAAATTGAAACTGCAAGCTTTTCTGTGTACAGGACAATGCCCCAACCGAGCCACCAGCCAGGGCAAGTCTCAGTACATTTAAAACAACAAAAAGTCACACAAAGAATATCCTCCAATTACAATAAAATTAAATAAGAAACAAAAAACAGAAAGTTATTTGGAAAATCCACAAACATTTGGAAACTAAACAATACACTTCTGAATAAGTCACAAGTAAAAAAAAAAAGTTACATGAAAAATAAGAAAATATTATGAGATGAATGAAAATAAGCAAACTAAACATAAAAGTTTTATGGGATGCAGCAAAAATAGTACATAAAGAGGAATTTATTGCTGTAAAAACCCTATTAAAAAAAGCAAAAAGAACTCAAATTTAAATTGTTTCCCACATCAAGAATCTAGTAAAAGAGCAAACTAAATTCAAAGCAAACAAAAGGAAAGAAATGAGTATTAGAGTGAAAGCCCAACAAAAGAAAGACAAAAACAATAGGGAAAAATCAATAAAAATGTGTTTTTTTTTAAAAAAAAATCAACAAAACTGACAAACCTTTAGCAAGAATAACCAAGAAAAATAAGATGATCCCGATTACCAAAAATCAGGATGAATAAGGTAACATCACTAACAACCTTAGAGAAATTAAAATGATTATAAAGGCATATAATGAATAACTTTTATACCAATAAGCTAGAATATTTAAGTAAATAAATAAATTCCAAATTACTGATACTAATGACAGAAAAAGTATAAAATATGAATAAATGTATAACAACTAAAGAATTGATTGGTAATTTAAAATCTTCCCACAAAGGAAATCCCATGTCCGGATGGCTTCAGTGGTGAATCTGACCAAATATTTAAAGAAGAAATAATACTAATCTTTCACAAAGTCTTTCAAAGAGTAGAGGAAGTGGGAACACTTTACTACATCGCATCCTATGAAACCAATATTATCCTGATGTTGAAGCCAGACACTCCTTAGTATAGATGAAAAATCCTCAAAAGTAGTAATTTCTCAATAAAATATTAACAAATAAAAATTCCAATATACATCAAGAGAATGTATACCATCCAAGTGTGATATATTCAAGAAAATAGAAGATTGATCTAACATCCCAAAATCAATTAATGTAAGAATCATATTTTACTTTTTGTTTCCTGTTTGGAAAACTGTTCTCTATTCCAAGATCACAAAGAAATTCCCCTGTATTACCTTCAAGTTTTTCCTTAGATTTAAAGCTTTAGTATACTTTAATTATTGTTTGTGGCATAAAAAAAGGTTCCACTTTCATTTTTTTCTATATTGATATTGTTATGGGTTAAACTGTGTCCCCGAAATTCAACTGTTGAAATCTTAACTTGCAAGTAACACATTATATGACCTGATTTGGAAATAGGGTAATTACATATGTCATCATTTATTTTAAGGTGAGGTCATACTGGAGTAGAGTGTGATCTTCATCCAATATGACTGGTGTCCTTATAAAAAGGGGAAATGTGGACACAGACAGGACACAGAGGGAGGAGGATGTGAAGAGACACAGGGAGAAGACAGGTGCCAGATGCACACAGCCTAGACAGATTCTTCCTTCACAGGCCTCAGAAGGAATAACCCTGCTGAATGAACTCCAGCCTCCAGAAATGGGAGACAATAAGTCTCTCTGTTGATTAAGCCACCAGTTTGTGGTACTTTGTTTTGACAGACCTAGGAAATGAATACAATAATTATTTATCTCAGCACCTACATTGAAAGTCCTGCCTTCCCCCACAGATCTGAAATATCAGCTCTACAACAGATGTTTATTCATATGTCTGGGTCTGTTTGTGGGGTCTCTGCTCACCTCAGTTAGTCTATTTCTCCTAATTTTCCCCAATTACTGCAGCTTTATAATAATTCTTGATATATATTAAGAATTCCTCTGAAACCTGTTCCTGTTCTCAGAGGGGGTCTAGACTACAATTGGCACTTTGCTCATTCATATTTTTTTCATATTCCAACAAAACAAAACAAACCTGCTGGAACTTGAATTGGTTTTTATTTTGAATTTATAAATAAATTTGTAGAGAATTAAGAACCTAACAACATGGGATACCCCACTCATTTAGATGTCATTTCTGAACTATAAATTTCTCAGTAAATTACATGTCAGGACTAAAAACAAACCAAACAATAGTATTTAATAATTTTTTCAAACTTCGTACAAATGTGCCCCCATTCTTCAGGGATTCAGATCCAATCACTGCAGGGAGTGGGGAGGGCAGAGAGAGCGATAAGTCCAGAGTGGAGAATAATTAGTACCAACTGAAGCTACCATGGCTATATACATTCTTGGCCACATCATTATCAATGTGGAAAAGGAAAAGGCAACTGGAAAAGGAGCAGTATGAAAAAAAAGCGCGTTAGCTTCCAGCAAATCTATACATACATATACATACATATATATACACATATATATATATATACATAAAAATAGAGAAATATGCTAATTAACCGGGACACCATAATGAGCAGACAGGAAGAGGTTGTGCATTCAGTGTTGGGGGCGGGGTGGCAGGGGCCTCCATGCTCCTGCGCTGGGGGCGGGCCTGATCAGCAGCGGCTGCGGCTGCTTCAAGGGCCAGAGAGGGAGGCAGGGCCGGACCGGCAGTAGCTGTGGCTGCTGTGGGGCCCAAGGAGCGAGGCAGGGCCGGACCAGCGACTCGAGGGTGGGCAGCGCCGCACGATTTCGAATTGCATGCAGGGCTCCTAGTAGATATATATATATATATATATATTGCCTAGTCAGCTCTCTTAAGAAACAGGCTTTTAAATGCCATTTACCCAGGAAATGGAAACAAGGATGTGAATAAAGGTCAAAAAAAGTACAACCCCTTTCAAATCTCAATCAAACCTCTCAACCTTACAGTGTTTCTAACCACTGTAATTTGGAACATAAGATGCCACTACAATAATCTAATGCTACATCATTACAAATTTAGCCATCTCAAGCTTTAGGTCTTGCTATAGGCACATACAGCACTTTTTGATCAACGTGAGATTCTTGTGTCAACTATGCTGTCATCACCTGAGAATTGTAAATTTTCCATTCAAATGAAAAGGTTAGAAAAGATTGACCCAGTTCATTCAGATATAAGATCTGTGAACAGATTTATATTTAATAATAGATAGGAAAAACAAGGATGGTAGAGAAACAAAATGTGAAAAATTTTGTTTTCTTTCAGACAAAAATATTTTAAAAAATTATTGCTTTTAGTTTATCCATATACCATCTGGAAAGGAGATAACATACTCATTTTATTTTTCTTTACCTCCTAAGAAAGTAACTACTCATGTCCCCATTATGAAATGGTAGAGAAGACAAAAGCTACAGAAGCAAATGTGATTCTAACTAGCAAACTTGGGTCAATTAATCAATAGACGCCTTCCTTTATTAGATTCATGCCACCTCTCAGCCCTGAGAAGTTTTCTATGTCAACAGCCTAAGCTATCAAAGAGGAAGAAACCTCCAGAAGAGGAGTGATATAGTCTTTCTGTTCCCTGGGTCTTACAGGGCTGGTACATAGACGCTTAGTCAATACCTGTTAAATGAATGAGTTACCTTTATTAAAATTTAAATAAATTATATATCCTTCTGCCAAAGTAAAATGCTCCATTTCATCAACTTTTATAAATAGACCTATCATTCTGCTCAGAGTATGATTTTCTTTTTCTCTCATTCCACTTACACTCTGAGTGTTATAAGAGGCAGCATAATATAGGTTCGTAATATCAACATCATATTGTAGGAGATATATGATGAGCGGTCTGAACGCATACATTTTTATATTATTTGAAAGTATGAAAGCCTGTTTCTCATTTATATTTCTGAAGCAGAATAAAAAAATTTGTTTTTTTGTCCAGGTAATATTAAGTAACACAGACCAATCTTTGGGATGCAAAGACTACTTTGATTTTACCGAGATTCCAACTCTTCAGAACAAAGAAAATATAATTTATTTACCAAAAAGACTAATCAGACATAGATGGGTTTTCCTTCTAAAATACACAGGATATTATCTTCTGTGCATAAATCCAACACTTTAGCATTCTGCCAATCCTGCGTTTAGATCTGCATTACTCACAGGACGCTCCAAGGATTAAAATGGCTAGGTAAGACAGCAGGTATGGCCTTCTAAGGCAAACAGAAAATGTAGCATTACCAGTCCACCATGGGAATCATGTTCCTAAAAATGTCCTATCCCCTTGAATTAATATTTGGGCAACCAAATACTTAAAAAAGATGTGCTGGATATCTTAAAATGAGTCTGTCGGTTAATTAATTCTGTGATCCCCTGCTACCAGCAGAGTGCTGTACAATCTGTTATTATTCACTGTCCTATAGATCATCTGTTCTTGGTGCTGGTTTGTTCCAGGAAGAGAGACAGCTGCAACACTATATCCCTGTTCAACCTGAGGACCATCTGACTTTAATTGTAACACACAGCTTGATGTGGCTCTGGCTACAAGAAGCCAAAGTATCGTCTGTAATAATCTGGAAAAGCAGAAACCTGCCAACAGAGGGCTGAAAACAGGGACTTGTGCTGTCTGGCTGCCTGACGGGCTGCAGGAAATATGATTAATGAGTAAGGTATAATGATATCAGGAACCCGATTAGCACCACAAAAAGGTCACAGATCAAAGTAGTATGCATTTCATGAGCTACAATCATTGCATAAAATCTGTGGACTTGAAGAGGTAAACCAAAAGGAGGAGGGGATAAAACCCTTATGTGATAACATGCTAACAGATACATAAAATACCATACTGATAATTCAGTCACTTATACAAAGTTAACAGGAAATGATGAAATGAAACAATATGGACTGTGCTGTAGGAAAGCTTTGTTCATCATAGGTGTATAATAAATACTTTTTGAATGAATGATTAAATTCTTCCATAAAGATATATGTAAGTAAAATCAAGTATCCTTCCTAATTATGGATTAAAATGATCAGAGATGTAAATATTCAACTCTAAACTATATTTGCATTTAATTTGCAGTGATTTTTAAAATTATACTCTGCTAAGAATGTATGCTTATTCAAAGCCTAAACTATAAACACATTCGTAACACTTACAGGAAGAGGAATCACTGGGAGAAATGTTTAAGGACTTAATAGGTTATAATAACTATGCAGTTAGCATTGTAAAATACTATTTTGAAGATAATTTCACAGTCATGTCTAAGTTTAAATCAGGGGCAGGCAAAACAAAATCTGACTGGAAAACAATGTGGTTAGCTGCCCCTTCTTTTCTTTTCCTGATGCCTTTGGGAAACGAGTCTCAAGTAGATCTGGTTCTTCTGAGAGAACAGATGAAAAGCACTGTCAGGAGAATGGCTTACCTCTGTCTGTACAATTACATTTTCTTAACTGTCAAAATATTGTGGACAAGCTTTTAATACAATTAATTCAATGTCTCTGCCTCTTAGACCTCTTTTAAAGCAAAGTAAACACACTAACAAACTTTTTTATACTTTAAATGATACTAAATATGGTTATGATTAATAGAGAGCTGGTATCCTTGAGACTTACATATAAATCATATTTGAGAAAAAAATTTCAATAAAGAAATGATATAATATGATTTTAATTATTTTCTTAAAAATTTATTCCATGATTATTTATACTTTTCAAATATTACATAAATGTTATTTTATACCCACCTAATGGTAAAAACATGCTTTTAATTGGCAATTCCAAAGGAACCATTGAAAAATGAAAAAGACAAGCCACAGATGAGAAGAAAAGTATTTAGAAAAGATATGTTGAATAAAGGGCTTTTTCTGGAGAATAAAGATCTCTTAAAATTAAATAATAAAAAGACAAAAAGCTCAATTGAAAAATAGGCAAAAGATGTTCACAGAACATATGTGAGTAGAAAATAAGCCGGTAAAAAGGTTCAACACCACTAGTCATTTGGGAATAGAAAATTAAAATCAAAGTGAGATGTCTACTAGATTGGCTAAAATAAATAAGACTGACAATACCAAGTCTTGGCAAGGATATGGAAAACTGGAAGTTCACACACTGTTGGTGGGAATGCAAAATGGTAAACATGTTCTTATCATATGACCCAGCAATTTAACTCCTAGGAATCTAAAAGAAATGAAAACAGATGTCCACTTTAAGACATATACAGATATTCATAATAGCCTCAAACTGGACAAAACACAATGTCCACAAACTGGTAAACAGGTACACAAAATCTATTGTATCCTATATAATAAAAGGCTAATATGCAAATAGACCGAACGGCAGAACAACTGGAACAACCGAACAACCAGTTGCTATAATGTGCACTGACCACCAGGGGATGTGTGCAGAACATGGCGGGCACTGGCCACGGCAGGATAGTGGAACAGGCGAGCAGGGGTGCCAGACCAAGGTGGGGCACCAGCTGCTGTCATCAGGATGAGCCTCTGGTGGTTACTAAAAATTCTTTGCTCCTGAGCGCTGCGGTCCTGCCTGGTGCTTGTGCCCACTGCCAACGCTGTAGCTGCTGCTCCCACCCGCTGCCGGTGCCCGGTGCTGGTCCTGAACACTCGGTGCCATCAGTGGGTGCGAGTGGCAGCTGCTGGCCCTGATTGCCCCTGAGGGCTTCTCCATCTCCCCCTGCCCCTGAGGGGCAATCAGGGCAGCAGCCACCACTCACACCCGTTGCTGGTGCTTGCACCCGCTGCTGGCATAGGCCCCAATCACTCTGTGCCAGCAGTGGGTGTGAGCAGGGCCAGCACCGTCAGCACATGGGAGCAGCAGCGGCAGGAATAGGGCTGCCAGCAGACAGGGGACTGTGGCCCACAGCAGGAAGGGCTGGACGGGGGCACGTAGGATGGGCCAAGACCTGCCCCTGTGCCTACAGCAGCCTTGTAGCCCACAGTTCCTTTCAAGGTGCACAAATTTGTGCACTGGGCCCCTAGTCTTTACAATAAAGTGCCATGCATCAATACAATAAAATTAACGACCGATATATGCAGCAACATGGATCAATCTCAAAAACATCATGCTAAGTGACAGAAGCCAGGCACAAAAAGACAACATTTTGCATGATTCTATTTATATAAAATTTCTAGAAAAAGCCAAACTATAGATACAGAATCAGTGGTTGCCTGGAACAAGGTTAGTGGAAGCAGAGACAGACTGCAAACAGGTACAAGGAAACTCTTTGGAATGATGCAAGTGTTCTAAAGCTGGTCACACAACTGTATAAATTTACTAAAACTAAATGAATTTGTGTACTTTTAAAAAGGAGAATTTTAGGGTATGTAAATTATGCCTCAAAAAATGTGTTTTAAAAGGGCAATCTCTCTCTTTCTCTATCTCTCTCTCTCTCTCTCTCTCTCTCACACACACACACACACACACACACACACAACTGTAAAATGACTATACCTTCTCTATTGATTTCAATGTGTCCTGGGAAACAAAATCACACAACTATAAACAACTGTCACATTTAAAATATGACTTCTCCTTTAATATCTTTCAGAGCTAAGCTTTGTCTTTTTCTGTCATTTTAAAAATGTAATGAGAATCTTCAAAAGTGCATGAGGTGGGAGTATAATGCAACATGTACCTTAACACTGGGATAGAAAAAACTTTAAGAAATAAACAACAGACTGTAATATAATAATATTTGGTACTATTTTCTGAGTGCCTACTATAAGCCAGAGACTATTTTAGATATTTTACACACACAATTAGAATTTTATAATCATAATTTCAAAATTACAAATGAGGAAACCAAGGCTCAAAACGATTAAATTCCC
Organism: Corynorhinus townsendii; assembly: GCA_026230045.1. Taxonomy (NCBI): domain Eukaryota; kingdom Metazoa; phylum Chordata; class Mammalia; order Chiroptera; family Vespertilionidae; genus Corynorhinus; species Corynorhinus townsendii. The sequence goes on along the minus strand of JAPDVU010000006.1, from coordinate 115,014,435 downwards.
TAAAATCTCATAATCAGCAAAGTGATTTATCCAGGATTAAGAAAACTGGCCTAACTTCACAGCCTATGTTCTTTCCACTCCCACTGCATAGCTCTCTGTATATATGTATCATGTGAAATTTGAGGAAGAATGAGATTACAATTAGGATCTGGAAGACAGGATTAAAATATAATTGTTCATGTAAAAAGTAAGAAGTGCCACCTAGAAAAGTAGAATGCAATAATTTTTCTTGTTTAAGTGTAATTTAGATTTCATCTTTAATATGGAGTATAAAATATTACTTTTAAACACTAAGTTTAAAGCTCCCTGCTACTAAACATTTATGAAAATTAAAGGCAAAAATGAAAAGTCATATTACTTTTTTATAAAACAGCTAACCCGTATGATAGGACATTACAGAGTCCACTAGAGAAGATTCTGAGGAATTGTTTATAAGCACAATAATTAATGTGCTCTTAAGCGTTCATATTCTAAATATCACATGAAGAGTTTCTTCAAAAGACAGACAGGATATAATTTGAATATCATTTCCATTACCAAAATATGCAATGGCCTCCTAACCTAGAACACAGAATTATGTTCTGCTGGTACAGGAAATCAACATGGGAAAAAACAGTTTAACTTACAATTTAGGCTTATAATTTTGAATTATCACATACATATAAAAGTAACCTAAATTCTGTATAAGACAATAAAAGAAACCATTATATCTTTCATGTCAATAAAATTTTATCAAGTTTATATGAAGATTCATGAACTATTATGTCACTCTCAGTTATCCTTCATCATCTCCAGTTTTGTCCAGAAGATCAAGGGTTAATAATTATACCAACACATGAAAGATACTTTGAGAAAAGAAAGGCTCATGACAGACAGAGTAGATGATTACTATCTTACCAATCTGTTTATGCGAACAAATTCTTCTGAGGTTTTGGCCCAAGGAGGAAGTTCAACATCAGACACTACTGTCCCATCATCCATCACTCCAAGATTATAATCATTGAAGTTGACAAACATCTCAGGGAGATAATAAAATTCAGGGATCAACTCCTATTAAAAATAAAAGACAATGTCATATTATAAATTACAGAATACTGACTAGATATTCATAAAAGGGCCTAATTACTTCCTATTGTGAAGGAAAACAAAATAAATGTTTTTCTCTTTTCATACTACAGCCCTATCACAAAGTTTCTATGAGTGTAGACAGATCCCATCCAACCAAATTTAAATAACATCTTACTGATTGGTTCTATGCTTTCCTTCAGGGCAAATAACCTCAAAATTCTTAAATACCAACATTTGAGTAATTAATATTTGAGATTTGACAAGATATAAACAGAGATTAATATGCTATATCTGTAACAACTTAAACTAGGTATTTTGAGATATATGGAATTTTTGCTACTGTCTTGACCCCTTGATTAACTAGGAAGATATTTATTACATTTTTATGTTTCAACAATATATTCTGCTCATATTTCAAGACACTTGGATTTAGTTTTAAGGTACTAATACTGGTTTTAAAAAAATAAAATTTATAATTAGTCTAGAAAATGACCTGCATAAGAAACTGGGTAAACTAATATGAGTTTAATAGGATATTTAATAAGCAGAGAAATATAGCCAGTTGGGTTTTTAATAAGCTCCATGTATAACTAGTTCTGAGGTCCTATAGATCAGACTTGAAATCCAGTCCTGACATGGGTCAGTGACTCAGTGGTCTTTCAGATACCCCCTCAGGGCCAGCTATGGCAGGCCAGGCTTTCCAAACAGTTGAGTAAAATAGGGAGGTCATCAGATTTAGGACAAGGTCAGTATGAACTCGCCAGAGCAAAGGAAAAAGATCCAGCAGGAATTAAGCTATTATCACCTCCATCACCCATGTGAAATGTTGTTTGACTGTGAGTTGTACATCCTTTGTTTACAAGCACAGTAATTAACTAAGCATGGTAGAAATCAGCTTGTCCTCCAAATTCGTGACAACCACCTGGTCATTGGACTTGAAAAACATTTAAACTGAGCAATTTTTAAAAAGTAAGAACCCGGTTAAAATTTCACCATAAATGAAAAGATAAAATAGCCACCCCAAAATTTAAGATTCTCATCTTCAAAAATGATTCATCCAAGTCTAACTGACAAAAGGAGGAGAGACATATGAGTGTTATCTTATGCAACAAAAAGCTATAGCCAATTTGAGCTAACATTTGTTGCATGAGATAAGTCAGATACTAAAATAAACTCTTAATAAAACTTCTGACATTTAATCTTCACAATAACTATACAAAGGTAGGATCTTCATTTTAAAAATGAATTAAGGGTCAAAGAGGTTAAGTAATTTTGCTCAAACTTATACAGCTGTTTTATGATATATTTAGAACTTAGATCAAGACTTGTCTATTTGTAGAGCCTGTGTCTTTAATAAGTAAATGACATGGGTTCTACTTATACAGTATCCACAATGCTAATCATTTAAAATGTGTTTGACATATATTCTAAGTTATTTTTAAAAGCAAACATAAACTTTTCATTCTTTTGTGATACACAGACGTTCTCCTGAAAAAAACAAACAGATTTAGTACATACATGTGAAATGTATATATACTATACATATAGCACTTATTATTTAATAAAATTAATCAAACCAGGAAGAAATTTTAAAGTATGCTATAATTATTTATTTAAATATGAAGGTAAGCCAATTCATAACTATCTATTAACTAGTGGCCCAGTGAATGAATTCATGCACATTAAAAGGAAATTAATTAGAGGAAATATTTTAATATTGCTATTTGCCCTTTCTCTATAATAGAAATGTCAGAGATGAAAGAAAATTAGTAAAACGTATATGAAAATCTCCCTCCTGTCAGAGTCCGGGGCATGTCACTGGACCTAGAGCCAAGTCCCTGCCCACCACCTGCACGTGCTTCGAAAACACAGGAGACCCAGACCCAGCTGGCCCCACCTCCATTGGGTGAGACCCAGACCTGGCCAGCCTCACCCCCGTCAAGCCCCTCCAGGCGGGGGGTGCAGCCTCAGGTCCCCCGTCAAGCTCTGCTGGGCGGGGGGTGCGACCTCAGGTCTCCCAGTCAGGTGCTGGGGCAGGGGTATGGCCTGAGTTCCCCAGTCAAGCCCCGCTGGGCGGGGTGCACAGCCTGAGGTCCCTCGCCCCGGCCAGGCGCCATACAGCCTCAGGTCCCTGCTATTTGGTCGTGACGTTATGGCATCCTGTCTAATTTGCATATTCCTCTATTATATCTGCACTAATAAAGAGAAACATGCAAATTGACCATACCTTCGATACGCCCACCAGCCAATCAGGAGTATGCAAATTAACCGACAAAGATGGAACGGCCCTCCCCCCAGTTGCCCCGGGCCTCTGGGCAACATGCATGCAGGCAAGGAGCGGCCAGGCAGGGCAGGATGCCTGCTATGAGAGGGAGGGCAGGGATGGAGGGAGCTACAGGAGCAGTGCTCCGCTGGGAGAGAAGACTGAAGGAGGCAGCCAGAGCATATGCCTGGGTCCTGGGTGCTGGAGGAAAACCAGTGCTGGCAGCCAGGGGAAGGAAGGCCTACTGCACGAATCTCTTCGTGCAACAGGCCTCTAGTAGATAGATAATTTGCTCAAATGTGCATTCAATGTATTCCAACTTAGACAAACTTAGCAAAATGTCTTATTTTTTTATTCCCTATTACTTGAGCTACTTCTACAATAAGAAAGATGACTATCCCTACCTTGTATATTAAAAAACAAAAGCAGTTATTTTGGCTTAATGAAGTACTTAATTCTTCCCATTTCAATAATACCCACTCACCCCATCCCCACCCCCAAACACTAACAAATGGAGGAGGTTGTGCTTCTTAGCACACTAAATATAAGTTTACTTTATTAGAAATTAAATAAAGCAAATACAGACATAAAACTCATAAGAAAATTTTCACAGATATGAACAAAGCACTTTTAAGTCTTAATGGACCATGTTAAATTTTCAGTTATATAATTTCTAACATGGGAGGAGGGAATAATAACTCATCAATTTCCATAATTACCACAGATTTTATTTGAGGTTTCCTACTAAAGATATCCTATAAATTTTATAAAAGATATTTCAAAATTAAAATTTTAAATCTTATTAATTAAAAATTAAGCTTAACATTTCACTTGAAATTTATTAATATTTGTTCTGGCCACTTCATTTTGACCTGTGACCCCCATATCCACCCATTTCAATAGAGGAATCAGGTATTTCCAGAACTTCTGCATGGACCAGAGAGGAAACTTCTGAAGACACCCTCTTTCTCTCTTTTGTGAAATTCTAAGCAAGCAGATTATGTAAGGTGTCCAGGACAAGCAGTGTCAAAAAGTGTTTTTAAAAAGACAGAAGCCAAAGAAGAGAGAGAAGAATATCCCTAAGATGAGGGAGGCAAATCTGTCATCATCTTTCTTTCAGCCTGGGGGAGAGGAGAAGGATGGAGTTAGGCTGAAACCCAGGGGATGGAGAGCTGAGATGGGGGTCACTACTTGCTCATTTGGGGTCTCTGTATGAATTAGAAAAAGGCAAGCCTTCTGGGCTAATGCAGCCCCAAGGGAACTCAGGTTGGTAAGTGGAGGACTGGATTTCTGTTCTTCTTCCCTTCAGTCAAGAACCCTTGCATGAAAAACAAACTGTTCAACTGTACGTAGTGAGCATATGAGTGTATACATAGGGAAGCTAGTCCTTTGGTCCCAGGATTTTTGGCATCAGCAAATATTTCTTAATCCGAGCTTGGTATATCAGCAGAGCGGTCTGCTTCCAAAAAAACCCGTGCCTTAGAGAGTGAGAACATGACAGAAAGGAATAAAGATGTGAAGACCAATTTTCTAGGTACCGCTTACGCCTGGATCTCATTCAAGTCTTGGAAAAAGGAGGCTCCTGCCCTGCCCCTTTAATGACTGTAGAATGAATTTCTATATAGATACTTTGAAAAAGATTTGAATTCAAATTGGAACATGACTTGTTTACCTGAACTGGTGATTGTGAATTTATATATATTTCAATAATAAAACGCTACCAATGATTTCAATGATAATTACTTCTAGAAAACAAAATGGTAAGAAGAATTAAGTAGGGGCAGAAATACAAATAGAATATGTTGCTTTTAAATAAAAAATAAAATTTTTAAGAAGTTCCTATTAAAATATTTTTCTTAAGCCTTGGGTAGATACAAAGGGTAATGTAATATATCATTAGCACACAAAAAATCCAAATTTATTTAGTTTTTACTCTTTGCAGAGACCTATGGTAGGGTCTGGAATGTGGACCTGTTAGGGTCTTCCCCCTTACAGATCACATTTAAATTGCGAAGAAAGAGTGAAACAGTATATTCATTAAGAGGAAATTATAGAACAAATAACACACTAGAAATTAAAAAAAGAAAATGATGTCTAAAAGTTGGAATGGTCAGAGTAAGCATTAGGCAATGAACATAATACATTGTATTCCTCTAATCCAATACTCATCAAACTGTACTCTAATTGTTTGCTTGTATCTCCCTCTAAATTGAAGGCTCCATGAGACTGAGGACTTTACATATCTCGTTCACCACTACACCTCCAAAGCCTAACACTGAATCTGACACATTAGCAAATCAGTGAAAATCTGTTGACTGAATGACTGAAAAATGATATTTAAACTCAATGATAAATAATCAGAGGGAAAAAACTAGAACAGTTCTGACAAGGGGAATATTTCAAAAGAGGTTTAGAGATTACAATATGTGTATCATTGTGTCCAGTGATCAATGAAGAAGTATTTCATTGGTTTAGAGAAGACTACATAAACAAAGTGGGAAATAAGTTGGAGACATAGGTAAGGTCAAAGCATGGAAAGTCTGAATGCCAGGCTACAAAGTTCAGCTTATTCTCCAAAAGAAATTTTTTTTCCATAAGGGAATTTAAAAAATGAACATGAATTTAAAATAGGATGTTTCCAAGAATTACTAAAGATAGGGAGAAACCAAGATGGCAGCATAGGTAAACACCTAAACTGCTGCCTCACACAATTTCAAAACTACAACTAAAAGACAAAATGGACATCATCCAGAACCACAGGAAGGCTGGCTGAGTGGAATTTCTACAACTAGAAGGAAAGAGAAAAGCACACTGAGACCCAGAGGAGCTGCAGGAGGCAGAGGTACTGAGATGTGAGCGCAGAGAGGACTGGCAACTGAGTGTGTGGCTGGCTTTCTCAAGTGGGAGGGAGACAAAGGCTCCCGACTGCACTGAACTCCAGTTCCAGGCAAGACTCTGGGGACCCAGACTCATACGGGGTGAAACTGGACTGTCAGGAAAGAGAAAAGCACATTGAGACTCAGAGGAGCTGCGGAAGTAAAGGCAGAGGTACCGAGGCGCGCGTGCAGAGAGGGCTGGCAACTGAGTACGCGACTGGCTTTCTCAAATGGGAGGGAGGAAAACGCTCCCAACTCCAGTTGAACTCCAGTTCCGGGTGAGACTCCAGTTCTGGGTGAGACTCAGGGGACCCAGACTCATTTGGGGAGAAACTGGACTGTCTGGCAGTGGGCGGAACTCAAGGGTGGCTTTCTCTCACAGGTGCTTTTAGCGATTACCACGGGACACTGAGACACAGGGGCCTATTAGGGCAGGGCGGATGGGAAACCAATGCTGTCTTCTCTGCCCTGAGACTCCACCCCATCCAAGCTGAGCACAGAGGCTTTTGCAAGTCCTGTCTCATAAGGGTGTCTCCAGCACAGAAGTTCTCCTAGCGTAGACACAGCTGATCCTCACAGCCAACTGGCCTGGAGGTCAATTCCTCCCAGTGATACCAACAACAATCAAGGCTGTGCACACAGCCCACAAAGGGGTGTACCAAGAGTGTCCATCTCAGGTAACTGGGGAGGCTGAGCCACTGGACCCTGCTAGGACACCTAGCACACAAAGTCACTCTATCAACTCAGGGAAGCAGCCAAAATGAGGAGACAAAGAAACAGATCACAAATGAAAGAAAAGGAGGAAAGCAAACGACTGGATATAGAGTTCAAAACCACGGTTATAAGGTTTTTAAAGAATTTTCTAGAAAAGGCCGATAAATTTAGCGAGACCCTCGAGGAAATGAAAAAGGACCAATTAGAAATTAAACATACATGGACTGAAATAAAAAATATTATACAGAGATCTAACAGCAGACTAGAGGAACATAAGAATCAAGTCAAAGATTAGAAATACAAAGAAGCAAAAAACACTCAACCGGGAAGCAAAAAACACTCAACCGGGAAGCAAAAAAAAAAAAAGAATCCAAGAATATGAAGTTAGTGTAAGGAGCCTCTGGGACAACTTCAAGCATACCAACATCAGAATTATGGGGGTGTCAGAAGAAGAGAGAAAGCAAGACACTGAAAACCATTTTGAAGAAATAATGACCGAAAACTTCCCCCACCTGGTGAAAGAAAGAGACTTACAAGTCCAGGAAGCGCACAGAACCCCAAACAAAAGGAATCCAAAGAGGACCACACCAAGACACATCATAATTAAAATGCCAGGGGCAAAAGACAAAGAGAGAATATTAAAAGCAGCAAGAGAAAAACAGTTAGTTACCTATAAGGGAGCACCCATACGATCGTCAGATGATTTCTCAACAGAAGCTATGCAGGCCAGATGGAAGTGGCAAGAAATCTACAAAGTGATGAATAGCAAGAACCTACAACCAAGATTACTCTACCCAGCAAAGCTATCATTCAGAGTTGAAGGTCAGATAAAGAGCTTCACAGATAAGAAAAAGCTAAAGGAGTTCATCACCACCAAACCAGTATTACATGAAATGCTGAAAGGTATTCTTTAAGAAGAGTAAGAAGAAGAAAAAGGTAAAGATAAAAATTATGAACAACAAATACATATCTATCAACAAGTGAATCTAAAAATCAAGTGAATAAAAAAATCTGATGAACAGAATAAACTGGTGAATATAATAGAATCAGGGGCATAGAAAGGGAGTGGACTGCCAATTGTAAGGGTGAAAGGGGTGTGGGGGGTGCGGGAAGAGACTGGACAAAAATCATACACCTATGGATGAGGACAGTGTCGGGGGGTAAGGGCAGAGGGTGGGGTGGGAACCGGGTGGAGGGAACTATGGGAGGAAAAGGAGAAACAATTTTGTAATAATCTGAACAATGAAGATTTATTAAATTAAAACAAAAGAAATACTGAAGATAAAGAAGTAGTATAAAGGCCATCATTATATAAGCACAAAATTAAGTAAAACAATCAGCATATATGCTTAAAACATATTATAACCTCATTATAAGGAAATCTGCATGAATAAATCAGTTGATGGGAGTTAAATATCCTCTTAATGTAAAATAAACATGCTGAATTCAACTGAGATACACAAACATGGACAAAACATATATAGGCAATATGCATGATAATGACATTCAAGTTATACAGCAGAATTTCATCTTAATCCTGAATGCATCTTTCTAAGAAACATGACTCGCTATTACTGAATATTACAATTTTAAAATTATCTCCTTTGACAGATGAAATTTAGTAACAGAGTCAAAGATTAAGTCTTTCTAAGACTTGTAATGTATACTTACAAAGTGAAGTATGTTTTATATTCATCAGAACAGAACATTCAGCTCTGGATAAAAAACACATGTTTAGCAATGCTTTAAAACATCAGTAGAAAATGATAAGTAAACAACACTGACAGAAGACAGAAATATTTACAATTCACATTTTCTCCTGACTTGCTGACAATGATTTTAATCTCTATCACTTAATTAGGCAGATGGGTCTTAGAGGCAGGTAACATGGTCAAAATGTATTGTATCATCTCCTAAAATAAAAATTTGAAAAGTTCAACGGAAGGTTATACCACAGTTCAGGATAAGCCCATTGCTTTGATCACAAATCCCAAAGCTTTCACGGAATAATGACAAGGATTGGTTGTGACCACACATATGCTTTAGTTTTCTGTATTAAGGTAGGATACCCACTGATGTGAATGGCGTCTTCAGAGAGGCTGTATGATTCTCCTGCTAACAGTCACCAATTTTGTCAATTGAACTAAAATCATTACTTCAATAATACCTAGGCACCTGTGACAAATATAATCTACTAACCCGAAGAAACAATATAATCAAAATAAAAATAAAGATGCTATATCCCAGCTAAAATTAAATTTTTATTTTATTCTTTCTAAATTATGAAATCCTGACAATTCAAATGGCAGCATCATAGCAAGGTAACTAATTTAATATACACTGCTTTTGGGACATTGATAGTAATAAAAATGTGAAAGCAAAATTTTTAGATTTTCACAATTGGAAAAGAATATATTTTATCAAAGAAAAAAATTAAACATAATAAAAAAAGGTGAATGAACAATATATTGCATAAAATAATGTATATGCTCTGATACATTTTAACTTTCAAGTATTTTGTTAGCCCACAAATGAAAAAACTTTTTAAAAACTTAGAGTTGAATTGTACCTATAAGTCATTTAAAATAAACTGCATATTTGAATGTTTTCAAATTAATGTTTAAATTTACTTTCTCCGTATTAAGCAGATAAAATGCTGTGGGGGGTTTTGTGTGTGTGTTTAGTAAAAGAAACATAATAACAATTTTTAAAATTAAAGAAGGAAAAATAATCCATAACACTTCTAGAAGGATCCTGTAAATACCATGTGGTTTCAGATATTAGAAAATGTCATTTTTAATGCATTAAAGAAAAATCATAAATTACTAACCAATAGGTAATAGATAATCTATCTCAATCTAATATAGTGAAGACAATAATTTGGTTTGAGTCTTGTCTACTCAAATTACTGGTCACATGCCCTTAAATTAATTCAATTTTTCCTGACCCTGACACCCCTGAATGGCTACTTCTAAAACACAAGGTTATTGTGAGGCTAATATGAGATAATACAGAACTATACATGCATATCAGATCTTACTACTATTATTAGCATCATTAATGTGACCCCTGATAAAAACCCAAAATTACAGACTCAACTTGTCTGATTCTTAAAGCCAACAGGACATTCACTGAATTATGCTCATTCATAAAAACATTTAATGTCATTCTACAGGCATTTAATAAAATTTACTTGTAAAAATTAATGTGTGCACAAAAATATTTGAGACTTCATAATTGCTACTAAATAACTATCACATTAAAAACACATTTATTATGTTTTATTAGCAAAGACAGTATGGCTTAACATGTCTCACTTTATGATGAATACCCTCAATATTTTATAGTTCTCTCCTGCTTTCAACACATTTTTCACTTCCATATTTGGCTGGACATTTTCACTCAGCCTTTTGCTGTTCCAGGCCCCTATGTTCAAGGAAATTGTAACTTGGGAAGAGAGAATAATCATTAATAATGCAAACATCAGGTATGATGTAGCTGCCGGAAGAGAAGACATAAATTAAATGCCCACCTTAAATTCCTTCTGAAAAAGTTGTAAAATATATACATATTACTATGAGTGTAGGTGAGAAGAGTTAATATAAGTGTCTATGAACACATTAATGAACAGTCTGAATTTTTAATTGAACAAAAGTATATTCTGATCACCAGTCAAAAAACAAATCAAAGCTGATGTGTGTACACTTTTATACTTCAGGATGACAGGAACATTTTCTAAGTGTCTTAAAAGATTTTTTTCCTGCCTAGCACAAAAAGTTTCAAGTAATCTTTATCAAAGAACAAAAACAAAATAACTCATTGTAGACATAAATGTACAAAGTTCAATGCTAAAAGAAAAAATAGTACAGCAGGTCCCTGCATAATGTTTTTTTGGTTGATGAGATACCATAGTAGTTTAAATGTTGTTTATATCGATTAGCCTATGGCAAAATTGGTTTTGTTATATGTTTTGCTTAAAGTCACCTTTCAGTGAGGACTTAGTGCACATGAGTACATCATTTAACCTTCTGATACATGAAAAATAAAAAGATTAAAGAGATGTGGTTAAATTAACGAATCTGCTAGTTAGGCATAAGTGATGTATAAAAAAAAGGATGAACTGATAAACAGTTCAGTTAGTGTAAGTGTTTTACATTTGCAGAGAGCTGAGACTGCTAGAGCACACTCTAAAGTGGATATGTGAAAGGAAGAGAGAAGGATGGAAAAATAGAAACTTGAAAAAAAAAAAGATAAAAATAAACAATAGAGAGAAAGAGAGGAGGGAAAGGGAGGGATGGAGGAGGCAGAAAAAGGGAGTACATGAGGCAGAAGTGTCCAAGGGATATACGGCAAGGAATGAGTTTAATTTTAGTTTCTTTTAGCATGTCTGAAAAACAGGAAGAATAAATGATAAAAACTAAGAAAATAAAATTACCCAATCATCAAAGTTTAAGGTATGTTTTTTAAACAAATGCATCAAGAAATGTATTTCCAGCAATTACATTTAACTGTAGCTAAACACTTACTTATAGACGGCTGTAATGCTGATGCTATCAGCGTCCATGGAATGTATTATGGTAGGCAGTGTACTCATAGGGAATAAGGAAGCTAACTCAAATTACAGACCCCTGGGATTTTGGAGGTAGAAGAGGGCAAGTCAAAGGTCTCATGTTTTACAAATCTCACAAGACACAAATAAAACTATTCTATGATCATATCCATTTTGTAGTCCTTAACAAACACATGTGCACTTAAAACTTTTAAGGGTTGGTTTTTTAAAGCTAAAACTAATTATTATAATATTACTGATGGGCATTTATTTAAAAATATTTAGTAATATCTTAGGATTTAATTGCATTCCATTTACTTAGTTATAAGTATTAAATATGCTATACAGAGCTTACCAATTTCATAACTTAATATAAATTTTATATTCATCACTAACAATCCATAATGAATTATAAGATAGGTTTTTAAATTGAATATCTAAGATATGGCCAGTGACAAGATGTCCACATGGAATTCTTTTGTAAAGTGGTAACAGTAAAAACTCAATCTATCTTTCTTGGTCAGCAGATGACAGTCAGCGTTCAGTTTTCTTATGGCCAGAAAAGCCTTTCCTAAAATATGGGCTGTCAGAAGCCCATTCCATGAGGAGCACATATCCACTTGGGTTTGCTGTGCCCTTCTGACTAGGGTGGCCATGCTCTTCTTTTTCCTCAAGTGCCCTCTCTCTTTTCCCCAGGCTCTTTCACTGACTTAACTTTTTTGGACAACTTTAAATCTATTCATTCTTTCATTTCATAAAACCAATATTTGCTGATTTCTAACTAACTGCAAGGCATGTTCTAAATGCTGAGGTTATAAAGTGTATAAAATTAAAACGTCTTCACTTTCATAGACCCTTAGTGATGGAGACATAACTAAACCACTATATGTGTATCATGTCAAAGAGTGAAAGTACTGTGTAAACAATAAAACAAGGTAAGGGGATAGAGAATGATTTTAGAGAGGGAGTTCAGTGTAAGTCCACTCTCAGGAGGTGACATCTAGAAAAAGTGGTTCAAGCATAGAGAACATTTTATTCATGCCACTCAAACAGGAGTGCACATGGCATTTTTGAAGAGGAACAACAACAAAGGCAAGCGAGGTTGCAATAGAGGAAGAATCTGAGAGGCAACCAGATATATGGGGCCTCAAGGCTAAAGTAAGAACCTGAGTTAGGTTCCATTAGATGAACCATCATAGGAGAGATTTACCAGAGGAATCTGACCTGATTTCTAATGCAAGAAGATTATTCTTGTTGTGCGCTATGGAGAAATCACCACATGGGAAACAGCCTTAGGAATGGATGTGGTGATAACTGGTCAGATTCTGCATACATTGTGAAGGATGAGAAGCTAGGCAGTGGTGTGTGTATGAAAGGGAGGAACCAAAGACTCTAAGCTTTCTAAAGGTCTGAGCAAACTCAGTAAATGGTACTGTCTTTTAGTGAGATGGCAAACACTGAGAGAAGAGAGGACATTAAAAAAAATGCCTGAGCTAGATGTATAAATCTAGATATCAGGAAGAACCATGAGATAAGGGGCAATCGCTAGGGAGCCAGTGTTCATGCAGAAGTGATTCAAAGACTAAGCCCTAAGGTACTCTAGTGATTTTGGGTCTGAAAACAAGATAATCCAGTAGCCTTAGAAAAGAGATAAAAAGGTAGCTAGGAGCCCTCACTGGTGTGGCTCAGTGGACAGAGCATCAGCCTGTGAACTGAAAGGTCCTGGGTTCGATTCCAGTCAAGGGTACATGCCCAGGTTGCAGGCTTGACGCCCAGTAAGGGGGCGTGCAGGGGGCAGCCGATCAATGATTTTCTCTCATCATTGATGTTTCTATCTTTCCCTTTCTGTCTGAAATCAATAAAAAAATATCTTTTTTTTTTTTAAAAAAAAAAGGTAGCTAGGAGAGAATGGATTCTTATTTAAGAAACCAAGTGAAAGAAATGCTACAGGAAAATGGATCAATTAATTGTGTCAGTAATGCTGATAGATCAAGTAGATGAGAACTGACAGTGCACACTGGACAACAGGGAAACTGTTCATCATCAATGACTCTGACAAGACTGGTTTCAAAAAGTAGTGGGAAGTCAACCAAATGCCATGTCCTGGAGAATTATTTTTACCCTGTCCCCTGAATTCATCCCGTTAGCTAGTTGAGGAATTTAACACATTGAGGACCAGTAGTTTTATTGCTAGCTTTACCCAGTGGCCAGATAAGTTTCTATTAAATGAGTATAAAAACCGTTTTTACATAAGTGTTAAAAGCACGCCTTAAAATTAAATACCCAATTGCATTTTGAAGTTATTTATTATATGTTCTTACAAGCTAATACTTTTTTAAAGTATGATACTTTGTAAAACACTGTGTAATATGAAAACACGAGAATTCTCGTGATCCATCGCAATGTGTTTTATCATCTTTCCTTTTACCTGACTGTAATGGCCTCCTGACATTTCTCCCAGCCTGAAGCTCTCATCCTCTTTCCCCAATCCCTGGACCTATTTTCCACACTTTGGCCACAGTGCTTTCTTTTATACCAGAGCCAGTTACCAGCAGGGGATGGTAAATGACAGCCCATGGGCCTAAAGTTACCTTCCACCTATTTTTACAAATATAGTTTTATTGGAAATCATTCATACTCATTTGTTTACATATTGTCTGTGTCTACAGTGGGAGACTGCATAGACTTCAAATCAAAAAAGTTATTATCTGTCTGTTTACAGAAAAATTTTGCTGAACTGGCCTACAGAAGTAAGCTAAATATCTTTAAAATATTACCAAGAGTCTTCATTTTAGACCACAACTATCTTTCAGTATGCCTCGTTTTATGTTTTCTACACATCAAAGTACATAAGACCAATTAGCAGACCAATAAAGCATTCCCCAAGGTGCAAAGCAGTTAACCTAATTTTATTAATGTCCTTTTTCTTGTTTAAAATATTCTATACTTCATCAAAACATCCATTTAATAAATATTTAATTTAGTACCTACTATGTTCCGGGCACTATTTTAAGCTTTAGGAACAAACCAATGAGCAGAACAGTTCAGAATTTTTGCTTGGTGGAGCTAATGTTCCAATAGGGTAAGACATAATGAACAAACAAATATATGTATGTGAGATGGTGAGTAATCTGAAGAAAAATCAAATGGGGAAGATTGCACAGGGTGAGTCATTGATAATGTAACTTTGAATAGAGACGACAAACAAGGCCTTTGCTCAAAGGTTACATTGGAGCAAAATCTTGAAGGGGGAAGAAATAAATCCATCAGAATTTCTGGAAGAATTTTTCAAGTGAAAGTAAAAGTAAAAGCAAGGGCCCCAAGGTGTATCTAAAGCAGGGGTCCTCAAACTTTTTAAACAGGGGCCAGTTCACTGTCCCTCAGACCGTTGGAGGGCCAGACTATAGTTAAAAAACAAAAAACTATGAACAAATTCCTATGCGCACTGCAGGCCCGGGATGAGTCGGCTGCTAAGCAGGAGAGGCAGCAGCACCTGGTGGGCTGGATAAATGTCCTCGGCAGGCCACATGTGGCCCGCGGGGCCGTAGTTTGAAGATCCCTGATCTAAAGCATACCAAGGAGGTCCTGTTGAGATAGACCTGAATGAGGAAGGGGCAAACAGTATAATGAGAGGCCAACAGGTAAAAGGATTCTGGAGGGAGAGGAGGCAGCATAGGGTCTTACCTGGTAAGGACTTTAGCTTTTACTCTCATCTGGAAAACCATTTACTAAGATGCGGAGGACTGTGAGAAGAGCAGGTTTGAAGGAATAAAGATCAGGAATTTGGTTTTAATGTGTTAAGTCTGAGATACATTTTATATGCTGAAATAAAGATGTCAAGGAGGGAGTCAGATATCAGAAGAAATGTCCAAAGTAAAGACATAAATTTAGGAGGTTTGTTAAAACTCCCTTGCATCCTTTAAAATACAACTCAAATATCACATGTCCTATGAAGTCATCTACAACCCCTTCTCCCCAGTCAGAATTAATTTCAGTTTGTTCTTGTCTATTTATAGCACTTATCACTGCCTAATTTATATTGAAAATAGTTTTACGTATACCTGTCTTTCTCACCTGGAGATATGTGAAGTAAAGAACTATGTTTATCTTAACTTTTTAACCCCAAGTGCTCTCTACTATATACTGCATATGATAAATAATCAATAAAGGTTGGCTTAACTAAATGTGTCTGAAGGATTTTAATTCACCTATGTCATAGGAAGTTTTCTCCATGAAGACAGGAAGCTAGATACCTGTGCCCTAACAAAACTTGCTCTTCTGTGTTCTCTACACACATGCCCAGGTCAAATTAAATTTTCCTCTCTCTCTCATCTAGCAAGACAAATCCGTCTCCAAATCCTAACAATTCTAACCTTCTAAATATGTCTTAAATTTATACACATTTCTCTAGTACCATTATCACTACAGAGTTTAAGCTTCTACTGCCTTTGGTCTAATTCTTTTAACAGCTTTCAGACTGTTTCCACTCTTGCTCACAGTATAATTCATATTCAAACACCAATCACAGTGATCTCTCAGTTCATATCTACTCTGCTTCCACCTGTCCAATGTCTCCCTCCTGCCCTCAGGATGAAGTAACCTCCTTACCAAAGTATTGAAAGCTCAATTTTCACCTTTCATCTCCCTCCTCTTGGTTTCAGATGCTGTACCTATGAGCCTACAGAGTCCTTATTACACTGAAAGGCTGAGATGGTTTTAATATCAGCATCTGCTCTCGTGCAAATGTTCATCCAAGGCAATGACTATGTTTTATTTGGTGTGGTATCAACCAGGGCCTGATAGTGTATAAACAAAATTAAAATGAAAATTTAAATATTAAATGCTATATCAAGATTCTGTCAAACTTTTCACTCTAATTTTATTTTTAGCAAAGGTTATTTTAGTAATAAATTATTGTACTAAATTCTTAGCTTCTGGAGAAATACGAGTCTCCAACAATCTCCCTTTTAGATGCATTTATTACTGCCCCCTTTCAAAAATAATGAACCTTGGTGACAGTTATGACTCCTTCCACTCTCCAAGCCTGACTGTTAATCATTCCACAGGAGAGATGAAAAAGGGTTTAAACGGCAGTAAGTCCGTTTGTATTTAATCATTAGATTTAATTTATGGACACTAAAAGGTACCTGAAATGAGAATTCTGCCTAGAAAAGTGTAGAGATTTGCCTAATATTTAGATGTGATTGTGTCGTGAAATCCATTCAAGCTTTAGGAATCTGTGATTTGTTCTACAAAATTTAGTCATAATGGTTCAGGCTGAAGACAGTAATCTATTCTGCACCTCAGTTTCTAAAGTTAAGTGAGTTTTAAGACTTGAAACAGAGTCTGCTTGGAATTAAAAATTATTATTTATCACGGTGATGATTCCAACCCAATTTTAGCACTTTCTACGCCAGTCCTCAAGACTAACTATTATATCTACTACCTGTCAGTTTATATTTAGATGAAATACAACATCAAGAAAATTGTTACGCAAAAGGATGAAGGAATCCATCTTTCCATAAGCAAAAAGTGATCCCTTGGTGTGATTCTGAAACAATGCCCCAAGTCTGCACTGATCAATACAGTAGCCACCAGCTGCAAGTGGATAGTAAATATTTGAAATGTGGTTATATTTACATGGTGTAAATAGAAAATATACACCTGATTTCAAAGACAGTGGGAAAAAAGAATGCAAAGTAATTAATAATTTCATGCTGGTTATATGTTGAGATAATAGTATTCTGGATATATCAGGTTAAATCCATTATTAAAATTTCACATGATTTTTGGACAGTGGGGTAAGCCTACTTAGAGAACTGAGCAACGCTTCTCAACTGTTTACCAAGCAGAATAAAAAGCACCATTGAGGGTCATATCTTAAATGGAACCACAAAGAATGCACAAAAATACAAATGATCCCCAAAACTTTAAACAGTAAATCATGCTAAAATTGAAAGACTGCTTTTAGTTAAACCTAATAAGGTCGCTCTCTTCTCTGAAATAAAAATAATACATATTTTTATCTTTACTTCATAGGAATAAACTTTAGTTTTTAGAAAAAAATTATTCAGTATTAGCAGGATGCAAAAAAACAGGGATTCTAAGATATTAAAGTGCCAGTTCCCCCCTTTAGAAAAAAAAAAAAAAAAAGGTGCCCTGGCTGTCTTTCTCAGTGGTTAGAACATTGGCCCATGTACCAAAGGATCGTGGACTTGATTCCCAGTCAAGTGCACGTACCTTGGTTGCAGGTTCAATCCCCAACCCTGGTCCAGGGCACATGTAGGCGGTAACCAATAGATATGCCTCTCTCACATTGATGTTTCTCTTGCTCTCTCTCCCCCATTCTCTCTCTCCTTCCTCCTCCTTCCCTTTCACTGTCTCTAAAAATCAATGGAAAAAATATCCTCTGGTGAGGATATTTAACAAAACAAAAAAAGTTAAGTATTAGAAATGTTATATTATAATTTTCTAAAAAAATTAATTTAAATAAATCTTCTGTTCAAAAATTTCATATTTTAAAATACCATAAGAGCATATATTATATTAATCAATCAAGGTAATGATTTAGAATGCACTCAATAAATTTATTTCCATCCATACACCCTCATATTTCACTATCCCCTCTCTACTGTGTAAAATGTTTCTCAGTGTTTCTAGAAACTCCAAGACAATACAAATAAAGATCAGACTATAATTAATATAATTCCATCTGAAATACATTATATCTCAAAAAATGTTTACACTTTTAGAGTGATTTAAATATACTTTCTTACACATTTATTCTTACACACTGTATTATAATAATTTAAACATGCTTTCTAACATGTTTAAATTTAATACTTCTAAAGAGGCAAGATTAAAATAAAAGGCATGATTATATCCCTCCTTAGTTTTAGAAGGATCACCTGAAAGGAGGTTCTTTAAATAGCCTATGTAAACATAAGCTGTAGGACCCAAATGTGCTGGTTTTCAATATAGAAAGTGGGGTAATTTATCAATAATATGCTATTTAACCTACAGATATTTTAAGGTTAAGAAAAAAGGAGAATATTCATATTGGTTAGAAGGGTAAGTAAGTTTCAGTGAAGTTAGTCATAAAGAAAATTTCTGTGCCTCTTAACACAATGAAATGGTAGTTAAGATAAAGCTATATTTACAACCAGGCTCCAATTAACCTGACACTTAGAATTTTAAATTCAACTTTTCCCATGCTCTCCACTTTTTCATATAGATGCCCTATATAAACACTGCTAGAAAGCTAGAAAGGCAGTAGCACAATAGCAAGAACTAACAGTCTAGTATGGTCTATTCAGTGGTCTGTTTTATTCAAGTCTGATGGTTCATTCAAAGGAAAGCAAGATGGATGTAAGTTCTTATTATTTGTGAATGAACAAAAATAATGAGCAAAATAAGGAGAAAAGTAAAGAAGGTCATGTGTGCTTTTTTTTTTTTAATGTTGTAGCTGTTTTGCATGGGTTTATTTATCTATTATTTTTACAGGTGGGGTATGTTAAGAGAACTGTTTGAAAAAATGAAACCATGTGCTGTGCTAATTAAATAATTTTGAGAAAAAAGACTGAGATTTAGGAAAAGAGACAATAAAACTACAAGGATCTGTCATATGCCACCTCCTGTCCAATGAAGAATTAAGCAGAAAATATAGCACTGAGAGAGGGAGACAGTTGAAGATATCCACTATCTCTCTGTTACAAAACAGGAAAAAATAATTTTCAAATTCACGATTTTGTTTTTGTTTACACTACTAGCATTGAATCTAAGTATGAATCTAAAAATGTGGTTATTAGATGCTTAATAAATGAAAGACTTTCAAATGTTTTAAAAATTCTTAATTCTTCAAACTAATAACAAAAATTGACTTATCAATGTGTTCATGTGTCTATATCTCTCTACTACTTCTCAAAAGAGTTAAGTAATTAAGTAATTTGAGATTAGAAGTGGAATTCAATAACAACTATTAGCCCTAGCTGGTTTGGCTCAGTGAATGGAGCATTGGCCTGCGGACTGAAGGGATCCGAGTTCGATTCCGGTCAAGGGCACATGCCTAAGTTGCAGGCTCGGTCCCCAGTTGAGGGCATGCAGGAGGCAGTCGATCGATGATTCTCTCTCATCACTGATGTTTGTATCTCTCTCTCCCTCTCCCTTCCTTTCTGAAATCAATAAAAATATATTTAAAAAAAATAACAACTATTAAATCTGTTATTCTCGTTTACTGTTATCTAATATACACTGAGTGGCCAGATTATTATGACCTCTGAATGCATAATAATCTGGCCACTCAGTGTATATCCTATATAATAAAAGGCTAATATGCAAACATAATATACAAATTATCTCCTCGACCAGGAGTTCGACCAGCAGGCAGGCCGGTCAACCACCCATGTCCCCTCCCCCTGGCCAGGCTGGCTGGACCCCATCCATGCACAAATTCATGCACTGGGCCTCTAATATAAATATATATATATATATACACACACACATACACACATATACTGAGTGGCCAGATTACTACGCGTTCAGAGATCATAATAATCTGGACACTCAGTGTACATTTCAAAATTATCTACTGATGATTCTTAAAGAGTATGATATATAATTGCAAGAGTATTACATACTACATTATTAGTGATCTAAAAAAATTCTACAGATGTCCCAATATCTATGATTATTTCTGCATATGACAAAATCTTTAGTAAAATATCTTTGACATATAGCAAAAATATACTCTAAATAAGACAAAGCATGTGAATACATTTTACAGACTGTTAAGTACCACACCTAAAAAGTAAAATATAATTATCATTATATTGAGCTTTTATGTACTCTTTAGTAACATAAACATTAGTAATGTAACTTCTCTTTTGAACCCCAATATATCTCATAGGGTACTTACCATTTCCTCACATATAGTATAATAATCTATGTATAATTCTTATATTTTTATGAGACTATAAGGAGCTTCACAACCATAGACATATCTCATTATATTCAACAGCATCTAACATTGATACTTTACTGTTATTATTATGACACTATTATTATGAAAATAAAATTCTGTACTTCTGAGTGTACAAGCAAAAGACTAGGAATGGTTATATCAGCTAATTATGCAAAGTTTTTGATCTCTTACAGTAGTGAACATATAGATAAGAGAACTCTTATTTCTCCTCAATAATCGTGTAATCCTATACCAAACAGGGTCAGGTATGCATTTAGAACCAGAAGCAGGTCAAAGATAATTCTTTTATGAATAGAGACATGGGGGCTGGCTAGCATGGCTCAGTGGTTGAGCGTCGACCTATGAACCAGGAGGTCATGTTCAATTTCTAGTCAGGCCATATGCCCAGGTTGCGGGCTCTCGATCCCCAGAGTGGGGCGTGCAGGAGGCAGACGATTAACGATTCTCTCTCACCACTGGTGTTTCTATCTCTCTCTCTCTCTTCCTCTCTGAAATCAATAAAAATGTGTTATTTATATTTAAAAAAAAATAAAGATATGGGATCTTTGAAATAAAACAAAATAAAAGTCTGAGATCTTCCTCATAATATATTTCTGACTATATATCTTTTTTGTTGTTGTTGTTGAATTTGGAATTCCATAGAGAAAGCTGCCTTACATCCATCATAGACTTCCTTTAAAAAAAAGAGACTGCAAGGGGGAAGAAAACAACCATTCCACAACTAAAGAAAGAGACAAGAGAGAAGAGACAGACATGCATACAGATACAGAGACAGGCAGAGATCAGACACAGGAGAGAGAGAGACAAATTCCATACAGTGGTACAGAGATCTCCACTTAACTGAGACCTCATTCTTTGAGGCTTATCTTCAGTAAAAAGACTGTACTGCAAGAGAAAAATTGCCCACATTCATTCAACAAGGGACACACTGGCAATAATTGTGAAATGAAATGTTTCTGTACCTTAATATCAGATGTATCACGCTGACTGTTTCGCCAAGCTCTGGAAATGGATGAAAAAGTTCTGTCTGCATGATCAAATTTCCCTCCTTGCAAATTTAGGAAATATGTTGTGAAGGGTTCCTAAAAATAAGCAATTGAAAAAATCCATCATGCATAAAAATGTGGTTTTTATAAATCTTTACATCTAAATATTCTAATGACTAATATACATTAGCTAGTAATAGGCATTGAATGGGAAGTATACCTAAATTATTACATTATGTCCTCAAATTACTTTCTCTATCCAAAGACTTATTCCCAAAATTTGGTATGTGCAACGTATTTTAAATACTCTTCTTTCCAAGAATAATTTTTAATAACATTCAGACATAAATTAGATGGTATTTTCTTCATAGTACAGGGAAATTGTCCAATATGTAATTTTCCTATTGTTATGGCTCAATATTTAATTTATGATTAAGAAAAGAAAAATGTTTGGAAGATTTAAAAGCCTCCTCTTAGTTAAAGAACATTTAAACACATATTAGTGGATAATTGCTTGAAATTAGCTAAGCACTATAAATTACTTCTAGGATTTATGTCTGCCTGTACCCTTCCAACAAGCTTTAATTAATGATATGCTGCTAATGCTTTCCCAAAGAAATTACTTTCTAGTAGATGAATCACCTTTCAATTTTACAGAAACATTTCTTGTTTAACCAATATATTATCAATACGAGGCAGCCTTGGTGTAACTTATAAATATATCTTATTTAGGGCAAATTAAATTCCAATATATGTGAATATATGTCTATGTTAATTAAATTTTATTTACTTTTAAAAAACAACATTTGAATATAATCTATGATACAATCTAAGATATTAATATCTATCATTTGAAGAGGCAAATTTAAGGGAAAAATCCACGCAGAGGTGAAACATTTTTAAGGCAATTCTACAGTAATACATACCAAGTGGGATACAGAGATACTTACAACTAGAACCTTAATCACTGAAAAAAATTTAGCATTCAAAAAAGATGCTGATGATTTTTAATCACGGCACATTCTCCACAACATGAATTTATTTATTCAAGGTTTATTATTCAAATTGAACTTACTATTCTTAGCAGCCATGCAAGAACAAAACTTGCAGTTGAGTAATGAGTACCATAGTGGAACTTTGGAACTTGATCATCTTCCCATGATTCATAACGCTCTGCAAAGAACGCTGCTCTTTTTGGATTCAAAGCTCCTACTGGCTGCCAATGGGGAGGAAAAACAAGAACATAAATGTAAGCATCCTTTATCACTTTCACTCTTCAAAATGTTGTCCTATTAGCAAATTTGAAAGTGAATTAAAAACTATGTGTATTATTTAAATTAAAACAGATAGTTACATTCTGTCAGAAGGTGGAAAAACAAACATTTTCAACGCAGGTTAAACATACACATATAAGTGAATGGAGAAACATGTCATTTCTCAATAAGTCTAGTTTCTGTTGAATAAGTGTCTTTAATCAGCCCATGAAAAGCATTTTTAAAAAGACAATTATATGAAGTAAATATTAGCTATATAATATTTTGGAAAGCACCTATAAAATTCTATTTAGTTAATTAGAAACAACAACTAGAAACAGAATCTTGAAGCTAGAGAATTTGTAAGACGTTCTGAAAAGAGGATGGAATAAAATCGGAGTGAGCAAGGAGATTGTGTGAAAAAGGAACTAAATGTAGAAATTTCTACCAGTATGAGTAAAACCAGAACTTAAGGGGAAAATATGCCTGCATGAAATATAAAAAATACATTACATAGAAAGAATGGTAAACAGATTACAAGGGGCTTACTGGAGTTATAATAGTGCCAATTAAGAAGGTTATTTTGGGAAATAAAATGAGACAGTATAGCCCTGGTCAGCTAGCACAATGTTTGAGCACTGCCCTGTGCACCAAAGGGTGGTGGGTTCAATTCCTAATCAGGGCGCATACCAAGGTTGTGGGTTCAATCCCTAGTTGGGGCACTTCAGTAGGCAACAAATCAATGTTTCTCTATCTCTCTGACCCCTTCTTCTCTCACAAAAATCAACAAAAAACATATCCTTTGGTGAGGATTAAAAATAATTTAAAAAATTTAATGAGTCAGTACAGGTAAAGTCCTACAAACCATGCATGACAACATCCAATGAATGCCACCTATTATTTTTGAGATTATCTTTAGAACTAGAGTAAAGTTTCAATAAAATAGCCTGTAAAGAGCCAGCACATTGCTTGGCATAAGATAAGAAGCTTTATAAATGTTAGCTTATGTTGTTATTATTGCTGCTGCTGTTATTCAGGGAACACACGAACTCCACTAACAGTATGCAAAATTTTGTATGATTATACACATGTACATTTTTTTAAGAAAAATATAAGATTTTCAGAGGGGTCTAAGGGCTGAAATTATATTCAAATCAATTGCTTTAAGTAACAATTCATTCTAATAAATCATTCTGACCTTTAGAAAACACCTAATTGTTTATCTTTTTAAAAATCAAATCACTTTCTTTAATGAAGACCTATGAATTAGTCACTCCTCATTTATAAGAGAAAGAAAATATCTGATTATTAATGGGGGAAATATTAAAATAAATTTTGATATTGGTTTTAAAATAGATGTATTCAGAAAGATTCTATTGAATCTTTAATATAAAGGAATGTTAAATTAGTTTTTAAACTGCTTTTCATGTTAATATGGGATTTTAAGCAACATTTTTAAGTCATCAGTTTAGCTATCTTTTTTAAGTTAACTATATTTTTCAAAGCTCCTATTTTAGTACCATTCTCTTTCAATAGCTTTAAAAGATCCTAATCCACACTGTATTTTAAGCGACTGTTTTATGTTACAAGCAAAATTTTTTAAATCTTTAGCTGATTAGCATTTTAAATCAGTATACATATACTAAGTAAAAATGCCACCTTTTAAAGCATTAGTTTCTGCACAAAAGAATTATATCTGATTTACTAAATTTATGCCAGTTAGGAATGAAACTGACTCCAAGAAATCTTTGTTACAGAACCAATTTGAATGCCTTTAAATGAATTTTAGTTGTTGTCCCTAAAGACCGAGCTATGCAAAAGGAAAAAAGAAATAAAATCATTCGAAGACAAATTATGTGAATTAAAAACAGAATCAATGCTCCTTTTGTATGGTTCTGCAACATATTAAGTATTCACTTTATCTGCTCCCATTTTTATTACTCTCCAAATGAGTGCACCCCCAAAATCAATAGTTATAGAATCACGTTTCTTGAATATAATGCTAAAACCAATTAAGATTGATTTCAGTAGCATCTAAAAAAAACGGCATTGCGCAGAGATCCATATAGGTAGAACCCACAGTATTGATTCTAGCTGTTATTGTTACAGTTGGTTTCTGAAGCCTGCTCCAGGACAGCTATCAAGACATACCACATTTATTTGCAAGCATATAAAAAAGAAGTCCCCAAATAAAAGAAGGTTAAAAAAAACAAAACAAAAAAAAAACAGTGGAGCTGTGCAATGACAATGATACACTATCAGCTTACTCAGAGAAGTTACAGTGGGAATACACACATTGAATTATACATTACGCGAAAGCACTGATTTATTGTGGTAATAACATCCACCTCATTAAAAGATTCTGCTTTGCTGCAGTTGGAAGGCTACATATTGTTTACTGCTATAAATTAATGGCAGTACAAAGAAGGCTGTGGAACCGTCTTAACAATAGATCTGTAATGACAGTGCTGTATATCACAGCTTCCTCAGCAGCTTCATAATAAAATGGAGACAATGTATTGAGCTAATACATTCTACCATGCTGGCCCATATTTTTCTGACAACTGCTTTAAAAGATGAGCTGAATCCAACTATGTTATAATGCAGCAAAACATTTAACTAAGCAAGAGTCTGTCACACACCAAAGTGCATCATAGCATTTTTAAAACATTGTCTAAATCAGCATTTCAAGATGTTTATTAATTTCTACAAAAGAAGTAAAATTAAATGCTGAGAGCTACTCTTATACAGTATATCACAAGTATCAATAGAGTATAATTCAGAAAAATGCAGAGCACTAGCATCCTATAGGGAGCTCTTTGTACAATCTAAGTGTAAAAGCTTGGTTAAGGATTTTTTAAAATCAGCAAATTGATTAAAGGAATAAGAGCAAAAATATTGGTCATTTAAAATAACAACTTCCTGGGGAAAAAATCAACAAAAAACAAGAAGATTAGAGAGGTATAATTCAAGTTCATAATGACGTAAACATAAATAACCCTAGAATATACAAAAAAATTATAAACATTACATGAAACTAACAAAAAGAGTTATATAAGATTTTTTAAATCTACAGAAAAATAAAAGAACCTTGAAATAAAAGTATAAGGACTACCAACATAAACATTAAATTTGAAAACATGGAAGTAACTTGGATTATAGTAAAACAAGACAAATTAAAGAAAATAGAGCACCAAAACTCTTAAAAATGTAGAAATAGCAACAACAAAAAATCACTGTACCTATGATATTTTAATCTCACAAACAGCAAAACTGCCAAATGTGGTAGAGTGTTAAGTATTCTGTTTGAGATATAGTAATGATACCCTTCAGAACCAGATGTATAATAAAAACTTCCTAAATCAGGTTTTTAAGAGTATTACAATTAAAATACCTTACTACCTTATTTGAGAAGCAATTTTTCTATTAGGATAACAACAATATTGCATGTAAAGTGCCCAGCTCAGTGCCTGTCACATAGCAAATTATTAGTAATAATTATTTTTCAGTTTATCTGACTTACGCACAAGTCAGAAATTAAGCAAACACTTACTGAATAATTCAGTTAGATGATTTGGAATATGAGGAAGCAAAAACACCCCATTAGAAATGCAAAAAGAAAAACTAACCCAAAAAGATGAAGATAGTATAAGGAGCCTCTAGAACAACTTCAAGCATACCAGCATTTGCACTGCCAGAAGGAAAAGAGAGAGAGCAAGATATTGAAAACCTATTTGAAGAAAGAGTGACAGAAAACTTCCCCCACCTGGTGAAAGAAATAGACATACAAAGCCAGGAAGCACAGAGAGTTCCAAACAAGAGGAACCCAAAGAGGCCCACACCATGGCACATCATAATTAAAATGCCAAGAGTTAAAGACAAAGAGAGAATCTTAGAAGCAGCAAGAGAAAAGCAATTAGTTACCTATTAGGGAGTGCCCATGTGACTACCAGCTGATTTCTCAACAGAAACTTTGCAAGCCAGAAGGGAGTAGCAAGAAATATTGAAAGTGATGAAAAGCAAGGACCTACAACCAAAAGTACTCTATCCAGCAAAGCTATCATTTAGAATTGAAGGTCAGATAAAGAGCTTCACAGACAAGAAAAGCTAAAGGAATTCATCACCATCAAACAAGTATTACATAAAATGTTGAAGGGTATTCTTTAGGAGAAGAAGGAAGAAAAGGAGGAGGGGGCAGGGGAGGGGGAGAGGAGGAGGAAAAAGATGAAAAAATGAACAATAAAATGGCAATAAATATTTATCTATTGATAAACAATTGAATCTAAAAATCAAAATAAATGAAATCTAATGAACAAAATAAACTGATGAATAAAATAAAATCAGAGGCATGGAAACATGGAACAGACTGAAAAATCTCAGAGGAAGGGGTAGGAGGTGCAGGAAGAGACTAACCAAAGAACTTGTATGCATATATGCATTACCTATGGACACAGACAATAGGGTGGTGAAGGCCTGGGACAGGAACCAGGTGGAGAGGGGCAATGGGGGAAAACAAAGGGGGGTATCTATAATACTCTTAACAATGAAGATTTTTTTTTAAAAAGGAATATTTTTTTAAAAAATCCACTAAACAAACCTGACGAGAAAAAAAATGTAATAAAACATAATCCTCCATTGGCACATATAGTACTTATACTGTGCATTATATGTCAGAAGCCTAATAGTACACAATAGTCCCCCCAAAACACTTACCTCAAGAATATAAGCAAAACCAAATTACTTTACAAAAGTCCAAAGGGTGCCCAAATTTTACTATGAAATTATATTAAATGTCAAGTATGCTGCAATCATCTTCTACTACGTTAATTTAAAAAATAGTTTTGGATTTACAGACCCCTTCAAGGGCACACAACAGACTCTATTATAATAACTAGTAAAAGTTAGTGGTAAAAAGAAAAGGCTTTTGCCCTAGCTGGTTTGACTCAGTGGACAGAGTGTTGGTCTGCAGACTGAAGGGTCCCAGGTTTGATTCCGGTCAAGGTCACATGCCCGGGTTGCAGGCTGGCTCCCCAGTGGGGGACGGGCAAGAGGCAGCCAATCAATGATTCTCTCTCATCATTGATGTCTCTCTCTCTCTCTTCTTTTCTGAAATCAATAAAAATGTATTTTAAAAAAAAGAAAAGGCTTTTATATTGATACATTAGAAGTTTTTAGTTTTTAAAATTTCAGGAAATCTCACCTGAAGTTATATAATTAAGAATAATATCTCCAACTTACATTTTACAATTTATAAGATATTATTATCATTCTTGCAATAAATATGTTAGCTAGATATCACTATTTTAATAATGATGACAAGAAGTATCTTGAGTAATATTGCTGAAAATCAATATAAATCTGAGAGACAAAAACCTAGTTCTCAAAATCTGGTCTTTGGGCCATTTTATCCATCTAAAACTATTGTATTACAAATTGTTCTTCCTAATTTCAACAAATTCCCCATTTCTTACCCAATTTGAAATTATATTTATTTAATGGCTTGATTTAAAGGCTAATACATGTAAAGGCTAAGAAGCAATCCTGGCACAAAGAAGGTCCTCAATAAGTACAATTGCTATTAATGTTGTAATTGCTATCATCACTATCACTATAATTCCTTCTTCCTTTTGAGATTTATGTGTGAATCGTTCCATTTTATACCAACCTTGCAGACGTGAAAAATTCCAACTGCTGGACCATGATTACAGTTACTTAGAATAAGGAAATTATAGGGAATTGACAAGAAATCTGAGTAATTTTATCTAGCAGAAATCTGCTTGAGTTAACAAACTTCTCTTTTAAAATCCAAGTCGGCACAGAGAGTTTTACATCTTTCTATGAAAGCTTTCTTAAGAAAATCAATGAACCCTAACATGAGGATGAGAAGCAGAAGATGAAATAAAATAAGCAAAAAAACAAATAAGTAAATCATGCTAGAGCATAAAAACTCAGAAATAGGGCCTTTGTAAATGCTGAGGGAGAATGTATCATAAAGATACATTTTGTGTGTATATAGGAATATAGGAGAGATGTCAAATGGGCCTCGGGAAGGGCAAACAGAAGAACGTGGCTACTTTCGGATCTTAATGACTGGCCTAAAGCCATCTGCCAATGTCATCTTCATTTGGTATCATTAGGAAATTGGAAACATCCTTTAATTCTCTGACTACATATAAAGCCTGTCCTACAGCATTTATGAGGGCATGGACAAAAGAGGTCATACATTATTTTATTCTTTCCTGGAAGAGGGAAGGTCTGTAGATGTTCAAAGAGAGCCACTGCTAAAAACTAGGGCAGGGGAGGGAGTAAAAAAAAAGAAAAGAAAAAGTGGTTGACTCAATGCTATATGAATTAAATGATTTTTGTTATAAAAATGTCAGATTAAATGTTAGTTTCATCTAACTTAAAAAATGAAAGAGGGTGAACTATCAGGAAATGTGACATCATAAAAGATGGTAACAATTTGGTTTTAAAAGATTACAGGAAATAAATATGATATGCAGATTAAAGGGACCATTCTATTTAATGCCAATGCTACTATTTATTGGATATAAGCAATAGTGCTCAAGTCTCATATAAATTACATCGTTACATTCACAACAATCCCTTAATATAC
The DNA here is from genome assembly GCA_026230045.1 of Corynorhinus townsendii. NCBI lineage: Eukaryota > Metazoa > Chordata > Mammalia > Chiroptera > Vespertilionidae > Corynorhinus > Corynorhinus townsendii. Next base: position 114,985,130 of record JAPDVU010000006.1, on the reverse strand, counting down.
AAACCTATTAGAATTCTGAAATTACCAGTGAAAAAAATGAGTCTGGGAGAAGTTAGATGACTATTGTTGGTTGATTACCAAGCTGGTGATAGGGGCAAGATCCAGAGCAGACTCTAACTAAATTGACTATAAAACCTAAAATAATCTGTGTTGTGTAGATTGATGAAAATATTGGTGCCAAATCTGTAAGGCCATTAGAATCCTTTCATGGGAGGTTTAGATTGTCTTTGAAAAAATATAATTTAAGTTTTTTATGTGAATTTCACTTAGTGGAGGTTTTATAATTGGGAATATGGGTATTTTGTCTTGGGACACCAAAATTATGCATGGCAAAAACAGCTTTTATTAAAAAAAAAAAAAAGTAAACAAAAAAGATAAGCATTGTCATTACAGTGTATTGCTTTACATTACTCTTAACTTTTAAATATGTATACCCCCATTCATGAACCCAGATGAATTTTATTCTGTGCATCTCCACCACCTGCCTTTCCCCCCTACACCCCAAGAGAAGAAAATAAAGAAAGAGCCTCTGTCGTTTAAGCAATGTTGCCACTGTTAGGAGGTACAGCAACTATTTTGTGTCAGTTATAACAGCTCTTTTATCTAAATGGCAATTGCAACAAATAGCCTGATCAGCATTTTTATGCAACCTTGGCTTTTAAGGTATTTTCTCAAATGCTATATATGGTTGAAATGGATTGGTACTTTTCTTCATGCACTCTACATTTTATTTAATATTGTCAAGAAAAAAATCCCACTGGCACACCAGTGTGGCTTTTAGAGTTAACAAATACAGTAGGTCTTCAGGTTACATGGGAGATCCGTTCCCACGGTGCAATGTAACATGACTTTTGCCTTAAGTCAGAACACACCTATATAAGCACATATGTCACTCACATGGAGCACATACACAGCAGTAATGAAATGAAACAGTAAAAATAAATTTAAAGGACAGATAACAATTCCTGTTCTTTACTTGTGGTAAATAAATAATAAAAAACATAAAACACATATGTACATACATCGAAATGACGCAACTTTTTTTTTATAAATAAATGGGAGATGGTGATGTAACCACGAAATGACGTACATCGAGTCCAACGTAACCCGAGGACTGTCTGTAAGCACTTTTGTTCTCAAGTACCAGAGCAGTTTCTAAGCTCTTGAAAACACACTTTCTTGCAAGTAACATTAAACACACACTCACTATATTATTTCAATTTAACAAACACATCTTGCGTAAAAGGAAGTATTTCATTTTATTTATTGTGCTCATGTAGAATCTAAATCATTTCAAATGCTCATGTTGGTAGATTTAATAGCAATGCCTTCACACTTATTATTCACCTATAGTTCATATTAAGTGATTTTTACTATAGGTTTTTATCTGAATTTGAGACAGGTACATAAATGGATTACAATAAGCTTTTAATCCAATGCCAGTGTTGAGCTAAATTCTAGCATAACCCGGATCTTAACAATGCAAGGGAAACTGGAAAAAGAAAAGTCTTAGAAGTAATTATGAAACTGATAAACAACCAAGACGCCCAAAGCTGATATATCAAAACCTATTTATTTGTAAACATAATCATATAAGAAGATTAAAATCAGAAGTTCGAGTCCAAGAAGGTGTCCTCTTAAGAGAAACCTAACCTTATATCTACATATGGAACAAACCCTCTGAAAGAAATCCAGAAACTAACTGAGCAACTCATACACATTGAGAAAACAAGAAAAAACAAGCAAACAAAAAAACCCACATCATAACAGACTATAGGCCCGGTGCATGAAATTTGTGCATGGTGGGGAGGGAGTTTCCCTCAGACCGACCTGCACCCTCTCCAATCTTGGACCCCTTGGGGGATGTCCGACTGCTGGTTTAAGCCTAATCAGGCCTAAACCGGCAGTCGGACATCCCTCTCACAATCCGGGACCGCTGGCTCCTAACCACTTGCCTGCCTGCCTGCCTGCCTGCCTGCCTGATTGCACCTAACCACTTCTGCCTGCCAGCTTGATCACCCCCTAACTGCTCCCCTGCTGGGCTGATTGACGCCTAAGTGCTCCCCTGCTGGACCAATCGCCCACAACTGCCCTCCCCTGCTGGATCGATTGCCCCCAACTGCCCTCCCCTACAGGCCTGGTCACCCCCAACTTCCTTCCCCTGATGGTCTGATCACCCCCAACTGCCCTCCCCTGCCGGCCATCTAGTGGCGGCCATCTTGTGATGATGTCACACGAGGGTGTGATGCCACCTAGGCTTTTATTATATAGGATAGGAAAGGCTGCCTTACCTCTACCATAAGCTTGGCAATGAATGACAATAGCAATCTACTCCTAGAAAAAAGCAAGAAAGAGAAAGAAAAGCTTCTCTTTGGCACAGGTACAGAGGTTCTGCTAAAAGACTGAGCAGGAACAGCACTGCAGGGCCCTTGTGAAGTACAAACTCAAGTGGACGAATTGGAAGTCTGTGTTGCAAAGAATGTAATAATGACAATAACAAACTCAACCAAGCTCATCTACTGACCAGGTTGACTGAACTCCCAACACAAACTGACTGACATAGGAGGAGGCACCCACATTTCTAGGCATAAAATAGTATTCACATCAGATCTCCAATAGCATTCAATCAGAAGAAGCAGAGGACCACATCAGTGAGCTAGAAGATAAGGTAGGAAAAAAAACACAAGTAGAACAGCTTCTAGGAAAAAAAAATTAAAAAGCAGGAGAGCCTAAGGGAACTTTGGGACAACACGAAACAAACAACATCCGCCTAATAGAGGTTCCATAAGAAGAGGAAACTGAGCAAGGGATAGAAAAGTTGTTTGAAGAAATAATGACAGAAAACATCCCTAATATAGGGAAGAAAAAACCCACACAAATCCAAGAAGCTCACAGAGTCCCAAACAAAATGAACCCCAAAAGACCAACACCAAGGCACATTATAATTAAATTGCCAAACACCAACGACAAAGTAACAATCTTAAAAGTGGCTAGAGAGAGACAATGAGTTACCTACAAAGAAACCCCCATCAGACTAGCAACTGATTTCTCAACAGAAACTCATCAGGCCAGAAGGGAATGCAATGAAATATACAAAGTCATGCAAAGGAAGAGTCTGAATCCAAGAATACTGTACCCAGCAAGGCTATCAATCAAAATTGAAGGTGAAATCAGGAGCTTCGCAGACAAAAAAGGAATAAGGGAATTTGTTACCACCAAACCAGCAATGCAAGAAACGCTAAAGGGTCTGCTGTAAAAAAAGGAAATAGGAAGCGAAGAAGGAACACAGGGGTAAAGAATAAAAATGGTTTCAAACAAGTACCTACCAATAACAACTTTAAATGTAAATGGATTAAATGCCCCAATCAAAAGACATAGGGTAACGGATTGGATAAGAAAACAAGACCCATATATCTGCTGTCTACAAGAAACCCACCTCAGAAAAAAAGACGCACACAGACTGAGGGTTAAGGGATGGAAAAAGGTTTCTCAGGCGAATGGAAATGAAAAAAAAGCTGGGGTAGCAATACTTATATCTGAAAAATTACATCTCAAAGTGAAGGACATAACAAGAGATAAGGAAGGCCACTTCATAATACTAAAGGGAGCAATCCAACAAGAAGAAATAACTCTGGTAAACATATATGCACCCAATACAGGAGCACCCAAATACATAAAAACACTCCTGGAGGATGTCAAAGGAGAGATTGACAGCAATACAATCATAGTAGGAGACTTTAATACCCCACTATCACCATTGGAAAAATCCTCTAAACAAAAAATCAGCAAAGAAACATCAGTCCTAAATGACTCACTAGACTAGATGTAATTAATTGACATCTTCAGAACATTTCACCCCAAAGCCACAGAATATACATACTTCTCAAGTGCACATGGGTCATTTTCAAAGATAGACCATATGTTGGGTCATAGGCAAAGTCTCTACAAATTTAAGAAGACAGAAATCATATGAAGCATCTTCTCAGATCACAGTGGCATAAAACTGGAAATCAACTACAATACAAACAATCCAAAAAAATCAAACACATGGAGACTAAATAGCATGCTATTAAACAATAACTGGGTTACCAGAGAGATCAAGGAATAAATAAAAAACATCCTGGCAACAAACAACAATGAAAACACAACAATCCAAAATCCATGGGACACAGTGAAAGCAGTCTTGAGACAGAAGTTCATAACTCCACAAGCCTATTGCAAAAAACAAGAAACAATGGTAATAAATTACCTAACCCTAAAACTCAAAGAGTTAGAAAGAAAACAACAAGAAAAGCCCAGTGTAAGCAGAAGGAAGGAAATAATAAAGATCAGAGATGAGATAAACTACGTTAAAACCAAAAAAAAGAAAGAAAAAATAACCAAGAGCTGGTTCTTTGAAAGGATAAACAAGATTGATGAACCTCTAGCCAGGCTCACCAAGAAGCAAAGAGAGAGGACCCAAATAAACAAAATCAGAAATGAAAGAGGAGAAATAACAACAGACCCCACCAAAATACAAAGAATTGTTTAAAAATACTATGAACAACTTTATTCCAACTCTGGACAACCTGGAGGAAATGGACATATTCCTAGAAAAATATAACCTTCCAAAACTCAATCAGGAAGAATCTAAACATCTCAATATGCCAGTAACTATGGAAGAAATTGAAGCAGCCATCAAAAAGCTTCCAGCAAACAAAAGCCTGGAGCCAGATGGCTTCACAGGGGAGTTTTACCAAACATTCAAGGAAAAACTTAAAACTATCCTCCTCAGACTATTCCAAAAAAATTCAAGAGGAAGGAACACTTCCAAGCTCCTTCTATGAAGCCAGCATCACCCTAATACCAAAACCAGATAAAGACAACACAATGAAAGAGAATTACAGGCCAATATCCCTCATGAATATAGATGCCAAAATCCTCAACAAAATTCTAGCAAATCGGATCCAGCAGTACATCAGAAAGATCATAAACCATGACCAAGTTGGATTTATCCCAGGAATGCAAGGATGGTACAATATCCACAAATCAATAAACGTGATACATCACATAAACAAATTGAAAGATAAAAATCACATAGTCATATCAATTGATGCAGAAAAAGCATTTGACAAAATCCCCAACACCCTTTCTTGATAAAACTCTCATCAAGGTGGGAATAGGAGGATCATACATCAACATAATAAAAGCCATATATGATAAACCACAGCTAACATCATACTCAATGGGCAAAAACTAAAACCATTTCCCCTAAGAACAGGAACAAGACAGGGATGCCCACTCTCACCACTCCTGTTCGACATAGTACTGGAAGTATTAGCCATTGCAATTAGACAAGAAGAAGAAATAAAAGGCATCCAAATTGGAAAAGAAGAAGTAAAGCTGTCCTTATTTGTAGATGACATGATATTGTACATAAAACACCCGAAAGACTCCATCTAAAAACTAACAGACTTCATAAATGAATTCGGCAATGTAGCAGGATCCAAAATTAACGCCAAGAAATCTATGGCATTTCTATACACCAATAGTGAACTTACAAAAAGAGAGACTAAAAAAGCAATCACATTTACCATTGCACCAAAAAAATTAAGATACCTAGGAATAAACTTAACTAAGGCGGTAAAAGACCTATAAATGGAAAACTACAGGACACTGAAAGAAGAGATAGAGGAAGACGTAAACAGATGGAAGAACATACCATGTTCATGGATTGGGAGAAATAACATCATTAAAATGGCCATACTACCCAAAGCAATCTATAGATTCAATGCACTCCCCGTTAAAATACCAACGGCATATTTCACAGACCTAGAAAGAACTCTCCAAAAATTCATCTGGAATAAAAAAAGACCCCAAATAGCCACAGCAATCCTGAGAAAGAAGAACAAAGTAGGTGGAATCTAAATACCAGATTTCAGCTGTATTACAAAGCCACTGTTCTCAAAACTGCCTGGTACTGGCACAAGATTAGACATATAGATCAATGGAATAGAATAGAGAACCCAGAAATTGACCCAAATCACTATGCTCAATTAATATTTGACAAAGGAGGCATGAGCATACAATGGAGTCAAGACAGTCTCTGCAACAAATTGTGTTGGGAAACTTGGATAGATACATGCAAAAAAATGAAACTAGACCACCAACTTATACCATACACAAAAACAAACTCAAAATGGATCAAGGACTTAAACATACGATGAGAAACCATAAAAATAGTAGATGAGAAACCATAAAAATAGTAGAGGAATCCACAGGCAGAAAAATCTCTGCCATAGGCCGAAGCAATTTCTTCACTGATAATGCTCCTAGGGCAATGGAAAACAAAGAGAAAATACACAAATGGGACTACAACAAAATAAAAGGCTTTTACACAGCAAAGGAGACCATCAATAAAACAACAAGAAAGCCCACTGCATGGGAGAACATATTTGCCAATGATATCAGCGATTAGAGTTTAATCTCCAACATTTACAGGGTACTCATGCAGCTTTACCAAAAGAACATAAACAACCCAATAAAAAAATGGGCAACTGAACTAAATAGACACTTTACGAAAGAAGACAGAAGGAAGGCCAAGAGACATATGAAAACCTGCTCAAAGTCACTAATTATCAGGGAGATGCAAATCAAAACGACAATGCGGTACCATCTCACACCTGTCAGAATGGTCGTCATCAACTAATCAACAAACGACAAGTTCTGGAGAGGATGTAGAGAAAAAGGAACCCGCATGCACTGCTGGTGGGAATGCAGACTGGTGCAGCCACTGTGGAGAACAGTATGGAGTTTCCTCAAAAAACTGAAAATGGAACTCTCATTTGACCCAGTGATCCCATTTCTAGGAATATATCCCAAGAAACTAGAAACACCAATCAGAAAGGATATATGCACTCCTATGTTCATAGGAGCATAATTCACCATAGCTAAGATTTGGAAACAGCCTAAGTGCCCATCAGCAGATGAGTGGATTAAAAAACTGTGGTACATCTACACAATGGAAGACTGCGCTGCGGTGAAAAAGAAGGAGTTCTTACCATTTGCAACAACATGGATGGAAATGGAGAGCATTATACTAAGTGAAATAAGCCAGTCAATGAAAGAAAAATACCACATGATCTCACTCATTTGTGGAATATAATGAACAACATAAACTGTTGAATAAAAATAGATCCAGGGACAGAGAAACATCAATCAGAACATCAAACCTCAGGGAAGGTAGGGGAGGGTGGGGGTAAGGGGCAGAGATCAACCAAAGGACTTATACGCATGCATATAAGCCTAAATCAATGGACACAGACAACAGGGGGGTGGGCGCATGAATGGGAGGTGGGGGTAATGGGGGAATAAGGACACATATGCAATGCCTTAATCAATAACGAAATTTTTAAAAAAAAGAGAAAAAAAAGAAATAAAGATTATCAGACAGAGTAATACTCAGGGTACACATAAACCGTTTTTTCCCTTATCTTTATTGCTTTAGAAGATGGCTATCTGAAGCAAAACTAGTAACAATGTATTGAGTTTAGAGAATAATTAGTTGAAAAGAGAACAATGGCTCCAAAGGCTGGAATAGAGAGAAGGAGAGGATACTGTTATGAGTTTTGAAAACTAAACATGCAGTTTTATTATATAATTTGAAGACAGACTGTCATAAGTTAAAAGTGTATATTTCAAACAATCAACCACTAAATTATCCTATATAATAAGGGTAATATGCAAATTGACTGTACCCCCGCTACACCTACAAGCCATGCCCACCAGCCAATCAGGAGTGAGTATGCAAATTAACCCAACCAAGATGGCTGCAGCCACAGAGAGAGCAGGAGGCTTGGGTTTCCTTGGCAATGGAGGAAGCCAAGCTTCCTGCATAACCTGGCTAGCCCTGGACTCCACTGAAGGCTACAAAGTTTCAATTAGTGAAGATAAATAAATCCCAAGAAAAATGGCAGCAGCCACAGAGCTGCAGAGAGCAGGAGGCTTGGGTTGCCCCCAACGATGGAGGAAGCCAAGCTTCCTGGCTTGCCTTGGCCTCCGCTCAAGGCTAAAAAGTTTCAATTATAGAAGATAAATAAATCCCAGATACCAGGGCCTCCTCTTGGGTTGCCAGGGGGTGTGGCCAGCCTTCAAACCACCACAGACCCCTCGCCCAGGCCACCCCATGCCTTAAGGGAACCTACACCCTAATCTGGAATACTCTTCAGGGCAAATCAGGCAGCCACCACCCGTGCACCAGGCCTCTATCCTATCTAATAAAAGAGTAATATGCAATTTGACCGTCACTCCAACACACAAGATGGCTGCACCCATGTGGACACAAGATGGCCGCCACAAGATGGCCAACAGGGGAGGGCAGTTGGGAGGGACCAGGTTTGCAAGGGAGGGCAGTTGTGGGAGATCAGGCTAGCAGGGGAGGGCAGTTGGGAGGGACCAGGCCTGCAAGGGGGGGCAGTTGGGGGCTATATAGCCAGCAGGGGAGGGCAGTTATGAGTGACCAGGCTGGCAGCGGAGGGTAGTTGGGGGCAACTGGACCTGCAGGGAAGGACAACTGGGGGGGACCCAGGCTTGCAGGGAAGAGTAGTGGAGAGCAGGGACCAGGCCTGCAGGAAAGGGCAGTTAGTGGTGACCAGACGTGCAGGGGAGGGCAGTTAGGGGCAATCAGGCTGGCAGGGGGGCAGTTAGGCATCAATCAGTCTGGCAGGGGAGTGGTTAGGGGGTGATCAGGCTGACAGGCAGAAGTGGTCAGGGGCAATCAGGAGGGCAGTCAGGGAGCAGTTGGGAGCTAGCAGTCCTGGATTGTGAAAGGGATCTCAGATTGGAGAGGGTGTAGGCTGGGCTGAGGGACACCCACCCCCATGCACGAATTTCATGCACAGGGCCTCTAGTCTATATATATAAAGAGCAAGGGTCTATAACATCCAAAACGACCAAATGCTCGACCTAATGCCCAGGCTGCATGTGCAGCAGGCTCTGGTGTGTAGGGACTTGTGGCAGTATGGCCAGGGGAGGCACTCACACTTACAACCACACATGTACACAGACACACACAGCACCCACCAGCTCACAGCCTTTTCTCCCTTTCTTTCCCTCCCTCCCAGCTCGCTCTCAGAGCCTCTCTCAGAATGAAGCTCCCGGGCAGGCAGAGGGTGGAGCTTCCCCCACAGGCCCTGCGCCCCCCCGCCCCCCACAGCCAGGAAAGAGGAAGAGTGAGATAGAGAGCAGGGAGGCCTGGAGGACTGCTGAGTAAAACAAAGAGAGACAGAGACTGGGAGAGACTGCGATGGAGAGATGGAAACAAAACAGGCTGAGCCTGAAGAGGCCTGGATGGAAGGGAGGCCTGTCGGGGCCAGAAACTGAAATGTGGACCCCGGCCAGGTGGGCGCAGTGGAACTCTGGGTCTTGCGAGATCAGGGGCGTGGCTGGCCTTCAAACCAGGCCCTGAGAGGAGGAGCTCCATTCCTCGCAAACTGGGCTGTTGGATAGGTTGCTGTCACCGGCCTGCCAGCCAAGGAATCCCATTCACCTGCAGCCTGGACCCTAACAGGAGGGAGGAGGGAGCCCGATTCCTCATGGAATCGGCAGTTGGTCAGGTTGCTGTCAGGAGCCTGCTGGCCAGGAATCCCATTCACCTGCACCCCAGACTCTAACAGCAAGGAGGAGGGAATATATCTAAAGACCAACTGTTGGAACAAAGTACCTCTGAAGCTGAAAGAAGCCAGCGTTGATGGCAGAATATGTCTGAAGACCAACGAATGGCACAACATACCTCTGTAGCCAAAAGAAAGTGGCAGCGTCAACAGAATATGTCTCAAGAGCAACTATTAGCACAATGTTCCTCTAAAGCTGAAAGAAGCCAGCATCTGCAACAGAATGTATCTGAAGATCAACGATTGGCAGAACATACTTCTGCAGCCAAAAGAAGCTGGTGTTATCGACAGAATATGTCTGAAGACCAACAATTGGCACAATGTACCTCTGCAGCCAAAAGAAAAGCGGCGGCGTCAACAGAATACGTCTGAAGAGCAACTACTAGCACAACGTTTCTCTGAAGCCAAAAGAAGCCGGCATTGGTGACAGAATGTATCAGAAGACCAACGATTGGCAGAACATACTTCTGCAGCCAAAAGAAGCTGGTGTTATCAACAGAAAATGTCTGAAGACCAACTATTAGCACAACATACCTCTGAAGCCAAGAGGCCGAAGTTGGCAACAGAATGTATCTGAAGACCAACGATTGGCACAACGTAGCTCTGCAGCCGAAAGAAGCTGGCGTCATCGACAGAAAATGTCTGCAGACCAACATGCCTCTGAAGTTGAAAGAAGGTGGCAGTGATGACAGAATATGTCTAAAGAACAGTCATCAACAAGTACTACCAATACTGGTAGAAACTGCCTTCACAGCGAAAATGGAGTAAATGAGGATGCAATTATTGAACATAGTTGTGGTGGAATGACAGTTAGATGTCAATTTTGCCTATCACTAAATTTCTCTGAGGAAAAACCATCTGATGGAAAATTTACTCGATACTGTAGCAAAGGTAAAGTTTGTCCAAATGATATACATTTTCCAGAATCCCCAGAATATTTAAAAAATGTAATGATAAGCGAAGATTCTGACAGTAAAAATTTCATGGAAAATATTCGTTCAATAAATAGTTCTTTTGCTTCACTGGGTGCAAATATTGCATTGCTATCAGGATATGGGCCATACTGTTTTAGATTGCATGGGCAAGTTTATCAGCGACTGGAACTTTACATCCTTTGGATGGTGTTTCTTGGAAGTTTGCTCAACTCTATATTTTGGATATAGCTGAAGCGACAAGTAAAACATTAGCAATGCCAGAAAACCAGGGCTGCTCAGAACGACTCATGATCAACATCAACAACCTCATGCATGAAATAAATGAATTAACAAAATCGTACAAGATGCTACATGAGGTAGAAAAGGAAGCCCAATCTGAAGCAGCAGCAAAAGGCATTGCTCCCATGGAAGTAACAATGACGATTGAATACAATCATAACAGTGACCCGGGCAGATATAATTCTCCCGGTGTAACCGAAGTTACTGTCATATTCAGAAACGAAGATGGAGAACCTCCTTTTGAAAGGGACTTGCTCATTCATTGTAAACCAGATCCCAATAACCCGAATGCCACTAAAATGAAACAAATCAGTATCCTGTTTCCTACATTAGATGCAATGACATATCCTATTTTTCCCCCACAGGTTGAAAAAGGCTGGGGAACAGATATTGCATTAAGACTCAGAGACAAAAATGTAATTGACAATAACACTAGACAAAATGTAAGGCACGAGCCACACAAATGCAGTATTATGGATTTCATCTCTCTGTGCAGAACACGTTCAATCCTATTTTAAATGTAGGAAAATTAACTCAACAGTTTATTGTTGATTCATATTAAAAAAATGGAAGCCAATCGAATAAATTTCATTAAAGCAAACCAATCTAAGTTGAGAGTTGAAAAATATAGTGGTTTGATGAATTATCTCACATCTAGATCTGAAAATGGCAATATGCTGATTGGTAAAATGATAATACTTCCATCATCTATTGAGGGTAGTCCCCGAAATATGCAGCAGCGATATAAGGATGCCATGGCAATTGTAACAAAGTTTGGCAAACCTGACTGATTCATAACCATAACGTGCAACCCCAAATGGGCAAATATTACAAACAATTTACAATGCTGGCAAAGAGTTGAAAACAGACCTGACTTGGTAGCCAGAGTTTTTAATATTAAGCTGAATGCTCTTTTAAATGATATATGTAAATTCCATTTATTTGGCAAAGTCATAGCTAAAATTCATGTCATTGAATTTCAGAAACACGGACTGCCTCATGCTCACATACTATTGATATTAGATAGTGAATCCAAATTATAAACAGAAGATGACATTGACCATATAGTTAAGGCAGAAATTCCAGATGAAGACCAGTGTCCTGGACTTTTTCAAAATGTAAAATCAAATATGGTATATGGACCATGTGGAATACAAAATCCAAATAGTCCATGTATGGAAAATGGTAAATGTTCGAAGGGCTATCCAAAAGAATTTCAAAATGCGACCATTGGAAATATTGATGGATATCCCAAATACAAACGAAGATCTGGTAGCACCAGGTCTATTGGAAATAAAGTTGTCGATAACACTTGGATTGTCCCTTATAACCCATATTTGTGCCTTAAATATAACTGTCATATAAACGTTGAAGAATGCACATTAAGAGTGTCAAATATTTAAATATTTAAATACATCTATAAAGGGCACGATTGAGCAAATATTCAAATTTCTGAAAAAAATATTATCAATCATGATGAAGTATAGGACTTCATTGACTCCAGGTATGTGAGCACTCCTGAGGCTGTTTGGAGACTTTCTGCAATGTGAATGCATGACCAATCTCATACAATCACAAGATTAGCTATTCATTTGCCAAATGAACAAAATTTGTATTTTCATACCGATGATTTTGCTGAAGTTATAGATAGGGCTAAAAGGCATAACTCGACTTTGACAGCTTGGTTTTTATTGAATAGAAAAGATTCCGATGCATTATTACATTGGGAGATTCCACAACATTATGTGTTTAATAACTCTTTGTGGAGAAAATGCCAAAAGGACGGAATAAAGTATTAGATAGACTGTTCACTGTGAGCTTTAGAGAACAAGGATATTACCTTAGACTTTTGCTTCTGCATATAAAAGGTGCGAGAAGTTTTGATGATCTGCGAACTGTAGGAGGTAGAATTTATGATACATTTCGTGAAGCTGCTAAACATCGAGGATTATTAATAAATGACACTATCTGGAAAGATACGATTGACGATGCAATCATCCTTAATATGCCCAAACAACTACGGCAACTTTTTGCATATATATGTGTGTTTGGATGTCCTTCTGATGCAGACAAACTATGGGATGAGAATAAATCTTATTTTATTTAAGATTTTTGTTGGAAATCACACCGAAGAGAAGGTGCCTATGTGAACTGTGAAATGCATGCCCTTAACGAAATTCAAGAGGTATTCATATCCCATGGAATGAAATGTTCATATTTTAAACTTCCAGACTATCCTTTATTAGCCGAAACAAATACATGTAATAAATTGTACGAGCGACAACAGGCAGAGGTTTTGATAAATTCTCTGAATGATGAACAGTTGGGCAGCCTTTCAGACTATAACTTCAGCCATCGAAGATCAAACTATACATCCCAAATGCTTTTTCTTGGATGGTTCAGGTCGTAGTGGAAAACATATCTTTATAAAGTTTTAATACGTTATATTAGAGGTCCAATTAAATGAAACAATTTCTAGACTCGATATAAAGAGTGAAGTTGCTAAAACCATTAAAAAGGTCCAACTTCTCATTATTGATGAATGCACCATGGCATCCAGTAACGCTATAAATACCATAGACAGATTACTAAGAGAAATTATGAATTTGAATGTTGCATTTGGTGGGAAAGTTCTCCTTCTCAGAGGGGATTTTCGACAATGTCTCAGTATTGTGCTGCATGCTATGCGATCAGCCATAGTACAAATGAGTTTAAAGTACTGTAATGTTTGGGGATGTTTCAGAGAGTTGTCTCTTAAAACAAATATGAGATCAGAGGATTCTGCTTATAGAGAATGGTTAGTAAAACTTGGAGATGGCAAACTGGATAGCAGTTTTCATTTAGGAATGGATATTATTGAACTCCCCTGTGAAATGATTTGTAACAGATTATTGAAGCTACCTTTGGAAATACTGTATCTATAGATAATATTAAAAATATATCTAAACGTGTACTTCTTTGTCCTAAAAATGAGCATGTTCATAAATTAAATGAAGAAATTTTGGATATACTTGATAGAGATTTTCACACATATTTGAGTGATGATTCATTCCATTGATTCAACGGATGATGCTGAAAAGGAAAATTTTCCCATTGAATTTCTTAATAGTATTACTCCTTCAGGAATGCCATGTCATAAATTAAAATTGAAAGTGGGTGCAATTATCATGCTACTGAGAAATCTTAATAGTAAATGGGGTCTTTGTAATGGTACTAGGTTTATTATCAAAGGATTGCGACCTAACAGTATCGAAGCTGAAGTATTAACAGGATCTGCAGAAGGAGAGGTTGTTCTGATTCCAAGAATTGATTTGTCCCCATCTGACACTAGCCTCCCATTTAAATTAATTTGAAGACAATTTCCCGTGGTGCCAGGATTTGTGATAACTATTAGTAAATCACAAGGACAAACTCTAGACAGAGTAGGAATATTCCTACCTGAATCTGTTTTCACACATGGTCAGTTATATGTAGCTTTCTCTCGAGTTCAAAGAGCGTGCAATGTTAAAATTAAAGTTGTAAATGCTTCACCACAAGGGAAATTAGTCAAGCACTCTGAAAGTGTTTTCACTCTTAATGTGGTATACAGAGAGATATTAGAATAAGTTTAATCAATTTATCAGTCATTGTTTGTATCAGTGTTGTTTTTACATCAAGTTTTTTTTGTTTTTACATCATGTTTTTGTTGTTGTTATGTCATGTTGTGATTGTTTATTTATTAATAAATTTATATATTATTTTCATATACATTTTACTAATTTTCTTTCATCTATGACACTTCTATTGTAGAGAAAGGGCAAATAGCAGTATTAAAATATTTCCTTAAATAATTCCCTTTTAATGTGCACAAATTTCATGCACCAGGCCACTAGTCTCTACTTAATAAAAGAGAAACATGCTAATTGACTGTACCCTCGCAACGCCAACCAGACAATCAGGAGTGAGTGCGCAAATTAACCCAACAAAGGTGGCGGGTTAATTTGCATACACAGGCACCAAGCAGCCGGGGGCAGGGCTGGATGCTTGTGTCATTGCCATGGCGATGACACACGGCGTTCAACACCACCCCAGCTGCTCCGGGCCTCTGGGCAGTGTGGGAAGGTGGAAAGGTGGCTCCGAGCCAGAGCAGAAAGGCAGCTCCAGCCAGAGTGAAGGCAGTGCCGGCAGCCAGGGAAAGGAAGGCCCATTCTTGCACGAATCTTCGTGCATTGGGCTTCTAGTGTATATATAATAAGCCATAAGTAATAAGCCATAGTGCACATAAAATGGAATCATAAAAATACTTAATCTAAAAGAAGGCAGGTAAAGGGAGAGAAGATACTGATGTGAGGACTGGAAAACAAGATGGTACAATTAAACTGACTGTATAAAAATTACATTAAATATAAGTGGTCTCAAACCCCAATTAATAAAATACAGAGATTATCAGATTGGCTATAAAAGCAAGACTCTATTATATGCTGTCCACAAAAAATAAATTTTAAATATAAAAGTCATAGGTTTTTTAAAAATGACAAAAAAAATATACTGCAAAATAGCACTGTCATGGCTATTTACTATCTGAAAAGGTAAACTTCAGAACATGGAGTATTACCATGTATAAAGAGGGGCACTACACAATGAGGAAGATGTTCATTTATAAGTAAAACATCAATCAAAATGTGTATGTACTGTATTAGTTTCCTAGGGCTCCTGTAACAAAGTAGCATAAACTGGGCAGCTTAAACAATAAACATTGTCTCAGAGTTCTGGAAGTAATAAATCAAAAATCAAGGTGTTGGCAGAGCCATGCTCTCTTTGAAGCCTGTAGGGAAAGATCCTTCCTTGCTGCTTCCAGCTTCTTGTAACCCAGGTATTCCTTGGCTTTTGGCAACATAACTCATATTTCCGTGTATATCACCACAAAGTGTTCTTTTCTTTGATGTCTGTTTTTAACCTGGTGTTTTAAGCTTCACATAATCATATAGGATTTGGACCCTTTCGAATGACCTAATAAGTTTGGGTCTGATTGGTTAAATCTTGGTACCAGAAATCCTTATTGTATTATACAAGTATAGACAACTGATTTTTTAAAAAGTAACGTTGGAGCATAAAGGGTAGGTAATTACTATTTTTTAATCAATCAAAATTATACCTACTTTTTTTGTGTGAACAGCCAAAAATATATATTTTGGTGTGCTGCAGAATTTTAGCAATTAGTTTATGTGTGCCATGAGATGAAAAGGGTTGAAAATCACTGACCTAATCAATCTAGTATTTGTTTTTGTGGTTGTTTTATATTTTAATTATACAGTAAAACATATTTTTAAAGTAAATAAATTTTATGTAGTTTAACAGAATATATTTCTCAGTAAAATTCTACTTGTTTTTCTTCCTATATTTAAAAAAAGGGTAACTATTTAATTGTCTATTCTAGTTTACATAATGGGCCAATGAGAACTATGGTTTTTGTTTTCAGAATTTTCCTTTTTTCTACTTTCAAAAACTTAAGTTTACATTATAAATAGTGGACTCATTTAAAAAATTCCTCTTCTGAAAGTGAGAGAGTATAAAATAAAGTTATACAGAAATAAAACGTTTCTGATTAAATTATTTCCTATAAATGGGTCATATATAACATACATTCCGTTACAAAACTCTTTAAAAGTGGGGATTATTTAATTCACTTCTTTTTCTGGTACAGTTCTTAGAATAATATCCACAAAAGGTGCTCAGTAAATATTTAATAATCAACTATATGAATAAACACATTTAGTCAATATATATGGGGCACTAAAACAGGTGTTAATCTTGAATAAGTATGCTTATTCAAATAAATGGCTTTGAGAATAAAGAATTGGACAGGAGCCCTAGCTGGTCTGGCTCAGTGGATAGAGTGTAGGCTGTGGACTGAAGGGTCCTGGGTTTGATTCTGGTCAAGGGCACATGCCTGGGTTGCAGGCTCAACCCCCAGGGGGTGTGCAGAAGGCAGCCAATCAATGATTCTCTCTCATCATTGATGTTTCTATCTTTCTCTCCCTCTCCCTTCCTCTCTAAAATCAATAAAAACATACTTTTTAAAAAACTGGATAGGAATGTGCACATGTAGACTAAAAGATAAGTTACTATACTACCCACTATAAAAAACATAGTACATATGCACGTAGAGTATCACACGAAAATACAAGAATGAGAAGTTGACATATACAAGTATAAATAGAAACCTACTGCACTTAACTCTCTATAAAAAGAAAAAATATCCCAGCCTGATATCAGATGTATAGTACCAGTACCTATTGAACTTAAAAAATTTTTTCTAAGTATTTTAAAAACAGTTTTTATGTAAATTCATGGTAAGTATACATGTCCCTTACTCTGTATCTAACCAAGTTAGTATACGCAGCACTAAAATAGGAAAACAGGAAGTATTATGGGATAAAAGTGGTAATGCTATATATATAAAACAATCCATTTATAAATAATAATAAATGGTCACTCCACACCACAGTAACTTAGGATGATTAGTGAATAAATACTTAACTTGGAGAAGGATTACTGACTGGCAATGTGTTGCTGGTATATGTCAGGATTATTCATCACCCTGACAGTAATATTAACCACCATCCATTTCAGTTACTTCAGTTTATCGTTTACTGACTAATGTTAAAAAACAATGTCATTGAAGGCTGCTTAAATAAAGTATAAGGTTAACCTCTGTTAGTCATTTGCAAACTTCCACTGGAAGGTAACTTCCAGTAGAAAACCCACTATGTTACACAGAGTGCTAATACTTAATAAATGTAAAGTTTAAAAAACAGTGACACATGACAGATTGTTTTCTAATTTTAAAATCATATATATATATATATATACACACACACATATACATAAATGTACATATGCATTCACACTTTCCTGAACTTAATTCTACGTTCTGGGAAAAGAGTTACACAGCCATATTTTAAACTAACTACATCAGATTGAACAAGTAATAATTTAAACTTTAAAAAGGTCTGTGTGCCCATAACATATTTTCTTCAGTACTATATAAATACTATAGAATACAATATATAATTATATAGTTTGCTATATAAGACCCCTCAAAATTAAGTAATTTTCTAAAGTTCCCTTACTAATAACTGAGGCTGACTGACACAAGTCTACATAAATCTTAAGATTTCCTCTCTGGTCTTCTTAATTTCATCTTTCCAGGCTATTTCCCATATCATTTTGATGTTCCTTTTAGAAAACATCTGCATATACATTATACTTCCTATAGCATAATTATTTTTATCAGTGCAATAGCTTTATTGTTGTAAGAGTTTTCTTGTTTTGTTTCTTAAATTGTTTTCTGTTTCTTAAATTGTCTTTGCTTTTTCTGGTTTTGTTTATTTTTCTGTTTGTTTTGTCTTTGTCACCTTTCACATTGTAGACTATCTTTACGTGTTTGCTAACACTTGGGTATACCTTCATTTTTAAAATGAAACCTGAAAGAACTGACTGAAGTATATGCAGCGTAAGTAGCAACAGGAACCAGTAAATTTCACTGGAGGGAAATCAGGTGAGCTTCAAGAAGAATCCCTAAATGTTAGTATTTTTTAGGTCTTGCCTCTTGAACAAGTCAATATTCCCAGAGAATGATATATAATATAATCCTCTGTCTTACAGGGTGGGGTTAGTACTGGACTGCCTGCCAGAATTCTGATAGCATGACAGCAAGAGGGTCTGGGGGACTTCACATTCAGTACTTAAGCTTTTAGTTAATCCCCCTGTGTTCCATTCATTACCTTCTGCTGTTCTTGGAGTTCTCAAATCAGAAAAGTCTCTGGTACAATTTCTCCAAACAGTAAACCTCTTGCTTCTTTGTTCAGATAAAGGGGAGAATAGTGGATTTTGGAAAGAAGTGAATATAAATATAAGTTTATTCTTTCTTGTTATACCTAAATTATACCAGTTCACTGACAGACACAGGTCTGAGATGAAACCCTAGCTTTAACACTCGAAAATGTGTGACCTTGGAGAGTTCCTTAACCTCACCATGTCTTAGTTTTCTTATCTATGAAATAAAGATAATAATGCATTCCTTACAGTGCTGTTGAGGAATTAACAAAGAGAGTATATGTAAAAGGTTTGTTACAGTGGAAGGCACTTACCAGAGCTTAACTCACAACACTACAAATATATTCTAAACTACCCCAATGTCATTCTTCTGCTTATTAGGCTGTGAATTCCCCCAAGACCAGGAAATGCAATTTATAACAAAATCCCTAAAATCAATGTCGACATAATAGCATCTGTGTTTGATGCCTTAGATTAAAATATGTTTAAGGTATTTTATCAGCCAATAAAAAATATCCAAGTGTGAAGTAATTTTAAATTTATCTTTGTGCATTTGTATTTTATTTAAACACTGTATTTACTGTTGTAATATCATAAGGTTTGTTTTAAGTCTGAATTCCTGTGGTTTGACTGAAGCCCAATATACAGAAATCAAAGTGAAAGTTGTAACAATACTTAAACAATATAGCCTTCTCCATCCCCACCCCCTCAAAAAGAGTGTTCTTTTACCTCTGTGACATCTAGATGGTATATTGATTCCCGGTATATCTGTTACAGAGCAGACTAAAAGGACTGGCATTTGTCAGAAACAGCACTTAAAACTTAAAGAGATAAAGAAGTGTTGTCTGATCAACAACAGTTAAATGTCGGTAGTCAATTCCAGGTCAAGATGCATGCTGTATATATTAAATGTGTGTGTTAGAGAGAAATATCTCACATATAAAAATATACAACCAAAGGGAAGGAGATAAATGAGAGACCAAGAGAGAAAATCACCTACTTTTTCTTTAAACACACACACACAGAGGGGGGCGGGGAGGGGGAAGAGAGAGAGAGAGAGAGAGAGAGAGAGAGAGAGAGAGAGAGAGAGAGAGAGAGAGAGAGAGAGAGAACCACTAAGAACTCATCAGCAAGAAAATAGATTCAGGAGAGCTTTGTCTCTCAGTTCTCAGTTATCTGACAATTTACTCTTCAGAAACATTTTGATCCAGATTAGGGCAATGGAAGCTGCTGTTTTAAGAGTGTGAATGGTAAAGCTTTGTGAAATAGGTTAAAAAAGAAGAAACTGTGACTTATTGGGGCCTGGATCAAAATTTAACATTCAGTGTGAAGATCTGATGATAGAAAACTTTCCTCAGATTCCCACATTGCAAAACAGGAATCAGGAGAATACTGCACAGGATCATCTTCCCCTAATGTTGACTTTTCATGTTTCTGCCTCTGAACCAAAATAACTCATGTTATGCTTGTCCTCCAAAGATGAAAATTGGATGGTTTTTCTTTTCCCTCAATTCGATCTCAAACTCTTTCAGTATTTTCCTTCATTTAAAAATGTAAAAACTAATTATTAAAAATAAAATGCCTGCTTATACTTTGCTCAGTCCTCGTTTTCTCCCCCAATTTTTGGTTTACTATTTAGTTCAATAGTAACCACCTGATTTTATTCTTTCAAATCTCCAGAAACTGAGGATCCCTGGTGAGCAATATTACTCATTAAAACATACACCAATAAATGAAACACACACACACACAAACAAATTAATAATTGAGTAGTAACATAAGGGATTCTTTAGTTTTAACCAAACAGTCAGCTTTTCCATAAAACAGGTGAAGTCAAAACAGTTTGGAGCATCACCTGAAACAAACACCCCAAGAGTGGGCAATTCGGGAAAGCTTTCCTTTTCAAGAGACAGAATGTAGGCTGTATTTACCATGTATTTCACCAATAGAGGTGAAAGGCTACTTGATAAAATAACAATAAAACAGATTCAGCCATTGATGTCAAAAGTAGGAGGCAGCATAGCAATTTGTTTCTCAAACTTCAGGGGGGGGTGCATTTTTTTCTGCCAAGGGCCATTAGGATATTTATAACATCATTCGCGGGCCATACAAAATTATTAACTTAAAAATTAGCCTGCTATATTGGTCAAACATTTATTTAACTCACCCCTAGTGCCTTGACAGAGCAGACCAAATGCTTTTCTTAGGACTTACAGGGCCCAAGGGCTAGACTTTCCCTACCCCTTCTTTATTTATTTACTTACTTACTTAAATATTTTTATTGATTTCAGAGAGGAAGGGAAAAGAGATAAAAACATCAATGATGAGAGACAACCAATGATTGGCTGCCTTCTGCATGCCCCTATTGGGGATCAAGTGCCCAACCCAGGTATATGCTCTTGACCGGAATCAAACCCAGGACCCTTCAGTCTGTAGGCCCACACTGTATCCATTGAGCAAAACCGCCTAAGGCCCTATCCCTGCTTTAAATCCTAACCCAATGCAAACATAAGTACACACACACACACACACACACACACACACACACACACACACCATAAGCAGAAGATTCATAAAGGATGCACACTGATACTTTTTTTCTTATGCAATACTACACTATTGTAATCATTAAAAAAATGCTAGCTCTAAACTGCAATTTGAAAAACACTAGCTTGGTGTTTAAATTCTGATTCTACCCACTCGCTGTGAAACTGTGTATAAGTTGTGGAACCTCAGAGTACCTCAGTTTCTGTCTCTGTAAAAGGCAATCAATAGTGCCACCTATCTTAAAAGGTCTTTGTGAGGATTAAGAGTTAACACGTGTAATCAACTTAAATAACAGCCTGACATATAGTAAGTCCTCAGTAAATATCAGTTATCAATAACATGGGATGTTTCTAGCTCCTGAATTCCATAGCGAGTCTTCATTTGCAAGTGAATGGTTATCAAATGCATTTCAATCTAAGAACATACTTATTTTATAGAATATGCATCCAGATTACACTACATACTTAATATTCCCAAATAACGATGTGGATGGATGAGAAGAGAAATGATTGCCTCAGACTCTCTTGGTTTCTCCTCTTAGAAAATTGGCTTATACAACCCCTCTGCTACTAAGGAAAATAGTAAATCACAGTAGCAAGAAAATCTTCCTCATCTACAAGGGAAGCCCTAGTACTGAGACACTCAACCATCATAATCTGTTTTTATTGTCTGACATTTTGTAAATATATTCAGGCCCTAATTATAATTTCTTATAAAGGACAAAAAGAGAATGTTGCTTCTTATTTCTGTCAAGGAGGTTGTCAAAATGTAAAAATCAATATATATTTATAAAATATAAATTAATGTCACTCCAAAGTCTATGCATGATTAGATCTGTCTTCTCATCAGAAGAATTTTAGACTCATGATGGGAAAGTGGAGGCAAAAAAAATCAACCTCAAAATCGAACTCTACTTTTTCTAGCTGTGAAAGAATAAATTAAACCATTATGTTAAAGGACTTTCTCAATACAAGAAAAGATTTAATTTTCATCAGACTAAAATAGATCTGATTTCCTAAAAGACTGACAATACTAACTTGCAATTATTACAATTGTACATAAGATAAAATTTTGTGACTTCAAGAAAAATTTTTTACATTGTTCTACTCAGACATTTTCTTTCCTCAAAAAATTATCAGAAAAAAATAATACAGAGGAAAGAGTGTTGTTTACATTAATTCAGCTTGAGAAAGAAAATTCCCTGTGCAATATGGAAAAGATTGCCAAATAAAATTGTAGCCGTGTATCAAAAACCCCTCTGAAAACCAGCTTTGGGGAAATTAAAGGGATATAAATATGCATAAGTAATTCAATACTTTTCCAAGCTAGTCAGGCTATATTATCTATTCAAGAATAGGGATAAGAACTGTTTGTTTTAAATTAAACTTTACACACAATGTTTTCTTCAATTTTGCAAGTTTATTTAAACAAATAATAATGGTTGTTAAATGTATACTATGGGAAAATTTTAATATAATTATAGTCATTATTCATGGAGATATAGCTCATTTTACATGTGAGATGTACTCCTGAAAATATGTTTATAAGCAGATATTGGAAAATGGAATCATACTATACATATTGTGGCAGATTTTAACACCAACAGGAGTGAAATACTTTTATAAATAATTACCAGTATTCCATATGTGTAAATTACAATTTTCAAGTATCTGATATGCTTATTTCACTAAATTTAATGTCGTTAATTCCAAACTCACTATTTCCATCAATATTTAAATGGAAACAATAAGTACTAGTGGAATTCCACTTTCAAGAACTTGAATGAATATAGCATTTGAGCTACTGTTGCTTTGTAGGAGAGATGTTACCGGTAAGTGGCCGAGTGTTGGAGCTCCCCACTTCTTCCCAGCCCTTCTAATTACACTACTGTTCGCTATTCAACTGTGTACCCTTCAGTTCTTGTTGTAAGCACTCTGTATAAACACTCCTTCCTCAGCCCAAAATAAAAATCTTTCACAAAATCTTATAATATAAAAAGATAAAATTTAAGGCACTAAATCACAAAAATGATATTTTTGTTTCTATAGTGTATATGAAATACATGGATAGAGACTAATGAAAGCAACTCTTGTTTTGATTTTGAACTGGGCCCTCTCCTCATTTATCACATACAGAAGATAAGTTATAGCTAAAACAGTCTTTTACCCACCCAACAAAAGTATTTGGCAGGTTACTTAGAAACAGCTTTAATATTAATATACAAATAAAATTCAATTTTAATAAATAATCCTGTTTAGCTGGCAAATAACCTATAACGGCATTTTGTTAATATCATTTCTATGAATTCTCATAATGAAAACATCATAAAACCTACATTTAAAAATAAATGTGTGGCTTTCTCTGGCCAGGTAAGAGTTTTAGTGAGACAGAGAACAAAGATGAGGGTCAGAGAAAGGAGGCAGTCGGCAAGGAACAGTGGTGTGAGGAGGTAATAAGCTGCGGGAACTCTTGCTCAGGGGCAATGATGGCACAAGACAGAAATACAGCCTCTGCAGAGATATACAAACAGTCTTCCACTTATGGCAATTAGTAACTGTTCCATCAAGACAGAAACATGCACCCTATCCACAATCCATCTCACTACCCACTGCATCTTGAGGAGCCTAAAAAAAAATCTTCTACAGCACAAGAAAGTCTTAATAAGCTATGTGTTTAAATAGAAGTCTGAACTGAAGGACTCAGTTAAGGAACAGGAAAGAAAAGGGGGCAATTATTCTAAAACTCTAGAAAGGTTATTTATTGAAATGTGATTTATTTTGTGAAGCACATTTACATTTTAACAAATTAACAAAAAATGAGATTTTACTTTTCTGTACATGAAATTCAAATAATAAAGAGACTAGGCTATAATTGCCCAAGAATTGAATAGTTGTCCATTGTTTACTACTGACCTATTTCATGGCTCACTACACACGTCAAACTAATAAAGTCCTCAATTTTGTTCATCCGTTTATTTGGTTCATTCGATTTCACATATGAGTGAGATCATGTTAACACCTTTCTCAGAATGGCTTATTTAGCTCAGCATATTAAAAAATCAAATACATTTAATATTAATATTTTATTACTGGGGGAAATGCCATATGTGTTTTATTATTTAATTCATTTAACACTTATGAATGGCAGGCCCTGTGCTAGGCATGGGAGAAATAATTATGTACAAGAACTCCATCATTATAAAGCTTAGTGAGGGAGATAACCAATAAAAATAGGTAGAAAGATATGTAAAATGTAGGATGTTTTAGTGCTTGGAAAGAAACAGAGCGGACTATCAGGGAAGGAAGGCAGTCAGCACTTGTCTCTATGAGGAGGTAATCTAAAGGCAGAGCCAGTCAGCTGCTCACAAAGTGGGGAGATGAACAGTGAAGGCAGAGAAAGCAAAGCTCTAACTTGGGAAATATTTGTTCTGCTTCCAATAAGTGCAGAAAAGTTTAAGCACTGGGGTTATATAATTCAACATTAGACTTAAAAAGAATCCATTGGAACAAGGAATAGGTGAGAGAAGAGAAAGAGGTAGCAGGGAGGTTGGTTAGGAGGTTGGTTAGTAGTGAAGGGTTGCTTGTCCTTTTATAAGAATACTGATGAGAAGTTTCCACGATTTTCTTTGTAAGTTTTATACAATACTAACACACTTAGAAGAAGATGCTATCTGAGAAAAATGTCTTTTTGAATGCATATGGAAAAATATATGTAAGTTAATATTTTTAATTAGCATCAACTTTTTCTGTATATTAAAGTTTTCAATTTTAAACTGGAGAATACTAACATACATTTAAAAGATAAATATACTAAAGTTATAATTATTAAAAGATTTTTTAAAGTAACCTGAAAATTAAATATAATCAAATATATTTTTAAATGTAAGAATTATATTTCAGATAATTACTGAGAAATTACCTTAGATAAATCTCTGAAGTTACTTGGCAAGGTAAGATCCAATTCTTCTGATTCATAATTAGTGATGACCCAGGGAAACACTGGATACTGATTTAAGTCATTGTAACTCCGTCCTGGGAGAGAAAAAATAAATCAATCTCAATCTAAAATAATAAAATAAAATGATGAGAAGATTCAACAGTATAATTTTGTAAAAATAACTTTTTTGAATACCAGATATTGCTCTCTGTGTTATCCATACATTATTTCATTTAATCCCCACAATACCCCTATGAAATTAGCATCATCCCCATTTTACACGTGAAAAAACTGAGGCACAAAAGGTTAATCTACCCAAAATGATGTAGTAATTAGTAATGGTCAAACTATATTCAAATACAGATACTCTGGCCCCCATGATTATGTTCTCATAAACTATCATTGACTATTTTTTGTTACTTGAAAGCCTGCACCAAATAAAATATTCTTTATTAAAATTAAAAAAAATAATTTGCAATTCTTATAGACCTTTTCAAAACTAGGTTCATTTCTCTGCCATTAATTAACCAACGGACCAACTAATCAACCAAGTTTAAGTGATTTGAGCCCTGTGGGTATTCATTAGTCATCTGTAAAATGAAGGAGTTGCACCAAATTACTCTGAAATTTCTGTGACAGCTTTCAAAACCAATGATCCTCTGAACATAATGAACACCATCGTCAAGGTTACTGCCCCTCACTCCCGAATGCTGCCACACTCTTCTATACCTCCTCCAAACTAATGACAAGCAATGACAAAGTTAGCTGATGTCAAACAGTTTGTACCTTGTAAATTCTTGTTATTTAATATTATGTTTTAATTACCACTGTCATCTCTCTAATGCAGGCCCTCATTTCTTTTTACATATAATTGCTTCCTAAATTTGATTCTGCCTAGTCTCTCTCCACTCCAATTTATCCTTCATTCTGCCTCCAAGTTACCTTTTCACACAGTTCTATTATTATTCATTTGTTCAAAAACTTTCACAAGTTTCCCAATGAATTGACTGCTAACTCCTCAAATTGACAGAAAGTCAATTCCACACAAACTTTCTAGTTTTGGTTCTCATTATACCTATACTTTTTATGCACACACACACATATGCACATATACAGGAGTCCCCTTTATCCATGGTTTCTTTTCTATGTTTTCAGTTACTCTCAGTGAATTGTGGTCCAAATATATTAAATGAAAAGTTCTAGAAATAAACAATTCATAAGTTTTAAATTGCACGCCATTCTGAATAGTGTGATAAAATCTCCCACCATCCTGCTTTGTCCACCTAAACATGAACCATCCCTTTGTCCAGCACATCCACCAGGGAGACACCACCAGCCCTTAGTCACTCAGCAGGCACCTCCGTTATCAGATTGACTGGAGTGTCTCAGAGCTTGCATTCAGGTAACACTTATTTTACATAATAATGGCTCTACAGCACAAGAGCAGTAATGTTGACAATCAGAAAATATAAAGTATAAGTATATAGAGAAAATACACAGTATAAACGGGGTTGGTACTATTCATAGTTTCAGGCATGTATTGGGCGGGGGGGGGGTGTCTTTGAACATTTGCCACATGAATGGGGGGGGGACTACTTTACATAAAATAAATAACTTTTCTGTGTGTGCATATAACTGTACCATTAATTTTTCTTTAGCTTTACTTCATAATTTTCCACTTATCTTTTTTTGGCTTATGCCTTCAGTTTTACATAAAATAACTTCTCTCCCAACTATCTCCTCTGTTAATTAAAGTAATATCTATCCTTATTCAAACATGAAATCTTTCCTTATTTTTTCCCTTACTCCTACCAATTGGAAGACTATATTTTTATTGATTTTAGAGAGAGAGGAAGGGGGGGGGGAGAGGGAGGGAGAGGGAGAGGGAGAGAGAGAGAGAGAGAGAGAGAGAGAGAGAGAGAGAGAGAGAGAGAGAGAGAGAGAGAGAGAGAGAGAGAGAAACACCTATGTGAGAGAAACATTGATTGGTTGCCTACCATAGTGCCTAGGAATCCACCCTACAACCTTTGTATGTGCCCTGACCAGAAATTGAACCCAAAACCTTTTGGTGATGCTTCAACTAACAGAACCACCTGGCCAGGGCTATTTTTTACTTTTGATTGATTCTATAACCCCTTTGCTCTAGAATCACGTAAATACTCCCATTTTTACTTAAAATAACTTCTGTGAGAGTAAGCAACATGCCTTATGCTCTTATCTCCTTTGTGCCTCAAATATAAACTCTGTCAGTTTCTTGACCTAAATCTCAAATGTCTCATAATTACATTCCTTGAGACATTTCTTTATGCAAATCATCACAAATAAAAAGTAATGACACATTTCTATTCTTTAGTCTTTGAAAGTGAACAGTTTCAATAGGTAATCTTTAGTAATATTATATGACTATAGATCTTGTATGGGACCATTTAATCTTTATATTTTAATATATTGGTCATAATATTCCTTTATTTAATATCTAACCGCAGTTTTCTTTTGTTCTATGTTGTGTTTCATTGACTCAACACATAATACATTTATACTTAAGTTGTTAGAAGATTCTTAGGATTTGTTATGGTTATTCATTCCTTCTATTCCACAGTAGTCCATTCTTACTATTTTGAATAGTTAGTTGTAAATTGTCATTTTATATTTTTGGAAAAGACTGTATATACCCATTTTTTATTTTTCTCAAGTAGCCAAATATTCATATACAAAGCTTTAAACTCTATTTTCAAAATTACTCTTGATAAAGTATATTTATTTAGTAATAATAAAAATAAAAATAAGATATATATATACATACACACACACACACACACACACACACACATACATACATACTAGTAATCAAAGTAATCTAATCATATCACAATAAACAGTTTACTCTTTGAAATAAGTCAACATGTGAGCTTAGGTTACCTGCTATTGTGTTGAGAAACATCAAGTACTCGAAGTTTGAAATCTCTCTGTGCTGCCATCGCTGAGTCATATTAGAAGCTTTAAAAAGTTGACGTGGACTAGCTAATGAGATTCGCCTGTAAAAAAAAAAAAAAAAAAAGAAATTGATGTAGAATCAATTCGAACTTAAGATTATACCACAATAATAAATCATGAGTATCTTTACTTATTCAAAATGATACCAGTATATTCTGAAAAGTTCTATTTATGTTATACTAATGAGTTCTAGAGATGTTTCCATCTACAATTAATGGTTAAACAAATGATGTGGACTAGCCACAGGTCTATTATACATGTTCTATTCATTAAGGTAAGCTTTCATTACAATGCCATTATAATATCTAGGCTCCATAGGTTGATTGATAATAGGATAATTAATAATTCACTGCTTTACTGATATAAAAGGAATTACAGTACTTTAAAAATACATATAAAATGTATTAATATTTTTATCAATCTTAATAGTCATTACAAAAAGATAACATGTTTGTCCTCATACAGCTAAATATTATGTTTGCATACCCTTTGTAACAGGGGCAAGGGGATGGTAAACTCTTTAGTGGTCTATTCAAGGGTAGGATAGAGGTTAAAAAAACTTATTTTTTTATACATCTTAACAGAAGTTGAAGTTTTCTGTTTTCCTGATGCAATGTAAATAACGATGGATACAACCAACCACTAATAAGAAGCACTGGGAAATCAGTAGCAGGATTAATTATTCTATTCGGGGCATAGCATTACAGGTAAGTATGTTGTCACAGTTCTTCTATAACTCAAGACAAGGTAGCTATTTTTTAAAAAGCTTTATTTACAAAGGTGTAATTTATATACCATAAAATTTACCCATTATTTTTTTAAAAAATATATATTTTATTATTTTTTACAGAGAGGAAGGGAGAGAGATAGAGAGTCAGAAGCATCGATAAGAGAGAAACATCGATCAGCTGCCTCCTGCACGCCCCCCCCGGGGATGTGCCCGCAACCCAGGTACATGCCCTTGACCGGAATCGAACCCGGGACCCTTCAGTCCACAGGCTGACTATCCACTGAGCCAAACCGGTTTTGGCAAAATTTACCCATTATTAAGTGTGCTCTTCAATGATTTTTTAAAATTACAATTCTAGCATTGTGCAATTGTCACCACAGTGCACTTGAGAACATTTCATCACCACAAAAACTTGCCTTGGGCCTATTTATAGTTAAACACCATTCCTATCCCCAGGTCTAGGAAACTATCAATTTGCTTTTTGTCTCTATAAACTTGCCTTTTCTGGACATTTCGGATCAATAGAATTAGAACCATGCAGTCTTTTGCATCAGGCTTCTTTCACTAACCACAAATGTTTTTGAGGTTCATCAACGTGCTGGCATGTATTAGTTGTTCATCTATTTTGATTGCTAAACAGTATTCCATTGTATAAATATAAAATATACATGGTAAGTGCTGAAAATCTATTTAAGTGACTGATTTATTGAGTTAGGACTTTTAGCTTTAACTGTAGGAAAACATTACTAAAATTCCCAAGTATGATAACACATTATTAGGTGATAAATAAAACCTTTTTACAATAGAAAAAGTAAATCTTTTATTATTAAGATAAGGAAATCTATACAATTCTGAGTTGCTTCCTTCTGAATCCTTAAATTCCCCAACCTACATAATAAAAGTGTAATATGCAAATCAATGTAACGGACGAATAGTGGAATGACCATCTTGGATGACCATTCTGGACCATGCTATGACACCCACTGGCACCAGGTCAGCCAAGGCCATTGTGATCGGATTGGTTGGGGGGCCCAGCCACTGCCCCAGGATCGCCCCGCAGAGGGAGGCCCAGGCCACTGGCTGGCAGGGCAATCAATCGGAGGGGCTGCATGAATGCCCCAAAGAGGGAGGCCCAGGCCACCCACCAGCAGGCTGAGGGCGGGGCCGCCCTCTGCAAGGAGGGAAGCCTGGGTCCCTGGTGCGGGAGGGAAGACGGTGCTGGCAGCTGGGGGAAGGAAGGCCTACTCTTGCAGGAATTTTGTGCATCAGGCATCTAGTTACATTATAAAATTATCTAATCAAAACCCTGATTTGCATTCTAAAGCAACTATTGCTTATAACACCGAGGGGCCTATTTATGTGCCTTGTTTACCTAAAAGCTGTGATCATTATTAGTTTTAAAGCATGTCCACCAATTCTTTGATACTTCCTCTTTAAGAGGTGAAGTTTGATTCCTCTTCGCTAGAGCCTGGGCTGTATTTTTGTTGTTGTTGTTAATCCTCACCTGAGGATATTTTGTCCACTGATTTTAGAAAGTGAAAAGGGAAGGCAGAGGGAGTGGGTGAGAAAAGAAGAAGGAGAAGAGAAAGAGACACACACACTGATGGGTTGCCTCCCATATGTGCCTCTACTATGAAACCTGCAACCCAGGCAGGTGCCCTTGACTGGGAGTCAAACCCAAGACCCATTGGTGCATGGCCGACACTCTAACCACTGAGTCACGCCAGCCAGGGTGCATGAGCTGTATTTAATGACTCACTTGTAACAAACAGAATGTAGCAAAAATGAGGGCACAGTACTATCAAGGACAGGTAATAGAGAAGAAAGTGGGGCATCTGCCTTGCTTCCCCTGGTTCACTTGCTCTGAGGAAAGTAAGTTCCCAGTCATGCAGACAGTCAAGCAGCCTGTGGAGAGGTTGACTTGGTGGGGAACACTGCCAAGAGGAACGTGGGGGCTTCACCTTGAACAATCATGGATGACTAACATCCTGACTGTTGTTTATTCATTCTATTTCAAGTGCATTTATAAGAAGGTATTACTGTAAAAAATGGAAATAAACACTAATAAAAAACAACTCAAATCAACACAAAATTAGGTAATGCTAAAAGTAAACTAAATTTCTACATCTAATATGTTTCAAGCAGTCAACAGAAAAATCCCACTGGATCCCTCTTCACATTTTTCAATTTGTTAACAAAATTGTATTGATGATGAATCAGTACCTACTGTCAGAGAAGATAATAGTGATAGTCTCTCATTCTGATATTGGTAATTAGTATTTTCTTTCTCTTTGTTTGTAAGTTTTATATTTTTGTTTATTAATCTTTACAGAAAAACAACCTTTCATTACATTAATTTTTCTTTATTGTTTTTATTTTTCATTGATGTCCTGCCTTCATGCTTTTTTTTTCAGCTCTCTTTGGTTTACATTTGCTCCTCTTTATCTAGTTTCTTCAGACACAAGTTCAGTTGGCTCAAAATAAAATAATCCTATATAATAAATAGGTAATATGCAAATTAACCCTCTTTGCCGTCACAAGATGTCTGCGCCCACAGCGGAGGTGGGGTTCCCGTAATGAGTGATCAGCAGGGACCTGCGGCTGCGTGCCCCGGGCTGGGGTGGGGGACCTGAGGCTGTGACCCCTGCCCAGTGGGGCTTGACGGGGAACCTCAGGATACACATCCCCTGCCTGGTGGGGCTTGACGGGGGACCTCAAGCCGCACCCCCTGTCCCGGCGCCAGGCCAGGGGACCGCAGGCCAAGTCCCAGCCCAGGGCTGGGGACCTGCCTGAGGCCACGCCCCCCACCCCACCGCCTGGCCAGGGGACCTCAGGCCACACCCACTGCCCTGGCCCTGAACCGGGGTACCTCAGGCTGTGACCCCTGCCTGGTGGGGCTTGATGAGGGACCTCAAGGCGCATCCCCCACCCTGCTGCCAGGCCAGGGACCTCAGGCTGCGCCCTTCACCCCAGGCCAGGGGACCTGAGGCTGCGCCCCCCACCCCAGCGCCTGGCCAGGGGACCTCAGGCCATGCCTTGTGTCCTATGGGGCTTGATGGGGGACCTCTAGCCGCACCCTTTGCCCCGGGCCAGGGACCTGAGGGTGCGCCGAGGGACCTGAGGCTGCACCCCACACCCAGCAGGGTTTGATGGGGGACCTGAGGCTGAGTCCCACACCCGGCGGGGCTTGACAGGGGACCTGAGATTGCACCCCCGCCTGGTAACCTGAGGCTGCACACCCCGCACAGCGGGGATTGACAGGGCTGGGGCCAGCCAGGTCTGGATCTCGCCCAATGAGGGAGGGGCCAGCCAGGTCTGGGTCTCTCGTGATTTCGAGGTGCGCATGGGTGGGTGGGGACTTGATTCTGGGTTCCGTGGCTGCCCCAGACTCTGACAGGAGGTAGATTTTCATATACATTTTATGAATTTTCTTTCATCTCTGACACTCCTATTATAGAGAAAGGGCAAATAGCAATATTAAAGTATTTCCTGTAATTAATTCCCTTTTAATGTTCACGAATTTCGTGCACTGGGCCACTAGTGTACTAATAATCATCATTCACTATGAAACATAAAACACAAGCTCATGCATTTCAAAACAAGGACACATAATAATACAGGTTATTTTTCACATTTTTCTCACATAAAACAGTACCTGGTTTGAGGCAATCCAAAACATGTTCCAACACCAACACGAGGTAAGTAGTTAACCACTTTCTTTACTGTTGCAGGGTCTGGGAAGTTGAACATTACAGCAACTATGGAAAATAATTTTCAAAAATTAGAACACAGAATGATTTTCTTTCTAGTATATAGACTTTTTGGTCTGATAAAATATTTACTCTTAATCCAGATATTTATTAAATGCAATTCTTGGCATATTAATTTTATCATAGTGCATTCAAGTTTTAATATTCATATATCAGATGTGATATTCATTTCACTTATAAACTCATACCTTAGACATCTCCTTCCTAAATGCTCTCGGATTATAACAACTGTTGTTGCGTTACTGTGACATGAAGCTGAGATTATCTAGCTACAAGTTTAATTTACAAAACTGAATTTTGGCAAGTTAACTACGTATCTATGAATTTCTATTAAAAAACTTGTTAAAATGTTAACTATATATGGCAACAATCTAACACCAAGAAGACTATAAATACAGCTACTAATCAATCAGCTGTATTTATTTCCAAGAATGAACAGTTTTTAAAATATTCTTTTTATAATGTTTATATGTTTACATTTTATATGTTCATATAATCCAGAATAATGTGTGACCTGAAGGAAAATTTTTCCTCTATGTTAATAATCAAATTTAAATGCTTTCTGATAATTTCTATTTTAGTAAGTACATATTTTGAGAATATCAAAACATGTACATGAATATATACTGAGCAAAATATGTACATATAAAATATGTACTCATACTTAAACATACTCAGTATATAAATGTTTATTACAGACATTGGTAAATTTGTATTTTTAAAATATGAAAATAACGAAGTCATAAAATCATGAGAAAGAATTTAGAAAATAATTATTTAATTTAAAATTTCAGTTATATTAATTTCAGTATCAGAAACATGTATTAGCTGTGAGTGATCACCTAGCCTAAAAAAATACTTATAGCCAAAAACACTTTTTCAATTTGGTGTAGCTTTCAAACACTGGAATTACCAACATGTTTCAGGTAAAAAAGTACATGATCATTCACTAAACACCTAAAACATTTAGAACTGTCACATATATATATATATATGTGTGTGTGTGTGTGTGTGTGTGTGTGTGTGTGTGTATTTCCAACATGCTTTGTTAGTAATGCTTCCTTGTGTATCCATTATTTTGCTGAATATTTATGGGGAAATGCAAAGCAAAAACTATCAAAGACTATGGCAGATGACCAAGATCAAGCAGGAAAGGCAACAGAAAAACACACATACAAAAGCAAGGATGCATAAGAAATTTCAAAGAAGAAAAATGAATGAGAATGAACAAGCAATAAATATTACAAGGTTGAAAGCCCTTTGGGACAGCAAGAATGCAGACTGAACTAAAATGTGAAACATTCACTTGATTATTTGCCTGGAAGAATAATGTTTACACTAGGAAAAAGATGTATGTGCAGGGGAAGAGACCAAACAGGAAAGGGAAAGACATCTTTACCTAAAGAAACCTATATTCCCTAAAGACACATGATTTTGCATAGGAAAAAAGAAAAAGTGTGCGTGGACTATATTATTATGTGTAGATTTTGAAACTGACAACTTGTAGATTATAGAAAGTGAAAACAAGAAAACTTCAACCTACTTAGGTACAGGAAGTATGTGCAATAAGGCACTAAAGTTTTACATATTCTCCCTTAAATGCCTCCACTCACACTGAATGATACCTTTGACAAGTTGAACTTGTCTCTCTTGTCTTAATGAATTTCACCAAGTTCCATTCTAAACCCACAAATTAAATTTTAGTTCTTTCAAGAATGATGAAATACAAAGCAACCAGAGCAGTTCAGTACCATATTCTGATGGTCCCTTTATAAATGGCAATAGATTAGGCCAAAGATTAAAGAAATGTATGAATCATTTGATTACCTTTTCCCCTCTCCAAATGAAGCCACCTTCCAGAAGGAGCTCCACTATCAGTGCAATATTGAGGACATCAAAATTCCAGAAGTGATTAAATGCTTAATAACTTCCCATATTTATAAAGCTTTGAACTGATTTGTTATATGGCCAGCAAAGTAAAATTACTACAAAAAAATTCTTAGAATGACCAAGGGGGTAAAAACCATGAAGATGCAAGTGGGTCAAAACAGAGGTCAGCAGGGCAGGGGCTGGACTACAAAATACTATCAAAATGGAAACAACATGATAAACTATTAAAAAACAAAACGCAAAGAGATGGAGGTTAGCTTTGTAACAATAGACTTATGCAACGTATTACCTCTGTTTGCCATAAAGATCTCCAGGGCTGTATTTTGCAAAAGATAACGACGAGAAAAGATTGATCGTATCTCTGTGAACAGCCATTTTCCATGAAGCCCTTCTGTATATGCCAGGATCTAGTGAGGAAAAAATAATCCCAAATAAGTAAAAGACAGTATAATTTCTAAGAGTTGAATGAACAGTTATTAAAATAATTTGGAAGGAGATTAAAAATATAGATTGTGACTTATGGAAAGGAAGCAGAGTAAAATTATAAAACAGCTACTTAGAAATACATTTGAGGGCTTCCTAAAGCAATGATATCATTTATTTCTTTTCAGGAAATGTATACTGCATTATTTAGTGACTGATTTTTGAGTCATATCATGGAAAATTTTAGGTAAACTTTAAAAAGAAGGAACACCTGAAAAGATCACATATACAATTCAGTTACATATAATGTGATTTTAATGGACCCAGAATTACTTCTTACATATTTTTAAAAATATATTAAGTGCATAACTTTTTTAAAAATCACACTTTTAAGGTCACTGTTAAGGCAACAGTCACTCATTCAGAAAGCACAAAGACTGACTGTATAAGAGGTTAAGTATCATTTTGTCAGCCAGGCTAAACACAAACCTGCAAATGAACTCAGCATAATCTCTCTATGGAGTAGATGGTTGTCAGAGTAACTTGTTACAATTCTTGTCATCCCATGTGACAGATGCAGTAGCTTAGAATGCTTTGCCAACTAAAAGTAATCCTGTCTTTAGTCCTAAGCCACTTTGTCGCTTTGTTATTCACGTTTCCTTTTTTTTTTTTTTTTTTAAGTTCATTTCAAAAGCTTAACTATGAAGGTGTTGAAGAAAAACCAATGTGGAATTTCTCTACCACAGTACTTCACATAGTATTAATAAAGAAAATGAGATGTGTTTGCTATCAAAACCTGGTGAAAATCCATAAAAGCAAATTAAACATTTAAGTATATCTCTCAAAAGTAAACACTATAAAAAAGTACAAACAAAACAAAATTTGATGACACTGCATTGTAGAGACAAAGATAGAATAAGTAAAGAGAAGAAAAGTAATGAATAGCAAGAATTTTTCCTACAATCTAAGTTCTACCAGAGCAGAGACTTTGAATACACTCTATTTCCATTCCCTATAACATTATCTGACACCAGATAGTTGTTTGTGAATAATTAAATCAATGAATGAATGGTAGCCTAACCTCCATATATGGCCCATATTCCTTTAGTTTGAGCCATATGATATTTAACAAAATATCAAGTAGTTGAAAGTCCATGAGAAAACGGATATAAAATTCGGATTTTCTTTGTTTCTCAGGAAAAAGTGAAGTATCTGTCAAATCTAGAATGCTATGCTGCGTGGTGAAAACTGGCATGCACTCTCCGTTTTTGCAGTTTCCACCCTTTCACTCACTCACTATTATCTCCCCTAGTTTCCACTGGCCTTTGAGTTTCTCACCCGAGACTTATCAAATTGGAGAGAATCCAATATATGTTCTGTAACACATACTCCCATCTATCCAACAATTACTAGTAAGGAAACTAAAACCCAGACAAGTTCAATACTTAAAACAAGTCTCTTGGGAAGTTAGTGGCAGAGTCTGGAATACATCCAGGTTTTCAAATCCCAAAGTCCAGAATTTACTTATATAACACATTGTCACATTCCTAAAAAAGGGTTTTAAATGTCTGTTAAATTAGAACTCAACTCATCAGAAATTATAATAAACTACATTTGTTTTTCCTGCACTTGGGTTACAGGTGAAAGAGAAAAATCAAAAGAAAACAGGGGAGTCTTTCAGCTGTGTGATATGTTAAAGAATATCACACACTGGTCTGAAAAGTCCATCTTTTATACCTATAGAGCTATATAATAAGACCTGTTGCTCATCATGGTGATGTCAATCATTGCAAGAGCATGGTCATACAACTACAGTTTTAATTATACTTTAGGATACTCCAATTTTTAACTAAAATAAGTATACTAAAACATTATTATATCAGTTTTCAATGTATTAAAATCATATTCCAATTAATCAAAAAATTCAATTTATATCCCATTCCATTAAGCAGTATAGTTTTTTAAAAAATCTACTTAAAATACAGCAAGTGGCGTGCTCCTAAAAAAATTGTTTTTATTACCATATGTCAAACCTATTCAAAATTAGAAAATAACATGAGCCCCATGTACCCACTACTCAACCTTATAAAATCCTAACATTTTGCCACATTATTACATACATTTAAGAAACTAATAAAGCATTTCAGATAGTGTTGAAATTCCCATGTATAACCCTTCCTGATCCCATTTTCCTATTTTGTCAGAGCTAATCACTACGCTTGGTTTGAGGCACATTGTTCCCATGTAAGTTTTTATACTATTAGTACATGTATATTTGTAAATAATATCCAGCATTTTTTGTACTGTTTTCAAATCTCATAAATTGTGTCATATTGACTATATGACAGTGTGCTTCCAAAGTTAAATATAAGCAGGTCTGTTAATTTTTTAAAACTCTGAGAAAGAGAAATAGGGGGAGAGAAAGAAAATTATTTAAAATTGCTAAAGGCATCAAAAACTGAAAATTTACACACTACCCTGAATTCAAAAATATTAAAATCTATGCTTATGGTAAAGATAGCTAGGGTTTTAAATAGAAACAAAGACTCTCTTAACTAACAGAATTACTAGCTGAAATTGATACAATAACATTACTTTAAAGTATTCATTAGGAAAAGGTGTCAGTACTGAAAAGCAGCTGAGGCCTAGCTAAGGAAGAGGTTTATTTCTTATCAGAATAGTATATTCCTGGTCCGAGGCTTCACTTCAAAGTCTCTAGGGTTCAATTAAAACTGGATTAGGTAGAAGCAGACCCTTCTTTGGGACTTTCTGCTCACTGAAACTCCACATCCACTGACAGCACCCTAGACAGAGGTCTAGCCCTCCAATGAATCAGTTGCTATGGAAACCGTATCATTACCATTGCTCTGCAGTTATGACCCCAAGTCCAGAATAGCTTGAAAGCTTAAGCTCACAGCACTCTCTTTGAATGTTTACCACTTTGTTTAAATATTGGGAGTAGTATTATTAGTAGAAAATTCAATTTTCACTTTTTAATAATTTGTTTCAACAAGATGGTTTATTAGTTAAATGTTGAAGTGAGGAAATTAGAGAGGAAAGAATAGTATTTAATTTTAAATACAAACACACATATATACTATTTCTTTACATTGAAAAAAGCTACCATATCTTCTTTAAAATTTATATCTGAAAAATGTTATTTCCCCCCACTAATACAAACATTTCCTTTTTCTACCCTTCAAATAGGATACTATGAATACATATGAAAACTTCTTCACCCTGTTGCATTTACTGGCTTGAAAGTAAAGCATTTCTTTTTATTTATTTTCTTTCTTTTTTTCTTTTAACTTTTCCATTAACCATTCAGTTTGCAAAGCTTATGAATGTATCCAAATAAAAACCTTCATCTATTTTCTCATCCTTATGAAAGAACAAAAATAGAAACATGCCTTTATTGCCCAAATGCATATCAGGCATTTTTAAAAGTAGTGTTAAATTAGTCTCTGAAAATAAAGCAATATTTGTTTCACAAAAGAAAAAAAAAGGTTTTGTTAAAAAAAAACAACTACCACCAATAAATTTTAAATGTGTTAAAGTTCTTTTTGTAAAGGAATTATATTAAAAAGTGATAACATATTTTACCTTAAAAATATTTTGGGAGTCTTATATTTTTATAATATTATTCTTAATGTTTAAAGCTACATTACATATCCCAGTCCCAAATATTAGCCAATATTTAGAGAGGTTTTACTCTTTCTGGTAATTCCATATTGACTTTTGAACAATCTGATAACAGAAATAAAATCAGATAATATACATCAACAAAATTTAAGTACTTAATTTTCACAACAAAACCACTTCCAGAATAAGGATATATCTAACATCAAGAAAAATGTTTTATACTTAGTACACAAAATACAAACTAATTATGCCATCAATTAAGTAATAACACCACTGCCAGGAAAGTCTAGAAAACATTCATATTCCATCATATTCCATTTTATAGAATATAATTATAAATTAGATGTTAATAAATAGTATTTAAAATAAAAACCCATGTTGAAAACATTCAATATCAACTCACCACTAAATATATGTGCAAATGTTTTATTTATAATAATTTTACCAAGCTAGTTTAAAGTAATTTTATGCAAGCACTTGAAAGTTACACCACTCTATTATTAACATAGTTTTTAGATTTTTGTTGCATACAATTTCCTCTGAAACTTGGTGTCAAAGCAAAGCCTTTAATTTTTTCTAGAAACATTGAATTCTACTTGGTTTAGGATTTACTTCATCACCAACCATTTGACTTTTAGTTTTAAGTTTTCAGATATAAGAATAAAACTGAAAGGTCTTTTTTAAATGTAAAAATGACATATAGTTTACTGTGATGTAAACTATAGCAGGGTAATTTTGTTATTAAATATATATCATCATACTTTGAAAAAAAACACAGAATGATGCTAACAAAAATACGAAAGTTACAAATACAAAAGAAAATTAACTTTTAAATTAATTATGAGTAATTTTTTTTATCTCTATAGTAAATTTCCTCATTCTGCCTACTAGTACTATAATGTAGTACAGTATTCTCCTTAGTATTTTCATGGGTGACAAGTTCAATTAAACATATTCATTACTCTAATGTTCTAGTTGGCAGTTTAGTCAGTTTGAAAAATAAAAAATATATAAATAAAATGCTATGTGACCTCTGTATTGATTGGGCTAAAATGGTTTTAGCCTGGGTGTGGATGATGGGGCAGCTGGGAGGGACAAGTGGGGAGCATACAAACACATACACTCTTATGTTTTCTCTTCCAATTACTGAAGGAGATGATAAAACCACAGCAAATGATGTATCAGCTCATTTTATCTTATCGCTTTGGGGCTAGGTGACAATGAAGTTCATATTTCACTGGCTCCCATTGAAGATTGTGAAAATTACTTGCCCTCATGACCTGAAATTTCACTAGAAGACAGAAATTTCTCTTCTGCAAAGTAATGCAATTTTTCAGATGTCAACCTTTAGCCCAGCTTTAAAAATTAATTTCATTTATATTAACCAATGATATTGATATTTTCACAGAACACTCTTTGATACATGAAGCACTGACTGGCAAATTGATGTTGCTTTAGATGGGCAAGACTATTTTATTTTAAGCTGCTATGGCAGACAGATTTATGGCAAACTGAAATTCCCATTTCATAATTTAATATTTGAGCTGGAGTGATGCACCTTTAAGCCTTTGGCCTGTAAATAATTCAAAATCTTTAGTTGGTTCTGTTTTATTTTCAATATTCTTCAGCTTAAAAAGAATTTGCATTATAAATGATGTAGCATAAAAAGCAATCATTTATTGAACATTTAATATGTATCATAATGAGTCAAAAGCCAAATATGGTTATGAAGCAGAAAAAAAGAAGGTATTTATCAATCATCCTACTAATTTTTAATTTAGTTTATTTGTAAGAAACTGTATCTGCATTCTGATTACTTTTTTTTAAAGAAGACAAGAATCAAAAGTAAACCACAAAAGAATATTTAAGAACAATATTAAGGGCCATGACTGCCTCTTACTTTATTTTTCATAGCAGTACATGAAGTAAAAAGCTAGGTATTAAATTTTCAGAAAGAGTAGATTAAACTCAGATAACTACCTAAATTAAAATAGACATATATGAGTTTGGAGGTACCTATTAAGATATAAACATAATGAAACAAAGTAACAAAGTCAACTTTATCATAAACAAAGTAAGAACATCTGAGTTTAGCATAAGAGATAAAGGAATTACCTTTTATCTACAGAAAAAAATTTCAATGTTTTGAAGTAATAAAAATGTTACTAAAAGATATAGTCTGGTGTTTTAGCAAGTTTTTATTATCTTTATCCAGTAGAGTTTTGTCTAATTAAAAAAAAATGCCTTGATAAGATAATTACACCAATACTCTTTCATTTATTAATAAGGTAAGCATAAACATGCATAAATTTATGTATTGATCTATATTCTTAAAATAACAGAAAGGCTAAAACATTTCCTTACGTTAGCTAATTTCCCCCCAAAATTGTTTAACACTTATGCCTAACTTTGTATTTATATCTATATTTAAACTTTCCTTACAGGTATGATATGGGAAAAACAGCAATATAAATGATAATTTATTTTTTTAAATATACTTTTATTGATTTCAGAGAGGAAGGAAGAGG
Organism: Corynorhinus townsendii; assembly: GCA_026230045.1. Lineage (NCBI taxonomy): Eukaryota > Metazoa > Chordata > Mammalia > Chiroptera > Vespertilionidae > Corynorhinus > Corynorhinus townsendii. Next base: position 114,943,988 of record JAPDVU010000006.1, on the reverse strand, counting down.
GAGAGATAGAAACATCAATGATGAGAATCATTGATTGGCTGCCTCCTGCATGCCCCCTACTGGGGATTGAGCCTGCAACCCAGGCATGTGTCCTGACTGGGAACTGAACTGTAACCTCCTGGTTCATAAGTCAACACTCAAACACTGAGCTACACCAGCTGGTCAATAATTTTTCTATTTTGATTGGAAAGATTCTTAATCACTTCTCAAAAATGTATATCAGTAACATGCCATTGTCACTGAAATCAAGTTATGAAGTATTTTTGCCTATTATTTCACTGACTCTCTGAAGTTGAGCTTTGTACTCCTTAACAAAGAGTTGGATTTAAGCCCACTAATAAAAACTGTCTAATTTTAAATATATTAGATTGTTCTATAATATATATACTGTTAAAACAATCAATGAGCACTATCTTTCTTCTCAATGCCAATTCTTACCTTATGAACTCAATCTCAGCCTCAAATTGTTATCAAAACTCCTCCCTAGAGATATCAACCAAAGCTACCAGTTAGAGTAATATCTGCCTGTAGCTAACCTACTTATCTCTTTGTAGCAGATATAATATGTTTGGAAGTTTCTCTGGTGAGTAAGCTATTTAAACTAAATAGTGTATCTTCAAGAAATGTGCTTTTGTTCTTCAAGCATAGCAGAGTACAGAAGTAAAAAACAAAATGCAGGTTTGTATAGTGAACAGCCTTGGAAGAGACAGATAAAGTCTCCCTTAGAGCCAAGGGCAAGTTTGTTTATTGCCCAGTGTACTAAAGATAATGATACCTTTTGGAGCAAAGGCCAGACTTTACTGCCCAGTGTTCACATTTAGGGTTCTTGAAGATTGACACTGCTCAACTGGGATATAAACTCACTGGGGTACACAGTATCTACCTGGGTCTCTTATCTCAGTCTGCTCAGACTGCATACAAAATAGCACACACTGGATGGCTTGAACTACAGAAATACATTTCTCACAGTCCTGGAAACTGAGAAGTCCAAGGCTAAGGTGCTAGCAGATCTGGTTTCTGGAGAGAACCCTCTTCCTGGCTCATAGATCTCTGCCTTCTCACAGTATCCTCTAATGGAGAGAGGGGGAGATCTTTCTTTCCCTTTTTACAAGAACAGTCTGACTGGATTAGGGTGCCAAGCTCATGATCTCATAAAACCTTAATTATCTCCTAAAGACGCTATCTTCATATACAGTCACAATGGAGGGTTAGAGTTTCAACATATGAATGGGGGGAGGGACATAATTCTGTCCATAGCACCCTTCTAAGTCACCTCATAATTGTTCTATAAAAAAGATCTTTGTCTCTGACCCAGGAGTGTCATATCTTCTGTCAGCATCTGTGAACTTTTGGCAAAACAAACTGTTAGCTTGCAGTAACTAACTATTCAGCTGTGGTCAGGGACACTTGCTGCTGCAACTCTTCAATAGAGCAAGTAGTTTTCATGGCCTGCGGCATTTTCCATGAGTGCATTCTCTAGTTCAAACCAAAACATGGGTATTCATAATACTATCAATAGACTGATGAGGCAGAGAAAGAGAAAGGACATGTCAATGTTGTATAAATAGGATTTAAGTACTCAGATTCTTCCAGTCTGCTTGCATTCTATCCTAAGTATACTAACTTAGTTCATCTCACTTCACTTTCTTCTCATTGTGTGCTTTAAACTGATTTAATAAGTCATGTGATTTGAGAATCTTAATTTATAATATACTAGAGGCCCATTGCACAATGTTCGTGTAAGAATAGGCCTTCCTTCCCCTGGCTTCACTCCCGGCCGCCCAGGAGCCTCAGAGTCCTCACTCCCAGCCGGAGCACCACTCCTGTAGCTCCCTCCGCGCCCCCCACCCCCCCAATAGCAGGCATCCCGCCCCGCCCGGCCCATCAGTGCCTGCATATGCAAATTAACTTGCATACTCACTCCTGATTGGCTGTGGGTGTGGCAGAGTTATGGTCAATTTACATGTTTGTCTATTATTAGGTAAGATTTGCTGGCTACTATCATTATAGCAAGGTAATTTCTTTCAGAACAGGTTCACAGCTAACCTTTACCTAACCTTAAATTTAAAATTTTAAAAATTACTATAGGACAAAGGCAAAAAAATTTGAAGCTCCATAATTCATTTGTAGTCAGCCCCACTTTAATACCAAAAACTTAAGCAAGAGTCTAAAAAAGGAAACTTGATGAGCAATGCCATCACTAAATAAAAATACAGAACTTTGAAATAAGCCATAAACTAATAAAATCTAGCAATGATGTATAAAAATAGTATTTACCAAGAAATGTATATACTTCTAATGCAAACATGAAATCTAAAACCCCTTTGGAAAGTAATAATATTTATAAAAAATTGAAATAGCCACATTTTTCATACTGACAAAACAAAAATGGAAAATAAGACTGTAAAATCCAATGCATGTTATTAGGAAAATGGTTGAAAAAGTCTGATATGTCTTCTTTGTTCACTGAAAAGAATGAAAAAGCTACTTCAGCTGACTTGGGTGACATCCACCATCAATATATAGTAGAGTGAGAAAAGCAACACACCAAGAAATGTGTATTGCAGGATTTCATTTTTCTAAATCAATAAAAAAAAAGCCCAAACAACACATAAGTTTCTATGAAAATGGAGAAAAATATGAAAGGATAAAAACTAGATTGTTAATATATCACTTAAGTATGAGAGAAGAGGATCTGGGTAGCAGATGGGAATTGAACCTGCAACCCAGGTACATGACCTTGACCAGGAATCAAACCTGCAAACATTCAGTACACAGGCTGACACTCTAACCACTGAGAAACAGCAGCCAGAAATATAGTTTCCATTTTTGTATTGAGGTTGCCTATAGGTTTCCTTATGGTGTTCGTGTTTTGCATTAAATTTTGAGTATATTTATAATAGTATGTTTCCATATTAATCTTTTAATTTCTTTTTATTTATTTTTACCATTAACTAAACTCTAGATTTTATTTGGATTTTACAAATCTCTCCATTAAATGTTCTCTTTCTATTCTAGGATCCAATAAGAAATACCAGAAGGAATTTACTTTTCAAGTCTCCTCAGTCTTCCCTGCTATGGTGACAGTTTCTCAGTCTTGCCTTGCTTTTCATAACTTTAATAAGCTTGAAAAATACTGGCTGGGAAAGTCTATAGACTGTTCCTAATCTGGGTTTGTCTATTTTTCTCAGGATTAGAATGGGGTTATACATTAGGAAAACAACAGAGTGAAGTGCCTCTGTACTCATTGGGTATGAAGTAGTTATATGATATCCACCAAATATCACTAGTAATGGTAACATTCATCACATGGTTAAAGTAACATTTGCAAATTTACTATTGCCCTAGCCAGTTTGGTTCACTGGATAGAGTGTCAGCCTGTAGACCAAAGGGTCCAGGGTACAATTCCAGTCAAGGGCACATACCTTGGCTGCAGGCTCCTCCCCATCCAGGGCCCTGGTAGGAGCTTGTGCAGGAGGCAACCAATCGATGTGTTTCTCTCACATAGATATTTCTCTCTGTCTTTCCCTCTCTCTTCCACTCTCTCTAGGAATCAATGGTAAAATATCCTCATGTGAGAATTAAAAAATAATAAATCAAGTTATTATTATCTGCTTCCCTTACTCTATTCTTTGGAAGTTGTCACTGCTCTAGCGACAACTTTCCCCTGGAGGGAAGTGGGTAAAGTGAAATTAAGGTCCATCCTCTGGAATGGAGAGATTATAAATATAAAATACAATATATATTAAAAATAGATTTTTAAATTCCATAATCTCTATCACTTCTGTGACTCTTGCTATTGAGTGCTTTTTCTCCTAGAATCACATTCACCTGCTTCTTGGCATTTCAAGTAACTTTTTGTATATTGAATAATAATATTCATATCCGTAAGGACTCATAATTATTTTTCTTAGATTTTTTTGTCTTCCATCAGCGAGAAGTCAAGTTTTTTTCTAGCAGACAGCTAATTTACTTGTGGATCAGATTATTCCTTTTCAGGGTTGTTTCAAGCTTTGTTAAGACACGTATAGAGTAGTATTTATTACCCAAGGACAGAGCAGAGCAGTTGCCTATAAGCACTTCATATACTTAGTAATAAAATGGGATAACTGGAGCAGGATAGTAGTAGCAGAGATTGATTTTACCTTACAGTTGGATCACTAGCAATCCATACTACCTTCCTTCCCAACACTTTACACCAAGGCAAACGATTACAATCCATACTTTTCTTCACAGCAATTAACCCACAGGCATCTTCCACTGTTTATTTCAACACAATTTTACCTCAATAAACATGAAGGGAGGACTGGGCATGGTGTGGTATGCTCAGGCTAATTGTGAATTCAAAATTTTCTAAGGAATAACCAAGATCAACACACATAAACACTGATTTCACTGTGCTCTACTCAATGGAAAAATAAACCAATTCAAAAGCACAATTCAGTATTTTGTACATTTATCAGTAATATGGACTTTGCTTCTTAAACTTTACTAGGGGCTTCTATAGTTGTAGGTATACATTTCACACATGAAGAAATAGAGTAAGCAGCATTATAAGCAAAAAAAAAAAAAAATGTTGCTTAAGTTTTGTATTTAGGCTAAAGGCAGATAATCCCTTCAACCTACAAACCTGATATATTTCAAAACCCAGTCCACACACTAGGAATTAGTCCCATTGAAACAATGTTATAAATATTGGTTAGATTCCTAGGTTCGCTCACAAAGTGCTATTCTGCCCCCAAAATAACTGAATCATATAAAAACTCTGAATTCTAATCATCCAAGGCCAAAAGACCTTTTAGCTTCTTCCCCTTTCAACCCCAGAACCACACAGAAACAATCATTTTTATAGAAGTTACTAATTCAAAGTGTCTAAGTAGAGAGTAGTCTGTGTATATATTGAGATTTGTTCAGAAAGTTCAAGATCTCTTTAATGCTGTCCAATTATACAGGTTCAATTCTATTAAGGGCAAACTTCTTTTTAAATAGATTTAAAATCTGTATTATTGAAAATGGATGTATACCCAATTTTTTCTACTAATATTTTCATGTGACATATCAGCTAAAGTGAGCCTCAGAAGGCATTTTTTATGTTCTACATACTGGAAAACTGCACAAAATATTATTTTATGCTGTTCCTTAGGCAGCAGATGACATACTCTGACTTTTTTTTTTTCCCTTCTAAGAGAACACATTTTGGTTTCATATATTTTCAGTTATGTTCTCTTTTCATAGTCCAAAAGATTCATTACTTTGATGACCATTTATCAGAGTTTCAAGTTCAATCTATAATACCCATTGAGATAGCAAATAATTCAGCCTCAGTGACTGTGTGTGTGAAAATGGGCTGTGTCCTAGATAAATGGCCTACCTGCCTCTGACATAGATTAGGTCATCATTCAAACTAACCACATTGCTCCACAACAATACTAGGAAACACAGGTTCACTTTAGCTGATGTTTCTGTTTTCCTGTAGATTCTTCCTTTTAGATAGTTACAATGTCATCAAAACATGGCATAGGTTTGAACAACCAAGATTCAGAAATATAATGATAAAGGTATTTCCTATGTTTTGCAAACCACCTATTGTTCAATATATACCTATATATGACTTCTCTTTTACACTAGGACATCTTCTAAATCTCTGGTATTTCAATCCGAATAAAAGTATATAAACCATAGTATGCTAAGGTGGCAGACAACAAAAGCCATTACAAGCATACCTCTCTTTTCATATTCAAGTAAGCTTTATATCTTCTCAAATTTCTGAGTTCTTTTCTCTTGCCATTTGTCTTGCTATTTAAAGAAAGAAGCAACCCATTTAGAGAGAGAGAGGCTGGCTACCTAAAAAGCTACTCATAGAGTAAAATTACCTTGGTAAATGCAACAAGAGTCCAGAATTTCACTAACCTTACATATTCAGAAACAGAAACAAAATAAGATTCAAATAAATGAGAGCACGACTGAACAGGTGAACCATATCAATAACTGTTAGGTGAGAAATACATTTCCTATTTTTGTAAAATACTATTATTTGGGGTTTCAGTTACTTGTAGTCAAATTTCTTCATGTCTATTAACTTAAACCTCAATGAAATCAGTAGAAAGGAATAAAAAAGGCATCGATCCAAATAAGCAAAGGAGTATTTGAAAGGAAGACAGTGGCAAAGAGATCTCAGTAGCATTACAGAAGACATACAGATACATACCTGTGGTCATTATTTTAGCAAAAGGAACCAGTCAAAACCTAAATAGTCACCAAGAGGACTGATAAGAAGTCACCTAATTCATTCTGCAGATCTCCTAAGATTCTCAGCACTTAAAAGTCTATAGACTAGCTGGATTCCAAACCTCTCTCTCAAGCTGAAGAGCTAGTTTACTCTTTCTCTCTCCTGTCTCCTCCCCCACAGGAAACCTGAGATTGACTTGCTGATAATGTAGGGACCCCAGGAACAGTGGAAAATAGGGGAAAGGTGCATGGCCTAACGAGAGCACAAAGGAGAAGTCAACAGACGTCCCACTCTTCCCCATTTGTTCTCATTATGCTTCCTCTACTCTATCCCTACACCTCCCTACACAGCCTTCAGAAGGTAAAAGAAGAATCCTCCGTGGGGTTTTCCTATTAAAGTCTGCATGCAACACTACTTTGTATTAGTTTCAGGTGTGCAGCACAGCAGACAGACATTCAGATAGGTTACAAAAAAATGAAAGATTCTTATTTGGAGAAACTGAATGGTCCGCCTTAAAAAAGCATTCAGATGCTAATACTTGACTGGGTCTGTGTATAGACAGGAGGGCTCACAGGCTGCCAACAAGAGAAAAAGCCCAAGAAACATACCTACCTACAAATACAGAGCTTCAAATTAGGTCAGAAAGGGCTGTGTGTGACAGCCAAGCCATTTGATTAAAGGCTCCAACATGACAAAGATCAAAACAAATAGAAAAAGAAAAAAGAACTTGAAGAGAGAAAGAAAATACAAAGATCAGAATGAAACTTAAAACAACAACAAAAAAACACAGATCTTACAACCATATTAACATAGGTTGGATGCTATCCCTCCACCCAAAAAAAAAGAACCAAGAGAAATAAAATAACTCTTTACAATTAAATTTTTAAGTTAAAAAATAACAACTTCCATGAAAAAACCAAGAGATAATGTTGAGAAAAATGTCACAGAAATAGGAGGGAGGGAGGGAGGGAGGGAGGGAGGGAGGGAGGGAGGGAGGGAGGGAACACATAAATTAAAGATGAATCAGAGAAGGGGAAAAAAATTTCAAAACTGAAGGTCACAGATCTCAAAATGTAAAGAATCTACCTAGTTCCCAGGACAATGAATGAAATAAGATCCACATTAAGGCAGAGATTCCAATGCAGCAAATATCCTAAAGTGAAAGATAAGCCATGCCTGAAAGGCAAACCATCTGAGATGCTGGAGCAGAAAATGAAAGACAACAAAATGTGCTAGGAAATGCTGTTTATTCTCGGCACCATCCCTGTTCTTCTAAGCTCTATCCTGTATAGTAGGAACTGGAAACTTATAAACTGTATTTCCTCAATCCCTTGCCAGCAGATTTTAGTGTAGAGCCCACAGTGAAAGCATCTGCAAAAGATTTAGATAGCAGAAGAAACTTATAAACCACTGATCTCCAGTAGTAGTTGTGGTTCACCTGCCAATTCCTGTACTTCCACGTTATTAAAAACCATCAACGGTTTTTCCACTGGTTATGTTAGCCTCTATTCCAAGTATTACATTCTTTGCTTTTTGAGTTATGGAAATATGTTCTTTTCCTAACCCAGTGGTCGGCAAACCGCCGCGGTTTGCCGCTCTATTGACTAATGAGTTTGCCGACCACTGTCCTAACCTAACCGTGACTTGGGAAAACTTAAGGTAAATATACATAAGTGATAGATCATTTGATGACAATTATTTACTTAGTTTTCAATAATGACCATTATTTACATAGCCACTACATATACACATTGACTTGTAACTTAAGGTTATGATGTATTTATATACAGAGGATAGAGATAGGAGGAATATGATAGAAGGACATATTCTCAATTTCCATACAAAGGAAGCCTTTAATATTTACAGTTGATAATTTTAAAAATAGCAGCATAAGTCCATACTTCGTAAAAAGGCAGTTAGGTTACCTTAGAGCAGTGGGTCAAAGCATGGGGCAGAGGACTGCTTTTAGGTAATAAAAAGTCTGCCAGCAATATTAGATATTTTAGGCAGTTATTGTCTTACTTTCTTAAAAGTAAAAAGGAAAGGAAAACAATGAAAATAAGAAAGAAGGAAGTTTTAAAACAAACACAAAATATAGTTGAGCAAGACATTAATCCTGCCAATCTATTTATATGAGATTCCAACGTACAATCAGATGGCCACATTACTGGGATTTGAATTCAGGAATAAGAGACATTGGGAAAAATGTCAATAACTTTATTTAAAACTGAATCTTGATATGCCTCTATTCCAAGCCAATCATACCAGTTTTGTTTCCTCAAAGTGCCGTATTACTTGACATTATCTTGTTCATCTATTTACTTATTATTTTTCTTCCTCATGCCTTTGTAATGGAAGCTACATAGGAGCAAGGACTTGGTTCTCAGTAGGATATCCACAGAGCTGGGAATAGATTCAGGCACTCAATACATATTTTCTGAATGTCTAATTTATCCTTAAAATCAAACACAATTTTCTGGCCTTTATTTCATAACTCTTCATTTTTCTAGATTTTTTTGCAACTCAGTCCCACTTTGCTAACTTACCAGAATCACCATGCCTCCTTGCCTTTCCAACTACATCTTTGCTTCTAGGCCTTTGCACTCACCCTTCCCTCTACCTGGGACATTGTTTCCTTAGACAGCCACGTGCTTATTTCCTCACTTCATTCAGGGTTCTTCTGAAACAGCACATTACTAAGTCATTACTACTTTATTTTTCTCTTTGGTGATTATTAGCAATCAACAGACATTTTTATTTCTATGTCTATCCACACCAAACTATAAGCTCAATGAGAGAAGTATGTTGTCCATATTTCTTTACTGGTACAGTCTCAAAAAATGAAAATACAGCTCCTGCACATAGTAGGTACTCAACAAATTTTGTTGAATGGATGGATGGTCACAATCTGAATTAATACTGTTATGAATTCAACTACCTCCACAAAACTACTTTGTCTTTCTCAAGTCTTTTTTTTTTAAGTAGCAATAATAAATACAAAACTAAGGTGACTTGGACAGTAATACTCCATGCTTAGCTGTAACTGCAGTCCAACAGAAGGTCTTATGTTTAGATTCTAGTGATTAAAGACATCACACAGGGACCCAAAAGATATACTTTCTAGCTCTCGGATGTGAGAAATTCAGCTGCTGTGATAGATCTCTACCATGTGCACCACAGAAACCTAAATGCAAATTCATGCATGTCTGATTGAATACATCTTACTAGTTTTAGTTCTGACTTCTAGCCACAACCTTTAGTTTTCAACAGTGTAGTGAAAACTGCATGATAAACTTTACTTTTCGTATGGCGTGCTCGAACCCATCTTATGGGTACTGTCATTATCACCTCCTTCTTAGAACTTGATTGATTACTCTTTTTCCTTATGTTCATTAATCTCATCACCTTATCTTTTATACCACTTCATTTTAGCAGAAAGGTAATAATAAAACCCTCATCCATTATCCTTTTACTCATCTAGTCAAGCGGAAATGGTTAATAACATGCTACAAATTGAACTTCAATCACCTCATTTTCTCCTTTGTTGAATACACATTAAAATATATTCCAAAAGTGCAATTTGTTTTACAGGAGAATTTGTGTTATATTGCTACAGACAACTAAAATTAAGTGTTTCTCAGTTCAGTTATTAAATATATCCAAGTGCTCTTTTATCGATAATACTAAAACATTAACTCATTTTATTAGGGTATAATAATACAAGAGTCTTATCTCCCAGAACACAAAGACATCTAGACTACCTAATAGTATGTGTTATATGATTTGTCATTTATCTTCAAGAAAAAAATACTAGTGATGCTTTATGAATTGGTACATTATTACAGATGAAATTGCTCTCTATTTTTAAAAGTTAATTTGTTTACATGCAGCCTTATCTTCTAATGTAAGCCCTATTAGTGAAGAAGTCTATAACTGTCATATAAAACAGAAGGAATGGGTATATACATAAAATAGAAAAGGCATACTGATTTAAGACTTTAAAACTAGCCTTTTGAATGGAATACATTTAATATATAATTAGACTGGTTTTCAAAAGAGAAAAGAAACAATGACTGCCAAAATCATACAACATTTTTATATACATTACCACAAGCTCTTGTACTGAGTTCTAACGGTCCTTTAACTATTAGGGGGAAAATAGATATCATATTGTGGAGAAAAGATTTTCTACTAATTTAAGGAGGAATCTCCCATCTATTTGTAAACGGGCATGCTCACCAATTGATTAAAAACTAGACTTACAGAAAATATTAGAAAACTTAACCAGATAATCAAGACTCGGTTAATATTACCTTCCTATCATCCTAAAAAAATGTTCTGACTCTAGGAAGAAAATTTAGCAAATGACTTAATATCAATATTTGAGCCCCTAAACTGTACCACTTGTTGAGAATAATACTCATGTTTATTATGAAAAAGAAAACTTGTAATATACATGTAAACCTATTTTCTTATACTGTTCTTTAAAAAAATATGTTCCTTTTATTCATTAATTGACTCTAAAATATCAAAAATAATTAATAATTATGAAGTCATTAAATTTTAAAGCATTATATACTCAATCTTTTGGTATTGAAGAATCAAGAACAGGTATCAGTTTTTGTTTACACATATTTAAGACTTTTTAGAACATCATCCAGTCCCTATGAATAAGCCTACTCTCCTTTTGCATGATTTTACACTTCTTGTGTTGGTGGAGGGTTTTTAAGATATCTGTCATGTTAGGCATGAGTTACATGTCATAATTACACTATGTTTTCCACAAACAATCCTTATTTTCTGTAAACTACATAAAATAATATTATAATAGGCTAAAATTATTAAATACTTCTTTCCTACAAAGAACCTATGAGAATATTTTGTTTATATTATATATTGAAAATATATTTTCCTTTTCAAAATGAGATATCATTTTAATACTATTTAGCATGTAAGAATTGGAAAAGAACCAATCAATAAGCTCATGTATGCAAAAGTTTTAATTTCAATCTGTAAACATCACTGAATAGTATCAGATACCACTGCCTATAAGCAAATGACTTCATCTATTTAATGAGTCAGGAAAATCAGCTACTACAGCCCTAGCCGGTTTGGCTCAGTGGAGAGCATCAGACTGAGGACCAAAGGGTCCCAGGTTCAATTCAGGTCAAGGGCACTTACTTCCATTGCAGGCTCTTTCAGGAGGCAACCAATGAATGTGTTTCTCTCACATTGTTATTTCTCTCTGTCTTTCCCTCTCCCACTCTCTCTAAAAATCAATGAAAAAATATCCTCAGGTGAGGATAAAAAAAATCAGCTACTACATGAGGACTCTAGCAAACATGCAAAGGTTTGGCTCCAGTGCTGACAGAATTAGTGTGATAAAACTGTGACAAACTAATGAAAGCCATTTCTTCTTAAAAATCAACATTTCATGTAATTAATAGCCAATAGCAAAATTTGGTAATTTAAAAACATTTTTACTTATACACTTTACCTATTAATGTGTTTTTGTATTTACACATATTGATTTCAATTTTCTTTTATATTCCTGACCTTTCTCTTAGTTTATCAATATCTTTATTGCTTAGTCATTTCTCTAAATTTTCTCCTCTGTTGGTTCTCTTTCTACATTGAGCTATACATGCAATGTAAGCATTCAAAAAAGAACAAATTTTAATTACTGTTTTTGCAAACAGTATTCCCAAATTATCGGCTAAGAGAAAAACACATTATTTAAAGCTTTCTTGTTAGCTGGGTAATGCTTTGCCCCACCAACATGGAGAATTATTTACTTTTTTAAAAAGGTAAGAATATTCTAAATTGAAGATAGAAATTACCTTTTAACATTCTATATTTTCCTATGTTATTATTTCCTAAATAATCTGAAAGACAGTGAGAAAGACATTTTATAGCATAAAATACTTTCACTCTTAAGACAGAATGCTAGAGTTACACCTCCAGAGCTAGTGAGGTTAAGAGCAGCTTTACATGATAATAGTGGGTCAGGAGATAGTATGTCTCCTTGTGTTCCAAGATGAGGTACCATCACCTATGTCACAGCTTACCTAAAAATATGTGTTTTAATCTAATTAAGCATTGACATTTAACTTCCAGTTTATAGGAATTACAGAGAATATAAGTACAAACTAAATAATCTATATAATAAAAGCCTAAGCGACCATTACAGCGGAATGACTGGTCACTATGATGCACACTGACCACCAGGGGCAGACGCTCAATGCAGGAGCTGCCCCCTGGTGGTCAATGCACTCCCACAGGGGTAGCGCCACTCAACCAGAAGCTAGGATTATGGCTGGCAAGTGCAGCAGCAGTGGTGGGAGCCTCTCCCACTTCCTCAGCAGTGCTAAAGAGCAGCAATCCAGGCAGTAAGGAGCAAGCAGGAGGGCAGTAAGGAGTGAGGGGTCCCAGACTGCGAGAGGGATGTCTGACTGCTGGTTTAGGTGTGATCCCCAGGGATCAGGCCTAAGCAGGCAGGCAGACATCCCCGAGGGGTCCCAGACTGCGAGAGGGCACAGGCCGGACTGAGGGACCTCCCGCTCAGTGCATGCATTTTGTGCACTGGGCCTCTAGAGAGAGAGAGAGAGAGAGAGAGAGAGAGAGAGAGAGAGAGAGAGAGAGAGAGAGAGTGTGTGTGTGTGTGTATGAAAGCAAAGAGATAAATGCAGATGGTGAGACATTCTATAAGACAAATAGTGTAGTCTCTTCAAGTGAGTGTCATGAATAAAGGATTCTTTTAGAATACAAAAGACTTATTGGACAAAATAAAATAAAAAAGCCCAGTCCTAGATCAGATCCTTTTTGGGGCCACCAAATAATAAGGAATATTCTTTGGAGACAAGACAATACATTTAATGTACATTAGGAATAATATTAAGTAATATTATGAATTTTGTTAGGTAATAATAATATTTTGGTCTATATGAAAAACTTTGTTATCCTAGAGAAACAAAAAAGTATTTAGGGATAGATAGCTGGTTATCCAAGTTACTTAGAAATTGTTTGGCATTTTCACTGTGGTAGTGAGGGCTCTGGGGCTGGTAATGTTCACTTCCTGTTCTGGTTGCTGGTTTCATGGGTCTGTCCAGTCTACAAAAAGTCAGCAAGTTGTACAACTCTGTGCACTTTTTCTACACCATGTAACTCAATAAAAAGCTTGAAATTCATCATTAAAAAATAACTAAGTGATTTAATTTTAAAATGCATGGACTCTGGAACAAACTGCCTAGGTTTAAATTTTGGCTCTACCATGTACTACATCTGACCTTGAGTGTGTTACTAATATCTCTATTTCTTCATCTGTAAAATGTTAGCCATAAATAATTATTCTTTTACTTCAATAACTCCATTTCTAAAGTAACTTCTGTTTTCCAGTTTAGACTACTTTTATTATTCAGTTCAAAACACAGTTCTAATTTCTGATATCTAATATTGGGAAACATTCTGAAATAAATATAGTACAGGAGTTTTGAACTGAAATAAATGCCTTTAGTTTTTAAAAACTGAAAGAAAATTCACAGTATTAACTTAGTTTTAATTCTTACATGCATGTTAAGTGTTATGTCTGCTCTAGATAGTTACTGGGAAATGGCACTGATTGCACAGTGCAACTCTAGTTCAAAGCAATATGCCAGAATAGTATACATTAAGTTGGCCTGAACCCCACTCAATATGGGAAGTAGTCTAGAGAACAGAAACTGATATGTATCTATACCATAGAGTCACAAGTAGAAGTGAGGAAGATATCTCTAAGAAGACTGCTCAAAATTATTTCATCACTCCTGGACCTGTGTATATTTTATCAGAAATGGAACTCTAGGAATACCTTTTAGATTATCAGTCCATCAAACAATATCAATGAAGGCATAAAAACATTTATGTACTTCAAAAATATTGCTTTATTATTTTAAATAATCATTCTACTGTTTGGTATTTCATTCTTTATTTTTAAATTGTGGTTTTGGTATCACTTGTAGCATATTAAATAGTTTAAATTTAATCATTGCAAACTTACTACTAAGTATTTTCTATTATATTTCCTGCCACTTATAAATGAATATCAAATATTCTGTTTAACGGATATTTTAATAATATAAGCTGAGAATTATTTTTGTGTTCTCAAACTTGTACAATAATGCCATAGGTAGTATGTTGAACAACATTTTTAAAAGCAATTAAACTGAAGATTCTAAATCATCCTATCAAGTATTATAAACTAGCCTGGGTTAATTGTGCAGTTACAAAGTAGCTCAACAATAAGCAATTATAAGAATGTTTATAACATATTCCTTATTAAAACAGCAATCTATTCTTTCCTGAAAGTGTTTCTCCTTTCTAACTGCTTAAATGCAGCCCTGGACGGGTAAGCTCAGTTGGCTGGAGTGTCATCTCAGTACACCAAGGTTGTGGGGTTCCTTCCCCGGTCTAGGCTCGTACAAGAAGCAACCAATGGATGCATATATGAGTGAAACAGCAAGCTGATGTTTCTCTCTCTCCCTCCAATAAATGAATAAAAAGACTATTTAAATGTAGCCATTCTCCAACTGTATAAATTAGCGTAGTTATCTAACAGAGGCTATAAACACAAAACCTAGTAAGAAAGCTCTATTTTATCAGCAAAATCAACTTTAGAGTATCCTGCTTAGAAACTAGACAGCGTTAAAACAAAATTTGAAGCTACTGTGTTGCCCTAAAAGTTTTAACTGTAGAGAGGTATAACCAGAAATAATTTTTCTAAATTTTCAGTATTAATTTAACAACTTTGAATAAAAAACAGTAAATGAAAATCATAATGATATTTTTTTAATGGTGGCTGTATCAACTATGGTATATTTGGCTATAAGTAAAACCTAACTAAAAAATGTTTGAAGCAAATTAGAAATTTTTATTTTTTTGTCAAATAACAAAGGTAACCCAAAGGTAGCCATTTACCAGGTCAGTGGCTCAAGAACATAAAGCCTGAGGTCTCCAACTTCCTTGGTTTGTTCCAACTATTACATTTAATTTCCAGGAAGAATAAGAGAAAGGAAAAGACACAGAGCAAAAGGGAAGTCTAACCTGAGACCCTTCCACCTATAAAAACTCTCCCAGATCCCAACCTACAAACTTCCAATTACAGCTTATTAGACAAAACTATATATCTGATTGCTAGTCCTATCTTCAAGAAAAATTAGTTAAATTGTGTGTGTTTGTGTCTATTTATTAAGCTGTGAAAATTGCTGCCTTCCAAAATTCAGGGGCCTGTAGTTTAAATAAATGTCTTCTTAAAATATGCCCCTGAGTCTAATTTTATTCCAACAATTTCTTATAAAAGAATTCAGAAGATAATACCATATATACTCATTGAAAATCATCTAAGAAGGAAAATATATCAGATATAAAATAATTTATTTGGCAAAAGGTGTCAATTTTTATGGTTTCCACGGCATTCTTAAAAATCAATCAATAAAGCAATATATTATATCTGAAAGCAATATATTAAGTTTAATGGTAAACTTTAGAATGGTATTTCAGAATTTGTAGTACTTTTGAACCAATATTTTACTTTTGAAACAAATCTTCAGCAAATAGTTTTACTGCTTCCCTCACAAAGATACCTCTAGACATTTCCTCTTCTCCCACCCATCCCCAATTCCCCACAGGGACTACAATCAATAGGTAAGAGTATCAATTCTAAAATCAGACTGCCCGAGTTCAAAACCCAAGTTCAATTTTAGACAAATTAAATGAGATAACACACGTAAAATTCTTACTGCATGTATTATAGTATTTTCTGTGTAGTTTTTACCTTTCCTTTCATTTGGGATACATTCATTAAATGCTTAACTATGTACCAGACATGTGCCAAGCACCCTAAAAAATGAATACTGAGTTTGTTTTCTACAGCTATAGAGAAGAAAGCAGAGTAAAAATAAAGTTATTTTAAAGTAATGAAATGATAAATAAGGGATTGGAGATTCTAGAAAAGCTCCTGCCATATATAACACTTAGATAAGAGGGGCCTTATTAGCCCTAACTGGTTTGGCTGGTTGGGGGCACATCCCCAGTAGGGGATGTGCAGAAGGCAGCTGATCCATGTTTCTCTCTCATAGATGTTTCTAACTCTCTATCTCTCTCCCTTCCTCTCTGTCTCTCTCCCTTCCTCTCTGTATTTAATAAAATATATTAAAAAAAAAAAGAGTGGCCTAAAGGACAAATCCAGAATCAATCTTAATAACTTAAAGTTACTCAACCTTTTCAGAATTTTGTTCCATATAATTATAAATTTGGTAATGAAATAGCCATAATCACATTAAAAAGAAATTTTAAAAATTTTATAGAAAACCTTAAGAATATTCGAGATATATTGGTGGTATTAAAAAATTAGGCCAAAAAAAAAGTTAGACCAAAATAATTTTATATTGAGACATGCCACTAAAACACAAAATTCAAATAAATTGCCATCCATATTACCAAAACCAAAAGTAGAAATATCAACCTACCCCCCCTAAAAAAAAACAAAACAAAACAAAAAAAAACTGGAGAAATATTTATTAATTCAAAGGGCTTTGCTAATTATGTAAATGTCTATCATTCTACATGTAATTTCATTCAAACTTTCTCTCTTTTCCCCAATTAACAACCCTGCCAAATGTTTGGACTTGTAAAGGCCACAGCTTTATACACAATTAACAGTCAAATTCTAACACAAATTACATGTCATTCTTATCTCTGTATACACATTGAACTCCTATATCTTGTTGCCAGCAGGCAGTTTGCACGAGGGAATACATCCTGAATTTGTTTAATGTCTAGGAATAACATTTCACACCTAGAAGGGAGATACAGTCCACTGCCAGCTAAGAGAATGAAATTTGCCATACTCCCTCCTTTTATTTTGTTCAAATAGGCAGTTTAGAATATGATTCCCTTATCCCCTTATCTGTTTTAACAAATATTTTCTTGAAGTATAAGATGTAAAAATAACCTTCATTTATCTTTTTAGAAATTCAGGATAATTACAGAAACTTTTATGTAAGGTACTAGTAAACATATTTTCTAAAATACAAATTGGGGAAACATCATTTGACAAATCATCTATAAGAATAAATATTGGATGGATCCTAGAAAAATAGATATGCATGATCATTATATCTATGATTATTTCCCTAGGAAGGGTTTTCTTCATTAGCAAGTGTACCAGACAATCCTCACTTCAAAATGCTCAAACCTGTCCTAATCTTCTGAAATGTAGCATGTCATTACCAGATACCTCAATAAATACCCATCATGTTATATTAAAAGGGCAACTAAATGTTAATATGTACCTATATTACATTTTAAAGTAATATGAAAGGTACTCTGAAAAGCATAGTCCTCTTAAAATACAAACATCAAGGGATTAAGGGGGGAAAAGACACCTCACAGACAACAGTATGGTGATTACCAGAGGGAAATGGGGGTGGGAAGAGGTAGGAGAGGGTAAAGGGGGGATAAATGCTGGTGGAAAGAGACTGGCTTGGGGTGGTGAGCACACAATACAATATACAGACAATATGTTACAGAAAGGTACCCCTGAACCTATATAATTATATTAACCAATGTCACCCGAATACATTCAATCTTAAAAAAATACAGAAATAACTAACTAACTAAATAAATAAAGCAAGCATCATCCCCAATTAACTTTTTAAATAAATCTGACTGGGTTTGCTACTGGCTTAAAACTCTTCAATGGTCACTCACTGCGCTTAGAATAGCTCAATTCCTTTAACCATCATCTATCCAGCTTCATCTTCTGCAACCTTCTCCCTGTGCTCTAAGCTCCAACCATACTACAGTTATTTCTATTCCTCCAGCTCCAGTAAACTCCCTCTCAGCTTGGCATCTATTCCTGAGTCTAGAATACACTTCCCATATGTATCTAGTAAATTCCTGTTCATCCTTTAATTTACAGTTGAAATGTCAATTTTTCAAAGAAGCCTTCCATGAACTCCCTCTTCCTCCTATCTTCTCCAAATATATTAGACAGCTGGACATAGGTTTCCATATCAGACATTTTCCCCCTACCACAACAATCACTATATTGTATTAGAATTGCTTGGTGATCACTCTCTGCTGGAATGTGAGCATCTTTAAGAGGAACCATGTCTGCCTTGTTCACTGTTAGATTCCCAATACCTATACTTATGGTCCTGACCCTCAATAATTATCCAATTTCTATAACTGTCTTATATATCAAGCTAAAGCAGAGTTCAAATGTATTAAAATACCCATTTTAAATATTATACTCTCTCTTCCTGTCATTAGGAGTCCCTTTCTATGAGTGTGAAATTTTCGGATAATCAGAAGAACAAGGGTGAGGAGAGGGAAAAGGAGGAGAAATAGGGGAGTAGGAGGATAAGAAGGAAAAAGAGGAGGAGAAAGAAGAGGCAGACAAGGAAAAACGAGAAGGGAAGGAAGACAGGAAAGAGGAGGAGAATTGGGGGAGGAAGAGGAAGAAGAAAACGAATGCTTGGACATGGTATTCAATTTGTTGCAATGGTCGGGGAAAGTGGTGAATTTGGAGTTAGTATTCTAGATTTTAAATCAAATTATCTATGTAAAGCTGTAAAAGTTGTTTAATGTGACAAAGCCTCAATGCTTCATCGGTAAAGTAGGGAACATTAATGTCTACCCCATAGATCTCAGAGTTATGAGGTATTCATGAAATTAAACTTGTTGAAGCCCTCAAAATTCATAAAGCACTTCATAATATAAAAATTGTTAGTATTGTTATTATTAACATCACAATTAAGGTAATATAAGTAAAAAGAATGGGAAACATTGCAGAAATTTTCTGGCTTATATATGAACTAAAATATACTATTTAAAATAATTACAAAAGTTTATAGGCAAGAGAATGTTATAAACCAATCATGAAGTAAGTTCTAATATTCTCAGATCCTGCTATAATCTCAACTCCTGAAATATTTTATTTCAAATTTGCAGCTAAAGATTTAAAAAAATAAGTTAGATTAGAACTCATCTTAAGGCTTCCCTAAGGTAGTCATATTAAAATGTAACTAAATAATGATGAAGTAAAATTCTTTTAACTCATTATGGGATTCATTGTTGTATTCTCTACTAGAGGAAAAATTATCCTGATCCTTAATTTTTGAGTGTTATAAATTTTAAGCTTTGCAAAATTCAGTGGTAATTTTTCTGAGGAAATAGTTACTTTGATTCCCAATTACAGATATAATCATAAGCATCATGTTTTCCCAAAAACTTAGAAGACATGTAACAAATTATTGTAGTTAAAGCTTGAATAAACAACTTTTTTTAAATCCCCATTTTTCATACACAAGAAGTATTTGTATATTTTGCGAAAGGAATGCTACTACTATATTAGGACTTCGAACTTTAAAGCTCTAAAATCATACTATTCAACCAAAGGTTTCTTTAGCAATATTAACATGGCCACGTAGCACATGTTACTTTTAGCTTCTTTATGTACAACAAACTGCATTCAATTGGTGAACAAATACAATGTTTAGTATCATATTTAAAACCACCATTCAAACCTTTTCTTAATGCTATTATCAGTTTTTCTTTTGCAACAATTTTGTGTATAAAAATAAAAGCACTGGATTTTTATTAGTGCTGCCCCTTCTTTGTTTTGCTCCACTCTGCAAAGCCCTTTTGGGACACTAAGCCTGCATTTACCATAATACGGATTAAACTTTCTTTGTCCCATTGCACAGGGTTTGTTAGCAGGTTAGTCTTTTTACATTTTTCACAGGCAGCCTGCAGCTTACCCTTTAGGCCTCACTCAAAATACTTCTGTGGATTTACAAAAATGCCAGAGTGGTCTTGGGGTTAATTGGAAGATAAGTGCAGCCTTTAACATGGAGACTCATTAAACATTTAGCCTTACCACGATCCACTATCCTTGGAAAAGAGAGGTTCTAGTGCCACTTGGAAAATAACATAATAAAATGGTTTTTAAAATGTTATTTTAAAGACGGAAATACTTAATTTAACTGCGCCAAAGGTGATATAATAGAACAAAGTAATTTCCCTGGTCAACTTTTTATTTTGGCTTTAATCTATATTAATCATAGATTAAAGTGACCAGATTTTCTAAAGCAAAAACCTTCCAAGTTTATGTTAAGAGATTTGAAGTAAAAACTCAACTGATCTGCAATGACAGTTAATATTTATTTTTAAGCCAAAAATATTAATTCTGGTATTTTTATTTTGTTTAATTTCACCTAAATAAATCATCATAGTCAAATATCTATGTCTACTAGAGATTACTGGAAACAAAATTTTTAAAAAACACTTGTAAAATATTTGTAAAACTTAAATTATTGCTGTAATATCTGAAACAAAAACTTAATACACACACTTAAAATAAAATCTGAAGTATACTCATAGCTATTAGGTTATTTTTTTTATAATTATGCAAGCAGATTGTTATCCAGATTAACTTTTCCATCCCCTTACCTCCCTTCCAACACTATCACTCACACAGAGAAAGAAGGAAAAAAAAAGGAAAATGCGACAAAACACACAGACACTTGAAGTAAAGGATTAGACATATTTGCCCAAGATGCAGATAACAAAAGCAAAAGTGAAGAAAATTGAAGAGACAGCCAAACTCCAGCAACAAAATGGTTAAAGAATCTCAAGTATTGTTCCCCTTATTTTAAAAGTCCACTATATTGTGAACAGCGCAAACATCAGACAAGTTAAGATTACTGACCATTATCTCCATAATTTTCTCCGCTTTCCCTCACATTCCCTCTTGCTATTTGGGCACCACTTTTCTAAAGCTTTATTTCTGCTAAGAAGTAAACTTCCCTTAATCCATCTATTATGGAACCTTTAATTGGATTGGGAGCAGGGTGGTGTATAAAATAGCCCCTATTCACTCAAAAGGACTGTAGTTTTAGGGACTTAAAGGAGAAAAGTATTGTGAAAGAAAATCCTGAGGGAATCAAGGATTAAAATGTGTCTCTTAAATTATCAAATCCAGAACACAAATGAATTGCTTCCTTAAACAGGTAACTTTCCAAATAAATGGCATAGCAAAACTGAAATTGAAACTTTATCCTAAGAATAGTAATGCATTTATATACTAATGATTTTTGGCTTTATAAACAACACTTCCTTTTCTTCAGTTGACATCTGCTCTGCCAGGGAGCAGGTAGAATGCCCTAAATATAATTTTTTATATTCTCTCCACTCTACACATATATTTTCCCTACCAAATGTATAAGGAGAAAAATTTAAAGCATATTTTATTTAACTAAATCCTATATATATTATGGAAGCACTGCTATAAAACAAGCATGTTCCCCAAGCAAAAACACATTTTTTTCTTACAGGGAGTCAAATACAAAATGACTAGTCACTCTTTTTCCCTTAGCCATCTATCCTCTTGGCTTCTTTCATACACACCCCACTTCCAAATACCCTCCATTAGTCTGTCTACTATTATCTTATGCCCTTCCAGGGTTGCAAGTCCAACCATCTGGAGTATCTTCGATAGTGAGATGGGACTACAGCCCATACTCATTCTCCTACAGACCCAAAGACATTTAAAGTCTCTTATCTAAAGCAAAATAAAACCTATAATTTGCTTACCAACTTTACAATAATCTCTTTAAAATGCACATACTCCTTATTAAAAACAGCGGAAGATAAATGTTAGGAGAGATCAACATTCCAATTAAACTTGACACTATGTCTAGGCTACTAGTCTTTATCAAAAGAAAAGAAAAACAAATCAATATTAGTGATTTAAGTGATAGCACTTCTGAAAAGTTTCTTTGAGAAATGCAGTTAATTTCAAGAAAACCCTCATAAACTATGCCATCTATTTTGGAACCCTTATCATAAGTTAATAATCGCTGCATGCTTATTTAACCCTCTCTAAAAGTGTCTGGCATTATGCTGGCACTACTACCTGAATGACCTCATTTCACTCTCCAATCACCTACAAGGTAGATGCCTTTATCTGTTTTACATATATGAGGAAACTAAGTCATAAAAAGTTCAATTAAAATTTTCAAGGTTGTGTGGCTCCAGAAACAAACAAGTTTTGTGAAAGCTTTTTCATTACTTTACTGCAAAGCTTCCCACAGGAAAGGAAGCCAATTTTCCTTTCTGCCAAAAAACAAACTTGTCTAAATTACCAAAATTACCTATTTACCAATTACAAATAAAGAATGTTTTTCTTGAATATATTAAATACATATGACTATATTCTTCCAATGAGTATATAATTCTAAGATATAGTTAATAATTATATTTGCAATATTGTAAGAACTATTCAGTTTTTCAAAACTAAGATCATATGGTTATCTGGTCCTATTTCAAGTACAACTAAAATTTTAGTGTTTCATATGTGAAATTTTAACTTCATACTGATTACTAATTATTTTCAAAGCCATCTATTTTTTTAACATTTTATCTTCTTTAGGATAATTCTGTCACTATTACATATTTTAAAAGTATTATTTTGCCGAAACCAGTTTGGCTCAGTGGATAGAGCATTGGTCCCGGGTTCGATTCCTGTCAAGGGCATGTACCTGGGTTGCGGGCACATCCCCAGTGGGGGGCGTGCAGGAGGCAGCTGATCGATGTTTCTCTCTCATCAATGTTTCTAACTCTCTATCCCTCTTCCTTCCTCTCTGTAAAAAAATCAATAAAATATATTTTAAAAAATGTATTATTTCGTCAAATGCTTTTTCTGCATCAATTGATATGACTATGTGGTTTTTATCTCTCAATTTGTTTATGTGATGTATCATGTTTATTGATTTGCGGATATTGCACCATCCTTGCATTCCCAGGATAAATCCTACTTGGTCATGGTGTATTATCTTTCTGATGTACTGCTGGATCCGATTTGCTAGAGTTCTGTTGAGGATTTTGGCATCTACGTTCATGAGGGATATTGGTCTGTAATTCTCTTTAATTGTGTTGTCTTTATCTGGTTTTGGTATTAGAGTGATGCTGGATTCATAGAAGGAGCTTGGAAGTGTTCCTTCCTCTTGAATTTTTTGGAATAGTCTGAGGAGGATATGTTTTAGTTCTTCCTTGAATGTTTGGTAAAACTCTCCTGTGAAGCTGTCTGGCCCCGGGCTTTTGTTTGCTGGAAGCTTTTTGATGACAGCTTCAATTTCTTCCATAGTTACTGGCATATTGAGCTGTTTAGATTCTTCCTGATTGAGTTTTGGAAGGTTATATTTTTCTAGGAATATGTCCATTTCCTCCAGGTTGTCCAGTTTGTTGGAATAGAGTTGTTCGTAGTATTTTTTAACAATCCTTTGTATTTTGGTGGGGTCTGTTGTTATTTCACCTCTTTCATTTCTGATTTTGTTTATTTGGGTCCTCTCTCTTTGCTTCTTGGTGAGCCTGGCTAGAGGTTCATCAATCTTGTTTATCCTTTCAAAGAACCAGCTCTTGGTTTTGTTGATCTTTTGTATTGTTTCTTTGGTCTCAATGTCGTTTATCTCCGCTCTGATCCTTAGTATTTCCTTCATCCTGCTAACTCTGGGCTTTTCTTGTTGCTCTTTTTCTAACTCTTTAAGTTGTAGGGTTAGGTAATTTATTACCATTGTTTCTTGTTTTTTGCAGTATGCTTGTAGAGCTATGAACTTCCCTCTCAAGACTACTTTCGCTGTGTCCCATTGATTTTGGATTGTTGTGTTTTCATTGTCATTTGTTGCCATGATTTTTTTTATTTCTTCCTTGATCTCTCTGGTAACCTAGTCATTGTTTAATAGCATGCAGTTTAGTCTCCATGTGTTTGACTTCTTTGGATTGTTTTTATTGTAGTTGATTTCCAGTTTTATGCCACTGTGGTCTGAGACAAGGTGGGAATAGAAGGATCATACCTCAACATAATAAAAGCTATATATAATAAACCCACAGCTAACATCACACTCAATGGGCAAAAACTAAAACCATTTTCCCTAAGAACAGGAACAAGACAGGGATGCCCACTCTCACCACTTCTGTTCAACATAGTACTGGAAGTATTAGCCATTGCAATTAGACAAGAAGAAGAAATAAAAGGCATCCAAATTGGAAAAGAAGAAGTAAAGCTGCCCTTATTTGCAGATGACATGATATTGTACATAAAAAACCCGAAAGACTCCATAAAAAACTAACAGACTTAATAAATGAATTCAGCAATGTAGCAGGATACAAAATTAATGTCAAGAACTCCATGGCATTTCTATACACCAATAATGAACTTACAGAAAGAGAGACTAAAAAAGCAATCTCATTTACCATCGCACCAAAAAAATTAAGATACCTAGGAATAAACTTAACCAAGGAGGTAATAGACCTATATGCGGAAAACTATAGGACACTGAAAAAAGAGATAGAGGAAGACATAAACAGATGGAAGAACACACCATGTTCATGGTTTGGTAGAATAAACATCATTAAAATGTCCATACTACCCAAAGCAATCTATAGATTCAATGTACTCCCCATTAAAATACCAGCGGCATATTTCACAGACCTAGAAAGAACTCTTTAAAAATTCATCTGGAATAAAAAAAGATCCCGAATAGCCACAGCAATCCTCAGAAAGAAGAACAAAGTAGGGGGGATCTCAATACCAGATTTCAAGCTGTATTACAAAGCCACTGTTCTCAAAACAGCCTGGTACTGGCACAAGAACAGACATATAGATCAATGGAATAGAATAGAGAATCCAGATATCAACCCAAACCACTATGCTTAATTAATATTTGACAAAGGTGGCATGAACATACAATGGAGTCAAGACAGTCTCTTCAATAAATTGTGTTGGGAAAATTGGACAGATACATGCAAAAAAATGAAACTAGATCACCAACTTACACAATACACAAAAATAAACTCAAAATGGATACAGGACTTAAACATAAGATGGGAAACCATAAAAATACTAGAGGAATCCACAGGCAGCAAAATCTCAGACATATGCCAAAAGAACTTCTTCACTGATACTACCCCTAGGGCAATGGAAGCTAAAGAAAAAATAAACAAATGGGACTACATCAAAATAAAAAGCTTCTGCACAGCAAAAGAAATCATCAATAAAACAACAAGAAACCCCAATGTATTGGAGAACATATTTGCAAATATTATCACTGATAAAGGTTTAATCTCCAATATCTATAGGCAGCTTATACAACTTAATAAAAGGAAGATAAATGATCCAATAAAAAAATGGGCAACGGACCTAAATAGAATCTTTTCGAAAGAAGACAGAAGGAAGGCCAAGAGACACATGAAAACATGCTCAAAGTCACTAATTATCTGAGAGATGCAAATCAAAACGACAATGCGGTACCATCTCACACCTGTCAGAATGGCTGTCATCAACAAATCAATAAACAACAAGTGCTGGTGAGTATGTGGAGAAAAAGGAACCCTCATGCACTGCTGGTGGGAACGCAGACTGGTGCAGCCACTGTGGAGAACAGTATGGAGTTTCCTCAAAAAACTAAAAATGGAAATCCCATTTGACCCAGTAATCTCACTCCTAGGAATATATCCTAAGAAATGAGAAACACCAATCAGAAAGGATATGCACTCCTATGTTCATAGCAGCACAATTTACAATAGCTAAGATTTGGAAACAGCCTAGGTGCCCGTCAGCAGATGACTGGCTCAGAAAACTATGGTACATCTACACAATGGAATACTATGCTGCCATAAAAAAGAAGGAATTCTTACCATTTGTAGCAACCTGGATGGAATTGGAGAACATTATGCTAAGTGAAATAAGCCAGTCAATGAAAGAAAAATACCACATGATCTCACTCATTTGTGGATAATAAAAAACACATTATAAACGGATGAACAAAAAGATAGATACAGAGGCAGTAAAGCATCAAACAGACTCTCAAATTACAGCAGGAAGGTTAGGGAGAGGTGGGGGAGATAAGAGATCAACTGAAGGACTTATATGCATGCATATAAGAATAACCAACGGATGCAAAACATTGGGGGATGAGGGCATGTATGGGAGTGGGGTGAGGGGGAATGGTAAGATATGTACACATATAATACCTTAATTTAAAAAAATGGAAAACAAACAAACAAAAACAAAAAAACAAAAAATAAATAAAAGTAGTATTTTGGTTGAAAACTGGTACAATAGTGTTAAAATTTTGTGAAATTTAATTGACTGGTTTTCATAACCACTTTTTAAGGAATGAACATCCACTCATCTGTCCCAGATCTCTACTACTGAAGCTGAAGAAAGCCTTTTCTGGAAAAAAGAAAGTCAGTACACATTCCAGGGAAGAGATTCTGGTTCTTGAGA
This sequence comes from Corynorhinus townsendii, assembly GCA_026230045.1. Classification (NCBI taxonomy): domain Eukaryota; kingdom Metazoa; phylum Chordata; class Mammalia; order Chiroptera; family Vespertilionidae; genus Corynorhinus; species Corynorhinus townsendii. The sequence continues at coordinate 114,917,433 of JAPDVU010000006.1, read as the reverse complement.
GCAGTAAGAAGGAGGGGTCAAAGGTAAATACTAGAAGGTGCAGTCAGAGGAAAGAGAGGAAGGGACATGGAATCCTGGCATCACAGCCTTTGTAGGCCCTCTCAAAGAATAAACATGGTACATAAACAAAGAATAAACAAACTGGTTTGGGGTAATTTAGTATGACAGAGAATTCGTTTTCAGCAAACAGAGCTAAGTTCCTAGTACAATGGCAAGAACCCTAATAGTGGGGTCTTAATAAATATATGTTGAATGATTTTGTTAAAATTTTATATAAGTCAAAACTTTAAGTACCATATTCTGAATATCAAAAACTATCGTTAATTGAATAAATAAAATTATTTTATATAAATATATTTTTTTCATTTTAGGGGTGGCTGCACTATTCCATTTATGCAACCCCAAGACATCTTCATGCTGAAAAGATTGCTGACTTTCTTTTTGAAAAGTAGCTGTGGAAAGAATCAGAAATGGACTCAGAAAAATTAGAATCTACAAGTGTCTCCAATAAACTTACTTACTTGTTAAAGCACATTGAAAATATAAAAGTAATACATATTCTCTCTTTTGGAAGCCTATTAAAATTAAGAAAATCCAACTATTCTTTTCCTCTATGCCATTTTACTAATAGGTAAGTTAGTATGTAAAACTCAGTTGCTAGTATGTAAAATCCTAGTAAATTGTAATGTAGTTTATCATGTTCCATGTGCATTTATGCTTCTTTACAACCTCACCTAAGTTTCTATATGTCATGGTTTAGTTTTAAGTGGGTGGCCAAAAACTATGATGAGTTAGAAATTATGTCCCATTTGGGTGTTCATTCACAATAAATTACTATTTCTATGGCATCAAATAATAACTTCAAGCCTTTATTCACTGCTCAGTGAGAGGCACTTAACCTTACATGGAAAATAGTTATTTATCTTAAAGACTTTATCATCATCTTGGCTTCTTACAATGAGATTCTGCTGTTACAAAACATTTAATACAAAAAATATGTAAATAAACAAATTAAATATATAAAGCATGTATATGGTAAAATATTCAATTGGAGAAACATAAAACATATTAATAAAACTTTGTGGGTAAAGCTGGATTCCAACACAAGAATTTTCAAAGTTATATATCAGGGTGGCATTTTAATTCATTAACAAAAATGAGTTTTAAGCTCCATAGAGAAGTTTATATTGAATATATTTTTATATCATGTTTATCCCTTAAAAGACAGAGCACGAAAGCAGTTTGGACCAAGATCCAAGGAGATGAAGTCAGAGAGTCAAGAGTATCATGCCAATCTCCACACTAATAACTATGTCCCATACAACTACATATATATACACAGACACACTTGCCAAAACCCCCCAGAAAGGTTCTTTAATTTTAAAGAAGCGACATATTTCTTTGACAATTAAGTTCACATTTATATGATTTTTACAAAAAGTTATCAAAGTTCACCATTATCTGACTTCTTGGTGATTGTTTTTTCAGCATATTGTAGAATGTATAACAGAAAACATATAATGGAAAGCAGGACTTTTGATGGACACCCAGCTGGTGCCTAAGGAAAAAGTGATGTGCAAAAGAGGATATGTATAAGAGAATGTGTTTTGGTAAGGAGAAGTTCATGGGTAGAACCAAGACTCTACAACTGGGGGTTGACAGGACAAAGGGAGGCGCAGGAAGGAAGACAGAAAGTAGGGGTAGGTAGTTGGGTTAAAGAGAGGTCCTCAAATCCCTTAAAAATAATCAAGCCCTAGCCAGTTTTGCTCAGTGGATGGAGGGTCAGCCTGCAGACTGAAGGGTCCCAGGTTCAATTCTGGTCAAGGGCACATGCCAGGGTTGCCAGCTGGATCCTGGTGGGGGGCATGGAGGTAGCCAATCAATGATTCTCTCTCATCACTGATGTTTCTATCTCTCTCTCTATCTCTCTCTGAAAGTGATAAAAATATTTTTTTAAAAATCAGCTCTAGTCGGTTTGGCTTAGCGGACAGAGCATTGGCCTCTGTGGCCTGAAGGGTCCCAAGTTTGATTCCGGTCAAGGGCACATGCAGGGTGGTAGGCTCATCCCCAGTAGGAGGTGTGCAGGAGGCAGCCAATCAATGATTCTCTCTCAGCACTGATGTTTCTATCTCTCTCTCCCTCTCCCTTCTTCTCTGAAGTCAATAAAAAGATATATTTTTAAAAAATCTAAGACCCAAATTACTTGGCATTTATAATACTGAGCTGGAGTGAGAAAGCCAAATTCAGGAAGATCAGAAGAACAGAAGTTACCAATATTTGCAGAAAAATAGTTACTGTATATGCATGTAATTGGAACCACAGAGAAGAGAAATCCTAAAGTGTTTTCAGAAAATAAAGAATGCTAAATAGAAATTAATAACACAGAATCAACCATAACTAAAGAAGTATGAAATGATGGTGATGTTTCCTTTAGTTAACAAACTTCATCAATATACTTTAGAAATATAATAATATCAGAAGGTTCACTGCTGACCTCTGTCCTTCTAACCTTTCCCCAAATATATTAAAAACTTGAAAAAATTCTACTACCTAAGGTTTTCAGAACATAACCCTTTGGGTAAGGTATTATCAACTTTCTTAATGTTCTTGAGCACTTCAAAAACTAAATCCATTAGAAAAGCAGGCAAAATAGGCTTCTCTTTATATTATGGCCAATGTTTAAGGAAAATATGTTCAAATTAATTCATTCAAATAAAATTTTTTGAATGCCAATTATGTGCCAGACACTATTTTATAGCCACTAGATACAGAAATCTCAACAACAAAAAGGGGGGGGGGTGGAGAGACAGACTGTGTTTTATTAAGAATTAGAGAAAAATCACTCTAAATTCTGTTTAAACCTATACTTAGAGCAATAAATATTAATTATAGAAAACAAGACCTAAAGAAACTTAAATTATCTTGGGTTATTATTTAAACAAGGGGGGTGGGGGCGGGAATCTGAAAATACGGTGAATAGTATAAAATCCAAACTCATATAAACCCAGGTTTTGTGATGAACTCTCATTTATTTTAGAAGGAAATTCTCTTTCCTTCCTTCCTTCTTTTATAAAGAGAGGGGGAGAACTGTATTCTTTAATAGTGACAATGTCAAAAAAAAAAGAAAAGAAAAAGAAAAAAGAAATGCTGATGAAATGTTAGCAATTAAAGGAGACTAAGAAATTAAATGCAATGCCTAATCCTAGACTAGATCCTGTACTGGAAGGGGAAAATGTTCTAAAGAACACTGTAGTCAAATAATGAACGTAAAATGCAGATGGTAGATAATATTATTGTATCAAAGCTAAATTTCATAAATTTGATAACTATTGTGATTATATAAGTAAGGAAATGTTCTTAGTTTTAGGAAATGCACACTGAAGTATTTCAGGATAAAAAATCATGATGTATACAAATGGTTCAGAAAAAATGTGTGTAAGTATACACATGTATATATTATATGGAAATATATATGTGTATACAGGGGGAATGAGCAAATGATAAAACAAATGGGACAAAAACATTAAATGGTAGATACTAGTACATTCAGGTTTTTTAAAAGAACGTGATAAATATGACATGTATGTGGTAAACCTGAGCCAACATCAGTGAAGCTCAGGCTCTGGAATATTTTCCAGAAATGGTTCCTTTCTCCAGTGATATCCTCTGTGACCAAGAATTGTATGAAAGCTATCACTGAAAAAGGGTAAAGCTAACTGGCCACTATGGAAGATGGCTGATAGTGATAACATTACTAATGGATAGCCCTAGCCAGTTTGTCTCAGTGGATAGAGCACTGGCCTGCGGACTGAAGTGTCCCAGGTTCGATTCTGGCCAAGGGCACATGCCTGGGTTGCTGGCTCGATCCCCAATAGGGGGCATGCAGGAGGCAGCCAATCAATGATCCTTTCTTATCACTGATGTTTCTATCTCTCTCTACCTCTTCCTTCCTCTCTGAAACCAATAAAGAAATATATTTTTTTAAATTACTAATGTATATAGTATATACAAACATAAATTTGGCCTATTCTTTCAGAGGATTCCCCAGTTCAAGTATAAAAAATCCAACTTGACACTTAGTAGGACAAAATACAGGTGTATATTCATAATAAGTGCTATTTGAAACTACAATAACAATTTATAAAAAGTGATCCTCTAAATTACAATAAAATTCTTCCTGAAAATTTTGTCACAAATTTTGTATGTTTTAATCTACTCTTCATATGGTAAAATTATGTTATTCTGAAATCAGTGAGAAGGAGCTATTATAGATGAGAACTTTTTCTAAAAACTTTAGGTGGAAATATTTCTAAACCATGATGATAATCTGTGGTGGGCAGAATAATGCTGCCTCCCAAAGATGGGCACACCCTCATCCCTGGATGACTATGTTTACCCACCAGGTGTACCGGTTAATAATGCGGATTTTCTAATCAAAGAAAACACGATAAATTCAAGAGAAACATCAAAAGTGCTTTATTCAAAGTGATGTCCATCGCTAGCTACACATTTCCCCCATCTTTCAGGTAATTTGTGGATACCGTCCCAATAGAACTTTTCTTGTCTTGAGGCAAAACATTCAGAGAACCAATTTTCCACTTCTTCATACGTTTTGAAGTGCTGCTCAGAAAGTGCGTGTGCCATTGATCAGAACAAGTGGTTATCTGAAGGAGCAAGGTCTGGTGAATACAGCGGGTGGGTTAATACTTCCCAGGCAAGATCTTTTAACATGTCTTTAACTGGTTTTGAAGTGTGTGATGATTCGCTATCATAAAGCAAAATTACTTTGCCGTGTCTTCTGGCACATTCTGATCATTTCACAATCAAAGGGTGGTTCAAATTGATTATTTGTTGTTGGTAGCGATCAGTATTAATGGTTTCACCTGGTTTTATAAGCTCATAATACACCACACCTTCCTGATCCCACCAAATGCAGAGCATTGTCCTCTTTTCGAAGCAATTTGGCCTTGTAGTCAATTTTGATAAACCTGGATCAACCCATGATTTTGTGCATTTGTGATTCTCAAAATAAACCCACTTCTCATCACCAGTCACAATTCCATGCAGAAAAGACTTTCTTTCGTGCCGTTGAAGCAACATTTTACTGATGACTTTTCGGTTTTCTATTTGTCTTTCATTCAGTTGATGTGGCATCTCCTCCCTTTAAAATCTTTCCCATTGCTTGTAAATGATAGGAAATTGTTTGCTGAACAACGTTTAATCTTTTCTGCAAGTTTTTTTTTTTAATTTCTTTATTAAGGTGTTACATGTGTGTTCTTATTCCCTTATTAACCCCCCACACACACACACACACACACTCATGCCCTCACCCCCCTGTTGTCTGTGTTAATTGGTTAGGCTTATATGCATGCATACAAGTCCTTTGGTTGACCTCTCCCCCTTACCTCCACCCTCCTCTACCTTCCCTCTGAGGTTTGATGATCTGATCCATGTTTCTCTGTCTCTGGATCTGTTTTTGTTCATCAGTTTCTGTTGTTCATTATATTCCATAAATGAGATCATGTGATATTTATCTTTCTCTGACTGGCTTATTTCACTTAGCATAATGCTCTCCAGCTCCATCCATGCTGTTGCAAATGGTAAGAACTCCTTCTTTTTTACCACAGTGTAGTATTCCATTGTGCTGATGTACCACAGTTTTCTAATCCACTCATTTGCTGATGGGTTGTTTCCAAATCTTAGTCATGGTAAATTGTGCTGCTATGAACATAGGGGTGCATATATCCCTTCTGATTGGTGTTTCTAGTTTCTTGGGATATATTCCTAGAAGTGGGATCACTGGGTCAAATGGGATTTCCATTTTTAGTTTTTTGAGGAAACTCCAAACTGTTGTCCACAGTAGCTGCACCAGTCTGCATTCCCACCAGCGGTGCACGAGGGTTCCTTTTTCTCCGTATCCTCACCAGCACTTGTCGTTTGTTGATTTATGATAGCCATTCTGACAGGTGTGAGATGGTACCGCACTCCCGTTTTGATTTGCATCTCTCAGATGATTAGTGACTTTGAGCATGTTTTCATATGTCTCTTGGCCTTCCTTCTGTCTTCTTTCGAAAAGTATCTATTTAGGTCCATTGCCCATTTTTTTTATTGGGTTATTTATCTTCCTTTTGTTAAGTTGTATGAGTTCCCCGTAAATGTTGGAGATTAAACCCTTATCGGCGATAACATTGGCAAATATGTTCTCCCATACAGTGGGCTTTCTTGTTTTGTTGATGGTTTCTTTTGCTGTGCAGAAGCTTTTTATTTTGATGTAGTCCCATTTGTTTATTTTCTCTTTAGTTTCCATTGCCGCTGCAAGTTGTTTTTGAGTTTGACACGCATCTTCACCCACTAATGCTTGTAATTTTTGGTCTTCAAACTTTTTCTGTTGACCTGGACGTTCTTTGTCTTTCATATCAAAATCATCACTTTTAAAGCGTTTAAACCAGCGTTCGCAAGTATCTTGAGATGGAGCATGTTCACCATAAGCTTCCCGAAGTATACAATAACTTCAGCAGGACTTTTCTTCAAAATAATGAATTAAAACTTCCCACAAATGCTCTTTTTTTGGCACGAAATTGAATTTTTAAGTGTAAAAATATCTATGATGTTAACACCTTCAGCAAATTTGACATATGAAGTTTTGAAGCTTGCTGTCAATACAACAAAATAACATACATATCAAATGGCATATATATCGACATATGTGTAACTCCATCTATTGAAAAAAATCCACATTAACTGATACACCTGGTACATGGCAAAGAGGAACTAGGGTTGAAGCTGGAATTAAGGCTGCTAATCAGTTTACCTTAAAACAAGATTAACCTGGATTATCCAGTGTACCCAATGTAACAACAAGGTTCCTTCAAAGTGAAAGAGGTGGAAGATGGCAGAAGAGTAGGTCAGAGTAATGTGATGTAAGAAACCTTGACCTGTGGTTGCTGGCTTTGAAGATGGAGGAAGGGAACAAGAGCCAATAAATGTGGGAGGCTTCTAGAAGTTGGAAAAGGCAAGAAAATAAATTCTCACCTAGAGCCTCCAGAAAGGAATGCAGTCCTGTCAACACCTTGATTTTAGCACCATGAAAACCATATTGTTCAAGCCACTAAATTTGTGGTAATTTGTTCCAGCAGCAATACAAAACTAATGCATGCACTATTTTCTTTTCTCTTATAGAAAGTGTAATAAATATAGTTTAATCTTCAAAATTGAAGAGAATCATTATGAGAATCAATTACTGTTTTAAGCAACAACTTATCTAGCCCAACCTCCAAGAGTACACCCAGAAGATTCCCATACCCATGCTTACAATATAGTTTCCAGGTGATCCTTTGATAAGAGATGTTCACCTGCCTATCTACTACATTTCAGCCACTGCGAATGGCTCTGCTCTCATTACTCTCCACATCCATAATTATCCCTCAATCACTACTATTCTCTTTCCTCCCTCTGTCCCCAGTTTAATTCTTTCCTGCAATTTTTTGCTTAGATAATATCTTCTTGGCTCTTGCGTAAAGATTGCCCTTAAACACACAAGGCTAGTCAATGCCTTTTTCCCTTGTCTGCAAATCTACCAATCAGCATGTAATATTCTGCTCACCTCAGCTCTTTTCATTTTTGCTGAGTATTCACTGGTTGTTTTCCAAGGGTGTTTCTCCACCTATGTGCAATCCAGACCTTAAATTTTTCTGTAGAAGGCTATGTATATTTACTCTATATGCAAGCTTGAATGGCAAGCAGCAAAGATAATGATAGTGTAGTCACACACATACTCTCACTGCTATAGGCAGCTGACATGCAAATTCATTTTCTCCACACATATGCCATCTCCCCCACCCCTGTCCGGTATATTCTCAGTAAATGTTTAAAAGACAGGGGAGAAATAAAGCTCTTAACTTTCTAGTGTGAAAGTGACAGCAAGCAGAGAAAACTAGTAAGCAAGCAAAGTTAAGTTACATGTGGTATCAGAACAGATTATAATATATAATCTACAGTATATTTCCTTAAATTTACCCCTATTCAATACATTCAAGGCCTTCAAATATTTAAACAGTTCAGACATTATTGAACTGAGAGCTACTAGAGGTTCTGGACATCTAGTAGCGATGTCCGGTTTCCCTGCTGCCCAAAATTAAGATTGGTTTGAAATAATCTTTTTTTTGCCTAATGACAAATTTGTAAAAAAGCCAAGATACGTAGACTCAGTAGTATAACAATGTGACTCACTAATACTAGTATCACACAATCAGAAGGCTGAAATACTCTCTTTAAAATTTATGTTTGATGTTGATCACATACAACACTGCAGAGTAGCAGCACGTGCACTATGATTTTACATGTACTTTTTATATGACTCTCCTGTAACACCAGCTGACCATTTCCATGGCAAAAAATAAGCTGCACAAAAAAGTAAACCTGGCTTAATTTTTTAGTATATGAGACAATAAAATAAGGTAAAGCCATATAACCTCAAAGTTATTTTAAAAAATTATACTTTGAAGTATGTTTACTTATATGTGTACATATTTTAATTTACTGATTATAAAAACAATGAAGGAAATTAAACCCCCCAAATTTAACCACTATTAATATACTTTAACTGTTTTCATTTTTAGTCCATTTTGCTCAGTCTTCATCCAAGAATATAACATAATTTTAACATATGTAAAATCAGAGTACAAAGATACTTGTGTTCTTTTTCATTTAAAATGAGATCACTTGAAATACTTTAAATATAACTAATGTCCTAATTATATAAATATACCATTTATATTCATTCCTCTATAAGAAACAGGTAAAGAAAGAATATTATGCTTTTTTGAGTTGTGAATATCAGTTTATAACATCTGAATACCTGAAATAGTCAAAGGTATACTTTGTGAATGAATACATGATTTAATAATGTACAATAAAGAAACTAAGACTCATTTCAAATAACACGTTACCATTTTAGGAAATTACAGGACCTTTATTCTAATTAAAGATTTCTAATTAAACTACTTAAGAAAGGCTTTAAAGTAGTTTTAATCTTAAAAGTTGAAGATGAATAACTGATATTAACTTCAGACTAAAATGTTTTCAGTAATACAAATACTACTCACCATGACAAAAGGTTTCGCTCAAATATGAATTGACCTTTATTCAGTGAGCAAGAACCTGAATAACCAGATTCTTACAAATTATAGATATGACTTTTTAAAGTACAGAGTATTACAGCACTTACGAAACAGAATGCCATCAATTTCCATGTAAAAACTGAAATCTAAACAGAAATTGAAATTGATGTGAATTTACTTCTGAGAGCTTACTATATTTGGAAAACGGCTTCCTCTTTGCTAACACAGTGGTTTCAGTTTTATATAGACTCATTATAAGCCACAATGTTTCCTAAGTATAAAATACACAGCATTTTATTAACTCCATTTCTATCACTGATAAACAGCCATGGAGGTATATACCAATCACTTTAAAACCAGATTTAAATTTCAAGTATTCTTCCTATGATTTACTACATATTACTTTGGAAATTTCCTAACCAGACTATCTAACATAGTTTGCACTGCAATCATTGCCTGAAACTTGAATAAAATGCTGATAATGAAAACTGTTATTTAGTCCTCCATGAATTTAAAAAACAAAGACAAAACTCTTTATCTTTCTGCATTACCTGATCATGTCACAGCATTCAGAGAAGGATACCAAGGTTTTACCCTCCTCTTCTGTTGGAGTATTTTGAGAAGACAAAGATAAGTAGTGTGTGATATATGTCATTTAATTGTAGGAAAGCAGAATTTACAGAACTGTCATAGACACTGCAGAAAAGGCATTAAAAAACCAAGAGAATGGCATTGACAGGATACCAATAAACTATTGATGACTTTAAAATAAACCATCACCCATCTTTACAAGTCATGCTTTGCTACTTTCTAGCTTTAGAATAAACCAAGTTATATAATCTATCTGTGCCTTGCTTTCTGTATAGATAGGGATAATAATCCTATATAATAAAAGGCTAATATGCAAATCAACCAAACGGCAGACTGACTGGTCACTATGACACGCACTGACCACCAGGGGGCAGATGCTCAACGCAGGAGCTGCCTCCTGGTGGTCAGTATGTTCCACTCAGCCAGAAGCCTGGCTCACAGCTCGCGAGCATAGTGGTGGTGGCAGGAGCCTCTCCTGCCTCCCTGGCAGCACTAAGGATGTCCATGGGGAGTGGGCCTAAGCTGTCAGTCAGATATCCTCTGAGGGCTCCAGGACTGCAAGAGGGTGCAGGCTGGGCTGAGAGACCCTCTGGCCCCGCAAGTGCACAAATTTCGTGCTCCAGGCCTCTAGTAGGATATATAACTCATTATAGATTTGTTGAGAGGATTAAGACAAAGTGCTTAGTTTACTGCCTGGCACAGAGTAAGAGTTCAATATTACCCTTGCATAAATATCATTTCAATTTAGTCTTTAAAGACTTTCAGAACATTATCTTTAGAGATCTCACTTTAAAATTTTGACCTTGGTGATAGGAAGAAATCTGTTGGAAACAGGAGAGGATCAAAATTATTGGTCCACCTTAAAGGTATTTATTGAGCATGTACTTTGTATCTAGTCATGCTATTAAATAAGTAAGATGATGCCTGCCTTTCATAACTTTTCATACTGGTAAGTTAAAGGTAGAGGAAACATGGAAAATGACATTGAGGAGATGACAAAAACATACATTACACTTGTATGGGACTGATGATAAGTGGAACATTGAAAGAGCTCTGTGGGGCACTTCAGGACAAATGCATGGAAACAAGCCTGGAAAGATGAATACTTCAGGTTGGGGGGTCAATGGGAAACAAGTTGGTCAGGTAGAGTTTTAAGGATTTTAAAGAATAACAGCACAGTAACAGGCTGTTTTATTCTCTTCTAAAATCATGCATTTGGTGCCATCACTGAGTTATGGAATTACTGGAAAGTTCTCCCTTCCTTCTTTTGTTCCCTCCTTCTTTCCACAAATATTTGTTGAATACCTACTATCTAAAAGGTAGTGAGGTGTAAGGCTCTGGAAATAAGTCATTAAGATGAGGACTATACTTGGTTTGATGAGAAAACCTTTAGTGTGGATAATCTCAGAAGAAAACTAACCAGACTGGCACAGCCACTGTGGAAATAGTATGGCATTTCCTCAAAATATTAAAAATGGAATTTCCATTTGACCCAGTAATCCCACTTCTAGGAATATATCCCAAGAAAACAGAAACACCATTCAGAAAGGATAGATACACTCCTATGTTCATAGCAGCACAATTTACAACAGCTAAAATTTGGAAATAGTCTAAGGGCCCATCAGCAGACGAGTGGATTAAAAAACTGTGGTACATCTACACAATGGAATACTATGCTGCTGTGAAAAAGAAGGAATTCTTACTATTTGCAACAGCATGGATCAAACTGGAGAGCATTATGCTAAGCAAAATAAGCCAGTAAGAGAAAGATAAATATTACATGATCTCACTCATTTATGGAATATAATGAACAACATAAACTGATGAACAAAAATAGAAACAGAGACATACAAGAATGAAACAGACTGTCCAACCTATGAGGGAAGGTGGAAGGTGAGGAGGTAAGAGATCAACCAAAGGACTTGTATGCATGCATATGAGCATAACCAATTGACACAGACAGTAGGGAGGTGAGGGCATGTGCTGAGGGGTGGGAGTGGCCGGGGAGAGGTGAATGAGGGAAAAAGGAGACTTATGTAATACTTTAAACAATAAAAAATTTAAATTGAAAAAAAAAACACACACAAAAACTAACCAAGCTTATTTTACCAGCACAACTTACTTTCTTTTAAATGAGTAGGTTGTTTTCTCATTTCAGTTTCAAGAGTAAATCAAATGGACATATTTATTACATTTTAAATATATATTCAAAACAAAATCATGCATTCTTGCCTGGTGTGGCTCAGTGGTTGAGCATCAACTCATGAACCAGGAGTTCACCATTCGATTACAGGTCAGGGCATATGCTTGGGTTCCTAGCTTGATCCCCAGTATGGGGCATGAAGGAGGCAGCTGATCAATGGTTCTCTCTCATCAGTGATGTTTCTATTCCTCTCTCCCTCTCCCTTCCTCTCTCTGAAATCAATTTTAAAAAATCATGCATTCTTAAACTCCATCATGAGAGCTGGAGTCACTTAAAATATACCAAATGAAGGAGTTTAGGAGCCTGAACATAACTAGACTTTAGGGACATGAAAAACTATTGTAAAACTGCACATCAGCCATCAGTTGTAAAATATCATAGCAGTTTTGACAGATGCCAGAAAACAACAAAAAAGTAATCCTGGTTGAAAGAAAAAGAACACGATATATATATATATATATAACTAACCTCTACAGGGATATCTAAAGTTAATAAGAGCAGGTAACCTTGGGCAACTTACTCACCTTCCCACATCTCAGTTTATTCATCTGTGAAATGGTCATAACAAATAGCACCGACCTGAAAGGGTTGTTGTGGGGATCTGTGACTTAACATAGGTAAAGTACTTGAACAAGGCTCTCCCATAGTAAATGCCTTGCAGGTCCTATATTATGGTAAAGGCATATCTGCAGTATCTGGTTAGTGAACAATATACCCTGACAATAGCTCTAAAAAAGAGGGTATGTTCAAAAAGGAGCACAATAGAAAAACAAGTAGGAAGTCACAGAATCTGTACTAGAGTACCAACCAAAGTGTGTTTAAGAAAGGAGAAGTAAAACAGAGGTCATATAAAAATAAGTGTTCAGTTTTAAATAAGTATATGATAAGATAAAAACAATTATATTCTATATTTAGCAATATTTAGATATCTTCCAATTCCGGTACATTACCCTCACAAAAGTTATACGAATAACAAAGAATGTATTTCTTGTGATACAGAATTTGGAAGCCCATCAATGGTTTGTTCAGTTTGCATAAGTCACAACTGATTGGACACAGTCCCTGTGGGCATGCCATTTCATCCAGACTGGACGGTTCATTAGTCATAATTACTATAACTGTACAGCAGAGACTGCAGTTTTATCTCATCATACATCTTTGATCAAGCTGCTTCCATTTCTGCTTCATCAGCATATGAAGTTACATTATTGGCATTTTCTATTTTCAATCGGTGATTAACATAGATTATGCTTTATTTCAAAACATATATTTGGTCTTCACATTTAATATTGAGGGTCCAGATCTGACCACCATTTGACCTCTGATATTTGAAAACCACCTAAACACCATGAATCATCAACTGAAATCCAGAATGTTACAGACAGAATAAAACAAAGAAAAGAACTGACCTGTGTTAAAAGCATAAGATGATTGCACTTATCTAAATTGAGACTAACCATATTTGCTGCAGCTTCTCATTAAACATTAAATTGCACTCCAGAAGAACACATCATACATATTTATTGTGTTGCACTGTCACTGTCTAAAGACTCATACGACAATTAGTGTTTCTCTCAAACTATAAGCTACATAAAGAAATTTCCCATGAAGCTTAAAGACAAAGTAATGTAGAAGATTGTTCAAGAAGGTTAAAGAACAGATGTGTAATAGATTTCACTGAACTCTAAAGCATAACACACTTACTTCAGAAAGGAAAATGTTTCCCAAATATGGTTCAAATGTAAAATAGGGAATGAAATTGATGTGTCAGGAATTTTTTTTTATTCTAACTTCTATTGGAGAACAATAGGGGACTAAAAGGCCCATCTCACTATTTTTGTGTCTTACTATTCATGTGCAAACTGTCCCCACTGTAGGCTGCATGAACAATCATAATCGACAGTTACATCGGGCACTGAGGCTGCAAAAATCCCAGAGTAATTAGTGTTGTCTGAATTCAATGACATCTGTGTTCTCATGGTTCTCAAGACATGTCAGGCCAATAAGATATATATGAAAAAATATGACAAGCATTGCAAATGCCCTTCTGAAACGTCTTAGACTTCGGGGAAAAGCTGAAGAAACAACACATGTCATCTTTTTGTAACCAATATATTTAAGATGAAAAGATCTTTTGAGACATGCATTCTCTTTTATAACTGTAAAGTGTTTGTTCAGGATATAGCCATGCAGTATGAAATGAACCTGCTGCAAGTCTGTCTCTTTTTAAAACTTTCCTAACACAAGTGATCCTATGCAGTGGAAATGTATGTTATGTGCCCATTCCTGTAGGTGACAAAATAGGGAGCACATCTCATTAACGTTGCTTGATTTCTTTATATTCTAATTTAAAAATAACATCTCTTAGTATTAGACATAAAAGTTTCAAATGTGTTGTTAACTGCTTCCGAATTATGTTTGCATTTTTCTAATAACAGAGACTGTCAAACTGCAAAAAAAGGCCTTTGTTGCAGGACACCCAATGTCTGTGCTGAGTAGTATCTACTGCTGAGCCCTCTGTCTAGTCTGTAGCAGTATGTGGGAGCATGCACTTGCTTCAAGAAAGACATTAGTCATCATTAACAGAAGCACTGACACCAAATCTAAGTGCCTCTCCACAATGACCAAGTGGCAATCATCTTTCTCTTATACTGTCACTGCTGATTAGGATTTTCTTTCATGAAAATTTAATTTGTCCCCTTTCTTCAGCTTTTTTTTTTTAATTCCTGAAAAAAAAAAAAAACCCAACAACATTCTATTCAGGAAAGATTGCAAATACAGCAAAAAAAGCTGCACCTAGAATATAGCTAACAATATAAAGATGACAAGATTCGCAGCTAAATCTTTTATGTAATCCAATAGAAAAACACAGGTTAAGTGAATGACTTAATACACAACCTGGGGGAAACTGATTCTAAAAGGAATCTTGCTTTAACAATGTGTAAGCCCCATAAGGTGATTAATTCAAGAAATCTGAATAATATTTCTCTAAATATTTATTACATAACCCCAATACTTCCTTAAAACTAAGACTGCAATAGTTCAATAGTAGCCATCCTTCACTACATTCGAATTTATATTCTCTGTTCCTTAGAGTAGAAGATAATATCACTTCAAACTTAAGAAAATATTTAAACACCAATACCCTTAGTGTGCACTGACCTGCTGGTTAGTTGTTTTTGGTTTTTTTTTAAAGGAATTTCAGTTGCATTAGACAAATGAAAATGGTTCATGTGGTCATGCAAGGTACTCTGCAGCTAGATGATGCTAGACTTACACTCTGGTTCTGTACAATATCACAGTGTTAAACAAGATATCACAGTGATACGTTATTTAAGGAAGTTTTAAAAAACATTTACTTTTCTGTTTTACTTCAATTTGTTTAAAGTTTTCAAAAAAATGTAAGCATGTGATAGTTTGCAAGGAACCTGGTACAGCCCAAACTCCCACTTCTAGTTATAAATATTATCTTCTCTTTATGTTCCTTATGTTTAGTAACAAAATAGAAGTTGGTTTAAATTAAAAGTACCTCTAAGGTATTTTATATCCTTTTAGAACATGTGAACTTTTAGTCAAAACCTGTTACACTTTTGTGTTTATGTGACCATAAATTGTATCTATCTTTTAACGTAAATATCCATATGAAATGCTTTTAAAACAAAAATCAGCCTCACTTCTTTTTAAATTCAGAAGCAACCATAATTCATCAAACTTTAATCATTAAGTGGTCTATTCCTGACTATTTTATTGTGAAAAGTAATATAAAACGAATTTGAAGGTCAAATAGCAACTGCTTAGTGGCTAATACATCATATTTACAAATGGTTTAAGTTTTTTTTTCTTCTATTTAAAATTGGTCTGCAGTCAAAACATTTAAGAGGAGACTAGAAATTAAAAAGGATTTTGGGAGGCAATTTCTAATTGCTGAACTTTTATAACAGGGATATCATGATTAAATAAAAATCTAGTCTACAATATAAGCAAAACTTTACATAAGAACCTGTCCTAAGTAACCTTGCAGGGTTCCTTTATAACTAATTGGCTCATTTCTTTATTTCTTAACTAGGTAAATATGCTTCTTAAATTCTCAAAAGCATAAAAGCAAACTCTGATTTTCAGAGTTGCACAGTTTTATCCAAATTAAAACTTCAGAAACTTACAATATAATTACTGACTCTCTTGCAAGATCCAGTACATGTTCGAGTAAAGAAGTTTAGCTCTATAACTTCCACCCCTCAACCTAAACCTCCAGTCACTTGTCAGTTAAAGGTTGGGCGATTTATTGACCGCCTCTGGATGCATACTGTCAGTGAGGAAGGAAATATGAGAGAGGGTTGTCGCTACTGTTCTGGAGCTCATTGATAATGACATACCTGCCTCTGTCACCCATTACCCATACTACAAACTACTTAGACCTAACTGAAAAATCAATAGCCTACTTGCACTGGTTCCTGTGGCTGCCTCCTTTGATTGTCAGCTCCTGTCTAGGGTCAGCACTTACATGAAAGGGGCTGTGACTGCCTGATGCTTTCAGGACAACCTAACGATATGAAACTAGCCAACAGAACAGTAAATTCTGTCTCCATGCTCTCCTCATCAATTAGGCTTTGACTAGGCTTGCCTGTAGAAACCTGACCTTTTAAGTTTAGGTGAATATGGACTAGCTGAACACACCATTGCCCTCAGCACTGAGCCAGGAAATCTACTGACAGGTTAAACAAAACAGAAGGTTGTAACTGTCATAATTTGCATTGCACTTTCACGCCAACAAGGGTGTTATCAGTAGGGGCAAGCCCTGGAACACACAACTCCAGCACCCTTAAGCCATGCCACTCATAAATTTTCAAGAGAAGTGAGATAAAACATAAATTCACCAATAGCAATGCATTTCTCATCTCTTAGTCTTTTAGGTTTGCACTTTGCAAACCCACCGAGTGTCCATCAACAACTTTCTCAGTGGTCACCTGGCACTGCTATTGCATTAATGAGATACTTCCAATGAACACAACACAGAAGTGAAAATAACTCAATTCTAACTGAAAAACTATTTTAGAAAGAATTTATAATACAGAAGACAGACTGAGCGGTATCTCAAAATGAGAAAAATTAGGCCTCAATGTAAGGTCTTTTCCTGCCTCACTTCCCCCTCTCTCCAAAAATATCTACAAGCTTAGACAATAAAGGACTGCATAAGTGAAGGGAGGTGTTGAAATTATTTCCTACCATGCTGCTCTGATACAGCATCTTTTACAGTTTGAGAGGAAACTAAGAACATCTGTAAAATAAAAGATGTTAACACTTTTATGCTTGTCAGATCTTCTGATGAAAACAAGAGAAAAGCATGAGAAAGCAGTATAAAACTTTACTTACTTTAGTGACTCACGTTTTCAAAACCATTTCCCTGCTTGGATCTATCTTTAATACAACATGAATATGGTAATATTATAGTTGCTTAGAAGAATGTCATTTCTCTAAAAAGAAGACTGGTATTACTATATTTTTTAAAAGGTTAATTGTGAACTTGATTTTTTTCTTTAGCTTCAAGATCTAATATTTATAGAATAACTAATCTTAATGCAAATGCCAAAAACATCGAGTCAACTCAACATTTTAAGAAAAAACAAACCTGCTAACCTTTAAAACAATGTTTTTTCTATTTATACAAGAATACACAGCCTGGCTTGTTTTCATATTTTATGATGCAATGACTACCAACAGTAATCATCATACTCTTAGAATTTATTCCACGTTGCTATTTGGTTGTCCCTCACAACTGTCTTCAATCTGTAATTTGTAATTTTTTTCCTTAAATCTAAAACACAAACTATACCCATATGTAAGTTTACTCATTTATGATTTTTTTTCTTGTTAAAAAATATCATGTATTGCCCTGGCTGGTGGCTCAGTTAGTTGGCGAATGGCCCTGTACACCAAAAAAGTTATGGGTTTGATTCCCCCATACCCAGGGCACACACCTAGGTGCAGGTTCAATCACTGGTCAGGGTGTGTACAGGAGACAACTGATAGGTGTTTCTCTCTCTCTCCCCCTCTCTCTTAAAAAAAAGCAATTAAATAACATATCCTTAGGTTAAGATTTAAAAGTTTTTACAAGTACTTATAATGAAATAGCACTAAAGCCTAAATTTTGCAGAAATATTTCTATTTTGAAATAAACTAATAGGATATAAACTACAACTTTACTCATGTTATGGTAGGAAATTGAAGACATTTTTTGTATCTAGAAAAGGTAGAAAAGAACTCCTAATCCCTATCCCCATTTTATAACTGAAAAAATAGTGAGTAGAAACAGTCACTTGATCAAGTTCACTTAGATCACTTGTAGCCAAGCTAGAACAAAATTTCAGGACTGTCTCCCTTTATTTTATCTATCCATGTAAGTTATGTGATAGCAACAACCTTCTATTTTTTTAAAAGTACATAGTTTTGTGTCATTCATTTTTAATTGATGCTACAATTTATATAAAGTTTTGACTAATTTGCAGAAAATATTAGAAGATGTGTAGAGCATTTACCCAACAAGGTACTATAGAACAAATAACTATTAGAAATGGAAGTTCTAATTGAGCATGCTTGGAACCCTTCACTTATCTAATATGATGATTAACTGTGCATCTGGTAGCCTTTCAGGTCCTTTGTGTGTACCTATCCGATAGCAAAGTGAAAGGGCATGGATAGTGTCTGGTCCCAGCAAGCAAATCATTTGAAAACAGTCATAGCCATAGATCAAAGATTTTTCACTCTATCTAGGCTGATTTAAACCTACTAACCCAGGTTTTGTCTCGAGACAAAACCAGTCAGAACATAAGAGAATGATGCTGTAGGATCCAAAGATAATAAGGGAAGATAGGAAAACCCTCAGAAGAGAAACAGACTGGCAGAACCTTGATATTCGCAGGCCAAGACAGCTGTTTTATATCCCAGCTTTATTTCAGATGGTTAAAGAAAATTTTCAGTTCTTCAGATCATCAAATATTTCATTTATGCCATACAGATATCTTCTATACCTAGACTAGAACCATGAAGGATTTTTGTTGTTGTTTAACCACTACAAAGAATTAGAATAACCTCTCAGCACATCATTTTTACTCTAACTCACAATGTTTGAAAGAATGAACAAGCTAGATTTTTAACATTTCCATTAAAAATAACAAAAAGTCCATTAAAAATTCCCTGAAATCTTAGCAGAAGATTGATGTCAAATTATTACTACTAATAATAATACAGATGAAGTGTTAAAGAACCAATATATTTTAAAATAAACTAAGAGGTTTAAAAAGGTTAGTTTTCCTACAGAATAACAAAAAATTACCAATAGGATATGCTTAAACTAATAATTTTAAACACAGGTCCATAATATGTCTCAAATGACCAAAAAATATATAGAATCTGGACTAAGTACAGCTCAGTACGGCATAATCTATACCCCTAATCTCAATCATCTGTTCCATAAATGTCTGGCACTGATCACAAAGGGGAAGTAGAAATGGGGACGTGGATGGCTCTAAGATCTGAAGAACCATGTTCTACAAGTGAATCAGTAGTAGTAGCTTCTAAACAAAGCATATCACACCTTCATTAAACCAGAAAATTTGGATTTATTTGGCATCAATTTCAATATTCACTAATCCTTATTTTCCTATCTACCTTCTGTAAGTGATATTAAAAGACCAGTAAAATTTGGTTCTCTAGGTGAAAGAAAACAAATAAGATTCTACAAAATATGTAATCATTCCTTTAATGGTTAAGAGTTGGCTCCACTAAAAGCACCCTCTCATTGTTGAAGATTTTATAGTGAGTTATGAAAGACAAAGTTATTTGACAGGTAAAATTTAATATTTACCTCATAGTACTTTAGTACATTCAAATTGTTAAGGAAAGGAAGGGAAGAAGGAAGAAAGGGAAGGATAAAGAGGGGGATAGAAGGAGGAAGGAAGGATAGATGGATCTTATTCTAACTTTTCAGAGCAAATGTTTAACTATATATGGAAATAAAAGAATATAAAAGGTACAACTCAAAAATGTATATATTTGAAATGATAAAAAGCTAAATGATTTATTGGTAAGACCAAAAGACGAGTACAACGTAAGTCAGACTACAATAAGTTCAACGAAACACCTTCTGAAAAATTCTTGCTGAATTAACTTGAATTTCCTTAAATTTCATATCCTAGCTTCAGTAATACAATAGTATTCACTTTTTAGTCAGGCTAAAAGCTTTTTACTTCCACTTTCATGAGTACCGGTTCTTTGCTCTATCATTATACATTTTGGTGAGATCAAACTCTGCACAGCTTAATAAAGTACTCATATATAAAGTTGTTATTTGAGATAACAACTTTATATATGAGTACTTATATATATACAGCTTGGGGAAAAACTAACATGTATCATACTCTGAATTTTCTCATCCTACTAAATAATATAAGAATTAGACTTGTAAACGTTTAATAGGTATAAACATCACTAATCATATATATTGTCCCATGTAACCCAAACAAACTTAAAAGGCCCACACACAATACTCAAAAGTACATAAAAACATGTATTTTTCAGTACAGCTTGATAGGCTTACCATACAAAGCTAAAGCTATTGCTTTTACCTAACAGGACATTATCTTAAGTTCAAACTATTCAAATGAGAACAATAATACTCCTGGGTTACCAATCAAAAGTTATTTTGTGGGGGGGAGGGGAGTGGGCGGTGTTAGAGAAAACTTGTTCCAGAAACATTTTTTACCATTAAAAATTAATAGACACTACAGTAAACTATTTCAAAGAAAATATTCAGATTATTTTCTAGATTGATTCCAGAATAATAATTATCAATACACACAAACAATCTCTATGACACTTCAGAGTTTGGGAAAATTAGATCAGAATAGGGGGGAAAAAAGTGGTTTGATTTGACTTTTAATACAATGTGAATAGCATAATTCTGACAGTGTTGTTGTTAAAGTTTCTTACAGATATTTTAATGTAATTACTTCAATAAAATTTCATCAACTAATACACTAATACATTGTCTGGGTTATTTTCTTTTTGTTTTGACTGGAATTTTAAAACCAGAAAATTTATTAGTTATTTATTTCCCCATTAATATTTTGACCCAAAAAATATTTTTTAAAAAGTCAAGCATTTTTTTAAATATGTTGAATGAATGATTAACTGTATAAGAACCAAAAATTTAGCAACCTCATATATGTTTCAAAATCAGATTTTAGATGATCAGAACATATATAGGCAAACATGGTGTACTTTGTTTTTGAAAAAGTACAAATCCTTCAGAATTGGGGTTTTTAAGTTAATAATCTGATTTTTTTATATGCAAATGTTTTCTTAGAAGACAACATCAGTATCATGCAATCTAGTATCTGTATACTCTTTAGTAAATATTATTAATATATGCTATTTCTAAAGATAATAAAATAATGGATACCTTTTTACTCTCGGTGATATGATAAAGTAGAAAATGCACTGAAGTTTAACTCAGTAAATAGATTTATTTCTCATGAGTAAATATCAGCAAAAAATAAAGCTGTTTGAGGCGCCTGTATTCTCTTGAAATATAAACAGGATTATAACTGTCAGATGTACAGAAGCACTGACTTCAACCATTAGTTTGGTTTTGCGTCTGAGAAACACAACATGAACTACTGAATCACTTCTTTTCAAATCCATATATTCCCTCCAGCAGTCCCAGCTTTATCAGCGGTGCAGCAATGCACAAAATGACAGACAAAAAGCATTAGTTTTCCTTTTCCCTCATACTGTTTGCCTAGAAATGGAAGCCAGGGTTCTTTCTGAAAGCATTTGAGCTGAGGCTCTTTAAGTCAACTGCTGAAGGAAAATATAACTGAATTATCTATGCAAGAAAGTACCACAATTGGACTGTTTCCTTCCAAGAAAAGTTTTTTGAGAAAATAAAATGCGGTATTATTATCTTTGAATAAAATATAACATTAGCATTCTAGCTGAATTGCTCATTATTCTTCAGTAAGAAATATTTTCAGTTTTTTAAGCATTTGGTCAACTCATCACCTTACTTTAACACCATTCAAAGAGCATCCAGTTCTGCTTCTAATTTTAAATATAAAAAGGCCTCCAAGTTAAAATATACCAATTTTATTTTGAAAATATCTTATTTGTGTAAATAGTTAAAATTTTTATTTCTAAGTTTCTGGCTTTCATGTTTCACTATGAGAGGAAATTCAATTTAATAATTAAAAGTTTATTTAACCATGATCAAGTAAAAACAGGATGTAATGTGTAATCTGGAACTTACACATTCACATTTTTTTAATAACTAGTATAGTATTTGCTAAAACTTTACTCATTTTGTAAAGGATACAGGAAATTTCAGACTAAAGTTTAAACATACACACTTTAGTTCATAGTAACTAAAAACACCCCACCTCAGTTTTACCTTCTACATCCTCATAAAATGTACCAAATGTAATGATGATGGTGAAGGTAAAGCCTAGAAAAGTCTGAAGGTTACGGACAACCGGAAATCCAAAACAAAAAATTCAAATCACACCCTGAATGTCCTCCTCTTTTTAGGAATGTCTGCAGCTATCCTAACATCACAGGTCTGGGCAGAAGCAAGCTGATGTTGGCACTGTCTAAACCAAACAAACAAGATGTTTAACAGTCAAATAAAATGTCCTGCAGCCTCCCTAATGAATTTGTCAGGGACCATCAGATTTCGCTCCCCCTCTTTTGCCTCATTAACTCAAGTATGATGAGATGGATTATAACAAGAGAATACAGATCAATCGGCCTGAAGACTTGAAGTGGCTTTTAGCCTCTAGAGTTTCTTTCTCTCACTTGGTCTCCTTTAATAGAATATGGTATCTCCTGCAGAAGGGGCTGCCACTTCGTTTTAATACACCATCAAGGAGCTGCTGATGGACTTCTATACTAACATACATAAAAGCAGAGGTGACAGGGGCTCTTCAATTACAGCCTCCTCAGATACCGTTTCCCCTTCAATTATTCAACCAGAGGAAGAGAGCGGATTCGCAAACAGAGCAGAAGCAGTTCAGTTCGGAGAGCAGAGGCGGCCTAGGGAGGTGGGTGGGGGAGGGGGAGAAGGGAACTGGCAAGAGGGAACATTATTTGCTGGAAGTGTTTAAGTTTATTGCTCGAATGATGTTTCTAATTAGTACCGTGACAATAAATTAAAGTCGCCTTTGTTTAACTGATTTATTATTTACTAGAGCATCTACCTTAGACAGGGTAAATTGGTAATGGATTGTTTTTAAATCAAAACATTTGTAATGTTTTATCAACTCTTAGCCTCTGTTGTAAAAGTGGGGAAACGCTGGGAAAAGGGTGCAAGAAACTTAGCTGTGCTTGATGGAGCAGAGACGAGAGAAGAGGAGAGGAGTGGGATGTCAGGCAATGGCGTCTAGCTCAGCACGGCCTGGGCCGCCTCACTAGGCAAAGAAGGCATGGACTGGCGTCCCAGGGCGCCTACCCTGGACCGGCAGTAGGCAGGGCCATGGCCCAGGGGATGCACTACCGCGGTCACCCCCAGACCTTTCTGCAAACACTCACTCCTAGGGGCATCTCCGGCCGTGAGGACCAGAGGCAATGAAGAAGTGGCCACCTCCAGGGTTGGGGAGGGAAAGCATTGCCCCCTCTGGCCCTGCCAGGAGTCTCTTCCCAGTAACTGCCCTCGGGAGAGGAGGCTAAGGACCCTTTCCTGGCTGTTCACACAACTTCCTGCAGCAAAGTGTCCCTCCTGCACAGTAATATTTCCCAGGGCACCGGTGTGACCCAGAGGCAATAGGCGGGTTATCCACGGAGTCTGGGCTTCCCACATGCCAACCCCCAAAGGCACCGCAGCTCAGGATCCTCAGACAGCCCAGTGTCTGTCCTGCACCCCCCACCCCCGCCACGTCTCTGCCACTCCTGACTAGTTGACTAAAGCTGTGCCCGAATTTCAAGTATGCTTACTTCCAACTGTTCGTCCCAGCTCCTCACTACTAAGCACAGATTCCACACAATAAATTCGACTTAATTTTTTAAAAAATGTCCCAATGGTTCTTTAGAAAGGGACTTAGGACAACAAAGTTAATGGGTGACAAGGTAGTGGACTACACCAGCCACATAAGAAAGGACTAAGAGGTCCAAGCATCTGGCATGAAGGAGGAGGAGAGAAATAAACTTCCCCTAAGCAAATGAATTCAGGTTCACCTGGTCCTGTTTTAAGAAAGCAAGTCAAGCCCTCCCAAGGGATTTTGAAAAAGCTGCATGCCAGGTTTTGCAAAACGCAGTCTTCCCCAAAGGGTGTCATAGAGTTTCATCCTTACAGCATTATCAAAAAAATACAATGTACTGACTCTAAAAATAATAATAATAATAATAATACCGCCTATTTGATTTGTCTAAAAAAAGACTCAGAAACCAGACAGACATCCAAGATTCAAACATAAACCTTGAATATTGAGCAAATCACAAACACTGTTATAGCTTTTTCATACAAAAGTACCGAAACGCTACAATGGGTACAATACATACACTAAAGCACAAGCATGTGTTTCATTGAAATGCCAAGGGAGGAGTGAAGCCATCTGTGTAATCAATAACAGGATAGTTATAGATTTTTGCGTTGCAGTAGTGAGTCTTTTAAAAGCAAAAGTCAATTATGAAAATAAATTCATTTTACAAATGAAACTGTATTACCTTCAAAAATATTCAAAATTAGATTTACCACATTGGCATTTTAAGAAAATTTTGATTCAGGTTCACATTTACTTCCTTTCGTTTTTAAGTTTAAAACAGTTTCAGTGACTTATTTTGATGTAAACATATATCCAACAAAATTCTACCATCTATAAATCTGCACCATCTCTCACAACTTAAATATATATTCTAATAACTGGTTAATTATGGTTAGTCCTTGTAACAATAAAGTAATAGCATTAAATATATCTGAGTCTTAATTATGAAGTATTAATTATCAAGCAAAGTGCTTGCACTACTTTGGTCCTGCCCCTTTTTTTAAAAACAGCATATGAAAATTGCTGAAAAGAGATTTATAGTCATAAACCCTCATCCCATACCCACCCCCCCACACACTGGTGCACTTATACAGCAATTGCTCTGGCTCTTGGCAACAATGGGGGTGGGGAGACTTGACGAGAGAAGAAAATCTAGAAAATGTTAGGTCCTTTCCCAAATTCCCGTCCTCCTCCCATTTGCCTTTAAGCGAAAGTAATTTTGTTAGTTTGCACCTTCTTCACTATGTTGATAGGAAAAAAAAAAAAAAAAGTAAACCTTTCTGAACCACTGCTACTCTCCCTCCAGTTACTCCGTCATCTCCAGGAAGTCCTTTCTATATAGACTCCTTTTTCTTCCTTGCAACTGATAAGAGAGGAGGATAAAGACGAGGGGTCTGTAAAATGTGTGTGAGCATTTGACTTCTACTATCTCCTCCTATTTTCTTACTTCTCCCTTTACCCTATTCCTTTATCAAGCGCAGCGGGCTGCTACTGTGGGCCAAGCATGCCTGTCTTCTCTCTCGGATTGGCTAAAGCAGTGACAGCTTGGATAGCGATTGTACGAACTGAAGCTCCACCCCCCTCATGATGGCCCTGGACCATTCATAAACTAAATAACTCCAGGAAACAGCAAGGCAGGGAGAGGGGAGAGTGGGGAGACAGAGGTGAGCGAAAGAGAGCTAGAGAGATTTAGAGG
The DNA here is from genome assembly GCA_026230045.1 of Corynorhinus townsendii. Classification (NCBI taxonomy): domain Eukaryota; kingdom Metazoa; phylum Chordata; class Mammalia; order Chiroptera; family Vespertilionidae; genus Corynorhinus; species Corynorhinus townsendii. Next base: position 114,891,795 of record JAPDVU010000006.1, on the reverse strand, counting down.
GGGGGAGGGAGGGAGGGAGAGGGAGAGAGAGAGAGAAAGAGAGAGAGAGAGAGAGAGAGAGAGAGAGAGAAGAGAGGAAAGGAAGGGAGGGAGCAAGGGAGGGAAGAGAGATTAGGAGGGGATAGAGAGAGAGACCTCAGAGGGGAGGAGGGAGAGAGGACTCAGAAAGTGGAATCTGCACAAGCAACCTAAAGGGGGAGGAGAAGAAAAACCCTAGAATCATTATAACTAAACCCCAGATGCAACGCAAGCAAAGACTTCGTCACATTAAAATACATTTTGTGAGGGCCAAGATTATAAATTACGAAGCAGAAATGAATATCAAACAACTTCCAGCGGTTTGCACCTAGAGAAAAACAAGAAGAACCCACTGCAAACAAACAAGTCCAGTCCAAACAACGCCTCCAGCAGGAAAAGAGGAATACCGCTACAACACGACCCCCTGAGAAGTGACCAGACCAGCACGCTGAGAGCGCAGGACGTCTGCACACCTCCGAGGGTGCCACTGACTCAGTGCACTTCGCTGCTCTCTGGACATTAATTACATCCTTCATCTTACATTTGGGGGAGGGTGAGGAAGGCACTCACCTAAGCTGAGTGAAGAAGTCCTACCAGCTTTGGGAGACAAGTTTAAGAATGAAACACTGAATGTTTCGCTTTTATTTTTAAATTTACTTTGGCACTTAAAAGATCTCATTTCCAGATTTCTGGACAATCTCGGCAGCAGATATCTAAACTAAACCTCTTGTTAACCTGAAGTTTTCTTGTCTTCTCTTTTCCCTCCTCCCCCTGATCTCTCCGGCAAGCACATCTTTATTTTACATATCAAGAGAAAGCAAGAAAGTCCCAGCAGGTACTTTTCTTTTTTAAAGATCACTTTTTTTCTCTGTCTAATTTTCTGGAGAAGAAAAGGATTTCGGACAGAGGGGAAAGAGAGATCTGGCCGGCTGTAGTAGCATCAGCGGGTCAGCCCAGGTGGAAAACAAGAGTGAAAGTGGGGCTTAAGGGGAGCGCACTGCCTCTTTTGCAAGCCGCAGGGCCACCACCAGTGTGTGAGCCTTGGATCCCTCAACGTATTGCGAGACGCCGGTGTATAGCCCGGACCTGTGCCCCAACATGATCGCCGCTCAGGCCAAGCTGGTTTACCAGCTCAATAAATACTACACGGAGCGCTGCCAAGCGCGCAAGGCGGCCATCGCCAAGACCATCCGAGAGGTCTGTAAGGTGGTCTCGGACGTGCTAAAGGAAGTGGAGGTGCAGGAGCCTCGCTTCATCAGTTCCCTGAGCGAGATCGATGCCCGCTACGAGGGGCTGGAGGTTATCTCGCCCACAGAATTCGAGGTGGTGCTCTACCTCAATCAGATGGGCGTCTTCAACTTCGTGGACGACGGCTCTCTGCCCGGCTGCGCGGTGCTCAAACTGAGCGATGGTAGGAAGCGGAGCATGTCTCTCTGGGTTGAGTTCATCACAGCGTCCGGCTACCTCTCCGCGCGTAAGATCCGTTCACGTTTCCAGACGCTGGTGGCTCAGGCGGTGGACAAGTGCAGCTATCGGGATGTGGTCAAGATGATCGCGGATACCAGCGAAGTCAAGTTGCGCATCAGGGAGCGCTATGTGGTGCAGATCACTCCTGCGTTCAAGTGCACTGGTATCTGGCCTCGCAGTGCGGCACAGTGGCCTATGCCTCACATCCCCTGGCCGGGCCCCAATCGGGTGGCAGAGGTCAAGGCCGAAGGGTTCAACTTGCTCTCCAAGGAGTGCTACTCGCTGACCGGCAAGCAGAGCTCCGCGGAGAGCGATGCCTGGGTGCTACAGTTCGGGGAGGCCGAGAACCGCCTGCTGATGGGCGGCTGCCGAAACAAGTGTCTGTCTGTGCTGAAGACCCTACGGGACCGCCACCTGGAGCTGCCAGGCCAGCCACTCAATAACTACCACATGAAGACGCTGCTGCTGTACGAGTGCGAGAAACACCCGCGGGAAACGGACTGGGACGAGGCGTGCCTGGGCGACCGGCTCAACGGCATCCTGCTGCAGCTCATCTCCTGCCTGCAGTGCCGCCGCTGCCCACACTACTTTCTGCCCAACCTCGACCTTTTCCAGGGCAAGCCCCACTCGGCCCTGGAGAGTGCTGCCAAGCAGACCTGGAGGTTGGCCAGGGAAATTCTCACCAATCCCAAAAGCCTCGACAAACTATAGGGTGCTGGGGACTGCTTGAAAAGCGATGCAAACGGGAATGCTCTCATCCACCCAACACACGACAAACAGCGGGAACTCCGGACACAAACTTTTATGTGAGCACCTGAAAGAAACAGGAACCAAGCAGCAGACCTCCGTGAATGCACAAGCCAACAAAAAGAGAGCAACCCGACCAACAAACCAAACAACACAAAATCACATTCTTGCACAAAGTGATCGTTTTCTTCCAAACAATGTGAATTTAAGAGGTCACACAAAAGAAGCAATCGGGCTTTGCCACCACAAAATGAAACCCAAGGTACATTTTCAAATCAATGTATAGTAGTTCTCCCTTTTTCCTTCTCTCCCTTTCTCTCCTCTCCTTCCTTCTCTCTCTCTCTCTCTCTCTCTCTCTCTCTCTCTTTCTCTCTCTCTCTCTCTCTCCCTCCCTCATTTCATTTTGTTTTGGGTTGCCTGAATGTTGTCACCAAGTGAAAAAAAGTATTTAATTATATGTAAAATTTCTCTTTTAAAAAAGTTTTGCTGATGTTAAATGTATCTCAGTGCCAATGTCAGATTGTGCTCCTCCCTCTCTTGCACCTCTACCCTCACCCTAAGCAGTCTTGTTGAAAACAGTAATAAAAATATTACTTTACATTGTAATTGACTGTTTGTGGATTGTTCTTAAATGAAGGCAGGTGAGATCACAATTTACAATTCACAATGTAAAGATGTGAATTTGAGCAGCTAAATACAAGAAGCTGCCATTTGAACTCTAATTTGCAAAATCACAAATACAGCACATTTTGTAGGTTTAATCATACAAGTTCCCAACAAAATCCTTAGAAAAGAGAAAAATATTAATTTTTACCTAACTATATGTTTGTTCTATAGATTTTAAGATTAAAAGTAATTTCTTCCTTCACACTTGAAAAAAGAACACATTTTATATAGAAAAACAAATTTTGATCCTAATTTTTAAAGAGAAAAATTATTTCACATTTACAATGAAGGCATTTGCTTTTTATGCCATAATTTAAAAAAATTCACTCTGAATCTGCAATACAAAGGAAATACTTATGGATCTTTTCTGAAGAGTTAGCACTATCAGTTGACACTTTTCCTTCAATCATTTGCCCTCTTCAAGTTTTAAATAATAAAAAATTAACAGTTAAATCAATCACACCAAAAAATGAATAAAGTGGTTATAGCAATAATCGTTTTCCTAGCAAATGGTGATATGAACAATCCAGATTTATGAATTACTTCAATATTTTAAATTGCTTAGTTATAAATATCAACACTATGGTCACTTTTTTAAAAATCCCCAGAATTTTTCATGATTATTCTGAAGCTTCTTATAGGCAATTCCAACAAAAAAAGATTTGGATACAATATTTCTGACCAAAAGAATATTACTGTTTCAAGAATTTACAAATAGGAAAAGTACTTTCTGTTCTTTCTGCCTTTCTATGGTAACAATCCAATATACCCATTACATTTCAACTTTAAGAAAGGTTTCTTTTTAAAACAAGGAAATAACTGATTATACAATAAAGTAAATGGTAAAACTGAAAGTATCCGAAACGAACTGATTTCTCGTCTTCATATTGGAAGCAACTATGTACTCCATTAGATATGCTAATGATGAGGCACAGGTACAGAATATATGTCAGATGTTATCCTGTAAAATTTATTCTTTAAATTATCCCAGCTTTTAATTTGATGAGAAAATCCATGAATGAGAGATATAAAGAAAAAATGTCCTAAAAAAGCAATTTTAAAGAACAGAGGAAGAAGCGGGGGAGGGAGTGTAAGGACGGATGAGCAGCAGGACAACAGGAGAGATGGATGAAAAACAAGGAAGGTACTTAGAGCTCTGGTTCACTTGACCAAACAGGCTTCAGTCATAAGATTCCCTGGTGAAATTTCCATAGTAAAAATAGTTCTAGTCTAGAAATATAAACTTTGATCTTACTAGCTCTGAAATCATCTCCACTCTAAACCTATGTCTTTTCTGGTCTCTCTTCCTGTAGATGCAGAACAAATGCACTGTAAGAATAAGTGGTGCAGACAAATACACTAATTTTTTTTAAATAATAAAAATGAATTTATCCTCTGGGGAAAATGTTCTGATTTGTAAGAACATTTTCAAAGCAAGTAAGAGGTGCTTCCATTTACAAAGTAATGATTTAAAGACAATGTTTAGTTTAAAAGATTAAAATAACATCTTAAAATGACCATTTTTTTCACTCTCAAAAGTATTTACAGCATTAGACACATATCTCCCTCTAATTATCCCAGGGAAAGCTTTTAACTTTTGACAAGAAGAAACAAAATTTCCGCAAATTCAGTATCTTTTCCTCTCCTTATTTAATTTGATGCAACTAAAAAAGAAAACCACTGCAGCAACACAAGTGTCCTCACTACAAACAACCTTAAAGCACCAATGTCTCTACAAAATAAAAAATTCTTCCAAAAACAGACTGACAAATTTTTCAATATCAATTAGCAGAAGTTTTTATTTCTGTAACATTAGGCAGGTTGCTGTGGTACAAAACAAATTTCTGTGACTAAGGTAAAAAGATCCCTGCATTGCACAAGCAACAGGGGAAATATTAATTTAATGATGCTACACAGAGTAAGATCAGAGGGAAATGAAAGTTATAACTTCCCCCAAAGAAACAAATACCTTCAATGAGTCTAACTGCAAAGACTGGCAAAAATTCCAATACTGAGTACAATTACTTAGACACCTTTAAATCACAATTTAGATTTTAAGCCATGTATGTCCAAAAGCATAATCGATATTCTGAGCTAAATTCCAGCCCCTAAAACTCACAAACTACTATAAATTAAAGAATGTAATTCATTTTGGTTAACTTTCTTTCCTAAAGAAACTAAAATACATTTTCAGACATTTCAGCTATGTAACAAAGTAAAAAAATAATGCAAAAATCTGAATTAAAGTTTTCTCTATGCTGGATTAGCTGGATTATCAAGGTCAAAATGAGCTGTTTCACTGTAGCTTTCCTTTTGTACAATTTAGCAAATCCTGTTAATAAAGGCAGCAATTTCGAAACATTGTGTTAGAAACATACATAAGAGATGATTATAAAGTTTTCAATAAAATTATAACATTTTCATCAAGAACTACTTTGAAATATTTCTAAATCACTAAAACTTAATAATTTACATGATTACAAAACCAAAGAACCTTCCACCAATAAATTCAGAATATATATATGTGTATGCATGTATGTATCTATGTATGCAGTATGCACACACACAAAAGCTATCAGTGTGTAAAATAAAGTATTCCAATTTTTTTAAACCACTTTTCTTTCTACAGGATGCTTATTTTGCTCATTTTCAATGAGACTTTCCTCTCAGAACAAATCCTACCATTCACATTCATGAAATAAACATAATTTTGGCTTTATGGCCTTGCCACAAATGTTTCTTAGTAAAATAAAGTTGCCAAGGTCTGAAAAGTAATCAGAAATACATTTTAAAGGGGAAATTACATTTTCATTTAAGAATAGGAAATTATGCAGTGCCTTGTAAAATCGACTTCAGGTAATGGGAAACAGAGTACCTCATACACACACGAGACACGCATGCACAACAGAGTAGTAAGTCATGAGGACAAAGCAAGGAGAGTGATATATTGGTATTATACCTAGAAAGCAGAAAGGCTAAACAAAATAATTCGTCTCTCGATCTCACTGAATTTTGTAGCTTAATTCACCCTGGACCCTCTGAGGCAAAATATATTTATAGAAGATATTCCCTGTGGTTCTTCCCCCACCCTTGAATGAGCTAATGATAAATGCAATTAAGTGGGAATTGTTTTTGAATCTAAATGAACTTCAATAATCTAACTATCTGGTAAGGGAGTCATAAGCTAAAGAAAATAGTTGCCTGCAAAGAGACAGAAAAATCAGCAAGAAATTCAAACTAAGTCTGTCAGATTTCACCAATGCCAATCCTACTTAATAGCAGCGCACCATCCCATCCAAAGAAAAATACAATTCCATAAAAATGAAGCCCGCTCCTCATCGTCTCACCTTGGGGTCTATATTCTTGAAGTTGGGGTCCTCTTCATCCACCTCGAAATAGAGCTCGGAGGAGGTGACAGAAAGAATGCCCTTCACTACAACAGAGGGGGCCACAAGCTGAGCTGGTGTGCTCAGGCTAACAGGACCTGCCAAAGGGAAAATGCAAGCTGCACAACTTGGAATGACATTTTTCAAGAATTCAAATAGATTCAAGCAGAAATTTTATTTAATTTAAAAATTCTCATCCCTAGCACCAAATTGCCTGCTAACTCCTACACTTACAAATTCTGTCATCCCCCCAAACTTCCTCTGAAAATGCAAAGTTAGGGTTCTCATACTAAGAGATTTATAACAGGCAATTAATGATAACAGTAAGCTAGGATGCAATTATTTTACTGGGAGTCTGCAAAGCTTTGGTCTAATCTGGAAAAGGGGGCAGCTCTGCCTAAATAAGTCCATCCACATTCCATTTAGAAAACAAGCCCCAGGCTATCAAACAACATGGAACAACAACCAGCAGCAAGGAGGACTCAATAGGCTCCCAAGGCCAGAGGTTAGTTTAGAGTTTGGCTGAGGCATGATTATAAAAAGATCACTAGCTTATTAGCAAAGTGAGAAACATTACACCATATTCTCTGGTAAAGATTTTGTGCCAGGCTGACACAAAGCCTCTTCCATAATAACTTTCCCCATGAAAGATTGGTAAAAATACTTATTTTCTAAGCCTGCCTTTCTACTGTTAAATTTTGTTCAGTGCTTCCAAATCTAATATTAGTGTAGTTCAGGGACTCTGGGAGTAAACAGCTGGAGGGTGGGTTTCCAAGTGAATGAATTTTTATTGGAATAATCAAATCTCCACAGGGCTTATCAAAGAGACAAATCAGCCTGCTACTGAAAACAATAGATTCAATACAGATAGAAGACCACAAAGTATATTGGAGCTAAATCTAAAATAACTAAAAAATAATGATTATATTACATATACATATAGATTTATGTAGAGATTCAATGTAGTAAGAAACTGAAATCCCATGTCAATTCTTCATTGTACAAATCCTATCGGTGAAGAAAACAGCAAGAGAAGATTGGCACTTAGAGGTCTGAATTAATATAGTGCCTATAAACACAGCACACCTATTCAGGTAATCAATGGGTGAATAAGTGTTTCAAAATTCAGATGAATTGACATTTCCATCGATTGTTAGAAGGGTGTTGGTCCTTAATCTCACATCAATCTTAATGTGTGCCAGTAGGACAATAGAAAGGATGCTCTGCGGAGATCAGAGCAGGTTTTGCCCTCTATTCCCAATGTACAAATACATTGTGTCTGCAGATGGGCAGCAGATAGCTACGGAACAGCCATGATTTCCCAAAGCTCATCCCTATAAATGGATGAAATAAGCAGCTATGTGTTCTTTTGCTGTCTCCTTTGCCCTCTGTACATTAGCATGTAATCCTGAGAAGAAATAACATTTTTTCAATCACTCTCAGACATTCAATTACAGGGTAAGCAGACAGCTGCAGGAGCTAGGGCAGCCTAGGTCCTAAAGAAGACCCCTGACAATTTCCACTTCATTTCTAACCCACACCACTTTATTAGTGTGGATTACTTCCTAATCCTATTGCCATTGTCAGGATTATATAATTAAACTCCCCTTTCACCTCTATTACTGTATGAATGTATTACTAGTAGCAAGAATAGAAGCAAAATAAAGGAGGAGGAAATGGGTAAATGGATATGAAGGAAAAGACTAGAGAATAGCATTGTCCACCTTATTCTCTATTCCTGTCCTAAGTCCCTCACACTATGCTCCAATTAAATTTACTTTACTTCACATAGAAGTCCACAGGTCATCAGAGAAGAGGCCATTATGCATTTTGCCTTTTCATTGCCATTCACTGCATAGTAGTGCAGGTTGAACATATACGTATGTCATTAAATGTAAGATTTCTAATGCCTTTTCTCTTAAATAAAAATGATAAAAACAGGTTATATAATTTTCCCTAAAGAAATCATAGAATCTTTCAGACTTTCCTCATAGAGGGACAGAGCCACAGGCATTAAAAAAAAAAAAAAAAAAAAAAAAAAGCCATTTAATGAATGACTAAAATTTCAGGCTAAACAAGAGAATTTTTCCCATAAGGGAAGTAAAAGTGAAAATCTGCAGAGTACAAATCAAAAATTCCTACATCAGGTAAAATATGTGAATCCTGTGTAAAGCCACAGCATTCCTGAAATGGGTTTTTGAGGGAGTTAAAGGTATATGCAGCATGTTCACTAAGACCTGTATATCAAAGCAAATAGCTTATCTGCCTCCAAGCTTTATTTACAAAACAATTGGCAGAATCCTGCTTATAACTCTCACATTACAGAGATTAGGTAACTCCCATGGAATGGTGAAGCAATTTTATTTTGTTGTTGCTGCTTTTAAACTTTTTTTTCTTTTTCAGTGAAAATAAATCATTAAAATGAGCAGAGTAGAAACCGAACAGGATAAGAAAATAAAGGAGAAAGTGTTGCAGATTAGGTAGAAAATGTTTGAGGGCACAAAAAATTTTTATCTTGTGTAATTATGGGTGTAAACTTAGTAGTCCTAGTGGTCACAACTGAAAAAGTAAGTAATTAGCTGTGTAAGCAAGCTGAAATGTCTGCACAAGCACTGAATTTACCGGTGAAATTCTCTAAATCTTTCTCATCCACGGATGACAGAGTATCGTCGTCGCCTTCAGGGAGGATCTCGTTTTCTGAGTTCTGGTTTCCTAAGGCCTGACTCCTGATGGACTGTTTTCCTTTAGCAAGGATATCTTCATCTGCAGCTGAAATGAGAAGGAAACAAAGCTGTCCATCAGCCCCCGAAGAGCACTTTGGCAGAGGGGCAGGGAGCTGTGGTGAGGCTAGGTGGGCAATCATTTGCACACGGAGTTATCCACATTGGGGAAAGTGACTGGGATGGCATGCATGATCCTTCTGACAAACGGGATTCCCCAAACCTAGTCTAATGTTACCCTGAACAAGCACCCTAATCCCATTAAATCTGACCCTCACAGAACCATTTATTTACTTATAGTTAGGGCAGGAGAAGGTTCAAAAGTAGCACATTTTTGGAAATTTGTCAGTAGAAAAAATCAGAACCTATTTTTACAAATAATACCTACATAACACTAAAAAGTAAGGAAGACCGATTCACATTCCTGGGATAATATACTGATAAACATTTTGAAATGTTTGGGGAATGGCTGTGAAAAAGAATCCAGAAGGAAGAAGAGTCAGAGCTAGGAGTGTCACAGCCAGTGGGAACTCAGGCCAGACCCTGAAGCCATATCTGCCACTCATAAAGCTCTAGCAGTTCTTAGAGGCTGTGTTCTCTTCCTCTTAACTCCACCCTCCCTCCTTCCTTCACCTTGCCCTTGCCCCACCCCCGCACCCCCACTTCGGCCCTTAGACAAATATCCAAGAGCAAGGCAATGTGGAAACTAAGTGGAGACTCAAACATTACCTCCTCCCTGTGTTTAAACTAAAGGGCTAAGACACCCCGGGGGCAAACATAACAGAAAGCCTGGGATGAGAGGCATCTGGGCAAGAGCCTCATGCTGCCTGAGCTGCAGCAGCCTGTGGAGAGCAGCACAGACTGGGAGGCAATGTTACAGGCTGCTGGACTCCAGGCGAGGGAGGGAAAGCTAGCAGGAAATCCGAGGAGTGAAGAAGCAGTTCTGTGGAGCACCTACAGCCAACAATGGAACCACAGACAGAAGCAGAGGTGCAGCCAAAAGGAAAAAACACTGATACTCAAAATACTGACTTCAAATCCCCAAGTCCCTCCAGAGAGACTCCGCTGCTTTGAGCAGCTTTCTCCCTAAGAAATAAAAGCAGATACTGACTGCTGGATTCTGATTTTTAAAAGCTCATTGTGTCACATAAGGGAAAGTTTAGCATCCTCCTTCCATCCCTGGTTTCCAGCTAGGGAAATCCCAGAGGCAAAGCACCTGATCTGCCCAGGCAGCAGCTATTGATATGGAAATCAGATGGATGGGCTTTTTGCTCCACAGCAGTTTCTGCCCAGACATAAGGCCCCAAACCCACAAAGGATAAAGCCCTCAGTTTGCAATAACATGACTAAAATTTATATATGTCATGTATGCCGAAGAGTTAAACTATATGTATGTTACCTGGTTAACCTGAGAAATCGTTGAGATGAATAGGCATGGTTATGGATAACTTTAAAAGGCAAAAGTTTACTTTTATCGTTTATTATGAGTTCACCATGTATATCATTTACATACAATATGTATGGCACTTCTTAAAATAATATAGGTGCCTTCTATTAAATAACAAAGTCATGGAAAGAAGCTTTCATTATTTAGCTCTGAATACCCTCTATGGGTAAGTAAAATCTTATTTTCCTATGCTGCAAACATATGAAGGTCTCATAAATATTTAGAAAACAATTTAAGAATCCAATTTAAATGGATTTGTATTTTTAAAAGCTACAAAGAAATATACCCAAACCCAATACTTTTAAAGAACATATCAGTATATGTTTTTATATTATTGCTTATATTTCAAGTATTTATGTTTCCTTACTTTGAAATCATAAACACTGGCCCTTAAGCCCAAACAAGACCTTTTTCAATTTACTATCAATTTTACTAAAAATAAATTGGTCACTGATAAATACAAGAGAAATCACCATTTTCTATATTTTCTTATAAAGTACATTACAATAAATTAACAACTACCAGTCAGGTTTTAGTATAAAATCAGCATGTTACGTTCTCATTTCCTGGATTTAAATTCCTTCTTCTAAGCAGAAATAATAATAATGCTAATATTAAACAACACTTATCATGTGTCAGGGAGTGTTCAAAGCACTTCACATATTTAACTCATTTAATTATCATAAACCTCTTCTATTTTTCCTTTTCAGATGAGTAAACAGGCTCAGAGAGGGATACGAAACTTGTCCAAGGAACACAGCTACTGAGAAGTAGAATTAGGAGTCTGTGGCCCCAGAATCTGGGCTCTTAACCACTATACAAATATTAATGCATATACAACTTACTGATTACCTTACTAATTCTTATGTTTCTCATAGTGCATTTTAAAAGGGTAAGTCAGAATTATAACAAAAAAGTAAAGAATAAAAAATGTTCATTTCCAAACCTAAATCTGATGAACATATGACAAACACATCAAAAACAACTAAATTCAACACCTTGCTCATTACTTCTCTGATTAGTGCCATACATGTTGTAAAGTAAGCCAAGCCTATTTGAAAAAAAAAAGAGAGAGAGAGAGCGAGCGATAGAAAAAACCCTTTAATCTGCAAACATTTACAAAAAAAAATGAGAGAAGCCAGTGGCAATATAAAATAGCTCAATAAATAAATTCACATTCACTTAAATGACCATTAAATAAAATTTTTTATCCTTTGCAACTGGAATTTAAATTTTTTTAAATGTTTTCATCATGCTGACACATTAAAACACAGAACCTTCTGAATTAAATAAAATTTTGTGAAAAGAAGTTTAAAGTATTCTAGTCCTACTATACGCATACAAACACGCACTTTTTATTTATTTACTTATTTTTACAAGCTCAGATTCTGGAATTGTTCAACCTCAACTGAAAAACCTCTTGTCATGGAAAATATGCAGCTTACTGATATTTAGAATGGTTTTCCTGTAATTAACTCCCCCTTGAGGATTTTAAGTTAGCAGCAGTAAAATTACCAACAGTACTCTAATACACACCACATGCGCTGGCATTCAATTCTCAATGGTCTAATAGCTTTCTGAAAAAGAACTTTTTTCTTCTCAAAATTAGAACAAAAATGACCCAAACATAAAATAAAAGATAATTATCATGTTTATGTGCTGGGAAAAGTGTATTTTTAACTTTCGTTTGCCTTATACTCAATCAACCATTGAAACAAGTATCAACTCTTTTGATGTGAGTATATTCTACACTTTATAAAAGTTTCATTGACTGAAGTCAGAACATATTTTGGTTCAGTTTTAAAGCTTGATTCGGATCTTTTTCTGGCTAATCAAATTACTGCCAAAGATGTTAACTGTTTAAATTTTTATATCACTATTAAAAGATTGCCTTCATCTAAGCTCACATTTTATTCTGGTTTAATATTTATACTAACTTAATAACTAGAGTACAGTTGTTACATAAATTGGATAAATTTGTCAAAAATGCACTCTTTGAATCATGACTTTAGATTCACTGAAGCTAAGAGCATGAGAGGAATCAGAGAGAAGCTGGTCCTCAAAATGTAAAGTTCAGGTTCTTCAGAGCTAGCGCAGGACATGAGTTGATTGATTCATTCAACACAGGCTAAGTGAGTAAAATTAAAACAGAATAAAAACATGGAAAACTGTTCCACCTATGATATAATTCTCCTTTTAAAAGTCCACTGCACAGTGAACTAGTAATCAATAATCCATATTACAGTAAAAGTTTAAACATTAAGAATTACCATCTTATTTTTTAAAAATTACTGCTGAAATAACAGTGACCTCAAATGTACATAAATTAAATACGGGAATCCACTTAGTGTGGTGTGAAGTACACAGCATAACTGTTTATTCTGAACAGAACAAAATAGAATATCTTATACACAACTATTTTCCTAAAATAATTCCACTTTATATAGTTTGTGCAGTTTCCAAAGGGTTCCAAGTTAAGAAGATTTACCCTAGGAAAAATTGGTGGAACTACAAAGGATGATGAGGAGAACAAACCAAGTTCATCTCCCAGTGATCCCAGGCTCCTGGAAAGTGGTAGACAGAGAACCTAATAGATGTTGAATTGTAAAAAGACAGAAATGGTATCTGGCATTATTGAAGTTATGAGAGAATGGTATCATTTAGGACCTTTACATGGTCTGTCATCCCTACAAAACCACATGAGGTACTTGTATCATTCTATATGATTACAACATACTGTTTAAACTATGTTAAATCCTCCTCATATATTTCTATTAACATGCACAGCCCTACAAAATAAAAATGTCTTGAATTCATAGGATTCTACTGCTAAATTTGTTCAGTGTTTGAATTAAACCCAATCTTTCTACCATTTAAAACATGTTTCATATGGCTTTAATTTGAATATAAAATGCCCATTATACTAAACAATGGATTTTAGAAAACAGCGTAACACAATGGTCCTCTGATTAGTCATCGGTTAACCTGGGCTCAATCCTACATTTACCAAGAATTATGTTGGCCTTTTCAAAATTCCTCAATTTCCTTTTCTGTAAAGAATAAAGTTAAGACTAAACTTTAGCCTAAGTTCTTTCCAAATCTAAAATGCTGTGATAATAAATAACTGATAAGCTGGCCTCTGAGCTTTAGGAGAATGTTACAAATCATTACAACTCATTTCTAATAAAAATTAAACCTATAAAATGGACCAAAATGCCCTGGAGAATCAAATATCCACCTCTGCTTGCTGCTGCTAATTTCCATAAAGAATATTTAATCATAGAAGGAAGTATTGGTTTTAATTTTAAAATATGACTCAGTTTCTGCAAAGTTAAAGAAATCTCCCATTACAAAATGACTTTTATAAATAACCACTTTGGAGGGTCTCTCTTTGAAAAATTACCTAAAGCCTTTTTCCCCAAGCAAGTTAATGTGAACTTGGGAAGGGCAATTAAATTGTCAGAATTAAAAAATTTGTTTTTAACTAGAAGGTAGCCAGAAGTAGAGTCATGGGGCTAGTATTGATCGCCCAAACAGAGAACATCACTCTTCAGGTATTTACTCTGCCACCTTTACACCAGAGGCTTTCCTTCAAATCAAATCAATCCATAAAAAAGATGGCTCTTACTACTAAAATACATAACTAATCTCCAATGGCATTTCTATTTAGATGCTGTCCTTTAATAAAGATAATATAATTTATGATGTTTTAAGATACTGCATTTTCAAAATGTCCTGTCTCCTTAGTTAAATCAATTATAAAAAAGTGAGAAGTTATAAAACCGAGACATTAGCCAGTAAAGTCTATTTTAAATATTCAAATTCCACGTTACAGCATAGTATTTATCCATGCTAAAATCTGTAATTTCAACTGGTTTTTGATCATGTTAACTGTTTTATTTTGCATTCTTGTCTCTTACTATGTTTATTTTCATTAGCTTTCTGTTGTTATTAAGTTAGGAATAAAAAACAAAGACTTTTATAATTAACACAAAATTAAAAATGAATGTCAACTATAAGATACTTTAAGAAATATTTTAAAATTAAGCTCTTTGCTTACATAACATATTAGCATAAATTAAGATGATATCAAACAATACTGTAGCACAATCCATGTGCTGAGTTCCAAAACTGTCTAATATTTCTTTATTATTTAAAATAAATATGACATACAAAATATGATTAGAGTTTGTATATTTTTCAAAAAATGTTATGTTATTATGACATATCTTCTTAATTGGAAGACCACTGAAGAATCTCCTACATATTTAATTAGTTTTTTTTAAATATATATTTCAGATTTAAATTTTTGTTTTTCGTCTTTCAGAGCCTTTTAAGTATTAATGTAAAATGTTATCAAGTAGAATGAAAACTGCATAAAATGATTAACTGTACTTCTCTCTCTCAGTATGGAAGTACATAATAAAATACAGATAAGTAATTAATATATTAATCTTTCAATTACTATTTCGAGCCATTAGAGTGAAATCTGCTTCTATATAGGATTTAAAATTGTCTTCATTAAATGATAGTAAGCATTTCTAATACCTTTTTTAAATCAGCCTCTTAGCATTAAAAATGTTGTCATGATAATTATTTTTAAATGTAAAATTCAACAATAAGATATAAACTGATTCATTATGAAGAAGCTTATAGTCCCCAAAATGGCTAAATATATTATTTTTAAAAAAATAGATTTTAATAAGCTCTGTAATTAAATATATTCCACAAATTTTAAATTCAGTTACTGATATTTCAGATAAAAGGACTAACAGTTCAGCTCTGTGCAATTTTAGAAAACAATCCCTCTCTCCAGATATAAAACAAAAAATTTTCATAAAAGCATTTTTATTTTCATTCATTGACTGCAGAACTCACAACTCAATGTGAAATGACAGTTAAGAAGACAGAAAAATACTTATTAAATTTTAAGTGCACATGGTAACAACTGTTTGACTGAAAAGGATAAAGCCACGAAAAGGCTGATTTTTCAATGTAAGGGTCATTAACCAAAAACAAAAAAACAAAAACAGGAAAGAAGCGTGTACGTGTGTGTGTGTGCGTGTGCATGTGCATGTGCGTGTGTGCGTGTGTGTGTGTGTAATATCTAACACCACATAAAAAGTCCATGAACCTTAAAAGCAAAAGTGGCCTAATTAATTCTACATCTTATTTCTCCTTCTCCACCTCCTGCAGTTGAAGAAGTAGGGCTCTGAGACTATTATTGCTTTTAGATCACTTTGTTATTGACTAGTCTCTGTATGATCATTTATTTTAAAGGACTGATGTCACATTTGGTGTTATATCTGATGACATATTGTGGACATTTTCTTCCAGAAATGGCTCTTTAAGGCTGAGTGCAAGAGGTTAAGCTGCCTGACTGAGGCCAAATCTAAGACCACAGACTTTTAATCTAACTTCTCAATATCCTTATTTATGTAAGTTAACATATATTTTGTATACTGGATACTTTCATTTAACCATAAACTGCTGCATATTAAACGAATCCCTTCCAAACGAGAAAATAACACTATTTCTAACTTATTAAAAAAATAACCAATTTTATTTTATAAAATCAATGTAATTTTACTATGGAGAGGGACATTTTCTTCCTTAATCAATATATCTTAATAGACTTTCAAAAATTATAAAGTATTAAGTGAAACCATATGTCCAAAGAGAATAAATTATCAAACCCTAACGACTTTTTCAGTTTTTCCAATTTGCTCATCAGGCTTCTACCTAAACTGAATCATAGTGATATGCATTATATCAAAATAGGAAAAGTGTTTTGTTAAGCTCTGATAAGAAGATGATGCAGAACAGGAACATTGAAAATAATGCCTATTCCCTTCTTCCAGGAGTCATTTGTCACAACCACCTACAAATCAAGGCTCAGGATGTATCTAGCCACTTGGACATTTATTACCACATCTCCCACTTCATAATCTCATGCTAAAATACCCTGGTTGAGGGAAAACCATAGGCACACAACAGAACCTGGAAACCTATTTGGTTTGTAAATGCTGTCTTTCTGTTATTCATGGATTTAAGGCGGGTGTCATGGATTAATCCACTCAAAGCTGAACGTGCCATTTAAAAGGAGAAATATTTTATCCTCCTGCTCTGAAACAAAGGGTCTATATTAAGTAAGTTTTGTATGTGAACATAATAAATAAATACACTTGACACCATAATTTAATAGGACACTACACTAACTATAAAAAATGTGAACTTCTCTTTCTGGGGTAACTAAGAAATGTGGTGTTGGACCATTTTACAATGCCTTGTAATAATGAAGATACGCTCTTCATTACCAAGTACTGTACCTGCTGCAACTGGCAAGGAGTAGTTTATACACTGACCATGTTCCACGGCTGTTTTTAGTGTCGCTTCAGGATGTGTCGATCCTAGAGGGTTACGCACAAATCGTCGCCGGCGCCGCAAGTCATCTTCCCAGTAGTCAAGGCGCCAGAACTCACGAGGACGACTACAATGAAACAGAGAAGCCACATATGTTAGCAATTATCAAACAGCGTGGTAGCACTGAATTTCTGCATAAAGCTCTCCTTGTTTGCACTGCCTTTTTTTTCCCTCCCTTTCCTCTTAATTCTCCCTCCACCTCACACTCCCCTTTCTGCAATCTTTAACTTAGGTATGTCCTTGAAAATAACAATATCACCTTCCAGTCTAAGGAACTCCTTTTCCTTTTTCTTGGAAGGTGAAATGAGCACTAAATACATCATTTTGAAATGAATTGCTGACAGTGTGATCAGTTTCCCCACACTCTAGTGGCATGTGCTCTGATTTCAGCCTCATTTCAGCCTCAGCAGGGCACCTTTCTCTGTGGCTGCATTTATAAACCAGAATAGGGAAAAGGCTATTATAAATATGGTATAGCATTACCTATATTAATCAAAGTCTGTCCCCCTTCATTTTTCTTCCTAATTTGTGCCTTTTTGCACAAGGTCAGTAAATCATACCATGAATTCTTGGTCCAGAAAGTGTTAACTTTAATGAATATCTCAGTTACATGGTTATGTATGTGATAATAAAATATTACTCTGTTTAGATGTGCAGGAATTTAATTAAAATAATCTCTTAAAATATTCATTACATTTAGCCCCTGAGGCTTAGAACAACACAAGAAAATGCATTTCTTTTCCATTTACTGTTTTTAAATAAACCATTCCTATAGAGTGAAATAGCAATCTATTTTCAAGCAAATCAGATTGGATTTCTGTTTTATGTAGTCTGTTTTTATATTTAATTAAAAACTACATGCTATATGATGTGCAATAATTGCTGTATCAAAAGCATGCTTTTGGAAATGTATTTTTTTAAAGAGTTCACTCAATTCAAGTTCTATATTTTCCCCAATTATGTAGATGTTGTACATGGCAATGCATAAATGTCAACTTTCTCTCCTATTAACTAATTGTGATCTAACATGCTGGAAAAAATTTTATAAAGAAAACACTAATAGTAAAAAAAAAATCTCTGCAGAATGTATTTATTCACTAAAGATACACAACATGAAAACCTATGGGTCTCGATAATGAAATTTTAAAAATTCATAATCAAAATTTCTGCAAGGAATGTCTAATACAAAATAAAAGCTCACTTGTGTTTCATGAGCTAATAAAATTGTACCTGTCAGCTTTGACAAATTAGTAGTCTTGACCAATTGACAGTCCCAAAATATTCACATAAAAGTTACCCGTTTTGATGTTTTAAAGATGGTATAAAATTCAAAAGATTTATAAATAAGTACTTAATCAATTAAAAATTATCCCAGATTAATAAAAACATAGGTAACAAACAGTATGTTATTTAAAGAAAATATTTTTTTAAAAATAATCGGAATCCATGCTCTTCTCTGAGAATTCTGGACAGACACGGGGAACACCAACGATTTCCTGTGTTGATTTTGATCATGCGTAAAGAGGAGATATAATGCAATCAAAATGGAGTGCCAAAGAGTGTAAGATTTACAGACCTCAAAAGAAAAATTAAAAAGCTCTTTTATTCGTTTTTGTTATTTTGCTGTTTAAATTTTAAATGAAAACTAATGTTATCATTTAAAAATAAATAAGGAATACCTTATTTATTTACACACAAATTAAGAATTTACACACAAGCAAAAGACAACAGTTGTTTGAGCTCAATTAATGAAACAAAATTCTCCTTAGGTGAGAGGGGGAAAGGCACACAGATGGCTCTGTGCTTGGCTTTGATAGTCATGGAGCTTGGATAGGCACTTCATCATTCTGCCTACCTACATTTATCTGTTAAAATTATTATCAAATATCAGCCAGGATGCAGTCGTGAATCACAGGCTGCTCCTCGTCTTCAGGGGAATGATACAATGAGGGTCTATTCATCAGTGCAGCAATCGGCACAAGTAATTAGTTCCCTAGACTGAGATCCCCTACAAGGCCTATTTCAGTCAGCACCACAAACATATGACCATGTAAAGCTAATGAAAGCTGCTAAAATTTGTTAACCTTTTCTGCCATCAATCCTTCTAATATTCCATGCTTCAGTATTATGCAAAGGTGGTAAATTATTAATTCGTCATTAATCCATCCTTCTGAATTTTGAATCAAATTAAATGATGTCATTCTTCTTGATAACAATTAAAATTATAAGAGATGTTAAGCTGCTATTATAAAATTATTACTAAATTAGGTAGCAACATATTGTAGTATAATGCATGAGAGTGAAGTCAAACTGAAGGCTAATAAAGTGTGTGTAGTGGTTTTATCATACAGTAGAAAAAACAGAGGAATAATAAAATCACCCACAAATTACCAAGTAACTAAAAGATAGCATGTATAAGAATAATAATCAAAATTAGAAGCAAGCAGAACTATAATATTTATTTCTGTGCTCTTTGACACTAACAAAAAATGGTCACAATGGTGACATTTGGCTGAAACAAAAGCCCCAACACATCAGGTCTGAGAATTTGTTTGCATAGTAAAAAAAAAAAAGAAAGAAAGAAATGTTTAAGATAAGTTTTAGTTGCACTAACTATATATTTCTGTATACAAATGTAAATATTTTACCAAAACTAAAAAATACTTAGATATAACCCAAACAGAATGAAGAACTTTATACCTCAACATAATCTGTACAATAAGCTATATCCTCAGACGACCTTCTCCAAGTCATCTACTTCCTGTACAACGCTTTAAAGTAATCTAAAGACAAAGCAAACACCACTTATTTCAGACCACAAATCTAGAATGAAAAACAAAAATCACATAGAGAGACCAACACTTTCAATGTATTTTTGAGAGTCTCTCCATATAAAAGCACTGTTCTAGGTGACATAGGATGAAACCCTGAGGGAAGTTACTCATAATGGAATACTTACTGACCTCATCTGAAACAATAGCATTTATCACCCAATTTCTGTTGGTGAGAGTAACACATGTTCTTTGGACAGAAGTCATACTCATTTTTTCAGATGAGGGTAATTACAAGCATGTTTAAAGTCACTTACACAGTAACAAAACTGGGCCTAAGAGTGCAATGTTTTGTCCTCTTGACCCTAACTCCCTCCAACAACTTATACATTCAGTATATAAAATTCTACCACCCCAAAAAGAAGCATGATTTGTCATTTAAGAAAGGATCAGAAAGGAGAATGTGTAGTTTTCAATTATCAACATACTGTAACTTCTAATAATCCACATAAAGTTTTCACTCTCATTTAAGAAATATTGACATCCCCTCCCCCAAAAACCCCTGCTAGGAGAAACAGGATTTAAAAAATGGCAAATTTGGCATACCAACCCAACTTGCTCCCCATAAGTTTATGAATTAACAAAACAAATTACTGTATTTTTTAGAGTTACTATATGGTATGATTAGTAACATTAAAAAGAATCCAAGAATTCAAACAGATGGTGGACCAAAAACAAGCTTGGATGAGAAATCATTTATTCTGAGGCCTTACAAATACATGTCTAGGTCACTATATAATATACTACCTCTCTATATATGTATCTACTCCCCAAAATTATATTAATACTACATGATGCCAACATCATCTTTTTAAAAATATATATTTTAAAAATATATATTTTATTGATTTTATTGAAAAAAACTTCATCTTTTTAAAAATATATATTTTATTGATTTTTTACAGAGAGGGAGAGGGATAGAGAGTTAGAAACATCGATGAGAGAGAAACATCGATCAGCTGTCTCCTGCACACCCCTTACAGAGGATGTGCCCACAACTAAGGTACATGCCCTTGACCAGAATCGAACCTGGGGCCCTTCAGTCCGCAGGCCGATGCTCTATCCACTGAGCCAAACCGGTTAGGGCCACAAACTTCATCTTTATCCATTTCCACTAATAAGTAAAACTAAGATCACAAAAATTATTCAAATTAAGGATGTGATCCTGGGATCTATAAGATTTTCTGTAAAATAAAGCATTTTCTGTAAAAGGGGCTATAATTAGGTCCCCTATCAATACACAGCCTCCAAGTACTCAAATCTTTGCTAATAGGAGTACATGCGTCTTTGAAAGTTTGAGGATGATATTAAAATTAAATGTTCTAACTTTTATTTCTAATGATTTCTCCACAATGTTTGGCCTAATGTTAAAATCTGAGATTAAAATTACAAGGTAGTTCTAATTGTCTTTTTCTAATTATAAATCATCTAATTATCTTTCTAAATGTAAATCTTTTACATTTATGTGTTTGTATACACACTTCTTTAACATATCACTACAATCTATACAGAAAAGAATACAAGATGATGCCATTTTATATATACAGAATATATATTTTCTATTCAACAAACACAGAATTGGACAGACTGCTGAAATAACTCTTAGAAGGAAACATAACTCAAGTATCAATAGCAATTTATTCCCTTTCCTAGGCCCATTGTGGTTAGTGAATTGATCAGGCAAAACAAATAGATAAGAATAAGCAAAACGAAAATCAGTTCTAAAAGGTAAAAGTATTAAAAGAGAGAATCAAGCCCTGGTGAGGTGGCTCAGTTGGATGGAGCATCGTCCCATACACCAAAAGTTTGTGGGTTCAGTCCCCAAGTGATAGATGTTTCTCTCTCTTCCTCTCTTTCTCTCTCCTTTCCTCCCTCTTTAAAATCAATTTTGAAAAAAATACACATATATCCTCAGGTGACAGTTAAAAACAAACCTCAAAGAGAATCAATAACTAAAATATGACCCACATTCTTCCTATAATAGATGAATGATTCAACCAAAACTAATCTATTATTTTCCACACGTAAATTATAGATTTTTTAAAGTTCAGTTTTCCTCAAAGAAAGTATGGTAAGCCAGTTAACAATGTATGAATAGATAAATTTTGAAACAGAATTCTAAACTATTTTCTAATAACAATGATTGACTCTTTCTTTAACTTGAGCCAGATATTAGGGATATAAGGACTATTGAGATATTGTCCCTAATTAAGAAGCACAAATGGGACACAGTAGTTAAGAGTGTTGTCCTGCAGAGAGATGGGACTCAGGTTTAATTCCCGGTCAAGGGCACATACCTGAAATGTAGATTCGATCCCCAGCCCAGGTCAGGGTATATAGGGAAGGCAACCAATCGATGTTCTTTCACACTGATGTTTTCTCTTGTCTCTCTCTCTCTCTCTCTCTCCCTCACCCCTATTCTTTCTCTCTTCCTCCTCCCTTCCTTCTTCCCACTCTCTTCCAATACTCCTTCCCTCCCTTCCAGTCTCTAAAAATATCCTCAAGTAAGAAATTAATTAATTTAATTTTGTAACTATCAGTTTGTACTATTAATTAATTATTAATTAATAGTACAAACTGGTAGTTACAAAATAGTCACTGGGATGTAAAATACACATAGGAAATATAGTCAGTAATATTGTAATAACTATGTAATGCCATGTGGGTATTAGATTTATGGGGGAAATACTTCTTAAGTTATATAAATGTCTAAACACTATTCTGCACACCTGGAACTAATATAGTACTGAATGACAACTGTAATTGAAAAATAAAAACTAAATAAAAATACAGACTTAAAAAAGATACTGTCACTGACCTGGTAGACAAAACATATGTGAAAATAAATAATAAGAATTAAAAAAAACAACACATGTATGATAGAGCAGAACTTTATTAAGTGGCTATTAAACTGCACAACTCCGGGGAACACTGTTCACATCAAAATGTGTGTGAGTGGCACTTCTGGAGTTGTACAATGCTTGGCTTGCATTGCTATATGAAGACTGTGTGAGAACAATAGGGTGCTATGAGAATGCCTATATTTTTCCCTCTCCATACAATGCTCATGCTCCTCTCTCTGACAGTAAAATTTAATCTTGGAGATAGGAACCTGAACAAGGTCCTTCCAATGCTATCAGTAGCAGTCACATGGTCAGTACTTATTCCTCTGCTACAGGAAAAAATGTTCACACCAGGAACATATATGGTTGTCAAAAAACAGGCAAAACTGAAAATGTAGAATAAAACAAACAAAAACAAAAGAAAAACATTAACATTTATTTCAATGAAGTCATGAAGTTCATATTACTTTAAGGAAAATTACTTTCTTGATAGTATATTAAAGTAAAACAATGCTAATTACTAAAATCAGTGATAGCTATATAAGTATTCCACTAATTCTAAAGCCTAAATATATTGGCACTTGTTATTCAAATTAGCCATATATATATATACACACATCTCTCTTCTCAATGGCATTATTGTCATTTTAATGTGATTTGGATCTAATTCATTAAAAGAATGCTAGTTTTTTTAAAACACTATCACAAAGAAATTACATTAGAAAAAATTTCCAGTTTCCACCAAACCCACTTTCTTGAGACAATACCTGATAAATATTTGTGACCTTACAAAAGCCGGTAATAAATTCATTTGGCTACAGAAAAATTCTAAATCCTAGAAAAGTTTAGTACTTCATATTTATTCTTAAACTAGAGGCCCGGTGCGCAGAATTCGTGCACGGGGGTGTGTGTCCCTCAGCCCAGCCTGCACCCTCTCCAATATGGGACCCCTGGAGGGATGTCCGACTGCCAGGGATGTCTGACTGCCCATTTAGGCCCATTTGGGGCAGCCGGACATCCCTCTCACAATCCAGGACTGCTGGCTCCCAACTGCTCACCTGCCTGCCTTCCTGATTGCCCCTAACCTCTTCTGCCTGCCAGCCTGATCACCCCCTAACCACTCCCCTGAGAGCCTAATTGATGCCTAACTGCTCCCCTGCCAGCCCAATTGCCCCTAACCGCCCTCCCCTGCTGGCCTGGTCACCCCTAACTACCCTCCCCTGCCAGCCTGGTAACCCCTAACTACCCTCTGCTGCCGGCCTGGTTGCCCCCAACTGCCTTCCCCTGCAGGCCTGGTCCCCCAACTTCCCTCCCCTGCCAAACCGGTCACCCCTAACTGCTCTCCCCTGCTGGTATGGTCCCCCACCAACTGCCCTCCCCTGCAGGCCTGTTCCTCCCCTACTGCCCTCCCCTGAAGGCCTGGTCACCCTAATTGCCCTGTCCTGCAGGCCTGGTCCCCCCCAACTGCTCTCCCCTGCAGGCCTGGGTCCCACCCAACTGCCCTCCCCTGCAGCCCCGGTCACCCCCAACTTCCCTCCTCTGCCGGCCTGGTCACCCCTAACTGCCCTCCCCTGCAGGCTTGTCCGCAACTGCCCTCCCTTGCAGGCCTGGTCCCTCTCAACTGCCCTCCCATGCTGGCCATCTTGTGGTAGCCATCTTGTGTCCACATGGGGGCAGCCATCTTTGACCACATGGGGGAAGCCATCTTGTGTGTTGGAGTGACAAGTCAATTTGCATGTTACTTTTTTATTAGATGGGATAGAGGCCTGGTGCACGGGTGGGAGCTGGCTGGCTTGCCCTGAAGGGTGTCCCAGATCAGGGTGGAGGTTCCCTTGGGGCATGAGGCAGTTTGGGCGAGAGGCCTGTGGTGGTTTGCAGGCCGGCCACGCCCCCCAGTGACCCAAGCATAGTCCAGGCTGGCTGGAAGCAGATATCTGGGATTTATTTATCTTCTGTAATTCAAACTTTGTAGCCTTGACCCGAGGCTAGGGCAGGCCAGGGCAGCAGGAAGTTTGGCTTCCTCCATTGCCAGAGGCAACCCAAGCCTCCTGCTTGCTCCAGCTCCATGGCCGCCACCATCTTTGTTGGGATTTATTTATCTTCTATAATTGAAACTTTGTAGCCTTGAGCGGAGGCCAGGGCAGGCCAGGGCGGCGGGAAGCTTGGCCTCCTCCATCGCTGGGGGCACCCCAAGCCTCCTGCTTGCTTCAGCTCCTTGGCTGCTGCCATCTTGGTTGTGTTAATTTGCATACTTACTCCTGATTGGCTGGTGGACATGGATTGTGGGCACAGCAGAGGTATGGTCAATTTGCATGTTTCTCTTTTATTAGATAGGATTTTTATATTACCTGTTTTAATAAGTCCTGATTCTGGCTAGCTTCTATTTTCATATTTTTAGATTAAAAATGCATGCTAGACATTACAACTAAAATAAATAGTAACCTCTAAAAAAAGGTAAACATTTTCAGTGCATTGTCAGCTAGAAGATAAAAGTGCTTAAGTTCTACAGGGGTTTCACTTTCTGCATACTAGTAAATCCTGGTGAAATAATGTTCTGGTACCATAGGGCAGTGGTCAGCAAATTGCGGCTCGTGAGCCCCATGTGGCTCGCGAGCTGCGGTTTGCCACTCTGTTGACTAATGAGTTTGCCGACCACTGGGATAGGGGCTTAATCACAAGGAACAACAACAGCCTGTAGTTATTGGAATCGAGAGTCTAGGTCAGCGGTCGGCAAACTCATTATTCAACAAAGTGCAAACAGTAGCTCACGAGCCGCGTGTGGCTTGCAAGCTGCAGTTTGCCGACCACTGTCATAGGATATCATACAACATAAAATTATACTTTATCTCACAAACTGAATTCTACAGTGCCATCATGCAGATAGGCAGAAAAAAAATATTAACTAAAACCTCTGTTTACCAAATACCAACTATAAGTCAAAGGCAGGTGATCTATGGACTGTGCTGTCTTAATGAAACGAAAGAAAAACCATTCAAATATATGGATTCCAGGGGAAGAGACATGTTCTACAGCAGAATTCTTTCTTTATTGAGGCCTGACATAGGGATTTGATATTAAGTTGAGTCACTAAAGCATCATTATATTACTTATGTAAAATAATATTTTATGTAGTTAATGAATATTTGCATGGTATTATTCAGTGCATTTCCTCATTTGCTTTTAGAGGCATTTGGATACCCATCATCAATTAGCTGTTACTTTGAGTATTTTATAAAAATACAATTTTGCAACAAAGTCAATTATTCAAAAAATAATCCCAAGCTTTTCCTAGTTGCTATTAGCCTGTTAACCATTTTCTTATTCAGTCAGCATTTTTACCAATAAGAAAAGTTATGAGAAAATAAATATATAGTGTTAATTGTATTATCAATTAAACTCTAACAAAACACAAATGAAAAAAAATTTTAATAAATTATGTTGCTGGTTAGTAAAAGCCCTAAAATTCACCTCAGCAGCCATACTATTTAGACAATATGATCTATTTTCCCAACATCTAATTTCTTCAAAATTCACCAAACATTTCTTGAGTACCAACTAAGTACTAGATTTTGTTACACACAACTGAATTGTGCTGGACTCAGCCTAGAATTTTTTGTGTATTTAATCAGGATAAGGAAATGATCAAATATAAAAAATAACATAATTTTGAAATATACAGCATTTACTGCATTGGGCTACTCGATACTAGACATTGGGCTCTTTCATATGTTCATTATCACCAAGACTCACAATAACCCTGCCATGATTAAATACCGGTACTTTCATTTTAAAGAAGAAGAAACTAAGTCTCATCCATCAGTAGTAAATAATAAGCCCATGGACTTCAAAGCCAATGAGCTGTTCACATGACATTTTCTGTAGAAATTCTTATTGGACACTGTTATAGGTATAATCAAAGTACTAATGAACCCTGCCTGGGAGGATTGAGGATTTCATTAAGATTTCAATGAAGATCTCTTTTGTAAGTTTTATGAGGACAAGGGTTTGTGTCTAATTCACTGACCAAACACAAACACAGTAAGTGGAACAAAGCTGGAATTTAGTAAATAATCGATTTTAGAATGAACAAGATGACTTTTTAAAGAAACATAAATGACAAACAGGAATCTGCTGGGAAAAATGGAAATGACATCCTGGAGCAGAAAAAAAGAGTATAAACAAAGGCATGGGGACCTAAAAAGGCATTTTTATCTACAGAAGTTCAAGTAAGAAAGATCATTTCAAAGCAGCCTTAGTAGTTCAGTTTGTTCATTAAATTCCACATATGAGACAGACTCATAGGTAGAGAGCAGGCAGACAGGTCTGATGGTTGGGGGAAAGGGAAGGAGGAGGGATCAAGCAAAAAAGAGAAGAGAGAACTCATGGACATGGATGACAGTGTGGTGGTTGCAGCGGAGGTCGATGGAGATTGAAGAGGGCATAGAGGGGATAAATGGTGATGGAAATAAGAAAATGAAATAATAATTTTAAAAAGCAGCCTTAGAGTAGCAGGTTTAGAACCAAGATTTCAAAAGGGCTTATAGTCAACTGAAATAGTTACTTTTATATCCTATAGTCAAAAAGACAACCCAGCTTCCTCAACAATACAGGATTAATCCGATCAGCCTTGCATGTTACATGGCAGCGATATAAATAAAAGAAGGCAGAGGGTTTGGAGCCTAGATGCTAAGATTCCAGAGACATATTTGAATTGGGATAGATTAGATTTGCTGAGACATACAACATGGGAGATGAAAAAAGGAGATAATGAGAAAAAAACAGGTTTGCGACAAAGGGGGCAATGAGGGGATAAAGATGCTACTTAACTGAAATGATGCAGGTTAAGTAGGTGTGGTAGGGAAGAATAATCGTGTCCTAGATACCTGATAATGTCTAGGCAGAAAAGTCTAATAAATAAGCAATATAACTTGGGAATTCAAAAAAGCAGCCTGGCTAGAGATATAGAATTAGGAGATTTATCAGCTTTGGAAGTCAGTGAAATTAGACTTTCGTCTAACAAAAGTTTACCAAGCAGTTATTATAAGCTAGGCTGCGTGCTAGATCCAGAGAAAATTGTATCCAAAGGATGGGAGAAAAGTATGAATAAAATCTGAGAAATTTCATTATTTAAAATATTACAGAAGAGAAAGGGATCAATGAAATAGAGAAGAAAGCAACTGCTCCTTACAGTCAGTGAGATAATAGGAAAATCCAAATAGTAGGGGGCCATAAAGGACAAAGAAGCAGACTCTTCAAAGCTGTGGGTGAGCAAAAATATTTAATTCTGCATAAATAAGGACAAAGAAGGAAGAAAAGCTTTTATGTTTCTATGTTTTAAACAGTTATATGATATATAATTTATACACTGTAAAGTTCACCTGTTAAAATGTACAATGCAATGGGTTTTAGTATTGATAGAGCTGTGCAACTATTACTGTAAATCTAATTATAGATTTTTATTCCTCCACAAAAGCAATCCCACACACACCCATTACCCACCATTCCTCATTCTCCCTTCCTTGGGAATGGACATGTAGAGGATTTCTCATTATGTAGGATAAAAAGTCAGTGCATGTGCTTGCTTTGACTTGCAGCTTCTTAAGTTTGAACCAATATATATCTATCTAATAATAGAGGAATATGCAAATTGTCCTGGACGCTATCACAGTAACAGTAATGACCAGCAGGCTGAACGGGGTGACAAAGCCGGCAGGGGGGTTAGTGAGGTATGGCCAATGACTGAACAGCAGGCTGCATAGGGCGACCAGGCCGGCAGGGAGGTTAGTGAGGGACGACCAAATGACTGAATAGCAGACTGTGTGGAGCAACCAGGCTAGCAGTGGGGCCACTTAGGAGCAATCAGGCCACCAGGCAGAGGCAGTTAAGGGTGATCAGGCTGGCAGGGGGGCAGTTAGGGACAACCAGGCAGGCAGGCAGGTGAGCAGTTATAAGCCAGTGGTCCTGTATTGTGAGAGGGATGTCTGACTGCCGGTTTAGGTCCCATCCCACAGGGAGTGGGCCTAAACCGGCAGTTGTACATCCCCCGAGGGCTCCCGGATTGGAGAGGGTGCAGGCTGGCCTGAGGGGACCCCCCCCTGCATTCATGCACTGGACCTCTAGAGTGAGAGAGAGAGAGAGAGAGAGAGAGAGAGAGAGAGAGAGAGAGAGAGAGAGTGTGTGTGTGTGTGTGTGTGTGTGTGTGTGTGTGTGTCAGAATAACCAGTCAGCTGATCAGGGCCTGCTGGCCAACCTCCCTTCAGCAGGCAGGCTCCAATAGCCCAAAGGGGAATCAGGAACCAGGGGTGCATGGCAACAGATGCGAGTGGCGTCAGGCCCTAATCACCCCGTCAGTCACCCCACACACAGAGGGTGACAGGCGGTAGTGGCAGTGGTGGGTGAGGCCGGCTGCTGGCAGCTGGGGAACATCGGCCCTGATCACAGGCCAGGCCTAGAGACTTTACCTGTTCACAAATTTTGTGCCCCAGGCCTCTAGTTTTAAAATAAGTTATATTGTAAGTGAATGGTAAAAGGCATTTGTATTAGTATTGGAACTTTTTAGAGAGTCTAAGGGCTATGAGAATGCATATCTTTTTCTTTTAACATTTCCAATACTGCTAAGGAACCAAGGAATTGAGTTTAACTAACCTTTTAAGGGAGATTCTTTAAACCAAATTAGCAACTAACTCATACTATAAGATATATAGAAACTAAAGTTTTGGAGTAATTTATATTTCAAAATACTAGTCTTTAAAACTTCTGGAATTTGAAAGACTAGTATCTGTACATAACAAAAATATTTTGATTTATGTTAAAGTATTTCAAATTCATCACCTTGTCTCTACCATATACTAGATCTATGACCTTTATATAACTCATTCATCATTTTTGGGCTCCACTGCCTTACATAAAATAATAATAACTTGTTCAGCCCATCTCATTGGATATAGTGAGGAATCAAATAAAATGGAGTCATGAGAGATTGCTTTGACAACAGTAAAATGCTATGAAATGGAAGCTATTGTTCACAGTTGATAAAGAATTTTAGTGTCTGAATACTTCTACATGTCATTTATTTTGTTAAACCAAGTATTTAAAATGGTATCATCATTGACTTACAACTTGATTTAAACAAAAACAAAACCAATTAAAATGCCCTGTAACAGTCCCTGGCAATGATTAGCTTACTTTCTTTCTCTACAGATTTACTTTAAACACCTCTTTTATAAAATGACAAATTTGAATGGGACCAAGAATATTTTATAAATTATATAAACAACTATGGGCACATTCCAATGAAGAATAATGATAGCCCGGCCAGCATGGCTCAGTGGTTGAACATTGACCTAGGAACCTAGGAGGTCATAATTCAATTCCCTGTGGGGTGGGCAGGAGGCAGCCAATCAATGATTCTCTTTCATCATTGATGTTTCTGTCTCTCTTTCTCTCTCCCTTCCTTTCTGAAATCAATAAAAAAAATATTTTTTAAAAAAAGAACAATTACAAAACATAATTTTTCCAACATTAATATAACCCAAAATTAAAATAGCAAGGCCATTAAATTAGGGGCAGAAGTGTGTGTGTGTGGCGGGGGGGGGGGGGGAGGGGAGGCGGTGTAGGGGGGTTGGTTTATAAGGCTTGATGTTTTTAAAGAATAAGTAAAGTAAAACTGAGGTAAATTCTGAGTACTTTGTAGTGCAGGTCAGCATTTGTAACTGAAACACCTGGAAGCAATTAATATTCACTAAATGTTTCTAGTAGCTTCCATCACTTGCCTCAATAATGGAAGAACTACATGGTTTATAAGCATATATATATATGAAGCAATCTCATAGCCCAAACCCACTGCTTTGGCATTTAGAACCTCAATTTTTCTCACACTTAGGCCTTATATCAGATTTCTGTTGTGACAGTTCTTAAGATAGCTTATAAGTTATAGGGAGAGAAGGAAAGGGCAAAGAAATAGCCTCTATAGTATAACATTTTTATCTTTAAATAAATAATTAAAAGGCTTAAATGCAGCATCAATGCACTATAATCCAACACTTGTTGCATTTCATGCAGAACTCTCAGGAAAATACTGGTGAAAACAAATAACTGATTTTTACTAGCATTAAAGAAAAAATATATATACTGTGCTTTGCAAGCCAGATAAATTAGCAAAAAGTATGTACTCCTTATCCACAGGGGAGAACAGACTTATTATGTTACACTTCCAGGTTTTAAAGACAGTTGGAAGCCGGTTCTTTCAATAGTTGCTGTCATCTCCTAGAAACTTTCTAGTACTTTCAATTTTGAAGCAATTTTTCACATTCTGAAGTGACTTATTTTCCTCTCTTTCTTTAATACATTTTTTTTTTTTTTTGGCTCTCAATGACCAGTTCTGCTTCAGTTTAATTATATTTATTTACAAATATTGAGTTCGACCTACAATTTGGAAAGCATTAATTGAGGTGCCATAAGGGATATTGGTCTCTAATCTCAAGGCACTTACAATCTAATAAATGGGATAAAATAAGCAACAAAGAATTTTGTGGCATAAGATCCAAGCCTTAAGAAAAGTCAAGTCCAGAACATTGGAAATTTAAAAAAAAAAAGGAAGAAGTGATCACATATATTTTAAAGAGATCAGGAAATTATTGAGGAGCAAGAGATTTTTGAGAAAGACCTTTAGGAAGAGGTCCAATTTCAATCAATACACAAGGAAGAAGACGGCATTGCAGGCTTTTGAGAGAGCATAAACAAAAGTAGAGACCAAAAAATTAAAAGTAGTAACTGTGTTGGCCCCAGTAGAAAATGAGGAATAAAAGAGAGGCTTGGGCTGGCCACATCATAAAAGACGAGGGATGAAACACTAGTGAGTTTATATTTCACTCACTCACTCACTTATTTAATCAGCAAACCCTGAGGCACAAAGACCAGTGCCAGGCACTGGAGATTTAGTCATGTGGTGATAAAGAGGGCCATCCTTAAGGACCTACAGTCAAATAGAAGAATCAGATAGATATATGAAGATATAATGAAAAATATGTAAAACATTCCTTAGGAACACAGTGGAAGGGCATTATACGAACTAATAGAAAGTTTCTTGGAAGGCAGTAACTCACAAATTGTGTGAAAGAGTTAACAGATATTAATCAGGAGAATAAGAAAAGAAAAAACATTTTTTTTCTGAGGGAACAGCATTAGCAAAGCCAAGTAAATAAAAAATGATTGAATATATGCTAAAGTTAAGTGTTTCCAGAATTTTTGGAGAATATAAGGCAAGAAAGTAGCCAAAGAAGAGGCTATAGAAGCAGATAGGGGCCAGACCATGGAGAACCGTCTGAGGAGTCTGACTCCTGGTTAAAACTTGTGTGTGATTTTCTTCCAGTCTGACCACCGGCAATCACAAAGGCTTTACCTGCCAGACATCATGGGATAAGCTGCCCTTCCCTCTACACCAGACTTGGTGCACAGCTAGTGCACAGTACACTGCAGTCTCTGAAGGGAGCTTCAGTCAAGGACTCAAATGCCACTGGCCAGTCATGCCCTTGGCCAACTTGCATTTTTAGTCCCTGCACCTTCAACCCTAGGTTTCTTTATCTGAAGCCTTGGACAGGGGCCCTCTTTAGGAGCCTCTGTGGAGGCCTTCTTACCATGGAGAAAAGAAAAACTTGGAAGAAAATTTCCCCACTCTCACTCAATCTATTGAGCCCTTCCCCTTTGCCTCCTTTCAACCCTGGGGTCCAAAAAACTGCTGGAGCCTCTTATTCAGGGCTGCCTCAACAGTGAGACAACCCCCACAACTATGCAGATCAATGCTGATCCACCGTACCCTCCATTGGTGTGCCACTCCATGCAGAAAATGGAACAGGGGAGCCCTGCAGGCTTAGACTCTTGCTTATACCACTGCAGTAAGTGATTAAAGGCTTAACTGTTTTATTTTTGATTTGTTGCTTTAATCAACTCACCCTATACCTGAGCTCATTTCCTTCTTTCCCAGGTCAGCTGAGCTCCTGATATCATCTATGCCATGCTAAGGAGTTTGTGTGCTATCTGGAACAGTGAGGGGAGACTGAAGAAGTTTTAGAAGGTATTGTGACTACAAAACATAACTGTGAGAAACACAATTATTAGAGGGAAGAAACATCTGAAATGAGTACACAAAGAGGTTATCAAAATAATTTAAGAGAATCATCAAAATTAATTTTTAAAATTCTTATTTTTTCTGATGTATCCTATTGTCATTATTATAATTTTCCTAAAATTCTCTGTGATATAAGGTAGTCAATAAATGAATCTGAGATGAAATAAAAGTTCAGAGATACAGGACAGTTTGTTCAAAACAGCATGGATGGAACTGGAGAGCATTATGCTAAGTGAAATAAGCCAGTCAGTGAAAGAAAAATACCTTATGATCTCACTCATTTATGGATAATAAAGAACATTATAAACTGTTGAACAAAAATAGATACAGAGGCAGAGAAGCATCAAATGGACTGTCAAACTACAGCGGGAATGCTGGGAGGGCTGGGGGTGGGGGGGAGGTAAGAGGTCAACCAAAGGACTTGTATGCATGCATGTAAGCATAACCAATGGACGCAACACACTGGTGAGGGCATGTGCCCAGGGGTAGGGGAGGCCGGGGGAAGGTCAATAGGGGGGGGGAAAAAGAGACATATGTACTACTATTTGTAATACTTTAAAGAATTTTAAAAAAAGGAAAGAAAAGAAAACATATATGAAAAATTTGGAGAAACCCTGTTGGTAAGAAATCCAATGAATATTAACTAAATTAACAAAACATTTTGAAAAGGTGAATACACTCCATTGCAGTAGAAGTTCCAGGAGGGCAGAAACCACATCTTACTAGACTCTGTATCCTCTGCCCCTAACACAGAGCCAGGCCTGTACTCAAGGAAACTTTGATAAATGAATAAATGAAAGAATAAAAGAATGAATTTATTTCTGCCTAATAAATATATATAAAAAATGTGTTCCAAAGAATATGATGTGCAAAGCTAATTAAATGTTACATAGAACAACACAGGCCTAAAACTAGAGATCAAAGTCCTGAATCTAAGAGTAGATATGAAAAAAGAACAAAGGAATGGCCCAGCAGATGCCACATCAACTCAGCCCAGAAGTGGCAGACATGTCCTCTACTCACATTCCATTGGTCTTACCAAGGCACCTGACACACATGGGAAATGTGCTCCCTGGCTGAGTAGAAACAGTTCTACACTAGGGAAAGATAGCATGAAACTATGATGATCAGCTAGCCATAGCTGTCACAGATGACAGTAAGTTCCACAGAGAAAAATGAAACATGTTAGGGGGAATAGAAAATACCAGGAAGGGAAAAGGGACATGTTGCTATATTAAGATAATTTCCTCACCATAGATCAGTCTATTGAGATTTTCCAGTTCATGCTTTGTATATCTGTGATGTCTGTAGTAACTTCTCTTTCATTTCTGATTTTGCTTATACGAGTCTTTTCTCTTTTATCCTTAGTGAGTCTAACCAGGGGTTTGTCAATTTTATTCAAAGAAGCAGCTCTTTGTTGTATTAATTTTTTGTATAATCTTTTTGTTTTCTATTTCATTCAATTCTGCTCTAATTTTTATTATTTCCAATTTCTTCTGCCTACTTTGGATTGCTTTTGTTCTTCTTTTCCTAATTTTATAAGATGTAAAGTTAGGCTGTTTACTTGGGATTTCTCTTTTGTTCTTAGATAGGCCTGTAACGATATAAACTTTCCTCTTGTTACTCCTTAAGCTGCATCCTAAAGTTTTGATATGTCGTACTGTCATTCCCATTTGTCTCTATATATCTTTTGATCTTATCTTTTATTTCTTCTTTGACCCATTCAATTCTTAATAGTATGTTGTTTAATCTCCACATATTTGTGGGTTTCTTTACTTCCCTTTTGCAGTTGATTTCTAATTTCAAAGCATTGTGGTCAGAGAATATGCTTGGTACGATTTCAATCTTCTTGAATTTATTTAGGCTAGTTTTCAAAGAAAAGGACCTGACAGGATGTTTAATTTTGGAGTATTCAATATAATGTGTATATATAACACAGGTGTGGACTAGCTGAGATCTTAAGGAAGGTGGGTAGAGCCAAAGAAAGAAAAGAGAAAAGGAGTACTCCAAAGATTAAGGCCTGAGTAATACCAATAATATGACATTGAAAACATCAGAAAAAGCTAGCAAGAACTTTGAGGAGTGCCTATTAGTAGGGGAAAAAATCAAAAGAATACGGTGTCCCAGAGCCAAATGGAAAAGTCTTTTGAGGAGGAGGTAGTAATCAGTGATATTAAACAGTACCGAAAAGTCAAGGAAGATGAGACTTGAGAAGTGACTGTCAGATTCAGCAATATGAATGTCTCTGTTGACCCTGAAAACAAGTTTCAATAAAATGGTGAGACAAAAGCCTGAGTGAAGTGAGTTTAAGAAAGAATGAAAGAAGAGAAACTCAGCAAGTAGACACAAATCTCTCAAAGCACTTCTAGTGTAGTGAAGAAGTCATTTACATTCTATACCGGACATAATATGTACACTATAAACCTTTGTGGGGAAACATCACGCATGCAAGCAGTCCTACCAAATAACATTATATTAATTTTATATTTTACAATATCAAAATGTTCCACTAGACCTGGATACATCAGTGGAATACCCTACATATGGATAAGTTTAATTTGAAAAGAAAAAAGTCAAAATCATAAAGGCTGCATGGACACCTACGCATGTTCAATTCACTAACATGCAGAGGCCAGGATTTTAGTACATCGTGTTGGCAAGCATGATAACCAGGGCCTATACTTCCAAAATTGATACTCAGGTATCAGTATTCAACTTTGAAGAGGAAGAGAAAGATTAAGAGAAAATGATTCTTCAAAATTTATTAATGGGAGCTGAAATAGTTCTAATAAGCAACATTACTATCCACATTAATCTTGATAACTAAAGTATGGACTGTCTCAAAAAAGAGAGCCACAAAGAATCAAGTAAGTTTTAATAAAACATTGAATCCTATAAATCACATTATTAATATAGACTGAGAAGAAATATAGATTGAAGAAAAGTATATTTATACACATTTTAAGTGAATAACAAATACCACTAAAAATCAGAAAACTCAAAACTGGGTCAGAGCTTTCCTTCATTCTAACTGGGCTACATGGTAGACATATAAGCTATGCATCCATTTTTTTCCTAAAAGTTCTTTGCTATTGCCACTAAACTTTGTCTTGTAATCATGTTAGAATGCTATAAAATGCATTGTTGGAAGGTTTTCACATGAAAGTTTAAATTATTGTCTGCATACCCCTATACTCAGCTTTTGCAAATTATTGTAGTCAAAAGTTTACTTCTCACTATCTCACTTTATTCATTCAGTTATATGTGCTGGGCTCAGGATACAGCATGGGGAGAAAACAAAGACCCTCTTCTCATAACATTTATACTCTTGTCTGTCTGAATATCCAACTGTCCCAAAAATGATCTTGCCTCAGAAAAAAATTTATTACTTTTTAATAAATGAGGATTATGCAGGTTAACGAAAATATAAATGAAAGGTAGAAATGTCCCAAAGGGTTCATGAGATTTGATCCACCTTGTTTTCACTAGAAGCAGAAAAATGAAGTTTTCTGTGCTGTGACTCTTCTTTTCCAACTCCCCAAATTTGGTAAGTGACAACATTTTAAAAAGGAAAAAAAGATACAAGCTAAAAGCTATACATCCTTAAGTTTCAATGAATTTGTATAAAATAAATTAGTAGCATCTTCTCAATAATAGGTCAATCTTTTCAGTCCTGATCTTCTCAAATAATAGTAAGCTATGATGATTATTACGCTTCTTTCATTATGTCCTATTCAGCTTATTAGTTTTGAGGCAAAATATGGAGTAACCTTCTAATCTATTATAGTATTTTTTTTTATCACAAAAGCATTAAAAATACTACTTATTTTAATTGTGTAGTAAATTTGTAGCAAACATGGTATATATCCAAGCCAGCAGTTTAAATGAAAAAACAGTTAAATATCTACTTAAAATACACTAAAATCAATAAAGTGATCACAGTAGAGAATAACACCAAGAACAACCCATACATTTTCATATCCTGGAAAAATAAATGCAATTTTACCAGGGGAAAAATGTATTACATTTTAAAAGAGACCATTCTTTCAAACTTTTATATAGTTATATCAATCCAAGCTGAAAAAGAAAAAAAAATCATAGAAAAGTAGATGTTTAAATACCTTATGGTTTCATTTTACACTTCTCATATCAGGGTGAAGTCTTAAAAGTAATTCAAAAGGAAAATGAAAGTATTTTACTCATAGATAGAGTCCATATGTTCTTCAATCTGGAAACCCATTGGGAAAAAGATTTGAGTTTCTAAAAACTGAATTTTGACAATTGGAAGCTGATGTGGCTTTTTTTCTCTCTCTCCATGAAGAGTTGAATCATTCTCAGGGGGAATGAAATCGATCTTTATCAAGTGCAGCAAAGCTTAACACCTATTTAACTCTAAATTACTTACAAAATTTTAGTGAGTCTTCAGAATTTTACAATAATGGTTTATAATAAACGCTTATTCCTAAGCATATGATACTTTTATAAGCTTAGCTCAAGAGGTCATACCTATACATATTTTGGTCTGTTTATATTTCAAATTCTACTCTTTTTAACTTTCTCTCAATGAGTCTATTTCTTATTGATATAAATATTCCAATGTAATTTCGTTACTTCTATTATTAAGATTGTAACAGTAGGTTATAGTTAAATACAAATATATCTGCAATAATATTAGGCTGTAAGACTTAATGGTAAGGGCCTATTTTCTTCACTTTGTTTAAACCCTCAGCTTTTTCGAACACCACCAAAAAAGGTAAATAATTTTTTTATTCCTAATTATTGTTGCCTAGATCTAAAATAAAGTTGATATTCAAAGTTGAAAAGACTTTTGCCCTAAAATTAAGGTTGAAAATGGGCTACAGTTTTTGTTTTGTTTTGTTTCTGTTTTAAATTTCTTTTTAATTTATTTTTATTGATTTTAGAGAGGAAGGGAGAAGGAGAGAGAGATAGAAACATCAATGATGAGAGAGAATCATTGATCAGCTGCCTCCTGCACACCCCCTTCTGGGGGTCGAGCCTGCAACCAAGGCATGTGTCCTTGACTGGAATCAAACCGGGGACCTTTCAATCTGCAGGCTGATGCTCTATTCACTAAGCCAAACCAGGTAGGGCAAGGGCTACAGTTTTTAAAGGAGTCTCAATTTTATACAATATAGCACCAATTGGATAAACTGTATTCTTCTCCTAATAAACACAATTCCGGATTAAGCAATTTAACTAAAAATTTTTTACAGCATACCTATTATGTGAAAGGCAATTTGGTAATGTATGCTGACATACTTTTAAATGCCCCCATTAAACACACTCATGTTTTAATTAGTGTAAGAAAAAACTATATCAGACTCAAAGTATCTAAGATAGCATATATATATATTTTTAAAAGCACATACAGGTATGGGCAAAAGTAGGCTTACAGTTATGAGTATATGAAACAGAGTTAATAAAACTATCGTAATAATGGCAACCTGCATGTCTTTTTCTAGATAAACTGTAAACCTACTTTTGCCTACCACTGTATTGGTTTTGCTTTTTCTTTGAAGAAATTTAATGTTATTCTGTTGTTAGGTAAACGTGCCCAAGAGCGACCACTTAACATTGTGGCTTCTACCTCTCCACCTTCTTTCCCTATTTTAGAGAAAAATAGAATAGAATATAGGATAAAGAAGGGAAAGGATTTTTAAAGAAAAACAACTCTCACTAAAAGCAATTGAAAAAATACTGCATAAAAATGGAAATTACTGCCATAAGTGATCTCCAAACATCTGCTTTGAAAGATTTTACTTTATGATTCAAATGTTCTTATACCTGATCTCTTCTATCACTAATCTAATTTGTTAATCTTTCCAAATTTTATTCTGAAAAAGTGTGAACTTTCCAATTACAAATTTTTGTATATCCAAGGTTATGTTTCCACACATACGTTAAAAAAAATTATGTCACTATGTAAGAGTACTGTAAAAGCAAGACGGTATGTGAAAAACAGTACCAGATGGGGAGAAAGAATATCTAGATTCTAGTTCTGACTTCATATTAAATTAGCTGTTGGTACCTGAGCAAATCCACTTAACTTACTTGGGACTCAGTCTCCTCTTCTATGAAATAAAAATGGTGAATTGAATAATATGTATGTTTCTACCACCTTCAAAATGCTATTTTTTGCTATTCTATTTTTTAAAAAGTGTATCCCACTATTAAGGTACTTGGTACACCTCTCTATGTGTATACTCAAAATCTAATTACTTCCACTTCCTCAGAAATCTCAAAGAGTTTTGTTTAGAGCAAGGAAATTCATGGAATCAGTTTTTAACTTCCATGTATTTCTCTTGGGGGTAAGGAGGACAGAAAGCAATAAAATACGTGTGTGTGCAATTGTAGGAGGTTTTAGCTTTTACTGATGGAAATGCTGCACTCTTTAGATCAATGTTCATAGATGAACACTTCTACAGGAAAATCAAGAACATTTGGGGGATTCTCTCTTTCTCCTTGCCACCCAACACTGTAGGACATACTGTGAATGAAGAAATAAGAGCAAATTAAACTTCAAACCTCAGAGGGAAGGTAGGGGCGGGTGGGGTAAGGGGGAGAGATCAACCAAAGGACATATGCATGCATATAAGCCTAACCAATGGACACAGACACCAGGGGAGTGAGGGCATGAGAGGGAGGGTAGGGGGTAAGGGGGGGATAAGGACACATATGTAACACCTTAATCAATAAAGAAATTGAAAAAATAAAAGGCAATAAATATAATATAATATAATATAATGTAATATAATATAATATAATATAACATAATAAATATAATATAAAATTAAACTTCAGTAGGCACATTGGGAAGAAAGTGGCAGCATGTTTACTTCTCTTCACCCTGTATAATGCCATGGGCTAGAACTACATTGAAGTTGAGGGGAGACATATAAGCTAAAGAAACTCAATATCTGATTTTATAATTTGATTGGCTTTGTTTTGAATACTTAAGCTAAAAATATGGGCTAGAGATGGAATAATAAGCACATGAAAAAAAAGTATAATCAATACAATAGAAATTATGAGGAATTTCTAAAAGACAGAAAGATAATAGGATCAAAAGAAGAAATCCCTAAAAGACAGAAAGCTGATAGGATCAAATCACAGACATATTCAGAAGGGGAGTATTCTGAAAAGGAAACTGGGGAAGCTCCAGTCTGAAGACAACAGATACAAGCAAAGGGTAGAGACAGTGGCCACCTAAGACAATCTTTAAACTGACTTCACCTTTCCCTTCCCCTTACTCTGCACAACAGGCAAACACACTGTCCATTCTTGAGTAAAGGGGTATGAACTCTTACATTAGTAGACAGATCTCTAGAAAGCCAATTTAAAAATTAGCAAAGAACTTCAATAGACACTTCCCCAAAGTGAACATACAGAAGGCCATATGAAAAAATGCTCAAAGTCACTAATAATCCAAGAAATGCAAATTAAAATGTCAATGGGGTTTCACCTCACACCTGTCACATGATTTCACTCTTATGTAAAATCTAATGAACAAAATAAATTGATGAACAAAATAGATCCAGAGACACTGAAGCATGGGACAGACTGATGAATTTCAGAGGGAAGGTGGGGGTTGGGCGGAGGGTGGGGAGTGATTGACAGGGAAACATATATGCATATACCTATAGCCCAGGGACACAGACAACAGAGTGGTGAAGGGGGTCAATGAAGTAAAAAGCGAGGGGACATCTGTAATACTTTCAACAAATTATTAATAAAGATAAATTTTTAAAAAGAAAAAGAAAAGAAAGCCACTGATAACCAGAAACAGTGGGATCTTGAGCAAAGCCTGCTTGGCTGCTTATTCTACCCTTAAACCACAAGAAGAAGGCATTTTAACAGTATTTAGTGAAGTTTTGATTGCATATAATATCTATTGCCTTAGCAATTTCATTTCTAGACCTGTATCCTATGGAAATACGCATTCACAAAGATGAATCTGTCTGGATTGTTGCCCTTCTATTATAAGGAAATATTAGAAGCAAGCTAAATGTTCACAAGTAGATAAAGTTCAAATACATTACAGAATTCTCATATTGTGAAATTTATTTTACCTGTTAAAAAAAAATGAGGTAGCAATATGTGAAATAGCATGGAATGTAAGCTAAAAGGGAAAGTAGCTAAATAATACATATGATATGTCCCCAATTATATTTTTAAAAATTACGTATGTTCAGAAATGTAGGAAAATAAAACAGGAAAAAATATATCAAACTATTCATTTCCTCAGTCCTGGAGGAAAGTAGGACTCATGGGTAGAATAGGCAGTGAAGGGGACTTTCACATAATGATTAAATATTTTACAAGAATATATTTATGTCCTATGAAAACAAAGTCTGCCTATTTCAATCCTGACCTGAGAAAAATCTTCCCCACCTAAATAAGGAAATTTTATAAAATTTAGATACTACTGGAATTTTTGAAACAGTC
Source organism: Corynorhinus townsendii (assembly GCA_026230045.1). Taxonomy (NCBI): domain Eukaryota; kingdom Metazoa; phylum Chordata; class Mammalia; order Chiroptera; family Vespertilionidae; genus Corynorhinus; species Corynorhinus townsendii. Next base: position 114,850,655 of record JAPDVU010000006.1, on the reverse strand, counting down.
TCTCTCCACAACACTTTATTAAATTCAGTATATATCATAAATAACTGGATTTACCTTCTATCACATCACACACACACACACACACACACACACACACACACACACACACCTAAAAGCTATATGAACAAAGTAAATTATTGTTTTCACTTTGTAAATGTATTCAAGATTAAAATATCTTAAAAATCTGTATCTCCTTTGAGTTACATATCATTAATGTAACTACCTATTTTGTGGCAGCTATGGGTTAATTCTGCATTCTCATGTGGTATGGAGGGGAAAAAACACAAGAAACATACATGTTTGTAAACCTGCAGGGCTGCCCAGCAACCTGAATTCAGAATATTAGAATGCAATCATTCATATGCCTTTGGCTTATGTGACTATACTGGTTCTGAAATCTAACAGGAAAAATCTGAAACAAATATTCAGGAAAATATTTTTGACTTTAACTCACAAAAAGCCATACAATGGTAGTCATGCACACCTCAAATTTGACAGACATTTTCACCCATGTTCAAGAAAGCTATCAACAAGGTGCCATTCAATCAATAGTTGATAAGGATGAGTTCACCGTCAATGGAAAACCTATTGACATTTCAATTGCAAACACTAGTCATTATTTAAATTGAATTATCTATATTTTCAAACTTATTGTGACAATACTAAATAAGATTTAACTAAGAAAAAAATCTTTCAGCTTTTCTCATAGAAAAATTGTGCTAAATACTGTCAAATATTGGTAAAGCTCTGTAACTTTGCTGCATTAGCAATTCTTCAGTAAACTTTTATAAGAAATAAAATAAAAAAACAGAAAATCCTAACATTTTTCTCATGTAGGCTCAACCAGTTACTAGTTAAATAATCTTGATAAAGCTACTTAGTTTCTCTAAGCTTTGGCTTGTCATTTTGAAAGTAGGGATAACTATTACACCTTCCTCACAAATTATAATAAAAATAAAACGAGATAATGTAGTTAAGTAATTAGCAAAATATAAACAAAAAATTAAAATTGTCTATCTAGCCATCAACATTACCATGCCTCAATTAATATTAACTAATTCAAACATAATGATTACAAATTATTAACTATACCATGCATCCTGTTTGTTCTTTTTAGAGCTCTTTACTAATTCCTACCTAAATTCTCCATGATGGGTAAGTACAAAACTCAACTTCAACACCGTTTTGGAAACTTGACAATACTATTCCAATAAAATGCTTGCTCTTAACAATGAAGTCACAATGTCTTAGAATAAGGCAGAGAGGCTATATTTTATATATATAAAGAGGTTTTACAGTAACAAAGTTAATTACTATAAGAACCTATCCACTGAAAATTCTAAAATCATCACTTTACTCTAAAGATATATTTTCAGTTCACACACCATTAGCATTTATTCTTTGTTTTAACAGATATCCAAAAAATAAATAAGAGAATGTCGTTTTCATGTAAACAGTTTTCATCTAAATCAACAACTAATCTACAGAGAAAAATAGTGTTAGACTTTGGCAATTTAATACACATGTGTAGAAGTATTAGTAAGAAAAACCAACAAAGCCATTTTTAAGAAATCAACATTTCATTGTCCTACAATAGACAAGAGTCAAATGTTCTTGCTTGAATATTTAGAATAAAGTTACCATTTAAAAAACATGAAAACCCAAACTCAGAGTTAAAAAAAATTAAAGTTCATATAATTTGAGACTGACATACATTTTATTTGAAAAGATAATAAAAGAAAATATTTTTAAAATATGATGGCTATAATTTTGTTTTTAAAAATTAATTTCCTCTAAAATAATGCATATATCAAGATGGTGAAATTTACAATATATAATCAACTTTCATTTATCAGAACATATTATAAATAGCCAATGTTACAATCAGAAGGTTTTTGTAGAAAATATTGCAAATTTATCTTCATCTCACATTAGCCTTAAAAAAAGCCTATCTGTCTGAAAAAAATAAAATAAAGCACATTTTAAAGCTAGGTACAAATTGTTTGGGGCTTCTCAGCATTACTGGTCTCACTTCAACACAACAGAAAGTGATAGTCTACTGTATGTTGAAAATTAATCAATAAGTTCACAAATAATAAAACTTCAATACAATATTCCAAAATACTTTGACAAAGGAAATCTATAATATATGACATATAACAAGTACTATTTCAATTTATATAAATGTCAAATCATTAATAATATAAACACAAGGCTATTTAATTTTTTAAATATTCTTCACAGAATATCATTTTATTTTGAATTATTTTCGTATATAACTTTGAAATTAATAATCTAAAATACTGTAATTAAAAAAGAAAATATTTGGAATTAAATAGAAAATATATCTAACCTGCATATCATCTATAAAATATTTATATAATAATATATGAGATCTTTATTATTGCAAGAAATTATGAAAGGTCAAAATTCGTCTTGATACAAAATCCTATTTACCAATTTGTCCTTTAATATGTTACAGTTCAAACATTCTCTTTCCATGTCCAAATAATAACAAGATCATGTAACATACTTAAAAATATTAAATAGCATTGTCTGGAATGTCTTTTTGCTCTAATATTGGGGAGGGGGGAATTGCAAAGAAGTCAGCCTTTCAAGGCCCCTTATCAATTGAAATGCAGCAGTAAGAATTTTATTACACTATGCTAAATTTTTATTATATTATTGATAAAAATTTAAAAAGAATTAAGACCTATTTGCTTTCTTCATCATTTAAGGGTTTTATTTTCCTTTCCTCAATTCCAGTCTTCCATAAATCAAAAGTATTCTTTTAATCCCTACAGTAGACATAACAATGTATTTTATACTTAAATATGCTCAAGGAAAAAAATTAACATTCTTTATCATTTCCCAACAGAGACAGTTAATACTCTAAGGCCACATTAATAGAATCTTTCTGCCATTGTAGAAAGTTTGATAGCATTCCTATTTCAATGTCTGAATTTTTCTCCCTTTTTTTGACAAAGACAAATGATTGCCATCAATCAAGATCCAATCGGGTATACAGAGAGTCATGCGAATGCATCACTCTTTACTGGTTTTCCTCTTATTTGAACAGGCTTTGCTCCATATTATTTTATAGAATGATCAAAAAAAAAAAAAAAAACAGCCATAAGACAGATCATTCACACCCACTGTAAAATTAACTTTCATGAATAATGAGTTTTAAACCTCAGATAATGTATATGTTATACCAAGAATATTACTGAGTTCATTTCTGGCTAGAGATTATGTAAATGATACTATATGACCTTTATCATTACAACAGGACATGCAAAACACATATTATTTCATACGTCATTTTAAAGCAACTCAATAAAAACAGTCATTTATAATGTTCAGGGTAAAATGTTAAAGTTTTTAAAGAAAGGCATGAAGTACCTGTGATCATTGTGAGTCCTCCTTCCTCTAACCTGTTACTTCTGTTTAACATATTAGAGCAACAAAACCTACTCTTCCAAAACTATGTACTTGGTTTATCTATTTCTTTCTTGAGTTACTGTTAAAGTCATTTTGTAAACCCAAATCATGTTGAATAATTAACACTAAATTTTAATGCATAACAAATATTAATACAAGTGTATAAGTCCTTCCATTCAAAATCTTAAGAGTTCAAGAAAATGTCCATGTAATGAGGAAAGGAGTGGAAAAAAATTTTCAATACTGTTCTTTTAGAAATATATTCTGTCCATTTTAAAATAGAGAATATGAAAATAGCCACCATTTACAAAAGAGCTCTTTTTCAAAAAGGCATATAAAGAAACACAAATTGCAAGATCAGCGCTTTTCTGTTATATCCCTTAGCTCCCTCATATTGACCATCATCCATGCATTCACCCACTCAGCCTGGCTTGGTATCATGCTTGATCCCTCCTTCCCCTTAACCTTCAAACAAATCAAGTCCCAAACACTTTTCTTCCTAAAAAATGTTAAATCTATGTCTACTACCACAGTATCATATCTCTATCCTATTGTGATAACTTTCTGTGGTTTGATTATTGGTGATATGTTTTACCAGGAGCCAATTCCAGCATGTCATAATTACAAGAGTTTTATAAAAAGGTTGATGAAACTTGGGGGCTCAACAAGGGCTGAATCACATATCTAATTACCTGTTGGAGTGGCTAAAGGGCACTTCCCCCAAACCTGAATAGGATGATTGTTTACTGCCAGACACCTTAGGGCATCTTAATCTACATGTTATTGCCTCCTGTTGACCAAACACCTGAACAGCTGTAGGCTATTCCCCAATCTGACAATGCTTCTGTAAACCCTACCCTTTGGAGTGTATTATCTCCACCTTGCCTTAGGACAAATTGTGTTAATAAAAAGCATGGGTTCCTGAATCAAGAAGAAGTATTTAGCTCCTTTAGCTGAAGCTCCTCTGACTCCCAATGCCTTTCAAAACTATCTTTTGTCTTTGCACTCTTTAATCATCTATGCACAGCCTTTCTCCAGATTGCTGAACCCCTTCTTACTGCTGGGACAAGAACCTTGGCAATTTTTCTTCTTCAAATCCATAATCAAAAAGAGCTGCAAGAATAATCTATTAAATATAAAATCATATCAACAGCTTAACACAAACACTTCCATAACACCCCATCCCTCTGAGCAGTGATCTACTTTGCCAAACTTGCAGTGAGGAATATGAGAGAACAATGTTATATAAAAATCCAAGCAGTGTGCCATGTGTACCCAAGGGATACATAAGATAATTCATTTGTATCCCAAAGGATAAAAGTATAACTTCCACATTTATTTACTTGCATTAAAAAAAGACAAGAAATTAAGCTTTACTAATATTCAATATATAGTTTAATTCTGGCATCTTTATTCAATCTGAGAATCAGTAATCATATTTTATGTGTTGTGCAATTTTAGCTTATTGAGACATGCTGATGAATATTTATGCCTAGCTAAACAGGTTTACAGATTTCACTCTCTTAAGTAGAATATTTGCCATACTTTATAATAACACAAGAAGGACTAAAACATTATGGTTGAATGGAATAATGGCACTTATTTTCCTTATAAAAAGATAATCATTGCAAATTTGCTAAACTTTTCTGTGACAGTAATGTGTTACATAACAGCTATTTGAAAATAAACATATTTAATATATCCCTTTGGCACAAAGGTGGCATTTAAACAATGAAAATGTAACTACTTTTGAAATATGCTATAGAAACAAGTGTTTAGAAATATTTGCTTCATTATGTGAATTTTGTTGCTGAAAACTATCTGTATCAGCTATGAAAATTCAAATTTGCATCCTCAATTAAAATAACTTATAAACTGAGCTTTCTAACTTACAGTTTCAATGGGTTTTGTATCCATTTGATAAAAATATTAAAAATAATAATCTTTGAATAGAATTGAGAGTCTTTGTGCTGTTAAGTAATATAATTGTCTTTAAAATATTTCCTTTAGCTTTATTTTATCTTTAATTTCTCACAGAAATAGTGACAATCTTTCACAATTGTATTAGATAATTCAGTGTTTAGACTATTCTTGCTCTTAGGTTTTAAAAAAAAGCAAACAAGGGAAATCAAGATGGCGGCATAAGGTATACAGTTGTACATGCTGCCTCTCACAACCACACCAAAACTACAACTAAGAAACAAAACGTCTATCACCCAGAACCATGGGAAAGCTGGCTGAGTAGAAGTTCTACAACTAGAAGGAAAGAGAAAAGAGCATTGAGATGTGCACAAGTGTGGAAAAGCTGAGGTATGCAGGCACGCGAATCGGGCTGGCGGTTGGCGACTAGCTGCGCTGTTTCTTTCAACACGAAGGAAGACACAGCTCCCCATTACTCTAAACTCCAGTTTCCAGCGAGACGCTGGGAACTCAGACCCCTATGAGGAGAAGCTGGACTGTCTGTCATCAGGTCATAAAGTGAGGGTGGCTTTCTTGCAGGGCTGCGCACAGGAATCATTGTTTACTGCGCTGGGGCGCGGCATGCTGGGACTTGGAAACACGGAGACGCAGAGATGTCTGAGTGGCAGCCATCGCTGTTTGCCACACCCTAGTGACTCCCTAAGACCCCACGCTGTCCAATTTACAAACCCACCCAAACTGTGCGCAGTGGCTTTTGTATATAAATGGCTTGCTCTATCACAGCTTAACCTAACAAACTGCAGTTCTGGTCAGACCAGGAGAGATCTGCAGACCTCACTGTAGCTCCTGCTGGGTGGCCTCAGACATTAGCTGACCTGCACGCCACTGGGAATCCAGAAGCCAGTGTACCTAGTGGTCAGTGTGAGACGACACCAGATTTCAACTTCTCACATCCATAAGTGACACATTCAGGAGGCAGACTCAGTGAGCACCAAAGCCCCACTGAAACAAGTCCTGCCCCATTAGGGTGTCCCCAGCACAGCAGTTCTTCCATTATAGACACAGCGGGTCCTCATAGCCAATTGGCCTGGAGGTAAATTCCTCCCAGTATACCAATAGCAATCAAGGTTTAACTACAACAACACTGTGCACTCAGCCTACAAAGGGGTGCACCAAGAGTATCCACCTCAGGTGATTGGGGAGGCTGAACCACTGGGCCCCATAGGTCACCTACTACACAAAGCCACTCCATCAACACAGGGAAGCAGCCAGAATGTGGGGAAAAAGAAACATGTCACGAATGAAAGAAATGGAGGAAAGCCAACTACTGGACATAGAGTTCAAAACCACATTTATAAGGTTACTCAAGAATCTGCTAAAAACCTCTGAGGAACTTAGTGAGACCTTTAAAGATCTTAATGAGAATGCCAAAAAAAATGGAAAAGGACCAGTCATAAATTAAGCATACACTGTCTGAAATAAAGAATATACAGAAACTCAACAGTAAACCAAATGACTCCAAGAATCAAACCAAAGATTTGAAACATGAGGAAACAAAAAACACCCAACCAGAAAAAACAAAAAGAAAAAAGAATCCAAAAATATGAAGATAGTGTAAGGAGCCTCTGGGACAACTTTAAGCATACCAACATCCAAATTATAGGGGTGCCAGAAGAAGAGAAAGAGCAAAATATTGAAAACCTATTAGAAGAGAAAATGATAGAAAACTTTCCCTACCTGGTGAAAGAAATAGACTTACAAGTCCAGGAAGCGCAGAGAAGCCCAAATAAAAGGAATCCAAAGAGGACCACACCAAGACACATCATAATTAAAATGCCAAGGGCAAAAGACAAAGAGAGAATCTTGAAAGCAGCAAGAGAAAAATGGTTAGTTACCTCCAAGGGAGTACCCATACGACTGTCAGCTGATTTCTCGGCAGAAACTATGCAGGCCAGAAGGGGGTGGCAAGAAATATTCAAAGTGATGAACAGCAAGAACCTACAACCAAGATTACTCTACCCAGCAAAGCTATCATTCAGAATTGAAGGGCAGATAAAGAGCTTCACAGATAAGAAAAAGCTAAAGGAGTTCAGCACCACCAAACGAGGATTATATGAAATGCTGATGGGTATTCTTTAAGAAGAGGAAGAAGAAGAAAAAGGTAAAGATAAAAATTATGAACAACAAAATGACATCAAATACATACCTACCAACAAGTGAATCTAAAAATCAAGTGAATAAAATATCTGAAGAACAGAATGGACTGGTGAATATAATAGAATCAGGGACATAGAAAGGGAGTGAACTGACAATTCTCAGGGGAAGCAGGTGTGAGGGGTGCGGGAAGAGCTTGGACAAAAATCTTACACCTATGGATGAAGACAGTGGCGGGGGGGGGGGGGGGGTAAGGGCATGGGTTGGGGTGGGGAATCAGGTAGAGGGGAGCTATGGGGAAAAAAAGAGGAACTTATGTAATAATCTATTTTTAAAAAAGCAAACAAGTAAATTCAGGGGCTAATACTATTTACCTCATAAAGTAATTAATAAGGCTCATGAACTTGACAAAGTGATCTCTAGTAATGCCTAACATTATTATTAGTAGCAAACAAAAAGGGATTTGCTTCTTGGAATAAGATCTTAGGGGCGATTTTTAAGAAAACTGATGTTGAAAGCATCTAATCTGAGAAAAAGGTTGGTTTTTAAAGAAAAAAAAAGGATTTCTCCTTTTGCAGCAAAGCACCAAGACCCTCTGGATGAGTGGTATCTATGCAGAGGTTTTAAGATGAGAAAAAATTGTTTTTAATTTCCATAGATATTACCCTCCAAAAAGACACAATCAACTCTTTCACCAAGAATGTATGAGAGTGTATATTTCCTAACAGTAATCAACACCAGTAATCAATTATTGGCCTTACTAATTTTTGCCAAACTTACAGGTAAAGATATGAGAAAGAGGATAGTGTTGACTAGGAATCTCAGGTTTTAAGCTTAGATTTCAATAATACCATAACAAAACCAGGAAATATAGGAAGGCTTATAAGAGAAGATGAATTTAGCTTTTATACATGCTGAGTTTGAGAGGCCAGAAGTACATGTACCTGAAAACATCCAAAAAGTTCTTGAAAATAGATATGTGGGGCTTAAATGAGAGGTAAGAAGCAGAGAGGTTCCTCTCAGATACCTGCACAAAAAGTGATAAAGTGCTAGAAGAGATTAAGATCACAAAAGAAAACTACTTTTTTTTTTTTTCCTGAGAGGAGGGGAGAGGAAGAGAGATAGAAACATCAATGATGAAAGAGAATCATAGATTGGCTGCCTCCTGCACGCCCACTACTGGGGATCAAGCCCGCAACCCCGGGATGTGCCCTTGACTGGAAGTGAACCCAGAACCCTTTGTTCTGCAGGCCAATGCTCTATCCATTGAGCCAAACCAGCTAGGGCAAGAAAACTACTTTTTTAAAAATAGAGAAAAATACCAGCAACAGAATTTTCTGGAATGACTCTAAGACATTGAATTGGGAAAAGGCAAGAGCCAGAGACATGAAAGTGGTCTGGCTAAGAGCCTGGCTTGGAGTAGGTGTTCAATGAACTAAGTAAGAAAAGGAGACAGAGCCGTCAGAATAGAAGAGCACCAGAAACAGACAAGCCACGTCACGTCAGATAAAGATTGAGAACACTATTAGTCCTGGGGCTCTCCTGCAGCATTCTTCAGCCACAGTGCTCCACCAAAAGCCCTCTGTTAATTTCCTCTCCCAAACCAGGAAGATCATCCTGACTCCCATGAATGTGAGTATCTCTTTAATCCAGGCCCTGGTGACAAGGCTGCGTTTTCCAATTGCCTAATGACATTTCCATTCTGATTACTCACAGACACCTTAACATCAATATGACCCCAAATAAAAACAATACCTTCCATTTTTAACTTGTTATTTTCTCTATATTATTATCATCATTCACTGTGTCTCTCTCACCCTCTGCCTCACTCACACAGAATGTCCCTTCTTTTCTTCCAATCAGGGTTTCTCTCTCACTTCCAGTTTCTACATCCTGTTGATATACTATATGAACTTGTAGATCTTATCTCCAGACGGCCATATCTTATTTTGTTTTTTGTTTTGGAAACATCTCAAATTTACAGAAAAGTTACAAGTACATTAAAAAAAAGATGCCAACATGATGCCCAATCAGTCCCAAATACATTAGTGTGTAGTTCCTGTAAAGAAGGACTTTGTCCTATATCTATCTATCTATCTATCTATCTATCTATCTATCTATCTATCTATCTACCTACCTACCTACCTACCTACCTAAAAGCCTAAGCAATCAAACAAACGATTGACACCCGCACTGACCACCGGGGGGGGGGAGGGGGGGGGGGCAGATGCTAAACACAGGAGCTGCCCCCTGGTGGTCAGTGCACTCCCACAGCGGGAGCGCTACTCAGTTGACTGACCCGTCCTGGCAGCCCATGAGACTGACAGCAGCCACTCACTCCCTCAGTAGATGTACAAGTCTAATCTCTGGAGAACGGGCCAGGCATCGATGAACCGGAGCCACCGGCAAGATCCAGACAGCACTGCCAGCCTCCTAGAAGTTGGGCTCGGGCACTGCGGTCACTTCCCCTCCCTAGATGCTCTGCAAGGAAGAAACTATATAAAAGCAGCTACCAGGTGGCTCCCAACAACTGGCAAAAAAGTCAGCAGGACAGATCCAGATCCCGGGCCGGCAAGGGAGTCCCACTGCCCACCTGGAGGGCCGATTGCATCCGCCCCCCCCCCCTCCCCCCCTACTTAGGATAGGCTCACTGCTGGCGAGCACAGGTACGGAGGTGCGAGCCTTTCCTGATCAGAACTGACTGGGTGCAAACCCACAGCAGGCGCAGCGAGGCCAGGATGAGCGGGAATGGCAGGTGATGTTGGACCGCAGGTTTTGGCCCAATCCCCACAGGCTACGCGGAGGGACTCCACCCGTGCACAAATTCGTGCACTGGGCCTATAGTAATAATATAATTGTCAAAGACAGGAAAGTAAAACTTATACAAGACAACCTACAACTCTCAACCATCACCCAAGTTTTATTAATTGCCCTGATAATCTCCAGCTCAGAATCATGCCCTGCACTTAATTACCACATCTCTTTATTCCCCTTCAATCTGAAAGAAAAGCCCCTTGGTCTTTTCTGAAATAGCAAACACTTGACATGTTAAAATATTACAGGTTATTTTTGCAGAATGTTCCTCAATTTGGGTTTCTCTGATGTTTCTACAGGATTAGACTCAGGTTAAGCCTATTTGGCAGGGATGTCATCGAATGATGTGGATTTTTGATTTCTTGGTAAATTCAGTGGGTTGTAATCTATTACTATCATTGTTTATTTTGATGTTAAAATCTCCACTGATATAAATAGTAAGAGTCTTTTCAAATTAATGCTTTTTCCTTCGTATATTCTTTGAGCACTTCTTTTACTTTCTAGCACAACAAGGTATTGCAGGCTCATTTTCCAGTTTTCCTCTTACAGCCCTGGAAGTAACCATTTCTCCACAAAGCCCTGGTTTCAATGGGGAATCTTGTTTCAAAATCAAGATCAGGGCTCAAGAGGCAGGTATTTTACTGCTATTGGGATGACACTGCTCCCTGGCACTCTCAGTGGAGAGAGCTAGGAAATTATTCTATCTAATAAAGAGAGAATATGCTAATTGACCATCACTCCATCACAAAGATGGCTACACCCACAGCTGAAGCCAAGTTCCCATAAGGAGCCTTAACGAGCAATCAGCAGGGACCTGAGGCTATGCCCTCCCCCGCCCCCGTAGGGCTTGACAGGGGACCTCAGGCTGCATTCCCTACATGGAAGGGCTTGACAGGGGACCTCAGGCCACGCCCCCTGCCCAGCGGAGCTTGATGGGGGACCTCAAGGTGCGCTTCCTATCCTGGTGCTGGGCTAGGGGACCTCAGGCTGCTCCCCCCACCCCAACACCAGGCCTGGGGACCTCAGGCCACACCCCCACTAGGTGGGGCTTGACAGGGGACTTCAGGCTGCGCCCCCACCCCGGCACCAGGCCGAGGAACCTCAGGCGCACCCCTTGCCCCAGCTCCAAGCCAGGGGACCTGAGGCTGCGCCCCACTGCCTGGTGGGGCTTGACAGGGGACCTCAGGCTGTGCTCCCCACCCAGCGGGGCTTGACGGGGGACCTCAAGGTGCACCCCCAGTGCTGGGTCGGGGGAACTCAGGCCACTCTCCCCTTGCCCAGTGGGGCTTGACAGGGGACCTGAGGCTGCGCCCCCCCCTGCCTGGCGGGGCTTGACGGGGGACCTCAGGCCATGCCCCCCACCCAGCAGGGCTTGACAGGGGATCTCAGGCCATGTTCCACACCTGGCAGGGCTTGACAGGGGACCTCAAGGCACGCCCCCGCACCCTGGTCTGGGCTGGGGGACCTCAGGCCATGCCCCCCATCCTGGCGCCGGGCCAGGGGACCTGAGACTACATCGCCTGCCCGGCGAGGCTTGACAAGGGTGGGACTGGCCAGGTCTGGATCTAGCCCAACGGGGGCAGGGGCTGGCCGGGTCTGGGTCTCACGTGGCGTATGTGGGTGGGAGGGGAATTGACTCTGGGTCCCGTGTGTGCCCCAGACTCTGACAGAAGGAAGGTTTTCATATACATTTTACTAATTTTCTTTCATCTCTAACACTTCTATTATAGAGACAGGGCAAATAGCAATATTAAATTATTTCCTCTAATTAATCCCCTTTTCATGTACACGAATTCATGCACCGGGCCACTAGTCTAAATATAAACACACACACACATTTCTATAACTATCAATATTTATTTCAGTATATATACATATATAGATATACTAGAGGCCCGATACATGAAATTCATGCAAGAATAGGCCTTCCTTCCTCTGGCACCTGGGACCCGGGCTTCCCTCCAGCTGCTGGCACCCGGGCTTCCCTCGCAGAGGGACACCCTGCCCACCCACCACAGCCCACTGGTGAGTGGCCTGGGCCTCCCTCTTTGAGGCGATCATGGACCCCCTGGATTGATCGCCCCGCCAGCCAGTTGCCTGGGCTTCCCTCTGTGGGGCGATCATGGGGCAATAGCCAGACCTCCGACCAATCGCATCGCACCTGCCTTGGCTGGCCTGGAGCCAGTGAGTGTCATAGCATTGTCCTGGATGTTCATTCCACTGTTCAGCTAATTTGCATATTACACTTTTATTATATAGGATAAATATATACATATTTAGAGATTGAGCCATGGGTTCATTTCTGAACTTTCCAAAACCAAGAATGAGCCATGGGTTCATTTCTGACTTTCCTATTTGTAATTCCCTTATTTAACAGAGAGAAACCTGACTACCATTCTTAACATATTTACTTATTTGATCACTGAGAACATGACCGAACTCTCTCACCATCACAGCCTCTTCACACATAGGTATGACCTATTCAACTCACAAGGATTCATCACTCGGTGCTAAGCCAGTGCTGCACTCTGCACGGATGCTTTCCACACATTAGTCAGGCCCCAACCTCACACACTGGTCAGCCCACTACATGGACAACTCTTCACCCGACTCTTGCTTCAACATCCTGTGTTGGATCACTGACACAGACATTCTTCTCATTCTGTTCAGACTTTGATACCCTACACCCTACTTCCATGTGACCGTCCCACAGTGTGGACATTCTCCTTTCCCTGATTAGGCTCTAACCCTATGTCGAGCCATCCTCTCTAAAAAAGATAGCCTCCTTATCCTGCCTGGTGCTGCCTCCCTGCCGGGCCTTAACATTGTGGGTATCTACCTTTCTCAGCCCGCCTAATGTCTTTTGGACTAAACTGAGAAGAAATGGAATAGAAAGGAAAAGGACATTATACTTTAATTTTATCTTATTCATTTAATACTTCTTTAGTCCCTGCTATGTGCCAGTCACTATCCATATTAAACAAAGGTAGACTTGTTCCCAATCCACATAATTCAAAGGGAGAGGCTGCTATTAAAGCTCCAGTTATAAAACTGCTCTTGTGACAATACTTATGAAGAACTGTATTATGCATGCCTTTAATTTGGTATGGTTAACATAGATAAGGAGCTCAGGAAATATTTCTTGGGAGTAACAGGTGAATTGAAATTTGAAGAATAAGTAGGACTAGATGAAAATGGGAAGGAAGTCTTTTCCAGGTAGGAGGAACAGCGTGTGAAAAGACTTAAAAGGAAGCATAATGAGTACAAGTGAAGAAAGGCATGTAGTTGGACAGTGGCTAGCAAAGGAGACCGTAGTTTGTGGATATGCTGATAATAACCAGACCTTGAAGAAATAAGTCTTATGGCCACATGGGGAGTTTCATCTATATCGAAAGAGGAATGGAGAACCATAAGGTTTTATGAAGGAAGAAATGATAAAAATGACCAGTTTTGTGCTTTAAAAATCCTCTGAATTCAGTGTATAGAACACATTATGTAGGATAGATAGCATAAGTGGGTGAATTAAGGTGATAGTCACAGAAACAAGCAACACTAGAATTGAAGAGGACTAGTTGGGGATGAAGGTTAATAATTTGGTTCTATGTTGAATTTAAGATAGAATAAAAAATATTTATTGAGTACTTAAAATGTGTCAGTCATTGTTTAAATATCTGGGGCTTAGGCAGTGAACTTTTGAATGAAAATCATAACCTTTGTTGAGTTTACATTATTGTGATTATAAACAAAAGTACTTACTAAATGGCAGAGACTGTACCAAGCACTTTATAAATATTATGTTGTGTAATCTTCACAATAATCTTATGAGTTAGGTACTATTATTATTATTATTCTCATTTTACAGATGAGGCAACTGAAGTACAAAGATTTTAACTGTCTTGTCCAAGAGTTCACATCTAATAACCGGCAAACCTAGAATTTGAAGATATCTCACTTTAGATTCTGTGTTCTTAATTACTAAACTATAGATAGTAAGCATTTAGATATACTAATTAGAGTTCAAAAGAGATCTTGACTGGGTATATATATTTCTGAGTTCACTCAGATGGGCAGTTAGAACTATAAGCATGAATGAGATCACAGAATGAGAGAATACTGGGTGAGAAAAAGAATGGCCTAAGATCAAACGCTAACAGATAGTGACTAAAATGATCAGCTACAAAGAACAGAGACCCAATCGTTTAGATAGGTAAAAATATGCAATTATAAAACAGTTGTGTAACTGCTATGAAAAGGAACTACACGTTGCTGAGATCTAAATTACCTATAGGAGCTAAGATCTAAACTGAGAGTTTGTTGGTGGATGACACATTAGCTAGCAGGTAGGATGTTCCTGAATCATAGGAGACAAAGAACAAGGAACTTTTTGTCTGTTTGTTTAATTTATTTCTAAACGTACTGTTTGGAGACTTGGGATATATTCATGCACTTGTACAACCACCACTGTAATCCAGTTTTGGAATGCTTCCATCACCCAAAATCCCTCATATCCTCCTGAGATCAATCTCTGCTCCCGGCCACAATCCAGATACATAATGATCTGCTTTTCACTTATTTTAATTTTCTAGAAACTTCATATAAATGCAATCATACAATTCAGATGCTCCTCAACTTACAATGGGGTTACATCCTGATAAACCTGCTGTACGTTGAAAATATCATTTAATATTATTTATACAGGAAATGTCTATTTATTGTTTGAAAATAAAATTCATAAATAAGGAAGAATTACAAATTATCTATCTATCTATCTATCTATCTATCTATCTATCTATCTATCTATCTAAAAGCCTAAGCGACCGTCACAACCGAAACAACCGAAAGGACAACCGAACAGGCTGTGTGGGGCAACCAGGCTGGCAGGGGGGTTAGTGAGGGACAACCAAATGACTGAGCAGCAGGATGCGTGGGGTGATTAGGCCGGCAGGGGGGTTAGTGAGGGATGACCAAACAACTCAACAGAGGGCTGTATGGGGTGACCAAGCTGGCAGGGGGGGGCAGTGAGGGGCGACCAAATGACCAAACAGCAGGCTGCGTGGGGTGACCAGGCCGGCATAGGGGGAGTTAGGAGCGACCAGGCCGGCGGGAGGGGGCTGTTGGGGGTGACCAGGCCATGAGGGGGGGGGCAGTTAGGGGTGATCAGGCAGGCAGGCAGGTGAGCAGTTAGGAGACAGTGGTCCTGGATTGTGAGAGGGATGTCCGACTGAGGGATGATGGAGCAGGTGAGAGGGGGCACTAGACCAAAGTGGGGTGCCAGTCGCTGTCATTGGGGTGAGCCTCTAGTGAGTCCCGCATTGGAAAGGGTGCAGGCTGGGCTGAGGGGACACCCCCCCTCCATGCACAAATTTCGTGCACTGGGCCTCTAGTTTGTTAAATAAAAGGTGCTAAGTTTGAAAGGATAGAGAACCACTACATTATGCTACCTCCTAAATCTGTCCCTTTCTTACCATAGCCACTGGCATTGCCATAATTTATACCCCTGCTATCAGTCGTCTGAAATCTTTTGAAACCCTCCTAACTAGTATCCATCATTTGAACCTTCCCTCTGAAATAATTTTCATACTGGCAAAAATGTTATTGCTTTTCCTTTAAAAATACTATTATCCACAATGCAAACTATTTCTCTAGATTCCCATTCTCCTTCATAAAATGTCCAAATTCTCCACAGTACTATTTAGAACTTTTTAATATCTGATTAATCTGTTTCTAGATTTATCTACAACTACTCTGTACCACATATACTTAGTTGAAATCATGCTTTCTTTCTGACTTCCTCAAAATTTCAATATCCCTTCACGGCAGTTTTTTGCACAACCCATTCCCTGTCTGACATAACTTCCCATCATCATTCCTATCCCATTTTTGGTCTGTTAGGACTTCATGTACTATGTGAAATGTAGCACTCCTATAATACCTCCCCAGGTCCACATCTTGCTTCACAAAGTCTGAAAGCATACCTTCAAGTCCTCTGGCATAGATATTCCATTGTAATACAATTAATTATAGGTATGACTTTCCCATTAAACCACAATATTCTCAAATGCAATAATACGTTTCTATGCCCCAAATGAGTAATTTTTTTTAATCACTGGTCCTTAATCAATACGTCTTGAGTTAGTGGATATTTAATAATTTTTCAGTTTTCTCAATTTCTTTCTTTGCTGAAATTCTAGAAAGAGGCCACAAGTATCTAAATATTCACAAAACACAATTCAACTTATTCCACAAAAATGATTACTTTCTTCAATATGTTATCCTATACAATAAAAGGCTACTATGCAAATAGACTGAACAGTGGAACAACCAAACCAGTTGCTATGATGTGCGCTGACCACCGGGGGCGTGTGCAGAACATGGGAGGCATCAGCAGCAGACGGAAGAGCATGGAACATGGCAGATGTCAGCCACAGCGGGATGGTGGAGCAGGTGAGCAGGGGCGTCAGACCAAGGTGGGGTGCCGGTCGCTGTCATTGGGGTGAGCCTCTGGTGGTTACTGAAAATTCTTTGCTCCTGTGCATCACGATCCCACCCGGCACTCATACCTGCTGTTGGTGCTGGCCCCGCTCACACCCACTGCCAGTGCCAGAGATGCCGCTCACACCTGCTGCTGGCCCCGATCTCCCGTTAGAGCTTCTCCACCTTTCCCTGCTCCTGAGGGGTGATTGTGGCTGGAAGCCACTGCTTGTACCCGTTGCCGGCACCGGAGCTGCCACTCACAGCCGCTGCTGGCGCTCAGCGCAGTCAGCAGGTGCGAGTGGTGGCTGCCAACCCCAATCGCCCCGAGGGCTTCTCCACCTTCCCCTGCTCCTGAGGGGAGATCAGGGCAGCAGCTGCCGCTTACACCTACTGACAACGCTGGCCCTGCTCGCACCTACTGCTGGCACTGGCCCCAATCGCTCTGCGCCATAAACAGATGCAAGAAGGGCTGGTACCTTTTAGTATATGGGAGCGGCAGTGGTGGGAGCGGGGCTTCTTACAGACAAGGGACGGGGGACAACGGAGGGAGGGGCTGGGCAGGGGTGCAAAGGATTGGACGAGACCCGCCCTTGTGCCCACAGCAGCCTCACAGCCCACAATTCCTTTCAAGGTGCACAAATTCATGCACTGGGCCCCTAGTAACAGAATAATATGGCTAGACTTGATATTCATTTACTTTTTAAACAGAAACAACACGTTTTTCACACAATAGGAAAATAATTTTGCAAATAAACCTTTGTTAGACTATTTCTTTTCCTTTGCATATATATATTTAAATCTAGCTCTTCAATGCTCAAGTTCAAATGGAACTATCTAAACATCATGTCATATTAATCAATACCATTATCTAGAGTGGGGCAAAAGTAGGTTTACAGTTGTGAGTACATGAAACAATTTATTCTTGTATTATTATTTATTAATTATTGTATTACTTTCCATATGAACAGTAAACCTACTTGTTCCATATGAACAACTGTAAACCTACTTTTGCCTTGCTCTGTATGTTCTTCTTTATATGCACAATGAAAAAAAGCAAGTTTAAAAGTACAAAAATAAGTTTCCATTATTATGCTCTAATGTGGCAAATATTAAGAGTCAATTTAAGTAAATTCAAAAGGGTTATGAGGTCAAAATGCAAGACTGCATAATTTATCAGATCAAGCAAATCACTCTGAAGGTACAGAGTTAAGTGAGGCATTAGTGCCTTTCAGGAATAAAGGTTAATATCAATGTTTATCTACTTGTGCACTAGATGGTATTTGCTATATAAACATGACTCATTTTTTAAAAATGTCCTGACACTGTCATATTTTAATGCAAATATTTATAACTCTAAGTTTAAAAAAATAAAATTGCCTCAGACATTTTTATTAATAAAATAAATATGCTGTAAAAATAAAATCTCACTTTGACACTAAAAGTACCAAGGAACAATTTCAAAGCACAAGGAACATATTTATATGTAAATTCTGCATGCATTTCAAAGTTACTTTTATTATTTGGTTTTGTTTGTTATTTCTGCATAGTATTTCTCATGAAGAAAACGCTAGAGAATTGAAAAATGGGGAAAGCAATGTAGTTATATAATATTGGACCATCAAATAAAGAAACAAAAAGATAAGTTTTTAAAAGTGGTTGTTTTTCTTTTATGAAAATGATAAAATTCAGGTCACACTACCCAAAAATATAGCAGCCTGGCATAATGAATATTTTAAGCTGAAGGAGTTTAAGAAAATGGCAGAAGCAGGTCATTCTAATCATCCACCCCTCCCCTCCTTCCCTCCCTAAATTAGGTATGAAACCCCATGCAAGAGGTGTCCTCTCTATGCCCAGAGGAAAGGAGCATCATTATCTCGAAAGACAAAGGGACCCCAAAAGAATTCTAACATATAGGTCTTGCCCATATTTCCCCGGTTTATTACAATTATCTCATACTCCTTTAACCTATCATATTTTGGCACAACTGGTCACTCTTCATCAAACCTAGCATAAAAATACAGGTCTGTTCCTTCAAGTCTGCATTTCCGTATGGAGGCTCCCATAAAGTTTATATTAAGTAAACCTGTATGCTTTCCTCCTGTCCATGTCTTTATCAGGTTGGTTTTCAGACGCAGCCCGGGAAGCTAAGAGAGAATAAAGGAAAACTTTCTTCATAAAATAACATCATGTTTTGAATTTTACATATTTCATTTTCAAATTTATATGGTAACATGTGAAATCAATGCAGCAGACAATAACTGGGAAATATACAGAAATATATTTATGATAAATTAATGTTGCTTTTTCAAAATAAATCCCAAGTTAAAGATTATAACTAAATGAAGGACTACTTGAAACATGGCAGAATACACAAGGCAAAATTACAACAAAGATCAGTTCTCTGTTATTATTTTCCCATTTTACTTTACATAAAATATACAGAAAAAATATTTCCATCAAATTCAATGGACACAAAATACCAAATTTCATCCAAATTAATCTTTTGTGGTAAAATCACTTTAAATAAATGGTCACATGAACAAAGAACCCACTACAGAATGAACTAGAGCTTTCAATCTCCTTGTTGGAAACCTGAACTTCAGCAAATTGGCTGCTGGATTAAAAACAGGTATCAGTGACATTTTTGCTAAAAATTATCTTGCTGTTGTGGATGTCAGAAATGGTCTAGAAAGCTTGGCTTTGTGGATTTTAAATTTGCTAAAGACCTGAAAAAAGCCTTTGGCAATTAAATTAAGCTAGAAAAAAAAAAGGGAAAATACAGTAAAAAAACAACAACAAAAAACGAACCAGATGCAAGAACACTTTTGGATAAAATTTGACCTTTAAAGTTACTCAGGATGAATTAAAGAAGTGTTTGAAGATGCTATGGAGATCGGATTAATGGCAAGGATGGAAAAAGTAAAGGGATGGCTTATACTGAATTTAAGATGGAGCTGACAGAGAGAGAACCTTGGAAGAAAAGCAGGGAACATGGATAGATGTGCAGTCCATTTCCCTGTACTATACCTGAGAGAAAAGTCAAAGTCAAGACCATAGAAGTGGAAAGAGAGCACTTGGAATAGTAAATAAAATCTTTGGTTTTAAGCAGCATGTCCTACAGAGCAGCCGAAAAAAATCTTCAGGAAGTAGTTGAGAAGGTACTTTTATCCAAGTGCCCCAGAACCAAAATGGCAAATCTAAAGGGTATGATTTTATATAATTGCTTCACCTGAATATGCTAAAGAGAAATTGAGAGCAGAGCAATCAGACTGGAATTGCAAGGACCCAGGGAATCACCTAATGCAAGAAGACAGCCATCCAAAACTCTATTTGTCACAGGTCTATCTGAAGAGACTACAGAAACAACATCAAAGGGGTTATTAGATGGCTCTGTCCAGGCAAGGATAGTCACCGACAGGGACACTGTGTCTTCCAAAGGGTTTCTTTTGTAGACTTAAACAGTGAGGAAGATGCCCAAGCCACCAAGGAGGCCATGGAAGATGGTGAAATTGAAGGAAACAAAGTTACTTTGGACTTGGCCAAACCTAAGGGTGAAGGTGGCTTCAGGGATCGCAGCAGAGACAGAGGTGGCTCTGGAGGCTGAGGCAGATTTGGTGGCAGAGACCAGAGAGGTTTTTGAGGTCGAGGATGCTTCTGAGGAGTAAGAGGAGCAGAAGGAAGAGGAAGAGAGCATAGGCCACACAAAAAAGATGAAGTTTTTTGAATAGTTTCTTTTATTTGGGTCTTTCCCTCTTTCATTTGAAAGAAAGGACTGGGTTTTTCACCTGATCAATGACAGAGCTTTCTAAGGACATTCCAGGACAGTACACAGTCCTGTGGTCTATCTGAAAATCCAAATAGATAACTTTCAAGGGAGATACCCTGTTGGTTTTGACTGGATATTCATATAAACTTTTTAAAGTGATGAATGATAGAGCTAACCCTTATCTGTAAGTTTTACATTTATATTGTTTCTTCCTATGTACAAAATCTTTTTTCTCCTACAAATTGTGTGTGTGTGTGTGTGTGTGTGTGTGTGTGTGTGTGTGTGTCGGGGGTATAAAAAAAAGCAGAATGTTTTATCATGATTTTGCTTCAGTAGCTTTGGGACAAATTAAAAGTCCTAAACTCTGGTTACTAAAAAGATTGTTCAGCTGTGATATGGTATATTACAGGATTAAAAGTAGCATTGGTGAGACCAGTTAGCAGACTAAGTCAGGGGTCAGCAAACTGTTTTTGCACAGCCTGTGAGCTAATAATGGTTTTAAATTTTTTAAATAATTGAAAAGATTATGGTGATGACTTCATTACATGAAATTCAAATCCAAGTTCCCAAGAACAAAGTTGTATTGGAACATGGGCATGCTGATTCATTTATGCCCTGCCTGTGTCTGCCTCTAGTCACACTATCAATCACAGTGATCCAGTTTTAACTTGGCAGTGTTTGCAGTGTCACAGATGTGACCATAACACCTTTTTATTTTTATTTTTTATTACCACTGTGTGCCCATCATATCTAAACAAGAACAGAAAAGTAGACTTTGAATGTCATGCTTTTAGAAGTTCAGTGGAGTATGGACTACTTTGTTTTAAAATTAAGTGACAAAACATTTTATTTATTATGCAAAGCCTCTATAGCTATGATAAAAAAATATAATATACATCAACATTACTAAAGAACACAGTAGAACATTGCCAAAGCACAGGAAAGCAAGTCACACAAAAAAACAAACAAACAGGAAATTTAAAACAAAGTATCTCATTACAAAAGAATTCCCTCACATAAATAAAATATGAAAATGAGGCTATAACAAAGTAAGTTTCTGAGCACCTTTGTTAAGGCAACCAAGGAAAGCCATTTATACATGGTGAGTTAATTAAGAGAAATTTGATTTGAAAGTCACAGAATTAATTTCAGAGAAAATAAACTTGCTTAAGAATATTAGCCTTTCAGTGAGAGCAGTTGTTCAAGGAGTCGAGAATGTTTGGGAGAAACATCAGTAGACAATGAAAAAACAAGGCAAATAATTTCATGTAGTTTCCTTGGCTCTCGAAGAGTCCACAGATATAACCTATATGCTCAGTTGTGTTTATTCAAGGAGTCGATGACAATTTTTAAAGTGAATGAAGATTACCCTCTATGAATAGTCTGCATGGAACAATGATATGGAAGGATGTTTTCAATGAAGCTGAGAAAAGAGTAATTTAACACAAGCAGAACTGGAATCTGCTAAGATGTGTTACAACTGATGTGGTAAAAATGTCTGAAGCAGAGAAAGTTAAGTCAGACAAATTTACAAAGCTTGTGAAAATAAAAGGTATGTTAAGATTATGGTTACTTATTTTATTATTCATTAGCACATACTTTGCAAAGAAAATAATTTTAATTTATCATGTATCACTGAACCAAGATTGTCAATGGTGAACTTTATTCACTTTCATGGACCTAACCTTCATTAGTGCCATAGATTTTTGTCAGAAATACACTCTGAATATACTAACTTGCCCAAGCACACAGCACTTTGAAAGCACATTACTTTAGCTTATGACTGAGACTAAATTTTTTTCTAAATAAGAAAAACCACATTTGACCATTACTATCAAATACTGAATAGTTTTAGACATTAGTTTTTGCTGTACACTTGATAACATTTCTTAATGAATTCAACCTAAATTATAAGATAAAACAGCCCTTATAGAAACTTAAAGTCATTTCAATCTCAAGTAATAACAACCTTTTATGTACTTTCTATTCTATTAGAATAAGTGAGATCATCATTGCCACACAGATTTGGGAAATGAAGATAACTGAGGAGAAAGCATCATAAAGTAGGTGAGAAACTAGGGAAGAGTATGTTGCAGAAGTCACTAGAAAAAACAACTTAAGACAGGAATGATTCACCTCAACAAATGTCATAAACAAATAAAACTATATACTACACTTTTGACATTGAAGAGGTCACCGGACTTCTGCCAATGCAATTTTTTTAAGGATTGCAATAAGCAGGGAAATAAGTAGGATGAGCAAGTAGAAAGTTCAGAACTCTGAAAAACCTGACTGTGAAGGAAAAAAATAGACCACCCAGGAGTCTTTCTCAAAGGAATACTATTGGCATTTGGTCGGGAGAAGAATTCCTTGACCTGAAAACTGCCTCAAGAATATTCAGCTCCAACAAATATCATTGTGACAAGAAAAAAACACCCCCCCCCCCAACACACACATTTCTAAATGGCCCCTGGAAGAGTATTGTCTGGACACCTACATACTAGTATATCATGTAACCTTAACAGCTTTATGAGTTATCTTAATCTAATAGATGTTACAATAGAGGCTTAGAAATTAGGAAAACTACATAGACTAACAAATACTCAAATGTTTTTTATCTTAATAAATGATTATTCCAAGATAAAACATCACTCTAAATGTTTACAAATATATAAATATGTGTCACTTTATGGAAACCAAAGGCAGAGCTCTACAAATAAAAACTGTGTGAGAGCATATGATAGGTAAGAGGTTATGTTTAAATATAATAACAGTAACAATTTACTCTGAGCACGTTCTATTTGCCAGCACGATGCAAAGCACTTTCCATGTGCTAAGCTATCTTACATTCACAGCGATTCTTTAGAACAGATATTGTTTTCACTGATCAAGGCTTAGTGATGTTATATCACTAGGCCAAAGTCTCTAAGCCAAAATACATAGAAATCTGAACTTTCTGACTTTAAAGTCTTTATGAAGTTAGTGAGCTGGCCAACATGGCCTAAGCCTGAGGGACAAAAAAGAAAAGAAATAAAAGAAATAGAAATTTGGGCACATGCTTCCCTTTTTAGTTCTAGTAATATTAAGAAATGGACAACCACTAAATGTAATATGCCATATAACAATTCTTTCTCCTAACATCCCCAAGCAGATTTGGGGTGTGAGGTCCTAAAAAAACATAATAACAATTGTGGATGATACGTGTTTCCAGAAAACAAAAAAAGAAGTATATATTAAGTGACTAAATACAGTAAGAATCTCATA
The DNA here is from genome assembly GCA_026230045.1 of Corynorhinus townsendii. Lineage (NCBI taxonomy): Eukaryota > Metazoa > Chordata > Mammalia > Chiroptera > Vespertilionidae > Corynorhinus > Corynorhinus townsendii. Next base: position 114,826,822 of record JAPDVU010000006.1, on the reverse strand, counting down.
CAGAAATTCAACAGCATTATAAATACCTTATTTTTAAAAACGGCTATAGAGTCAGCAAATGGATAATAATAAAATGCTTAAATTGTACAAACTCACTCATGCTAGAACTTTTCTATAAAGGTGTCTGGTCAGATAGCAACCTATTAATATCGGAAGTTTATATTAAAATATCAAAAAGAAAAATTTACATTAGCAAAACTAAAATTAACTGTCAGGAATATCACTGTCACAATATTTTACTTCATTGGAGTAAAAGGCCAAGAAAAATATTCTATCTCTACCTACAATAAATAAAACAAATCAATGTTATAATCTTTCCAAAGAATCATTAGAACTCTGGGAGAGGACTAAGGGAAAAAACATCATGTCTATTATTACTGTGACTACATGGGATGAACTAATCCTCATGAGATAAAGTTATTAATTAAACGAAGCTCAGAATACTAAGAAAATTTGTGGGGAGAGAATGCAAATAGCTCCCTACTTGCAATTAAAATCCACTTAAATTGTATGGCGAAAGTTGACTGAAATGCTAAAAATTATATGCTAATGAATAAACTGTAAAGCACATGTTTAATATGTACTTTATTATGGAATCAATCCTCCTATATAATAAAAGCCTAATATGCAAATAGACCAAACGGTGGAATGACCTGTGGCTATGACGTGCGGTTGACTAGGCTCACAGTTGGCAAGCGCAGTAGCGGGAGCCTCTCTCGCCTCCGTAGCAGCAGGCCTAAGCTGGCAGGCGGACATTCCCCAAGGGGTCCCAGACTGGGAGAGGGCACAGGTGGGCTGAGGGGACCCCCACCCCAAGTGCACGAATGTTGTGCACTGGGCCTCCAGTAAATAATAAAATATTAAACTCTCATTGATACAATGACGGATTCTATCACAAAACGAAAAACACTATGTATTGTGAAGACAGCCTAGGGTCCTGCTACAAATTCACAAATATACAGTACTAGAATATCCTATTAATTGCAGGTTCCACAGAGATGGAGGCATGACGATTCTATTAAACACTGAATCCCCAACAACAGAGTACCTGAAAATTTTATTGAAATTTGGGGGGGAAAGGGAAATATATATTTTGTGATTAACTTATACCCTTCACTTTTAGGTTCTGGGTCTTCAAGTGTCACCACTCAGTTCATTCCCTGATTGATTTTTATAGCAATTCCCATTATATAGATTTTAAAAATAATTTAAGAAAGTATAGATTTGTATCAAATATTTCCATAATGGCCTATACCACTTTTATCTTATTTCTAACAATATCATAGTACCAAGCACTAATCAAGAAGCTAAGTGAATGAATACTGGAACAAAAAGGATGTTACTACAACAAATGGAATTTCCTGGGCCATCATATTCTTCAGCAGGTAAAACTGAATAGTAAGGCCACATTTACAAATGATGTGTCAGGCAGCAGCTCTCAGGGATGGCTCTTTCCTTTTAGCTGAGGACTCCCCAGGCCCATTATCATTTTCACATGTATATAAGTTAGGATGAAATATCTTACTATATTAAATATCCAATCAATATTCCATTTCCCTGTTTTTGTTTTTATTTATTTACAGTTGGTATGTTCAAATCAGGAACCAAATAAGATTCATACACAGTGCCTGCTAAGATATTTCTTAATGCCCTTCTTATTTTTATGGTTTTGGTCATCTATTTGTTGAACAAAATGAGTTGTTTATACTATAGATTTTTTTCATTCTGGATTTGCTGCTTAAACCCTTCTACCATCATTTAAATGGTATCCTTCACCTGAGCTTCCCATAAACTGATTGTTAGATCTACAGCAGTAATGTCCAACAGGAATACAATACAAGCCTCACATGCAGTAATTAAAAATTTCCTAGTAGCCACATTAAAATAGGGGAAAAGGTGAAATTAATTTTAATATTTTATTTAACCCAATATATCTAAAATAGTATTTCAATAACTTATCAATATAAAATATTACATGTTGATATTGGTCTCTGAATTCTGATGTCCATTCATTAGAGAATTCATATAACTGATTCCATTGTAGTTATAGTAGCCATTGATAATCATGCCCAGACCTCATTTTTGAAGTTCTAGTATTGCTTCTTATTTATTAACTGCAATTCTTCAATTAAAAATAACTACCTCTCATCAATGTAGTCACTATACGGTACAGATCATAGAGGAAAATGGGATGGATATGTGATTTTTTTCCTATAATAATCAGTTTTCAGAATTATAGGCAGGTTCCCTAGAATCCTTTGAAGGCGATCTGTTACAATTTTTATGACTATCATTATGAACTCATGGATTGAAACATATCTTTCCATACTTCAATCTAATACAGTTATTTTTCTTTTAGGTTTTCAGGTTGTCTCATTTTTGGCCAGTGAAGGCCTCTCATTTTAGTTCCTGAAAACATATATTCTTCTTTTATTTTTAAAGTTTTATCTTTATTGTTAAAAGTATTACAGATGTTCCCTTTTCTTCCCCATTGACCCCTTCCACCCTGTAGCACAACCCTCACCCCCACCCCAGGTTTCCACAGCACTATTGTCTGTGTCCATGGGTTATACATATATGTATATAAGTTCATTGGTTGATCTCTTTGACAGCAGGAACCCCTGATAGCTCCCTGGCCTTGTGGTATGATGTGTTGGTCCAGACTAATCCATTGCCAGTCATGAAATCAGACATTTCTCCAAGGAGCCTTGATTCTTTTTATTAGAAAACAACCGGCCCCACGAGGAATCAGGCTCCCTCCTCTCTGGTTTTGGGGTGCATCACCCGAGAACCACCGCTGCCAAGTCAATGCAGCTCAGCAGCTCCTGTGCTGAGCGTCTGCCCCCTGGTGGTCAATGCGCATCATAGCAACCAGTCAGACGGTCGGACACTTAACATGTTAGCCTTTTATACACACACACACACACACACACACACACACACACACATACATATACATATACATATATATAGATAGATAGATAGATAGATAGATAGATAGATAGATAGATAGATGGTATTTAGAGGCCACAATCTACATTTAAGTGTGCTTACTGCTATCCTATTTATTGTTTCTAGGCTATTCCAGTTGATGAAAATGTAAAAAATACTTCTTAATAAAGGAAACATGAGTTTATACATATATTTTAATTCAAATTTAGGATATAACAGGGTTTATTTAACTTTGTCAATTTTATATATATTCCTGTTTTCTCTTGCTTTGAAATATCTTGGTTCCTAATGGCATTAACACATAATTATTTGCTTTGAATTGTGTAGTCATAATTATATCTCAAAATATCTATATTTTCGATCCACACTACCAATCCTAATTATAGCTGCATTGTCACTAAGATCCATTACCCTCCCATTTGTTTTTTTGTTCTTTTTGGTGTTGCTTTTATCTTCCATCACGCTTCTCAGCTCCCCATGTGAAAGTTCTAGACTTTCAGTTAACAGCATCAGCCACCCTTTTCATTTTTATCTGGTTGCAAAATGATGACGTGAATACAACACCTGTCTCAGAGGCATTCATTTATATCTAGGTGCTCATGAGCTGCTTCTGTTTTATCAGAAAAGGCGTATTTGGCTTGGATTTGTGTGTTGTTATTGTTTCCAACTATTTTTATATCCAGAGGTTATATAAGGCAAGTCTCAAAAATGCACCACTTCCTTTCTTACAAAACAGCATATATGATGTAATACTAGCAGAACCGGCTCAAAGTGCCTGCCCTCGGCCCACGTGACAGAGTTATGTCCATCAGATTGTCAAACCGTCTTCCATGGCAGCCACAGCACCTTTCAGGACAGTCTACAAAAATATCCTTAAATCATTTACTGTAATAAAATTCTCTTGTTGCACAAGGCATTGAAATCATCACAACCATTACTAACTAGCGTTTATTGAGCACTAAAATGTTACACTAAAATATAAGATCCATGAGTGCAGGAAATTTTGTCTGTTTTATTTACTTCTAGATACCCAGTGCTTAGAGCAGTGCTTGTATTACAGTGGCACTCAATAATTATTATAAATATGTACTGAATGAAAAAAATAAATGAGCATTTTATATAAGGCTCCATGAAAGCATTACAAACAGTCTCTGTCCTTAAGGAACTGTGAATCTGGTTGAGATAGGTCATATGTAAAAATTCAAATATGTTACATATAAGCCAAATGAATGGTGCTATCCATGGTATAAGAGCTGATAGAATTCAAATACCATGACCCAGTGGTAGAATCCCTACTAACACTTGGTTTTAAATAAAATGTAGGACTCACAAAAGTACAGAGAGAGATATACAAGTGGAGGAATTAATGTAAGCAAACAGACAACATTAGGAAAGATGCTCGGCAATCCACAAGAAGGCAGACTTCACTTACGAAGGAGGCTAGTTTTGTTTGGTTATCCCAACAGCCATACTTTAAGCTTAATATTGTGTACTTTAAGTAAAAACACAATGTTTTCTTTATATTTAATAATTAGGCTAAAATGCCTCTAGGTCATACAAATAAACATTTTATTAATAATTTTACTATTATAATTTTACTATTATATATGTATGACATTTCTGATATTTGGAAACATTTGCCATTGTGTTTATATGTAAACTTAAAGAAGAGTATTAATCTGAAGATTAACATCTCAATTATAAAAATATTGAAGTTCCCAAGGAATGTGGCTTAAAATTTCCAAAAATATGGTCATAGTATGCTTTCCCAGAACATTAAAATTAACATTTTAAAAGACGACTTTAATTCTTTTTTTGGCATAACAGAGTAAAACAAAGAAAGTACTTCTATGTTTTATTTTCCCCCAATACTGAATATTTTAACTTATTAATGATGATAGTAATAATTAACAAGTGTTTATTATATGACAAATGCTATTCTAAGTGCTTTACATATATTTGTCACAGAATTAATAATACAAGATGTAACAGTTTGCTTTTTTAAAGTTATTCTCTTAATAATTTTATGGTGCTTAGTTCTTACATCTAATGTTTTATGTGCCATTATTTTGCTTTTACTGCAAAAGAAAGATCTGGCTCCCAAAGATAAAGGAGATTTTTGGTAAATGGTGAAGGTAAAGAAATAAATGACCCACTTGGCTCGTGTGTAATTACACTGCCTGAGATTGTAACAATCTATCACATGAGGGAGGATGACACCACACTAAGGGTGAGTCAAAGGAGATAGCCTTTGACTAACTACGGGACCCCGACGATCGATACTCCACAGATAGTGTGCTCTCAAAAACAATTGAATTCTTTAAAAGTTTGAAAATAGATTCCCCCCTTCTTCTGATACTGATCCGAGATCTATCTTGACCTTATTCTGGAAGAGCAATGCTTTTTTTAAAAGGTATATGAAACACATACGGTAATTCCTTTTATCTCCAGATTGCTCTTTCAAATGTATATGTAACACATTCCTATTACTAGTATAATGAATGTTCTACAAGCCAAAAAACCCTACCAAAATTCTTTTCATTATTATATAACCATGCTTTCTCAATTAGCTGTTACCAAGTTATCAGATTACTTAACAGATATCAGATAAATACCCCAAAGACTAAAAACATGAAAAATCCATCAGAAAATTAAAATTTCCAAATGAGGCTTGCAATATGTACACTAAACTTGACATTTAATAAATAGCAAGTGATCTATGTAAAAAGTAGAAAGAATCTTTAAAAATAAAAGGAAATTTCATGTGCATAAAATATACTGTATAATACTTTTTTTAAAAAGTACGTAGAAGGATTTCCATTTCAGACGGATTTTGAAAACTAAATAGGAACTCACTAAGCAAATAAGATGGGAAGCGCATTGAGACACAAAGAAGAGCATGAGAAAAGAAGGGAAAGATGTGTCTAGCTTTTCTAAAACATTTCACATGCAAGATAGGAATTAGCGCTGCCACTTAACAACTGAGAAAACCAAGGCTTAGGTCAAAAAAACTTCTAATTAAAAGAGCTGATTTTCAAATAAAGCCAAAATTCATAATCATTCTTGTATGCCAGAATTACTTCATGGGTAATTTTCATGCAATCATCTGGTTCTTTCTCTTTTTAAACACAATTAAAGAACTGTATGAGGGGTTTTTCTGAGGCATTAACTCATATTCAATTTTTTGAGGTTTTTTTTAATACATTTTTATTGATTTCAGAGAGGAAGGGAGAGGGAGAGGGAGATAGAAACATCAATGATGAGAATTATTGATTGGCTGACTCCTGCATGCCCCCTAATGGGGATCGAGCCTGCAACCCAGGCATGTGCCCTTGACCAGAATCGAACCTGGGACCTTTCAATCCGCAGGCCGACGCTCTATCCCCTGAGCAAAACTGGCAAGGACCAATTTTTTGAATTTTGATAAATGCACAATGGTGTTATACTGGGACCACTAAAACTACCCCAGATTCAACAATTCACTGGGAGAACCCAACACTCAGCATATTGTCATCCTCATGGCTATGATTTCTTATAGCAAAAGGATGCAAGGCAAAATCAGCACATGGAGCAAAGTCTGGGGAAAACCAGGCACAAGCTGACAGTAGTCCTCTCCCTGTGGAATCACACAGGGTGTATTTAATTTCTCCAGCTATGAGTTGTGAGAACATGTGTGAAATGTTTGTCTAGGGAAGCTCATGAGAGACTCAGCTCCCAAAGCTGTTATTAGGGGCTGGTCACTAAGACATCTCTACCTAGCATGTGCTGTAATACCAGACTCCCAGAAGGAAAACTGATAATAGTTTAGCATAAACTGTATTGTTTGTATAGCCTGGGCACAGTGAACCACTCCTATCATTTACACAAAGTTTTATATTTGAAGGACTATTTACCATTCAGGGGTCAACCTTGTAATCTGCTCCTTCTAAGGATCTGCTATGTTACCTCTTCTATATGGTTGTGTAATTGCCAATACAATCAAGTTTCATCACATACACACGCACACCTAAAAAAATGTTCTTTGTCCCTTGGTAGTCAATGTCTACAAATCACAGTCTGATTTTTCTCTCTGTACTTTGCCTATTCCAAAATGTCATACAAATGGAATCATATAATACATAGCCTTTTGACTCTGGCTTCTTTCAGCATAATGCACTTAAGATTTATCCATGCTGTTGCATGTATCAGTAAATTGTTCTTTTTGTTGCTGAGTAATGGTCTACTGTATGGATATACTATAGATATTTTTATATGCTACTAGCATTCAGAATAGCTGTTTTGTTTTTTATTTTTATTTTTTATTTTTTTAATTCTCACCAGAAGATAGGCTTTTATGGAATTCAGAGAGAGAGAAAGGAAAGGGAGATAGAGGAACATCAATGTGAGAGGGAAACAAGGATTGGTTGCCTCCCGTATGTGCCCTGACCAGAGATCAAATCCACAACCTGGGTATGTGCCATGACCAGAGATCGAACCAACAATTATTTCGAGCTCGAGACAATGCTCCAAACAACTGAGCCACACCAGCCAGGGCCAGAATAGTTGGGGTTTTTTTTTCATGTCTATGAACTACATCTCCATTTCATTTTAGTAAATACCTAAGAGTAGGGTTTTTGGGTTACATGTCTTCTTTAGAAGAAGCTACAAAATAGTTTTCCAAAGTGTTTATACCATTTGCATTCCAACTTGCATTCCCACCAACAATGTGCAAAGTTCCACAACAGTTTGAAATAGAGATAACCAGTGGTTTTCTCATAACTTCATGCAGGCACTAAAGCAGAAATCTAACTGGTTGGTTAAACGATCACATAACAAAAGCACATGCCAAAGTGCTCCTTTTTTGCCTGGCAAAATTCACTCATCTTTCAAAACCCAGATTAAATGTCATTGTTTCTCCTAGAAACTTAGAACTAATGACATTTAATGTCACATCATTTAGTTTATAATACAAGATTTTGAGCAGTATTTAATATATGACATTATGGTTAATGATAAGTAACTTTTTCCATTTGTTTCTTATTTCTTGACTAGAGGTCTGATGAACAAAATTCGTGCAAGGGGCTCAACCCTCGTAGCCCAAACCGGCCCTCGCAGCCCCGGCTTCGTCCGGAAGGTCATCCAGAAGGACATCCAGAAGGTTGTTCGGCTGTTCAGTCAATTTAGCATATTAGGTCTTTATTATGTAGGATAATATTATAATTTTTTCAACTCTGAATTTATATCTCATCAAAAAGCGTCATAAAACTGCCAATCAACTATTTCTACTAAAATAAAATAAATAAGGGGAGAACTTGCTTATAGATAAGATAGAATAGCTATCTAACCTACAAAATAAAATAACCAAAACCACCAGACAAAACAAATGTAACTATGGTTTTCAAAACTGGACATCAGATGACAAAAGACGGAGATTCCAAAGAGATGAGAAAACAAACAAGGTGAGCCCCACCATTTCCCAGCTCACTGCCCCCAGCACAGGAAGGGGGGAACCTAAGTGAACCAAACAGACTCCCTAAGTTGAACAGATAGTCCTAAGGTGTCTGGGAGAAGAAGGCTAGAGTTCATAGGACAAAGTACTAAAGAGCAGAGCTGAGCAGAGAAAGAACACCAGAGATGAGAAGGAGGCAGCCCCCAAGTATTCTACAGAGTACTAATCATCACCTGCATCTGAGGAAACTACCCAAAACCAGGGACAAAACTAAAACAGAGAGTTCAATATCCCTCCCTCAATAGCTGATAGGACAAGTAGACAGTAGGGTTATATGAGACTTGCACAACACTATCAACCAACTTAATATAACTAACAATTATAGAACACTATACCCAATGACAGCAAAATGCACATTCTTTACAAGTATAATTTGAAGACAGACTATATTCTGTCTTTAAGCAAATTAATTTTGAAAGATGTACATAATACAGAGTATGTTTTCTGAATGGAGTTAAACTAGAAATCATTAATCAAAAGATCTGGAACATCAGATATATTTTCAAACTAACTAATACCTTTCTAAATATCTCTGGGTCATAAAAAATATCAAGAGAATTAGAAAGAATTTTGAATTGAAGGAAAATGTAACCAAAAAGTGTGGGATAGCTGCTAAAGCTGTACCTAAAAGCTAAATTTATAGGACTACATGCCGATATTAGAAGAAAAGTCTAAAATCAATGACCTTAAGAAAAACAAGATCAAATTAAGTCCAAAGCAGGAATGAGAAGCAACATCACTTCATATTTTAAAAACATTAAAACAATGAGACATTAGTATGAACAACTTGATGTCACTAAATTGGACAACTCTAATGATAAATGAAAGAAAGATCTCTAAATGTATTAAATAAACTGAATTTGTAATTTAAATGTTCATGCAACAAAACTCCAGAATTCACTGCCAAATTCTATAAATTTTTAAGAAGAAAATATCCAATTTACATAAACTACTCAGATTTTGATGGGGAGGAATCATTTCTTTTTTTTTTAATTTATTTATTTATTAAGGTGTTACATATGTGTCCTTATTCCCCCATTACCGTCCCTAGGTAAGGAATCATTTTCTATTCATTTTATGAGGCTAGCATGATCCTAATACCAAAAAGTGCCAAAGATATTACAAGAAAACTATAGACCAATAGTCTGCATGCACATAGATACAAAAATTCTAAATAATGTTGTAGCAAATCAAATACAATGATATATATTTCTACACCATGACCAAAAAGCACATGAGAACTAATAGCTGAGTTAAGATTGCAGTACACAATAACACACAAAAAGAAACTATATTTCTATATATTAGCAATGAACAACCATAAATTGAAGTAAAAATAAAATTTTCAATAGCCTCACACAATATCATATACATATGAATAAATTAAAAAAGATGGTAAGATATGTGCACTGACAGCTACAAAACATGGCTGAAATTAAAGGACTGAAATAAATGTAGAGATATTCCTTTTTCCTGGATTGATAGACTCATTATAATTATGATGTCAATTTCCCCCAAATTCATCAACAAAATCCAATAAAAAACACAGGGGGCTTTTATATAGAAATTGACAAAATGACTCGAAAATACATTTGAAAATTCCAAAGACCTAAGCCTTTCCAAAACAACTCTAAAAAAGGATAAAGTTGGAAGACTAATACAATCTGACTCAAGACTTATAAAGCTACAGTAATCAAGACCATGTGATCCTGGCAGAATAGCCAGATATCAAGAGAACAAAAGAAGTACAAGAATAAACCCACATAGAGAAATGTAAATTAAAACCACAATGCAATATCACTATACTTCTATTAGACTGCCTAAATTTTAAAAAGTCTAACAAGTCAATTGGGTAAACAAATTGTGATATACCCATATAATAGAATACTACTTGGGAATAAAAAGAAATGAACTATTGATATATGCAACAGCATGGATAAATTTCAAAATAAGCAGGCTAAGAAGAAGAAATAAGAGTACAAACTAGACAAATACATTTATATGTAACTAGAGGCCCAGTGCATGGATTCATACACAATGACAGGAAATTAGAAGAAATATTTTAATATTGCTATCTGCCCTTTCTCTATAACAGAAGTGTCAACCAAATTCATGATCAATGACAGATGGAAACACATGCGTGCGATTGGCGCCAGTGAGAGCCATATATATATATATATATATATATATATATATATATATATATTTATATATATATATAGATAAAGTTGCTTAATTAGACCTGCTGATTTAACTAAAATTTTTCCAGCCCAGTGAAGCATTCCAACTTCTCTTTTCAGTAATAGTCAGCAACACAGCAGTAAATATCAACATGAAGCAGATTATTAATGTAGATCATGCAGGAGAACAAAGGGTGAAATATTTAACTGTAGCAGTGTTTGACTATATTTTGCACAGTGAGAAAACCTGAAGTCATTTTCAAGTTCCACCATTTCTTACGTCTTTTCAATTGGGTCAAGTTTCTAAACTTTCTAAATCTCCATTTTCCTGCTAATGAAAAGAAAGTAGGATTCTAGCAAGTCTCCTATCTATCTACTCTAGGACTTCTGTGAGGATCAAATGAGATGAGGCATAGGAAAACACTTCACAGACATTTGCTTAAAGTGTAAAATGTTTGCACCTGGCTATAAAGCAAGTCATGTTCCTGGGCTGAAGAAACTCCAAGGAGGCTAGTCGCTAGGGAGAGGAAGCTGGGCATTGCTACGTGACGTCATTATTCAGCACCACAGCAACCATTTCCAGGCTGGGCTGAGCTGTGGGATTCATTTTGCACCGTAGGGTCTTGGCAGCATTGGCTGCAATTTGGTGGGGTGTCGCTCCGGGGTGGTGTTGGGGCCTGTGTCCCACTTGGGAGAAGCCAAGTGTTGGTTTGTTGGCGCCAGGTCCGCGGTGCCATTTCTTTTTAAATGGCCAGTGTGCATCATGGAAGCTCCTGCGTTGAGTGTCTGCCCACTGGTGATCACTGCGTGTCATAGATACCTGTCGGATGGTCGGATGGACACTTAGGCTTTTATATAGATTATAGAAAATGTGAATTAATCTATAGTATAGCATTATGAGTGGTTGCCTGGAGGCAGGGAGGGTGGGAGAGGAAGGATCACAAAAGGAGAGGAGGGAAACTCTTGATTGTAATGATGATTTCAAGGATTTATCTATATCTATATCTATGTCTATATCTATATCTATACATATGCATATATGCCATTATATTATGAGAACAAAAGTGTATTACAAAATATTAAATTTTGTTCTGATAATAATAATTTAACATTTAAGAGCAATTTACATTTCCTCAGATTGTTAATTCATTTTAAAAAATCACTAGGTGCATATACAAAAGTACATAAAATTTCTCACATCACATTTATTCTCAAAAGAGCCCAAGAGACTTGTAAGACTAGTATCTTTACATGAGAAAGTCAAAGAACTTATAAAATAATAACCTCAGAGATCCTTATATTATCTGACTTTTATACTTGATCTTAGCCAAAAGGCTGAGCAGCGATATATTATCTGACTTTTATTATCCTTCTATTATAAGTAAGTTCACAGAAGACTTGAGTCCTCAAGAAAAAAAAAAGAGAAAACAGAGAGGAACAGACAGCAAGCGAAGCATGCTTTGCTTGAGCCTTCATGTTAGGGAGGCAGGTGAATCCACATGGGTGAAGCAGAGTCCTGCATGAGTACCTGAGCAGCCAACTGCCACAGAGAACTATTATAAACTGCTGATTAGCACAGGGATCTGATAGAAGTATTTAGGAAAAATAGCAATTTGTAAAGTGCACTATATGGTGGAAAAGTTGGAGACAAGAACAGAGTATAAAATTTCTGGAAAATGTGAAGGTATAAAGCAAAGAATTTTAATGCCTTTCTAACATCAAGTTCCAAGCCATGTTTACAATGAAGTGGCGATCTGTTAAATTATAAGCTGTATGAGGACAATATTCATGCCTGTCTTTTGCATTGTTATATTCTCAGCAATTAGCATAATGCCTAGCACATAATAGATGTTTAATAAAAATTAGTTCCCTAATTAATCTATTTTAAAAACCTAATTAGAAATGCATCAATAAAAGGAAGAATTGAAAAAAAAGAAGTAAGGTGGAAGAAAGGAAAAGATATTTGAAAGAACCGGCAATTGAGTAACTGAAAGTCCACATGCTGAGTCTCCCCCATTGGCCAAGGTGGCGCAGGGAGAGATTCTACACTGAGCACCTCCAAAGGCTAGAAAGATAAACGAACAAGGCACACAGATGCCGAAACCTAGCAAGATAATTTAATAGAAAAGAAAAGAAAAAGCCCTCCCTATCCCTATAAGGCCAGGGGGCTTGAATAGGAAAAGGGATAATCTTTGAAAAGGAGGGAGATGAGATTGGTCTTGAGACAGGAGCCTCCCCATACTCCCAGGTAATGTGGCTCCTAAATAAAACCTCTTTCCTTTTGACCAGCACCTGCCTCAGGAGTTTGGCTTTCCTTGTGGCAGGCAGCAGAACTTGTTTGATTATAGTCATATTCAAAATGGTACAGCAGAAACCACAAGAGCAAGATTTTGAGTATTTGCTTTGTCAGAGATCAATTGTACCATCTTTAACAAATTGTTTAACCTCTCCACAACTGTTTCCTCATCCATAAAATGAGGGAAGGCACAAATTAGATGCATTCTACCATATATCTGTGTATAAGACTATACCAGGTATTTTCAAGGAAGTACATAACATATCAACCTAAGTGTTAAGACATAGGAAACAATTTGTAAGAATTTAATGAAACATAAATTTAAAGTAAAAGAATTTCTAATTCTAAATATACAATTTGTTTGGAGAAAAACTAAATCCTAGTTTATTCAGAAATTTTATTTTTAAGATCAAGCTTTAATTCTCAATTATCCTCAGCTAGAGGGATACAATGTATAAAAAATAAGAAGAAGAAGAAGAAATCTTTCAGTATTTTCTCAAATGTATTTTTTCCAGAAAAGAAGTTACTAGCCTATGGAAAAGCTGTCATGAGATGCCTTGAGCAACAGTGAGTAGGAAGCCCACGACCGCTTGTTCTCAACTAGCAAGATACCCTTTTAAACCTGAACGTCTCTGAGCCTTCATTTACTCCTAGGAAACTAGAAATGATAGCACTCACCTTATAGGGCTGGTTGTGAGGATCCAATACAATGTTTGTAAAAGACTTGGCCAATGCCTGGCAGATTGTAAGCACTCAAACACTAATATTAATTAATCACTAATATTAAAAAGTTGCATAAGGGTTACAAATATAGCTCTGAATAGCACCACATGGATTTAAATGTTAACTTCTACATGTGGCAGCCCTTTAATTTTGGTCCCATCATAAAATTTTAAGCTCTAGTTTCTTCATTTGTAAAATAGGTCACTTAATACTATCTCATTGCTTTGTTTTTAAGGTGAGATAACTCTTATAAAGTACTTAGAAAAATAACCAAGTCAAAATTAATAGGCCAAAAAGTGTAATCTATTATTCAAAGTATCATTATTATTACACAGTTATTATAAATTTAAAAAATATAAATACTAGTATTAAATTATAAACAACATATATAAATATTAACACATGAAGCTCTAGATATTATTTCCTAGTTCTTGAATAAGCTTCTAAATAAAATCTTAGAGCTGAAGAGGATCTCACTACCCACTGACTTATTTTGATAGTAACATTCCACATATTTGTAATATTTTGTGTTAACATCCTCCTCCTTCCTTAAATTTCGGGCTCTGTGCACACAGGCCTTCTGGTGAGCTACTGACTTCTTCACAGAGGCAATCTGTCTGAAATAAATAAATGCATATGAAATTGTTGGTTTAACTAACTCACTGACACATAACCAGTTAATGAAAGAGTCAG